>JARTUT010000437.1:1378302-2756604 GCA_030674115.1 Micraspis discolor
TCCTTCTCTTATTAGTCCCGCCCCTTTTTTCAACGATAGAATTCTCAAGGTCATTGAATCGTTGACGAGAAAAAGGCCGGAGTGCTCCATCTTTGTAAGTTAATCTTTGCTAGTATGTTACAGTTCGCCCATGACAACCCCGATTTTATCATTTGGGGAATAACCATTGTCTATCATTTTCCCAATGTTTCAACAGACATCTTTTGTCGTTTTTAAGTTAAAAATTAGCGTTCAAAAAGACTGACAAGCTCAAAAAATTCTTCAATTTTCCCTAATAAATGTCATGTAGACAGACTACAATATCTAGATAAAATTAGTATTAGTAATAATTTTTCCAAAATTTCTTTTATAAATGTTGATGAGGCGGAAATTTCTTTCGCTATAGGCAAGCTAAAAAATAAAATTACATGTGGAATTGATGGCATCCTTATATTCTCATTAGAAATTGTGCTGAATCCTTTTTGGATTCTTTGAAGTTCATTTTCGATTTATCTATCTCATCTCCAATCTATCCTGATTTGTGGAAGAAAGCAAAGGTAGGTCCCATTTTCAAATCTGGTGAAAGATCTCAAATAGAGAACTACAGACCCATTTCTATTTTGAATAATTGTCCAAAGGTTTTCAAAATTGTTTTATATGATAGAATATACTCATCCTTGAGTTCCTACATTTCGCATTTCAAACATGGATTTGTCCGAAAAAGATCAAAGGTGACTAATTTAGTCATTCTCACCCAATTAATCTCGGAAGTACTTGACAAGAATGGACAAGTGAATGTAATATATATACGGACTTCGCAAAAGCCTTCGACAAAATTCAGCATGACATCTTACTACATAAGATGTTGCATTTTGGCTTTACTCGTGATGAAAATGCGCTAATGAATTCATAATTTTGTAGCATACAATGGTAACATTAGCTCAAACTTTTTTCAACTTCTGTAATTTCTCAGGGTTCCAATCTTGGACCATTACTGGTTATTTTGTTCATAAATGACCTTCTTGAAATTATATGTTCTCAACGACTATGCTTTGCTGCCGACCTCAAAATTTTCTCGCCCATTATGAGTATCAAGATTATATGAACCTAGAAGATCAGTTAACTATCATACAAAATTTGTGTAATATATTTCGACTGGGACTGCACATAGCTAAATGTAAGATTGTTTCCACACTAGGAAAAATAATAAAATTATTTATGAATACAGATTCTTTAATACGCATCTTTGTAGATGCGATGTTGTTAAGGATCTGGGTGATTTATTTGACACTAAACTTTCCTTCATTGAACATATGTCACAAATAATTTAAGAAACCTCTAGGTTGTATGGGTTCATTATGAGATACTGTAGAGAATTTAGGAATATACAACCCTTGAAGGTTTTATGTAATTCTTTCGTTCGGTCTAAATTGGAATAGTATAGAATTCTACATATGAATGCCATAAAAAAAAGTTGACAAAATTCAGAGAAAATTTCTCAAGTATTTGATATTCCACATTGATGGAGTCTATCCTCCTAGAGGATGTGATAATAATTATCTCTATCAGCGACTGAATTATCCAAGTTTAAGTCTAAGAAGAACTGTAGGATCAGTTATGTTTTTCTACAAAATCCTAAATAATAAAATCGACTGCACCGAAATTCTCAGCAAATTAAATTTCAAGATACCATGTTTCAATACAAGAAATGTTTCAGTTTTTGAATGTGAAAGAGCTAGAACGAATATCCTGCGAATGGCTTCAATAAATGTAATGTATAATTGCTTCAATGTTATCTGTACCTGTTGCGACTTTTTTTCGAGTTCTCAACCAAAATTTATGAAAATTGAACTTGAACATCTGCCCGACGCATAGTTGAAATTTGTGAAATATATGTGTGTATTTATGATGTAATTATTCTTTATAGTTACAATTTATATGCCTGTATGGTGAACTTGTCCTGTACATGGATTTTATGTTGGACAACAAAGCTATTATTATGATAATAATAATATTTATTAATATTATTATATTATTTTGAGAAGGTATATTTCAATATTTCGTACATTCAATGATTAAAAATTTTGATTTCATAGAGAAGCCTAAATTACTATTGTTACTATGATCATCAATCATTCATCAAGGATCGATGATTGAAACAATCAAAGAATCCTTCAGCGAATTTGTCAAATTGACCAATATAAATTCCAATTAAAATTGCTCGATCAACGAGTTCATCGAGTGATATATGTCATTAAACACAGCATAATTGACGATTCAGTCAGAATTTCAATTCATTTTTTCTAGTTCTTCAAGAAAGCTTCATTATAAATTTGGACTCTAATGAGGTATTTCAGAAAAAAAGAGCCTAGTAGAAAAATGATATCTATTTCTTTAGGAAAGATTGATTTCAAGAGAAGGGAATTCGATTTTTGTACTAAACTGAAAGATTTTTTTAATTTAAAATATAAGATTATTTATTCTTGTTATAGTATCATACTGGCGCATCCACACATCAGTACCTTTCGACATTTTTATCAGTTCCTAGGGAACCTTGAGAATCTTCGCCTCAAAAATCCCAAATGAGCGTGACATCTCATACATTAGAGATGTCGATATCCCAGATCCCGAACGAAGATTAAAACAAGATGTAGAAATTGTTAGAATGTTGGCCGACAAAAGTGATCATTTGAATTCTACAGATGTACCCGAATTTCTAAAAATAATGCCTCTTTTTTGCGTGCCGACTGCACGTTGAATTTCCTTGAAAAATCCTCCGACAGATCGTTAACTTGTCAGTTCAATAAAATATCGAAGCTGTTTTACACATTTGAGAACTCATTAAAACAATATATTGATGTTTGATGCCAAAGCGCACGATAAAGACTGGTTTTATTTAAGGATTCTTCAGTGGCGTTATAAGCCATTCTTTTTGGTTAGGAGGAACATTGATCTCCCTCTGTTTTGATCTAATTCAAACGAGCTGAAGTTATTAGTATTTTATTGAAAGATTTACCTCGGAAACTAAAAGGCGTCTACCGGAGCTTAGCCGGAAAGAACAACCATTAAAAATGGCAGAAATGGCCAAAACAAACATATTATACGAGTTCCATTATTAATAATATGCTTTGATATTCTGCTATATTCATGGAATACCAAGACTATTTGTTTGCTCCTAGAGAAAGCAATATTTCCCAATTGTTCCTGGATGTTCGCTCGGAATGGATTCCCTAGGATTGTTACATCCATGAGCCTTGTAATTGAGAGAGGAACCTAATTTAACTCCTGAGTATTTAGGGTAGAAATTATGTTCGATAGGAGAATCATCGAAAGTTTCAGTTAAATTCCTCCCTGGAAGTTTTTTAGAGCATTTTCTATACAAGATTCAATTCCAAAAAGAATTAACCTTTTTAATATCTTGAAAGAAACACTCATTAAACTTGATTGAATGATTGATCGATAACTACTAAGATCCCAAGGGTTTTTTCCTCGTTTCAAAATACCTATTAAAGTAATATTTATAAAATGTAAATAAAAATATAAAGTAAAATACTTATTACTTCAGCCTCACAGAATTCGGAAGGAAAGTTTCCTGAATTCAAAATATTTCCATAGAAAGACAAGACAAGGCCTTTTTTCCTAAATGTTTGATGAATTCAGGATAAATTACGTCAACACCTGCTGCTTTCCGAGATTTGGTAGACTTTATTGCAGCCCTCAATTCATCTTTATTGAATGGATGTGACACATGAACTAAAGTAGGGGGGTGATCTCCTAAATATGTGTATTTTTTTCTTTATATTATTCATTTTAGATTGGGATATATATTAACTGATTCAGATACATCAGCTAAGCGGCGAGCGAATAATCTTGGATCAATTTTTGGTGATGATGAGGTAAGGGGAGTAGCGTCACCTAATATTCTCAATATATCCCAAGAACTCCTACTCGAATGTGTGAAATTCATTTTGACATCCCATTTGTCTTTTCGGATTGTATTGATGAAATTCATGAGCCTCCCACATTTATCAATGAATGATGATTTTTGATGGTCCTTATATAAATTATCGGTTTCTTTCGACCAACCTGGAATATAATCGTTCCGGAACCTCTTGGACAGATCTTTTTTGCTGCGGCTCTCACAACATCTATGAATCTATGATAGATATCGTGATTGGTTTTAATCCACCTTATATCACTGTCTACTTTCTTGGCATATTCAATCCAATTTGCTTTCTTGAAATTCCAACGAGGTCTTTTTAAACATTCAGCATATTGAATTGAACTTCTTGAGGTCAACAGAATGTACCTATGTTGGCTATGAGGAAAAAATCATAAAATTTTACGTTTTATAGGAAGTGGTTTGCAAGTATTATCACAAGATACTAAGCATAGATCAGGATTATAGCCTCTATTCCATCGAGAAGAATCAAAAGAAGTAAAATCTTTTTCAGAAAAAATCAAATAGGAATTATTATCTTCCATCCAGTCAGCTAAAGCTATTCCACTTCTATAATTATTACTATAACCTCACATTACGTGGTAAGAATTAAAATCACCGGAATGAATTGAAGAATAAGGAAGGTTTATATCCAAATTTCTTGGCCAAATATTACAGAATTTGAAAGAGGTAAACAAACACCTTCAAACTCACCTTTCCGAATTGACTCGATATTGTGAACAGAGGATTTTTTAACATAACAAGCTAAACAGTAAATTTTACTAATGAGATAACCAATGAATACATAATCTTTTATAGTTCCTCTTTCACGAAGATTTTTTTCAGTATCCGTATGAATCTCTTGAAGAAGAATAATCTCTGCACCACAGTCCTCTGCTAAGTCAGAAATATAATCTCTCTTGTCCTTAGAAATACCCTCTATATTCAAATTCAATACACAAAATTGGTCGCCAAGCTGCAACGAGGATTCTGCGAATCGGGTCTTGCGGTCCAAGTGAAGATTTTTCAGATCTTCTGATGTTTGAAGTCTGCTATGGAACCCATTCGAAGGAAAATCATCATCCATAGTTGGAGAATGTTGAGATGTAATACTTTTTCTTTTAAAAATAACGTAGAGAAATTATCGACTGACATCAATTATGCTTTGAGGTTCTATAAATATATATAAAAACATTGAAATTTTCCACTAATTAAGCATCTAAATCCAATCAAGCAGATCGCGTGCAATGAATAAAATTCAGAATGCTCTCAAGGCTGCCGAAATATAAATCATCCGATATTCGGAAACATAAATATTACAGCGGGACAAAATTTATTTTCAGTAAATCCGGACATGAAGTTTAACACAAAAACCCCGTCGATACTCTATTTTAGTACACCCTTAAGGCGTCTTAAAGTAACGATATATATGCTCATATAACACTGAAGATAATAAGTTTAAAACAAACAGAAGTAGTTGATGAGCATCTTTGCATATGTTAACCCAGACCTAGGCCAACAAATTTTATGTTATTTTTAAGTGCCGCAACAGAAGTTTTACTGTTGTAATGATTCATGTCGAGCTGTCTGCTTTTTATTCTTTAATCTCCTTTTTGATCCTGTGTCCATTCAAGACAGAGAGACATGCTTTTTCGAGGTTTTCGGTCTATTTATGTTTGTCTAGACGGACAGCAGTCGGTGAATAAAAATTGGGAGAAGTATGAACATTCGTTCTTATTGCCAACCACTTGCATTGATTTATCTTCGCATATGATACTGTGTGGAAAGATAGTGGATTAATTTTCAAACTCTATACCCATTTGAAGTGTGGGAAAATGGTACGATTATTAGAATAGTATATTCTAAAATAAGTTGCAGAATGGGCACCTATTGCAACAAGAATGCGAAATTCGAAAACGAGCGAGTTTTTGAACGCATGAGTGTTGAAATAGGTGCCCATTCTGCAACGAGTATTAAACGATATTTTCTCTATTTCAATCAAGATATGTGAGAAATTTATTGGAATTCAATGAAAAATTCAGATTGTACCTCGTAGTGCTTTTTGTATTTTATTTTCGCAGTTGGTGTGTCTGATACGAAAATTGACATATTATAGAATTTGAATAGTGCGTTCAAATCTCTACCTGGTTTAATATTGACAATTGACATGCAATGGATGCGTGTTGACATTCGAAAGGATGGATGTCAGTTGTCAACCACAAAACGAAAAATATAACTATAAACAATGCTGTAATGGATTCATTACAGCACTGTTTTTAGTACTGGAATAAACTCATCAACTCATTACGACACTGAAATAGAGAAAATATCTGATAGAAGGTTTCGTGTTATATTGACAATAAGAGTCTTTACTTTTCAATTTATATCTCAAGGATTTACCCATGACATCATTTTAGAAATTTGTTTTTGCTAACGACATTGCTATTGCTTACCAACATGGATTTCCATAATCCGGAAAGCATACTATCTTCTGATTTGGAAATTTTAAAGAATTATCTTATTGAATGGCGATTATGTCTCAATCCCTTACCAAACAGAGGTACCTTGTTTCCATCTAAATAATCATGAAAAATATAGGAAATTAGCTTTGACTTTCAATGATTCTCCTATCGAACATAATTTCTATCCAAAAGGGGTTAAATTAGATTCATCTCTCAATAACAATTTAGATGATTTGAGCCTAAAACTGAAAACTAGGAATAATATTCTTTAGAAATTAGCTGGATCATCTTGGGGTGCTGAGTAGTGTTGCACTGTTTGGTTTAATAGTGTACATACACAAAAACTCGATGCACAATTGAATACATCCATGAGAATAATTACTGGCACCATAAGATCTACACCGGTTCATTGGTTACCAGTTTTATCTAACATTGTCCCTCGCCATATTCGCAGACAGACTGCACCACCAAGTCACGTAAACCATTCTGATATAATACATTTTGAATATCAACATAAACGATAAAGAATTATGGAAGTTTCAGTGGAACTCTCATGAAATGTTGAATACAAATCTAATTTCTAATCCTTCTGGAACAATTCTGGGTTTTAATCTTTCAAGAAGAATTTGTACAGTTCTTAATCGTTTGAGAACAGGTCATGGTCGTACAAATAGTATTCTATTCAGATGGAACCTGATTCCAAGCGTTAGTTGTGAATGTGGATATGCAGAAGAAACAATACCTCATCTCATCAATGATAAAATTTCAGGATGGTTTTAGGACTATTCACGATGTTTCGGATTCTTTCTTGGAATGGGTTATAAATTTTAAATAAATCATTTCTCATTTCTGTACACACAAGAATACTTATGCGGGGAACCAGGGTTTTTTTACACTGGGTTTTTTCCCTAGGCTTTTATGTCATACACCCCATATATATTGTATGGCACCCCATCACCAACCCCAGATAACATTTGTTTGTAAGACAATAGTTCAAAAGAATATATACAGGATGGCCATTTGAAAACGAAATAGACGAGATTACAGACGAAATAAGTTTATTCGATAGGAATGCGCGGACAGGTCGATTTCTGTTTCGAGGGGGACAACTTAAGATGTTATACGGACGAATAGCGCTTTAACCCTTGCTGCTAGAACCCTCACCCCCAAATTTTGAATAGGGAAGATGGGGTGAGTGATACCTCATTTGAGAGGTATTTTTATACTGATTTCAGCACAGTAATTGTTCTTCAAATTTTATTTTTTATTAGTTCTCGAAATATTCATGCGTTAGTTAATTTTATCACTTAAATTAATTTTTTTGCGAATAATTGACATTTCGTGCATCCGAAAAACCAAAATTTCCGTACTTGTATTTGAAATTTCAAAACATCTACCACTGGGAAAATGAAGTCATACCGTTCGTGTTAATGCTACTAGGGTCAGATGTTCGACTAGCTGTTTTATTCACTGAAATCATTCTCCAACTGTACGGTATCAGAACGATTTGAAGTATTGATCTGAGACATAAGACTTTTCAAAGTAAATAATTTATCAAAAACTCACATCAATTAATTAAATATTCAAATTGTTCACCATTAGCTTCCATACAATGAAATAAGTTTTTTCGAAACGATAGCGCATTTCAGGAGTGATTTGACGCCATTCGTTCACCTTACGTCTTCTTAAATCTTCTATGGAATCGGGCTGTGTAGAGTAAATTTTACTCTTCAAGTGGCCCCAAAGAAAGAAATCTAGTGGTGACAGATCTGGCGATCTGGTTGGCCATTCAGTGGGACCCCTTCCTCCAATCCACCGATTTGGAAATCTTTGATCCAGATATTCTCGAACTGGTAAGGCGTAGTGTGGAGGAGCTCTAGTCTGCTGAAACACAATCTGACCTTCCACATAATTTCCAGCATTGTTTTCAATAATTTCCGTCAAAATTGGATCAATGTGATTTTCCAATAAGTCCAAATACATATCTCCAGTAAGATTACCAGGTAAAATGAATGGGCCGACAATGTTGTCACCAAATATTCCAGCCCAAACGTTGAGTTTTTCTGGTTGTTGAGTATAAACTTCGTGGAACAATCTCGGATTAGTATCGGCCCAGTAGCGACAATTGTGTCGATTTACTGTGCCGTTTAGAAAGAACGAACACTCATCGGAGAAACAAACATTGTACATATAATTAGGATTAGCAGATACTCGTTCACTCATTGTATCACAAAATTCAACACGACGGTCAAAATCATCTTCGTTTAGTGCATGTGAAAGATAGATTTTGTAAGGATGGAATTTATGATACTTCAAAATATCTGAAATTCGAGTTCGTGTAAAACCAGATTCATGTGCTAGCTGCCTCGTACTCGTCAATGCAGAGCAATCTGTCCAAGAACAGTACTCAGCGTCATGTTTTGGATTAGCCAGAAACTTTGCAAAATCTGTCCAAGAACAGCGTTGATTGAAGAATTGTGCGGTTCTATTCGCACATTGATTGTTTGCAAAAAAAAGTGAAATTATTTCGACTCGCTCTGCAAGTGAATAAACCATGTCGAACAATGAATTAGAACACATACAGGTCTCGATTCAAAACTAAGAATAATTCACATGTCAAAGAACCAGTAAGCCAACTTAATGATCTATTCGTAATAAATAAAATATTATCAATTCTCATTTTTTTGAAAAAGATATGAATTCAATAATCAACAAAATGAAAACATATTGAAGCCAACTGAGAAAACACGTCATGATTAAGTCGGAAATCGTTTCACGAAATGGGACTGGAATATTTCTGTGGCATCATTAATGATTTGATTTTCTTACCTGGTAATCTGATTAGAGATATGTATGTATTTGGACTTTTTGGAGATTTCTATCTATCAAGTGTTACCGCGTGTTATTGGAAATACTGCAAATTAAATAGAAAATAATTTAGATTGACTTTCAGCAAGATTGAGCTCCTTCGCAATACGCTTTGTTTGTTCGACATCTTGATTAAAGATTTCTATGTCAGTGGATTGGAGGAAGGAAGCCACAGTCATGGTTGTTTTGAAGCACAAAATGTCGATTTTTCACAAAAAAACACTACAAGTGCCATGAAAACACCACTTCATTTTCAAATATTTAGTTGAGAATATTTCGGGAACTAATGCATAAAATGGAAAAACAATTACTGTGCTGAGATCAGTATTAAAATACCTTTCAAATGAGGTATCACTCATCCCATCTTCCCTATTCGAAATTTGGGGGTGAGGGTTGTAGTAGCAAGGGTTGAAGCGCTATGCGTTCGTAACCTACATCTTAAGTTGTCATCCTCGAAACAGAAATCGACCTGTCCGAGCATTACTATCGAAAAAATTTATTTCGTCTGTAATCTCGTCTGTTTCGTTTTCAAATGGCCACCCTGTATATCTCATCATTTTTATATCTGAAAGATGAACGTTCTTCTCATATTCTGATTGTAGCCAATAAAAATATCTTCGGTTCGTTTTGAAAGTTCATATCAGCTATTTATTTACCGAGTGAGACTATAGCCAGTAATCATTAATAAGAAGACGGGCACCTTATACCAAAAAGGGAGATAATTCTGTTATACAGTATAGATTGCATTCTCGATCCGTTTATATCTTTCCAAATAAGAAATCGAATGGACTAACGAAATAAATTATGACATGAAATTTCATAAACACTCAAGAACTAATGGAAATGCTGAACATTCAATTGAATCAAATGTATATAATCCCTGACGTGAGGTCAGGAACATTTGCGTGCTTATTATAAAGTTATTTCTCGGACTCTGGGTCATTGGAATTCAGCAACAAGCCACTTAGAGAGTGTACAAGAATCAAAAAATAGATATTTAAACGAAAAACAACCAAAATTACATTTTTTCTTCAGTTCTATTTCAGCCATTCCTATCTGAATAACACCTTTCGAAATTATTAGAAAGGACCTGAGTTACAACCAAATATTTTCAAATGATATTTGATCTCATTCATATGTGTCTGTCTAGGAATTTCAATGACTATTATAGTTCCTTAAGGGAAGATTTATGGTATTAAACAATAAAAATTCACAAACTTCAATATATAATCATTTATCTATTTATCATTCGTAGAAGTTCATGGAAAAAGGAATATTTTTTCATTCTTCAATTTAGTCTATGATTTCATCATATAAAGAAACTCCTCAATCATCTCGTGGGCCACTTAATGAAGATTAAATTTCAGAATATGCGATATATCAATAAATCATGAATGCACAATTTTTTGTTGAGAATCAACTGAAATAAATAATCGAATATAGTCAAATGAAGTTGTCGGATTTAGGGTAAAAATTTTCCAGCGCCATAAATATCATTAAATTTGGCTAATTCATTTTTTCAACGTTATACAAACGGTTTTCATCGAATTCATCGGATGGATGTTCTAGGAATTATTGAGGAGATCAAACTTCAGATACAAACTGCTGAACTATTCGATGAATTTGGCTCAATAATACTCTTGACCTTGAATTTCTTAATCCCCATATTAGTTCACATCAAATCTCTTCAGCAGAATTTGTTGTAATTCATGAGCGTAATTAAAATTTCTTCGAGTGCACCTATTGAATAAGGAGGCGAGTTACTATTGAACCACTTTTTCGTTGTTGCAGTGTGTTCAGATATTCTAAATTCCATCTTTTCCAAAAATCCTGATGGATACGAATTAAAAGCTGCCAACGCGATAATCGACCGATAGATAGGTGTGATAAATCTGGTTCAGGAATAGCAGTTAATGGAGCCAAAGTAAGAAAATGTCCTGGTGTCAGTGCAGATATGTCATTCGGGTCATTACTAAGCGGACATAAAGGGCGAGAATTGAGCACAGATTCAAACTGTAAGTGGACTGTATAAAACTCCAGTATGACCTGTTGAGTCTGGGCACCTGGATGCAGATATATCTTGTGGAAATGCTGAATAAGGAGCTCAGTAAGTCGATGAGATGAAGGAAGCAAAGCTATGTGTTTGTGATCAAGAGCCAGATCAGAAAAAGACAGACGACCGCCCACCCTGAGAACACCATCTTCTCCAACAAATGGACTCAATTTTCGAAGTAACCTAGATATGGGACCTCCCGAGATGAGACCATCGATCTGTTCCCTGAACACAACCCGTTGAACTTGCTTTATAATGAAGAAAAGCGCATCTTTGAGATGAACTGCGGAAAATCTATATATTCCAGGAGCTTTAGAGTTTTTCATGAAGTGAACAAATCTGAAAATGTAAGCTACCATAGAATCAGACCAAGCAAAAATGTCATCTATTGTAAAGGCTGATTGGTAAACAGAGGAAACCACATTAATGAGTTTTGATAATAAGAGACAAGCACACAATTCCAGTCATTGGAAGTGAAATCTCTTCAATGGGGAGACCTTTGATTTACCACCTACGAAAGAGATGTCAATGGAGCCGTCATAATTGAAAAACCTGAAATATACCGCGGCTGCGCAACCACGCTCACTACTATCTCCGAAACCATGAAGTTCGCAACGATAAAATGGTTTCGATGCAAGTTCCGAGGTATCTTTAATTTACCCAATTCAGTTAATTCGGATTTACACTGATTCCAGCGACGGCTGACATCGTCTGAAGTGTATCATCCCACTGCAAACCTAATGTCCAAAGATGCTGGATCAAATGTTTAGCAAGAAAAGCAAATGAAGAAAGGAACCCCAAAGGGTCGAAAATTCGAGAAAGTTCTGAAAGTATGGTACGTTTGGTACATACCTGCACAGTAGTTTCCGCAAAATAAGAAAATTCGTCCGACGAAGGAAACCACCTCAAACCGAGAATTTTGACTAATATTTGACGATACAGTTGTTTGATATCAACTGTGAAAACGAACCGATGAACACGAAAGTTCATCAAAATGGTAATAATATCCTTTTGTAATTTAGGACCTATCAATAGAGCATCATTTAAAGATAAATGACCGGGTACATGAGCTGACGCATCGAAAACAACCTCAACTTTGTGGATGGACTGTTTGGTTTGATTATACAATGGTGAGGGATATAAAAAGTATTTTCATAATCCGAACTCGTAGAAATTAATGACATATGATCTTTTTCTAAATATTCCTGCATGAAAGTAGAGTATTCCCTGTATATATTCTGGTTTTTAATAAGTTTACGTTCAAGGGATAAAACCGACGTAGTGCGAGAGAATATGTGTCACCGAAAGAAAGTGTTGACTGATCAGGTTTAAATGGTAATGCCACAGTGTACCGTCCAGATGTATTTCTAGAATAGTTCTGAGCGTATAAGTTCTCACAAAATTGATCTTCTGGGGATACAATGACATTCTCTGAAACTTCTTCAAGTTCCCAAAATCTTTTCAACGAGGAGTTTAAACCTGATTCAGACAATGACAAATGAAAATTGTTAACTGATCTGTTAGGTGATTGAATCTTTCCCATGAAAACCCAACCAAACACTGTCTCAAGTGCTGTTGGTTCTAAACCGTTACCCTCGATACGACCCGGTCGAATTATTAAAGAGAATATATCCGCTCCGAGGAGAAGGTCTATTGATTTCGGAATGGAAAAGTTCGGATCTGCTAACTTCTTGTTATGGACACAATTCCAAAACGAATAATTTACGAAAGAACTCGGCATTTCCGCACAAATCTTCGGAATCACGACGGCATCGAATGTAAAAGATGGATTTATTTGACCTGATGGACGAATAGTACATTCAGTGCTGCAATTAGCAGAAGATGAGCTTTCACAAATTCCATTTATCGAAAATGAAGCATCACAAATTTTCAAGCCTAATCTATTAACACACGATTGAGTTATAATATTTATTTGAGAGCCTCCATCTAACAGAACTCGGATCTTCTGATATCTACCCCAAGCATCACGAATTTCGACCTCAGCGGTTGCTAAGAGAACGGTAGAATTTGAAGAAACATTGGTTAAAACCTGAGCTGAGCCTGAATCCGATGAATTTGCAGCATTGAAATGAAACGTCTCTGATGAAGAATCATTCTCCGCACTATTGCGCATGTGCAACAGGGTATGATGCTTTGCGTGGCAAGTACGACAATTTGACCTTGAAGAACAATTGTTAATCTTATGTCCAGAATGGAGGCAATTGATACACCAATTTTGTTCTTCAGTCTTGAACCGATCTTGAACAGTCTGTTCCAAAATGATGGACATTTGTAAATACTATGAGCTAACTTGCACAATTACAGGTTAAACGTTTCTTGAATGATTCAGTTTCCGTTTGAACGAGAAGAGTCGAATTTCTTTTATTCGTTGAGAGAGAACTAGATTTCAAAACTTGAGAATTCGAAACTGAATGAGTTTTCGACGGAAGAGAAAGAGCTACTGCCTCCAAGGCTATACACTGATTTGTCAGGAAATTTCGCAAATTGACAAACGACGGAATATCTGTTGAACATTCTTGTAATTCAAAACGTTTGATCGTTGCTGAATCTAATTTCTGAATGAGAATGTGAAATAAAACGAAGTCCCACTGGTCAACGAGTAAACCTAAATTCCTTAATACCGATAAGTTTTCCGCAAAACTTCTAGAATTCGCCTAAGGTCTTTAGCTGAATCACCCTGTAGCTTTGGAACATTACAGATTTCCTTCCAACATGTATTAGCGAGAAGTCTTTTATTTTGATATCTTTCCGCCAATGTCTGAAAAGCGCTTTCATAATTTTCAGCAGTCAATGGAAATCCTTTAACTAAATTTAAAGCATGAGAAGAAAGTGAACTAAGGAGGTATTGAAACTTTTCTATTTGACTCAAGTTAGAATTTTCATGTACCAAACTTTGGAACATATCGAAAAAAGTAGGCCACTCTTTATAATTCCCATTGAAAACGGGCAATACTATCTTTGGAAGTTTAACATTTGGCGAACTAATAGAGCAACTGTCTTGGGTTTTTACTGGAATGTTTACTACAGGAAATAAATTAACATAAGTTGTTCTGATGGTGTAATAATTATCCATAAAGGCTGTTCGAATAACCTTCTCAGTGTTCAATTCGGGTTCTTTCGGAAGATACTATCATAGAGACAATAGACGTATGAACATCTTATTATATCTTTACCTGATGAGGGGAGTGTTATACATTAATATGAAGCGCAGCAAACGCGCATCGATTCGTATTGCGGAGCGAGCGCCACACGTGCGGTACGCGTACTCCGTATAGAGGCAGAAAAACGGAGCGAGCGCCACATCTGCGCTGAACGTTTGCCGTGCAGCTGTATGTATACGCATTCTAAAGCCATGTTCTCAGAGTTTCGTAGCGTCGCTGGCGACACTCCCCACTCTTTTGTATATAATAATGCCTTTTGATGTCATAACTATAGAAAAAGTAACAAACCCTATTACTGCTAAATTGAAACCACTGTAAAATAAATCTGCGAGTTCGATAAATCTTATGATTAACAAGTTAGAAACAAGTTTTTTGATGTTGTAATACAAATTTCATATTTGACCCAAATGTCGCGATATGGGGTTAACTTACGTTTCTGGCTTTCCTTTGATGAGATACTTTGTCACTTGTACATCACTAGGTAAATAATTACTAGTATATATCCCATATTTTGGCGGCGATATCTTCAGATCTCTAGCCTTCTTGGCCTTTCTGTGGGCACTACTTGATAGTACCAGAAGAAAAAAAATTATCAAGATGTATTTTTTCCTGAAGTCATGCAGCATCATCTATAAAAGAAAGACATTAGATTAAACCTACGTCTGAGGTTTCTTACGTTAAATAGTTGAAAAAAATGCCATATATCAGGTATACCGGTGTGAAATCAGTGTTCTCTTGTGGAAATAAAACACAAATTATTAATGGGAAAGTAATAAACATATCATGCAAAGGCTTCGCCATTGTTTTCTACACATTTTGACTATCTTTCTGGCAATTTGTGGATACCACGTTAATAAAATTGTCCGTCTTTTAAATCAAAGCAACCAGACACCCTACCTCCGCGTAGGAATCAAAGTGCTGCTCAGCCAATGCGTGTCTCATCGATGAAAACAAATGGTAGTCGCAAGGAACCAAGTCTGGTGAATACGGCGGGTGGGTTATCAGCTTCCAGCTAAGTGTTTTTATTGTATACTGAACCGGTTTTGCTTTGTGTGCAGGTGCTTTGTCATGGAACAAAATTACCTTGCCGTGTCTTCTGGCACATTATGGTTATTTTTCGATCAATGCATGGTTGAAAGTAATCATTCGTTGTCAGTAGTGATCAGTATTAACAGTTTCACCATGTTAGGAGCTCATGGTTCACCACACCTTTCTGGTCCCACCAAACACACAGCATTGTCTTCTTGCCGAATTTATCTGGTTTTGCAGTCGATGCTGATGGTTGTTCCGGATCAACACATTATTTTTTCCATTTAGGATTCTTAAAATAAAACCATTTTTCATCGCATGCAAAACCGACTTTTTTTCGTATCTTTGAAGCAAAATTTCACAGGTGTTTATTCGGTTTTCCATCTGTCTCTCATTTAATTCATGTGGCACCCATTTTCCACACTTTTGGATATTTCTCATAGCTTTTAACGACCAGAAATTGTTTGTTGTGCAACATTTAACATTTCTGCCATTTGCTTTTGATTCAAAGTGTCATCTCCATCCAATATCGTTTGCAATTCGGCATCTTCAAACTTACTTGGTGGTCTTCCACGTTCTTTATTTCTCACCTCAAAATCATTATTTCTGAATCATGGAAACCATCTTCTGCATGTTACTTCTGATAGAGCATGATCACCATATGCCTCGACAAGCATTCGATGCGACTTTGCGGCACTTTTCTTCAAATGAAAACAAAAAATTAATGCTTTCCGCAAATCATCACTTTCTGGTACAAAATTCCACATTTTCAACACGATGAAAAAATATGAAGTTGTCTGTTCAATGATATGATGTGTTCTAAATAATATTATATTTTACATATGGCATAGCAAGCATGTTTCGTTTAGATTTGTCGATCTTTCTTCAGTCAGTTCAAGGTAAAAGCCTAAGTCTTTGTTATCTTTATTTCTCACTAACCATTCACTAGTCGAAAAGTTTCACGAACCACATTGGAACGTTTTGGTAAATATTGGGCTGAACAGTGAAGTTCTCCAGGGGATCATTCTTTTTGAAAATACTGAATTGAACAATTAGCTGCCTCATTGACTCGCTAAGCCAATTCGAGGGAGCATATATGAAATTTTTTTTTTGCAACCAATCTGATTTATCTCCATCGTAACAGTTGAGCATTCTCAAAAACTGTTCTAATGAAACTTTTCTTGATCTATCTGTGCCGTCATATTCCAAAAAGACTTTATACAGTATTCTTTATATTCTTCTTCATTTTTTTCTTGATACGAGGCATGTTTTTTAAGTAAGTACCGTTTTGGAATTAAGAAACGACGTGTGAAGATATCGCAATAGTTTTATTTTTACATGAAAGCCTGTATCTTAATCTACTTTTCAACATGATTTCCGTGAATGTTGACGCACTTGTCATAACGTGGCACCAGTTTTTGGATAGCCTCCTCATAAAATTCTGCCGCCTGACTTGTTAACCACTGTGCCACAAATGTTTCGACTTCATTATCGTCTTGCAGACGCTGACCGCCCAGGTGTTTCTTCAAGTGCAGGAACAACTGGTAGACGCTGGGTGTCAGATCAGGGCTTTTGGTCCACTTTCTGCACCAAATCTTCATTAAAGATCGAAGGACGCCCACTCCGTTCTTTTTCTTGCACATTTGTGCAGCCATATTTAAATGCTCGCACCCATTTCCTTACCATTCCATCACCCATAATGCTTTGTCCGTAAACTACACAGCATATGTATAACAGCCCGTACTTCACAATCAGCGGGACTCACGATTGTCGGAGGCATCTTAAACACTCAGTAAACAACGTATACAATGAAGAAGAATCAGACTGTAATGGCGTCAGTGTGTAGTCAAGAGACGTAGGTAAAAGTAGGTTAAAAGCATAGTGTAATAGTTGTGCTAATCATTCTGAAGTCGTTTAAGAAGAAATTCAGTCAACTATTTCCACGCAGTTTTTCTTGCTTTCATAGATATACTTGACGTCGTTTGTTTTTTTATGGTATATATTTCCTATGCTATCTATGAATGAGAGAAATATCAAAATCACTGAAATACTTTCCTGATATGTTTTGCCGACTTGCATTGTTCATCTCTGTGAAACGAGAAATGCTATGGAAACTTCTCCACTAAAAACGGAATGAGTGAAATAGTCATCTTCAAACAGTTGTTGCATTTCCTTGAGCAATGAATTTCCCTCAAAAGCGGCACAGGATGTCTACGGGTACATTGGTAAGAACAAGATCGATTACAAATGGTTGATATACTCCAAATAGACATTGAACGTCAGTAATATTATCGCAAAACATCTAGTCATAAACTAGGTATGAATACATCATGGAGAATTTCTTTATGGAGCGAACAAAATGGAATTCTTTCTTTAGAGTACGTTGAAAGAGGTTAGAGGGCAGACAAAGTAATTGACGTTTTCTAAAAGCGGTTTAGTTACAATGTTAAAAATAGAGTGTCGCATAGATATGTCTGCGAATATCGATCTTCTAATTTGACTGAGGTATTGTATTAGCGATTCGAACAGCTTAAGGATCTTATTTCAAACTAGAGAAAAATTCAGGGGCTTCATTAAGGAATTAGGATATTACATTGGGTTCATGCAGAAAGATTCCGATTCAGTATATATTTTTATTGTTTCTGTAAATAGGAAAACCATAAAAATATGTTGTTTCTAGGTGCTATTGTTTCGCACAAATGTTTGTAATTTTGGGATATCGGTTGAAAATTGTCTCAATCGAAGTATAGTATTTCTAGTCGATCCGCTAGACGTACGCAATAAGGAGATGAGCTAGATATTTCATATTTACAGAATAGATAAAGCAATCAAATATCTTCGTCAAGTTACTCGAATTATACATCAGTTATGAGCCACTAATATTTTGGGACTTCACAATCTCAATTATTTCGTGAATTTTTCAGTGCCCATACTAGGACTGCAGTCCAAAAACTGTTACTTCAATTTGTACAATTCGAATTCATGCTGAATTTGGTAATATTTTGAGAATTTTCCCACATTAAACTACTGCTGTGGTCTACCTTTAATTTCTTCTTCGTATTATTTACATAGAGAATCAATTTCTCGTTTTTGAGAAACTAATCTAACACATTTAGGAATTCTGATATGTTTATAACGCACACTTGTTGATCCTCGAACCTTTTTAATTTATATATATATATAATTTTTTTGTTAGAATTTCTTGTGCTTTGATATAAATTTTTTTGTTTAAAATTTCTTGGGTGTATAGCACTTATTTTACTGATGAATGGTAATTGTTAAATTATTATTTTATTTATTTTATTTTTTCAACACATGTTTCGGCGTATCTACGCCTTTTTCAAGGAATATATTATAGTCGATAATTTCCTGTAAATTACATAATAATAAATACACAAATATATCAACAAACAACACAAAGCTTTTGCGTACTTCATTCAAATCGTCCGTCAAGATATTATTTTCTCCTATAAATCAAACTTTAAAAAATCTTCAAATATTAAATATTTTCTTCAGCCATGAATGAAATAATGTGACGATGATGCGTTGTCACGATTTTGTTTTTCCAACTTCTTATTACAATTTAATGCTGCGACACCTGTACGAATTAACTAACAAGTGATAATCCCAAATCTGGGTTTGAATTGGTTATTTTCGATCTAGATGGAGTTAGTAGTAGAAGATTGAAAATTTGTATTTGCTTATTTATGTTATAAGATTGAAATAAATTTGGGCCAAGTTTTTGATGTCTGTTTTATCGTTCATAGCTTCTTTTTTTTTAATTGGATCATTTCTAGTATGTTTTTAGTTTTGTTGTTTTTTTCTTTTTCCAGGATATAAAAGTTCTCAAAATCCATTTTATGTTTTTCTGTTTGTTCATGCTTTTTTAGTGCGGTCATAAAAAAAGTGTCGTGTCGGGAATTGCTGATAGAGCTCTAAAACTCACTAATCCAGAGTTCAGACAACAAACAATAAAAAAAGCGAAAGAAATTCTAGCCATTAATAACTATCCTCTAAAACTAATAGACAAGATCTTTAAAGACAAAATCTTTAGCCTTTATAATACAGAACAACGAAAAACTAGAAGAACCGAAATCGAAACCCAAAAATATGTATCCTTACCATATATACAGGGCTTATCAGAAGCATTAAATTCATCAATGAAGCATTATGGAATAAACGTAGCACATAAAAACACAAATAATTTGAAATTCATAAACACAAAATTAAAATGAAAAATCCAAAATAATAAAATCTCGAATTGTGTCTACCGAATAAATTGTATGGATTTCCCAAAAGTAATATAGGACAAACAACACAATATATTAAGGAAAGAATAAATGGGCACCAATTTTGCAGAAATATGATCGCACTAAAAAAGCACGAACAAACAGAAAAACATGAAATGGATTTTGAGAACTTCTACATCCTGGAAAAAGAAAAAAACAACAAAACTAGAATACATATTAGAAATGATCCACATTAAAGAAAAAAGAAGCTATGAACGATAAAACAGTTCATAGCTTTTTTTTTTATGTGGATAATTTCTTGTATGTTTCTAGTTTTGTTGATTTTTTCTTTTTCCAGGAATTAAATGTTCTCAAAATCCATTTTATGTTTTCCTGTTTGTTCATGCTTTTTTAGTGCGGTCATATTTTTGCAAAATTTGTGCCCATATATTCTTTCCTATTCTTTTATTTTTTAACAAGCTAAACCGTGAATTTTACTAAGGAGATAATCAATGAATACATAACCTTTTATGGTTCCTCTTTCTCGAAGATATTTTTTTAGTATCCGTATGTGTCTCTTGAAGGAGAATAATCTCAGCACCATAGTCCTTTACTAGTTTAAAAATATAATCAATCTTGTCCTTAGAAATACCCTCTATATTCAAATCTAATACACAAAATTTGTCGCCAATCTGCAAGGAGGATTTTTCTAATCGGGTCTTGCGGTCCAAGTGATGATTTTTCAGATCTTCTGATGTTTGAAGTCTGCTATGGAACCCATTCAAAGGGAAATCATCATCCATAGTTGGGGAAGGTTGTGATATAACACTTATTTCATTGAAAAATAGCAGAGGAAAAATTATCGACTGAAATTTATTATGACTTATGTCATAAAGTGAGTGAATCATTTCTTAGAGGGAAAATAATATTTTCAAACAATTCAGAGTCAATAGTGGATGCTGTGGAAGGTAATTTTCATTCAAACTAAACTGGACTACAGAGGGGTATTTGCCCAGTGTGAAAACTTAAAATCCTTATAACTTTTTAACTCCGCTGAATATGGAAAAACGATGTGGGAAAAAAGTGTTTCTTTTAATCTCGAGAACCTATGGTTAAAATTAATGCAGTGGTCAAACACTCAACATGTATATTTGTTTTAGGATAATATTACTCTAAAATCAATGCTTCTTTATATTCATTTATATGCGTATAGAAGAAATATTAGAACTCACATCGCATTCAACGATACATTTCTCTCACCAGTTCACTACATATCTTCAGATGTAAATCTTGTACAGCGTACAAAACTGACAAAATGAAGTTTCTATTGCGAATAACTGACTTGAATTACCTCGAATGTGGTATAATATTTTAGTCTCAAACGATAACAGTGTGATAAATGGTGGTTACTTTGCAGCTATTGCAATAATTTCTGCATTTTATGTTGAGATTAGTTGTTTGAATTTTTCTGATACAGACAGATGCTGCTTTAAGGATCTGTTTCCTGATTTCGACCACCTATGCTGTGATTAAACCTCAAGGATATATGAGAACTGCGATGAAATGAGACGATTTCATTTTCCTTCAAAAATTCGCGAACGAATCGACGAGTATAAAACATCAACAATAGTATACCTTACAGAAAGATTCAGCAAAAACAAACAAAAGACCTGAGTCTGAAAATTAAATTGAATGAATTGAAAACAGAGAAAACTATGCTGGTTCACACAGAGAAATGAAATTTAAAATTATGAGTTTTATATATTTGAATAATGTCAGATTAATTTCGATGAATTTTATGTTCATGTTGTGTAATTTATAGATATAATTGGGCATGAAAACTCATAAGGGTTCAGCAAAGGCGATCTGACAGCATGTCGAAATAATTTAAACTTCAGTGATGAGTTGAATCCCTGATGTAATATTTTTTTTGTACAAATTGCATGTCACACTTGTTACACTTCCATAATGCCATGGTTTTTTCTGGATTTTTCCAGAGCAGTTGTATCATACGCTGAATTGTATCATTCTTTGCTCGAACCTTTGTTTCATACAAAAAATTCTATTCAGTAATTGGAATTTTGTAAAGCTCACAGGAAAAAATGGCTATTTGCAAAGAAAAATTAATTTTCAAAAATGAATAAATGGATATTTATTCGAGATGTATTAAGTGCTTCAGGGAATATTGCTAATCATAGCACTTTTCAACTAACCATCCTTTTAGGAGTAGGTAATTATCTCCAGCATCCTCAAATTAGGGGATATTGTTAAAAATGTGTTCTCTACCGTGTTTTGGTTTAATTATAATAATTAAAAATCAGTATGTACAAAACTATATGGTTTTTTAGGCGAAAGTAAATTTTCATCAATAATGAAGAAATTGTTTTTTATGTTTGGGGAGAACCTCAAGTTTCGGGAAATCATATTCGATTTCAATTAAAATTGTTATAGAATTGATTAAAAACTGTTGCATTTTGATGAAGTTTTTCTCTAATTCAGAATGTTATAAGAAATGAAAATATTTACAATAAACCAAAAAGTACTTCATAGAGGTAGAGTAATAGATACTAACATATGTTTTAGTGACCCGATTAAAAATAATTAGAAATTAATAAATCAATATTCCTTGATCCATTAATCCCCATAATAAAGGGTGATTCATTTAAAGGTATTGTTTGTGGTGGGGATTTAATTGCAGATCGCGCATGCGTCGTGTAAACTGAAGTCGTAGGTATTCATATTCAGTAGTGTCTGTTATTTCATAATGGAACGAATTACTTAGCCCGACACAGCGTCGAGTATGGTTCTTTTATTTGCTAATAATTATAAAATAAAATTGTTTTTATCAATTTTTTTTGTTAAAAAAAAGTACCTCTAAATGCATAACCCTTTATAAATGTAGAACCCTTTGGAGTATCATCAGCATGCAGAAATTTTATTTTATACGGAATGCAATGCAAAATAAAGAACATCAAATTCTACATCATTAACGAGTGCAGGATAATGACACGAAATACTATAGGAATGTTAAATCCCTATTATTATTTTCGTTTTTCTGCCCATGTGCATGTAATATTACACTTGCTGATGCATTTCTTCGAAGATATGTGTACGTTCTGTAGAAATGCTAGTGGAGTAATTATTTACTTCAAGTTTGGTTCTTCTAGATGAGTGAATAATTCTCAATAATATTGTAAGAATATAATCAATAGAATTTATTGATTTAAACAGTATAGAAATGTAGTTCCGAAAATAACATAATTCAATATTTAAATTAGAATAAAGTTTCTTCTAATCATGGTAAGTTAAAAATGTGTTCCGAGGTTTCTACTGGTTAGGAAGACCTGATGAGCGAAAAAAATTTCGTGACAATGTTAGTCTTATCCAAACCGAAAAAAATTGAACCGTAGTAATTTGTAATCACATCATATCAGCAGCTGTATTCATGTTACTATAAAAACTCAAATATCACGAGAAAGATCCAATTTTTGTTTGTGAATTAGAGTATCTAGTTTTCTCTTTTCAATCTTTGAAACTTTTGAGTTCACAACGATGTTACTTTAATAAATGGTTAATAGATATAAATACCAAAATCAAAATTTAAAGTGTGTTTGAGAAAATGTGGGAGATCTCTAGGATTCAGATAAAATATTAAAAAATAAGATGAATAATTCCCATAAATTTTTTTCTTAGCGGCCTTCCCTACTGAGGTACCACCTCCTGAATGGCACTACTGGTAATCAATGTTTCTTGAATAACTTTTAAACTACTCATTATAATTCAATGAAAATTTAATACGATTAACAGTATTAAGGGCGTCTCAAAATACTGCCCTTGAATATTTTTCTTCGTACAACCTTCTTGCTTCATAAGCATTACAAGATGCCAGACCGAACATAAGATGCATATCTGCATACTCACCGAATGTGAATGCCATTATCAAATTAAATTCACAAAGATATTCAAACTTCAATAAATTATAATTATCAACTTGTCAAATTTGAAATGTCAATGCAAGATATTTATTTATTTTATAGGTACCATAGTAATGTTTGTAAAAACAGTGCGTTTTTTAATACAGATAACAATTTCTATTCAATAAAAATAAAACATTAATTTCTTAAATTTTTTTTTCTCGAAAACGGTTGATTCAATCGAAAATGAACACGAATCCTTTTACTCAGCTTAATGTTCAAAGTATTCAAATTTATTTTTTTAACTCCTTATTATACAGGGTGTTGAAAATGCAAATAAAGTGTACAACCCAGTCCGCCACTCATAAACTGAACATGCAAATTATGTTTAAAGGGCAGGATTTCAAGAGGCCCTTACTACTGCTTATCGTATCAAATTTTCATTCAATTATTCTAAGTAGTTCAAAAGTTATTCAAGAAAAATTGATCACTAGTGGCTTCCTTTACGAGGCCATATCTCCGTGGGGAGGCCCGCTTGGAAAAAAAGTTCATGCGACTTGTCATCTTATTTTCAATGTTCTATCAGAATCCGAGAGATCTCCCACATTCTCCCGGACACCCTGTATATTTGAATTCAAAATCTGGCTGACATGAAACATAAGTACACTTAAAATACATACAAAATACATACACATGTTGAAAAATGTTGAAATTTAAAAACAATCAACTTAAAATCTATTTGTAAATAAGGCACACGGTTTGGTCTTTCAACCATTTCCATGTGGGTGAAATTGGATATTCTTAGACTACGATTCGAAGAAGTTATTTTAACTGATGACACTGAACAATAATGAGGGATATGCGAAATTAATTGATCACTCTTGGCATCTTTTGACTTATTGAAGATGCAGATCTGGTTTTATTGGAAAAAAGTAAACTATGTTCTTCAGCAAGTTACTGAATTGTCAAATTTGGAATTATTAGTTACAAATTTCGAAATGATTCTCACACTAACGATTTTAATATACAAGGTGAGTCTTTGACCACTGAGTTAATTTTAACCATAGGTTTTTGAGATCAAAAGAAACACTTTTTTTTTCCATACCGTATTTCCATATTCAACTGTGTTAAAAAGTTATAAGCATTTTAAGTTTTCACATTGGGCAAATACCCCTCTGTAGTCCAGTTTAGTTTGAATGAAAATTACCTTCCACAACATCCACTATTGCACCTGAATTATTTGAAAACATTAGTCTCCGTCTAAGAAATGATTCACTCACTCATGTTTCATCAGATGATTATATCGATTTTATTCCTTTCAACTTCCAATATCTCAAAAAGGTGCAAATTATGAAAAAGAAGATGAATGATTTTATCGGCAATAAAGACTAATGATTCTAGGAAGTACAAGATTCGGACCTTTATTTCAAGTGATATTTGTTTTTCGTGAAATTTAACCAATCTCTACAGTAGTAGTGAGAAAACCACAAGAAATGGAATAATAATAATAGTATCACATGTTGATTCCAATAATCGACAAAGTTAGTTTTATATGTGCTCAGTGATCAAATCCTGACCACAATCCAAACATGTTCGGAAACAACTTATTTTTATTATTCTAAAAATGTAAAAAACTACAGGGTCTTACATTTGAACCAATTGCCGTTAGACAAACGCGTTCCGGCTGTTAAACAATTACCAGAAGTTGCGAGCGTTTAAAAACAAACAACGCGTTCTGTATATTTTCCGGCCACTGAGCGGTTTTCGGTCATGGGCCTAACATATACATGTAACATAACATAGTAAATTTAAACAGAGTTAAACTAAAAATTCTTCTAAACTGTAAGGCTCCAATTCTAAGAGAAATTTATATAATCTTCTCCTAAACATTTTTCCATCTGATATAGTTTTAATTGTATTTGGTAAGGTGTTATATAATTTAAGGCATCTATATTCAGATTGTTTTTGCTATGTTGTCAAATTCAATTTGGGAAAGAGATAGTCTTCAGTTTTAGTTTCATAGAATTTCTTCTCATTTAGATATTTTTCAAAGAGTGTGGTATTATTCCTAATGAAGAGAATGCATTCTTGTATATATATATATATATTGCATAAAGGGTCAATAGTCCTATCTTGTTGAATTCGTTTCTGCAAGATTGATAATATTTTAAGTTGTTCATTATTCAAACCGCCTTCTTCTGTACCACGAACAGTGATAACATATTTCCTGATCCATAAAATATGATACTAAACCTAAGTTTTGATTCTACAGTTGCATGGTACACTGTTTTCAACAAAGATTTTCCAATATATTTAGACATAATTCGCAAAACATAAATAGATGATGTTACACTTTTGCTTAGGTAGATTATGTGTTTTTTCCAATTAAGATTTTTGTCTATATAGATTCCTAAAAATTTGGTGTATTGGGCAAGGTCATATTTTTCCTGATTCAAGATTATGTGATCAGCATCTTCGATAAATCTCTTTATACCAAAATATGCATGATTGTTATCAAAAATCTTTCACAAGAGATCATATCAATTGATATTGTCGTTTGAATATCACAGGTGAAAATGAAATTTTTTTATGAAATTTCAACACCCTATATCTTTTGAACGGGGCCAAATTTGGAAAAAAGTTATAGGAAGAAAATGTTTCTTTTGACGTCAAGAATCTATGGTTAAAATTAACGCAGTGGTCAAAAACTCACACTGTATTCAAAATTTCGTGAAAATTTATCATTAAGGTAGGTACTATTTGGCTCCTCCATCGTTCTTAAAAATTTTTGTGCTATAGCTTATTATAAACGAAAGTTGTCATGTACTCAGAGTAATATCCTCAAATATTACATAGAATTCTTCATCAGGAAGTGGGATAACCTTATTCCCTTATAAAGTACACAGAAAACAAAAAAAATTATAACCTGTATATAAATAATTCCATAGAACGAAAATTGAATTAAATGAATTGATAATAAAAAGAATAAAATAAATCTTTCTTTTTGATTAATTATCTGATACACCTAACATTTCTTTTAAATTCTGTTAGATAAAAAAAAGTTAGAAATCCAAATCAAATCTTACCTCCTATATTCTCTAATAGATTGAACTTCGCACTTCTTCACAAAATCACTAAAAAACGGACCACTGAGCTTTCGGTTCAAGTTCGAGCTTGAGCATAGACTACAAACTTATATCTTTAGAAGCCCGTGTGCGAATATCTTCTCTTCTTAATCCCCACTTCGTAAGGAACATTTATTCTATGGACTTCCCTACCAGTTCGTCCGTTTTAGCACTCACTCATTCATAGCCTAACCAATACGTTCTTGAAATGCCTGTTACTATTGGACAACCTATTAACACGTTGAGGTGATGATTGGTGTTTGAAATGGATTCCCCTTATCGATTTACGTTATCTCAGTTATGAATGAGATAAATTTTAATATTTTTGGAAGATTATTCTATCACGGAATGGCTGAAGCATACTTATAAACGTAAAATGGGTCTTCAAGATAACTGTCACGATGAATATTGAACATTTTGTGGAACAGATTACAACTTATGTGTATTAAATTCGCGGAATTTCTTTCCAACTTTTTTGATCGACTATTATTCAAAGACTAATGACCTAAAAGCGATAAAACTATTTACACTAATAACGAGTTACTTAATTCGCAAAAATTTTGGTAAGTACCCGCATTAAACATCTTCAAACCAATTTCGCGAACTTAAGATCTCCCTCTCGTAGCTGCACGCACTAAACTCTATCGATTAGTTTTTCTTAATTTGACTCATAGAAATCGTCAAATTAAGTATTTTCGTCAATGTAGAATGATTTTCTTCAAATATAAATATATAATGCCACGCTCGAGAATGTCAAGATGACGTGTTTGTAACCAACCAGCTTCATAACGACAATCAATTTATCAGATTAGTGAAATACAGGGTGGCCGGACGATTGACGTCCATAAAAAAAACAGGTTCCTCATATCATGGGGTATTCGAATCACCCCCATGTATGTTATCCTATTTTTCACGGTTTCCGAGTTATGAATTTGAGAATTTTCAACTTGAACATCTCAAGTCTTTTCTGATATTTTTTGTTGTAAATAGATCTCCATGAATTGTACTTTTATACATAAAATAACCAGCATCGTTACTTTGATGAAAATTATAGAAATGTTGTCTCTAGTGAGTAGGTTACGTATTTTGGATCATGATCTATATTTTCAAAATAAATTAAAAATGTAAACAAGTTACTTCATGGTTTCTCAGTAGGCTTAAAGACTGTGCTCATCACTCAGCTTTCACATCATTAATAAAAAACCATACTCAACAGTCTACTTTTGCTAGAATAAGCTTTCAAAGGTTGCGAGGTTTAAAAAATCGAAGAACTAGACGTTTACTGAAAAATTATTTTTGCCATTTTAAGATTTTTCTGATCCAGCTATGATAGAAAATGAAAATAAAGTTTTCAATAGGTATTCAAAGTGGCCACTTCCAGCCTCAATACACATTCTACACCTTCGCAAAAAATTTTCTTTCAGACGATTGAAAATCCTCATGAAGTGAGAGCATCAAAATTCCAACATCGTTTTAGCGTTAACATGTGGTCTGGTATCCTCAATTGCGAACTAATTTGTCCATTTGAATTGCCGTCCCGACTTGATGGAGAAACATACAAAAATTTCCTCGAGCATGAACTTCCTTTGCTCCTGGAAGATGTGAGTAAGTCTTCAGCTTCGTCGATATTCCAAAACGACAGCGCCCCGTGTCACTACAAAACGCAAATCCGTAATCACTTGATTGAACGATACTCTAACAGATGGATCGGACGAAGCAGACCTATAAAGTGGCCCCCCACACTCACCTGACCTTAAGCCCATCGATTTTTTCGTTTGGGGTTATTTCAAAGAAATCGTTTACGCCTGAGAGAGTTCTAATGAAGACGAACTACGACTGAAGATAAGAGAAGCCGAACGTGTCCGAAGAGAAAACAGGTCAGGTTTTATGAGACTGAAAGAAAACTTTTTGCGAAGGTGTAGAAGGTGTATTGAGGCTGGAGGTGGCCACTTTGAAGACCTATTGTAAATTTTAAAAATAAATTTCTTTTTATCTACATGATGTGTGATTTATTGCCCTACATTTTTCTTTTCCTTATCTAAAACTAAGAGCTAATTTTCATTAATTTTTAGCATTTTCTATCATAGCTGGATCAGAAATATCTTAAAATGGCAAAAAATAATTTGTGAGTAAAAAATTCTTTGATTTTTTCCATCTCGTTGACTTTGAAGGCTAATTCTAGCAAAAGTAGACTGTTGAGTACAATTTTTATTAATGATTCTGAAAGCTGCGTATTACGCACAGTTTTTAAGCTTACTAAGAAACCATGAAGTAATCTGTTGACATTTTTAATTTAAATTTGAAAATATAGATCATGATCCAAAATACCTAACTTTATCACTTGAGACCAACATTTCCAGAATTTTTATCAGAGCTACGATAGTGGATATTTTATGTATAAGTGTACAATTCAGGTCAATTTATTAACAACAAAAAAATATCAGAAAAATCTTGTACTTTTTTTTTTTAATTTTTGAAGATGTTCAAGTTGAAAATTCTCAAATTTCATAAATAAATTCATAACACGGAAACCGTGAAAAATCGGATAACATACATGGGGGTGATTCCAATACCCCATGACATGAGGGACCTGTTTTTTTTATGGACGTCAATCGTCTGGCCCCCTGTATACACTTTTTAGATTGAATCTAAAGAAATCCTTCCTTGATATAACGCTCTGGAATTTCAGATGGTCATTTTTTTTACTACTTTTTCTTTATCCTAGTCGAGGGGGCTCATATTTGGTCGAGTTATTTGATCGAGTATTTCCCTGTGTGTTAATCTGCCATGCTTTAGTAATTTTCGAAATGCACCCTTGGACTCCACTACTACCAAGAACACATGACTCCAAACACCTTCTACATTTATTTTGAGAAAATTTGTACACGAAACAGATTCATTTCTTTCGTTAAGTCCTTTATATCACGATTATCATCATTCTAAGTAAATACGCGGATTGTCAAGGGTGTTACCACTAGAGGTGAGAATTTTTTGAGAACACTCTTGTCTTTTGGGAATTATGCTTTTAAATTTCACGAAACAAAGTTATCCTTAAAACTGTTGAGTGAAATTTGTGTAATTTTCAAAAAAAGACAGAGTGTTCTCAAAAAAAATTCGAATCTCGTGTGGTATTTGGAAAGATCATTCAACAATATAAATCAAACGAAATAAAAAATAGTTTTTTATTCAAAAATAACCAGATAGAAGCATAACAACAAATTATTCATCTTTATTCTCAAAATAATAATTATTGATAGTACAATTATTATACACATTACGAGCATTATTTTCGAATGATGAAGTAGATACTGATGTCGTTTCTTGAAGGACATTTTTTTCATTCCTTATGGCTGTGTTTTTTTTTCTGATGTTGTTTGGTCCAGTTGGAGATACGGTTTCACTGACGCTGCAGATGAATGGTATGTTATCTTTATCAGCTGTTCCTCGCCAATCCCTGCTTTGGCTAATTGGCTGACAGCAGTAGCTCGATGCGAGTGGTAGGTTATCTTCGACTTGGTTGTGTTGATGCCAATGAGTTCTGCCGACTCTTTTGTCCATTTAGCTATCGTATTGGGACCGACTGGGGAGTTTTTGAACCATGAACCATATTTCCAATTCTTATGTGGAGTAAGGAATAGTCTTTCAGTGGTTATGTTTGCAGTTCTTTTGGATACAAGTAGCTTATATAACCTCACCGGGCAAATATCTTCTTCAATATTGGGAGTCAGCCATTTCGTTTCCGCACATTTTTGGGTAACACCTTGTCTTGTTTTAGAAAATATCGGATTGTAGGCAACTCGGCCCGTGGGATTACCATCGTTTTCAATTTCGAATTGGAAATGCGAAATTAGGCATGATGAACCCTTTCCTCCGCGCCAAGCAAGCTCCAATGCAGCAATAAAATAAAATTTTCTGTTCAAACCGTCTGGATTATCTTCTTTACATAAGTTGATCATCTTTTTGTGTTTTTCCAAAGACAGCGCCTTGGCACTAACTTTTCATTTCTCAGGGTCCACTTGCAAAATACGCCTCTTGGCATTTCATGCATCTCGCGCCGTTTTAAAAGCCACGTCTGTGAATGGATCGAACCTAACGCCTCATTCGGAATAGAATTTTTCCTGCAGCTGTTTGGCAGTATTATTCCACAAGGTTTTTACGACACTTTCCTTGTAGTCTGATCCATCTCTTTTCTTCATATTGAAAGCCCAGTCTAGCCTAATATTATTGAGCTCTGACAAACTTGTTTTTTGAATGATCTTTTATATTTCGGGATCGGACATGTTTAGTGTTGTAATCCGCCAACTGACAGCTCTATCATGAAGCTTGACATTTTTTGAGGTTACGTTTTGACATACGAGCGCTATTTGTGTTCTTTATAGTAACTTAAAGATTCATCTCACCCAAAAAATGGAATAAATTCGTGGGATTATTTTTTAAAATCTTCGACTTGGATTAACTCGACAACAGTGCATCGATGAACTTAATTCAACTGATATTGCAGAATCGTCATGTGACCTATCGTGAGATTGAGACAACCTTAGGCATTAGTAGGACCAGCATACATTCAACATTCATGAACATTTGACCGTCAAAAAAATTTGTTCGCTTTGGAATCCACACAATTTGTCAATCGCTCAAAATGTGTCGATTGATCGAAAGAAATGCTCAAAAATAGGACCGCGGTGCTTCGAAGCACGTATATGACATCGTGTCTGATTATGAATGGTGAATCGTGCATGAGCCCGAAAGTAAACAGCAGTCAACTCTATGAGCGTTTCAAGATGGGCTAAATCCAACTGAAGTTGCTTGCCTGTTGTTTCGAAAAAACTGGACATGTCGCAATCCTTCCACCAGAACAACGCAAAACAGTCATTTCTGAGTGGAACACAACCATTTGTTTGCCAGTTGTCTTCCAAGGAAATCAGGAAAACCAGTCGCCGACGACTAATCACCCTTCACCACGACAATGCGAGTACTTACACATCGGCTCAAACAACTGCATATGCCATAGACGCAGGGGTTAGAAGTTTTGAGGAGCCGCGGGAGTTGAACCCGGCACCTAGTCGGTGTGAAACTTGAGCGCTTACCTCTAGGCCACAGGAGCGCTGTAAATTAAGCTATGCGTGGCTATATAGAGTGTCGCCAAGAGATCCCTATACACTCCCCTGCCGCTGACAGAGTGCCGCTACACTTCTTTTATTCCCGTCTGTAAAAATAAAATGAGAGGTCCACGGTTCTCGACACCCAAAGAAGCGGTTGATGCGTTCAGAATTCATGTTTTGGAGATACAATGACCAGAGTGGCAAAAGTGCTTCGATCATTGGTTCAAACGCATGCAAAATTGTATAGATCTTAATGAGGAATATTTTGAAAAACAATACAGCGAATTTCGATTAATAATACTTGCTTCTGTTCTCTAATCCCGAAATATAAAATTCAACCCTCGTATAGCCAGTTTCAATTCTATTTTCTCTCTTCGGCGAAGCACAGTCGTCAACTTATAACCAATCTGGCGGAAATATTGTGTTCGACAAATGAAGAGTTTTAATAAAGTAAACGGCACAAGGAATCCATGATCATTCCTCTTTCTGTCCATAGCTTGAGTACAATTTTTTACATGAAACAGGTCTTATTTGTCATGCGATCAAGAGGAATACATATCGGAAAGCTGGAAATAGAGTAGAAGACATAAAATGTAATATAATATTGTTACACCTCTCCGTTTGTAATCTTGGGAATATCTCGAAGACAGAGGCGCACCGAAAGTTGAAGCCATATGTGATTTCATGGGTAAATATTAATTATAATTAAATTAATTCTGAATTACTTCAAGGTTTCATGCTTTTGCTGATAATTATAGTAGCAATTTTAAAAAAAAATGGTCTTTCACAAAGATCAGGTCTAACTCATTTACCTATGACATATCAGAAAGTTTTATATACATATATGATCATATTGATATTGCTTACCATCAACTGATTAGGAGCTTTTAAAAAACCATTTTGTTGAATGGCGTTTCCATCTGAATAGTCATGAGCAATATAGGAAAATGGCTGTAGCATTCTCCTCTCAAACATAATTCCAATCCTACGTACTTAGGAGTTAAATACCATTCATCTCTCATTTCAACGCTCAGAAAGATGATCTGTACTTAAATTTAACACAGGGCATATTCTTCAGAAGTTTTCTAGAAAATATTAGGGTACTTTAAGCACAGCATTCTTAGTTTTACTCCATTCTGCAGCTGAGCTATGATTAGTTTGATACAACCAGGGGTGGAAAGTCAGTTCAAAACGACTGTACCTCGTTTTGGGCTTATTTTGGTCAAGTTGGATTCACTACACGTATGTAAATCTGGATCGACCAATCAGAAAATAGAATGAAAATTGTGGAAGGGATCGAAGGAATTTCTGGGAATTTCCTACCGTAATGGCGGACAAGAAGAAAGCATGAATAATAAAAGTCATTTTTAATAATTCGTGGCATGGCTATAAATACGGACTCTCTCAAATTTCCGTTCTTTCTGGCTTTGGCGATATTGTAGAGTGAATCTTTTGGACTTTCAGTATCGAATCGTGAATTTTAAAATGGGTTTCAATTGTTGTGTTGAAAGATGTTCAACCAAATATGGTAAAATGCGTGGATACCATTTCCGTAGATTTCCATAAAGTAGAGAGGTGAGTGTAACAAATGATTACAAATTATTTATCCTCGTATATTTATATTTATTTGAAACTTTTTAGGTATTGCAGAAGTGGTTAACAAAAATTGGGAGAGAAGACTTGAAGGCAAAATCTTCAAGAGAACTTTATGACAATTACAGGGTTTGTGATAAGCATTTTACGCCTGACGATTATATTCCTGCTAATAACAACAGGAAGTATCCTCAAACTAGATGTTGAACCCTCATTATTTCTAAATCTTGCTGATGGAAACTCAGGTTTGTTTCTTGTTTTATTAATTGCAATTTTCATACATAGAAGTCTTACTTGGCTATATTATAAACAAGCCATTATTTGAGAATCTTTTATAGATGAATTAACATGGAATCGTGAAACGTACACAATATTTCATAAGTCTACTCTTTTCAGAAGCCACTGAACAAATATTGGAACCTAGGGTAGTGGCTTCAGAGATAGAAATACAAAGTGTCAAAGAACCAGGTACTTCTGGAAATGGAAACCGAGGCAGTAGGTCAGCTATCTCCTGTGGAATATCTGTTAGAAGGAAGTATGTTGTAATTTTATGCCATTGATTATTGTTGTAGAAATTTGTTATGTTTTATTTAAGAACTGAAACTGTTTTAGCCCATCGAAGACATTTTGAAATTTTTCAAGCTTGCACAAAGCTTTGTATACATACTTTGCAAAAAAAATTTTTCTATTTATATTTCGATTTCTCATTATAGTGGCCTCAGAGATAGAAATACCCAGTGTGGAAGAGCCAGGTACTTTGGAAATAGAAACTGAGGCAGTAGGTCGGCTGTCTCCTGTGGAAGATCTGGTAGTAAGAAGTATGTTGGAAATTTTATGCCATTGATATTGTAGCAATTTGTTATGTGAATTCTTCACAATTCTTTGAGGTTAATTATTAACAATTAGTGTTTCATGTACCAGGTTATTGGTCTCTTTACCAGATATACCTCGAAAGTTTGTTCGATTAATCAAGAAAACATAATAATTTTTTTAAATGCATTTTTTTCTAGTATGTTTGTAGATGCCAAATTATTTTTCATATCTTATTAATTGTAATGTTACCACGTCTTAATGAAAGTATAACACATTATTTTTGGAATCGATAACATTCACTGTGTTATGAAATAATTGTGTATTATCCATATTTTCAGATTTATTTGCTGTAATCGTATTGTATGATCTCAGGCCTACCAATATTTGTTTTCGTTGATTTAATTTTTTTCCTTATTTATATGTGAATTCTTCACAATTCTAATTCTTTGAGGTAAAATTGATTATTAACAATTAGTGTTTCATGTACCAGGTTTTTGGTCTCTTTATCATATTCTTGAAAGTGTGTTCGATTAATTAAGAAAACATAATTATTTTGTTAAATGAATTTTTTCTAGTATGTTTGTAGATGCCAAATTATTTTTCTTATCTTATTAATTGTAATATAACCATGTCTTAATGAAAATATCACACATAATTTTTGGAATCGATAACGTTCACTGTGTTTTGAATTAATTGTGTTTTATCCATATTTTCAATTTATTTTGCTGTAATCGCATTGTAATTGATTGTAAGCCCAGAAATTACACTAATGTTAATAAAATTCAGCATGTCCAGTTATTTGGATTATCTGCTGCTCTCCCAGGCCCGATTTCGCTAGATTGGAGACGGCTGTTGCACGACTGAGTGATTGGTGATTTTTTGTTACCAAGGTCAAGCCCAGCTTTTTGTGCTGACTCCTTAACCCACTTTGAAATCGTGTTTTGGCCTACTGGGGAATCCTTTGTACCACCTAGCGCCTGGAACTTTATTCCAGAATGGATTTTGGGTCGGGAATAGTCTGTCGCTCTTGATATTGACATCTCTTCTCTTTCAATTTCTGGAACAGTCTCACTGGGCACTTGTCAGGATTTCGATTCTCCACCAGCCACTTGCTGTCTGATAATTTTTATGACCACCTTGTGTGGTCTTGCTGAAAATTGGATTGAATTCAATTCTCCCAGTTGTTTCCCCGTCATTTCGCTGTTCTGCCTTGAAGTGATGTATTGACGCCATGCTGCCCTCACCACCTCTCCAAGCCAATTCTACTGATATTATCATGAATAATTTTTTCTGGAGGCCATCAGGAGTTTCCTCGTCCCAAACAGTGGTCATTGCATCCCAATCTTTTCCTCCAACGCTGCTGCACTTGCCTCCGTTTTTCCGGAATAGATTGTAAAGCCTTACGCTTGGCATCACGAGCTCCTCGAGCGGTCTTGAATGCAGCATCCGAAAATGGGTTGATTTTGATGTCGAAATCGTTCAAATACTTTTCTTGAAGTAATTTGGCAGTCTGATTCCACATTGTTTTTTTATTGTACCTTCCTTATAGTGTTCTCCATCCATTTTCTTGATATTGTAAGCGTAATCTTTCATAATGTTTGCCAATTGCGCTTCACTCTTTTCAGCACTCAATGTGTATTCCCTCTCAGTACAAAAAGTAGTAAATTGGTTCCAAACTGTTTTTTTTTGCCTTCTCCGTATTAATGGGAACATTTCCTTTGACTTTTTTATCGATGGTGGACAGAGAACAAACTCCAAATCCACTCATTTTCATGCAAAATCTCCAATTTTCACAATTGAATTCAACCTGTCAGTTTGACGTGTGCTTAATTTGACTGGATCATGTTTTGTTTATATATAGCAACTACCAGAGAAAATTTTCAAAAAATTATCAGTATAATACCATGTAGGTTGTACCACGTGACGTCGAATGGTGCAATTCTATTGGTCGATATTTGGGTCGGAAAAATAATCAATTAAATTCCCTAATATCCCCTATATTTGGGTTATATCACATAGGTAGCTTAGGCGTCCCCTGTCGGTAGAGACAATAAGCTGAATCTGCCCATAAAATCTCACTTGATTACATATAAATCTCCTCGTCAATCAGTGTCTATTCATATAAGTCATTGTGTATTCGAATACGAGAAACTTGCACGACTATGGCCAAATTTACACTTGTAATCCTCTCATCGCCGCCGTCTATGGAGGCTTTTCAGAACCACCTTGTTTATCTTAGTTTCTCCTTGTTTGCTGAGAAATAATTCACAATACCATCGGCGAAATATTAAAAATAACTCTTGTTCCTCAATTCAACGTCCAATATTTTTTTCGTTCGCTAAACCTGCATGAACCTTTGTAGATGTCGCGTAGATTTTAAAGGTCAATTCAGGTTGAATTCATTGAAATTGTTTTACAAGTTTTCGGTGACAGATAAAAATTATGTGGTTGCAAAATTTGACGTTTGAAAGTTTTACCGTTTACATCAATTATGTAGGTATTATCTTTAATCACCAGCATCTTATTTCAGAATACGCGTCGTTTTTGAACAATTCATTGATATTGATACAGTAAAATTATTTTTTTTGGAAATTTTAAAGAATTATTTTATTGAGTGGCGATTTTGTCCAAATCCCAACAAAACAGAGGTGTCTTGTTTCCATCTGAATAATCATTAAAAATATAGGAAATTAGCTGTAACTTTCAATGATTCTCCTATAAAACATAATTTCTATCCAAAATACTTTGGAGTTAAATTAGATTCATCTCTCAATTATTGAACAAGGCTCATTTAAATGATCTGAGCCTAAAATTGAAAACTAGGAATAATATTCTTCAGAAATTAGCTTGATCATCTTGGAGTGCTGATGCTTCCACTCTTCGCACAGCATCTATAGCCTTAGTCTTTTCTCAAACAGCTGAGTATGGTTGCTCTGTTTGGTTTAATAGTGAACATACACAAAAAATCGATGCACAATTGAATTCATCCATGAGAATAATTACTGGCACCATAAGATCTACAGCGGTTCATAGGTTACCAGTTTTGTTTAATATTGTCTCTCCCCATATTCGCAGCCAGACTGCAGTTCTGGATTCTGGGACCAAATATCATTCTTTTCCCAATTTATTCCCAATTATTTCATATATTCCACAAAATAGAATTCCCAGATTGAAGTCACGTAAACCATTAGGGCATAATACGTTCTTCAATATGAACATAAGTTATAAAGAATTATGGAAGACTGAGTGGAACTCTTACGAAATGTTGAACAAGTATCTCGTTTCTGATCCTTCTGAAAAAAATTCCTGGTTTTGATCTTCCAAGAAAAAGTTGGATAGTTCTTAATCGTTTGAGAACAGGTCATGGTCGTAGCAATAGCATGCTATTCAGATGGAACTCAGTTCCAAGCCCAAATTGTGGATGTGGAGAAGCAGAAGAAACAATACCTCATCTCATCAATAGTTGTCCCATATTTAAATTTCAAGATTGCTTTAGGGCTATTCATGATGTTTCCGATTCTTTCTTGGAATGGGTTATAAATTTCAAACGAATATGATACGTATTTTTGTTTTTCAGTTCTTTTTTCTGCTTTTGTCTTTTCATTTCCAGATTCGATGAGGGCAACTTGGAGAAGCCTCTGTCTCCATCAATAGAAGACCACTTTTGAAGAAAGAAGTCCCTGAAATATATTTTTATATATATATATATATAATAACTATTGTTTTCAGAGCCAAAATTAATATATTGAATGAATTTTAAGGGTCTTTAGGCTCGGATTTAGGAGTAAATGATTCGAATACTGTTTATTTTATGCCAAGCTTACGCATTAATTTAATGCTTCTTCAGGGCTTCTACAAAAGAACAATAATATATAATTTATAGACAACCAATTTTAAAACAAATCAACTCACTGAATGTGAGGTTTTACATGGATGACATCTGACACAAACGATATAATTAATAAAAACAATGGAAAGTTAATTTTTGATTCCATAGGAATTCCTCACAAAACACGTCATCTAAATCTATTTTAAAATTTCGAAAAATTCTTTTTGTTGATGCTCTTATTCTCAAATTCACAATCAATTAAAAACTCTAAGGTAACACAATGTCATTTTATTTTTTAAGGTTATGTTTTTTCTTTCCTGGAAAACTAGTCTCTCACTTCTCTGTGTTCTTGATCTTCTTCATTCATCTACTGGGCCGTCATAAAAAGGTTTCATCTTTATCATTTCCAACAAATAACTGTATATCGAGCTTAATTTGTTTGTATCTGTCTTCTTGTTTATGGTTTTTTTCTTCTTTGTTTATGTTTATCATCTCATGGATCAATCTTTTTTGATAATTTTTCTCTAATTTGAGTACCTCAACATCCTCAAAATTCACTTGATGGTCAAGATTATGTGCATGAGCAGCCAATGCACATCTCTCTGGGTATTTTCTTATGTCCGATCTATGCAGTGTCACTCTATTTTTACCCATTGGGAGGTATGTCCTACATAACATTTGTCGCAAGTCTCACAATTTATTTTGTATACGACATTACTTTGGAAGGATGTTGGAATGGGTTCTTTGATTTTTGTGTACAATGACCTCACCGTTTTTTTTATTTTTGACTGCAATTTTGATGTTATCCTCTGAACACATTCTTCAATTTCCTGTCAAGTTGGTAACATTCGGATACGATGCATAACTTGTTCTATTTGTTGTCATATTTTGTTGTTCTGTTTGTTCGCTTTGAGTGGTACTATTAGCATATAGTAATTTTTAATCATACTGTTGGGATAATCATTTTCTTTAAGAATGTGTTGTAATTTTTTAATCCTTCTTCTATGTATGATTTATGACATATTTTTGATATCCTCCTTTTCATTTGGTTTATTGTGTTTATTTTTACATTTATGCCATGATCCCAGTGGAAATGAATAATTTTGTCTGAATGTGTGTCCTTTCTATACCATTTTAATTTTACTTTATTATCCTGTCTATATGCTCTAGTGTCTAGGAAGGGTGCTGAGTGGTGAGATCTTCTGTTTCTAGTGTGAACTGTAAATCTGCACAAGCCGAGTTGAACAAGTCAAGTGTCAGTTGAATAAATGTTTCTGGTACTATATCATGATGTCGTCCACAAAGTTTTTTTTACGAATAAAATAATATATGGCAATTTGGGTAAGATTTAGTCCAAGTGATGGTCCATAACATACTGTGCCAGAACATGCCAGGTCCGTAGTTAATGAGTTTTGCATCAAATTCTAAATTCTGAAAAATAAACTTGATATAGCTTATAAAACTGTATTTTTTTTTATTGAATTTCATTGAGATTTGCAATGTACTTTCAGAAGTTTTGAGTAAATGGGTTTGTATGTACACTTTGAGACAAAGCATTGAACTTTGATGGATTTATAGTCAGGTCCGTCGCTAGTTGTCTGAGCGCCCGCGTGCAAATACTGTTATGCCGCTCTCAATAGGGCGCTACATCAAGGGCGTATCCAGAGACCAATTTGGGGGGGGTGTTAGTGGCAAGTTTTAGCGAGGGACCTGAATTGATATCTTAACTAATCGTAAAGAAATTACGACTGTGCATACGCATGCAGTAGGCATAAACCTCCTGAAATTCTATTGGTTCTTGATATCTCAACTAATCGTAAAGAAATGACTGCTATATTAAGCATGCTATAGGCATAAATCTGCTGAAATGCCATTGGTTCCTGATATCTCAACTAATCGTAAAGAAATGACGAAGAATGGATCTTATACTGCTAAAGCATTTATTTGTTTCTCATTTGTAAACGTCAGTTTCCACAAAAAACAATATTAATCAAGAAGGTTTATTTTATCAAGTCACCAACTTGTTTATTTTATCGTCGTATATGTTGAAAATCATGTTACAATTGGTATTTCCAGTAACACAGATTTTTGATGATGAAAGAGTTGATACTGATGACTATGATCTGTTGACTCAGAAACTGCTGAACTCGAGGACTGTAGAACATCTGTACTCTCCTTACTACCAAATAATTTGCTAGACATTTCGACTTTTTTGTTGACCGAATCATCGACATAACTCATTGCAATTTCGGTGCTCTTCCACCCTCCTGCGCGCTTTAGTGCTAAAATATCTCCACCCGAATCCGCAACCATAGTGGCTCCAGTTCTACAAAAAGAGTGGCCGGTGTATAACTCTGGGTTTTGTAAACCTATATATTTCACTATTTGCTTTGGGACACCACCAATAGTGTCTTTCCATCTCGGTATATCAAAAGATTCTTAGACTTTCTGTTCCAGGAGGTTGAAGACTTACATATTTTCTGTATAATATGCAGGGCTTGAAGCTGCAACTATAATCGGTTATAGTGTGGAATTTTTTGTTTGCCGCATTGTCACTTCATTGTCATTTCTCATATCTTCTACATCATTCATGTTTAAGGACAGAATTTCGTCACATCGACAACATCCAAAAATCCAAAATATTTTCGCTAGCAACCACTGGTCATCAGGAGCATGTAAAAGAAATTGTTCAGCCTCTTCTTTACTTAATACCTTGGCCTTTTTTGGCGTATAACGCTCATTTTTTAGTTTCAGAAATGCTATTACCTTTTGAAATCTGCAAATGACAAGTAAACGTCATATATTTCAATAAATTTTTTAAGGAAAACAAGCCTGCGAACAGGGGCATTTTCTTTCATTTCCAAGCAGCTTTTCAGCATAGACCATTTTGCTCATAAAGTATTAGGCTGAATCTAGCTGATAGTTAATTCAAGTAGACCAACAAAACATCTCCAGTTATCCCAATCACACTATTTTTGTTTTACCACTTTTTATAGTAGTTGTATTCTCGCTAGTACCACTGCATAGATAATAAAGAGCTGAGAAACTCTGAGTGCTGGGATGGTTCGCGCATTTTGGGCTGCGCATAGCGGCTTGGCCCGCAAAGTCTAGACCGACTGATCCAAATCGGTCTGATTCATTATCGTCCCTAGGAATTGAGTAGTGGGTTGTATAAGGTGAGACATAGGCGTAGAGTTCCAAAGTTTTCATTTGAAACGAACTTTACCGTTGTGTTAAGAGTCAATTCCAGCAAATTTTTATATTTTTGTACATTTATAGAAAAGTACCCTTTTCTATTTCGAAAAATCTTTGTATCAACTCCACCTAGAAAATTTGCAATTTCTAGATTCATAAGGTTTAATATTTCTCAAAAATTGATGGAAGTATATATTACAATTATGTTATTTTAGTCACATCACATTTGTTCGAAAATCACAATGAAATACTTTACAAATATTTGGAAAACCTAACAAATCAAATTATTTTAGGTTAGAGTCATAGATAAATACCAAAATAAATATACATTTACCTTTCATTTATGGGTTGAATCCGCCCTTAAATAGTTAAATGGCCATAAATGAGCACTTAAATTTAAGTCTCGCTTAAGGGATTTCCGTGCCGCTCAACAGTTGGTGCAAAGCGATTTAAGTTAAGGATTCATTTTAAGGGACGCCTAACGGTAAGTGTGGTTGGTGCAAACGGGCCTAATTTTGTTGTGTATATATTAATGATGGCTGATTCGAAAGAAAATAAGGGCAAGTATTGTTCCTTCAAGAATTGTGGTAATCGTGAAGGAAGTTGTAAAGAGATATTGAGAGGTAAGATTTAATGGAATGGTTTCAATAGATCTGGATGCTATACTTTTTTTATTTTCAAGGGCAGCACAATGGGCACAAGCATGTAAACGTGATATATATAATACTGTAGATTATTCTTAGCAATGCAGCAATTGAAAGACTACTCCTTTTCTTTCAGCTCGTGTTTTCGAGATTATATTTATCTCGACCTGAAAGAAAATGATTAATCTTTTGATTACTGCATTCCCAAGAATAATCTGCAGTATTATCTATAATCAGCAAATAATAGTATTTCTATATATAATATATAAATGAAAAATACTTAACAGAACAACAAACAAATTTTGATACTCATTATATAATAAAAACTTGCATTCAAACTCTTCATACAATTTCTAAGAGTACCTCCCTGTTGCTGTGTAGTATTTCCAACCGAGGCCTTTCTCAAAATTTCTGAATACGGCCCTGACTATTGGTCCGCCGTAATAGCACTGGTAATATTTTCAAGGTCACAAATTTTGAAACATTAAATTCTAAGGGATGAGAGCAGAGTTTCTCTGCTGTATATTATCTATGCTGTGCTAGTACCTTGAAGCTGATTTTGCAGGTAATAAACTTGAAGCTACCTGGCTGCCTCAGTAATTTCTTTTGGTTCATTCATTTTCGCTTTCGCCAAATGTAGAAACAAATAAACAGACATATTCATGGTAACGCGTCCATAGCTTACGACATTTGCGATAAATTATTGAGATTTCTTTGGAATATATATAACCTTTTTACAAATGAGAAACAAATAAAATTTAAAACAATACACGCAAGGTAACGGATTTTACTGGCTCAAGGAGGTAACTGACTCACCTCAGTTATATCCTCTATTCGCCAGTAAAAACCCTCTTACCTTGCTAGTAATCTTATATACTATTATTCATTGTTAGCGATTATGTATTTTACAAAACAAAATCATATAAATGTCTACATTTGTTAGTCTACAGATGCAAGCCCTTTTCAGCTCATTTTTCATATTTCTCACACGGTATCTCACTGATTTCATCACGAATACCTTGCTTTTCAGAAATACCAAAACGTGCAATTGTGGCGTTTAAAAGTTCAAAGTTGCGGTCGACGTTGTTGTTTGAAGACCGAGGTTTGAATTGAGGTTGATGGATTGTTTGGAACATTTTTTTGAACAACTGCAGGTTGTGTTCCATGCTGGGGTCTAACAGCAACAGTCTCTCTTTCTTCAAAACCATTAATTACACGATAAAATATGCGCCTTGTTCGCACATTGTTTCTTCCAATTTTTTTTTCTCATCGGCACAGTATTCGAAGACAATTTCAATAAAACTTTTCAACGATTAAAACACAAATATTTTTCTATAATAAATTTCACACGTTTATACTTTACGACTGCCAAATTTTCTAATATGGCGGCCAAACAAAAGCAGCATATCTTCACAGCGTACACCCAGTATTTTGTATGATGGTATAGGATAACTCATTCTCAGTTTTTTTTATTGCATTTGAACAATCATAACATTCTCCCCAAAACTAGGTATTATGTCCTGAGTCCTGGACTGCTCCTTTCCGTAAACCCACAAATTTTCAAGAAGCACGACGTCAACTGATTTATGGAATTAGCCAAAATACGCACAGTCTTCGATCAAACTTTTTATTGGGCATGATTTAGCGATGGTTGTTACGCAGTAGACGTATTAATCAAAGATGGTCCTCCACAATAAATAAAACATGTATTGGACGAGCCAAACGAAATGTTTGACAGTAAAGATGGCGATCCGATGGCCGGACCACACACGAAAGGTACACTGCCTTTAGAGATCATAAGAAAATGTGCTGAAGGTTTTGCCGCATTTAAACGATCATGGGAACCAGGGAATGTAAAATTTTGAAAGCCCAAGGGAGTTTCAACATCTGTCGCTTCCTTGATCAATTTTTTCCAAACAATTATTTTTCCTGAATCGAAGCAAATGATTCCCCCTAATATTTTACTCTCAATTTCCTGAAAATATCCATACCAGATCAAAAACCACACAGGATATTTTCTGAAAATGGCGATTTTTACCACGTGATCCTATGTGACCAATGAAGAATGATAACCGCATTGTGTTGATCAGTGACGACAGTTAAGATGTACGACGTCCATCTTCCAGGCTAATTTGAAACCAATTTGTTACATGATTACAAAAAAAGAAAACCATAACATGATATTTATTATGATATTCAAAGTATGGTTCAACTCTGGAAATAATTTTCATTTGTGATGAATTAAAAAGATGAGATGAGTTTAAGAAAATACAAGAGCTGTATGAAAAAGAAATTACTATTTCCTGAGGCAAAGAGCTCAATAAAAATGAGGATCAATTTAGTAATTTATTGGCGGATTCAGGCGTTCCAGGTCAGACCTAGTATTATCGAAAGGACACAAAAAGATTTACCAAAGACTCACCCTGTACATGTCATATCTGATAGATGACAGATGAATTCCATTATGCTTGAAATATTAATATTTTTGATCTCAGAATTTCTAGGAATATAATTATTAGACCCCCATCATATACCTTCGTGTCGGGTTAGACGGCGCCAATGTTAACAATAAATGTTTAAGGTTCAAATTGATTGTTGTATCCTTGATATAATAACTAAATGCAGGTGAGAAAATTTGTAGTTTCTAAAGAAGATGTGGAATCAGTTCGTTTGCTTTTATTCTGGTCAAACAGTGACATAAAATTTATGCTCCTCGCATAAATATTGTTGTGTGTACAAAATAAGCTTAAATATAATAATAATAATCTCAGACACATTAATGTGTATAGGACAAGTCAATTATACATACATTTAATTCTTAACAAGTTGTGGGTACTCCTTAATAAATTCGTTTACAGAATAATAACAATTGTGTAACAATATGAGTTTGATGTTTTTCTTAAATGTAAAGATGTTGAGACATTTCAGAAATTTTGGAAGGCAGTTATACATTTTTATACACTGGTACATTGGAGATATTTCGAATTTATGAGTTCTGTGTTTGGGTACAAGTAAAGTATCTTGATTTCTAGTTCCATATTCATGGTTATTTGACAAACTGGTCCATTTCCCTTCATTTTCTTTAGCATACAATAAACACCTAAATATGTATATACATGGCAGTGATAGCAGATTATTAGCAATAAAAGTTGGTCTACAAGATGTGCGAGAGCTTAGGTTGAAAATACGTCGAATTATCCGCTTTTGAGCGACGAAAGCTCTGTTAAAGTCAGTACAATTACCCCATAGTAAGATGTTATAGGAAAGTATACTGTACACAATGCTATAATAAACCTGAACCAAAGAACCAAGCGGTAGCATATCCCTCACTCTACTGATGGCAAAAAAAGAGCTATTTAGTTTCTTGCAAAGCATATCAATATGTGTGGACCAGCTCAGGTTCCTATCAATATATACACCCAAGAATTTAGTACTCATAGAAGATGCTATTATAAGGTCTGAGTGATTCACTCTCAAAGAATCAACAGGATCATTTCTTAAACTAAAATAAATGCAAACCATTTTATTCACATTTACTATGACTCTGTTTGTCCGGCACCAAACAACAAACTGGCTTATAATTGCCTCGCACCCGCGGTGAAGATCCTCGCAACTCCCCGCAGAGACCACCACAGAGGTGTCATCAGCAAAGAAAACCAGCAGAAATGATGCTAAATGAATGGGTAATCATTAATAAATAACAAAAATAAAAGTGGTCCCAGCACGGAGCCCTGAGGAACCCCGCAGTATACTGGGAATCTTGACGAATAATTGGAACCAACCTTAACACGCATAGTTCTCTGATCAAGATAACTACGTAACCACTCCAGAAATGTTCCCCGAAACCCCAAGTTGTAACATTTGCCCAAAATAAACTCGAATGATAGAGTGTCGAAGGCACAAGACAAATAAAAAAACATGCCTGCAACATGTAAGTTGCGATCCAAACAACCATACACGGACTCAATGAAATCAAGCGCAGCCGTTTGGGTTGACCGACCACTTCTGAAACCGTGCTGAGCGTGATGTATTATGTGGTATTTACTCAGAAATTTCGACATCCTAGTGAAAACGATTCTTTCAAAAAGTTTTGACAAAACATTCAAGATCGTAATGGGACGATAATTAGTGATTTCATCCAGGTTTCCGCCCTTGTGAATCGGAATTATTATGGACTCTTTGAGGCCATTTGGAAATTTTGCTGACGATACCGAAAGATTTACGACATGGGCGAAATGTCTACTAATGATTCCTGAGATATATTTGAGGGGCTTCTTTCTTCAAGAATAGTATTCTATTAATAAACACAGAGGCTTCTTCAAGTTGCACATATCGAATGTGAAAATAAAAAGATAAAAGCAGGAAAAAGAACTGAATACAAAAAATACGTATCAAATTTGTTTGAAATTTATAACCCATTTCAAGAAAGAATCGGAAACATCGTCAAAAGCCCTAAAAACATCTTAAAATTTATATATGGGAGAATTATTAATGAGATGAGGTATTGTTTCTTCTGCATATCCACATTCACAACTTGCGCTTAGAACTGAGTTCCATCTGAATAGCATGCTATTGGTATGTCCATGATCTGTTCTCAAACGATTAAGAACTGTCCAAATTTTTCTTGGAAGATCAAAACCCGGAGTATTTTCAAAAGGGTCCGAAATGAGATTTTTATTGAACATTTCCTAAGAGTTCATCTCAATCTTCCATAATTCTTTACCGCTAAGTTCATAATGAAGAACGTATTATTCTAGAATGGTATATATATTTGCTCCAAAAATTCAGAGCTGCAGTCTGTCTGCGAATATGGGGAGACACAATGTTAGACAACTGGTAACCAATGAACCAACGTATAGATACGACGTATGGATATATTCAATTGTTCTTCGATTTTTTGTGTATGTGCACTATTAAATCAAACAGAGCAACAATATTCAGCTGCAGAAAAGACTACGGCTAGAGATGCTGTGCGAAGAGAGGAAGCATCAGCACCCCACGATGATCCAACTAATTTTTGAAGAATATTATTCCTAGTTTTCAGTTTTAGGATCAGATCATCTAAATGAGCCTTGTAATTGAGAGATGAATCTAATTTAACTCTTAAGTATTTAGGATAGAAATTATGTTCGATAGGAGAATCATTGAAAGTTACAGGTATTGTATTTTTCATGATTCAAATGGAAACAGGATACCTCTGTTTTGCTGGACCATTTTTCAAAGTTTTGAAATTGCTACTTCTATTGTCAACAAAATCACGAAACCTTCTATCAGATAACATATTTTCTAATAATCTTACTATTTTCCACACTTCAGATGGGTATAGAGTTTGAAAATTAAGCCATCTTTCCACGCAGTGTCGTATGCCGAAGATAAATTAAAGAAAGCAGCTCCTGTTTTCAACCTATTATTGAAGCTTGATTCTATTAAAGTTGTAAGGCTGAGAACCTGATCTTAACTATTTCTATTTCTCCTAAAGCCTCTCTGGAAATTTTGTATAGCATTTTCTATAGAAGCTTCAATTCTAAAAAGAATTAACTTTTCTAATATCTTGAAATGAACACTCAATAAACTGATAACTACTAGGATCACAAGGATGTTTTCCTCGTTTTAAAATACTTCAGCCTTACGGAATTCACAAGGAAAGTTTCCTAAATTCAGATTATTGTTATAGAAAGACAATAACCAACACAAGGTCTCTTTTCCAAAATCTAGACACTGTAAGTTCTCGTTCCAAAAAATAAACTTACTCTACAGTTATGGGAAAAAGAAGTCTTCGTTCTAAAGCCAGTCATGTACTTGATTCAACAAATGATGTACATCAAGACAAGGCCTTCCTTCCTAAAGGCTTGATGAATTCAGGTTAAATTCCGTCAAAACCTGCTGCTTTCCGAGATTTGGTGGACTTAATTGCAGCCCTAAATTTTGATGTGACACATGTTCTAAAGTAGGATTTGATCTCCTAAATGTGTGTAATTTTTTCTTTATTTTAGATTGGAATATATTAAATGATTCAGATACATCAACTAACCGGCGAGCGAATAATCTTGGATCAATTTTTGATGATGATGAGGCAAGAGTAGCTTTATCTAATTTTCTCAATATATCCCCTAAACTCCTACTCGAATGTGTGAGATTCATTTTTGATACAACACTATTTCATTTCTCTTTTCGGCTTGTATTGATAGAATTCATATATGACTTTCACATTCATCCACGATTGGTGATTTTTGATAGATGGAAACAAGATATCTCTGTTTTGTTGATATTGGCACATTATCATATTATAAATGACAATATCTTATCAAAATTTGAGAACAAATCTAGTCTTATACAAGGGAATATAAATTGTTAATTTCATTTATTTTGCAGAGGGAATTTCATGAGGATTAAAACATTCAGATTTTTCACGAAGCTTTATTCGATTTTTATTTTAACATCTTCAAAAACTATTACTACCTATATATCAAATATCTAATTCAATGATGTAAGTACCTACAATATTTTTAATATAATTTCCTTATGCTTTCGACTCATCTGCCACCTCGTACATTTAAACAAAATACATCCTTACTGTTGTTTTCAAACAATGAGAACCTATTTCGTTTTCATGATTGCATTCTATTGTATACTGCATTTTCGTTTTGTCTCTGTATACCTTTATATATTGCATTTTTATCTAAATAAATCCTATGGATATTTTCATTTTACCCTGTTTTTTAGATTGATGAATAACCGAGGTACGAGGTGCCTTCATTATAAACCTATAACTAATTCTTTTTTTACAAATTGCACCCTATATTTTGCAACATTGAATTTTTACATTATGCCAGGGGTAACGTTCCTTTTTTTCAGAATTTTGGAAATTCTCGAAATTTACACAAGTGATTTTTTTACAAGATAACAGTTCTCAAGGACAAGCATTCGAGTAATTTGAAGTCGTTCTCAAGCACCGATATATAAAACTCGCCAAAAGAATTTTTACATTTATTGCACTATGAATGACTACTAAATCAACAAGAAAAAAGGTACACCATCTGTTGGTTCAATGTAAAAATATACCCTGTTCGATATTGTCTATTATATGTGTATTATCTGAGGTGCTTTTAAATATATATTTGAAAAAACGAATGTGGACAGTGAAAAACTTAGAAATAAAAAAAGAATTTGAATTATAAAACCACTAAAAATAATTCATTCCAGTGCAAGGGTCCACATTTGGAGTTGAAAATGTTTATTTATTATTATATAATAATAATAATATGATAATTAATAATAATAATAATTAATTATTATTATTATTATTATTTATTATTACTATTAATTATTTAAATAATTTAGTTCATTGTATGAAATTGATTTCAAGAAAGTTATAAGCGTACCGTGTAAGATCCCTAAGTTTTTCACCCTCTCATTCAAAATAACATAAAGGAACTGAAACAATAAAATTATATTACGCGTTCAGAACTGTATAAGAAAATATTTAATAATAATAATACTTTTATAGGAATGTCTGTTCTGTTTAAATATTATGTACAACTTAAAACTTACCAGCACCATTTTAATTATGACAGCAAAAATTCAAAACACCGAATTAACTTTTTGATACTCTTCAGAATGATTGATTATGAGGTGTTGTGAATATTTGCGTTTTGAGTAGTGGAACTTGAAGCCCTGGGCCAAACCAACGATTTTGCATGAAAAAAAATTGTGGAAGAAAACTGAACGAGGATATCTATTTGGCATGATAAGAATTTGGCAATAAACTATTTGGAAACTACTGTTGATATCTCGCAAGTGGCACCAGGGCGGAAAATGTATCCTGTTCTGGATTCTATTTAAAAACAAAATTAAGGGGCACAACCACAGTATATGAGTTGAGAATGTACAAAAAAGAGTAAATGGGAAAAATGAAATAATTTAAAATGAAATGATGAAACAAAGTGGTAACACATATATCTTACAACGAAGAGATTGAAAATATTTCTTATTCGGAAATATTCATCAATCCTTCTTCTAGCTCTAATATCTAGAGGCCATCCCAGGTGGGATGAGTTTATCACATTTCAAGAATCCTAAAATTATTAGTTTTAGCAAAATAGACATAAAAATACTGTTACAACAGCCATCAAGAGTGTTCCTGATATCGAGACCATTTTTTTATTGAAATATTTCACGGTTAATTCCTGAAATATTTCAACACAAAAATCCAGCATGGACGAACAATAAAAAAAAACATCACGAAAGGCAGACTGAACATAGTTCCAAGAGTTTGGTTCGTCACGATATTTCGGTTACAAAGAAAAAACTTTGAAATTTAATTATTGGAAAAATAAGCCAAATTGTACGAATGAAAATATCGTTACTCTTGGAATTATTCAATTAAAAAAAGTTATCCTAATGATGTGTCATATTTAATTAATCGCAGATTGGTGGAGAAGAAATAAGCAATGGAAATTTTATACAACTACCCTATAGCTATCAAAAACTTCGTAATTCAAAGAGTGAATAAGCGGCTATATTTTGGCGCCAAAAGTATGATCAAATTATAGATTTCCAATAGTTCAGGATGAAATAAATATTTACAGATATTCAACGCAAAACTCCTAGAAATGCAATCTTTTGATCATTTCATTATTTGTACAAGTTGACCGTATACCTAAGGTGAGTGCCCTAATTTAATTTATACACCTTTTTCTCAACAATTTCACGTATATCCTGTATTTTTAAATTTTGTAATTTTGCTTATTTATTACATCGAAACTACTTATTTTGAACCTGTATTTCTTACATAAATTTTTGTCAACATAGACTTTGTACAATTTTCGTAAGTTGTTAAACCGCTTTGAGAGAAAAATTCAGACGATCACGAGAAAATTACGAAAAAATCAGACGCCTTCGAACTGAGTTCAGTGAAAAGCACATTCATGTGGTACAAAAATATCTGAGCTATTGCCAAATGAGAAGTAGTCTTGCTAAAAGGTTGTTCTTGGAAAAATATGCAGATCTTCTTTAAACTGATGCAATATTTCTTATTATGTAAATCGTGTGAAATGATTCGAGTTAATTCTATCATTTATTATTGATCTCTTTCTTATGCAAATTTCGATAGATATCTTCTATGATTCTCAAGGTAATTTGCTCTGAAAAAGGCGGAAAATTTTTTTCAATTTATTTTAGATTAATAAAAATTGGATTCATTTTTTTAGCCCCGTACTTTATTCCAATTTGATATTTCGTCATTAGAAAATAAAATAAGAAGGCATCCAATGAAATATTTTTCAGATTACCTTTTCAACAAGACTTCATTATTTATGCTGCGAAAAATCTATTATCTGATTATAATGCAATCAGTTGTAACTCAATTTTATCACCGGACAACAATTTCATTCCGAAATTGATGTCAGAAATATAAAGCATTGTGTGTCACTGTATCGAAAATACTGTAGAGAATTTTTCAATAATTTTTGATTTTTTGAAGTTTATCAACATTCAGATTGTTTCATTGAATCAACAACTATCAAATTATCCTTCTAACTATTACTGTGACTGCAAAAAAAGTGTTCATTTCTGTAAAAAAATGACATCAACGTTAACAATATTATTGTATATTCGGATATGTATAAACAGAAACTTGTATATAGCATATTGTAGATATATTCGTTAAAAAATCTGTAGAAATCTGTCTGTAAAATATCTTGAGGAACTGTTATTGAGTGATAAACAAAATATATTTCGAACGTATCAAATTGGCATTGTAATTAGTATATCAGTCTTGTTTCAATTAAAAAAAACGAATAGAAGTGGATTCACTTCATCAACAGTCAACACATATGCCTTCAATATTAAGGAGATACTCCCTCCGAGAGGCAAGAGTTGGTACTCGTAATGGGAACAAAAAATCAGGAAGCACATACAATTCTTAGCCTAAGTAACATATAAACAACGAGTCACTCAGCTGTGATCACACAAAAAAATTCACGGTTCAACAAGAACGTTTAAAAACTTTCTTATAAATTTTTTCCTATCAATCCCTATATTAATATTGCCCCGATTTGTGATTTCTCCATCTTCATAAATTGAACGTCGAAATTCAAATTTACCATTATTATACACAATATCATTTATTATAAAACAAATAATTAATTTTGAATACCTCCAAAGAAGTCTATACATTTTCGAAATATACATATAGCGCCATCTAAAAGACAAACCGACCTTCAGTAATCAGTAACGGGACGGTTATACAGATTTCTTCTAGTTCTGTCCGTTTTGAACTACATCCCTGCGCTCGTCGACAGATCGCGTTGGCGACCTGAATCTTTCCGTATCCTCATCTAAAGCTTCTGAGTTGCTGTTCTCAATTTCCGGTTGGTGCTGAGCCTGATGAGATTGGGCGTGAGCTTGGGCACTAAAGTGCTCCCTAGCTCTTTCGGGATGTGGCAGAAACTGATGCATGATCGGAAGGGAGAAATTACCAAAATCTTGGTAGAAACTTGAAATGAAGGGGTTCAGAAAATGAGCTGGATGAGAGGCCGGATGGGGTGCAGGTGGATTCTCTGTACTCGGGGCCTCGTATTAGGTTGGACTGTTTCAGAATCTCTTTCGCTTTTCACAACTGTGTTATTGTTATTCGATGTGTTCATGGCCATGTGTTCTGAGGATTGGTTGGGGAACCTATGCAGTCTTTCCTGAGCTGCTCGAGCTTGAGGCTTTTACCGTATTTACCCCTCACGTACATCAGTAGAGAATTGTAAGGAATACCAAATACTCTAGAAGCCTGGCTGGTAGTCATCTTTTTATTCCATACGTGCTGTTGGAACTTGAAGCCCTGGGCCAAACCAACGATTTTGCATGAAAAAAATTGTGGAAGAAAACTGAACGAGGATATCTATTTGGCATGATAAGAATTTGGCAATAAACTATTTGGAAACTGTTGATATCTCGCAAGTGGCACCAGGGCGGAAAATGTATCCTGTTCTGGATTCTATTTAAAAACAAAATTAAGGGGCACAACCACAGTATATGAGTTGAGAATGTACAAAAAAGAGTAAATGGGAAAAATGAAATAATTTAAAATGAAATGATGAAACAAAGTGGTAACACATATATCTTACAACGAAGAGATTGAAAATATTTCTTATTCGGAAATATTCATCAATCCTTCTTCTAGCTCTAATATCTAGAGGCCATCCCAGGTGGGATGAGTTTATCACATTTCAAGAATCCTAAAATTATTAGTTTTAGCAAAATAGACATAAAAATACTGTTACAACAGCCATCAAGAGTGTTCCTGATATCGAGACCATTTTTTTATTGAAATATTTCACGGTTAATTCCTGAAATATTTCAATACAAAAATCCAGCATGGACGAACAATAAAAAAAAACATCCCGAAAGGCAGACTGAACATAGTTCCAAGAGTTTGGTTCGTCACGATATTTTTGTTACAAAGAAAAATCTTCGAAATTTAATTATTGGAAAAATAAGCCAAATTGTACGAATGAAAATATCGTTACTCTTGGAATTATTCAATTAAAAAAAGTTATCCTAATGATGTGTCATATTTAATTAATCGCAGATTGGTGGAGAAGAAATAAGCAATGGAAATTTTATACAACTACCCTATAGCTATCAAAATCTTCGTAATTCAAAGAGTGAATAAGCGGCTATATTTTGGCGCCAAAAGTATGATCAAATTATAGATTTCCAATAGTTCAGGATGAAATAAATATTTACAGATATTCAACGCAAAACTCCTAGAAATGCAATCTTTTGATCATTTCATTATTTGTACAAGTTGACCGTATACCTAAGGTGAGTGCCCTAATTTAATTTATACACCTTTTTCTCAACAATTTCACGTATATCCTGTATTTTTAAATTTTGTAATTTTGCTTATTTATTACATCGAAACTACTTATTTTGAACCTGTATTTCTTACATAAATTTTTGTCAACATAGACTTTGTACAATTTTCGAAAGTTGTTAAACCGCTTTGAGAGAAAAATTCAGACGATCACGAGAAAATTACGAAAAAATCAGACGCCTTCGAACTGAGTTCAGTGAAAAGCACATTCATGTGGTACAAAAATATCTGAGCTATTGCCAAATGGGAAGTAGTCTTGCTAAAAGGTTGTTCTTGGAAAAATATGCAGATCTTCTTTAAACTGATGCAATATTTCTTATTATGTAAATCGTGTGAAATGATTCGAGTTAATTCTACCATTTATTATTGATCTCTTTCTTATGCAAATTTCGATAGATATCTTCTATGATTCTCAAGGTAATTTGCTCTGAAAAAAGCGGAAAATTTTTTCAATTTATTTTAGATTAATAAAAATTGGATTCATTTTTTTTAGCCCCGTACTTTATTCCAATTTGATATTTCGTCATTAGAAAATAAAATAAGAAGGCATCCAATGAAATATTTTTCAGATTACCTTTTCAACAAGACTTCATTATTTATGCTGCGAAAAATCTATTATCTGATTATAATGCAATCAGTTGTAACTCAATTTTATCACCGGACAACAATTTCATTCCGAAATTGATGTCAGAAATATAAAGCATTGTGTGTCACTGTATCGAAAATACTGTAGAGAATTTTTCAATAATTTTTGATTTTTTGAAGTTTATCAACATTCAGATTGTTTCATTGAATCAACAACTATCAAATTATCCTTCTAACTATTACTGTGACTGCAAAAAAAGTGTTCATTTCTGTAAAAAAATGACATCAACGTTAACAATATTATTGTATATTCGGATATGTATAAACAGAAACTTGTATATAGCATATTGTAGATATATTCGTTAAAAATCTGTAGAAATCTGTCTGTAAAATATCTTGAGGAACTGTTATTGAGTGATAAACAAAATATATTTCGAACGTATCAAATTGGCATTGTAATTAGTATATCAGTCTTGTTTCAATTAAAAAAAACGAATAGAAGTGGATTCACTTCATCAACAGTCAACACATATGCCTTCAATATTAAGGAGATACTCCCTCCGAGAGGCAAGAGTTGGTACTCGTAATGGGAACAAAAAATCAGGAAGCACATACAATTCTTAGCCTAAGTAACATATAAACAACGAGTCACTCAGCTGTGATCACACAAAAAAATTCACGGTTCAACAAGAACGTTTAAAAACTTTCTTATAAATTTTTTCCTATCAATCCCTATATTAATATTGCCCCGATTTGTGATTTCTCCATCTTCATAAATTGAACGTCGAAATTCAAATTTACCATTATTATACACAATATCATTTATTATAAAACAAATAATTAATTTTGAATACCTCCAAAGAAGTCTATACATTTTCGAAATATACATATAGCGCCATCTAAAAGACAAACCGACCTTCAGTAATCAGTAACGGGACGGTTATACAGATTTCTTCTAGTTCTGTCCGTTTTGAACTACATCCCTGCGCTCGTCGACAGATCGCGTTGGCGACCTGAATCTTTCCGTATCCTCATCTAAAGCTTCTGAGTTGCTGTTCTCAATTTCCGGTTGGTGCTGAGCCTGATGAGATTGGGCGTGAGCTTGGGCACTAAAGTGCTCCCTAGCTCTTTCGGGATGTGGCAGAAACTGATGCATGATCGGAAGGGAGAAATTACCAAAATCTTGGTAGAAACTTGAAATGAAGGGGTTCAGAAAATGAGCTGGATGAGAGGCCGGATGGGGTGCAGGTGGATTCTCTGTACTCGGGGGCCTCGTATTAGGTTGGACTGTTTCAGAATCTCTTTCGCTTTTCACAACTGTGTTATTGTTATTCGATGTGTTCATGGCCATGTGTTCTGAGGATTGGTTGGGGGAACCTATGCAGTCTTTCCTGAGCTGCTCGAGCTTGAGGCTTTTACCGTATTTACCCCTCACGTACATCAGTAGAGAATTGTAAGGAATACCAAATACTCTAGAAGCCTGGCTGGTAGTCATCTTTTTATTCCATACGTGCTGTAAGGCTTCAGTGAGCTCGGAATTGGTCCATGATCTAGGAGGCCCTCCTCTTGGTGCAGAGTGCTGACCCTTTGGTCTACCAACTGGAAATACAACATTAGTTAGTGATACAGCAAAACAAGTCTCTTACGCTTATTAGGTAATTGAAAGAGTCAAATAAGTTAATGCTGTTTCGATTAGTTAATTATTCCACTGCTTCATCTCCCAACTTGCTGGGTCTTTATTATTATTTGTGTTTATTGTCAGGGCCGGATTAACCTCAGGGCAAAAAGGGCAATTGCCCAGGGCGAATTGAGAATTGAGTTCGAATTCATCAAATTCCTAACTACATACGGAAATCACTGAAATCGAGAAAAGCGATTCCAAATGACAGAAACATAGGTTTCGTTCCTTCGACCGATATCAGTCGTCATTTACTTGCGCCTGCCCTTCGCATTTCGCATCGCATCCAAACGAACCGTCGGTCGCCCTACCGCCGCTTCTTCGATGTCCGAGCTTCTACGCATTCTCGGGTGACTAGTCATTACAGGTGAATACAAAGCGCACGCATCGAAAACGAATTGTTGTGTGTTGTGTGGAACTAAACGCTTTTGTAGTTTTGGGAATGCCGGTCATGTAAATTTATTTTATTGTTTCATTTCGTTGGAGGGCGTTTATTGTGTAAAGCCGATTGAAAAAAAGATAAAAGTAAATAAAATATGAGTGCTATAAAACCAAGTGGAGCACAAAGACGCAAAGCTCTGAAAGAGAAGCAAGTTAAGAGTGAAAAACTCCTCAAACAAATTCCTACATTGGACAATTTTTTCGCTAAAAAGATAAACCCTCTGCTCGTCGAATTCACAGAATGAGTTTTTGGATGATGGAGGTAAGTTTCACATTCACATTTTTATCGATATGTATATCCATACTTAACTAGTAGAAAACGTTTAGGATTGAATATTTTTGAATTTTTCATCATGTAAAGGTGCGTACTCACTGAAAAACTGTTCGTGCAACGGCAATAAAAACCCTATAAAATTTTATGACTTTTGTTTTCGGTTTGCCAGTTTGGAGGTAATACGTATTTTCAAATGCTGAAAAGTAGAGAAAAATTTAATTTTTCCGATATAGCAATGAAGAGATAAAATCGCGATCATTCTTCTCAAAAATTCAGTCAGGTAAAATCGGCAGTATGAAATAAAGTGAAATTTGTAGGATTTTCTGCGAATATTGAACTGTCTAATGCATTCTTAACATTGATTTACTCGTAATTTTTGACTGGGCGATTAATTTTTTAATTTTTTTATTAAATGATCATTTTTGTAATGTGGGGGGCGAAAGAATATATTGTGCCCCGGGCGCCAAGTGGTCTTAATCCGGCCCTGTTTATTGTACTAGGAGAGCTTACGAATTTAAATAGCGCCAGTCAATGTTTTTCTAGTTTCTTCACTCAGTCTAATTTTCGAGTTCAACGGATCATTGGCGATATACACAAAAATAGACTATCAAATAATATCGGCGACATCTAATGAGAAAAAACTGTGTTGTGCACTTAACGTCATTTCGTAAAACTGTGGATAGCATTAACTCATTTATACTTTCAATACTACTTGTGAATCAAAGAGTTAATTCCCACCAAATAATGTGATCAAATAGTTTCTATTCAAGCTGCATATCTATTATAGTGCAATGCATCAAGCTCATGCAGAAAGAAAGAAAAATAAAGAAGAAAATAGAAAGCAAACAGAAGAACACAAAGTAAAAACGTCATAATATAATTAAAATTACCATTATCTGGGTGAACACTCATGTTTCGAATCAGAATGAACGAAGGAAAATAAAAAAAAGGTAGAAAAGATACATACATGCATCATAAAGAGGCTTTCTTTGTCGTTTTGCTCTCGGCCTTGACTTACTCTTTTTCTTGACCCCTTGTTGTTCTTGACCCCTGTGGTCCATTTCGAAAAAGTTACTTCTGCAATTTTCTAATCCTGGAGGAAATAAACCTAAAGGTTGGGAATCTAAACCGAAATCTGAAAAAAAAAAGGTTTTTGATGAAATGATATTTATTCACGACAATTTCATTATATAGGTATTTAATATGGGGATGCAGTTTGAGAACTAAATATTTTTCTTATATTAAATTACGTTAATATTGAGATGTTTTGCATAAATGTTTTAGTAAATACTTTTCAATAGCAATAGTTATTTCATACTATAAGCATTGAAATACTAAACCAGAGGAAGTCCAATTCCCTACTGAACTTAGGTATCAACGCTTTCAGCAAGCTCCTCTCATATCGCACCGGCAGAAATCGTAACTACAGCAGCAGTGCCTCGGGCCATTCCATTTGGTGGCCGAATTTTCGTATGTTGAAGCAAATGCTCAAAACATTGAACAATGCGGTAATTTTGGATTTTTCACTTACATTTTCCTTGTGGAGGTGTCATGGTCAAAGCTGATACGGACGGCATTGGTGGGAATGGTAGATGAGGATGATTGTCCATCTCCTGGTTCAAGTTCAACTGCGGATGAAGCAAGGACAACGGGGAGGTCCTGTAATCCCTCACATCCATTTCAGGTGTTCTTGGCAGATCTGGCGCGTGTTGTAAAGGTTCTAAGCTAAATACCCTTCTAGTATTTTGAACTGGTTCGGATTTTTTAATGCATAAATTTTGTGCTTCCTGGGGTTGTGGCGATCTTGGCGAGCTCAGGGATAAGTCTTGAGGAATGCTATTGTCTGCAGAACATCTTCTTGGTCTGGCTTGTTTTCTTCTTGGTGTTGGTGAACGGCATTCTGATCTGGCTGTAGGCATGTCCATGAGAGAGCGTCTAGTTTGTTTAGGTGCTGGTTCGTAGTTTGATGAGGGAGAAGGCGAAGGAGACTCTGTAAGGATAATCGAAATGAATAACAACACAGCGTGCATATGATTGAAAACATTTTAAACCACAACTGCTTGCTTTAGGCTTGATTGACATTTGGTTTCAAAAAAACTGTGCCATTTACTTCTTCACTGTGAGAAGAGCAACAGAAATTTAGATCTAGAAGGTCTTGAGATGATGCTATAAATAGGAAAAGTATAAAAAAATAATGTAAACCAACGACAGACAAAGCCGATGAGCGCATCAACTATAAATTACTTTTAGTTAATTCAAACTATCAACGCTACTTACCTTGTTTGGGAGTTCTCATGTGTACGGGTGATAACCTGATGGGAGATCTACTTCTTCTATGAGATGGCGAGGACACTTTGTATTTCGATTCTGCCAATAGAGCATCGCGCTGGTCCATGTATTGAGTTCCGTATCCATTTTCATCACCTTCGTATATCACAGCATGCACGGGTTCAGGAGTCTTAGGGGAGTTTTTGCAATGCTCACCTAATCCTCTAATCTGCAGACCTTCTGCAGATTTCAATATCGAACGTAGACGAGATTCTTCTACGCTGACCTCTCCTTTGTACATAAACGTCATCAGATCTCTCACATCATCACCTTTGAAGTCGTGAAGGACGACCACCGGGTGGTTACAGGGTGTCTCCGAGAAAATTTTCTTGAAAAAGGGCGAACATACACTTAGGATAAGCCGGTGGGCTCGGACTGATTCTTTGCCGCACATCAGAGTGACATCCACAAGTTCTTCGGCTTGAAGAAGGTTCTGCAGAGATGTGATTATATTTTCTGTATGGTTGCTCCACTTCAGGCTGTAGGCCTGGTCTGTCATGTTGATTCCCATTCTATCGGGTGGTTGTTGCTGAAGGTCAGAGGACATTTTGCATTTCTTTTTTTCTGAATTTTGAATTTCTGGAAAAGAATGAAGGATGTTAGCGAATATGCAAAAATGAAGAGTTATAAAAATAAATTTTGCATAGGTAATAATACATTAGAAAATGAACAATAAGGTAGAAGAGGACCGATAACAAGAAATACATTGCCTGTACGCTCCATAAACCCATTTAAAATTTACTATGTTAACCAAAAATACAGGAAATCCAGAAGATGAAATATAAAAACATCAGTTATAGCCTATACTAACTCTATACGAGAGTAAATCTGAAGGCTATAATGATCAAAATAATTGACGATGCATTTTTCTACTACATTAGTCAATAAATCCAAGGTCTAATTACCAGGTGACACCAGTAAAAAATATCTCTATTGTTCTAATTTGCCAAATATAAAAAGATGACTCCATTTCGTCCTAGTGGTGCGCTAACGCACAACATACTTCATGATTTTTTTGTTGAATGAAGTAATCCTGTTTTATATGTCCCTTGAGGTGCTTTACTATAGTTACTTTTGTAGAATTCGGCACCATAAAAGATTTCGATTCAACTTTCAAACGAAAAGCTTTATGAAAATTCGAAAATCAACACAAACTGATTTCAAACGTTGAAGCGAATCCAAGACAGTAATGTATTTTATTTTCTGAAAGTGTTGACTTTTCCTATAACGCTCTAATATGTTTGTTACGCAGAATAAAAAGTACTATCGTTATATGAAATAGGTCACAGTTTTTTTTTTTTTATATAAATTACTGATGCATGAACGCAACCCAGCTAATATCGGTGAAATAAATGAGTTACTCCAATATTGTCAAGTCTGGTTGGGACAGGGTGATGATAAATAATAAGCTGGATCAGCTCGCCAGTTATAGGTCCAATTTATTTATACATGTTTGGTCCTCTTGGTTCACAAACATTATAGGTACAATTTATTCATACCTGGTAGGTACACTTGGTTCATAAACATTATAGGTAGACACTATCAATGGACTCTAGATACGATGGAAGATATTCTGGTTATAAACGTCACATGTAGAAACTGATAATAAGCTGTAGGTACCTGATAATAGCAGGTATGTTACCAAAGGAATTATACAGGGGCAAAAACAATGTATTTACCAACATATCTGACAAAGCAATAATTCAAAGAAATCTTGGGCATGCCATTGATGAACAACTTTAAGATAATCAAGGCCACGTCATTATATCTCTTATAAAAGCACGAAGGAGATGTAGAATCTGCCACAGCCACACAATTCCCATTTATAAGAAGTGTAATGTGCATTTACATACTTCAAGCTTTCAGTATCAACAAAAATAACCTGAGTTACCAGTGGTGCATTTGGATGTTTTTTGTTTTGAGTTCTGGTATGTGAGATTTATTTGTTTCATTATCCATTCTGAGTTAAATTATTAGTTTTATGCTATATTGTCAAAAATAATACTTCCTATTCGCTTCCAGAGGTTGCTTTTTCGAAATTTATTTCAATGCTTGAATTGTAATCTTGAGTGGATCAAATTGAACAATTAGAAACAAAAAATCTATTCAAACAATATTTAGTGCGTTTATATAATGATATAAAGAAGCAATGGCTTCTTGATCGGAAAGAACACCGTTCAAGCACAAGATTGGGTTAAAAAATGCTATCTGCGCTCTGCCCCATCGAAAGCAAACTAGAGTTTGCCAATTTCAAACGTGGTCGTACGGACACCGACGATGCTGAACCCCATAGTCATCCAAATGAGGCAGTTTTTACGAAATATAAACCTTGAAAATGATCATAGGCAATTTCAAAGTGAAGTTGCAAGCTATAGCTGAGTTATCGACATGTAGTCTTTACACTAGTGCTGGGTAGTATACGTCTTGAAATTGAGTTTGTAAGAGGCGCCACATTTTTGTACTGATGCGGTAAAGTGTACCTTTTCAAATCAGGCGAGGCGTTGCGGTCGTTCATGACGCCATACGGGAGTCGGGACAATATATGTACTACTAGAGACACAGACTGACTAGGGGTAGGTGAAGCGTGGTCTCGGTGACTCGTCACACTTCAAATAAGTCGTTGGAAAAGAGAGTAGCGACGACAGTGTTGAGGCAATAGGAGAGATTCAAATTTTAAAATTTATGGATGATACTAAATATAATATAACGGTTATTCAAAACTATTGAAACTAACCGCTATATTATTTTCTTAGCATTCACAGTTTCATGAATATATATATTTTTTGTTTATTTGGTCAACAAGAAAGTGACTATTTCACCTCTTGATACCAATAATAATTACCCCCATTTTTCATCGAATCAACGATTACATCCACAAATTTTTCTTTATCTGTATCGAATAGAATCCTCATTATCAATCAATAATTATAATTGAATTCTAAAGATTAACACTAACATAAGATACTAGTACATAAATAGCAGGATGTATTCGAGAATTGAGCATTTTGCCCTTTCTCTGAAGAATGAATATTCTCAGGAACCTCCACAAAATACCTGCGTATTTGGAAGTAGGCGCTAAAGACGCCACCCCAAAAAACAAACTGCAAATAATTGCATAAAATTATGAAATAATAAGATCTTTTAAATATGACATCTGTGTAGTATGAATTATGGGACGATTAAACACTTCAGTAATTCAGTAGGTACTTAGTATATTCCATCATTTACCTCTCCGTGCCTCTGTAAAATCACTTTGTCTTTCTTGGGTCTCATAGCATCGAGACCCGAGGCTTCGAGGCATAGTGAAACAGTCGAATAAAGATGGTACATTTTTTGAAAATGAGCCACTCAAGTTTTTTTCGCCCTAAGTTGCTTCTTGTAAGACGTGCCCCAATACTTTTTGATACGATTGATAGAGTCTTGAAAATGGTAGTTATTTTTTGTGGGGCTTGACAGAAGATGTCTGAACAGAGAAAGTGTGCCAAACTAGTCACCATAATTAAAAGCATAGGTGAGGAAACAAATCTTTCATTCAAAAAAAAATTCCTGTTTGGACAAATTTAGTGCAGTCGCTATGCAATGAGATATCTGTCACAATTCATTCAAAAGTGAAAAAAAACTGCACGAATGTTGTCCTTGTGTACACATACATCCAGAAATTCCATCGTAGTAATGAAGGAAGAAAACTACCCCCACACAGGCATTTTAATCTCACCTATGCATTTCCATCACGACCTGCTACCCCTAACTCCCTGTTCCATTTTCTGAACCCCCATCTCCCATTAAGAGTGTGGGTTCCAAGCTGTTCTGTTGTTCGTTGTTCTTCCACGCCTGCTATTCTAAATCGACTAAGCGATTATGTACGTGCTTGAATATGTCACACACGCGATCTTACTGGCCCATGAGACAGGGCTGTATTCGAAAGATTCTTGCGGATTTTACAATCATATTTCTAGTAAAGGAAATTTCTTCTCTAGTTTTCCCTTCAGAACAGAGAGATATCTGAATGATCTTAAATCAGAGAGTTCCAGCAGACAAAGAAATGCTACAGTCATAATTGACATTGATACTTTTAAACAGAAAATTGATGAAATATTAGATGCAGGAAAATATAAGAAACTGAAGAAAAATTCTACCTCCACAGTTGAAACGAAGAGTTATAAAATTTTATATAAATATAAATTAGATAGAAAATAACACCTTCACGTCCAAAACTACATAAAATGAATATTCCATTGGACGCATTGTGGGTCCCGGAATTCACCATGTCAATAATAGATTAAATTTTTTTTGGAAATTATATCCCCTGTAAGAAATCATTCAACATTTATGATCAAAAATATAAAGGATTCCGTACTGATAATGAGAAACCAAGAAATCTTTGAAAAAGACATACTGGACAGCTTCGATGTTACAAGTTGAGAAAGGGCTAAATGAATAACATAAAATCGGCTTGAACAACAGAGACAGATATAGAACAAAGTATAAAAATCGTCATTTCTTATGTGAAACGTTCACCAAAATAAGGAGAATTGGAAATAAATTCGATATAACCGCCATTAAGCCAAAAGATGCAATAAAGGCTTATCTAGCAAATATTAAACCTGATAATGAAAATCAAAGAACGAAGAATAGCATATATGAGATAGTTCAGTCAATTTATTGACACTTATTGGTGGAATTAGAAAAATTTCCTGATATTGTCAGTATTTTTAAGACTATTTTTTTTGCCTTAAAACGAGAGAACTCTGTCGAAAAGTTAGTAACAAAACAATAAGAGATGATGTTATTGCCCGTATAAAAATTCTACATATTTATAGTTGATGAGACATTTTTGAGGATGCAACTCGTGTAGTATGATTATTTGGGCTTTATCCGTTATCTGTTCTTCCTACCTTTCAATAGGAGTTTTCTAACGAAGAACTTCACAAGAAGGAAAATCAAAGAAGCAGCTAATATAAAAATAATTTCAGATCTCATAAGTACTCCATTAATAGAGTAAGAGGATATTAGAATGCCAAATAATCTATCTAACTTAAGAAACTCATCATATCACGCATAACTACAAATTTCATTTGATTCACGAGTTCTGTCGATCTTGACAATCAATGAAAATTGAGATAAAAGTTTGAAATATTTTTACCTTTCTTAAATCTAATTAGATGGAGGATTTATTCTAAATAATCGTTATGTTTCTTGTTATACAAGGGTTGCTTTTTAAGAGCACAAAAACAAATATTAATAATCGAGAATTGCTTCATTGTATTTCAAAATATTCCCTATTCAGATTTATACACTTTTGCATGCGTTTGAAGCAATTGTCGAAGCACTTATGCCACTCTGAGGTATCTCTAAAATATGCATTCTGAACGCTGAACCGCTTCCTCAGGTGTTGAGTATTGATGGTTTGCTAATAAATGTATATTCGATATTTGAAGAACCTGTCTTAATCTGTTCACAAAAATGTTGATTAGTTAAAATGGATGACATCAATACTTGTGAATCGTATAAAGCTCACAGCTCACAAACAAATGTTTCAGTTTTTGTAGAGCCTATACAAGCTGATAAACCGCATCAGCAAATGGTGAGATAACTTCGACTAACGTTGAATCTTGACAAAATAAAAAAAAATCCTATCAAGCTTGGGTTTATAAATATGTGAAAAGCAACCTTGTGCATCAGATGATCTTAAAGTTATTGTAACCAATATCAGGAGTTTCGAAGAAGAATAGTCAGTTGAACACACAGCTATGACAGCATCGAGAAATGGAAGTTCTAAACAAACTTTTGACATTCTGGATTTCCGACTATCCGATATTCTGAAAAAATTTTTCGTAATTTTTCTATTACTATTGATTTAAATCGAAAAACTAACAATTAACATCTGATCTACAAGACCCACCGAATGAAGCAAAGTCAACAATTTTAATGAAAAGAAATAGCTCTGAAAACATTACCAGTTTTCGGAAACCAGATCTCAGAGATTTGAAGTGCTTGGAAGGTTGAAATTCCTTGGAATTCCACCCTGCCCATGCTATTGTGGATAGGAGTAAACGTCTTGCATGCTACCTGCACATTCGTGCTCAATTTCATATATGAAATTCAGATTCGTTTCAAGTATACGATGAGTATTTTCTATCGGTTGATTGTTCTGTTCGTTCTGCTTTAAGGGAAAGGGTTTAAGTAGACCCTCGGATCGATTTTTCCCTATCCAGAAGTGGTCCCTGAGGAAGGCCAGTAACAAGCTAAACAGATAAGTAGGGTTCAAGGAAAATTGTTTTATTCAGGTTATTATCTATTTTACGTTTCATATAAGGTTTTTTGGATTAAAATGTAAAGAATAGTCACATTAATTTTCTATGAAATTAATTTATAAATAAAAGCAATCAGAGTGTACTGAGCAGTCTCTCAACGAATACTGAAATGACGTTCACAGGTATGTAAGATTAGATAGGTAGAATAGTATAAAGTGGGATGAAGCATCAATAATATCCAAAGAAGAAAAACTTGCAAGAAGAAAAATCAAAGAAGCAGCATTTATGAAAATAACATCAGATTCCATAAGTGCTCCATCTATAGATCTGCCAGAGGTTTGGACGCCGATAGTTCGATCCAACTTAAAAAGATCATCATATCACAGATGAGTATATAACATCGTTCATTTTCTTTTATGACTTCTGTCAATTGACTTTTTGAAAACTGATAATTTTCAAAAGGTTTCTTACTTTTCTCCTTGATAAAGATAGAAGATGTCCATCGAAACGTCGGAAATCATTACATCCACAATAGATGATGGCAATAGCCCAAACAATCATTCAACACGAGCTCCATCATCAACAATATCTCGTCATCAACTAGAATAGTTTATACCCAATTATGTAAATGATTGTGTAAATGATATTAAACAATAAATCTTTTTCTCCTAGGATCACTTTATGTTTTATTTTGCAATACCATATAAATAATACGATAAAACATCTTATGAAACGAAAATTGTCGACACCAAAAGGATAAAGTCATAGAAAATTGCAAAGAAAAAACCAAGAAATTAAAATTTACGTTTGAATTGAAACCATAATCGGACGGTAATACCAATTTTATTTCTGTTATCTCAGCGAAGATTAAAAAAAATATTGATGTTTTCAAGGATGCTCATTTGGAAGAACTAGTGGAAGAAAAGGTAATAAAAGCAGATGTATGAAAATCTACAAAAAACTTTAACGAATTAACAATAGATGAACTTGATCACAATCATTTAAAATGTCAGGCAGTAATTACAGTTGTCAATTCTCAAAGAAAAAGTTGTTGATTAGGTTAATTATTTAATGATTGACAAAGTCTCAGCTTCCTGACATACTTTTTGACATTTCTCTTTACTCTCAAGTAAATGAAAAAATAATTATATCTTCAGGCAGAAGGAAGCTATGAAAATGAAATTGAAGAATATATTATATGTTATGATATCAGAAACGTCCAAACATGTACAAATTTTTATTTGATTACGTCGGATATTATGAGGTAGAAAGTATTAAAAAAACATTCATTTATGAATGTTTCAAAAATGATCTAGCGCGTCGATTTCTGCAAAATTTTCAAGCCTGTTTGTTTCAAATTAATTCGAATATTTTTCAAGTTACAGCTTGATCTGATTGGTATTCTAGGAGTTATAGAGTTAAACGAATTTCAGATGCTCATAACTCCTGATCCATTGGACGGATTTGGCCGGATAACGGACTTCATCGAGGTATTTGGACAGTTAACCGATTAGGAAAATATGACGGACGGACATACTCAAGTTTGTCTCTGTACTCTTCATCAGGAAGTCAAACCCAATCGATTGAAAAATATTCTACCAGAATAAGCGCGCAAAAGGCCTTCTTTCTCAAATAATGACCCTTAGAGCAACCTTCGATATCGAACGAGTAACTCCGAATGGATTTCGCATTCAATTCGCGATTAAGAAAGCGAAGATAAACAACCTAGAAAGTAACACATGAAAGGGATGGGATTCCTTGGCAGACTCGGGAAATGACGGGAAAACACCCCTGCACGGGGGTTCGAAACGTCGGGAGGGGGTGGGAATGGTAAATAAGAAACGCGTATATGCATCGTCGAAATTAAAATATGCCAAGGAGAGGGGGTGGGTGGAAAATGTCTCTAATGAATACGGATTTTGTTTCATCGCACATTCGTTGATTCCGTGGCTGTAGGATCGATACGTGAACGTGTATGCAGATTGGGGTGGTTTTCTTCGACATATGAGGAAGACGGGGTTCTTTTGGAGCTTGCGGAAATTAGAGGGTTGATTTCTTGGGGTGCGCCTGGCGGGGTATTGCCTTGGTTTCGGTGGATAACTACGTGGAAGACTCATTTTGTTATTATTAGGAGTTTTTATTTTGATTTAATGTATATGTATACACATATTTGTGAATATAGCATTTTCAATTTTACTTTTATTGTGGATATAAAGTTACATATAACCCCTGCAACATAGGAGCTCTCAGAGAGTATGCTTTGAAAGTATATAAAATTAGACTTGATCGAAGATACTCAACAAAGTACAGATGACATGTATCTGGATTTTACTGGGAAACAAATAGCAGAGGAATCCAAAATGAATGGCAACAAAATTGAGACTATTCAAGATACTATATACGCAATCGCAAGAAGTATATTTCAATAATTCAGTGAAAATATCAACAAATTAATTCGTGATTAAAACCTTTGATAGCTTAACCGAATCGTTGAGTTTATAGAGGTCTTTTTTTTAAATTTACGGGTCTGAGTTGACCAATCATTATGGGATAGGGCTTAAATAACTTTATTAAAATGCCGAAGCTCTATATCTTAATGGAACCTAGAGCTTGAGTGATTAGAATTATGACCTGTGATCGAATTCTGTTACTCAGGATTCCAGTATTTCGGTCAGAGAAACACATCTTAAATAGCTCGAGCCAAAATGCATGCATATCGTTTTGAAGGGATCAAATATATTGCTTAAGAGCTCCTTATTCATAGGATAAGAGTAGGAGTGCGATAGATGTTTTCTACATACCTTTTACATCTCGGTATGAGGTTAAGTGGTCAGCGCGGTAGCGTGATTTGGGCACAGGTGATATTGTATATTTTGAAGAACTCGAAAATGGAATTTTGGAGTATATCGGTGATAAAACCATTCGAAAGGAGCCAAAATCATCAGAATTCATTTTCATCAATGTATCGCTACAGGAAGACAACAGTTCTGACGTCATTGCAGAAACTTCATACAAGAAAACTGAATATATTTTTTTTATTATCATCAATATCTGTGTATTTATATATTTGTTGAACTATTTTCGTATATCGAAATGTGCTGATATTAAATTTCAGAACGAATAATTGCAAAAAATAAGACTAATATATTATTATTTGAATGAAGTACGAGTGTGCGAAATGGCGAAGTCGCTGGTCTTGTATAATCGATTTGCAATAATAAGAACTAATGAAGCCATTAATCCACCTAAATTTATTCTCTTAAGCTGTTAAAAACTAAAATAACCTTTATATTTCATAAAACTAGTTCAATGCTATAAATTTGTGAGGTGGGAGACTCTGCGAAATGCGGAAGAAAACGCATCTCAATTTCAAAAAAAGAAGATGTTTGTACAGTTGAGTATTGATACATTGAAGGCATTTACTCCATGAACAAGATTATGAACAGATAAATATTTCAAAATTTTTTATTATAATCGAACATCTAGTTTCAAGTTTTCGTCGAACATAAAAGTATTCTAGAGAAATCAAATTAAAAATGGAAATTAATATACTTTTTATTCCAAATATCACAAATCCGGTTGATATCGATGAATTTTCTCTGACAAGGTATTATACAATATTATTTCCAACCAAAATCACTCAATTAACCAGTCAATCAATAAAACAATTCAAGGTGTTATTATTATATCTTGTGTTTTTATGAAATCAACTTTGTCATTCGTCTCCACTTGAGCAGAACCAACCTCAACATATTCGACCTTCCCCCTTGAAAAGATTGAAGTGCTCGTAAGCCGAACAAACATGAAACATTTTATAACAATTAATATTGACGTATAAATCTAGACAGTTAAGCTTTATATGCTACTGTTTATGGCAAGTTAATTTATAGTTATTCCCTTGTTTCGTGTTGTCGTGTTAATGATAGTAGATTGATATAAATTTCGAAGTAAGTTGTGTATTAGGATATTAGAGGAGATACGAGATAGTTGGAGGATTAAATCTTGTATCTTTCATTAGTTATATTGTAGTAGCACTGGATTTCGTGGAGTTGTTACGCAAAGATTTTCATTAATTATAATGTCGTTCAAAAAGTTTTGGGGCGTTTCGAAGTATTTCGATTAAAATAATTTTCAATTAATGACGTTGAATCATGACTTTCATTTATAGATGGAGACTCGAAATGAAATCATAATATATAAGGTCATGAAATTGCGAATTCATATCTATAAAATGTGAATTTCGTAGTTTTCAAATCAAACTATATAAGAATTCACGGTTAGAATAATGTGTATTCTTGAAAAACAGCAAGAATTTTCTGAAAATCCCCATGTTTCCGATCTCATTTCGAATTTCACGAAATTAAAAACAAAATCGCTGTTCAGGATTTACAGAGAAGTTATCATCAAATTTGTTAGAAACAATTCGCGTAATGTTAGCCATGAAATTCTCGGGAAATAATTAATATATATATATAATTATTTATGCATTTAGAAATCTTTTGAAATAAACGCCGGTATCACAAGGTTCAAATGTTATACGTAAATTGGAGATGAAAAAAACTTGTCCGGTTTTTTTCTCATGGATTTGCCTTATTTCTTATTGTAAATTTCTTGTTCGATTTCAATTCGTCAGTTCCTTCTCGAGAATCTTAATATATTATTCGAAATGAATTAGATGTTACATTATATCCTAGAAAAGTGACTATTTGTTCAAAGTTAAACAGGTAACTGATACTGATCCATTAGGTTTTAAATCTCGTTTCAAGTCGTGAATTTAAGAAATGAGCCCTATTCTAGTAACACGTTTTATTTGATTAGTTTAACGAAGCTTAGACCAGATGAAAAAATATTTTGAAGTTGTTTATTTGGTTCAAATTGATGAAGTTTTTGATTTTTCAGATGTTTCATTATATTTCGAATTTGATGGCATATTTTTGTTTGTCTACAGATTAAAGCGACATACGTGAAGTTATGGAATGAGTAGTTTTTGTTAACAGAATTCTGTCATATTTCTGTTCACATTTCCAGAATGATGAAACAATGAAGTAGGCAATTAAACTTTATTTAATCTAATTGAAATTAACATGTAACCGATACAAACAACAAATGTAGGATTATCTTTGGAGATGAGATGAAGTATTCCAAATTGTTCGTTCACGTAGAACTCATTAAAAGTAGAAAGTTTTAAAACAAATACTTAAAGACGTATACACGTTGTCACCGTAAAAGTTATTTAAGCGCGCATCGAGAAAAAATGTCAAGGCAACTCTATTGAAATTAAAGAATGGACAAAAATCTCTTACCATATCGACAGCAAACAATCTCAAAACACCCACAAAACCCCAAAGCACACATTCTCGACCAGACATACCCCGTTCCCACTGAAAAAAATCAAAAGACATGCTTTCAATCGCGGCAAACTAAGTCAAAAACAGCGCCGCGTTCGAAACAAATGTAAATAAACAAAGTTTGGCAAACGGCGCCGTGTCAAGCAGCACATCATGCGTGACGAAAACACGCTGCTCTACGGAATTCCGGAAGATGCGGCAAGAGAAAATAGAGAGCGCGAAAATCAAACTGCAAAGTGACTGGAAAGACACGGGACCACTAAAACACAGCCGGCTTCGAAACAGCTGAGCGCCGGTCCTCCACACACTCACACACATGGCACACTAGATGAGAGAGGCGCGCGCTATTCTATCAAAGTGGGCCGAGAGATGAGGAGACTCCGACATACACACCTTGTTTGGAGATCCGCAGGAAGTCTACTTGCAAAGTCCACGGGTCCGACTGCCTTCAAAAATATGCCGACTGGCAATGGAAGCATAATTCCTGGATCCCTGTTAATGAATCCGATTAGACAAAGCTTGCTAAGATGCAAGAACGCTTGCGCCTTTGCCCTCTCCTTGGGACTCCCCTCATGTAAGACTTCCCCCACCAACGTCCGTTCTTTACTCTTACTGTTTTACCCTTAGATATAAATTAAGGGGCGGCCTGTACTTGGAGTCACACACACGAAATTTAGCCTCTCTCTCACGCGACCACTAATTACCGGAGAAGGAGAGGGCGCCACTGGGCCCTCTCTTTCCTGGTTTTGCATAAATGCAAGGATATCTTATTGCACAGGTCAGCGGAGTCTTCTTGTGTCCGAAGGTGAAGATTTGACGACGAACAACCGGAAACCTATGTTGATGAGGAAAAACACATCGACGTATTATGGAATTTGTTAGGATTATTACACTCCGAATCTTTCTCAAATCTTTATAAAATATTTCAATATCTATCAATATTTCGGAAAAAAAAATATAAAATCAGATTTTTACAATAAAATCCAGGAAATTCTGACAGAAAGGTGAATTCAGTAAATATGACTTTTCATCATTTAATAACTTCCCTTGGATAACTCATTCAACGAGTTGATGAATGAAAAGTTGAAGAAAAATAAAGTGATTGCAACTTTTACAAACAAACTTTTACTTAACAATTCGAATTTTTCTCAGGGTACCATTAAACTGAAACCAAAATTAAAAATGTTGTTACTTTCCACCTACAATTGAAGGGGATGAAACGTCTCAAAGATGTCCCACAACGAGCTCTTTCCTCGACTCGCATATCTTATAAAATTTATTTTAGCTAGGCTGATTCGTTCTGAACAAAAATTACTTTTGTGACATTTTTGGTTTAAGTATTGCATTTCAGTCACTGTAGTGTTATTTTGACACTTCACTTTAGAATATTAAATTATAATTAGGTAAGAACTGATAAAATAGTATAAGAACGTACAATAATGAATATTTAATAATAGTTAACAACCCAAAATTTTTACGTTCATTAACAAACTGTTAAAAAATATCACTGATATGGTAACAATTATTTTCTTTACAGAGGTGAGATAGTTTTGTCTACCAAAAATATTTAGTGAAATCTTTCAGTATGCTCGATTTTTGAAAAATATGCCTAGAAAAAGATGAGACTGAATGTAAATTACCAGCAGAATGAGACTTGCAAAATAATTGTACCTGCTCTAATAAAAGAATTATGCGAATTGAAAGTATTATATTTATGATTTATCAAATTTTATCAGAATTTTCGTGTCCGGTTTCAATAAAATTGACGAAATACATTATTAGATAGAGACTTAATTTTTTGTTGCAAAATGGCGGAAGAGCTGGTTTAAACGATTATCGATCATTTCTGATACATGACTTCATCTGGCAATGTAGGCTTCGACTTACTGTAACGAACTTGTTCATTGAGACGTGATGAAAAAGTCATAAACGTAAACATAGAAACTGTGAATGGGCAAATAATGTCCAAACTAATTAAATGAAGAAAGGATTCACCTCATCAAAATTGTATCGGTATGTATCAGTATATTTTTGATTTGATAGAATCATTATTGCCAACGATATTACATAAAATTGATCCAATATTCTATTGAATTAATTTTCCAGCATGAGAATTGAATCTGAAAATATTGAAAAAAGCTGAAATGAATGCAAGGATCTAAAACGGCACACAAACTATTCAATTCATTCTAAAATTTATCCACTCAGATATTGCAAACATGTTTTTAGTTATACGATATATTAATCGATTTAAATGGATATATTAATTTGTACTTAATGTATTTTACTATCAGATAACCTCGACTCATGAATCAGTGATACATATTTGTGTATTACTAAATGGAGGAGGCATCGGTTTTCGAATTGCTAATAAGTTGCCTCTACATATATTAATTTATTTTTAATTAAATTCATGTCGAAAGTGGGACTATGCTTTACAACACCAAAATATTTAATAAGAGGTTATTTGGAATAGATTAACGTTAAATCTTCGAGAAGATAATAAATGCGAAAGTCATACGATATTTCATTAAATCTTGTGGCCATTCAACTCGACAATTAAGTGACACCAAATTCATATAAAGTGAGCAATGAATTATGATATTTAAATATTTTTAATACTCAATCGTTTCCGGTTTATACGTAATTTTATTTTTTCACCAAAATTTAATTTTATTGGTCAACTGAGGCACCTTGAATACTTGCTTGTTTATAAAAATACACAAATTCATTTTTATCAAGCCGTTTCAACAAACTAACGACCCTAAATTTTTAAGTACTGTTGAAAATTTCATTTTTGGCGAAAACTGTTCATTAAAATTATGTTATGAAGACACCGTTTCACGATCTTTCGAATGAAGTATCAATGTTTATTTAATTTATTTTTGAGGGGTTGAAGTAAAGCACCCTCTATCAGGAATCTTCACGTTCAAGTCTGAAAAATATACGAGTACATATTGAGTATATATTGAAGAAATACTTGCATGAGATATGCAATAATTTTTAATTGAAATCAATGCATATTGTAAATATTGAAAAAATATTAGCTTTGTCACGATAAACTTCCAAGCTGTAAACACAAAATTTTCACTGATTTCAAACATCTTGTACCTTGAATTAAATCTAATTCAATTTTTCTAAACCTCCGCAAGAACAAAATCTCCTCTGGCTCAACAAACTTCCACGATCTCATGAAAATAAACTGCGGCCCATTCACTCGGATCACTAACGACTCTAACTAGAAATAAGAGCCGGTCTTTCTCGATTTTCCACCGCCATCTCTATCAAGAAATAATATCGTTAAGTCAAAATAAAAGACGAATTTTAAAGAGAACTTTCCTTGTACGGTTTCGCTCATAATTGCTAGGACCGGTGCAGGAATTCAAAGGGTTCCAATAGCTTTGATCGCGAGAAACAATAGCACAAAATTTTAATTATTTATCGGGAGCAGTGCGTCTTGATAAGTACCAATTACAAGTAGTCCTAACGCCATTGTTCCATGCTTTTGTCCTGGATGCGGCCCAATACGCTCCAGGTACTCATTAAAACTTCTTCGGGATGTGATATATTTCGATGGGATGGAGATTTCAGGAAAGAACTCACACGTGGCAACATGGGATTGTAATTTTTCAAGGATGAGAAGAGAAAGTATGCATTCTTCATTTTAATGACGAAATCTCAGAATTTGCAAGATATCAATAACCTCCTTACATGCACAAAATCTGTTTGGATCAGACGAATATATAATAAGATATCAAATCAGTACTTAAAAAATGTTGAGTAATTTTTTACAAATATTCAAGATCGACGATTTCCACTTAATTATGCAAACCTATTCTTTTGAACCTTTATCAAATATCTTCAAAGTTACATATTGATAAGATGGATATTCAGGGAGTTGTTGAGGAAACCAAATTCAGATGCGCATAACTGCTGAACTATTCATCAGATTTGGCTCATAAAGGAAATATTTGGACAATTAACCTATTCTGAAAGTATGAAAACTCTACCTTATCTTCTTTGGAAATAATAAAGTAAACACCCAGATATATAATACTTCGCAGCGAATTCTTCATTAGGAGGTCGAACTCAATCGGTTAATACCATTTTCACCACTATATTCGAAAATTACAGACAGTTGTGCAAAACAATAGCACGCTGTTTAATATTATGAATAAGCACGCAAAAAGCAGAATAAACGAAAAGTTTTGACATGTCAGTTTAAATAGCTGTATACAGTATACAGAACAAAGTTGTAGACATTCTTCAGCAACCACACTTATCGGGGCAATTTTAATATTTTCAACAAGCACGATAAATCGAACTTTTTCTCTAGGAGAATTCTTCGATGATTCAAAGTAAGTTTTGAGCAAATCTTAATGTGATGAAAAAAATTTATGCTTCTGATGTGGACAATAATAAATAAATTGATTGATTAGAAGTTGGAACAGAATTGACTATTGGTGTTACATTTCAGAAAATATCTACTTTAATCATTTTGAAGCAATGCCTTCTTAATTATTTGTTGCGAAAAAGATAATATTAATTTTTAAATATCATCACATTTTATTAACAGAATGTATAATTAAGTAACCCAATATATATTCATTATAAGTTACTTCCTCATGTATGGATCTATCTATAATTTATGTATTCAAAATAATGCTTCTACTTCACAAATGATTCTTACCTTATTTCTTCTATATCTTTAATGAGAACTGAAGTTGGACGGGTCGGCAAGTTGAATTGAAACAAATGAGTAACAAATATACTGAGCAGTATTAGCATATCGTAATGAGAAATACCCATAAGACACTAGAAAGTTCTCGAATATGTTGTATGTATATCATTTAAATAAATAAACGAAAAATATTGACATGAGTAATATTCATTAGCAATGTACTTAACTGCAATCTTGTTTTATGTGTCTTAATATGTTTACGGAGATAATTCTTCATCTTGCTGTATCACTATGACCACGTATATCAATTTTTGTTTGACTAATTCCCAATACCTTATCAGTAGAAAGTGTGCCAGTTACTGGTGTACAGTCTTTATCGATAACGTATCACGCGGTACATTTGAAATCAGGCAATGATTTGGATGCATTACCAGGAAAAAATAAAATTGTTGACGGAGGGATGATTTGTAGATCAAGTTTTTGTAGGAACAGATGGCGATGTTGTAAAGATATCACGCAGATTTCATGGAAGAGTTGACAGTGGAAAATTTTATTAATTTGGAATACCCAAAATAGCTATCGAAGTTAAATAAAAGGAAGACAGTTCAAACGATCACTCGAAATTGAGATACATCTTTTATTAATATGTATATTTTGTATAAAGAATATTCAGAATAACTGAAAAATTGATTATTCATTTGAGGTTTGAAAGTTATGTGTATTTTGAATGAGCCTTGCAATTGAGAAATTAATTTAATTTAACTCCGAAGTATTTTGGATAGGAATTATGTTTGATTGGAGAATTATTGTAAGTTACAGCTAATTTCCTATATTTTTCATGATTATTCAGATGGAAACAAGATAGCTCTATTTTGTTGGGATTGGAGCATAATCGCCACTCCATAAATAATTCTTTAAAATTGCAAAATCAGATGAGAGTAAGTTTTCCAGAGTATGGAAATCCGAATGCTGGTAAGCAATAGCTATGTTATCAGCATAAACAAATTTCTGAGATGATGTTGGTAAAAAATATAAATTGAAAAGTAAAGGAGCGAGAACTGATTCTTGTGGAAGACTGGTTTTCAACGTTTTGAAATTGCTACTCTTATTGTCAACAAAAAGACGAAACTTTCTATCAGATAACAGATTTTTTGATAATCTCACCATTATCATACACAGATGGGTATAGAGATTGAAAATAAATCAATCTTTCCATACAGTGTCATGCCGAAGATCAATGAAAGCAGCTCCTGTTTTCAACCTATTATTGAAGCCTGATACTATGAAAGTTGTAAGGCTAAGAACCTGATCCGAACAATTTCTATTTTTCCCTTAGACTATATAAGATAGACAAATCATTCCTTTGAATAATGTCGATTTGTTTTGACTCCCTCATTGAAAGACTTAAGCACATTGAAAAATATTTTTCTATTTACTCGAGTCACAATATATTCAGGGTCAAAATGATCTGAACAAATGAAAATTACTTTCTTTGGGAATATACTTGACCATCCCAACAGCGAACCCCAAATTCTTCCTTTTTCATCGTCATCTGGGAACCTTAATTCAAGAAAACCTCATTTTATCTTATGATAATCTCATTGAAAACTTCCCTATTAAAACTTCTTAGGATACTGAACATGTAAATAACTAAATACTTCGGTTCTAATAGACTTATCTATGGAACGATAAATTCGGATTAAAATTCCTGTCTTTACTACAACTTTCACGTTTACGAAGCATTTTTAGTGCGATAAAAAGTAATGAACAATAAAAAATATGACAAACCTTATACTGACTCTCACAAATTTTCTTCAATTTACGTATTTATTTTCGATACAGAGGTGGCAACATGTGTCTTTTAGAACATGTGACCTTCAAATGGTCAAGCAGAGAATGATGCAGCGTTGTCTCGACTTCCACCTGAATTTCTTTCCATCTGTCGTCTCTGACATAAAATAGCAGAATCAACTAAAGTTTTTCTTTTACTTCTTGCTAATATCCGATAAGACAGTGTCAATTCAAAATATAAAATTTTATTCAATAATTGTAATGCAAATTGGAAAAGAGGTTTTTATTCACAATTATAGGGGAATAGAGAAACCTACTATTTGCTCAGTTTGGCAACATGAATATTTTTTTATAACCTGAGTGGACCAGCTCAATAAGTTACAATCGACCGACTCTGAGTTTTAGATGCGACACTTTTCTAAGATTTTTCCTAAAGCCTCCCTAGAAATTTTGTAGAGCATTTTCTATAGAAGATACAATTCTAAAAAGAATTAGTCTTTCTAATATCTTGAAAGGAACACTCAATAAACTGATGGGTCGATAACTACTAGGATCACAAGGATTTTTTCCTCGTTTCAAAATACCAATTACTTCAGCCTTACGGAATTCAGAAGGAAATTTTCCTGAATTCGGAATATTGTTATAGAAAGACAATAACCAAGACAAGGTCTTTTTTCCAAAATCTAGACACTGAAGTTCTCGTTCCAAAAAATAGACTTACTGTACAGTTATGGGTAAGAGAAGTCTTCGTTCTAAAGCCAGTCGTGTACTTGATTTAACAAATGATGTCGGTTCCAGCTCTGTGAACGCTTTTAAGAACTCCTACGACAGATGGCTGGAGATGCAATAGTGTTTTTTTCTTTTTTTATATATTCTAGGTGTTCTTTATAGTTCTAATTGGGTCATGATATTACTACTGTTTTTTTTTTTTTTTTATGAAATAACCGTTCTTATATTTTCGAATTCAAATTTGTTTATTTAGTTTGTGAGTTTATAGGCTATGCCTCAACTTTTTTTTTGTTAATAATAATAATAATAATAATGTACATCATCGATGTAGCCTCCCGATATATTCGTTGATTGTTTATTGTTAGATGTTCTTTTACATAATGAAAATTCATCAGCTGTCAGTTGTTCTTTAGCCTGAAGAAGATGATAAAATTCATTGGAACGTCGCTTTAGAACGAAGACTTTAATTGGTTCCTTTACCCATAACTGTGCAGTAAGCATTTTCCAAAATGTTTGATGAATTCAGAATAAATATAAATAAATAAATATTACAATGAATATCATCATATAAAAACATGAGATGAGTTCAGTTGCTGTTGGTAACTGTAGAGATTTATGCGTGGCAGTTTTTCAACAGCACCCTTGGTGAAACCACCCCATCCTCTCTGAAAACTCTTTTCTCCCTTAAGACAGGCACATTCAAAAATCCATCCATGCCATGCTAATTAGCAATACAAAGCAGCGTCTCTCTCCCAGCATCGCGATAACGTTCTAGAAACCCCACACATACCCTGAAAGAAAACCGAAGGAAAACTGCTGGCAGGACGTCTACCCAAGAAAACGTCAATATTAAAAGATAATTATCGAAAGATGAAAACCCGCCATAAAGCAGACAGAGAAGGAAAACCCTGGTCGACGAAGGCAACGAAGACGAAAGAACTCAAATGAACGAACTCTTTCCCAGTATATGCAAAGCGGAGCCAGTGGTGGGGGTAGCCGGAGAGCGTGAAATAAGAATAAGAAAAGCCCCCCGGGCAGAAAAGAGAAAAGAAAAGCGTGAGTGTGTGAGAAAAAGAAGGGAAGGCTGAGCTAGAGCTTCTTCGTTAGTTAAAAAAGAAAATATTCCGCATGTATTTATGCGAAGGCAAGACCGGGACGGGGTAATGAAACCGACCGTCTCCCTCTAGCACTCATTAGCGGAGGGGTGGGGGTAACGTGACGTCATTGGAAAAAGGGAGAAGAATTCATCAAGTCGCGGTGGACATGTATAGGATCTTGGATTTCTCGCAAAGCGTCGGCGGGCAGGGAGACATCTCTGTAATTTGCATTTCGAGGCATGGATAAGTCTTAGTCGGTCGCTTGGAAGGTGGGGGCAACTGAAGACCTTAAGTGAATGCAAATATCCCATAGGAACTTGCGAATTTTTTCAGGAATACTCTCATCGATTAATCAACCCTTAGCATCAATATTCATACGATGAAAATTTTCCCCTAAAACGAAATTTGCGGCACAGCTAGTTCATTTCAACGTTTCATCTGTCACAGAACGAATGTCTTACTTTTCGTTCAAGTTTGTGTTATTTGGGATTTTCAAGGCGATGAAGCCATCAATCGATTTGGTTAGACTATCTGATGGATATACACATAAATGTTTCCAGCGGTCCGTCCATTTTAAGATTATATTTGAATGAAAATAGCCGATGGTCTCAAATTTTCATGATGGACTGCGTGAATGAACAACTCAGTCTACTTTTTTATGGAAAAAGAGTTTTTTGTTCATGCTTTTTTAGTGCGGTCATATCTTTGCAAAATTTGTGCCCATCTATTCTTTCCTTTATATATTGTGTTGTCTGTCCTATATATACTTTTGGGCAATCCATACAATTTATTCGGTAGACACAATTCGAGATTTTATTATTTTGGATTTTTTATTTTAATTTTGTGTTTATGAATTTCAAATTATTTGTGTTTTTATGTGCTACATTAATTCCATAATGCTTCATTGATGCATTTAGTGCTTCTGATAAGCCCTGTATATATGTGAGCATGAACAAACAGAAAAACATAAAATGGATTTTGAGAACTTTTCTATCCTGGAAAAAGAAAAAAACAACAACTAGCAATATACTAGAAATGATCCACATTAAAAAAGAAAAAGAAGATATGAACGATAAAACAGACATCAAAAACTTGGCCCAAATTTATTTCAATCTTATAACATAAATAAGGAAATACAAATTTTTCAATCTTCTACTACAAACTCCATCTAGATTGAAAAGAACCAATTCAAACCCAGATTTGGGATTATCACTTGTTAATTCGTACAGGTGTCGCAGCATTAAATTGGAATAAGAGGTTGGAAAAACAAAATCGTAACAGCGCATCATCGTCATTCATTCATGGCTGACGAAAATATTTAATATTTGAAGATTTTTCAGAGTTTGATTTATAGGAGAAAATAATATCTTGACGGACGATTTGAATGAAGTACGTAAAAGCTTTGTGTTGATATATTTGTGTATTTATTATTGTGTAATTTACAGGCAATTGTCGACTGTATTATATTCCTTGAAAAAGGCGTATATACCCCGAAACATATATTGGAAAAATAAAATAAATAATAATAAGTGCTATACACCCAAGAAATTTATATTTGTTATTATAATGCGACACGACTTATTCGTATTTTTTTATGATTGTTCATAATAAATCTCAATTAATTTACTTTATTTCTACTTTAATTCTGGCAACAGTAAAATATCGACTGATAGGTAAGTGAAATAAAATCTGCATGTTCTTGTCTATTATCATTAACATACTTATTATGCATAAATGAACAGATAATCTCTTTTGATAGTTGCTAGAGATTCTGAATTCATTTTTGTAAAAAGTTATTAGACTGTAGCAGTAATAATGAAATATCTTTTACTAATATGAAATATTTAAGGAATTATTGCAAATTAGCCTTAACTTTTGACATCTAATGTTTTCGAGAACATTATAGCTATATTCATTCCATGATCTGTGTTATTCAGTAATATCAAACTTCATGATTATTATGTTTTGTGGAATTAAATAAAATTCAGGTCTGTAATTGCGGACAATAAATAAAGTAAATTTCATGATGAGACAACACGTCCGAACTCATATGTATATAACACAAGATTGATGATAAAAACTATAAATAAATGAAGTGAACAAAACCATCAACATCAGAATTTGAATTATGCAATATCGAACTCATGAATACAATGTAGAAATAGAGAGATCATTAATGAATGAAAATTATTAAATAACATATATATTTGATATTTAATATTTAACTAAAGCAACGGGAATCAAGGTGAAATATTTAAAAAATTAGAACAAAAAATAAAATGAAACAAATAAAATAAAGCTATTCACTTACCAATTACTCCTGTCGTAAGCAATGGTAAAACACAAACACGTTAAAAGTATACACAGTGATGCACACACACAAACTAACATACACACGTCGTATACTCGTACTCGTAGAAAACGTACTGTCAGTACAGTACAGACTGTACTATAGTTACTTACGCGCATAGATAATTCCATATTTTGAGATCGTTCACACTCTATACTCCCCCCTTTTTAGCATCCCTTCCAACAGTTAATTACCTACGGAAGATCAGCCAGGTAGATACATAGATAAAATCGATATATCAGAAATGTTTTCATGTTTCATGTTTTCTCGTTGACAGTAACAGTGATGTCCGTTCAACAATTCACCAACAATTGTATTGTTGATTAAATAAATTTTCAGACTATTGTACGATTTATTATTGGCTTCAGATTGTCCAAAACAATTTCGAGTGATACTAAATCAAATCATTACATTTTTCCGCTATATTTCCATTTCATCCTAATTTTTATGAAGAATTTATACGAGTACAACGACAACAGAAAAAAATATTTTAGTACAAAGTATAACTTAATATAAACACTTGGCGTAGGGTTGTATCTGACTACATATTTTTTTTATTATTTTTTGAATATTTTACATATCGAATAAATTATTATAAATATTGCTCTATATGGTGAGACCTTGTGGGGATTGATAAAATGAAACATTCTGATAAACTGAATAAAAATTGATTGTAGATTCCGAAATTTAATATTTTGTTTTAGTGGATATTGAAGATTTGGTGGAGAAATTATGACTGAATTCACAATAATCATAAGAAGCATATACAGTGTGGAAACCATTTATGAAATAAAATTCTATATATCATTAATTCTCTGGTTACCACACTGTATATATATTCATACGGAGATTAGTGGGGTATATAATTTGAATGTACCAAAAAAAAATTTTTATTTTCCATTAAACAGAGCTTATTTTTGCGCATGAGCGTTTGTTCTGGTAGAACAGCGTGCTATCGTTTTGCCCAAAAGTCTGTTATTTTCGAATATCGAGTCGAAAAAGGTCTCAATCGATTAGGTGATATTTTTTGGGTCAAAATAGAGTGTCCGTCGGACCGTATTCTCTTCCGGAAGAGATGAGTTAGAATTTTCTAATTTTCGGAATATGTTGATTGTCTAAATATCTCGGTCAAGTTCGTTATTGGGACAAATTCGTCGAATGATTAAGCTGTTATGAACACCTGAAATTATGTTTCCTCTATAATTGAATTTTAATATCTATCCGATAAATTAAGACGAGGCAGATTTTTGAATGAGATTGAAACAAATGGAAGATAAACGGTAGGTGCTTATTTTTAATTTGATGTTCAGGTTGGTTCAATCAGTGTATTGTTATTATTATTACTGTTGCGAAGTTAGGATAAATACTTCAGAATTAGTGCTCAAAAGCACTTGTCCTTTTATAATTTATTGATTAAATATGTATTATAACATATGAAAGTATTGGATGGGCGTCATAGCTTATCTAATAAATATTTTTTTAAAGCAATCTTATGTTTGCTTTATTTATTCTTGTATTGGGAAAATATACAGTTGTTTATACTCATAAAAAATTTTTCATTAAAAAAATTGAGATATTCAAGTGCTTCCACTCATATAACAAATGCTTTCAATAGAGAAAAATAAGATATCCACTTATTTCTACTTGATGATTGAGAAATAAAAGTTATGTTATCATTTCCACTTGAATTTTTTTTTAGAAATTTTTTTTTCAATACTTTTGGGTGTATCACAATTTTTGATAGCAAGTAAAAATCATTTCGGTTATTATATTAATTGAGGGATTTATCGAATTATTTCGACCACTCATTCATTGAAGGTATTGTGTATGTTGATAAGCAATTTACCCTACTAATGGTCGGATTTGCAGATATTATTCATTAATTATGCTCATAAGTCTACGTAGAATGAGATAATGGATCTATAACTTTTATCTTTATGTTAATGTTTCTTAGAAGGTCTCTTGTGTTTTCGTCCCATATTATTTGTAACGTTGATTCAGAATAATTAGTTTATTATTATACATAAGTCAAAATTAATAACAAGTGAAAATTGTTATAGAATTTTGAAAAATAATTTCGTACATTGTTGCAAATAGAATATGTTGATGATCAAGATGAAAACGATCAAAAACTGAAATTTTTGAGTGCAGTCACGTTGGTTTTGAATTTTCAGACATCAAAATATATCGATATTCTTGACGATACAAAAAAATCGAATAATTTGATAACTGCGCTGGCCAATCATGGAACATTGTCGCGGCTGGTGAAGACATTAATACTTGAAATTTGAGAACCAGCAATCTAATGTGTAGAAAATACTTTTTTCAATTATGATAACTTATTTGTACAAAGCTACTAACGACCAACTGCAAAATTAACAAACCAAAAGATATGCGTCGATGCCTTGTCAACGTAGAGATAAAGTAATCATAATGGTACCTACTACCACCAATAACGTACTCGTTGGGTACGCATTTTATCTTTAACATCTAGAATTCCAAGAACATACATACCTCTCAGTGAGCCTCCGGTTGTTTATTTCAATTCTTCAATGCAGGTATATGTACATTTTGAGGGAAGTGAATAGCCTTGACAGTCAGTACAGTAATTTCTTTCCTAAATGATCAGATAAAGGGACGTGCATAACTCAAAAGTTTTACGCGCAAAGATTTTCCAGAATTATAATAGGACAAGTCATTCGTGAATTATTCATTAAATAATTAATCCTGTATGATCCAGAGTATTCTCATGCAACCGGTTAGATTAATTTGTCTCAACGTATATCATAATTCCAGAAAATCTTGAATAACTCAGAAATACTGAGTTTATGAACAGGATCACTTACAGTACTATCCTTATTTTTTTTCGCAGAATCCAACGTAATCATAAAAAATTGGGTTCTAATTTGAAAAAATCAGAAAGAGAAAGATAAAATAAAATTTTTTGCGCAACAGCTTTTGATGTCTGAATTTGTTTTTTACAAATTTATTTGGTTTCCTTGTATGAATTGCTCAGGCTGAAGAAATAATTTTGCTCGGTAGAGAATTTAAAAAAAATATCATATTCCAAATTTTCAATAACATCTAATAGGCATCAGAACTAGGGTAACCGTGTATAATGAAAGGAGCGTTGTCTTCCTAACGTTCAAGTTTTGACCCTAAATTTATATCATAAACTACCCCCGAACAAGGAATCACCCCCCTAAAGTATTCTGACTCTTTTTGAAACACTTAAGCCGGGTTTCTTACATGTTGATGGGTCAATAAAATGCTTGATTGATTAATTTATTATATGTCCGAAATTCCGGAAATGTATTCTGTGAATCATTCAATCATCGATCATTCTGAAACCAACTTTTAGGTGAAAAAAAATTGCATTCGATTCATTTAATATTCTATATATCATTGTTAAATGTCAATTTTTGTGTTGAGTTGGAAACATTCATTACAAGATTGAATGCGATTAGGAAATAACGCTAATTAACAAATAACTACTCTAAGAAGTTATAAGAGAAACTACTATTCTTCAAACATACGGTAGATAATAATTCTGTATGTTGCTGAAAAATGATAAGAATTTAACAACCAAACGATGTCAACAAGGTGAGCTGTACGTGCAGGTTAATTATGACCATTCGTCATACCCTAAATGAAGGTTTTTACCTACGCGTATTCAAATACAAAAGGGATATGGGCATTAAGAGAGCCTTTACGGCGTATTCAGTCAGGACGTACGTATAGTTGTTGCTAGAACACTATTTATTTCTTCTGTCTGAAACTTTCGTTTATATCAATAGAATGTTTACTCTTTTATATCTTTCATTAACTCTCACTTCCCTGTTCTGTTATTTCATTCGAGTTTATATGAGTAATGCATCCACGATTATCTTAACATACAAAGCATTTCAGAAATAGGTGATTCCAAGAAGCGGTTGAAGCGCTGAGAATGCATGTTTTGGAGATACCTCAGTTGTGAATGTAGAGAAGCAGAAGAAACAATACATAACCTCATCAATAGTTGTCCCTAATATAAATTTCAAGATGGTCTTAGGGCTATTCATGATGTTTCCGATTCTTATTTGGAATGGGTTATGAAATTCAAACGAATATTTCTTATTCAGTACCTTTTGTCTTTTTATTTCCAGATTCGATGTGGGCAACTTGAAGAAGTCTCTGTCTCCATCTATAGAAGAGCACTCTTGAAGAAAGAAGCTTATATTTGTACTTTTAAACTTAGGCCAGGGTTTTTTTACTGGGGTTTTTTTTCCTAGGCTTTTATGTCATACGCCGAATTGTATGACACCCCGTCACTAACCCCTGATCTATAGACTTTATTGTTTGTCAACTAAATATTGTAAGCCAAAAGTTCAAAAGAAAATATATATACAAGTGGAAAGCCCGTGTCGCCACGGGCTCAAGTAAGGCGGGCGCGGTCGTTTTTAGCAAATACCCTTATAAGAAGTCATTTTGTGTCTAGCTTTCATCGAGTGAAGACGTGTTTAAAAAAATGCCCAAACTTTCCGACGCCCAACTGAAAGGCCAACAGCGGCGATTTCAAAACAGCCTTCTGAAAAAGAATCAAAAAGAAGAAGAGCAGAGGCAATTGGAGCAACTGCAGAAAGAAAACTTGGAACGCGCGAAAAAGAAAAGGGATGTATTATGTTCCATGCAGTCAAAATGAATAAGGGCCAGTTGATGCAAATTCGCTTAAGCTAACTTTTTGGGAAGCAAACGCAAAGGCACTCTTATACTGGCGTATGTTTTGGAAATTCTTCGATTCTTCATTTGTTCCTGTGTAAAGTTCTCTGAGCAAAGCTGGTACTTCTTTCAATTGCATCTGCTCACACATTACAACTTTGCTTTTCTGGCAGCACTGGCTGAATCCATCTCACCCTTTTTCAACCCTAAAATGCAGAGCATTGCAAAATTGACACGATTCGCTCATTTCGCCGACAGAAAACGCGGGAATTTCGTCTTCAACCGGAGCCCTTCTCGTTACAAATACTGATAGCATTGCATTATTGTTATGAACGCGGCGTCGGTTTCTTTCAGTTCGAGTTGTCCGGGTAGCTTTTCGAGAACCAACAGGTCTGCCTCGTCTTCATGTCTCCATTGTAAATTAAAATTTTAAAATTTTACACTGGACCTAACTCAAAATTGAAAAATCGGACGTGACCCGTTTTCAATTTTTACCCAAAAATGGAGAATAACCATCCAAATTTGGGTTTCCATTATCTTTTTCAATTATAATTTTCTGAATTAACTTACTCGGGAGGTTTGGAACTTAAAATAACTTAAAATCAAACTTAAAATCAAGCTCGTCAAAACACGTCTTTCGTCTATGAAAGTCCAAGCAGTAATTATAGATGTTTATTATAATTATTAAACGTTATTGAGTTTCACAATAACTTTTGAACTTTTTCGAAATCGCAGTTTCCATCTTATATTTTCAAGCACGTTATATAAAATATAAATTGTTATAAAATAATTCAAATGCTCACTTTCTGACCAACTCAGGTAGAAATTTGAATAAAATTACCTTAAGTAAAAGTTCAACTGTTAGGGTGAGTTAAAAAAGGTTCATGAGTACTACCTGAGTTGGCCAGAAAGTGAGCATTTGAATAATACAGCGAAAACATGCCTAACACCCTTAATTTTTAAGTAATTTTGTGTTTTTTAGAGAAATTATAGATGTTTGGCACTTGTAATTATTTTTCTGCATCAGTTTAGATGCCTACCGTTAATTTAAAAAAAATTTGATGCAAATCGGTTGATTGGTTTAGGCGCTAGACCATACTATGCCTCATATTATTATAATAGATATACAGGGTCTTTCACGAGGAAACTCACCCATATTTATACGGGAAACTACTGAACGTATTTTCATGAAATTCAGCACTTATAAGTTTTTCACGATGCTGATGAAATCTAAAATATTTTCAAGGTATGAGCACCTCCGGTTTTTCCGGAAATGACGTCAACTTCCGTTTTTCAAATTAGAACACCATTTTTTTATTGCAGAAATAGATTCCTTAGGGAATTTCAAATTATTTTGATGTAACAGTTTTTAGTTTTGGTTGGAAAATTCTCTCTGAGCGGGAAAATTCGAAAAAAAATCAAAAATAGAGCTCCGCTGAAACAAGAATAACTTCGAGGTTTTTGGATGGAAAATTTTCATTTTTGGGATTTTTCAAGATGTAAGATTGATGTATCCACTTTAAAAATCGAAATCGTGATTCATGATACAGGGGTGAAAAAATCGCTTTCAAAGTTAGGGATGACAAAATCGTGAAAAATCAATTTTTTCAAATTAGAACCCCATTTTTTTATGGCAGATATTGAATCTACGTTAAAAAATAATGTGAGTGTATGCATCACACCCTTGCCCTAAAGTGGATATTTTCTGAGTTATTCACAAAAAACTGTTTTTCGTCTTGAATTTTCAGCTATTTCTTTTCCCTTCACGCCAAAAAGATGAAAATTTCAGGAACTGTTATTTGAACGATGCTGTAGATCTTAGATCTTGAAAAATCCCAAAAATGAAAATTTTCCATCCAAAAACCTCGAAGTTATTCTTGTTTCAGCGGAGCTCTATTTTCGATTTTTCTTTCGAATTTTCCCGCTCAGAGAGAATTTTCCAACCAAAACTGAAAAATGTTACATCAAAATAACTTGAAATTTTCTAAGGAATCTATTTCTGCAATAAAAAAATGGTGTTCTAATTTGAAAAACGGAAGTTGACGTCATTTCCGGAAAAACCGGAGGTGCTCATGCCTTGAAAATATTTTAGATTTCATCAGCATCGTGAAATACATATAAGTGATGAATTTCATGAAAATATGTTCAGTAGTTTCCCGTATAAATATGGGTGAGGTTCCTCGTGAAAGACCCTGTATATACCTCAATCAGAGTGGCAAAAGCGCTTCGACAATTGGTTAAAACGCATACAAAAGTGTATAGATCTTAATGGGATATATTTTGAAAAACAATAATGCGATTTTCGATGATTAATATCTGTTTGTGTTCTCTGATCCCGAAAAACATATGAAAGGCAACCATCGTATAAGACGTTTTAGTATCACACGAGAAATACTTTAGAACAAGCGCGTACAAGCTCCAGACCTCACGTCAGTGATTTTCTACATGGAAGGGCGAGCCCAAAACCCCAAAAGTCGATTTGAAATAATAGTATATTCTAAAACAAGTTGCAGAATGGGCACTCATTCGTATTCGTGTTGGAATTGCCTCCTGCAACGAGTATTAGACGATATTTTCTCTATTTCAGTCAAGAATTGTGAGAAATTTATTGGAATTCAATGAAAAATTCAGATTATACCTCCTAGTGCCTTTTGTATTTTATTTTCGCAGTTGGTGTGACTGATACGAAAATTGACAGATTATAGAATTTGAATAGTGCGTTCAAATCTCTACATGGTTTAATATTGACAATTGACATGCAATGGACGAGTGTTGACATTCGAAAGGATAGGATGTCAGTGTTGTCAACCACAAAACGAAAATCTATAATATAAAAATGAATCGCAAAATGTGTTGGTAAGCGCATAACTCAAAAACGCCTGGACCAATTTGGCCAAATCTTTTTTTAAAATGTTCGTTGAAGTTCAAGGATGGTTTTTACGGCGAAAAATTAGAATTATTGCTGGAAAAACCTTAAAAATAACCCTTTTCTTTTTCCCATACAAATGATTTGTAACTAAAACGTAGTCAATTTGAGCTTTATTGCTATGGTATAAAGTTCATATTAAATTACAAGCACTCACTGTTGTCTAAGCAATGTAGGTGTGTTCCTAACGTCAAAGATCATATCTATGTTTGCAATTGCTTGAAAATGACGCTCATTGGGATCAAATTCTCAATGATGCTGTAATATCATCACACGCTCATCAAATACGAACATTGTTTTCTATAATCATATCTACATGCTTCCCATCAAACCCAATTGATTTGTTGATCAAGTGCAAATATTATATGTGTGATGATATTTTGTATCAAATACGGAATAGAATGGGAAATCCAAATATACAAATCAGTGAATAAATTTACAATGAAGCATTGATCTCAATTGAGGACATGTGCTTGATAATGTCAAACAAACTATTAATTCAATTAGGCCTGACCGCGCCAAATCGTCCAATGCATGACGCGTTTAACCAAGAGTTGCATCGAGAAAAACTGTATGATCTCAACGCTTTGAAAAAATTAATTCAAACAAATCTCCCACTGTTAAATGAACAACAGAAGTATGTAAACTGTATGAAACTCTTAACAAACAAATGATGAAACTGGAGGGATTTACTTCTTAGATGCACCTGGTGGTACAGGAAAAACTTTTTTGATTTCATTAATATTAGCAACAATTCGCTCACAAAATAAAATTGCACTTGCATTCGCTTCGTCGGGAATCGCAGCAAGTTTGCTTTTAGGTGGTCGAACAGCCCATTCAGCACTAAAATTGCCATTAAATATGCAAAGCAATGAAACTCCAACCTGCAACGTTTCGAAGAACTCTGCAATGGCAAAGGTTTTGCAGCAATGTAAATTGATTGTTTGGGATGAATGCACGATAGCACATAAAAAATCTTTGGAGGCTTTAGACAGAACCTTAAAAGATTTACGGACCAATAATAACTGATTTGGTGGTGCAATGATTTTATTAGCAGGAGATTTTCGTCAAACATTGCCAGTGATTCCACGATCAACGCCAGCTGATAAACTCAATGCATGTCTAAAGTCCTCCAATTTGTGGAAACATGTCAAAGTACTTCATTTAAGCAAGAATATGCGTGTCGAGTTGCAAAATGACCAATCTGGAAACATATTCTCTAAACAACACATTGACATTGGTAATGGCAAATTTCCTATAGACATGTTGACTGGCTGCATTAACTTTCCTCAAAGTTTTTGTCAGTTAACTCGATCTAAAGATGAACTTATTCAGAAGGTGTTTCCAGATGTTTCTCAAAATTACAGAAACCAGGATTGGTTGAGCGAACGAGCTATACTGGCTGCAAAAAACATAGATGTAAATGAATTAATTTTCAAAATTCAAGAACAAATTACAGGCGAATTGAGGATATATAAATCAGTTGATTCGGCTACTAATCAAGATGATGTAGTCAACTATCCACCGGAATTTTTAAACTCGCTAGATTTGCCAGGATTGCCACCTCACAATCTTCAATTAAAGGTTGGATCGGTGCTTGTAATGTTGCGAAATATCAACCAACCGCGTCTTTGCAACGGTACACGATTAGCGATAAAAAAATTACTAAACAATGTGATAGAAGCAACTATACTCAAAGGAAAGTATAAAGGAGAAGATGTTCTCATACCGCGCATCCCAATGATTCCGACTGATGTGCTATTTGAGTTTGAACGACTACAGTTTCCAGTGCGGCTTGCTTTTGCTATGACTATAAACAAGTCCCAGGGGCAATCATTAAGTGTTTGTGGTATTAATCTAGAAAACCCATGTTTCTCACATGGTCAATTGTATGTTGCCTATTCCCGTGTTGGAAAACCATCAGAATTGTTTATCTATGCGCCAGGTAATCAAACAAAAACATCGTATACCACAAAGCACTACAATGGTAATAATAATAATTATGATTCACATGATTAACAATAAAGCGATTACTTACATTTAAATCCTTATATATGTTTTATTTAATTATTTTTTATTCACAACGCCCTATCACCAGGGTGACGGTTCTGTTCAGGAGAATTTTTTAAAATACGTAGGCACAAAAACTGCCACATTACAAATCTTTTTGACAGGACGAAGTCTGTCGGGTCAGCTAGTTATAACTAAAAACAATGCTGTAATGAGTTCATTTCAGCACTGTTTTCAGTACTGTAATGAACTCATTACGACACTGAAATAGAGAAAATATTTTGTGGAAATTGAATTGATACTCGTATTCAGTAATTCAATGATCCTGTCAATTTTTCATGATGATTCACAAAACATGGTTTCGAAGAAGAATCATATCCATAAATCCTGTTCGACATCGAGCAGAAACTTGCTTCCGCCAATGAGAAAGACCAGAGAATTTTTCCGCTTGTTGCCAGCCGTGAATTATCGACTGTTATATTGGTATGTAAAGTTTCGCAGTTTGGAAAACGTGTGGTTTTTCAGTCGTACATTTGCTACCGTCTGAAGGTTATATATGAGATTTTTCAAGTCCGTGGTGAGGGAATTTTCATTTGCGTTGCTTTTTCACATTCAGTACGTTCGAACTCTTGAAGTAATAATTAATAGTATTCATCATCCTGTAGTAAAAGTGAGTTTTCTGTTTGATATATTTTGTTGAACATCGATTGTACAGGCTGGTCGCATTTTGATAGATTAGTACTACAAAGTGTACAAAATAAGAGCTAGAAGAAATATTTTCATTTCAGATAACCATAAGTTTAGGTACTTCTTAATAAAAAATATAATTCACGAACCAAAATAATGACATTTTGAGACTTATGGACTCTTTTATTATGACATGAATTTTAACCCATAACCTCGTGTAGTTTATTAATTCATTAATTTTTTTACACATACATCTGAATAGGTGTTCACAAATCCAGAATAACAGCAATCTACTATTTAACCTAGGAAAAACAATCTTCTCACATCTCCAAAACTAGTACTGAATAAAGCTATATGAGTTTTGCCTTACATATTTCTGGATTAGAGAATAAAAACAAATTTTAATCATCGAAAATCACTTTATTGTTTTTCAAAGTATTCTCCATTAAGATTTATACAGTTCTGCATGCGTTTGAACCAATTGTCGAAGCACTTTTGCCACCCCAAAACATGCGTTCAGAACGCATCAACCGCTTCTTCAGGTGTCGAAAAACGTTGACTTTTCATTTTATTTTTTATGTACGGGAATAAAAAGTCACTCGGTGCCACGTCAGGGCTATACCTACGGTGGATGACTCATCAAATCGAGGTTTTGAGTACTCAAAAATGTAGTTATTTGAGACGATCTGTGAGAACTCGCATTGTCGTGGTTAAGGGTGAACCGTCAACTGGCAAACAAATGGTTGTGTACCACTCAAAATTGACTGTTCTGCGTTGTTCTGGTGGTAAGATTGCGACATGAGTGTTGCGAAAAAACCCATTGAATCTGAATGCAAAGAAGTGTAATATGTGTGTATAATGCCTGGTCGTTCTAGTGAGACAGCAGCTTATAAGTTCATTGAATGTGTCCATAAAGGTCTGGATGAGGGCCGATTTGTAGCAGGGTTGTTTTTCGACTTGTCTTGTGCATTCGATGTTATATCGTTCGAGTTCATAAAGGAGAAATTGTATAGTTTGGGATTTAGAGGTGTGTTCCTTGAATGGTTGTACAGTTTCATCACTGGTAGAACCATGAAGGTAAAGGTTAACAACGTTTTCAGTAATAAATACGACATCACGTCTGGAGTGCCCCAAGGTTCTGTCTTGGGTCCACTTTTATTCATAATTTTCATAAATGATTTACCTGATTACCTGAGATCGGTGTTAGTGCTCATTTTTGCAGATGATTTTTTGTTGCCGTTACAGCCTCGAGTGTTACTGAACTTGTTGATACCTGTAAAGGTATTATTCAAAGTCTTATGGATTGGAGCCAAAGGAATGCACTACTGTTGAATGTCGAGAAAACTAAATGTATTTACTTTGGTCTGAAAAACATGAACCGTGACATATTGAGTATCAGCTGTTCTAATACTTTAATAAAATCTGAAGAGTATATAAAGTTTTTAGGTGTATACATTGACGAATATCTTAGGTGGATTAATCACATAGACATACTGAGTAAAAAGTTGAATTCATCATATTATGCAATAAACCGAGTAAAAAATTATTTTTTATTTGAATGTTCGCTTGATTTATACTATTGTTTGGTTTACAGCCACATTTCATATAATATTTTACTTTGGGGAAATTCCACTGATGTAGATAGAGTTTTTGTTGCTCAGAAGAGGGTCCTGCGCTTGATCTTTGGTATGGACTCGAGGTCCTCCTGCAGGCCACTCTGGAGAATAAAATTTTGACAGTCCCTTGTATATATATTTATAAGTCATTGCTCTTGATCAAGCAAAATTTAAGAACTCTAGAAAGATTGTCCAGTCATCACTCCTATACAACACGAAATGACAAATTCCTATCTTTGCCTAAGCACTGAACGACGAAGTTCGAACATTCACCTACTTACCAAGGTATTAAAATTTACAATAAATTACCAGAATGTTTTGAAAATATGAATTTTGCTTGTTTCAAGAGGGAGACTGAATTCATGTTATGTAAAAAAGGCTATTATAGTCTTAATGAATATAGGGGTGATCATTTATAATTTGATATCAATTTTTTTTTGTTCTCTTCAAGTCGATCTTTCAGACCAAAATTTGTTAATATATACTTTTTCCTGTATTTTTTTTTGACTTGTCTCATACAATTAATGTCTAAGCTGAATGAATAAAGCTTATTATTATTATTTTACATATAACAAAAATGTAATTCCTTTCGACTATACTGTGGATGGTAACTCGCTTGAGCGTCCGGCGTTGTTGATGGATTGGGAAGTGATTTTTGACCCAAAACTCTCGTTTGCACCACATATTGATGCCACTCTGTCTACTGCAAGTGGGATGTACGGATTTATTGCGCGCATTACTCTTGACTTTTTGGATTTAGCCACATTGAAGATCATTTTTTACGCTTATGTCAGGTCCAAGCTGGTATATGCAGCTTTAGTATGATCCCTTTACCACCAAAACCATATTGTTGGGATTGAGTCGGTGCAACGACGTTTCCTCAAGCTGTTATCTTATAGAGAGGATAATGTGTATCAGCCCATTGGTTTCCCTCAGGATTTACTTTTGAGTACACACGGCATGAAGAGTTTGAAATGTCGGCGGGACTGCCAGTTCGTTGTGTTCATGCACAAGTTAATCAATGGGATGGTTAAAGGTTCCTGTGTACTCAGTAATCTCAATTTTTCTAGTTCCAAGACCAGCTTCCAGAGCGGAGAACACAATTTACATGTCGACACCGAGAACTAACACATTGAAATATTCTCCTCTTTATAATTTGTATAATGCTAGTAACTCTGTTTGTCTCAACTTGGATATTTTTTATTGTAGCATTTCAGATATCAAGTCAAACTATTTCGGCTGACTTTGTATTACATGTCTTATTTTGTATATTTAAAAGTTTTCGTTCCTGTTTACCTTGTTCTGTAGTTGGGTTTAACCTGCTGTCGCCAGCGATACTTCGAAGCTCTGAGAACCAGCCTTTATAGCACACTTACATTAGAGCTGTGCGGCAAACGCGCGGAACGCGCGTCGTTTTTTGATGCTGAACAGAGCGTGCGCAACATGAAAACCTGTACCAATCTTGAAGAATCACTGCTCTTTTACCGTGTAGCGCACTAATGTAAAAGCACCTTTCGTTTATTTACTGTCAAATTCAGTAACTCAGTTATTTCTGCAACGAGATTAAAAAAAATCGCCGAAGACCTAACAATGTATTACAAATTCTCAAAACGTGGTAATTATAATCCTTGCTGTAGAAAATTGTAACCATATCGTGTAAACATGAAATAACCTATCCAGACGACAAATAAATTGGTATACTATTCAGCTGTTCCCTTCGCAGCCCTTCTACAAAAAGTTGAAAAAAAAAAACATGTGTTTTTTACCGGAAAGCCCCCAAATTTTCGCCAATCCAGTGACTCGTCCAAAGATCCCATGTCTGTCTCCTCTTTCCACCAAATTCGACAAGTTTGTCTGCTTCAATATGATTTACGATTAATACTGTTGATTTCTGAGTTTCTGCCGTTTAATTTATGTGGACATCTTTGGTAATCACGAACACCATAATAAAAATACATTGGCGTGACTTGGGGAAGTTACATGGAGCCGTTTTAGATCAAACGTTTGATATTATCCCATTATGTCTAAATATAAATAAAGCGGATCGTGATGAGTATATAACAAATTAGTGATTTCTTTAACGTGGAGAGGGGTTGGTTCGTCATAAAAGTTGCGGACGTATGGGTGATAATTCTAGGTTCCAATTTTGGAGATTTATTGCGTTAATATGTGGTTCACGACACGAAAAATGAAATATTGACATTGCAGGCGGCTAGGGAAACATGAACGAGGCTTGTCATTCAGATCTTGAGGAAATTATCACATCAAGAATTATTTGCAACAGAACTGGTTGACTGTAAATGTTAACAACAACGAAATTGATTTTAACGTATATGAAATAAAATATAGAATTAAGGTTTGGGCATTTCAGACGAAATTCGACATTTGAAATTAAGGAAAAACTGCATCATCGGACGGGACTCGGTAGCTGAATTGGTGAATTGGTGCCAGACCGCCAATTTGGATATGCGGGTAATTTCAATTATCAAATTTCGTCGGAAATGCCTTAACCTTAATTTTATAGTTAATAACAATATTCCGTTGAGCACAAGGAATTTTTGATGATGGAAAATTCATTATTTGGGCATATTTTGATGTTTTAGTACTACACCTTTTGAACCAGATGGGATCTACAAAATCTGATACCCCATTCTCGATCTGTTTTTCTGAGAAACTAACAACAGTAGAATTCATTTTTGGCTACCTTGTTTTTTTTTGAGTTATAAGCGATAATCGGAAAAATGGTGTTATCGGAAAAAAATTATATCTCCGTTAAAACTGATTATAGAGCTCTCTCAAACACTTTTTCTTGTAGAATCCAGCCGCTTCCTCGTCTTTTTAACACGCTTATATTAGCTTCACTTGTATGTATGTCAGTTTGTAACTCCCTTTCTTAAAGCGTTAGTGGCTCATTGATGTGAAAATATCTCACTTCTTTCAATGCGTTCGTTGGCCGAGCGGTCTAAGGCATGCGTCTTCTGTGACGTCAGCTCTTGGATTCATCGATCGTGGGTTCGATTCCCGTCCACGCCAAAAAAAAATTTTCCGCCATATTCTAAGATTGTAGAATATTAGAATTCAGGGCTTCATTTCAAAACATTAATGCGTGAGCTGTGCATGTGTGAAACATTGGTCTACTTTCCGACGTGCAATCATAACTTAATGATTACCATTAATATTTTTACGACAGTCACTAAAGAGTAAAAAATAAATATAGTTTGAAAAAAAAAAACACTTATATAGAATATCGGGCTAAAAAAGTCATAAATTGATTTTAAAATTATTTCTAACTGTTTTAGCCCGATATATTTTGCGAGCGTGTTTTTTTAGTTTTCTTAAACTATATTTATTTTTGTACCATTCTTGATTACGAAGATATGACCCCATTTTATGTTTTTTTAAATAAGAACACTAGATTTCTGTGCCATTTTCTGAAAGCCTAATTTTTTCTTATTTCAAAAATAAAAAGACTAAAATTTGAAATTTAGCCTTCACTTTCAGTATCGCCAACAGAGATTACAAGGTACTAGATTTAGTTCTTAGAAATAGCAAGGATTCTGATTTCTCAACTATCATTTTAAGTTATAAAACACTTGTACCTGCGACCTTACCTTGAATATGCTTTAGTGATATGGATGCCATAAGTCATATCGACAGGATTGAAAATGTTCAGAAAAAATTTTCTACGCTCTTTACCTACACATGAAAAAATATATAGAAGAAATAAAGTCATATATTTTCATGTTGAAAAATTTCTATATGTATAAGTTAATTAATAGACGCAAATGCAATGGTATTTTTTAATTTTGAAAGTTTGTGTAATTTAACATTTCAGGACTGCCACTTTACTGATTTTGTGAAATTAAAAGTTCCTAATTTACACAAGCAACGAATTAATTAATTGATTTATCTGATATAGATTTGATCAATACTAGTTTGGAAAATGGGAGAAGATTGATTCTCCTGCGTTTAGTAGTAGTTTGTTGTTGATCTGCATTTACAATTACCTATTTAGGTGTATGTGTAGCAATAAATAAAAATAAAAATAATTAGAAAATCATACAACGCCACTAGGTGCTACCTAAAAAAGTGCCAATATAATGTTTTAATTTTAAAACTCTATAATCAGTATCACCGGAGATATAAATTTTTTTCAATTTCACCATTTAACCAATTTTTACCTATTACTCGAAAATAAAAAAATTAAACATAAATGAATACAACTCTTGTTAGTTTCTTAGAAAAAGACAAATAAATGGAGTATCAGATTTTGTCTATCTACTAAGGTTTCAAAGTTGTACAATGGTACAATGAACACCTGTTTACTTGAAAACTTAAATGGCAACCATGTTACCAGTGCAACCGAAGTTGAAATCAACAAATTGCAATATTCTGTTATTATTTTTCCATAAACTGCCTTTCACTCCATCCCGGAGTAAAGGTCATACCGAGATATGGATGATTCTTCTGTCTGCATTACATACGAACAAATGAAACCAGTTCGCATAACCTCATGTCTTTTAAACAAATTGAACGGTTCTCGAGTAATAGACTTGAATTACAGGTGGTCCGAAATAAGTGACGCACGGTCCGTCGCTATGATTATAGACGGTGATGTATCAAAGAAAATAGAAAAATCTAATGGATCCATTACTAGCGCTGTGATTACAGGGTGGTTGTTTTAAAGTTTTATTTTCAGTAGAGTTTGTAACTTACTACTTTATTCATTCAAATTAGGGGGAATTATAAAGAAAATTGATAAACTGGAAGTAGTAGAAATGGGCCAGGAGGATAAGATTTTAAAAATTAATGAATGGTGTTCATGGTACAATACTAAACACAAAGTGCGTTCAGTTTGAGATGTTATTAGACATTTCTGTGAAAGAAGACGTTATTGAAATCTGGGAATTGCTATACTGATCAAGATTTCCTATTGTGGTGAAGTATATTTGAAGCTTGGGCACTTTTGATTCAACAAGGGAAGGAAAAGAATTTCTTGCAATTTTTCTTTTCAATTTTATTCAGTTTCTAAATTCTGTTAAGTTGGTCCAGCATTTTTTAATTTTTGATGATCTGATATTTGCTAGGTTTCTGCTGATTTGTAGTGTTCGAATTTTTTCTATTTTTCTCTGTAGTTTTTTAGATTTTTCACAAAATTAATAAAACGGGCACTATAGAAAAAATTGAGTTTTAACAACTGGAATGAATTGTGCTACATGTGTTTCCCATTAATAATTAGTGTTTTATTTTCACAGAAAAACGCTTATTTCATACTGGTACATCTAAAATTATTTAGATAATTTTAACACGAGAATGGAAAAATTATTTATAAATATTATATGTTTGTCCCAATCTGTTGTTATGGACAGTACATTAGTTGTGAGAAACCCATAAGAAATGGAATAAATCTATTAATGTCAAAATATGCATGACGGTTATCAAAAACCTTCTTCAAGAGATCATTTCAATTGATATTATCTTTTGAATATTATAGGTGAAAATGCAATTTTTATATGAAATTTCAACGCACTATATCATTTGAACGGGGCTGAATTGGGAAAAATGTTATAGGAAGAAAATATTCCTTTTGACGTCAAAAATCTATGGTTATATACGCAGTGGTCAAAGACTCACCTTGTATATTTTAATTTCTCGGAGTATGGAAAAAAGTTAGTCCAGCACCTTTGTTTTTGCGCTCTTGTTCAATTGAACAGAGTGCTTATAGATTTACCCAAATATCTGTATTTTTAGGATATTCCTAAATTATATATTTCAATCAAAATGTGTGAAAAAAATTGTGCTAGGGTTAAGGGAAGTTGTGCTGTTGATTTTTTGGTAAACATTGAGCTGGAGTTAAATTGGAAAATCGAAAAAAGTTGGCCAATCACTGTCGTTTTTTTCTTGAGTGGAAATTGTTACACAAAGTTGTCCTAAATTTGTACTGATACTACTTCTATCTTTCCTTTCAAATGGAAATTAATAAAAAATATTTAATTAGTTGATGAATAGTTTGAATGGTAAGTGTAAAATCGCACTTTGTGTTAGTACAAGGTTGGAAATGAATTTGAAGCAATTATTCTTGAAACTCTTGTTCGCGGATATTTAAGAAATTTTCAAATTTTTAGGCGAAAATAGTCTCAATCGTTTTGGTAGAGATCACTTGATGAGGAAAACAATTATCAATTATGTCTGTGTACAATTAGCCATCATTCAAAATAGCCTTAAGATAATTTATCTGTACCAAGAAGCCAAAAACTTCAAGAAGTTTCACTAAAATATTCCGATGATACCGAAATTCTGGCAACAATGTAAACACATGTTTGCGGTCAGGCACCCACTTCAACTAGCTAAACAAAATTGATCCTGCGAATATTCGTTGATTTAAATATGTTACCGCGCCTAAGATTGCAAGAATATTAATCAAATATTGTATGTATACGGTGTGCACAGTAAATTTAGCGGTGAGCTTTATTCTGAATCGTGATTGTTCAATTTAGGTAAATTTCTCATGGTTTTAATCTTATTTGATAGTCTACTCATCTTCATCACTGTTGGTGGTTTGAGAGTCATTTTAGTAGAAAGCCATCATTACTGCTTGATGGAGGAGCTCATGCATCCTCAGCGTGGGAAATCCCAAAAACTTCTGCAGATAAGATTTTCAGTTTTTTAATGATTTATAAAAAAAATGTTGTTCTAGTGTGCGCCCAGTTATACAGTTTTTTTAAATTACCTTCACGAACTGATTATTTTTTGCGCTCTTGTTCTAGTTTAAAGAATATGAAAAAGCACTGAAGTGGGGTCAGAAGTTTGCGTGCTAGTGCTAAAGTATTTTCCTGTACTTTGAGAGAGATTAATACAAATACAACCTCCACAACGAATGAACACTCCTATATATTTCAAATAAAAAAAAACTACTCACAATTTGCCTTCAATTTCCTTCGAAACTCAAATACCCTTTTTCTACAGTTTAGTTTAAATGAACATTATCTTCCACAGCATCCACTATTGAATCTGAATTAATTAAAAACATTATTTTCCCTCTAAGAAATGATTCACTCACTCATGTTTCATCAGATGATTACATCAATTTAATTCCTTTCAACTTCAAATATCTCAAACATGGTGCCATTTAGGAAAAAAGATGATGAATGATTTCAACTGCAAAAAAGACTAATGATTCTAGGAAGTACAAGATACGGTCCTTTAGTTCAAGTGATGTATGTTTTTCATGCAATTTAACCAATCTGTACAGTGGTAGTGAGAAACGCACAAGAAATGGAATGAATCTATTGATGCCAAAATATGCATGACTGTTATCAAAAACCTTCTACAAGAAATCATTTCAATTAATTTTTTTTTATGAAATTCCAACACCCTATATCTTTCGATCGAATGGGGCCAAATTTGGAGAAATATTAAAGGAAGAAAATATTTCTTTTGACGTCAAGAATCTATGGTTAAAATTATCGCAGTGGTCAAAGACTCACCCTGTATAAAATAAAATTCAGTATGTTGTCATTTGATTGACAATTAATATGAAAGATGATTTTCTTTTACTACACTGTAAAAAATAAAATTCTGCGCTCAAACTCCTCAGGAGTTTGAGAATTTTTTTTTCAATCACACCATTTTAATTTGAAGTAATCTAAAATTGATTACGCCAAATGAACTATTTTTCTTGATTAAAACAACCTAGTTGATTATAGAGAACAGCTAACACATTCGCCTGAAACTTTTTACATTTCAGCGAAATGAAAGAAACAACTGATTCAACATAAACATACAATTACAAGAAATTGTTTATGCACTTGTCTCAATATCCATAATTGATTGATAGAAATACATTATTCTAAATAGGTTTTAACGAAACCATTCGTTCGTTTCATTTTTATTTGTTCAATAGAACGAAGGTACGGTTGTCGTAAATTCTGTCAGTTGATGCAACGACTATAGTTTCTTGAGACAAGAATCTCGTGAGATTATATTATTCGCCTCATTTACTTGAAGAAAACTATGAATATTTGAATAAAATTGAACATATAATTGTTTCAATATGAAGTGACATTTGTAAAAAAAATATTGCGTAATTGATTTAATAAAACGAATTAATTGTAGCAATTTTTTTATATTGCCTGCAATTAAATCAAAACTCTATCTCTTTTATATTAAATATATCCCATTTAAATGCAATTATTTCTGCATTTTACTCACAATATTGTTGTATCCGGTGATAAAGATGACATGGAATACATGATGCGCAAGCTAATTAAAGAATACGAGAAGTGGGGCTTAAATGTCAACTTAGAGAAAACCAAATATCTTTGTGTTGGTGGAGAACCGGGTGATCTGGTATTGGATGATGACAGGGATGAGATGATAACCCACTGCCTGGACTATAGCTTTTGTAGCGGCACTCTGTCAGCGGCAGGGGAGTGTATAGGGATCTCTTGGCGGCACTCTATGTAGCCACGCATAGCTTAGTTCACAGCGCTTCGGTGGCCTAGAGGTTTGCGCTCAAGTTTCACACCTACTAGGTACTAGGTGCCGGGTTCAACTCCCGGCGGCTCCCTCAAAACTTCTAACCCCTGCGTCTATGGCATGGCGCACACAAGCCATACTGATGAGTCCAAATGTGTGCGCCAGGGACGAAACGCATAAGTAGGGATAAATTCCTTCGATTCTACATTGGTGACCCCGACGTGATGGGAACGGTTGCCTTTACGACGTGTCTTGGAAAAGCAGACGGTTGACGCTTGAGGTATACTCGCTCCCTCTCTGCAACTACCAACGAAACTCTAGACGCCTTTCCCATTTCCATATTCATGGTCTGCCGCGGTATTGCGGTATTTCTAATATAAAAGAGAAATTATTGTTCTGTGAAGAAAAATAAAGATTACATACAAATGTTTTTTTTTGGTTTATCAAATTATTCCTTTGCTAGTGTCAACAACCCTTCAATTTAGCTCAAATCAATCAGTTTCTTAACCCAAGAAACTTTCACTTGACATAAGAGATATTATCATTTTTATCGACTGAATTCTCGACCCATTCAACTAAGATCCTTTAAATCAACTACAAATCGAGTTTCAGTGAAATGTAATATTTATTTACATGAAACCAAAATTTTTATTCTACGAAAAGTATCAATAGTTACATACTAATTAATATTACCGTTGGATCAAATTTTTTTACCACCTTTTTTAATGTGAGCTCATTGATTTGTAGCCATTTCCTTATTTTCTCGAAGTCCCTTTTAACTTTGTTCTTCAGACACTCCAATCATTCACCCTTGCACAAAACCACAGTATCGTCCGCAAAACCAATAAGTTGCCCCTCACTGCTCATCTCGAACAGACTATTTATGTAAATGAGGAACAGCAGTGGTCCAAGAACTGTTCCCTGAGGAATCCCGTAAGTGATAAATTTTTTTCCACTGAGTTTGTTATTCACCATTACAACCTGCTCTCTGTCGGTAAGATACCTCCTGATCAGATCATATATTGGTCCACGAAATAATTAATTGTATATTTTTTCGATCAGTTTTTTATGACTCACCGTGTCGAATGCCTTCGCAAGATCAACAAATATCGCCAGAGTTGGTGTATTCTTATCGACATTCTCATAAAAAATCAAAACATTGTCCTGAAATCAAGAACGAAAACGTGGGCGAGCTTAATGGCTTCAGCCTCCTCCTCATAGTATGGATCATGAGGAGTGAAATATAACACGAAAATTGAGCACACAACACAATTAACTACGTAATTCGAAAATAATTGGGGCAATTTTCCCTCAACAACCGTAAATTACCCACCAAGTATGTGACTTGTGCAAACACTTCTAACAATATGATGATCTTGAGACCTGGAGCCCATTGTTTTTTTTTTCTGTTGATATTAAAACGAAGATTGAATGCAGAAATATGAAGTTTGACTTACAGACATTTCTCAGTATGTGAATTCAGTTGTAATTTTCTCTGCGAAATTACAATTAGTCATTTATCAAGTCTTGAATGACATGCCGGGTGCATTACGGAGGCAATTTTCCGACTTTATTGTGCTTTTTTTTGATGGTATCCTTCATTTCCTTTTCTCCAAATGAGATATAGCTTTGTGATTGAATTGTCCAACGGCTTTCAGGCCACCTCCATTTTACAGTGTCGATAACAGGATCTTAAGCCTCGCCCATCTGGCGTTTAACTTCCAAATTCTGATTATTTCCTGAGATTATTACGCTCACCTATTAGGAAGTCTAACTTCCTCTTCACGGAATGAAGCGTCCATATAAGTCGTGAATTTCAAATTGGGAAAAACTTCTTTGGGGGAAAATGGTGCTTATCAAGGATAATACTGGTGTGTCTTTATATATATATATATATATATATCTTTGTCAGATAAAAAATAGCAAAATTGTTGAGAGAAAAAACAATGTGTTATACATTAATCATTAATGGAGTGCGGACTTGTTTGATAAGAGCTTTCATTGTATATACTTTTTAGATATTGTTAATTTCACTCAACATTTTCTTTTGATGATTTGATATCCATTTTAAGAGTGAATAAGTTTTTTCGAAGTGTACAGGGTGTATTTAATTTAAGAGTTATTTATTATAAAAACTCACTTTACTCTGTATTCTTCTAATTGCGGTGACTTCTTGATTGCAGATTAGTTTTGAAGAAATTTCTACTAGACTACTATCAGTTCGAAAACAGCTGAATAACAGATATTAGAAAAACACTGACGTCAAGTCAGGAGCTGATACGCGCTTGTTCTACTCTGGAGCAGTGTGGTTCTAATACAACCGCCACAATAGACAATATTCAAATTAAAGATATGCGAATTTAACCATTTCAAAAGTATCAGTTGGTGTTTTACCCAATCGAAAACAAAATTCTATGGCGTAATTTTTTCCACTTTCATTTTTTTATGAATATGCAAAACAATAACGATTCAACAATTAGTTTGTAACAAATGTCAAAAATTAAATCAAAACCTACTTGCGTGGTAGTACATTAAATATACGGCTTTCATGTGTCATTTTTTGGGTTATAAAATTTTACATCTGAAAGGAGCTATAGCACTAGTCTCGTTATACTGAGATACCCTCGTAATACTGTAATTTTCATGTTGTTGGGACGACCTGAACTCTTTTGACCTGCAAGATTTCGATAGCCGTTGTTGTAAGTCGGTAATGAAGTGAATTGTTGTTTATTTCGATAAGACTAAATAATAAAAGTATAGCTTTCTGAACAATTCACATCAAAGTGGGTGGCAAATGTTGAAACACATCACGTCGCCGTCAGCTACGTCTGGTGCGAAGATGACGTTTCAAACCGCCCGGAATTAAATCAGGCAGATAACGCGAACTGAATAAGATTCGTTACATATTATAATGGAAATCGTTGAAGGATTCCTCACGGCGCGTGTCATTCTCCACGTCTCTAGTTTTTCGTCTTGTTTTCCACCTCGCAGATATGCTTTCTCATGCGTTTCCTTACCTCCAAGCACCTATTGTTAGCGATTTAGGGTGTGCTAATGTTTATTGTTGAGTCTCTAAGTGCCTGCCTGTACGCGCCATTATGACTGCGACTTTATCTATTTATTGGATGTATAAAACGGTTAAAATGTATCGAACGCTATTTCGAGAAAGCGTTATTGTTAGATGGGATGATATACTCGCAACTATTGTAAGTGGAGATTTGATATGCAGCCTCATATTCCTATTTAATTATTGCGCTCTGTTTAAGTAGAACTTCTTCTTAAACGTGGCTTCGATCCAGTCAAAATTCGGCATGTGTCCGTGCACTTTATATTGTTATAAACAAAAAATTTGATACAAATTCTTTCATCCATTTTTTGGAATAGGTGAAAACTGCAGACAAGTAGAAACAAATCCAAGCACGACATCTGACAGTTATTAAATAAGGATTTGTAATGGCATAAGTAAGTGATATGAGTACTAACATAACGCAACAAAAAAATTAAGAATATAAAATACGTAGTCTGTAGAAATTAAAAATTCGCGATACCATCTTGGTAACTCTTGGTAATTTCAGGGGATCGATCGTATGTTCAAAGTTACGTTTGAGGATATTCTAGGAAATTTTGCTGAAACATTTTTTATACGAGTCACATCTTCAGCCACCAAGATGTTCCTCATTCCTATGAAAATCTCGAATGATCAATTTTTTTAAAATTTCATTCAAAATTCAACGTAGCGATTTCAGCAGAGCCCCAAAATTCAATACCGACCTCTTTCGACATAATATTGATATCGAAAATGGTCAAATTCATTCATATCACCTTTGATCAAGTCGAATTTCAGCCATAGTCAGTGTTATGGGATTCCAACATGCAAATTCGAATAATTGGTTATTTGCAAAGAGGTTAAATGTACGTTACCCCACAGACTATATAATAACATGAAGTTCGTAGTAATTCCCAAGTAACGAACCATAGAAAACGATGTGTAGACATATAACATGCAATTTGTCTTCGATGCTCATGTGAATGCAAATCGAACAAATTGTACCGATACCAAACGACTGTTCGTCCGATAAGTGTACACGGTGCACAGACTTATTATTCTTATTCTTCCCGTCGGAGGCACAAATGCGATTTTGTGTTCCGGCTCGGGGATTTACGATCGTGTTTCCATACGCGGTTCAATCACGACGTAAGGATGTAAGTTATTTCTTCCTTATTCAAAACTGTTGCAATTGCGAGATTTAATACTGGGAATGACTCTTTATGCGAGGATGAACCAGCCAATATGCTGATAACTTTGAACTTATTCTTTAGTAAATCAGCTGTCAGCTGTCACTCTTGTCACTCATCTATATGGTTAGTATGAGAGCTTGCTATTTTTATGATTATGAATCATGTTTCTATACTAGGTACTCAAGAAACTTCATAAGGGAATCTTGAGATATTACAAGACGGATGTGTCGAATGGCGAAATATTCGATTTCGTTTTCTAGGTTCAATCGATAATAATTTTATTTGTTTCTCATTTGTAAACGTCAGTTTCCAAAAACAAAATAATTATCAAGAAAGTTTATTTCATCGAGTCACTAACTTGTAAAACTGACAGTTAACTTGCGAAATTTTTACAAGTTAGTAGTATTATTTACATTAGAAAATTTTGCTTTATCCTTATATATGTTGAAATTCATGGCAATCGGTAACCGGTTTTACTGGCTCAAGAAGGTAACTGACTCGCGTGCGGCTCGTCAGTTATATCCTCCATTCGCCATTAAAAACCTTCTTACCTTGCTAGTAATGTTATATACTATTGATATATTTGTCATTTTGATCTCAAATTGTAATATTATTTTGCTTCGGCAAATAGAATCAATTCTATATAGTACAATTTAGCTTATTTGTGAGTAAATATCTTATGAATTCAATTCGTTTAGAATTTATAATTATTATTAGTTAGAGCTAAGGCTAGTCCTATGAGCAGCACTGAATATACATAACTTCAAAATATAAAGTTGATAGTTCACTTCTGAAAGAGATGACTGACAAAGGGCAACACTTATTACATATCCTTTGGCACTCAAATTCACTGAACAATGTATAACAAACATAATCGGTCCTAGTACCGACCCATCCGTATTTTGCCCTGAACCAGTCTACGTAGGATTGGACCATCTTATTGTAAGGAACTATGAGTTAACCATATTCTTTAATACCTGGTAATATAAAAAATGTTTTGATTGCTACCCTTGCTTGAGATCATCTATATTGATATCTTTGTGACGAATTGTGAGATGTGTCAAGAATTTCCATCATGCATAAATGATTGTTATGATGTTGGAATATCATTTTGAAAATATCTGTTTTTCGTTGATTTTTAAGTCTTAATCCTTTGATAAAACAGTATTGTGGCTGAAATTAAACTGGAGCAAAACTGTAAGTTTAGTTATTTTCAATTCAAGATATTTGGTCGATAAGTCGACACATTGTAAAGTGTGTTGATTTATCATTCTTGAAGTCAATAATTATAACCCAAACCTCATTACAGGATGACCTCGGTGAGGTACTGAAAATTAGGTAAGTTAAACATGTGTCTGCTTTCCGGCTAGGAATTCATTTTTATTTTGTATTGCTGTTATGAGCTTATAAGCTCCACCTAGATGTACCTAGACACAAAAGAATAGATTTTTCGGTAACACCATATTTGTTGGTGGACAGGTAGGCTATTGGACCGAGCTGTAAAAATAAGCCTCCTGCTATTATATACTTCAATGGAATGCATGGGACGTTAACTGACCCACCCTGATTTACTCAGACATTCAGCGAATTTTCCCGCATTTTTTCTAGTAAAGGGTCTTTCAACAAAATAAAACGAAAAATGTTAATGACGATGATTCAAACTTTAATTGTATTACAGAAAGAAAAGTTCGGCTATTATGAATGACAACCACGCTGACAGAAGTAAAGTCTTTCATTGAAATTTTTAATCACTTTTGTCGGGGCTATTTCGGCTATCACATAACAGATATTGAGTTTTAAGGCTGCAATCGATTCAATCGGCTCCGTTTAGATTCTGTCCTTAAGGTAACCCCACAAAAAATAATCCAGTGGTGTTAATTCACACGGTCTGGCATGCCATTTAACAGCTGAATTTGGTGAAATTATGCGATCAGCAAATTTGGCTTGCAATAAATCGATCGTCTCATTGGCTGTGTGACAAGTGGCACAGTCTTGCGATAGCGTGATCCATTTTTTTCAGCCTCATCTTCGAAAAAAAAACGGTCAAATCACGCCTCAAGACCACATAAAGCACCATATGTGACAGGTTGAGCAGGCAAAGGTTTCTCAGTAATCGCTCTAGGATTTTCAGAAGCCCAAATGCGGTAATTTTTCATGTTGACGAACCCTGACAAGTGAAAATGTCGCAATTTCGCAGAAATTGATCAGCTAGAAAATTATTTACAAAGTCCCAAAAAACATTTTTCCAATATTTTATGCCTCATAAGATTTCCGACATATTAAAACAAAAATTTGATCGTGTATGGGCGTTTTTGATATCTCACATGTTCTCGAATTTCATTGTTATAGCTTTCTTTCACTAGAAAATATAAATTGTTTTATTTACTCAAGGGCATGCACTCATAGAAGTTACATTTAATTGCATGTTAGCAGAATTGAAACCCAAAATTTTGCTCTGAAAAAGTTTAATTTAGGGCTCGTTAGGATCCTCTAGAAGTTCAATTCCGAAGAGTCATCGTTTTTGAGTAATTTGGATTTGAATATACACCTATAAGGCATTCCAAGGGACACGTATTTACTGGAAGATAGATATTCTAGATGGTTATGGATGAAGTAGGTATTATACCGATTTTTGATTACTCTGTTTTAGAGTTCGGAAAATTACTTTAGAACAAGCGAGCAAAAGTTCTTGACTTTATGTCCCTGATATTTTTAAATCCCTTTTGGTGAAAATCGATATAATTTTTTGGATGGCAGAATAATTTCTCGTCTGGGAGTTTTTTTCGAATATCTTATTGTCGGGCCTTTTTTGTTCAATAACAAAAAAAAAATAAAAACTTACGTCAGTGCTTTTTCTGAATTTCGACAACGTATATTATTTCAGCAACCGAGATTGATATCTGTCTCTATGATTTCCGGTTATGAAAAATTTTGATTAATATTACGCCAACTGACACTGATTAATGAGTCCGGCATTTGTCAATCGAATATCGATCTGTGATGGCCATCGTTCAGAGAAAATCACCGGGATTTCATGTCATTTCTCTTTTCTCTGAGTAAATGAAAAAAGTTTAGAAAGCACTGCCGTGAGGTCAGATTGCTTTCGCGCTCTTGTTGAGCTACTTGCGAGTAAATATTCAAACCTTAACAAATCTATAAGCACTCTGATCACGTGAAAAATAGTCTTTTCCCGTACTATAGGACAATGTGATGCAAATATGAATGCCTAATGAATGAACAAACCTATATCTCAAATTAAAAATAACTACTCATCATTTTCCCCAAGTTTTGTTCGAAGCTATAATTCCCTTTTCCTTAAAACTTATGTCAGTGCTTTTCTGAATTTTGACAACGTATATTATTTCAGCCACCGAGATTGAATTCTATCTCTATGATTTCCCGTTATGGAAAATTTTGATTAATATTACGCCAACTGACACTGATTAATGAGTCCGGCATTTGTCAATCGAATATCGATCTGTGATGGCCATCGTTCAAAGAAAATCATCGGGACGTATGTCATTTCTCCTTTTTATCTTGAGTAAATTAAAAAAATGATCATATCTTTAGATGGAAAAGAGCTACGACAATGAAATTTGAGGTTAAGTATGATATCGATCACCTCAATATATTCACTCATTTTTATTGAAATCCGAAAAATATCTTGTGAGATAGTCAGGATTAAAAATTTTTTTTTGGGAATTCTTTGAAAATTTTCTAGCGTGACGATTTCTGCGAAATTTTGCAAGCTCTTTTGTTGCAGTCTCCCTCGACAACATTTCAAGTATCAATTTGATCGGATGGATATTCTAGTAGTTATTGAGGAAACAAAATTTCAGATGCTCATAACTACTGAACTATCCGACAGATTTGGCCCAATAACGAACTTGACCGAGATATTTGGACAATTAACCTATTCTGAAAATATGAAAACTCTAGCTGATTCCTTTTGGATGCTAGAGAGGATACGGCCGGACAGACTCAACTTTCGCCACGAATTCTTCATCAGGGAGTCGAACCCAATCGATTGAGACCATTTTCGGCTCGATATTCCAAAATTACAGACATTCGGTAAAATGATAGGCACTCTGTTCGGGTGAACAAGAGCGCCAAAATGATCATATCTTTAGATGGAAAAGAGCTACGACATTGAAATTTGAGGATAAGTAAGATATCGATCACTTCAATATATTCACGAATTTTTATTGAAATCCGAAAAATATCTTATGAGATAGTGAGTTTTGAAAAATTTTCTTTTGGGAATTTTTGAAAAATTTTCTAGCTCGACTATTTCTGCGAAATTTTGCGAGCCGTTTTGTTACAGCCTCCCTCAACAATATTTCAAGTATCAACTTGATCGGATGGATATTCTAGTAGTTATTGAGGAAAGAAAATTTCAGATGCTCATAACTACTGAACCATCCGACGGATTTGGCCCAATAACGAACTTGACCGAGATATTTGGACAATTAACCTATTCTGAAAATATGGAAACTCTAGCTGAACTCGTTCGGATACTAGAGAGGATACGGCCGGCCGGACAGACTTAACTTTCGCCATCGGGGAGTCGAACCCAATCGATTGAGTCCATTTTCGGCTCGATATTCGAAAATTACTGACATTTCGGCAAAATGATATGCACTCTGTTCGGGTTAATAAGAGCGTCTAAAACAACTTGTAAAGTAAAATATGATAAATGTAATCATGAAAAGATTGGGGTAGGTGAGCAGAAACAGTGTGATATTGAAACAACCTCCCCTATGAATAAGAAAAAATATAAAACTCATGTCTAAATTAAAAATAACGACTCACATTTTCCTTCAATGTTGGCTGCTCCATTGACAAGGACTCACTTAAATCATAAGTAAATAAATAATAAATACTAATAAATAATAAATACTAGTAATAAGAGGATTATTGTTTTGAGAGTGTTGGAAGCTATCAAAATCGTGACCGTTACGATGCCGGCACTCTTTTAATAGTTCAATTTACCATTTTGCATATGAGGAAAAAAAACAAAAATGATTGCAAATAATTTTATTTTCGGGAAAAATATAACATCAATAATTATTTGTGGCCCCACATTTTATGATCTAATTGTTCCCTCCACCCCTCTTCAACACACATGCGGCATCGTTTAGTCACGGTAAAACAAAAAACGACCCGAACGCGGCGCGTAGACTACGGAACCAATACTTACGAATTTACTCTACAGTTTATGCACCATTTGTCTGATGGGAACTTGCTTATTTTCAGTAAAATCTCAGTTGTAGGTAAGAAGTGAGCAAACAAACAAGTTCTCCTTTCGTGTACTTCACACACACAGCCATGGCAACCAATGCATTATAAACATACACAACAACACTATTACACGCGGACAACTCAACTCGCTACGTTTCAGCTGCCTCCTCCAGTCCTGGCCGAGAATACCAGCATCCGTGAATACCAGACAGTATAAACTGACTTTTGCTGCACTCTGTATTTTATTTTATTCATTTCATCGAAGAAAGATGACATGATATGCACCAACTGGTACCAGACCACCAACTAGGTTTCCGAGAGAACCACTCGATAACGCATCAGGTCCATCGCATCATGAACTCAATGTCAACAAGCAACGAAGAAGTAAAATTTTGCTCAGTAGAGTTTTTGGACTCATCTCAAGCATCCGATAAGGTTTGGCACAACGGACTGCTATGCAAACTCAAACGTTCAATAATAAATGCCTCTTGGTATGTCACCAACCACACCATCCATGAGGATTTGAGAGTCCCATGTGTCGCCACAGAAATTGAAAACCACTAGAGAAAATATCATGAGATGCTACAACGACATACGAGGACTGTAAATTAAGTAATGAGTCTAATGTTGCGTTTGATTTGGCAACACTGGAAGCTCGGGGCTTAATGGGGCTATAGAGGAACATGTGATTTACCTTCAGAACGAGTTTGACCTCGCTCGAGTCATTTGGTTGTGCGTTGTTTTTGTGAAACAGTTTTATCTATTGTGTTCTAAAAATGAATTACATCAATTTCGAGCAACGGTGTGCTATCAGGTAATGCTTCTGACTTGGGCACAGTGTGACGGAAACTATTCTTAAACTTCAGCTAGCCTATGGGGATAGTATTTCGTCACGAGATCAGGTTTTTCGCTTGTTTAAGGCATTTTCAGAAGGAAGAGAGTCTATTGAAGATGAACCACGAAGCGGAACGCCTTAATCTTCAAGAACCGTTGAAAATAATCCGGGATCTTGTACGTTCAGATCGTCGGTTGACAGTCAGAATGATAGGGAAGAACTTTGAATTGGGGATGAGAAAAATCTGCTCAAAAATTTCAATCAACGAGTTTTTGGCTAGTAAAAACATTCCTGTGGCTCCTCAGCCTACTTAGTAGTCCGACTTAAGTCCTTGTGGCTTTTTTCTCTTATCAAAGTTGAAAAATTACCTCAAGGGAAATAATTTTGGGACAGTCGACAAAGTTCAAACGGCTGTAACCGATCAGCTGAAGGTTATTTCTTTATTGGAATTCCAGCACTGCTATAAGGAGTGTAAAAAACGTCTCCAGCGCTGTGTGGCCTCAGGAAGAAGTTATTTTGAAGCTGACAATATTGAAATGTAATTATTTTTGTATCAAAAGTTTTGAAAAAATCAGTCTCATTACTTAATTTACAGACTTCGTACCAACCAACTGACAGAAGATCCAATCAACTCACGCAGACTGAAAAGTACCTGGCTGAACGACTCATCATAACTAAAAATCGATCAATGTGAAATACTTTTTATTAGGTACTCTGTACATACAACAAATTTAATAAATACTTTTTTAAATTAGATTATGAATTTCAATAAAGACTCTACGATAAAGATTGGATTGTAAGAGTAATTTTCTGGTTCAATAAAACATAAAAAATTGTAAGTAATAATGGTGTAACTGATGTTCCCTGATCTTCAATGGTTCAATCTTCGCGAACTGTACGTCGTTACTAGATTCTTTAGTAGAAATGTAGAACAGGATCGAATCTAATTAATATAATTTTCCAATGAAACAATTCATTCCATATCAAAGCAGAATCCAACCATAATGATTTTTGATTAATGTACTTAATACAAATAACATCTAATGTCTTCAAAGTTTTCGTTGATTTTTTCAAGCCTTAGGACAATGGAACCACTAACTACCGAAAAGTAAACCGTTCAATTATATCATCATAACTGCATAATTTAAGAACTCATTCAGCTCGTCATATGCCATGTAGGGATAATTCTGACAAATTATCGGAAAAACAATGATAGGTTTTACAATACAGCTCGAAACGTATGTCATGTGGGAATATTAGAAGGCATGGAGGTTATTAAATTTGTAGATATTTCATTAGGAGAAACGAACGTGTCCTTTTATTTCATTTTGGGTTCATCGAATAAAATCGAAGGTTTGCTATTATGAATAATAGATTAATTCTCAGAATAGTCTTGGTAATGAAGGCATCGAGCATAAAATATGATGTGGTTTTTGACTATGGGGTGTTGTGGATAGATGAATTACTTAGGGTGGGTTGTAAGACAACTGGTTAACCAAAATGCAGTGTAGCAACTCGGTAATTTTGTACAAGGTGTCCAGAAAGGGTATCAGGTATTTGTAAGTTCAATAAAACAGAAAATTTTGATATTTTTTTGATGCCGACGTTTCGATTTTATTTTAAAATCATTTTCAGGGCTCTAAAATAAATGACAAACTTAATAAATAGTAAAAACAAGTAAAACTTCAAAGGAACAGAGAACAGAATTGAATGAGAACATTAATCAGACTAATAAACTTATAAATATGCTAAAAATATCTTTGAAATGATCACATATATAAAAATACTAATTGGAAGCTACTCACATTGACAGTTGGTCTCTATTGTCAATTAGAAAATTAAAAATAACGAGGATAAAATAATAAAAGACATCATATACAGTTGACTGAATTGTAAGAAATAAAATGGATCAAAGGAAAATAAACCGGATGAATGACATCCAGTGTTAATCATCTGATAACTGTCAAATAATGAACACGAAAATATTCTTATTCAATTCTGTTCTCTGTTCCTTTGAATTTTTTCTTGTTTTTACTATTAAGTTTGTCAATTATTTCAGAGCCATGAAGATGATTTTAAATTAAAATCGAAACGTCGGCATTTTGTCTAATTGAGTGTCTGAAATTTTGACCGAAAAGAAACCTCTAAACAGTAATATACAAATTAGGTTGATTTTTCATGGAATTTTGAGGAAAGCAATTGGTCAAAAACTACATCCAACTAATGCCAACGTTTCGTAGATATATTTCTACTTCTTCAGGGCTACAAAACAGATTTTTTTTTTTTTTTACAGAGATCGAATATGGTACAAGTACATCTGATATAAAAATTGAATAATGGATTAAAACATGGTTCCAAAATAAACATATATAGTACAACAAACGGTAACAAAATCGTACAATTGAAACTATATATTAAAATTACATTTATTCGAATTTATTTGTTATTTTTTCTTTTTCTATTTGGATTTGACAGAAACACATATTTAAAATCTAAAAAACCTTACCAAAGTCGAACTTATGTTTTACACACAAAGGATCTTAATATTAGTTTGAGCAAATTGAAAAGGAACTTATGGGAAAACTTTGGAAAACTCCGTCTAGAATGTTTTTTAGACAAATTGCAAAACATCACAATCACTTGTTACGGTCAATGAGTGTTCCGAAACTGAAATATTTATTTCTATCTTAACCTGTTCAACAACAGGTGGAGTCTAAATATGTTGTTAAAAAGTTGAATTCCTCAATTCACTGTTATGAATATTTGTTTTTGAAAAGATCTAATATGTTATTATATATCAAGCTCAAATTTTGTGTGTCAGTTCGGCAATTGACGGTGTCATTTAGTTTTATGTATATCATCACACTGATGGTTCTTTTTGTATAATTTCTTTCTATGTCCAAAATAGAAACCGCTTGAAAATTAAATTTATGTTTATTATCAAAATGATGAGTTGCAAGGGCTGTTTTAGTATCTTTAGATCTATATTTTTCTTGACAATCATATTTGTGCTGACTTATTCTATTTTTTAGATATTGTTTAGTTTGGCCAATGTAACTCTTCGAACAATCACTGCAAGGGATCTTATAAACCAATTCGCTCTGATCCAACATAGGGTCGACATCCTTCAATTTAGAAAATAATGCGCTACAAGTTGAAATGTTGTATGAAACTACTTTTACGTTATAAGAAAACTATTTTATGAGCATATTTATTTTGTTAGTGAGTCCAGGGATGTATGGAAATTTTACATAATGTATATCTTGAGTGTTATTCTCATTTTCCGTGCTTACCACTATCGGTCTAATTTTGATATTGTTGTTCCCAATTATTTTATCAATAAATGATTTCGGGTAGGCATTTAGTTTTAAAATATCTCTGATTATTACCAAATTATCTTTGTGAAAAGAGCTGTCGCTAAGATTTTTTTTCTCTTTTGTAGCCCTGAAGAAGTAGAAATATATCTACGAAACGTTGGCATTAGTTGGATGTAGTTTTTGACCAATTGCTTTCCTCAAAATTCCATGAAAAATCAACCTAATATGTATCTACAAGGAAATGATCTATCAGAACAGTAATATACAAAACAAAAAATATTTGTGATCAATAAAAAAGTTTATTGTTTATTGTCAACATATGAATTGGACAATTATTTGGAAAAGATGATATTATCCAAATGATTTCCGTTGCGTTGCTGGCACTCTGACACGTTGACACACAGCTATCGACATTGGTGCCATTTCTGACCTGATGTTTTGCCTCAACTGGGTCAGACTCGTCGAACTATTTTGATAAACCTTACTTTTGAGGTAACTATTCACATTAATTGCTCGGTCTCGTTGATTTTCATGAAAATAAGGACTAATTATGCCTTTAGCAGACATAGCGGCTCAAACCTTTGGACTGTGCAGGGGTAGTCTCTGATTCTCCACTGCCCAGTACCGACAATTCTGCGTATTAACATGACCATTCTGGTGAAAATTTGCTTCAATTCTTGAACCAATTGAATTTTAAAGGCTTTGTAATGTAATTCTTTCTTCAAAATCGAATGTAAAAACGATTTTTTTATGTTCAACGCTTGCTTCGCTTTTGGAGGGTAAAAACGGATTTTGACGAACCGACGCCACAGCTTCTTCAGTTGTTCCTTCATCGCATCTGGACAACCAGAGATTTGAATTTCAACTGTCACACCTGTATTCTCGAACATCCTGATCCATTTCCTTATGCTACGCACACTTGGCGCGAGGTGTGTACGATATTCCGCAAGATAGATACGTTGGACAGTCACTATTGAGTCAATATTACGATAATACGCTCTTACGCAAACTAAGCGTTGCTTCCCTAAACCATCGTGTTTAAAACTCCATAAAATGGCCGACGCCATGAACCTCTACCCGCTCTGGATATGGCGCGAAAACATATACACAGTACCCTTTCTGGACACCTTGTAGTTAACTAGTTGGTTAACTCATAAAATTTTAAACCAGTAGAGAGGAGCTGGTTCAAACATCTTCACAGTTGGTTTAACGAATTGTAATTGTAATTGGAATAATGACAGAATCAGCTAAATGTCAAATTTCCGGCAATATAACCTAAAAATAAATGACCAGATTTTTTGAAGGAAGAAATCCTAAATATCTAGTAGAAGAAATGAATTTCCAAAGAGGAAGGCTACGTTAGTTGAATCGTAACTAACGATGAAGACCTTTTTGTACTCAAGAATGTTTCCAACAGTTACATGGAATTTCATATTGGGAAAATTAATAATGTAGGAGAGAAATGATGCTGATGTTTTTTTTTAAGACATAATGAATTGACTAATTCAGGAGATAACAGAATCAATAGCAATTATGAAATGTGTGTAACTGATTTAAAGTTCCATCAACTCAACAAATGAAGAAAAAGTTTTGGTGACATTGAGATACTAAGCGATACGATTGGAAAGTAACATGAATGAAGAAAATATGCATATGCCAAGTGAATTTCATAACATAAACAAACTTCCTAGACGTTCAGTAGCTTTTATTAGCAATAAATAAAGGTGAACTAATATTCATTCAAGAAATGACAACAATTTGGTTAGATCGGATATATGTTGCTTAAACAACTGATAAGAATTTTTAATGACAATTTTATTTTTATTCTGTCAAATTAACATAAAATAATGGAATATTCTTGAGTATCAAATAAACTGTTCGAATAATAATAAATGATAAACTATCATGCAAGCTTTTAAACCAAAAGTTAACTCTCTAACAACCTTCCCTTAGGGTGTAGGAATTCAGTAAAATGGGCCAATGAGGTTTTTTGAGCTATACGAGTGGTAAATGGCTGGTATCCAATAGTAAACCACAAAGCTGTCCCTTACGTCATTTTCGTGAACGGACAGAATGAAATCCAATAAAAACCTACTCAAAATAACCAAGACTATCCAGTGAACGCAAAAAATTTTCTCAAGGATAGGTTCCCTAAATAAAAAATCATATCTTACTCTAGAGAAATTTTCAGAGCTGTCATTCACGCTCTCCAAATATAGCCTATTCTCTTCGTTACCTTGTAGGTACCTGCATACCCCAGCATCCAATTGGGTATGGAATATAACAGTTCACCACATGATTAATTGGTTCATGGCATTAACTACCAATTAAATTATCAACATCTGCGAAATATGATTTCTGCTTCAATTTACAGTTGTCCTTATTGTGCGCTCAAAGACCATGGAGTGCATATGTGCTCTTGTATGCAGGTACCTTATGGTGAGGGTACTGTTAGAGGCATAATCTACTAGTTATACGCGAAGATGTAAATCTTTCAGATTTTTTTGCAAACGCCGTTAACGTTAGATGTTATTTATTGGTAGCGCGGCGGGTAAGAGCTATGGGTTAACAGTTTAACAGGTCAAGTTATTATTGAGTTTGTTTGTTATTTGTATTGCGAGCAGTTTGGTTTCAGTGACATTGAAAAGTTGTTATTATTAATGATGCTAATCATAAGCTTCAGTTGTTTGATTCGAGGCAGCTATTTACAGATTTCCATTTCGAATAACGTTAAATGAATTGTCAGTCGCCTTTCTGTTTCAAAGAATAGTTAATTAGTAATGAATGGGAAAATGTATTAGATTTTTAGATGCTCGAGGTAGAAACCCGATGCAAATCAATTTTACTTCCTACCAAATTTGAAAAGTAAAAACATTGAAAACATTGAAAACATCAGATTGTCCTTTTTCTAAAAGAAGCATTTGATAAACAAAATTCAATGACTAAGTAGTATTGAGTGTTGCAATTGCTGAAGGGGTTCAGGAGGAATTTGTTAAAATAACCATTCTCAACACTAAGACGACAAATTGCTATAACCGCTGGAGCTTTTGACGTAATAAGTTTAATCGAAAAGGTTAAAAAATACTTTTCTCTATTTCAGTGTCGTAATGAGTTCATTACAGTACTAAAAACAGTGCTGTAATGAACTCTTTACAGCATTGCTTTTAGTTATATTTTTCGTTTTGTGGTTGACAACACTGACATCCTATCCTTTCGAATGTCAACACGCGTCCATTGCATGCCAGTTGTCGATATTGAACCATGTAGAAATTTGAACGCACAATTCAGATTCTATAATCTGTCAATTTTCGTATCAGTCACACCAACTGCGAAAATAAAATACCAAAGGCACTAGGAGGTATAATCCAAATTTTTCATTGAATTCCAATAAATTTCTTACAATTCTTGACTGAAATAGAGAAAATATCGTATAATACTCGTTGCAGAAGGCAATTCCAACACGAATGCGAAATTCGAAAACGAGCAACGAAGGAGCGAGTTTTTGCACGCATGAGTGCCCATTCTGCAACTTGTTTTAGAATATACTATTATCTAAGGCTGTCAAGTGTTAGTCATGATATATTTTTTGTTAAATATTTAAATGGAAGATATGAAGTGTAACCTGTAGATTTGTACACATAGGTAAAATTGCAGAAAATTATCCACCAGTTTTAAAGGTTGCCAAGCCCTTCTTTGTCAACTGGACACTAATCTGCTCGCGTATTCTGGAGCTGATTTGCTGAGAATAACACAGTATATATATATTCTTTTGAACTTTTGGCTTACAAAATTTAGTTAGCAAACAATAAAGCATACAGATCAGGGGTTAGTGACGGGGTGTCATACAATTCGGCGTATCACATAAAAGCCTAGGGAAAAAACCCCAGTAAAAAAAACCCTGGCTCCCCGCCTAAGTGTAAAAGTACAAAAATAAGCTGACATATATTTTAGGGACTTCTTTTTCCAAGAGTGGTCTTCTATTGGTGGAAACAGAGACTTCTTCAAGTTGCCCACATCGAATCTGGAAATAAAAAGACAAAAGCAAAAAAAAGAACTGAATAACAAAAATACAAAATATGAAAGAGATAACACAGTATAGAGGATGGAAGTCTTATACGTTTGGTGAAAGTTACGTAAAGAATTATATAGTAGAAAAATAACAGATTGCGACCAACATTCTTGGATAAAATTACATAGACAATACTCAAATCGTGCTACACAAAAAATGAACTGACAAAGAGAAGGTGAAAATAAATATTTTTTTGATAGAAACTTATTTGAAAAATTAATAGCAATATTTAAATCTCGAGAAATCCCCTTAGTATCTTTTCCTCTACCCTCTATATATCTCATATTTCCACTCAACACATCGAAGTACACATTATTTCGGTCAAACACCTCAAATGATTTTTATTCCAAGTTCCCGCATCTGTCCTTATACGTAATAATGCAGCTCAGCCAGCCGAGCCACAGCTTTCAGTTTATGATTTCATCTAACACATACGTCTCTCGGAGTTCCTATTATGGAACTCTACAATACCTCGACTGTGACACTTGCGAGGTCGGCCGAGAACCCTTGGCCGTCGACCGTCCCTATGTGAAACGGCAAGCGGGTGAAATTGTTTATTATTATCGATGTTTATTGCAAATATCAAATTAAAAATTGTAATTTTATATCCGGCATCTTCATATGTTTACCCTAAATTTGAGATAGAAAGAGAAATGATTATGTATTTAAAATTTTGTCGCGTATCCTGTTAATAAATGAAATTTTCACCCTCAAATCTCAAATGACTATTATCATAAGTACTTGAATATTATTTCAATTTCAGAAAGTATATTCGTACTGTATGGAATAAATTTTGTGATTTTCTGACCATAAAAATTCATTCTTAGTAACTGTAAATAGCAAAACATCAATCCACGACTTATTCATTTTTCAAATACTAGGTCGGCCAAGATACCAAGGGGGGGTATATGAGAATTGCATTGCGTGTGTTTACACTTTGATTATCAGAGTTCAGTTCACTAGGTCAGTAGTTTGGAGTAAGATGTTAGTGTGTAGGGCTGTAGGGTTGTACGAGTTTTCGTTCGTTTTCGGTTACAAGTTGAATGTGAGTGATCCAGATAGCAAGTGTAAGAGAGGTAGTATCAGATTGCGGTGATTTGATTAGTTTTTTAGTAGATAACAGGTTTTCCATTATTAGAATAATTCTAATTGACAGCGTTCACAACATGATGAATATGATTTTAATTTTACTAAGTTTTAAGATGAATTGTTGGACTGTTATACATTTTAGATATGAATGTTGTTGGACTGTTATACATTTTAGATATGAATGTCACTGTAATTGTAACATGTAAACTTGAAAAAGGCTCAATGTACGCCGAAACTTATGTAGTAAAGTATTAATAAAAAAAGATGAAATCCTAATTTCAATCCAGTGCTCTAATCCCAAAAAAATTGCTTCTAAATTATATATATACATATATATATATGCTTGGTCTGGCCGACCCACTCCTAGAGAGCACGAGCCGTCACTGCTAACAAGGGGTTTAATAAAGCGTTGATTGGCTGATAAAGCGCTTAATCGACAATGACAGTGGCGGTATTCTAAGCTCCATTTCCCAATTTGATCAACGATTTGACGGTCCGATCAAGCAATTGAAAATCAACATCAACGGTGTTTGATTGCCGATCAAAGCTAAATATGAGTTTCATGAAATATTTTGACGATTGATCAACCTAGAAAGAGGATGTTGAACTACAATCAACCTGATTGGAAGAATTGTGTGACCATGAAAATTGAAACTAGTATTTTTCCTATATTATTTATTGAAAATCGAAACAACATACAATAGTGTTCACTATATTTAACAGTTACATACTTTTTTTGCAGTAAAAGGTAATACGTTTGCATTCGATGACTTCATTGGTCCAAATTCAATTTCACACCTAAGAGAACGAATTTTCATGATTGACTGTAGCAATTGTGATTTCATAGAAAGTCATACTGCTAAGCACAAATAAAATTTCATTCTCATTTTATTTATATTCGTTCCCCCTTTTACAATCATCGATGACAGCTGCCTAGTTGCAATCAGTGCATATCCACAAATTTCTAATCCACCTGCCAAAAGACCTGTAGGGTGTGACAAATGCTTCAATGACAGTTCTAATCTTCTCTATGCATTCAACCCTAAATCAATTCAAAACTCATAGATCGTGAGACATGAAGCGAATCAAAATCGAAGACCCTGACGACCACTTGATACCCACATGTAATCACCTTGACAAACTGAAGGTTTTGGTTCGATCAACAAGAGGTGATTATATGAGTGGAAAAAGTTGACCACAAAAGTGTTTGTAAATGGAAGAAAATCATTTCGATTTCTACCTGGAGATTGGCTGGGATTTTTCGATCTGAATTCACATATAGGTACAGCGGTAATTGCATGATCAGCAGTCTGTAACTCATTATAATGATTGGCAATGAGTTTATTTATCAGGAGGATTCCTGTGAATCATGTTGAGATTGAAGAAATGTAGAAAAGCACTTACATGAGATCAGGAGCTTTGCACGTTTGTTATAGAGTTTTTATCCTTTACTCTGGAACAGTTTGATACTACAACCACAACCTATACCTCGAATTAAAAATTCGGTTTCATGTCATCCACTATCCTGTTCAATTTTAAACTGTATTACTGGAAAATATAATACCTTGAATCATCTGAATGCATATGGAAATATTAATCTGGAACATTTGTCTATCGTCAAATAAGGTTTTCTATCATCTGTATACAGATATCACCGAGGGAAATATAAACCACAGTTACTTTTTAAAGAGTTCATAAGTGTAGATTTTGAATTTTTCAATACAATCCTGAAACAGGTTAATTTTTCACTTTTAACAAATTTTTATGCATTTTTGAAAGATTCTTGTCGCATCCTATGCCATCCTCATGGGCCCTCTAAATTTTTTCAATGGGAAAAGAAGAAAATAGGTCGTAAAAAAAAATAAATTTTTTTTTTTATTAGTTCAAAGTGGTCTTCAATATGTGCACTTTGCCATGGCTTATTCACTTTGAGATGATGGAACCTAATAACATTTGTCACTGAATGAAAGTCGGCCATTCAACGGCCTTACGTGAAAAATTAGAATTGAGGGTTGATGCGAACAAAAATACTTCAAAACTACATAAAAACTTGGCAAAAGTTAATCAAAAATTGACCTGTTCAAGGATTTTGTTGCCAAATAATTTTCTTCTGATAAAATGATTGTGTTCCATAATTTTGACGCGTGCTGTAGAATCAAGCTCAGTACTAACATCGAGTCGGGGCGACTAGCTATGTAGAAATAATTTGAGACTGCGAAGTACCTGAAGATGCCTTCAACAGTCCTGAGCGAATCGTCAGGTTGAATATCGATCAAAGAGAGATATCAACTAATCACCTGTTAAATATATGATCAACTGTCATTTGAGTTGTTTGAAGGATGGTCAACTATTTTGATTTGACCATCCGGTCAGTTAACACAGTGGTCAAATATTTCAGGTAAATTGTATGTCAAGTGTCATTTTGAGTTTCTGAAACGTAAATTAAGGCTAAATCAGAGGTTAAATTGGTGTCAAAGATGTTGTCAACTGATCGGTGCTGCTCGGCAAATTAACTTGTAAGAGGACATTTTGAAATTTTTTAAAATATCGGAAAAATATGAAGGAAAATGTAAAAAATGTAAATCATTATTCAAAGCCCGATGAACACACTCATATTGTTCATATAAAAAAATTTAGGTGGCTTAATCCATGTTTCGAAGGATGTGTTTCAGGTGGTTTCCGAATCTGAAAAGACATTGGTTGCTTCAAAGTTTCTGATGCAAAATCACATAACCAATTAATATTTTCATTTAAAAACAGACTGGCCTTGAATAATCTTCTAGATGTCAAGAATATTCGGATTAGAGGTGCCATAAATTGGAGATGATCAAAATTATTGCGAATGAATACTTTGAGGTCAGACTATATGAGGCAGCTAGGGCGGAATCAACAGAAATCAATGCCATATCGAAGAGGCATTGGCACAATAAGTTGATATTGTTTTCAAATCAATAAAAATTAATTTCAACATCCTAGGTACTGGTGAAGTCATTTTACCGTCTTATTTGTAATTCCAATATTTATGTACACATTACTAATAAAAATTATTATTTTGATTATGAAGTCCTTCATTAACGAAACCCATCTGTGAAAAAAAAAATTTAATAAAGAACGAAACTTATCAACAAACAGTAATTTGCACAGTAGAAAAAATTTTTAATAAATAAATGAGCGCTGAAAACCCATTTCTCTACATTAGATATCTGATTTATTATTGATAAGGTTAGTAAAGTCACATATGTATAGAAACCTTCTTTATCTATAGCAAAATCATCACTCAAACATAGATGTATTCATTTCTCTATGACCAACATTCGGCGGCCATTTTGTCAATTAAATGCCTCACTTTTCAGGGACGATTAGTAAGAGAGTTACGGCTGGTTTCTGAAACGATGATCATCATAGAAATCAACTAATCAGCTGTTAAATTTATGGTCAACTGCCATTTGAGTTGCTGAAAGGATAGTCAACTGACCACGATGTCAGTTGACACAGTGGTCAAATATTTCAGGTAAATTGTATGTCAATCGTCATTTTGAGTTTCCGAAACGCAAATTAAGGCTAAATCAGTGGTCAAACTAGTGTCAAAGAACTTGTCAACTAATCGGTGTTGTTTGGCGAATTAACTTAAAAGAAATCTTGTTTATGAATGAAATCTATGTATTTTCCAAGGAAATCTTAATTTTATCGGTATGTATGAAAATAATTTAATAGTCTTTAATATATAATTTTTTATGACAAGGCATTTATTTTTTTCCAATTTTGCGATGTAATATGTTTTCGTTAATAATTTACTTTTCTCTGAAAAAACAAGCATTTTTGCAACAATTTGTGTATCTATTTTTTTATTGTAGATAATAATTATGGATATCAGCTTGGATATAAGCATGTCTAGTAATTCTAGCGAAGATGAGAACCCAAGGCCACGAACTCTTAGGAGAAGAATGAACTCTTTTGATTTCTACAATGATGTGGAATTCAAAAATAGGTATAGACTGTCCAAGAATATTATAACATTACTTCTGAATATGATAGAGGATAAAATAAAGCCCTTAACATCAAGGAACAAATCAGTTACTGCCTTGGAACAAGTACTTCTAACAATAAGCTATTTTGCAACAGAAGCATTCCAAATAACAGTAGCTGACCATATAAGGGTCCATAAAACTACAGCATGTAGAATAATTAAAAAAGTATCTAGAGTCATTGCTGAACTTCGACGCCAGTTCATATCTATGCCAAGAACAGAGGATGAACGGAATAGAATCAAATCAGAATTTTATTCTATAAGTTCATTTCCGAACGTGATTGGATGTGTAGACTGCACACATATAAAAATACAGTCACCTGGAGGTCCACAAGGTGAGCTTTTCAGAAATAGAAAGGGATACTTTTCTCTTAATGTTCAGGTGATTTGTGATCCCGCAGGGATTATTTATTGTAGGACAGTGGCTACCCTTGTCGCTCATATTTATTGACTCCATTTCTGAGGCCATCAACTCACGGTGAGCAAGCGTACAACAGAGCACAGATCAAAACGAGGAATACTGTTGAAAGAACATTTGGTGTCTTGAAGAGACGTTTTCCTTGTTTGTCTATGGGAATTAGGCTGAAAATGGAGACAACCATGAATATCATAGTGGCATGTTGTGTTCTGCACAATTTGGCATTGGTTCATAATGAAGACGTAGCAGACTTTGATATCGGAGAGAACTTCCCAGATGATCCCCCAAATACTTCTACAAATGATGAAAATATATCAGTCAGATCTTTGTTAGTATCAAGACTGAAAACATTCTATAAATCCAATTACACCAAATTTCATTTCATTGTTTTTGCTTCTGTGTACTGTGATAAAATAATAAAATTGGATGATGTATGAACACGGTTGATTGCTCAATTATTTTGAATACTTCAAATTAAAACGATATTTTTCATTTTATTAACCTATTGATGATAAATTTTTCAGTTGAAAAACAGCATCTGTATTTTAACACACCAGATACGACTTAATACACAGGTACAGTTAAGCCGCTAAAAGATTCATAAATGCAATCTATCGTAAAAAACAGTTGTAAGCAAGTTCAACCAAGTATTTTTTTATGGTAACTTGAGGAAAATTATAAGGGTGTTAAAATTTAAACATCAGTTATCGGATAATTTTAAAATCTTAACCACAAAACACTGATATCTTAACCTCTTTAATCACAGAATATTAGTTTTTATCGGAGAATCTGTGGTTGGACAGTCTGGCAACAGGGTCGCCTCATGTCAACTGAAAATGATCATAGATTAGTTAAATATGCACTGAACATCCTTTCGGAAACTCAAATTGATTTGACATCTCTGTCAAGATGATCATTGTGTTAGTTGACATGAGATTTGATCATCCTTTCAGAAACTGGCCGTTAGACATCTAGTTTCTATATCTATGTCTGGCAACACAGTCACTTCATGTCAACTGAAAGTGATCATAGATTACTTTATTATGCACTGAACATCCTTTCAGCAACTCAAATAGATCTGACATCTCTGTTAAGATGATCGTTGTGTTAGTTGACATGAGGTTTGATCAGTGTTTCAGAAACCGGCTGATAGACATTTATTCTAAATGGACACATCAAATAATCCATTTTGACAAGAAACTTCTTGTAAACAGGGTACGTACTTCTCGCCCCATCTGACAAAATAAATGACTAACCTCAATTGAATTTTCCATATAAAGAGTGAAACGCGTAAAATTGAATAATGGAAAACGAATACAGTATAGTGAAGAAATAAGGCTCCAAAATTTTCACGAGTGATCTATAAGAATCATACGAGCAAAACTGTAATAACGATTCTATAAAACAAAATTAATTACTCTCAGACCGCACGAAAGAAATAGAGAAACCAAACAACCGTATCTAATTGCTTTGACATTCACCACGCAAAAAAATTAATTTCCATACTTGGTCGCCCCGAAAACCTCTCTCAAAATCGAAACTTATCAGTAACGCGAACCATCGAATAGAACATTGAAAACGTCATAAAACCTTTACCGTATCAAGAACAACCATCGAGTCAGGCGAACGCGAGCTTTCATCGTCCAAATGAAACTATTTCGTGACGTAATAAATTAAAGAAAAATTAACATAGTTGCAGTCCTGTAACGTAATCAATAGCATGCTTGTATAAGTCACATATAACTTTTTAAATATATGCCAGACGTTCGGATGGAGGTTTGGTTGTACACGAGGTGCCAGTGAGGCCCTAGTACGGTTCCAAGATAATTGCATGCCGTAGACGAATTTGAGCGTTGAACTAATTTGAACTATACGTTAAGGATCTCTAAACGTCCTCGTTCCGGGCTATAGATTTGTTATCCTATGAGGTTGATTGGTGGTTATCCTTCGGAATCGTTCTTTTGTTTATGTTCACAGGTTAAACAGGCATTGGTTTTTTATGGTTTTTTACTTATTGGCTTCTGTTGTCCAGCGATGTACAGCCTCATCTGGTGACAGAGATCTAACCTAATTGATGATACCAGGGTTATATTTCAGGATTAGAGAACATAATTGAATATTAATCATCGAAAATCGCTTTATTTTTTTTCGAAATATTCCCCATTGCGATCTACACATTTTCTTGCGTTTGAACCAATTGTTGAAGCGCTTTTGCCACTCTCATTGAGGTATATCCAAAACATGCATTCTGAACGCATCAACTGCTTTTTCAGGTGTCGAAAAACATTGATCTCTTATTTTATTTTTTTCGTACGGGAATAAATAGTATATTATATACCGCGGGACTGAAGTAGTACATTTAATCCTGAAGGTAAAGTTTATGGCCCGACCGCAGGGATGGCCATAATTTACCTGAAGGATTAAATGTACTTCAGTCGCAAGGTATATACCATACTTTTCGTACTTCTGGTATAATTTTATTAATTATTTCAATAATTTCAATCAGTTTTTTCTCTCTTCAACTCATTTAATAAACTGTCTTTAAAATAAATTACCATAGTAACATTGCGTTGTGACAATTATAATTCAGAAACATTGTCATTACTAGTGTCATTGTAAAGAAACATTGTTATTGATAATTATTGGTATCATGAGTGAAGAAAGAAGGTGTATCTGATATTGATAAAAGAGCAGCCGAAGTAGGTGAAGAATTGTTACCACCGAAATCTAGAAAACTATACGAGCAGCAGTACGATGCTTTTAAAAAGTGGTGCCGCTTAAAAAATGTGAGACAACCTACTGAAAATGCGCTGTTAATCTACTTCAATGATAAATCAAAAGCGGTTTGTGCCTCAACTCTCTGGGCACATTACTCAATGCTGAAATCAGTTATTAACATTAGAGAAGATATTGATATAAGTAAATTTCCAGAATTATTAGCTTCTTTGCAGAGAAGAAATGAGGGATTTAAGCCAAAGAAGTCAGGAATTCTCACGTCTGAGCAGGTAGATCAGTTCTTACGGGAGGCTCCAGATGATAAATATTTAATGCTTAAGGTAAATTTGGAAATGTGTTTATATTCAGAAATTTTAAGAAATCAATTTTTTTGTAGGTTGCACTTATTTTGGGCGATGCGGGAGCTTGTCGTGGAAAAGAGTTGGTTGATTTAGAAATCGACGATGTGAGAGATTTGGGCGATTCCTTCCTAATTGCGATTAGAAACACCAAAAATAAAATTGACCGAAATTTTGTGATCAAAAATTCTGAAAACAGTGCCATCAGTTTTGTGGCGATATTTCGAAAATATGTGGCATTGCGAAAGACAGGGACACCTCATTCAAAATTTTTTGTTCAATACATCAACAAAAAATGTACTACGCGAGTAGTAGGAAAAAAATGTTTGGTACATTTCCACGGCAAATAGCAGCTTTCTTGAAATTAGAAAATGCGACGTCTTATACGAGACATTGTTTTAGACGCATATCTGCGTCTTTGTTAGCTGATTCGGGAGCAACAATAGACGTGCTGAAGAGACATGGAGGATGGAAATCCTCCAATGTGGCCGAGGGATATATTGAATCGTCTTTTAAAAATAAACAAAAAATTTCAGATAAAATATTTGGTCAAGTCTCCGATTCGTCCACTATATTTATGCCACAGTCCTCATTCTCGCTTCCTGTTTCCGCAGGATCTTCGAAACAAACACCAGTTCAATATGATAAGGACCTATCTGTTACTCGTCAGTTACCTGCTGCATTAATCCAGGAAAGACTGGTCAATATGACGAACTGTCACAATATTAATTTGAATATTAACGTTAATTACCATTCTAATTAATTGTATTTTTCAATAAAATATCCCTTAAATTCGTTTGTTTGTTTGTGATTTAATCGTTCCGGGAGTTTCGTCAATATTTAATCCCGGAGGGATTAAATGTGACACTTTAGTACCTGTCACAAGGGAGTGAAGTTGTCACTTTAGTCCCGGAAGTACGAAAAAGAAGTTATTCGGACAAGTCATGACTATACGGCGGATGACTCAGCAAATCGATGTTTGGAGTGCTCAAAAATGCAGATGTTTGAGCCGATGTGTGGAAGCTCGTTTTGTCGTGATGAAGGGTGATCCGTCTTCGGCGGTTGGTTTTCCGGATTTCTTATCGTTTTCAAGGCAAAAAATTTGATTCTAAAAAAGCTGAAAACATTTGTAAATTCTTCAATATTCATTTAGGGTCAAGTTAGATCTGAACTCTGAGAGTTGCTTCAAACAATCGATCAACAAATTTCGGTCAACTCAATCGATGGTGCATTTGCGGACTCAGAAGAGATTCATGAATTCGTATCTCATCAAGGAAAATTCAACGTTACTTTTAAACTGAATAATCTCCTTATATTCAGGGTATCATATTCATGACAACAACGTTGCTCGCAACCTTAGACTATATAACAATAGACCCTTTATTTACATTGGAAAGTGTAGCATCTGAAACTTATACCTAGGCCGAATTTGGCGGTGCAATCTTTCGAAAGATCTTTCAAAAGATTTTTGCTGTGACGTCATGGGTTCAATACTCGCTAAAACGGTATTTTTCGAACTGGTGACGTCGCGAAATTTAAAATCTGTGTTGTAGATTTTAGGTTAGTTTTTCAATACCGATTGCAATGGTTATCTCTGATAGGAGTAGTTCGTTATTAGTGCTTTAAGAGTAGATTGAGATTGTTAGAAATTGTATAGAGAATTTAATTTACATTTTTAATGTTCAAGAATTAATCCTCATTAAAATGGAGGATGCAGTTATTTCTGTTATTGACAACGTATCACATATCCTCATCCAGTTAGAAGCCGAAACCAATTTGTATTTGATACATAGTTAAAATATCTAGAAGTTTTGATTCAATAAAATGACTACTTTCAGAAATACTAAAACGAAAAAGGCAGATATCTTGCAAACCCCATTTCTTGAATCACAGAATTATTGTAAATAATCACTTTCTTATTTATTTCGCCATTACTTCAACAATAAATATAAACGTGCGCTTAGCTTTTTCAATGCACTATTACAAATTACGATCATAAGCAAAATTCAAATTATCCGCCATAATTGACATTTGACATATTTACAAAACATTCCAACTACCCAAAAATGTTCTTTCAAAAGATTGAAAGATCTTTCGAAAGATTTTGCGTGTGACGTCACCGTTGCAACGCTAAAATACGAATCTTTTGAAAGACACGGAATCTTTCGAAAGATTGTACCGCCAAAATTCGGCCCTAGTCAATTGTAACGTATTGAGCTGGTCCACTCAGGTCATAAAAATTTTCATGTTGCCAAACTGAGCAAATAGTAGGTTTCTCTATTCCCCTATAATTGTGAATAAATACTTTTTCTCCAATTTGCATTCAAAACATTGTTTAAAATTTTATATTTTGAATTGAAACAGTCTTATCGGATATATTAGCAAGAAGTAAAAGAAAAACTTTAGATGATTCTGCTATTGTATGTCAGAGACCACAGATGGAAAGAAATTCAGGTGAACGTCAAGACAACGCTGCTTCATTCTCTGCTTGACAATTTTAAGGTCACATGTTCTAAAAGACACACGTTGCCACCTGTATTGAAAATAAATACGCAAATTGAAGAAAATTTGTGAAAGTCAGTATTAGGTTATTCATAATTTTTATTGTTTATTACTTGTCATCGCACTAAAATGGTTCGTAAGCGTGAAAGTTGTAGTGAAGACAGGAATTTTAATCCGAATTTATCGTTCCATAGATAAGTGTATTGTTAGAACCGAAGTATTTAGTTATTTACATGTTCAGTAGCGTAGAAAGTTTTAATAGGGATGTTTTCAATGAGATTATTATAAGATAAAATGAGGTTTTCTTGAATTAAGGTTCCCAGATGACGATGAAAAAACAAGAATTTGGGCTTCGCTGTTGGGATGGTAAAGTATTTGCCCAAAGAAAGCAATTTTCATTTGTTCAGATCATCAAAATACTGTGAGCCGAGTAAATGGAAAAAGATTTTATGCGGTGTTGCCAGGTGAGGTTGCACAAGAGTCTTTCAATGAGGGAGTCAATACAAATCGACATTTTACAAAGGAATGCTTTGTCTATCTTATATAATCTAAGCTCGCAACGTTTCATTATCCGTGAACCAAAGTGAAAAGAAAAGTAACCATGAAACGTGAGGGAAATGTTTTTCCTAATGACATTTGCTGTTTTTTCTACGATTAAAACTAGTGGAGATACTGAAAGAATACGTTTTGTGAACTGTGGTTATTGGGTATAGAAAGAGATGAAGAGGACAGCTGAGAAAAACTCAGCCTCTTCAGCCTAAAATGAATATCCTGCTAGAGCGAAAGTCATGTTTACTGCTTGTCAGAATTTCATTGTATTTCAAAAATTTCACAATGTTATCGTAAATGATACAATCAAAAATTTTGCTCAACAAATGTAGCACCATGGTAGGTTTAAAGATACTACCAATATGTGTGTAGAAAGATTATTTGCCGTCTTCAGGGGTTGTGTGCTTAATGGTGGTCAGAATGAAAATATGTAAGTATATTTCCCTAAATCGTGAGTTGTGTGAAAAAAAACCGATCGAAGATGGCTGACTACGGCTGCCTGAAAGGCCGAGCGAATTCATCAGGGCGCAACTTAAAGTCATCAGGAATCGCACATAAATTCCCGAATATCGCAAAAGGACTCACGATGGAAATAATCACTCCACCTCCTCATTCTAGCCTCCGCTCTTCCATCCTCATAAGCGAAAGTCTTCTGGAATAATAATCAAGAGCTCTTATTCTCAACCAATAAATACGACTGTAGGATTTTAAACTCATCCGCAGCACAATTATTCAAGTTATAACATATTCCGCTCTTAATCCCTAGTCCCTCTTTGTTTATCAAGCGATGGAAATGAGTCCGTTTCTTTTCATCGCAAGCCAAAACTTTTAATGACCCGGCGGAGGCAACCTCCCTCCCCCACCCCTAGAGCCACTGCCGCCTCCAAAGCCCCTTTCTGCGTTTTCTTGTCTTTACTTATTGCATGCGAGTGGAATAAGGAAGAATCTCAATCGATAATTGTCACGAGGACCCGCTTTCATTCTTATTCATTTTCACATACTCTGCCCTGCTTTCACGTTGAGCCACCCTGATTATTTCAGCGGGATCTGGATCGGCACCCGAACCAGGAGCGTAGATAACGGTGGGCCAGAAGGAGTAGTTATCCGAAAGCAATGTCAGGGCTAATCAAAGGGCAACAAATGAAAAAATGATTTTTGGAAAACTAGTCCACTCCTTCCATTTTTTGTGGGGAAGTTTCCAAAGCAGCTCTCGTTTTACATATATTCAACATGCAAGCCGGCAAAACTTAGCAAGTTAGTATTTCAGCGTTAATATTGTGACAATTCCCACATTCAAAGAAAGCTTAGGAAATGAAAACCATAAAAAAACAAACAACGTCTAGTTAATTTATCATGAATACTTATATGTGAAATAGCACAATAATTGATTGGAAAATTCCAAACATGAGTTAAACTGATAAATTCGCAAATATTTCGTAGAAATAAACACAAAATTGCCAAACTAGTCCCTTCAACACAAGAAAAACTAGGACATCTGCGTGTAACCAGTTCACGTTATTTCTTAAAAAAAAAACTATACATTAGATAGAGAAAGATTTACAGAATTATTGAATGATTATGTCTACTATATGAAGAAAAAATGAGTGATTATAAAGTGCCATTCTCTGTGGGGTAATTCGGTTTATGAACATGAAAGCCTAAGAAAAATATATACCAGTAAAAAAAAAAAGCTAGCTCCCCGCATAAGTATTCTTGTGTGTTACAAATAAATTTGTTAGCTGATCACAAATTCAAAGAAGCCTAAGAAAAAAGCTCCAGTAAAAAAAAGCTGCTGTGTGTAGTATTCTTGTGTAAATAAATTTAAATATATTTGAGTGGACTTCTTTTCTCCAAGAGTGGTTCAAGTAATAATCACAAAGGCTTTTGAACTATTGACATTACAAATCTGAAATGTTAGCTGGGGGTTGGTCACACGGGGTGCCATGTAATTCGGTGTATGACATGAAAGCCTAAGAAAGAAATTAAAAAGACCAAAGCAAAAAAAGTACTGAATACAGAATATACATATTAAATTTGTTTAAAATCTATAACCCAATCCAAGAAAGAATTTGAAACATCGTGAAGAGCCCTGAAACCATATTGAAATTTATATATGGGACAATTATTGATGAGATGGGCTATTGTTTCTTCTGCATATCCACATTCGCAACTTGCGCTTGGAACTGAGTTCCATCTGAATAGCATGCTATTGGTACGACCATGACCTGTTTTCAAACGATTAAGAACTGTCGAAATTCTTCTTGAAAGATCAAAACCTGGAATTTTTTAGAAGGATCAGAAATGAGATTTTTATTGAACATTTTATAGGAACTCCACTCAATCTCCATAATTCTTTATCGCTTATGTTCATATTCAAGAATGTATTCACCAGAATGTTTACGTGACTTCAATCTAGGAATTATATTTTGTGGAATGTATGAAATAATTGGAAATAAATTAGGAAAATAATTTACTCCAAGAATTCATAGCTGCAGTCTGTCTGCGAATATGGGGAGGGACAATATTAGACAAAATTAGTAACCAATGAAACGGTGTAGAGCAACAATAATCAGCTGCAGAAAAGACTCGGTCTAGAGATGCTGTGTGAAGAGTGGAAGCATCAGCACCCCAAGATATTCCAACTAATTTCTGAACAATATTATTCCTAGTTTTCAGTTTTAGGCTCAGATTATTTAAATGAGCCTTGTAATTGAGAGATGAATCTAATTTAACTCCTAAGTATTTTGGATAGAAGAGTTTTTCAAGGAATATGGTAGTAGAATGATCGATCCATTTCAAGGTTTAATTTTCAAATCAGCTCGTCTGGCTAGGGATTCAAAGTTTTTAGTTTTTTTTTGTATGAAAGTATTTATCAGATCTTAATTCCTCAGAATTTTTGTTTCGTTATTTGTTTCCCCAGAAACTATTATCTTTGTTCGTAAGGTTCTTTATGATCAATTTCTAATTGTTAAGTTTTCCTCCATGAGATATTTTATGCAAGGAATAATAAAATTATATCTAATTAATTCAGAATTTATTTAACTTTATTCTCAAAGTCTTTTTCTGATTCACTTTCAACTGATTTTACTTTTATCTTTGGGATATTTCATGAACATAATTATCAAAAAATCTCATCTCATGAGCCACATCATTATGAATGTAAGATTCTTATATTGCCAGATTTTTCGAAGATAGTTTATTGAAAATGCGCTACTTCCAGTCCTGTGATCAAGTAGAACATCGTATGAAATTTTAGAATATAAATTCGAAAATGAGATAAATTCGACTTATTGCTGGTCAAACTCCAGTAGATATGTCCACCCTGCCGTTGTCCGTCTGGTCATAGACTCTCTAACATCCGGAGGAGATTAGCTATTGTTCGTATATTTTCAGAATAAATTAATTGTCCAAATATCTCGGTCAAATTCATTATTGGGGCAAATCCGTCGAAATTGTCAGCAGTTATGGGTAACTGAAAATCGATTTTCTCAATAACTCCTACAATAAAAATCCGATCGATTAAAAACTGGAAAAACATTTGAATAACCTTGATAGAAAGGAATATGATGATTGAGGTTGAAATAAAACTGAATAAAAACTGTCAGTTTGGTAATTATTAATTTAAGACATATATTTACTGATTCTTTTGCATTTATCTTAGTTAATTTGGTATCGGACTGTTCCAGAATCCGGCAAAGACTTCTGAACAAAAGCACAGTTGTTCTAATGAAAATTACGGTAATATACTCTATGAACCCACAGAAATTATATTCGAAGTTCGCCAATCAAAATCGACGAGCTTCTTAACTGTGTCGACCTTCAAATATGACACCAAAAAGTTCAGTTACTGACGTCGGAGCACGATTGCAGTATCCCGGAATGTCCCATATATCAGATAGTAGACGATAATCTACTTCCCGATCTTGTATAGCGAAAATCGCTGTTACAGGTGAACCATTGTGTTTTCCTTACGTTCCAGCTATGCCTCATCTACCTGTTTCCAGATCTCATATGTTCACCTGTCTCTTTGATGTATGGTCGCAAAAGTGGCGCCACGACCTGGTAAAATCACATAACAATGCGTCTGGCTTGTTTACGGTAGAATTAAGGGCTTTGCACCCTTACGCGAGAAATGTACAGCGTTTTTTACCTGCTTCTTGAAGCCGTTGCGACATTCCTAGGGAGAAATTTCGCAACGTGTATGTGCGTAGGGGATGTCGAGGATGACTCAGCTATTTTATGGACAATGGGTATTCAAATTATGAATGATGGAAATATGCTTAAAACTCGTTAAACCATTCATAAATATAACAAAAATCTACATCAGTAAGGGTGTATTCGATCAAAAAAAATTTCGAAGCAGTTGGCAAAAACTCAAAGTAGTCTGCAAAACCAGTTAAAAATTAAAAGCAGTTGGAGTAATTTTAAAACAGTTAAGAAAATTTCAGAGCTGTTCGCAAAACCTGTTGAAAAAAAGCCGTTAGAAACATTTCAAAGCTGTTATAATAATTTATAAAAAGTTGGCAATATTCAAAACAGTCGAATGAATATTAAATTGATTGGAAAAACTTCGGAAGTAGTTGGAAATATTTGAATCATGAAGTTGGAACAATTGCGAAGTAATTGCAAAATTTCAAATACTTTCGCAAAAGCGATTGAAAACATTTCACAGTGGTCAGAAATATTTTGAAGCGATTGTAATAGGCTGACAAAATTTCATAGCCTTTGCAAAAAAAGTTTGAGAATTTTAAAAGCATACGAAAAATTTTGAAGCAGTTGACAAAACTTGAAAACTTTTTGTAAAACCAGTTGGAATGAATTCAAAATTCAGGAATGGTTGAAAGGACTTCAACGCAGTTGGCAATATTTTTTGAAATAATTTAAAAGTGGTTGCAAAAATTTCGAAGCAGTTGGCAAATTTTCAAAGATGTTTGCAAAACTACTTGAGAATTTTCAAAGCCGTCGTGAATATTTTAAGCGGTTGAAAACATTTCGAAGCAGATGGTAATATTTCAAAGAGTCATCAAAATTTAAAAATGGTTGAAAAAATTTCGAAGCAGTTGGCAATATTTCAAAGTCGTTTGCAAAATGTGCTGCAAAATTTCCGAAGTGACCGGAAAAGTTTTGAAACGGTTGGAACAATTTTGAAGCAGGTAGCAAAATTTAAAAGTGGTTTGCAAAACCAGTTGGCGAAATTTCATCATAAATACATCAAAAAATTGAAACATTTCAAGGCACTGTCGGAAGAATTTGAAGGCAAAAATATTTCAAAACAGTTTTAATAACTTCGAGGAGTTGGCAATATGTCCAAGAATTCGGAAATGATTTGTTCGTTGCAAAATTTTGAAAGCAGTCAGCATTACTTCAAAGCAATTTGTAAAAGTAGTTGAAGAATTTCCAAAGCCACCAAAGATATTTTAAAGCGGTTTAAACGATGCCGAAGTAGCTGGCCAAATTTCAAAGCCGTTAGCAAAAGCAGTTGGAAAAAATTGAAGCCGTTAGAAATATTCTTGGACGGTTGGAACAATTTCAAAATAGTCGACAACATTTGAAAGGAGTCAGAAAAATTTGAAAACGGTTGGTAAAAACAAATGGAGAAATTTCAAAGTAGTCAACAAAATTTGAAAGCTGCTGGAAAAACTCCGAAGTGATTGCAAAAAGATCAATGGAATCCGGAAAGTTATAAAGCAGTTGGAAAAATTTTAAAGCCGTCAGGAATAATTCTTAACGGTTGTCTAAATTTCTGATACTGAATGAAAATAATGTTTTTTAATGTAAAAGTGTTAAAGAATATTTTCAGCATTAAATACACTTATGAATATAAATCTTCAAAGGCCAGCTCTGACCTTTAAATATTCTCGTCTGACTAAAATGCTGTTTGAAACATGTTCACAATAAAAAACTCTTACACATATTAAAATGTATTATTACAGCCAATTATTTTGATCTATGACACACAAATATCTTGGGCTATTTGGTAACCGAAATACATTTGTATTCATTCCATTTCGAAAGTGTTTCACGAACCATTTCTGAAATAATCTAGAATGCCTTTTTTTTTGTTGTATGAGAAAAATCTTATTACGAATCTTGAAACTCATCCTCCTGTGTCTATTCTTTCTAATTTTCAATTGAATGCTGAACGTTCATTGATAGATAAAGAATTATCGAAAAACATACTTTATTTAATCGGAATATACGTCAGGAAAAATACACTGTCATCCTGCAGCAATTAAAGTAAAAACGGCGTGAAAAAATCCAGATTCAATTCCACACTCGATCTGCGCCAATGAAGTCGAATAAATTGAACGTCCGGGAGATACCAAACAGATTTGTTCCAATCAAAGAACGATTCACATTCTACGTTTCTGAAGATTTAGTTTCTGCAAAAATAAGCAGAATTTTCAAACATCGAAAAGACCACTATCAAAATAACCAGATTTTGGAAAATTGAAAGACGTATCGATGATGTGAACTCTTATATGTTTTGTCGTTTTGCCTTTTAATGATCCATATAAAATTGCCAGATAATGAAATTCTATGAAGCATCTGATTTCATCTGAAATTTTCCACACTGCCAATAGAGCTTCCGGTAAGATTTAATTCATTGCGCTGAAGCAGAAGGCAGATCATTTCAACATCACGAATTCAATAATTGCAGGGTTGAACACACAAAATAGTTATAATAATAATAGTTTATTAATCCATTTAGACAATAAAGTGTATAGGACAGGTTAAAATATACAATTCATCAATCAATCATAAGTGATGGACAATCATTCAAAATTCTACAGTGGAGTAATAATATTTATCGATTAATAAGCTGTTTAATCAATAAAATTGTTATTTCTCTTGGCGATTAAAGACAAGAAATGAAGAAAAGTAAATGTACTCACATTTATCAAGTGACATGTATACATACTCGTATTTTGTTAGATGTAATAAAATCTGGAAAAGCATTCATAGTTCCTTCTTATATAGACGCAAAACTTACAACTGAATCTATATACCTAATTATAATTACAAAATTTAAATGAAATAAACAAAATGAATTGGGTATTTCATCAAATATGGCGGCATGTAGACTTATTCATAGAATGATAGATTTAATTCATTTTCTGTCAGTAGTAATTAACTGGACAGCCATTCGGTTCGGCTGACTTACTGCAAACTTTGACTATTTATTATATACATTTCTTCAGCATAATACGAGTAATACTGTGTGTTATTCATTTCTGTCTACTAATGGATTGAAGTGTAGAGAATGTCTATGCTAGCTCCCTTACATAATCATCTGATCATTTTCCATCGCTTTTGCTGTAAAAAGGAGTCAGACCGGTAAATGATCGTCACACATCATGGACTAGGTTGAAGTCACGTATGTCCGACTTAAAGGCCGTACATCCTTTGCGGTGAGACACTATTGTATGTTCATTCATTCCCCAGATATGTTCTTATATGATTCACTGATTTTTTGTGCGCCATTGGACACAAGGTTTCACCTTTACTACCTTCATTTGGAAAATCGATTTCAGCTAATGAGATATCAGGTGCATACGTGATCTTGTTTTATTTAGAATACCGGGCGTCCCCGGTCGGATTTCGAAGATATGCCGGGTGAAATTTGGCCCCGTTCAAAAGGGTGTTGAAATTTCAAGGAAAGATTGCATTTTCACCTGTAATATTCAAATGACATCAATTGAAATGTAGAAGGTTTTTGATAACAGTCATGCATATTTTGGCATCAATAGATTTATTCCATTTCTTGTGGGTTTCTCACTATTACTGTACAGATTGGTTGAATTGCATGAAAAACAAATATCTCTTGAACTAAAGGTCCGTATCTTGTACTTCCAAGAATCTTTTTTGCAGATAAGTTCATTCCTCATCTTTTTTCCAAATTGCACAATTTTTGAGATATTAGAAGTTGAAAGGAATTAAATCGATATAATTTTGTCCAAATTTTCGGATTTTCCCAAATCCAACTCTGTGCTAAAATGATTCAATAATCAGATTTGTGATTTTTATCAATGTTGCCATATTTTATGTCTTTCTTTATAACATATTTCTACAAAAGGTTGGGAAAATCTCTCAATTCCTATGGTTCCACCACTAAACACTATAGATGAAATTAACAACTGAACAATTGTTGTCTTACGTTCACCACAAAATCTAAATTGCAACTTGTTTAATATTTAACCCAGAGTAATATTCCATAATAAATAGAGAAAAAGGTTTCCATCACTCACATAGGTACTTCTGAATTTGAATTTTCTGTCAGGACCTGTTAAATTGAAGACTTGTCATTATGAAGAGCTGGTTCGTTATAGCTTCAGACTTTCAGGGTTCATCAAATTATATCTATCTTAACATAGGAATGCTTCAAATTAAGCTCATATGAGTTTTAAAAACTTCGAACCCAGTCTCCTAGATTGGTTTTGTAAGTTTATAGAAGTTTTTTCACATCTTTATTTCATATACAGATTCAACCTGGTTCACAAACTTAGGAGATAATAGAATTTGACTTTACTATAATATTTCTGAATGTTTGTATAATGCATGTATAGTTAAAATTCCATCAATATTGAAACTGGAAGCTATTTCATTTCATTTTCAGTATCAAACAGAATCAAAACAACAAGGAACCACAGAACACTATTTTATTGGAAACTACCCAGCACAGAGACGTTATAATAACATTTTAATATGGCAATAATGCACTCTAATTATTCTGAGAACAATTGTAACTGAATATCAATAATAGTTACAGATATTATCTTAGTTAAAAAAAAAATTTGGCAATTATTATTATTTTCTCTCCTGGGGTTCGGTAATAAATTAATATTCAATAGTAAGCTATTACAATTTGACATAATCTATGAATAACCATTATTCTATATTTATGTTTTTGTTTATATAATTAAAGCAAATACACTGATTATAACAACCAAAACTTTACGCATGTTCAGGGCATGTTCAGTAATTAATTATAATTTAAACAAAATAGATTCATATTAATGATCTAATATAATATTTTTATTGAAGAACACCTAGTTGGGAATCTTAAGAAGGAAATTACAAATATATGATGATAACATCCAATAATTATGAGGTTTTTTTTGGAATTTCTCACTAGAAAGGGATGGTTTATAATCTTGTAGTAGAAAGAAATTATGGTAGAACAACAAAAATCTATGTTCATATTGTTGATTCTTTTTTTACGAGAAAATTACTATTTTGTATCTTTCTTCTGAATATGGACCTCATCTGATAAAACATGAATGAGTGAATCATTTCTTAGAGGGAAAATAATGTTTTTAAACAATTCAGATTCAATAGTGGATGCTGTGGAAGGTAATTTTCATTCAAACTAAACTGAACTACAGAGGGGTATTTGCCCAATGTGAAAACTTAAAATGCTTATATCTTTCTAACGTAGCTGAATATGGAAAAACTGTATGGGAAAAGTGTTTCTTTCCATCTAAAGAATCATGGTTAAAATTAATATATCGGCATTATAAAATCGTTGGAAGATAACAAACCAATTGACATATTTTTGGGGTCTTCAAAACTCGTATTACTACGCAACAAATTATCGGCTGTCAAATCAGCGGCGCCGTCACACGTTACATATAATAGGTGGCATCATAAAAAGATGGCAATGGTCCCCCTTGTAAAATTATGTGATGAACCTTTCTTCTTTTGTAGTCGTTGACAGGTAAGTAACTCACATAGAGATGAAGGTATGGTATGTGAGTACACCGCGTGACTTCAGAGGGATTTTAAAGGTCCGCGCCATGTAACTTTCTGAGAAAGAGTGAGCTAAAGGTTCCTTTGTCCCTAAACAACAGTAAAACTGTACGTGCTACATGTGGTATTTACGACATTCACTTTGTTGATTTTGAATAGTAAGTGGAAAATAACGTTTGTATTTCGAAAAGAGTCTATACAACAGGTGACAAGCCGTTAGAACTTTGCAAAATTTGTTGAATTTGCATTTGCGATCCCCTGTGAACCGGGTTAAATGTGAGAACACACATCTTGTGAACAATGGAATGGATAAAAGTTAGAAAAACACTGACATGACGTCAGATTTCGAGCATACTATCTAGAGTACTCTGGAACAGTGTGATTATAATACAACTGCCACGATGCATTATACATTCCTATTAATCCAAATTAAAAATAACCACTGACGGTTTTCCCTCAGTTTTTTTCGAAGCTCAGAGTCCCTTTTCCTTAAAATCAAACAAAAGTGGGGCTATCAACTACAGGGTTGGGATAAAGTTTGGCACCAAGTTAATATATTTAAAACGGAACGCACGATAACTTTGAAATTTGGCAGCTGAGTGAAATGGACCACAATGCATTTGATGAGCATATTTTAATTAATGAGATACTTCCGGTTTAACCGGAAATGACCAATATATTTTTATTTAAATGGGACTTCCTGTATATTTCTGCAGATTCTGAAAGAGCACCTTGTTTCGGATCTGTCCATACTAGGTCGATGTAGAAGTTTTTTTGTCCAATTGAAGAAAAAGTCGTTTAGATAAATAAATTGATGTTGTTCGTATCCATAGTAATAGATAAAACGAAATATTTTTTAGTAGGCAACTGTCTCCACGTTTTTTGAAGTTTAATTTGTGAAAATAAATCGCGGATACGTTTGAAAATGGTCAATTTGAGTGAAAAAGATTGAAATATTAATCATGATCGGTTATGGTGATCGTGTTAGAACTCATGAAGAAGTGTGTCATATTTTTAATGATTTGCATCCTGAAAAATCCAATATCACGATCAACAGTTACTAGGACTTTACAACGTTTTAATGCATCTAGAATGGTCAAGGATTTGCCAAGATCTGGAAGACCACGGGACGTAATGAACGAAGCGATGAGGCAAAATATTGCCATTGATTTAGAGGAATCACCTAAAACTTCTACCACAGTTCTGGCGCGGAACTACAGCATAAGTCGACCTTCCGTAGGAAAAATATTAAAAAAATTTTTTTATCCGTACACGTTACGATTAGTCCAAGAATTATCAGAGGATGATTTTGATCGACGGCTCGAATTTTGCGAACGGCTAATGAACATCTGTAATGACGACGAACGTTTTGCTTTCAATGTACTGTTTTCTAATGAGGCAACTTTTTATTTGAATGGAACGGTTAACCGCCATAACTCATGATATTGTTCAACTGAGAATCCTCATTGGATTGATGAAGCACAAACGCAGCGTCCAGAAAAGTTGATGGGAATTGTATGAAAAAGGCTAATAGGCCCATTTTTCATAAATGGGAACTTAAATAGAGAAAAGTATCTAGATTTACTAAATAATCTAATCATTCCTGCACTCCAATAGAACGGGCAGTAACCACCGAACGTTTGGTTCCAACAAGATGGAGCACCTCCTCACTATGATAGACGGGTTCGGAATTTTCTAGATGCTACTATTCCAAATCGATGGATTGGACGTAGAGGACTCATAGAGTGGCCTGCTCGTTCTCCAGATCTCAGCCCATTAGACTTTTTTCTTTGGGGTTATCTAAAATCACGTGTTTATGTTAATGGACCAGTGCTTGTAGGAATTGAGACAACGGATTCTTGATGAATGAGTATTAATACATGGAGAAGTCTTGAGAAAAGTTACTCAAAAATTTGTTTCTAGACTGGCATATTGTCAGGAGGTGAATGGCAAGCACTTCGAACATTTAAAATGACTTTTTTAAAATTATTTTCAATAAATTTTTTTCTACTACTATAAGCCCTGTATTTCTTCTTTCTATAGATTTTCATAAAAAATACGCCATGAAAAGCAGAAAGAGTTATCTATTAAAAAGTATTTCATTTTATTTAACTATTGGAAGATATTTACAAAAATATCTTCCGAATTTTTACATCGATATGGACTGATCCGAAACAAGATATCTAACAGGGTGTCCCAAACGGTTTATCCCAATCTCATTAATGAAAATATGCTCATCAGATGCATTGTTACATACACATATCAAAGAACATCTTCCTTCAGATATTGTGGAGTCAAACTTTATCCCAACCCTGTATATTTACATACACATATATTACAACCCTTCAGTTGTGAGTGAATGCCATATATACAGATCCTGTTTTCTATGGGCCTGAAACACTACTAAAGAATTTTATAGCCCTTCAAATGAACAGGTTTTGAGAAATCGCGAAAATGACACTTGTAGTACTCCCCTTCGGAATCCTTCAGTTGTAAGTGAATGCCGTTTGTGCAGATCCTGTTTTATATGAGTATCCAATATATATCCTTCTTATAAATTTGATCACCATCCAAATGTACAGATTCCAAGAAATCGCGAAATTGCTACTTTTAGTACTCCCCTCCGAAACTCTTCAGGTTTAAGTTGAAAGCCGTATGTACGGATTCTGTTTTCTATGGGTCTTCAACACTCCTAATTAATTTGATGGTCATCCAAATGTAGAGTTTTTGAGAAATCGCGTATTATACATACGCGTTATACATTATTGTATAACAACCCAGTTAATCTGCTGCCGGTCCCTTCTTATAAATTTGATCGCATCCATCAGTATTGAGAAATCCTTATCACTTAGTATTCGAAACCCTGGTTTGCCGTATGAACAGGCCTAAATAATTTAATCGCCCTTCAAATGAAATCAAAACCACGCTAATTGCCGGGTCATCCCTTATCACATTCGACTGGTTCCTCTCATCCTGCAGGCCGAAATCAAAACCACGCTAATTGGTCACCCCTTAAAGTGTAACAGACAACGAGAATATGTGGATGGGCCTGGTCGCCCCGATAAACTCTCACAAATTCCCCTGCAAGCCTCCTAATCGAATATAGCGTCACTCAAATCCAGAAAAAATGCGGAAAACTGAGCACAAGAGAGAAGGATTATCAGAAAACAGCAGGCATCGAAGACCGTTCAACCGTGAACGCGTATCAAGTCGGCCGTGGACGTTTTGCCGCGCTGTCAAACGAGTGTGTTTTGTTACGGTATGGCGGAACGACGCCTTCTGCGATGGGAATCGTCCGTGCTTACAATGCACCTGCTGGCCGGAATCTAGAGTAGGTTGTGAATACGATCATCCAGCACGCTCAATTGCTCTTATAACACCTTGCAGATTATTTGGTTATTGGTTATGGCTTGTACCGTTCTTAAATGTCCCTGCTTCCGCTCCTTTCAGATACAAGATCGGTTTCTTCGAGTCGAGGATGTGGTTACATTCTCGGCGACAAACGTGGGTTTTTTTTTCGATCCGTCCGATTGAGCCTTTTGGAATTGTGATTCATAGTTTTTTATGGGATGTTCGATGTGAATGGATATCGTACATCGTACAGATTGTTTGCTATTGTGAGATTCTTTAAGATGGTCATAGGTTCGAAGAAATACTTCAAATAATGAGAAATTGCGGATATCATGAAGCCTCCAAACTCCAAATACAATTCTAACCTTACCAGCTATTCACATACTCGACTGACTGTTTTTAATTTATAGAACTGATGAAGTAAAATCATTCCATTACGTCAAAAGGAGGGGTAAAGGTGTAATTTCACTTCTCGGCACAAAAAACCCAATGCAGCTATTTTTGTATAAAGTTGCTTAACATACTACCTCAAGACTGGAAGGAATTGGGCAGATTTTATTTCAAACACAGAGAGAAAGCGTTTTTGACATATATTCCATTCCATTCAATAATTTTTATGACATCGTGACAGGTGATAAATCGTGAAACTACGCGTATGAGCCCTAAAGTAAACAGCAGTCGACTATATGAGTGTTTCAAGATGAACCTAATCCAACAAAAGTTGCTTGCGAACAAAGCTCTTCTGAGCAAATGGACGCCTGTTTTTTCAGAAAAACTGGACATGTCGCAATCGTACCTCTAGAACAACGCAGAGATATTTACTTGGTTGCACACATTTGCCCATCACTGTATAATGCAATACCTGCTCTGCAAGGTCTACGTTTTACTTTGATCATCCGCGTTTACTTGAGCACGGGTCACATTATGCTGGTTGCCAGCTGCTGCTTACCAACGGCTGGTAGTGGTACCAGCAAGCAGCGGCAGGCAATCTGGTCACACTATTGTTGCTGCTGCATGCTCTCCCAAGTTAGTTATTCAGTATTCAGCAACCATGTCGTCTGTCGTTTCACGTAAAAAGTTAATTAACCAGTTGTTAAGACAGGGTGTTAGGGAACTAGAAATGCTTAACTAGCTTCACCGCAAACAGAAACGATGGTGGGTCAGGCCTTGGATACAAAGAAGGGAAGAATTAGGGGCATCGTCAAGACTTCTCCAAGAACTCAAAGAAGAGGATCCAGAGACATACAAATATGTTTTGAGAATGACGGCCCCTCAATTTCAAGAATTGTTAGAATTAGTTGAACCTTTAGTCAAAAAACAAGATACAATATTCAGACAGACAATCCCGTGTAAAACGACTGACATGTCTGACATTTGTAAGTTTGTTGTACGACACCTCTTTAAGGTTTCTATTTAAATAGTCTTTCGACGTAACGTCTCACAAACAAAGGATTATTTTGAAAATGTTTAAAAATGCTACTATGTGTTTTGTAGTCCACTTTAACTCAGATATTATTAATTATATTAATTAAAAATTATAAAAAAGTCACAACTAAAACAACTTCACAAATAAACACGTGCTTTCTCGTTGCTGATAGACGCAATAGTGGTTTGACTGCGCTGCCGGCTGGTGCCAGCGGTCACGTGATTGATTATTCGCCGCTGCCTGCTACCGAAAGTTAAGGCTGTACACCACCTTGCGGCGAAACTCGAATTCCGCTAGATGGCACCAAGCGAAAATTTCAAGGAACTGAAAACAGGCACGCCCATTGTACGAAATAGGACGGTCTGTACGGTATTTATGACCCCTAATAAACTTTCTAGGTACTGTCGCCGGTGAGTAGGATTGAAACGGAACGTAAATTTGTGTTTACGGATTTTTTGTGGGTTTCGAAGAGAATGGTAAATACAGAGTTCATTCTATTTAGACCGGTCAATTGAGACCAAATAACAAGGGTGAAGTTACATAAATTCCTTACAAGCTGAGAGTCGGTGAAATTGTTCAAAACTATGAATAAAATATTAGTTTCCCTGTATGGAAAAATTTTATTCAAGGTTAAAGGCAAAAAAATGCGGTTTTCATGATTTTCTGCAAAACGTCAAGTTTTATGTTAAAATTACTCCAGACAAATATTGTAGAACATATAATTATCTATAAAATGTGTATCAATATTTTGTTCCAAAGAGTCACCGTTTTTGAGATATAACGGTTCAAAAAATTATGAAAGTTGTAATCGTCATGGATTGAGGGAGCTGATATAATGCAATACATATTGAAACAAAATGTCCCTAGCTGAGGTTGGTGCACGGGGTACCATACAATTCTGCGTATGATACAATAGTCCAGGGAAAAACCTCAGCAGAAAAAACCCTGCCCCCGTGTCAAAAAAATATAACTTTCTACTGGTGTTCGACCCCTGCATCTGAAAAAATTCGATATAATTTTTTCCGCTGAGAGAGTAGAATGTAGGCTTCGTTCGTGAGAAACACTTATCCACTTCCATAATAATTTCAATTTATCTCGCGGACACTCATTCCTCTTGGTATTCTGCCATCTATTATTTCTGGAAGAATGCACTTCTTGTAAAAGTCCTCTAATTTTGGAAGCATCGTATATCTCCAGAAATTCCGATCCCTTATTATGGTTTGCACATGGAAATCATTATCGCAATAAATAATCAAGTCGCAATATTCTCTACGGCATATATTTAATTGTCCCTGTATTTGGTAATAATAGTACCATACCTGGGGTCATAAATGAAGGATAAGCTTCTATTGGCCCATCTGCCGTAAAGAGATGTAAACCATTGGGAGGCGGGCCAAATACAATTATTTAATACAAGAACGAGAATAACTCGAAAAATTGAGAAAATTGAAAAAATTCAGCTAATTTCAAAGTTCAATGTAATACCGAACGACTACCTATGAGTTTTTTCGATAAAATATTTCCTTGAGGAAATATTTGCATCTGAAGAGTATTTCAATTTTCAATTAGTGTAATTAGCCAAAAACTATGCATCATATCGAAAATCGGCGGAAGGTACGCACTAGGGAATACTCATGCCAATGCTCACTCAAATTTTGAATGAAATCCGACAAACGGTTTATGCGTTATTCTTGAAGTAAATTAGCATTGAAATAGTATAGGCACAAAGAAGGCAATCTGGTCACACTGTTGTTGCTGCTGCATGCTCTCCCAAGTTAGTTATTCAGTATTCAGCAACCATGTCGGTAGTCGTTTCACGTAAAAAGTTAATTAACTAGTTGTTAAGACAGGGTGTTAGGGAACTAGAAATGCTTAACTAGCTTCACCGCAAACAGAAACGATGGTGGGTCAGGCCTTGGATACAAAGAAGGGAAGAATTAGGGACAGAGAAGAGGATCCAGAGACATACAAATATGTTTTGAGAATGACGGCCCCTCAATTTCAAGAATTGTTAGAATTAGTTGAACCTTTAATTAAAAAACAAGATACAATATTCAGACAGACAATCTAGTGTAAATCTGACATGTGTAAGTTGTCAAATAGTTTGTTGTGCGATACCTCTTTAAGGTTTCTATTTGAATAGTCTTTCGACGTAACGTCCCACAAACAAGAATAATTTTGAAAAACGTTTAAAAATGCTACTATGTATTTTGTAGTCACTTTAACTCAGACATTATTAATAACTTTAATTATAATAATTAAAAATTATAAGAAAGTCACAACTAAAATAACTTCACAAAAAACACGTGCTTTCTCGTTGCTGAAAGACGCAATAGTGGTTTGACTGAGCTGCCGGCTGGTGCCAGTTGATGATTGATTACAGCTACCGAAAGTTAAGCATGTCCAACTTCGACAGCCGCTGACAAATACTCGCCGGCTGGCGACGCCAGCGCCGAATTTTGTTGTCACATCAAACTGATCGACGGCTGGCAGAAGCCGCTGCTGGAAACCAGCATTATGTGACCCGTGCTTTAGCTGTGTCGTACTGATGACAGCTATGAAGCAAGGAACCGATTGGCCTGCTGCACTTTTGTATGATGACGATATATTTTCCTACAGTATGCTTCAAATTTCCCAACCCCATTTAATTGTCTCAACATTTCCTATTCGGTGTATCAACAACAACAATCAGATTTTGTTGTCGAAATACCAACTAAACGCCTGAAATAACCATTCATAGATCCTTTACCGCTCTGAGAAATGCGCAGATCACGAAGTACTTCAACATGCACCACCCGCGATAATGTAATCGGATCAAATGGTATCAAGCATAAGCATGCAGCACTTGATTATATGTTACAGTAACGGCACTCGGAACACACAGAAAGAGATAATCCATTTTCATAGAAGCAGCAGCAGCGAGACCACAGAGATGCATCGAAATTCAAGCACGCTCAACAACGAAAGTTAAATATACAGCGATAATTCATATTCGAGCGGGCGAACTGGACGGAGAAAAGTCCCAGAAAAATGATAAACAATAGTTCATGTATGCATAAAACGATCGGACACAATTTGTAAGCACGTTCGCAGGGCAGCCAACCATGGCGACCTGAGATAGGGGCCCGTGTTTTGTTGGTAGTACCGGGTAATATTCTCTGTGCTCCGCCACCGTCGATCGTTCTCCTGATTTATTAGTGCCAGCGCACACTGGTCGGGCTTCCCGCGACCATATTCGCTGCATACTAATTGAGCTATTTGAGATTTTTCTGTGGGAGATGTTTATAAGATGAGGGACACTCGGCTTTCCATTTCTATACGTGGGGCATAAACACACTTTTCCATCTGTGACCATTATTTTTTATTTATCTTCTTTAATTTATCTTACAAAAATGTCCTGTGCTGGAACCATAGAAATGAATTATAACCTTATAAATAAACTATTAATCGATGAATCAAATAATTATGCATTCCTGTTGTGCATTGAAAGTTATATCCGCCAAGTCACGAATGTATATTTCTACTAAGGATTTCTGAAAGGTCAATTTTCAAGTTCAATAAGACAAACAATGTTGTTGTAGATACCCAGAAGTCAATTGAAGAAATTATTATGAATGATAATAATAAATCATTATAAATTAGATTCATTTCTCAATTACAATCTTCATTAGTAAAACTAGGCATAGTGATCGATTTTATAACTTAATACGAATTATAACCAAATTAATAGTAAACACAAAATACTACTGAATAAAGAGAAATTTGGCAGATGTAATTAATGATATCTATCATTAAAAAAAAGAATGTAAAACATGGTAAGTTTTCGCATATGGTTCATAAGGAATTATTTATTTATCACTGGAGAGAAAACCGATGGCCGATTAGTTGAAATAAAGAGGTTTCTGATACAAATTCGAATCCAAATTCGCCCTCTATTTAGGAACAACCTGTAAGTTTTTTCTCTTGCATATTAGGGTGGTAAAATCTAAAACATGGTTTAAGTAACAGTTCCTGAAAATTTCATCTTTTTGGCGTGAAGAGAAAAGAAATAGCTGAAAATTCAAGACGAAAAACAGTTTTTTGTGAATAACTCAGAAAATATCCACTTTAGGGCAAGGGTGTGATGCATACATTCACATTATTTTTTAACGTAGATTCAATATCTGCCATAAAAAAAATGGGGTTCTAATTTGAAAAAATTGATTTTTCACGATTTTGTCATACCTAACTTTGAAAGTGATTTCTCCACCCCCTGTATCATGAATCGCGATTTCGATTTTCAAAGTGGATACATCAATCTTACCTCTTGAATAATCCCAAGAATTAAAATTTTCCATCCAAAAACCTCGAAGTTATTCTTGTTTCAGCGAAGCTCTATTTTCGATTTTTGTTTCGAATTTTCCCGCTCAGAGAGAATTGTCCAACCAAAACTGATAAATGTTACATCAAAATAACTTGAAATTTTCTAAGGAATTTATTTCTGCAATAGAAAAATGGTGTTCTAATTCGAAAAACGGAAGTGACGTTATTTCCGGAAAAACCGGAGGTGCTCATGCCTTGAAAATATTTTAGATTTCATCAGCATCGTGAAATACTTATAAGCGCTGAATTTCAAGAAAATACGTTCAGTAGTTTTCCCGTATAAATATGGGTGAGATTCCTCGTGAAAGACCCTGTAGAACCTCACATTCAGTAAGTAGACGAAAACAAAACTCGAATGATTAAATTTATTAAGATCTTTCTTTATATGTGTATATTTGTATTCCAGAAGCCCTGATGGAGAGATCAATAAATGCTTGAAAGCTTGGCATAGAATCAAGAGTTTACTCTAACACTCCTACCTAGAACATAATTAGTCGTTATACCCTTAACCAAAATATTTGAATAAAAAAATGTAAAGACTATTAAGATTGAAACTATATATATATATATAGATACAGAGTATGAATGTGTAATGTATGCGAGCAACAACCTCAAGGATTCACTGTTAAGTCTTGAATACAATACTATAGGAAAAAGTTATTTCAGTAGAGAAAAACTAATTTTAGTTATATACAAAGGAATACTGTATATTTTATTATCTCAGTCTGGAATAAAATTCCTCAAAATTTTAATTACATGCCAATTGCTGTTCAAAAAAAGGTTTAAAATGTTTTTGGTTAGGAAAAACTATTATAGAGATTTTGTTTCTTTATAGTTTCGATATGTAAGGACGTGATCTACATCTGTTGATATTTGATCAAATAAAGGTTATTATTATATTTGTTGCTTCACCAATCTTATTCGCCACACAGGTCACGCTGTTCAACGGTATGAATACTTATGAGGTGAACTTGCTGATACCTTCACCTATATGAACCAATGATGTTAATAGAAGCAGCAAACAATTCAAAGTAAATAAGGAAAAACTTCCTCGACTCAACGAACACAAATAATGAGACCAAGACAATCAAACTAATGATAGAACAATAACCAGAACAAAATTATGAAAAACTGATAGAACATCATAAGAACGAACACATCCCTTATACTTCTGAACTTTTTATACTCGATAAACGTTGACAGCACAAGTAAACAGTAATAAGAACAAAAAAATTCCTTGAATATCATAATTACCCTTTCTCATGTTTACGATTTCATATTGATGGGTTATGAAGAAACTGAAAGGCAAATAATGAGTATCTCCTAATGGAAAATACGGTTTTAATAATTAATTGATACATTTTTAATGTTGGCAAACATGCATTAAGTGTAAGGAATAGGCTCCGTAATGATAATGTGTGTGGAACTCACGATGATCTATTTATGCTGATTTATTTTTCAGTGGTCATAAAGAGTTGAAAGATGTGTCGGTTGTAAATGAACAATCATCAAGTTGGACGGGCGCATAGCTGTTATTACTTGATGAGAGGCGTTACGATAAAAAGTTGTGAGAATATGGGCGTTGATCTTTATTTCATCGATTTTTCATTAAAGGAAATACATGGGGATATTCAAGTAGAAAATAACCGATAAAACAGACGTGTTGACGACCATAGAATATTATAGTATTCTAATGCGTAATGTACTCGTGAATTGTTTTCTGTTTTATACATCGGCAACGACTATATCACACTAGAAAATTATATGAAACAATTATACAGGATGAGTTTTTCTTCTTATAAAATTTTTCCAAATTTGGCCCCGTTCAAAAGAAAGGTGTATAAAAAAGTTTTCCCCTGTAATATTCAAACGACAACATCAGTTGAAAGGATCTCTAGTAGAAAGTTTTTGATAACAATCATGCATATTTTGGAATCAATAGATTTATTCCTTTTCTTGTAGGTTTCTCACTACTACTATACAGATTGGTTGAATTGCATGAAAAACGAATATCACTTGAACTAAAGGTCCGTATCTTGTACTTCCTAGATTCATTAGTCTTTTTTGCAGATAAAATCATTATTCATCTTTTTCCTAAATTGCACAGATTTTGAAATTGAAAGGAATTAAATCGATATAATCATCTGATGAAACATGAGTGAGTGAAGTATGAAAATAATGTTTTCAATCAATTCAGATTCAATAGTGGCTGCTGTGGAAGGTAATGACCTTTAGGGTTCATCAAATCTGTTGACCCTGTTAACTCACCTGTTATTTTTTGTCAGAGCGGCATCTTGGTGGACATCTGAAAAAAAGTTTGATTGATTTAGTGAATTCCTGGTAGTTTGGGATGAAGGTAGTTAGTGAACACTTAAAGCAAAAGAAAACTTGATTAGGCAAAACATATCAGTTTTCTTTTCTCATTAATTCGAAATGGCTCATTGAAAATTAGTCACCTGACGTGTTTTCTATACTTTTTGTATACATACAGGGTGATTCAAGGGAATGATCAATAAGAGGTTTATTGAAAACTGAAAATTTGCACGTTGTTGTGTGAAATAGCGATCCATATTCGTGAAACAATTTTAGACCTCTAGAGATATTGTTCCGAAAAGTCTTTTTCGTACTTCCGGGCCTAAAGTGACAACTTCACTCCTTGTGACAGGTACTAAAGTGTCACATTTAATCCCTCCGGGATTAAATATTGACGAAACTCCCGGAACGATTAAATAACAAACAAACGAATTTAAGGGATATTTTATTGAAAAATACAATTAATTAGAATGGTAATTAACGTTAATATTCAAATTAATATTGTGACAGTTCGTCATATTGACCAGTCTTTCCTGGGTTGATGCAGCAGGTAACTGACGAGTAACAGATAGATCCTTATCATTTTGAACTGGTGTTTGTTTCGAAGATCCTGCGGAAACAGGAAGCGAGAATGAGGACTGTGGCATAACTATAGTGGACGAATCGGCGACTTGACCAAATATTTTATCTGAAATTTTTGTTTATTTTTAATAGACGATTCAATATATCCCTCGGCCACGTTGGAGGATTTCCATCCTCCATGTCTCTTCAGCACGTCTATTGTTGCTCCCGAATCAGCTAACAAAGACGCAGATGTGCGTCTAAAACAATGTCCCGTATAAGACGTCGCATTTTCTAATTTCAAGAAAGCTGCTATTTGCCGTGGAAATGTACCAAACATGTTTTTTCCTACTAATCGCGTTGTACATTCATGAGGTGTCCCTGTCTTTCGCAATGCCACATATTTTCGAAATATCGCCACAAAACTGATGGCACTGTTTTCTGAATTTTTGATCACAAAATTTCGGCCAATTTTATTTTTGGTGTTTCTAATCGCAGTTAGGAAGGAATCGCCCAAATCTCTCACATCGTTGATTTCTAAATCAACCAACTCTTTTCCACGACAAGCTCCCGCAACGCCCAAAATAAGTGCAACCTACAAAAAAATTGATTTCTTAAAATTTCTGAATATAAACACATTTCGAAATTTACCTTAAGCATTAAATATTTATCATCCGGAGCCTCCCGTAAGAACTGATCTACCTGCTCAGACGTGAGAATTCTTGACTTCTTTGGCTTAAATCCCTCATTTCTTCTCTTCAAAAAAACTAATAATTTTGGAAATTTACTTATATCAATATCTTCTCTAATGTTAATAACCGATTTCAGCATTGAGTAATGTGCCCAGAGAGTTGAGGCACAAACCGCTTTTGATTTATCATTGAAGTAGACTAACAGCGCATTTTCAGTAGGTTGTCTCACATTTTTTAAGCGGCACCACTTTTTAAAAGCATCGTACTGCTGCTCGTATAGTTTTCTAGATTTCGGTGGTAACAATTCTTCACCTACTTCGGCTGCTCTTTTATCAATATCAGATACACCTTCTTCACTCATGATACCAATAATTATCAATAACAATGTTTCTTTACAATGACATTAGTAATGACAATGTTTTCTAAATTATAATTATCACAACGCAATGTTACTATGGTAACTTGTTTTAAGGACAGTTTATTGAATGAGTTGAAGAGAGAAAAAACTGATTGAAATTGTTGAAATGATTATAAAATCATACCGGAAGTACGAAAAGTATCGTATATACCTTGCGACTGAAGTACATTTAATCCTTCAGGTAAATTATGGCCTCTCTGCGGTCGGGCCATAAACTTTACCTTCAGGATTAAATGTACTACTTCAGTCCCGCGGTATATAATATACTATTTAGTCCAGAATTGGCACCGAATCACTTGTTTTCAATCCCGTACGAGGAAAATAAAAAGAGAGATCAACGTTTTTTGACACCTGAAGGAGCGGTTGATGGTTCAGAATGCATGTTTTGGAGATACCTCCATCAGAGTGGCAAAAGGGCTTCGACAATTGTTTCAAACGCATGCAAAAGTGCACAGTTCTTAATGGGAAGTATAATAATGTATTTGTCTTTATTTTCGAATCTCGAAATATTAAAGCATCCATCGTATTGGACATTTATTAGCTTCATAAGGTGAAAACTTATATCAACATAGTATCAGGTGCTGCATGTCAATTAGATTCTTGCACCAATTGATTCATTGTGACGGTCATTTCAGTATCACTCTTCTTGAGTCTGGAAAAAACTGTAGAACAAATACGTGTAAGATTCTGTCTTCACGTTAGTGCATTTTTACATTTGGTTTGAAAATGGCTCACTGATTGTTCATTTACAACTTTCAATGAGTTAGTACACTAAGGGATAGACGAAAAATTTAGCAGAAAGCTATCGATCATAATAACATTTATGTTTATTTGAAATCACAACTGATAAATTGTTGAAATCAAACTTGGTGCACTCAGAAGACTTGAGCATTTATCCCTTCAAAACACGTTTCAGAAGTGAGAGAAATAAGACAGGTCGAAGAACAAATCGTGACTACCTCCTATTCACCTTATCGCATATGTTTCGTGCAAAATGGGACAGAATACGAACATATGAACGTGGTATGCTTCTTGTTCGTTCTCGAACTTTTCGCTTGACCACTTCGGAAAAGAATCAAGATCTATGAAGCGCAGAAATTTGAACTGCAACCATTGACGGAGGTATATTCTATCATTCACGGATGGAGTTGAAAAAACTACAATTCTGAAAAAATAGCATTGTGGTTCATGCAACAATAAAAAAATGTAGAGAAGCACAACATGGGCTTAGAGTCTTTTTAGCATTCTGGAACCGTATAATATGGAAACAGTGGCCTCAAAGGATGTAAACGAATCATCAAACCTATATCAGGAATTGAAAATAAATATTCACACTTGTCGGTCAGATTTATTGGAAGTTCAAATACCCTTCTATTAAAATCAACCGACAACACATTTATTTTACCTAAAGAAATAGACATCTCTTTTCCAGTAAACTCTTCTTTGCTGAAATACCTTATTTATTTGAGTCCAAATTACGATAAAATTTCTGAGGTCCTTTTGAGGAGCAATTCTATTCGAAATTCGATTAGTCAATTAGACAAATTTCTAAATGGTTCCATCAACGATCTTCATGAAACCCACACAGTATAGAATTAACAAGAGGGAGCATATTGGGCTTCTTCTTCGTTCAACTTAGCGATCGCAAACCGCTGTGGATTCTATGCTATGAACTTCGAGTGACTAATCGGTGTCATATCTTATGATCAGCTTTGCCACAAGATTTAGCACTATATCGGTAGAAATGCTAATACAGGGATACCAAAAAATCCAGCAGAAATGAACCTGTGCACATAAAATTATAATTTACAACTCGAATCAACATTACTCGAATCGAAGCAATGAACAAGAACGCGGTACATCCACATTTAATGACGAGAGTCGGCATCTTCGGTACCTAGTCATTATGATCTTAAAAGGGCTATAGCAGTTATTGTACACCACATCGAATTTCCTGTGTGGAAGATTATATTATTTTGGTGAAGAGTTTTCTTTTGACAAAATATCTGAGAATTTCAAAAAACCAGTATATCTTAATAACTCTTCAGTATAGAGAATATATATATAATAGAAATACCGATAAATCGGCAAAACTGTAAGATAGGTCCATGCCACAACCATTGAGTTTGAATCAATGTCATAACAGAATTGTAGTCAAATTATTTCCACTTCTAATCAATCCCAATCTACGCCACTGGTTCCGGTTGCCTCGCATACACATAATTCAAGTTTCTTACTTCCCCCCGTCCAAGAATTCGCCAGCTATTTTATTCAAATGCAATACTGTATTGATTAAAAACTCTGCGAGAGAAGGCACGAATGTTTTAACAACCCCTTTCAGAGTTCATGTGAACGAATTAAAATTTGTTTTTCGTCTTCTTCTTTCCACGATTCCGCGAGTCCCGCCAGCGCCCTCATTTGGAGAGGAGAGAATATTTCCTTAATTTCTACCCCTCTTCTTGCACAAAGTATTCCTCTCCATCTCTCGTCGCCACGAATGTACGTGGGGCGTATATATCGGCAGGGATTTGCATTGTTTCGTTCTTTTGAATTCGGCAATGAAAGAAGCCATCTGGGGTTTGTTAGAAAAATTTCCAGGGTAGGTGTGGGAGCTGGGGGTGGTAGAGGCTTCGTTTGTGTCTGATATGGAGATTATGACTATTTTCAATTAGGAAAACTACGCCAAAAGTTTCATTGTATATCTTTATCCGCAGTTTCAAGTTCCAACCAGGCATCGAAACCTGATTCCTAAGGGAGTAGAATCCACAATAACATGAGAATACAGCAGACAAAATCAACAATTGGAAAAGTCTGGTGATGGTTGGAGAGAGACTCAACATTCATATCCTCAACAAAACCACGTTGGTCCAGCATTAAATAATTTATGAGTATTAGAACAACCACCACGAAAAAAGAATTACTATATGGTACTGTGAAAGCCATACTCCAGAGTCTCTTCTTGTCTTTATATAAGAAGTCCTATGAGATCGATTTCAAGAGCTTCCAGAGGGTTCAAGTTGGATCTTATTCTTCACCAACCTACGGTGTCTACTGTTTGACAAAATCCTTCCTAATATGTTTCCATTTTATTCAATGTTTCTCAGTCAACATTCAGTTTCCAGTAATCATTTCGATATCATCTCAGTAACTGGTTGGTGTCCTTTCCTGTTGAGATATATTTCTTCTTCTTCTCCAACTTATGATGTCCACTGCTTGACAAAATCCTCTCAAAAATGTTTCCATTTTATTCGATGTTTCTCAGTCAACATCCAGTTTTCAGTAATCTTTTCGATATCATCCCACTAACGGGTTGGTGTCCTTCCTCGTTGAGATATATTTCTTGCCTTGGACTCCATTGTATCACCTTTTCTGTCCAGCCCAGTTGTTGTACTTCAAAATATTGTATGGTTGTTCTACTCATTATTATATTTGAAACTTTTTCTTGGATGGATATACCCAGAACTGATCTAGAACTAGCTAGGGCTACTGTGACGATTTTGGTAAATTACATCCTGATTTAAATGTTTCTCATTCATATATCATAAAGTTGGTACATAAATAAGAGGTAACAGGATCAGTTGCAAACAAATATAATCCTGATCTTTTCCAAAACTCAAGATGGCGCGGTCAGGAATACAGTATTCACCATCTTGTCAACGACTATGCTTTGCTGACGACCTCAAAATTTTCTCGCCCATTATGAGTATCCAAGATTGTATGAACCTAAAAGATCAGATAACTATCATACAAAATTGGTGTAATATATTTCGAATGGGACTCAACATAGCTAAATGTTAGATTGTTTCTTACACTAGGAAAAATAATAAAATTATTTAAAATACAGATGCGGTAGAACGCTTCTTTGTAGATGCGATGTTGTTAAGGATCTGGGTGTTTTATTTGACACTAAACTTTCCTTCATTGAACATATGTCACAAATAATTAAAGAAGCCCCTAGGTCATATGGGGTCATTATGAGAAACTGTAGAGAATTCAGAAATATATAATCCTTGAAGGTTTTATATAATTCTTTCGTTCGGTCTAAATTGGAATACGCCAGCTCAGTATGGCATCCTATATATGAATGTCATAAAAAATGAGTTGAGAAAATTCCTCAAGTATTTGATATTCCAGATTGACGGAGTCTATCCTCCTAGAGGATCTTTATCAGCGACTGAATTATTCAAGTTTAAGTCTAAGAACAATTGTAGGATCAGTTATGTTTTTGCACAAAATCCTAAATAATAGAATCGACTGTGCCGAAATTCTCAGCAAATTAAATTTCAACGTACCATGTTTCATTACAAGAAATGTTTCAGTTTTTAAATATGCAAGAGCTAGAATGAATATCCTGCGGAAGGATCCAATAAATGTAATGTCTAATACCTTCAATGTTATCTGTACCTGTTGTGATATTTTTTCGAGTTCTCAACAAAATGTTATGAAAATTGCACTTGAACATCTGCTCGATGTATAGTTGAAATCTTGATAAATACCTTTGTGTAATATATGTGTGTATAATATTTATGATGTAATTATTTTTTATAGTTACATTCATATACCTTTCTGGTGAACTTCTTCTGTAAATTGATTTTCTGTTGGACAATAAGGCTATTATTATTATTATCTCCCTAACCCCAAACAAGATGGCGCTGGCGCATCCAGGCACTACAGTGACTTTATACAAGACAGTGGCGACAATTACCGTCATCATTTTGATTGGTTCCGCCAATAATGGTCGAAATTTCATTGTTTATCTAGCTTACCGTGCTGTTTTATATGTTTTAAAGCATTTTGTTCAATTTCCTCATTGTGTGAGTCCAATTTGGAGCATTTCATTATATCTGTGAATATCTTTAGGTATATCTATAAACTATAAAGTTTTATCTCCCACTCTCATTTATGCATACCAGTTTGGACTATTGTTTATTGATTCATTCATCTGAAGAAGGATAAAAATCAGCAAGGTGAGTGTTACTGAGCTTATTAGATTTCCTTAACGAGGTAATAAATTCTATGTTAAAATGTAGTGTATTCATATAAAAATTTAGCTGAATAGTCTGTACAAAGTTACAATATATTCAAATGTCATAAGGAGAAATTCAAGTGATAGATAGGTTCATATTTTTCATAGATGAATTAACTCAGAAGCAATACGTGGTTGTGCAGTAATTGATTGTTCCAAATTTTACGTTTTACAAATGTAGTTTTATGCAGAGCATTTCAGTGAAAAATATCCACCCCTCAAAATTATAAAGGCTTCACTTTTATGATAAAACACGTCAAGAATTGTATATTATAAAGAAAAACGTCTTTTTGCCCATATGTAGATGTTATGACTAGACCCACCCCCCTCTATGATCATTTGTTGATGGAGCACCCTATACATTAGTGCTTTCTCTCCTACAAAAGGATTACGAAAAAATTGAATTCGAAAACGAAAAGACAACCAGTTAGGAGTTAACGTATAATTCTAATATAGTTATCTATATATTTACTAATATATTAACAATATAGTTCATTTACTAATCAGCTAAAATATTTTAAAAGATGCTCAAATTGGTTTCCATATAAAGATGCAATCAATTTTCAGGTGTTCTTTCTAAAAAGTGACGCCTTCAGAATTACCTATATGTGGATTTCATAGTTGTAATTGAAATGCTCTGTATACCGGATAATATAAATATTGAATTGCAAACGTGTAACTATGAGTATTTTCCAGTTCAGTTTTTCTAATCATATTCAGGGTAGATAGGTAAAATGAAATCCAAAAAGAACTTTTCGATTCTCAAAAATGAATCAATTAATTTGGCATTGACTAATATGTCATTTGAAAGAAGGCTCACAAATTGTTTCAACAATATTTTTTTCCACATAATCATTTTTTTTTTGAGTCGAAAGATCCTACAGTGAAATATATCTCAAAAAATAATGCTTCATGTTTGAATCTATTATTTCCCGCCGACAGTTAATGGCAGCTGTAACCTATTGTCGCCACTGTCTGGAGTCACAGTACCAGGCACCAACTAAGGAGGTCATGGGTCTAAAGTGGTCCAGAACCAGCTTAGTATATCTACTTCCATTATTCTAATTTTACTGTTGTACTCGGCATTTATTGTATTTTCCAGATCATAGAATAAGGACGCGACAGCAGTCCTTCAGGATTTTGCCATGAGTCACAGGTCCAAAGCTAGCACTTGATCTTCCAAATTATATCGGATTCTGATAAATAATATAACGTCGGTGAAAGAAATTGGAACAGCCCTGGCCTCTGGGTCCTGAAAATAAATTTTTAGCAGTTCTTTGTGCCGGGCCAGCTTCTAAATTATTAAGTGAAACGTACATGAAGGATCCTTCTGGCAATTTCCCCCCTTTTAAGTATAAAAACTTCTCCATTGAACAATTAATTAGTTATGTTTGGTTATTACGATGAAAATAATCTTTGATGAAGAATTAAGCTAGACGGAGTGGGAATTCTGCTTTGATCTTAGTCCGTTGAAGTAAAATATTGCCGTATAGATCTCCGTAATTTTCTAGCCAGTCATGACATGCTCATTAAAGATTATCATGATTATAATAGTCCACTTTTGTTAAGCGAAAACTTTCATATTTCTTCCCTTGATTAATTTTTTTTCGCCTAATGCAAAATATACAACGTTTTACCATCGGAAACTTGAATGCAGTCCAACTTTGGTTATGCTAAGAAAATACAATATATGGACTGGCCTGATTTAATGTTGTCTTCTAGTAATTCCCATACTTGTTAAAATAAATAAAGAATAATAGTATATTATATATTCGATGTTGAATGATTTGGAAAAAATGAGAAAATTGGACGTTGCCACCGATTTTTCTTTTGAAATCATTTACATCATTGAAGATTTTGCTATTGAATAAAATAAAAATTTCACCTTTTCTATGGATGGATGAGAATTAAGAGTAGTACATTTTAATCCTGAAGGTAAATTCCTTTTATAATTTACCTGAAGGATTAAATGTACTTCGAAGTCGAAACAATTCTCAAAGGAAATATATACGATTACAGTTATTTTCTTTAATATGTTATAGTATAGTACTTCCGGTATGATTTTATTAATTATTTCAATAATTTCAATCAGTGATTTTATTAATTATTTCAATAATTTTCAGTTTTCTCTCTCTTCAACTAATTTAATAAACTGTCTTTAAAATAAGTTACCATAGTAACATTGCGTTGTGACAATTATAATTTAGAAACATTGTCATTACTAGTGTCATTGTAAAGAAACTTTGTTATTGATAATTATTGGTATCATGAGTGAAGAAGGTGTATCTGATATTGATAAAAGAGCAGCCGAAGTAGGTGAAGAATTGTTACCCCCGAAATCTAGAAAACTATACGAGCAGCAGTACGATGCTTTTAAAAAGTGGTGCCGCTTAAAAAATGTGAGACAACCTACTGAAAATGCGTTGTTAGTCTACTTCAATGATAAATCAAAAGCGGTTTGTGCCTCAACTCTCTGGGCACATTACTCAATGCTGAAATCGGTTATTAACATTAGAGAAGATATTGATATAAGTAAATTTCCAAAATTATTAGCTTTTTTTGAGAGAAGAAAATAGGGATTTAAGCCAAAGAAGTCAAGAATTCTCATGTCTGAGCAGGTAGATCAGTTCTTACGGGAGGCTCCGGATGATAAATATTTAATGCTTAAGGTAAATTTGGAAATGTGTTTATATTCAGAAATTTTAAGAAATCTATTTTTTTGTGGGTTGCACTTATTTTGGGCGTTGGGGGAGCTTGTCGTGGAAAAGAGTTGGTTGATTTAGAAATCGACGATGTGAGAGATTTGGGCGATTCCTTCCTAATTGCGATTAGAAACACCAAAAATAAAATTGACCGAAATTTTGTGATCAAAAATTCAGAAAACAGTGCCATCAGTTTTGTGGCGATATTTCGAAAATATGTGGCATTGCGAAAGACAGGGACACCTCATTCAAAATTTTTTGTTCAATACATCAACAAAGAATGTACTACGCGAGTAGTAGGAAAAAACATGTTTGGTACATTTCCACGGCAAATAGCAGCTTTCTTGAAATTAGAAAATGCGACGTCTTATACGGGACATTGTTTTAGACGCACATCTGCGTCTTTGTTAGCTGATTCGGGAGCAACAATAGACGTGCTGAAGAGACATGGAGGATGGAAATCCTCCAACGTGGCCGAGGGATATATTGAATCGTCTATTAAAAATAAACAAAAAATTTCAGATAAAATATTTGGTCAAGTTGCCGATTCGTCCACTATAGTTATGCCACAGTCCTCATTCTCGCTTCCTGTTTCCGCAGGATCTTCGAAACAAACACCAGTTCAATATGATAATGACCTATCTGTTACTCATCAGTTACCTGCTGCATTAACCCAGGAAAGACTGGTCAATATGACGAACTGTTTCAATATTAATTTGAATATTAACGTTAATTACCATTCTAATTAATTGTATTTTTCAATAAAATATCCCTTAAATTCGTTTGTTTGTGATTTAATCGTTCCGGGAGTTTTTACATTTTGAGTGATAGTTTGACTGAAGTAATTCTGTATTTATGGCTGTGAAACTTTTTCGGAACGTCGTCTCAAATAGGGTAATGAGTATTGAGGTATATTTTTTCAGGAAGATGTTTAATAACGGGGACCGGTCAACATCTGTTTGCTCATTCAAGATAATGTTTTGTGAGTTATATCTGTTTATTTAGAGGGGTTCTAAATATGTTAATCTTGAACTTTTACTTTCTGTATGGAGGATTTCGAAATTTTGGTTAAAATTATGTCCGTATTCATTTAAATGTTTAGCATATGAGGAATTAGTATTTTCGGTTGCGTAACTACGTTCATGCTTCTGATCTCGTTTGTTAAATGATCTTCCCGTTTGACCTATATAAATTATAGGGCAATCCAAACAAAGTAACTTATAGACCCCTGATTTATTTTTTCGATCTATTCGGTCTTTGTTGTTTTTTATATGTTATCCTTAATTGTTTGTTGTGTTGAATGAGACATTGCAGTTGAAATTTTTTGTGAAATATTTAGCTACTAATTCTGAAATGTCCTTTATACATATAACTGAGACAGATGTATTTTTTGTCTTTATTATCTAAAGTTGTTGGCAAGACATAACTCATTGCAATTTTCTGCTGTTTTTTGAAAAGGAGTTGATCAATTAAGTTTTTTACATTGTTTTTTGCTATCTGTTTGATAATGTTCAATTCTGAAGTGAAATTATATTACTTACTTATTTATATTACTATTATAAGCTGAAAGTTTATGAGTAATAGGATGGTTTGAAAAATTATGGATTGTTATATCTGTGTGGGTGGGATTGCGAAATATACTAAAATCATGTTTATTGTTAAATTTTGATATTTTCAAATCTAAAAAATTTATGCATCCGTTTTTTTCCTCTTCGAAAGTGAATTCAATATTAGGGTGGATTTTATTAATAAAATTGAAAAATAATGTGAATCGTCTCTTTGTGCCTTTAAAACAACAAAGAATGTCATCAACAAATCTAAACCAATAAAGGAAACACTTGCTAATCATTAAGCATTAAGCACAGTCGAGTCATCCTTCAAAATCAATTCATATATTCGATTGATAAATTGAAAAATAAGAACAATTAAATACAAATGAACAATAAAAACGCAACTGCCACACAACATTTTGGACAGTGGAAATATTTGATATAATCAATCAACTCCACCTCAAGATTTCGTGATCAAAAATCTCAGCAATATTTTTCGTAACAATTCAGTGGTATCGCCCACTACACAGATACCATACAAAACACACCCTGCCAGTCAAAATAACTAAAAGCAACCTCACGACGGGGGTTGGCATAAATTGAAACGGCTAGGTAATTGAAATTTCAACGGCAAATAAGGGCGTGATAAAAATGAATGAAGGAAAATATTGGGTTCAAAGATGAGGGGCTGAAATCAATACCCGTTGTAATTAAAAATACACAAAACGGAAATTGTGAGCGACTTACATTTGGGCGAGAACGTCTTCGGCAATGGCAGATCGTGATATCCGTCTAGGGGTGAGGTCGATCTGGATGGAAATGTATGACGCCTTCCTGCAAGAAAAGCGGAATGATGAATTTGGAAAAGTGTCTCTTTTCGTAACATTATTTTTATCATTTTTGATCATTCACTCTATTTATTGAGTTTGATTGAAGTATTTTTTACGGTTCAGAGTTTCATATGTGTTTCAGTTGAATTCTTTTATTGTTATATTTTGTACTATAGCTTTGTCTCATTTGAGCATTAGGATGTTATTTATTTGTAAAGTGATAACGCTTTCAGAGTTCACCTTTAGCGAAATTTCAGTTTTGTTGATTACATTAATGTTTATATATTATTTGCATACCTTATAAAGAAGAAGAATATGGTGATTTCTTCAAGTAAACTAATTATTATTATTTATGATTATTATAATCTTCGCATATGGGCGATATATAGATGAAAGAATGTCGTTCGTGTTTATTGAAGTGAAATTTCTTTAGGCTCGACTAGGAGGTAACTTGACGATAATGCAATGGAAGTCCGTTACGGCAATATGGCGTCACGTTTCGGTATCATCCGGTTTTCAAATATTTCATAGATAGTTTATAAACAAATCAGTCAAAAATTTTTGAAAAAATGAAATAATTAGCAAAAAATATTAGATTGAAAATATTAAATTGAATAATGATAACTAATTTTTAATAACACTTATCGGCCGCCATATTTGTTAGTACACGAACGAAGCAGCGGGAATTTTGAATTTTGAATTCAGGCATCCAATTACTTGAATCTTTATTTGCCAACCACCCTGATAATCCAGTATTTAAAGTATATGTTAGGCCCGAAGACCGAAAACGCTCAGTGGCCGGAAAAAATGGCCACATCGCGTTTTGGCTGCCTTCGAACGCACAGAACGCGTTTTGGCTGTTTTTAAACGCGCTCGCAACGCGTTCTGGTAATTGTTGAACAGCCGGAACGCGTTTTGTCAATTGTTCAACGCTCACAACGCATAAAATTTATATTGTCCCTCATAAAACAAAGTTGAAAATTGAAATACAATTCAATTATTGACAACTACAATTGGATACCAAAGATGGGTTCGGTTTTTCTTGCCGAATCATTTCAACAATATTAAATTTCTTATAATTGTTTTTCAGTTCTAGGAAGAAAGTTACACTAATAAACTTATATTGTCGAGCATATAATATATAAATGCATGAATGAAAAAGCGAAAAGTTCTTTATTGAACAAATGAATTTCAATTTATTTTCTACAAATCCAACTTATTGTGGAGAACAAAACAAACTTGAATTTATAACTCTTTTAATTACTTTATTAGAAACAATTCAATTATTGAAAACTACAATTAAATACAAACGACGGGTTTTTCCGAACTTTTGTGTACTTTACATAGGTACGTTACTTATTTTCGCAAGAACTGTTTGAATGACATTTCGAATTACATAGTACATTTGAATTGTATCCGCAAAGTATGGAACAAATTCATTTTTAGCTAATCAGACCATTTTAAGAAATAATCCTGAAACACATCGATTTTTATTTTAATTAACCTTATTTTAAAATAATAATCTAATATACATCGTGAATTTTTTTCGAGTAATGACATCACCGTCATTTTTTTTAAATTGAACTATTTTGTCTCCATTTCCGGATTACTCTAGCTGAGCTGATTCCAAAAATGTATCACATGTTGATTCCAATAGGTACAGGGTCGACAAATAGACTATATTTAGTTTGAATATGATTAAATAAAAACTTATTTAATAAAATTTCCACATTTATTGTGTTTTAACAATATGTAACACTACATTTGCAACAATTGTTTGCCAAATTCTTGGCTTCTTCAGGCGAGTTCGATGTTAAACTTCTTGAACTTTCTAGTTTAACATCGAACTCGCCTGAAGAAGCCAAGAATTTGGCGAAACAATTGTTGCAAATGTAATGTTACATATTGTTAAAACACAATAAATGTGGAAATTTTATTAAATAAGTTTTTATTTAATCATATTCAAACTAAATGAAAATGGATTTCCATCAAGTGAGGACCTCAACCATTCAAAAAATAGACTATAGTTTTGTATGTGCTCAGTGCAGTAAAGAAATGCTAGACCACAAGTACCAAACATGTTCGGAAACAACTTATTTTTAATATTCTAAAAATGTAAAAAACTACAGGGTCTTACATTTGAACCAATTGCCGTTAGACAAACGCGTTCCGGCTGTTTAACAATTACCAGAACGCGTTGCGAGCGTTTAAAAACAATCAAAACGCGTTGTGCGTTTGTAGAAAGCCAGAACGCGATGAGGCCGTTTTTTCCGGCCACTGAGCGTTTTCGGTTTTCGGGCCTAACATATACACTAAACAATTTCTTCACTCATTAAGTATTAAATAAAATTCCACTACCAAAAAAAACTGTGATTCAAGAACAATACACAGGACTGCTGAAAACTGACTTGGGGAAATAATTGCGCATATTCATATCGCTAAAACTTAATTTTTCACTTTATTGTCATTATTACTCAATTTGTTCATATATTTATTTAAGTTAATTCAAACAATTCAACTATGGAAAAACCACAAATTATCAAAAATCATAGTATTTGCCAATTTTAAAACTCCCAAAATTACCCAACCTGAAATCACATAAACATATCGATAAATAATCATTAAACACTCAAACGTTAGGCACACAAAAAGTTACGATTCCCTTAGCCGGCCTCGATCCTTCGGCCCATTAATTCGTAGACGGATCAGCTTGCCACAGAGCCATTGAACCGTAATTGATAGTAGAGTCACTTTATCGAAAATACATCCACTGAAAAGGGACTTTCATCTTCCATGGATAGGTAAGGTTAAACCATATATGTGAAATGCTAAACGCAGAGAGATGGCAACAAAGATAGATAGACGGATAAATCGGCGATAGCTATCTATTCGTAATCATCAATACTTTATTGAAAACGGCCGTTAGACAACAGACAACCTCAAGATGCTGATATCAATTGAGCACTTACCCATTATGCCTAATTATGCACAAAATATGTATTTAGAGTTGATATTTCGAATAAAATAGCATTTTTAAATGACCTCGATTCCAGATCCTGCTCATTACCAAAGACATCTCGAAGAAAACAGCCTCCTCCTGTATGTGTGTAATGAAAGACTGCACGGGTGTAGAAAATTTCGTTTTCGCGAGGGGGAACTTTAATTTCATCCCAGGCTGACGTCACATTTCCATACGAGAGCGAGAGAGGGAAAACTCCTAAGAAAGTTAACGAAGGAAAAAGGAGGGAAAATTACTAATTAAGAATACGAAAGAAAGGGCCGATGTTTAAAATGCGTGAGCCCGGCGAAAGTATATACGTATATATGAGACAAAGGAATGAGACTCCGCCGAGAAGGGAATTGAGTTAGAAAATGGCGGATTGTACGTCCTCGCCGGGAATTTGCATGTAATTAAAGTATAAGGAAAAATCAGCCCGGCCCAGATGTACTATATTGCGACCAGGCTCTGATTGCGTTAATTTACAACTCCTTCTCTCTCTTCGAAACGTTCCTTCTTCTTTGCTTTTTCATGATCGAGATGCCCGCCCATTTGTCTTTCCAGGTCGATCTGGATTCAGTGGTGGAGAGCCAGCATCCTGTTGATATTCTTCAATGCTTTTTAAAAAGACTATATTTATCCAGTGACGGCTCATCACTGTATTCATGCTCTGGCGGGCCTACTCGAAAATAATCGAGAAAAAATAATTGAAAATAAATATTTTCATAGGAACTTATTCTAAATGACTGATTCAAAATTCCAATTCCAGAAATTAATCCTGAATCTTTTTCTCAACCCTCTATATATTTCGCAATTCAGCTCGCCACATGAGAGTACACCTTATTTCGATCAACATGACATGACAATAATAATTTTGATTCCAAGTTCCCTTATCTCTCATTATATCGCTCACGTCGGCCAGCCGAGCTACGGGTTCATTATGAATTACACAGGGTGAAATTAAATTATGGGCAGTTTTTACGGTGATGAAATTCATGGACGTATTAGGTCTTATTCAATTTTTACTTATTCCAAAATGCGTTCGATAATCAGTCTCGATTTTTTGATGAGTACCTACATTTTAGATATAATAGAGAATTTCGAATTTTCGGAGTAAATCATTGCAAAATTAAACCCTGTATAATTCTCAATAGATCATTCAATACAGTTCCTTGAAATGAATTCTTTAGAGGGATTTCAAAAATACGTAAATGTATACAGGGTATTCCATTAAAAAAAACGGTGAAACTGTACTTCAAGTCTTGAAGTCCGAAGATGGTTCAAACGATGATTAAATTCGGATCAATTATAAGAAAATTATTGAAAAAGTGACAACATGGTGTGACTATTGTTTACGTTACAAAATGGTGAACACGTCGGGTTTGATAGATCGTGAAATCTAAACAGGCAATTGCGTAATATTGTTAAGGAAATGTTGAGAAGGTGACCAATATTTAATGACAATTGGTTGTTATGATGGATACTTTGCAAAGGGAAGTAGCTTAGCGTTTACTTCAGTTGCAATAGCTACAACAGTGTTTAAAGTCAGACTGAACTGTAAATTCCGTCTTGAAATTATCAATGAAAAACCAGTTTGCAACATCGAATATTTATCTGACATGCATTCATACCACACTGACGGCCGCTGCATATATTTTGGAATTTTTTATTTCCTTAGTACTTTTGTGTCTATCAATTCAATATTGAATTGAATAGTTTGTGGTATTTACAGTTCGTACTATTATTGAAAATTGAAGAAATATTTATATTTTTTAGCTGGAGTTCGGTGGAAACAATTGATTAATAATAAAGAGTTTTTTCATTGCAAAAAATTAAGAAAGGTAGCTTTATTAAAAATGGAAAATTTGGAAATGCAGCAGATTTTATTGTAACGAAATACAGTGTTTCTATTTCAAAAGTAATAAAATTTTTGTTATCAATGAATGTAGCAAATGATCGAATCCGGGATATTTGTTGATATGCTGATTGGAGAAGCCCATCATCTGTTCTTGGTTCTGCTCACCATATGTAGATTTCGCTCAGGAAACCTATTAATGAACAATTTTTAATTAATCAGTGCATCAAACAGGGTATTATAAGAAATTTTTTTCTCAAATATACTTATTTTAAAGATAAATATAATTTTTCAATGAGAATTAAACAGCGTTTATAGTTCACTTAGATCTCACTTCTTGTCATTTAACTAATTATTCACAAATAATCGGATTTATCTTTTCTTTAAATGGAATACCTACCTTCCTTTTAATAAGGGAAGCTTTTTTATAGATTTGTTTGTTGAGAAAATAGATTCGAATTTTTCATTCGAGAAATTGCTACGATAATAATGGTTAGAATAAATTAAAATGTTGAAAATTTTTTTTCTTGTGAATAATGTCATCTCATCATTATAATGGGTCGCTACTACACAGCGTAGACACCACTCATCAATAAAATTCGTCTAAATAATTATTTTAAGCAATCATATAAAATACTGAGACACATCTCAACTTGTAAATTCAGGTGTGCATTATTTGAACATAAATTTAGAGTGGTATACTCTGATCAATAGTAATTATTATTACTATTACTTTCCTAGGACTGAACTTCAAAATTTCCTAGAAAATATCACGTTCCTAAAAAATAATTTTAATCCTTCAACCATAAATGTATAGAAATCGATGTATGAGAAATCCTCATCTTCCTATTTTTCAATTTCCCACTCTCCTCTCATCTAACCAACCATCTCTCCCCACCTTCCATAAAAAACAAATGCGTTTTTCCAACCCACCCCTAAAAATTAACCCCTCGCAATTATCGCAAAGCCTCGTTCGCGAGTCATGTCTATGATCGGTCGCGGAACTCAACCCCCTCTACCCGCCGGCCCTTCACCCTCTCGTTTCCCATCTCGCGCAACCCCCACGTCACACACGTTCGCTGCCTCGGAACCGTCTTGATTGTCATTATAAGGGAGTTTTAATAAGGGAAGTATTGATGTTCGTTTTTAATGCACGTATTCTTATTCTTAGCGCACGGTGTGTCCCTACCCCCTCCCCTGCAACCCTCCCCTCATGCCGCTTCTTGGCCGTCTTGCTTTCTTCCCCCTTTTCTCTACATACTGGAACTTGTTTTCCATCTATCGGCTGCTTGATAGTCATTAGGGGTAGGGGGTTGTAATAAGAAAGTATTGATGTTTTAGTTTTTAATTTATGCATGTGCTCTTTCATTAAGGGAGGGAGACGCGATTTTTACTGCACCCTTAGATTGGATTCTGAGCCCTGCTCTTGCTGTAATGGCACGGTTTGAAATGAAAAAATAAATGAGATGTGTGTTACGGAATTAGGAGTGGGTCCCTTAAGGGATGAAAAGACAGAAGAGGGTTTTCTTGATGGATTTACATACGTTGGCAGTAGATGAACATTTGTCAACTTATATTATTTGAGGAAAATTATTAATATTTTTTTTCATCAACTCAATAGGTTTGCATACGTGTGAGTTACTCTTAATCCGTTGTTAAGTACAATTCCTTATTTTTTATTTTTTTAATTTTTAATTTTTTTATAATATTTATTTTTGCTAGTACTGGTATAACCGCTTGACGTTCAGTTACGGGGTATGTATGATATATATTACTAATATGTGTTCAATTAAAAAAGAATATACAGGTTGTCTCGTAAGTCTACGTCAAGTGGTTACTGGACGATATGCTAGGTTATACCAGTTCTATCAAAACAAAAAAATATTAAATGGGACTTTTTAATGTAACTTGCAGATGGTAGTGCGGTACATTTTTTTTAAAGATGTCAAACTTAGCTGAAAACATATTTTTTAACCATGTCTCAACGAAACTTATATTTTTTTTTACTGAAACAATTATACCTAACAATGGATTTGTGCCTGTAATCAATAGCATATTTTTAAGGATTACGTTCCAAAAAAATCACTGCAAAATTGGAAAATTTGTGACTATAAAACCTAAGGATGTAGTATAGGATGTCAATTTTCACCATTATCGAAAATATACCTATTACCACTTAACCAAGTGACATAGATTTTTTTTTTATTTTTGTTAGAATATAACCTAGCATATCGCCCAGTAACCGCTTGGCGTTGAGTTTCATGACACCCTGTATAGATATATTATGTAACAGCATCACATTTGAAAGATTTCTACAAATTTGATAATTAGTTTTCGATATGTTTATTGTAATCAAGGCATGCTTATTGAAAAAATTCAGAAAATCATCTGCTTATAATATATATCGTTTTCTAATTGCTCCTGCTCTTTATTTTCTAAATCAAATTCATCATTAAAGATTATGTGTCTCCAAATAGAGTTGAACTATACAAACAAAAAACTTAATTTGACATGATTTGACGCATTTACCAAACCGTTCTCGATGTGCCCCAACAACAAATAAACAGTATTATGCAATAATACTGACAGTACTGTGTCATCCGCTGCAGTATATTCAATTCAGTTTTTATTGATTGTGAACTGTAATATTTCTTTGCTGGGACGAACCTTTTATTTGTATTTTTCATTGTCAGAAAACATATGCCATCTTCCAATCTATCAAATAAAAATTGAAATTTCCATAAATATAGACAGTTAAGGAAAAACCAGAAAAAACTTGACAATCCACGATCATTTCCGGTCATAAAAAAGAAAGGCAATCTATTCAACTAGCCGTACTAACAATTTTACACTATACGACCACAAAAAGAGAATTAAACGTATTCATTTCTGTATGCATTCAGTGAAAATGATTTCAAATTGGAGTTTTCTCTTAGCGGTGGCTGCTGTCACACTTTCATTGATACCGCAAATCCAATTTTTTGCCCATAACCTATTGAAGGAGCTTGCGTAACTTCTGCTGGAACCTTCTTGAATCGGTTCTCACACACCGCAACTCCAAAGTTTTCGGCAAAATAAGTAAAAGTGAAAGAACTATTAGATGGAATCGATTCGTCCTGCATCTGTACGGTGTTCGCGATTTTACGGATATTTGGAATTCAAATTATGGCCGTGAAGATTGGTTGAAATTTTTTTTTTCGGCCAGTTTCTTATTCCAACGTGATATGCCATCCGATATGGTCGGATTTACGTGAAGGTTACATGTGGTTTTTACGTAATCGGTTAATTGGGAATTTCATCAGGTTGAATCGTGTGTGAACGATTGATGTCTTGATTTTATCGAAACTGTAAAATGGATTGGAGAATGAAAGATGGTTCCGTTATTTCTCATTTCTAGAGCATGTTTCTTGAATGAATGTACACAGTTCACGCGACATTCGATCCAATAGTAGTTATTAGCTTCGTCTAAACCAGAGATAAATGCAAACAGGAGAATGGTAACTCTAGTGCTAATCTCTTTGACCGTGTTCGATGATAGCGCGCTAACGGCGTACTTTGGAACTGCAGCTGGCGGGAAATTCAAATCGGCTAGGACATTTTGACGCCAAATTACAATCGGTGTATAATGCCTAGTTGACCGGAGATTCAATATCCGCTGAAACTAATTCTCAACACTAAAAGTTAGGTTCGAAGTTTCAAAGGACAGTTGAATCTAGAGTTTAGGTTAACTTAAAACCAGTCGTTTTAAAAATTATTGAAGAACCGTTAAAAGGCTGAAGTTGAATGAGAAAATAGGAAAGAACACCTTGAAGATATTGTTCATTTTACCGAAAACTGAATAGAATTGCTTGTCTTATTTTTTCTTTGTTTAACCCTAAACAAATGTAGATATTCAACATTGAACAACTACTTTCAAACATCTTAAATGAAAGATCAAAATTAAATTAAATCAATAAAATTCAATGACCAGAAAATCAAAAGCAAAAATTATAACACGAATCGTTAACTAATGGAAATAAAACAAATAACTACAAAATATGTAGGATGATAATAAAATATACATATAAATAAACAAAGTAATTGTAATGGTCAAAACATTATAATAATAAAAATATTTAATCTTCAAAATTTTTTTATTGGTGCTATTGCAAATGAAACAAAGGGAAAAATGCAATCATTTGTTTTTACTTTATTCTTCAGAAATAAGTGTGGCAAAATAGCAAGTTGTGAAAATTAATTCTCCCGAATAGTCACTCTGTTCTCAAAACATTTTTTTTCCAAATACAAACATCAATTTTTGTAGCTTGTTCAGAGAATCTACATGATATTTTCGATGACAAATCCACAGTATTCACGGTATCGTGCGGCGGTCGTTACACCAGGTATACTGGCATGAAGTTAGCGTCAAGATACAAATGTCCCGATAGGGAACATTTGTTGTGAACGAGCAATTTTGTATATATACTCTAGAAGGTATTAGAAGAAACATAGGGTACTTTTTATTAAAAAAAATTTTTTTACGAATGATAAGAAAATTATTTGTCAAAAAATCGGCCAATTCAGCTACTTAAGCGCCATCTAGCATTACAGTAATGAAGTTTCAACTGTGAATACTGTAATACTGTCCCACTGTATTACCGACGGTGACGACAATATCCAAAATTCATACTCGGGTAAAAAGCTAGTAATTCTATAATTTACAATATTAACTTATTCTGATGTTTTCAAAACTCTTTACAATTTGACAGGTCCGCACTGAGCCCAGACGGTCCGTTCCCACCGTCCCAAATTCTGTAATCCAGTCCTGTCAAAGCTCGGAAAAACTCTCGATATACCGTCATCTACGGTATGGTTTATTGCATCGTTAAAGTTGCGCGCCTTAATTTTTCAATAATTCGATTAATTTTTATATCAAATATACCAGATGCCTTCAAGAAACGCCTCCCAATCCTTCCCCCCCGTCCCAGCAGTTAATTTCATTACCGAAACTGCCACATCCACGTCGGGACGTCGAGGACGCGGCTACGCAGTTTCGGCGTCGTGAATTTTTACATTTTAATTGATTTTCCATCGAACGGAGTCGTTGTCCTTATTGGATTATGATACTTCTTCTGGCGAACGGTTCGATTCGTCGATTTGACGATGAGTTATCCCCTGTTAACGAGATGAGAGAATTTTCGCTGCATGAGAAATTCGCAAAAGGAAGAATCTTTATTTAGTTTTATAATACCGTCTACACGTTCTCTCTTGTTTCTTTTTGTAAATGTAAATACATTAATGGTGATGCTAATCTGTAAGAACGGGATACACCAATATAAGTTATATCTATATACGATACTGTCAATACTGTGAATTTCGTATTGACAGTATGAGGGAGATTCCGCCAACAAGTAATTTATAAGCTTAATTTCAGTTTTCAAGTCCAAACTTGTCCGATACCTCGTCTAACGTATTTCAAAACTTGCATAATTTATATTCCGTGATTAATAGGAAGAGGTCTGAAGTACTACTGTGATACATCATGCCTATAATAAAAAGTAAATGTTTGTCACTGCATGACAAGGCCAGATTAATTGAAGATTGTAATAACGGTATAAGTGTTACACGTTCCTGTCAAAGAAATATGGAGTAGCAGAATCGACAATACATTGAAACCGATGAAACAAAGTACCTTAAAAGTGCGGAATATCCAGAAATGGCGTGAAAACTGTATAAATGGTTCTTAGCACAAAGGGAAAGAAATATACCCGTATATGGCGAAATTATTAAACAAAAAGCATTGAATCTGAAAAGTGTCATGAGCATAAGAAATTTTAATGCTAGTGATGGCTGGTTGCAACGTTTCAAAACTCGATATGGAATTCGTCTTTTGAAAATTACGGGCGAAAAGTAATCGTCTCAACCCGAACTTATCGATCCATTCATACAAAGGTTGAAGCAGATAATTCAGGAATTTGATTTGAATGAAAATCAGCTGTAAAATGCTGACGAAACTGGCCTCTACTGGCAACTGCTACCTGAAAAAAACTTCTGTTTCCATGTCTGAGAAAACCGCTCCAGGTATAAAGACTGCCAAGCAAAGAATTACCATTTAAGATTTATATTATCGCAATAGTTTACTTCCCTCTATTCTCAATACCAATGTGCCTATTGGAACTGCCCTAAAGAAATTGTCATTAAGAGATGAAATGCTAAATTTAACAACATCATAGCAGGAATTAGATAAAGGCTGAATGAAGCTTCTCGAATGGTAAGATTCAAATTCGATAATCTTTCTAATACAACACTCTTCATAATAATCTCGGAACATCTAACAAAATAATTCCTCCTAAATTTACGCCACTCCGGTCCTGTGCGCGCCTCTCCCAGCTGAGGGTGGGGGTAAAAATTCAGCTTAAAACATGCAAAGATCGATTAAAAATTCCTTCCGATTAATAATTGAGAATCTTCTTTCTCGGCAGTGTACGAAGGGTTGCGAGATGCTGATGAGTCCCTTGGACTGCCGAGATCGTGGGGTTCTCCCAAGGGTAGGGGGAGTTAAGACGGGCAAAGGGAGGGCTGAAGAAGACTGATTGTGTTCAGTATGTGTCAGAGGAAGAACAAAGGACGGACAAGGCGGCGTTTCCGGCCGAAATTTGGTACGGAACGGGAATTTAAAATTTGGAAAATTGGGGTATAAATGAAAATCGAATTTTCAATGAATTTGACTGAATATTTAGCTCCTATCAAAAATTCAATGTTTATGGAGCACAGTTATCACAAAATAACATTGATTATTTTTCCGACCCAAATATCGACCAATAGAATTGCACCATTCGACGTCACGTGGTACAACCTACATGGTATTATACTGATAATTTTTTGAAAATTTTCTCTGGTAGTTGCTATATATAAACAAAACATGATCCAGTCAAATTAAGCACACGTCAAACTGACAGGTTGAATTCAATTGTGAAAATTGGAGATTTTGCATGAAAATGAGTCGATTTGGAGTTTGTTCTCTGTCCACCATCGATAAAAAAGTCAAAGGAAATGTTCCCATTCATACGGAGAAGGCAAAAATAACAGTTTGGAACCAATTCACTACTTTTTGTACTGAGAGGGAATACACATTGAGTGCTGAAACGAGTGAAGCGCAATTGGCAAACATTATGAAAGATTACGCCTACAATATGAAGAAAATGGATGGAGAAGACTATAAGGAAGGTACAATAAAAACAATGTGGAATCAGACTGCCAAATTACTTCAAGAAAAGTATTTGAACGATTTCGACATCAAAATCAACCCATTTTCGGATGTTGCATTCAAGACCGTTCGAGGAGCTCGTGATGCCAAGCGTAAGGCTTTACAATCTATTCCGGAAAAACGGAGGGCAAGTGCAGCAGCGTTGGAGGAAAAATATTGGGATGCAATGACCACTGTTTGGGACGAGGAAACTCCTGATGGCCTCCAGAAAAAATTATTCATGATAATATCAGTGGAATTGGCTTGGAGAGGTGGTGAGGGCAGCATGGCGTCAATACATCACTTCAAGGCAGAACAGCGAAATGACGGGGAAACAACTGGGAGAATTGAATACAATCCAATTTTCGGCAAGACCACACAAGGTGGTGATAAAAAATTATCAGACAGCAAGTGGCTGGTGGAGAATCGGGAAATCCCTGACAAGTGCCCAGTGAGACTGTTCCAGAAATTGAGAGAGAAGAGAGATGTCAATATCAAGAGCGACAGGCTATTCCTGACCCAAAATCCATTCTGGAATAAAGTTCCAGGCGCTAGGTGGTACAAGGATTCCCCAGTAGGCCAAAACACGATTTCAAAGTGGGTTAAGGAGTCAGCACAAAAAGCTGGGCTTGACCTTGGTAACAAAAAAATCACCAATCACTCCAGTCGTACAACAGCCGTCTCCAATCTAGCGAAATCGGGCCTGGGAGAGCAGCAGATAATCAAAATAACTGGACATGCCAACAGTAACTCCATCAAGCCGTATCTCCAACTCGACCAGAAACACCACGAATTAATTGTCAAGAAACTGCGAAGGAGGAAGCCTACTGCAGAAAATGCCATCAACAGCATAAACCTCATGCCATCTACCTCTTCTGGGACCATTACCGATAACTCTGACTTGAAGAAAACATGCACCAATGTTTACAACAATTGTATTTTTAATTGCACTACCCTGATTCTTAATTAAATGTTGTTTTATTCATTATGAAATTCTTATTTGTTAACTGTACATTTCGTCTCATGGTGCAATTCTATTGGCCGACATTTGGGACAGAAAAATAATCCCCCGAATACCACACGAGCTTCAAAATTATCTGGTATCGTCAAGTTTTTCAGGAAAAATAACTCGCGCTTCGCGCTCGTGAATTTTAACCTGAAAAACTTGACTCCTTCATTTGTTTGCAACGAACCTATCGGGAAATACCCGATAATTTTGAAGCTCTTGTGGTATTATAAGTGATAATTACATTGTAGGAACCGAAAGAGCCCTGTGATAATTTCGCTGAGGACCGATTATTGCACAGATCATATATACGGTTAGTCTATTGTATATCTTGATAAGACAGCAATAATATATCAGAAAAGTCGATTTGTTGAGTAATGATAGAAATGTTATTTATTGGGAATGTCTAGTGTCGGTCAAGCTTCATTGCAAGCTATCGGAGAAAATAACACAAAACAGAACAGAAGAATACGTGTAGCGTCAGTTTCTGTGCACAAAAAAACTATACTTGAGATGAAAATACACGAATCAAAATTCTGTCGAAGGTATCAACTGATTGGGCATTCAATATGCGTAAAAAGAATGGCGATGAGTACATAGAATTTACTACACGGTGCCCAGAAAGGGTGTCGGGTATTTTTTTCGAGCCATACTGGAATGGCGTCTGCCATTTTTTGGAGTTTTAGTCACGATGGAACAGTACTCAGGGTCGCATCGCGTATTTTTCGTGCGAAAGTATTATCCTAATGGTGATTCAATAGTACCTTTTTAATGTCTCTATCGTGCGGAATATCGTAAACGCAACTCACCAAGTGACGATATCATTAGGAAATGGATCAGGATTTTCGAGAATACAGGTGCGATAGTTAAAATTGAGAAATCCGGTCGTCCTCGTTCAGTTCGCGATGAAGAAACAATTGAAGAAGTTGAGGCAACGTTATAAACAATAAACTTTTTTATTGCTCAAAAATATTTTTTGTTTTATTGAACAGATATCCGAAACTCTTTCTGGACACCTTGTATTAAAACGATTTGGAACGTAGCCGTTAAATTACTCATAGGAAAAATATTCCACAGAATACAATATCAATTTTAATCCTTTTACTGAAAATGAGTTCAAAGTAGCCAGAGATGGGAAAATACCAAGAGAAAACCAGTACAGGCAGATCCACGAGAGAGGAAACTGCAATTTTTTTGAAGAATGATGAATTCCAAAAAATGTTATTTTTGTTTCACCTTTTGAATTATCTTGGCATGTAGGAGAAGGGCACAAATGCTTAATATCATATTTCGATTGGTTTTTAATAAAGATCAATGGTTGAATCATTCAAAGATTGAATAATGGAAGAAATGAAAAATGTGAAAATGAAAAGATCTAGTTCTTTGAGTGTTGGGTCTTCTTATAGCGAATATTTGTGCCCAATATCACTACTGAAAAACAAGAAAACGGACCAAGTATCAGCCCAACAAACAACTTTTTTTTTGGGATCATACACCAGCAGAAGTAAATGAGTCAAACGGCTCAGGACTATTTGGATAAAAGAAATTCTTATTAAAATCAAAACACAGGTGAAAATCGTCATTATATTTTTTATTCCTTAAAAAAGACAATTTATTATTTTAAATGCGATGTGTGAGGAGATATGGAACCTATTAATGAAGATTCACTGCACAAAGAAGTGGATGATTATGTGTCAGTACTTTTTTAAAGTTCTGAACGAATATATATTTCCGGGTTCTGTTCGCTACGCCCCACTTAAATTTCTAGTTAAGTTTCTCCAGGAAAACTAATAAGCCAGATCTGGTTGAATCAACCCAGCACTCTAATATACTGAATCGTCACTCAATTAGCAACAATAGAAACATAAGAGCTAGTTGTCGACGGTGCAATATGCTATGGAGATCTCAAGTGCCCTCGGTCGAAACAAACCTTGCATTCAGCATGAAAAACGAATCAGCATCTGATATTCTAGCTCATTACGAACTGAAATAGATACGAACACAGGTAATAACCCATTAATAAGGAAATATTGGGTTCCTGAATCTGGGAGGTTATTATAAGTTTATCAAATATTTTTGTTTTCGAATCCGACTTCGCTATATCAGAGCTGGGTTTGTTCGACTGTTATGAAACTAAACAGAGGGGTTATAGATTTGTAATGTTCTCGGGTGAATTCTGATCATTGAACAGGATAAAACCTTCAGAGTCTTTGGGAGAGAATCAATTAATTCAAATTTCGTAAGCTTGAAATAATCATATAATAATTATGACGTTTATTCAACTTGTAGTTCATGAAGCTGAACGTACACGGTTTCAAAAAAGGAAAAAGAAACAACATTCACATGTTTTCAATCTATTCTATATGCCTAAATATACCGTTGAAAAAAAACATCCAAATTAACTTTTTTTCCGAAGACAATTTCATGAAATTGTCTTGGGAGGAAATGAATTGAAATTTACAAAAACTTCAGACTAACCTCGTCCTAATAAGAAATCAATATATCATTCAACCTCAATTCAAATTGGCGGATGGGCAGGGGTCCCAATTATGATTTTGAAAAACTCCGTAGAACCAACAGACATTCGGAAAAATAGATTGAAAAACATTAAACAAAAGGAGAATTTTCTTGATGAGTGTATGAATAGTTTAAAAATGAAGAACCCTCACCAAGTTAACCTTTGTTGAAAAACTAGAGAATTATTCCTGAAATGTGTTTCATAATACCCAAATATTTTCATTACTCCACCACTATTCAAAGAATGAAAGTGAGTTTGCAGAACACTCTTCTGTTGAATTCATATCAAGGTACGTATCTCTTTTCAACTATTTTCTACGTATTTATGAGTTCGCAACGAAACCAAGGATACCTCTGTATTTTTCTGGAGAATTCACCCTTGTTTGTACAAAGGAAGGGTGGAAAATAGTTGAAAACTGCAGCCTCCACGTCTCTTTTATTCCTTCCCCACTTTCTGATGTCTAGCCGCAGAATACTAACCTTGGGATGTATCCAGAAATGATGGCATTTTGACATTTCACCTAGGGACAACCTCAAAGTCAACTTTCGGTTTTATAGGACCCTTTACCGTTCCCTACATTTTGAAGTTTCAATGTAAATCTCCTGAGGTTTTGATGAGAATGTTATAAAATAATTCTTCATAAAGATTGGAAATAAAATTTTTGAAGTTTCAATTAATGCTATTATTTTTTCTCGAAAGATAGTATGACTTTTATTAATGAGCAAGATTAACAAAGGTCATTGTTATTATCTTTCAATTTGTACCATTATTCATCATCAATTGTAGAAGTTTATGAAAAATAAATCTCCATTGTTGAGATTATTCTATGAACTTCAGTAACTTAATTACATGAAGAAACTTCTAGGTCTTCTCGGGGATTTATTTAACGGAGATGAAATTTTAGAATATGCAAGATATCAATGAGCTCCATATATAACTTTTGTTGAAATCCGACAAACATCTTATGAGAAAATCTAATATTTCCACAAAATTTGGCAGTCTCCTTTCTCACAATGTTATCTAAACGATTTCCAAGTAGGTGTTTTTTGAGTTACTGGAGCATCCAAATTTCGGACACTGATAGATTACGGGCTTATGAAATAGCCAAATGCTCATCAGAAATTGTACCTGATCGCATTATAGATTTAAGAAATGTTTTTTATGTACCTACAGCTGTTCATGTTACTGGTGATGGTTGTAAGTACATAATTTCTATGAATCAAGATTGATTTTTATGGAGTTTATAAATGTTATGGTGTTATTATTATAAAACAAGTATGATTTTTTGTAAACCATTTTTTTTTATTTTTTATGTTTGAGAAATTATGTTCAATAAATATTTATTTATGAAACCTTACTCTTTTATTTAAAACAGCCAATCCTCTTATTTATAGTAAAGAAAGATTTCACTTGTTTAATATATGGAGTGTGTTACTTAAGTAAACTAATTGATAATGAAAAGTAATACTTTTACCAGAGCAAAGATTTTTGTTGCATAAATACTCGTATATGTAATCTGTTAGTAAAGCGCCTCTATTAATAATAAATAAATGATATTCTTATATGAATGAAGATTTTTGTTCTATGACTATATATAACTTATAAATTGAAAACATTTATTAGCAATAAACAAGCGATACATTTATTTGAAGTAAGACTTTTTATCTATAAACATATGTTCAATAGATTTTAATACATCCTTTATCAATAATTCAATGATAATTTTACTAGAACTGAAATAAAGGAATTATAACTAACTATATGTATATATATCGTTAATATATGGAAAGTAGAATTGAAGGAATATTTATTTGCAAGTTCCAAATGAATAATTGGGTAGAGACGAATAAATATTTATTAAGCCATATTTCAATGGAAGATTGTGTTGTGGTAAATGAATTTCGTAACTATTAAGTACATTTTTTTTTCGGTGTGGCGGGGATAACTAATTAAATGACGATTGATCAGTTTCGAGAGGAAAAATGATTAAATTACTAAAATGGCTATTAAAAAATAAGGGTTGATCGTAGAAGGGTGAATATTGAGGATTGTATGTATTTTTGTATGTTGTATCATAAAAAAATTGAAAATAAAAATTTTGTCAAAAAACTAAAAAAAAAATTAGGGGTAGACTACTCCTAACATTTAGGGGGATGAAAAATAGATGTTGGCAGATTCTCATAGATACCGGATAGACACAAAAAATTTCATCAAAATCCGTAAGCAGTTTCGGAGGAGTTCGATTACGCACCCCGTGACAGAAGAATTTTATATATTAGATTTTAATTATTTATATTCTAATAATTTTAAAAATTGCAAAACCAACTCTGTGTATGGAAATACCGAAATTATCAATTCTGTTTTTATTTAGAAATGAAATAAATTATTCTCGGCATTTTGATCCACATGGACGTTTTCGTGATTCTTGAAACTACTAGAAAACAAAATGAAGAGATATTGAATATTTTATCATAATAAATAGAATTGTTATTGCAAATTTTTTTTGTTTTCTGATTTGTAGGCAACTCTCAACTATGAATAAAAATTTTAACTCATTATTTAAACAATGAAAATATAAAGAAAATGTTTATGAAGGATTGAAATTATCCATAAGAAAGGAAATTCATGAAAAAATAATGCTTCAAAAATTTAGGAAGAAATTCTGAATATTAAGATGATCCATTTGTTTCTGAATAATTGATAAAAACTTAAGAGAATGTTTTCTTTAGTTATCGAATGTCTTATGTTACTATAAACCGGTAATTAAGTGACAAATGAAAAAAATCACAATATTAAGGTCAACTGGCAAACAACTGGTTATGTACCACTCAGAATTGACTGTTCCTTTTTCTAGTGGAACGACTGCGAGATGTCTAGTTTTTCCGAAAAAACAGGCTACCATAGCTTGGAAGTGTTTCATGCGCGAGAAACTTTTGTTTGGTTTGGTTCATCTTGAAACACCTATAGAGTCGATTACTGTTTACTTTCGGGATCATACGCGTAAATCCACGATTCATCACCTGTCACGATGTCATATATATGCTTCAAATCATCGCGATAGTATTTTTGGAATATTTCTTTCGACCAATCGACACGAGCGTTTTTTTGAGCGATTGACAAATTATGTGGGATTCCACAATTTTTTTGACGGTCAAATGTTCATACAATATTGAATGTATTCTAGTCCCAATCTCACGATAGGTTACATGACTATCTTGCAATTGAATTAAGTTCATAGGTGCACTGTTGTTGAGTTAATCCTCGTCGAAAGTGGTGAAAACTAATCGCACGACAATTTTCACGATTCAATACCCTTTTTTGAGTGAGATGAATCTTTTAAGTTACTATAAACAACACAAACAACGCTTGCATGTCAAAACGTTCTGACTATGTATAACCTCAAAAATGTCAAGCTTTTATTTACGATAGAGTCGTTTGTTGGCAGATTGTCACACAAGTGTGGTCCAATCCCCAAATATAAAAAGCAAACCTCGTTTTGATATCCTTTTAGACTCATAAACTAGACTAGTAGCTCGTTGTTCCACTAGGATTCCGTGATCCAATGACCATTGTATTGATAATATGCTAATCAGGAATTCCATATTTTTCCTCAATTCAGCAACAAACTATAATCGATAAATTAAACAATCGGAATAAATTTATATCAATAGAGATATTCACTCAAATCAGTTGAAGATGGCAATTATACAGTATTTTCATTATTTAATACTTATTTCTACCATTCTTTCATATTTCTTCAAGCCCAATCGTGTATTCATAAACAATCATGAGAAAAAAATCTTTAGATAATAAAAACGTCACAATCTAATGATGAGATTATTCTCTGAAAATAAAGATATCAGCCAGCGCAACACCTGGTATGATTAGCTCCATTAAATCAAGCAGAATACACAAATTACTTAATTATATTTCGTATTGGGCATCTCTAGATCTCGCATAGCCTGAATCCAAATAACACCTCCAGAGGGCGCAATCGTCTTAAGTATAGTCGTATACCCATTATGGGTGCATATTTATTCAGCACTCCTGCCCGTAACGAACTCTTAATACAGAATAAATGAATTGTAAACAAACATAAATCAAAAATAATAGCCGGTACGGAGCAAAACGTCCCGTTCACCTATTAGATATTAATCCGAAATACCAACAGTTCCACCAAAATTGATACCAACATGGTATCTCACGATCAGAGATCATCTTTACGTGTACATCTCAATCTAAGAGGGATCTAAGATCTGAATACGATCGACCATCCATCAGAAAACGCGTTTCGCCATCCGAAAAATTCAAAAATTTATGACGTGTTGAATTACCATTGATTATAGAGAATAACATAACCTCAAATTTATTACCATATAAGTTGCGATGCCCTAGTCGTTCGAAATTAAATCCACCTGAAAGTGAGGCATATCCATTGGTATTTTCTTGCGTTCAAGAGGTTAACATGCCTCTATAAATCTTAATCTGACATTTTCACGTACGGTGTGAAAGCCATCAATGTTGGCCTTGGACGGACGTTCGGAATAGGGATGTTCATGATCAAATATATCGATATTTTTATTCATGAAATATATTGTGTTCAATATGTCAATTATATAGAAATTTTCGATATTTTGGAATCCAGAAACATTGTTAATGTTTATTTAATCTAATGGCGTGACTGAATAGAAAATGCCTGCTCAGAATATCATCGGGTATAATGTCATTTTTGTTTAATACTCTTCACATCGCATTAGCTTCATTTCACAACCATTGTTTCATCAAATAGATTTAAACTTTATTCAACTTATCATTCTTGTTATGCAGCGAAATAAACAATGTGAGCGTCTTGAAATAGGATGAAATACATACTTGATCTATTTGAATTTAGATTATTCATCCATTTATTTATTTTTTCCATTGGTTCCTGATATCTAAACAAATCGTAAAGAAAGGACGGCAGTAAGCGTAAACCTCTTGAAATTCCATTGCTTCCTGATATCTCAACTAATCGTAAAGAAATAACGACAGTAGGTGTAAACCTCTTGAAATTCTATTGGTTCCTGATATCTCAACTAATCTCAACTAATTCAATGGAGCACTACTCAAATAACGGAGCTTTTAATAAACAACATTTTCTACAATACTATATGTATCACTCACCTATCTGTGTCTGATGGTATTGAGAAAAAAGAAAGTTTGGGATTATTGAAACTATTGTTTTACTGGAATGAAGATAAATTATTAAATAAATGAGCTCTGCTGGTTCATGGTAGATTTTGACTCAAAGAAATTCCACTGAATTATATGTTAGGTTGTATTTTCTTCTTCAACTTCTTTGAATGTTAAATAGATCTCAAAAAAATTATATTCTTCTAAATATTAAACGAATTAATTATACAAAGGAATTATTTAAGATGTCTAAAATAATAATAATTCCAGACATCTTACAATTATTTATGAACACAATGAACAAGGACCAAAATATGAGGTTAGAATCCCTGCGAGATGCGCGAGTCATACTTGGTGTAAGAAAATCCACGGAGTGCGACTACTGGGTGGTATCTATACTGTGGTATCATCCCTAAAAGGTGGGGACTAAAATTCAGCTTTAATTTTTTTCCAATGAAGCTTGAATTGCAGGATTTCAAGTTTCTAGCATTACAAGAATTTAAAAAAAAAATGAAAACTAAATTTCAGTTACCATCTCGGAAAAGGGTGGGGTGAAATTTTTTGTAGTAAAGAGCCAACTTAATTTCATACGAGCAATCATCTCCTGAGGTTTGTCGTATGAATTTAGGAGTACCATCTAAGTTTCTCTTATTGTATTGAAGAAACGCACCTAATTTAGTATAAAATTATCTGAATTGATTCCTTAGTTTATTTAATTGAACAAGTCTATCCTTGAAAGTGTAAATAAACCAAAAATATCTAAAATTGACAATTTTAGTCTTACACTGCTTGAAAGTATCACTGAAAACTTTATTTATTCTAGAAAGCACTGTTTTCTTTGATGAATAAAAGAGAATTTTTCATTCTAATCACAACATCAAACATTTCAAAAAAACTATAGAAAAATTAATCGAAAAATAAAATAGTATACGACATATGTGTTTCGAGATTTGTTTATAATATTTTCTCTCATCAGCCATTCATATTCGATTAACAATAATTAAAACAATTTTTGGTTAATATTAGAGTTTATGTTGAGGATGCTTTTTAGCATGGATTAAAAAGAACACAGGGACGATCCTTTAAAAAGTGAGCGTCAAAATTTTGAAACAAATTCATTTTCTCAGTTAAATAATATTTGGCAACAAGTCAATTCTTGTTGCACTCTTCCGCATCAACCCTCTAATTTTTTAATATGGAAAGTAGGTCACGTCGTACTTTTTCGGCAAGCCTTTGTATTTTTTCCACAGGCGAGCAGTTTTCAAGAAGAATTTGTTTTTTGAAAAATTAGTTAGTTCAAAGAGGTTTTTGGTATGTGAACTTCGTCAGTACTCATTTACTTTGAGACGAATGCACTTAATGAAAATTGTGACCAAATGAAAGTCGACCATTACAGTTTTGTTTATGCACATCTTTCAACCCCATCACGTGAAAAATAATATTATGTGAAACACTGCTCTTCAGTTATGATGTTATTAGTACGTTTTAACTGAAGAATTAATTTCTAATGTCACTACATTTTTTTTATCGATTAAAGGGTTCGTAATGGTTGAAATTTGAACACAAACATACCTGTAAGGGTCGAATTTCATTCGGTGACGAAGTTCAGCAGGTACCATCGTCTCAAAGTAAATGCTACACGGCAAAGTGCACATATTGAAAACCTCATTGAGATAACTGATTAAAAAATTATTGTTAAACACCTTACCAAAGAAGTAACATTATTCACCTTTCCCATTAAAAAAAATTAGACGATTGATTGAGATGGGTGCTACAAAAATCCATCAAAAACGCATGCAAATTTCTATATCTATTTCTACATTCGTCATATCCAATCAAAAACATTCAATTCTAAATGTTTGGATGGTATGAGGTTGAAACGATATATCGAATGCATATGTCGACCATCGACATATCCCGAGCACCCCTAGTTCGGAATGAAAGACGATCAGCGTTTGCGAACACACATCGTGAATCGACCTGTGGACACTCTAAATGTCATCCTTCTATGGGCCGCGCAAAGATCAAGTGCCGATGGAGTCGCTCGGACACACCAACGATGATGACATTTTGGCGACCGTAGTGGGATTTCTTTGCGACGCTCTTAATTGGTCGCGATTTGGCTCGTGGGCTAATGTTTGTGCCGGGAAAGGGTAATGACTCAATTGGTCTTTCAGACATGTCATCCTCGTAGGCAGCATTTCGATTGATCTCGACTTTTTCTTTCGGGACTTGTTATTTTCTGAGGAGACCTTCAGAAGTTCGATTAAAAGAGATAATACTCCTATTATTTTGAATTAACTTTGAAAGAATGCATTGGTAGTTAAATGTTGAATTTTGAATAACGTCGCCATAAAGACAAAGTTCCCTTCTACTCGCGAAAGCTCCAAAATAGAGGAACAACCAGAGATTTTTGTAAAAACCTTCGAAGCTTTCTGTCTAAACTTAGAACCATTTAAATTTCAGCTAGAAACCTTCTATAAGAAGTGCATAAGCCTAAAAACCTTCATAATGTCCAATAGTTTATAGATTCAGGTCATTCCTGTACCGTCCTAATTTGTCCGGGGAGCTTTCATATCTCCACGAAAAGCTGTATCCTAAATATCAGGTATATGAAATGAGCGTTTCTTTGATGAAAATTAAACACCTATTATTACAAACCGATGCAAAACCGATTTTCTTTCGTGTCTTTGAAGCAAGTGTTTTTTCAGTTTTCCATCTGTCTTTCATTAAAATCACGTGGCACCCATTTTCCACACATTTGGATCTTTCCCATAGCTTTTAAACGGTCAGAAATTGTTTATTGTGCAACATTCAACATTTCTGCCATTTGCTTTTGATTCAAAGTGTCATCTCCATCCAATATGGTTTGCAATTCGGCGTCTTCAAATTTTTTTGGTCGTCTTCCGTGTTTTTCATTACTCCCATCAAAATCATTATTTCTGAACCGTTAAAACCATTTTTTTTATGTTGCTTCTGAAAGAGCATGATCACTATATGCCTCGACAAGCATTCGATGCGATTCTCTAGCACCTTTTTCAAATGAACAAAAAATTAATGCTTTCCGCAAATCATCCCTTTCTGGTACAAAATTCGACATTCTTAACACGATGAAAAATATGATGTTGTCTTTTCAATGACTTGATGTATACTAGATATGTTTCACAGATGTCATAGCAAATAAACAAAAAAAATAAAGGCTCGTTTACAACAAATGGTCCCTATGGAGACATTTGTATCTTGACGCTCACTTCATACCGTTATACTTGGTATATCACCTTTCTAATGAATAATTTGCATATCTTGGACATACTTTTGAGTTAGTTTCATCATCATTATCGATTATCATGTATCCTGCCTGTGGAAAATTAGGGAACTCATCACGTGTACCTAGAATGTTCTTATATCAAAGCATTTTTGAATGAATGAATTGACATCAGTTGAATGAATTTCATAAATTGGTCGTTTAAAAATTTTCATTCCATGTTAATCGAAGATGTTAGCACATGAAGACGAAAAAACGAGGTATTATTTATTTCCTTATTACCTGGCTGTCTATCCACTTATCTATGCAAACTTACAAATCCCACTCCTTAGATTTTTCCATCTAGAATCCTTCAGATCGCGTTGATAATTTGTGAGTCTCATCATCAATTACAAAATCTGAACAGTAATCGCACCTCAAGACAAGCACCACGATGCATTCTGGTTCCAAACAACACCCATGTGTACGATCCATGCCATAAATTACGTACAGAAAATGATAAGTGTATAAAACATTCTTATTGTGCAAATAACACCCACAATAACAATGGCAAAATACCAAGTAAGTCGCACAAATGTGTAAGAACAATTCCTTCTGTTGCAATTTAAAGTTCAAATGATGCTTGTTCGTGTGTTAGCTCTCTATAATAATTGGGGGACTGTGTTTAATAATGAGATGGGACGGAATAGCTCGTTTATTTTTTTTTTGTGTTGGGAGATTTATCACGCAGATGAATTCCTACACGTTGTGGATTCGTCAAATGGTTCTATGATTAGCGATTCCAGGATATTGTAGGTGGTTATGTATATATTGTTCGATAACCCACAGAAAATATCAATACAGAAAGAATATAACAAATTTTCTGTGAACATGGATCCTCCTTCATCGCCAATACCAAGAAATGTTGTCTCGTATGAGCAGGTAAGAAAGCCTTAAACGTTATGTAACTGTAACTCATAATCTGAAGATAATTTGGACAACAATTGTTAACCTGAAAAAAACACCAGAAAAAAATTCTTTTGTTTGATTTTAAGGGATGTTAATTCAGTTTTCGAAAAAAAACGAAGAAAAATTGTAAGAAAATCATGGAGATTTGGACAGAACGATAGCACACTGTTCTAGATACTAAAACTCCCTATAAAAGTAAAGTCAGAGGATTTTGTAGAAAACACCTTTTTCTAGAATAGATATAGGTTTCACTGATGCTTTTAAGAAGTGTAAGACTATAATTGTTAATTTTAGATATTTCTGAAAGTTTCTTTACATCTATAGTTTATGTTCTTAATCGACAAATTCAAGTAATATCTGTTAGGATTCATGATTTCCGAATTTGCCAGTGCATGCCCATTCTTTCTGACGATGCCTTGAAGGAAAAAGTTCATCCAAGTTTTTGACATCTAATTTCCCTCGGCCTATAGTGTAACGGCGCAAGCTGAATCCGCAAATTCATTTTATCGAACCCTTCAGCGAAGAAATGGCAGAAAAACGGGAGATCAGAGGAAAGTGAACTCCTAACAAAGTCCAAAAGTTGGACTTTCGTAATTATATCTCCAATTATAGATAGGGCTCCCTTTATTGATGATAACTTTAAGGAATCCAGCTCCCCGGTTCTTTACGCCTGTTATAAATATATTTTTTAGCGTGATAATAAGAAATTGAAGCATGGTTGAACACACAACTTCTTAATGACTTAATGGTCTTAGAAGGAACTAATATTACTGTTTTACAGCGGCCGTTTGTTGTTCCCAGGGCTGGACTACGTCTTTCAAATGATCTCCTTCGAATAAAATAAAAATGTAGGAAGCACTGACGTAATATCAGGAGCTTTTGCGCGCTTATTCGTTGAATTATACGATACGACAGAAATTATTGTTGAAGTTGAACTTACTGAAACGGTATTGCAGATCAGGATTAGCACTAAACCGATGATTCTTCTTAATCGAATATGCTTAAAGCTCTACAGGACCCTTATTAGAATTGGGCGCTTTTTATAGAGATTCCTTTCATGGTTTCTACAACAATATGTTACAGAACCAAACAACATAGGGCATATAAAAGAATTACTAAAAATTTAACTTAAATGAATAGCAGTAATTTTTGAACAAAAGTGTATTTTTCTTTGAGCTATATGCAATCGTAATCCTTCTTCTCTCATGGCATCTTCTTATACAGGGTGAGTCTTTGACCCCTGCGTTAAGTTTAACCATAGGTTCCTTAGATCAAAAGAAACACTTTTTCCCATACCGTTTTACCAGCTACTTTGAAAAGATATAAGCATTTTATTTTCTCACATTGGGCAAATACCCCTCTGTAGTCCAGTTTAGTTTGAATGAAAATTACTTCCCACAGCATCCACTATTGAATCTGAATAGTTCAAAAACATTATTTTCTCTCTAAGAAATGATTCACTCACTCATGTTCCATCAGATGATTATATAGATTTAACTCTTTCCTACTTTAAATATCTCAAGAATGGTGCAATTTAGGAAAAAAGATGAAGAATGATTTATCTGCAAAAAAGACTAATGATTCTAGGAAGTACAAGGTACGGACCTTTAGTTCAAGTGATATTTATACTTCATGCAATTTAACCAATCTGTACAGTTGTAGTGAGAAACTTACAAGAAATGGAATAAATCTAATCATGAAATTTTAACAGCTGTCTCTTGAAGTGAAATTGAAAACAAAGATGACTGCAATAAAACAACCACATCTATGTATTAGACCCGAGACTTTTCAGCCCATGTAGTAGTAGTTCAACACCATAGGATCATAACTATAACCGAATATTTTCAAACACAGCTGATGTTTGATGTATTTCATATAATGCAATGATTCCCGCAAACTATAAATTATATGTAGGAAAGGTATATCGGGAGAATCCACAAGTAGCAGAAGGAAATAAATGAAGATGGTACTTGTGGATTCACCCGATATACCTTTCCTAAAAAAAAATTGATCTCCACGATGAATGTAGTGTTTGAATTCTATAAATTATATTCGTACAATATAAATCTTGTCAAAGTCCTTTCTGAACTATTATTATTTTTCCCAAGAGACACCTCATCCAAAATCATTTCAAGTACGGTCCTGAACATTTTACGACATTAGAGCCGACCGAAAAAATTGGAGACATCACAGTCCGCCTTGGTCTCGATATGAAAAAAAAATTAATTTCGCGGATTCTTAAACTTTGTTTGCGGTCTGAACAATTAAAAATTCTATTTCTGTAATTATTTGGCATGAAATTCGTAAAGCGAATGTCCTTGTTTTGATCCAGTGGACTATTGGATGTATAAAAGAAACTTTTTCAACAAATTATAACGAAGGTGATTACGGAGAATGAGTCATTGATATATTGCTATTGTATCGAATTTGTTAAAACTGAATGCGAATGAATGAATGAAAAATACGAGCTCTTAATATTCACGTCTTCACGAGTAACCATTTAAAATGTAGATAGCACTGACTTGAGGTCCCAATTTTCTCGACTGCTTAATTGTGTTATTCAAAATTAATCGATTTTATTAAATCATTAAATTATATCGAGAAAGATGTATTGAATACTAGCAAATTTTCTGCTAATTAAACAGATATCCTCTTAATGTTGTCACAGATAAATAATGTATTAATGGAAACAAAACAAATTGATAATTTTATATAATCTCGAAAATATTGATTAAAACAATATATATACAGGTCAATACCTATGACTAAATTTGAATTGAAGAAACAGTCCTCTGACAGAAAAGCACAGTAGAGAAAATTTTCTAATTTCAACACTACCTATTGAATCATCTATCTTAAATAACTTTAAGTTGACCCGAGAGAATATAGTGAAAGACTTGGGCGTTATGTTCGACTCAAAGATATCTTTTAATGCACATGTAGATTATCTCATTAGTTCCTGTAATAAATTGTTGGGCTTTATCTGTAGATCATGTAAATATTTTAATGATGAGTTAGCTTTGAAATCCGTTTTTATTCTTTGGTGCATAGTAGATTAAATTTTGGCAGTGTTATTTGGAATCCACAATATAATGTTCATAAGATCAGACTCGAAAGGCTTCAAAATAAGTTCATTAGGTTTTTGCATTATAAAATTACGAATGTTTATGTAAACGAGGGAATTGGTGAGATCCGTATTAAGTACGGTATGCAACCATTAGAAATAAAAAGAATGAGTAGTGATTTAATTTTCATTTTCAAAGTTATATGTGGTTTTTATGATTCATCTGATTTAACGTCAATGATTTTGTATCATGTTCCTCCTAGGAATACTAGGAATAGACAGCTTCTGGCATCTATATCGACGAAAGGATAAAATAAATTCAACAACAAATATATTATAAAATCACACAGGATATTTGTCTTAGAATGGCGATTTTTACCACGTGATTCGGTGTGACCAATGAAAAATGATAACTGTGCTGTGTTGAACGGTGACGACAGTTAAGTATAACCCCGCCCACCTGCCATTTGATTCCAAACTTGAAAACAGATTGTGTAATCATTAGAAAAGAACCAAAATAATTAAATGTTCGAGGTTTATTATGTTAATTTAAATATATTATGACTCTGCACATTATTTTTGTTTACGATGAACAAAAAAAAAATAACATGATATGAGAAATAAAAAAAAAAAGAGATGTAGAAAAAAAATGACTGTTTCTTATGACAAAGAACACGACAAATATGAGGATTCATTACTGAAACGAAGAAATTTTGCAATTTAGTGGCGGATTGCGTTTTTAGGTTCTACTTTGATAAATCGAAGGGACAAAAAAATTTGAATAAGTCTAGCAAACTTACTACAAATTACCAGAGTCTTTTAAACGGTATCAAGGATTTATAATGTATTAGTGAAACAAATAAAATTGTTAATATCATTTCATCTTAAAACTATTAAATACAACATTGTAGGTACAGTTCAACACCAATGACTGAGGTTGAAAAGAAAAAACAGTTCTCTAACAGAAAGCACAGTAAAAGAAATTCTCTTATTTCCACACTACATACACTGCGCAAATAAATTAACGCACATTCTCAATTTTAATGAAAGTTAACTCTACATTGACTTTATAACTAATTTTTTATGTTCTCTCGGGAAGGTTTTGAACGAAACAAGACAGATTAAATGGAAGAAAAATTTAGGATTTCACCGAATTTTATGTGAAAGAAGAGAAATAAACAATTTTCAAAATACTGGAATGCTGATTTAATACTTGCTTTTTTCATCCCTTGCGTTAATTACTGCTCGGCAACGACGGTTCATACTGAAAATGAGTGATCTTTAAATGTTCTGATCTAAGCCTTCCCAGATTTCTCTGAGTTGGATTCCTAAGTCATTAAGAGTAGCTGGATAATTTTCTGAACTTCTCAGCCTCCTATTGAGGTTGTCCCCAACCTGCTCAATCAGATTGAGATCTGGACTTCTTGCTGGTCATTCCATTCGAGAGACTTCAACCTCTTGATGGGGTCTGGCATTATCGTCCATAAAAATGAAATTTTCACCAACGTATGGGGCAAATGGCACTACATGCTCTTCAAGAATGTTCCTTATCTACCTATCAGCATTCATGGCTGCATTATCAACGACCACTGGGACTGTGCGAGCATCCAAAGTATTCCACCCTATGCCATAATCGATCCTCTCCCGAAACCATTAATATTCAGAAAATTGCACTGAGCATATCTTTCATGTGGACGTCTGTATACAAGGGAACGTCGATCACAATGGTAGAGGCAGAATCTAGACTCATCTGTGAAGAGAACTCTTTCCCAATCAGCCTCTTCCCAATGGATATGTTCTCTCGCAAAATCCAAACGCGCCCTCGATGGGCTGGGGTAAGAGCTGGGCCTCTTGCCGCGACACGAGGCCTTAAATCATATTCTCTGAGGCGATTTCTTATTGTCCGAGTGCTAATTTGCACCCTATGAGTTTGCTCAAGCTGATGTTGAAGGAGACGAGCGGTTGCAAACCGTTGTCTCAACGAAGAAACTCTCAAGTAAGGTTCTTCTTGGCAGTTACCCGTGGTCTACTCTGTCTTGGTCTTCGGACATTCATACCTGTCTCCCTGAATCGCTGCAACATTCTGGACACACTTATGTGGGAAACTCCAAACCATTCTTGTGTATGTCCACCCTTCTTCTCCCAAAACTACCGCTTGGGCATATTCCTCTTTGGTCTAATTGCGTGTTTCGCGTTGCATAGCGATCGAGTATAGAAAATCAAACGAAAGAAAAACTATTGATCACCAGAATTGATCGAGAACAACTTATTTCAGAATGGAGCCAATATATTTAAAATCTGATATTCTCATCTTGTTTTATTCCTGCTGGGAAAAACCATCTGTATTGAAGAAAAACGTTGAAAGTGGATAGCATATGCATGCATAATTCTGATGAATATAATTATCATTGAGAATTTCATAATGGGCGTTAATTTTTTTGCGCAGTGTATTAAATCAACTATATCGACAGAACAGATAATAAGACTTTTATAATTGAACACAAGATATATGTATTATGAAATAACACAGGATATTTGTCTAGAAATGGCGATTTTTATCACGTGATTGTTGTGACCAATGAAAAATGATAACCTCATTGTATTGAACAGTAAGAGCAATCAAGATTAACCCCGCCCATTTGCTGTGTGATTCCAAATTTGAAAACAATTTGTTAAATAGTTACGAAGAAGAAAATCAATGAAGGAATATGTTTGATATCTATTGTATTTTTCGAAATATATTATGACTCTACATAATATTTTCTTTTGTAATGAATGGAAAAAAATTGAAAGATCTGTTAAAAGGAAAACTACAGGTTCCTAAGACAAAGACTCATTGAATATCATTACTTAAATCAACTCCAAACAACCGTTTGACGTTTAGTTGACATCTAGTTAACGATCATCGAGTATGTTTGAAGATTGGGGATTTTATGAAGTCGGCAAATGAACACTCAGTAGCGTAGACGACTTTTGTCCAGTAACATACAGGAAACTGCCAAGTTAAAGTTGAACTTATGTCAATTTAATCATTCTGGCCCATTTCAGGAAATTAATGCAATACATTTTTTGTTTCTACAACATGAATAAGATATCAAATACCAATACAACTCAACTGGTGTTTGTTCCTCATTTTGAAATCCCAATAAAATGGAACAGCCCTCTCATGATCAAACACAATAAAACCCTCATAGTCGTAATGCAGCGTATTCATTAACCAGCAACCATAGAGCACGACGTATAAATAATACTCCATCCATCGATTAGCGCAGACACACAGCACAGAAATAAATTGAAATTAGTATAAAGGAAAGGTAGAGAGTAAAATACGAGAGATTAGTGTAATAAAATTTGAACAAGGGACCACAAATTATGCATATTTAGGATAGCGTGCCACCCGCAGAGAATTGAATTAAAGTGGCGTATCTGGCGAATATCAGGAATAATGTATCTCTATGCGTATTATGTTTGCGCTCTATGCGTGCCGTAACGAAAACCATGTGTGCGTGGGGCTGAGTGCTGGTGAAATTTGGAGAATTTATGGCGGATTTCGATGGGGAGTTATGAAAACTTTGGGAAAATTGAAATCGTAAATCAGGCGAATTTAGGAATGGATTTTTCGTTTATGAGAACTCGATTGATGACGAAAGCGAGTGTTAAGGTAGGTTTCTAGCTTTCTGGTACCTGCATAATTGATATAAATCTGTTGGATTTTATTTGGCTAGTAATATTATGCGACAGCAATGATCAATTTTATTGAATTTATTTTTGAAGTATTCAGCAATATTAAAAGAAAACAAGTATTTTTGTCTTTATTAATACTATTACACGACCGGTTTCGGTTGTTAAACCATCTTCTGGTGCTAGGTACAGACTGAAATATTTCGTGGGCTTAAATCTATGGGATGTTCAAATGTGGTGAATGGTTTATTTATATTTGAGTGTTGAGCCCATTATTGTCAGATCTATTCATGAATTACCTTGAAAATGAATTCATAAAAACAAATGACCTATCAAAAAAAACACGTCATTTTCTGGTTCCGGTATGTTGATGATATTATAGTAGGATTCAACGGAACCAATAGACAAATAAAAATGTTTCTTGATTTCCTCAATTCAATTCAAACCAAAATAAAATTTACATTGGTTATTGAATGCAGAAAAGCGATTAACTTTCTAGATTTGACCATAAGTAGAGATAGAAACACATTCGACTTTAACATCTACCGAAAAGGCACAAATTCAGAAGCCATAATACCATATGATTCCTTCAGTCCTGATAATCATAAACTGGCAGCTCTGAAATCTTTGATTAACAGAGCATTCACCATACCTTTATCAAACGTTAACTTACAATCGGAAATTGATAAAATCAAAGAAATTGCAACTAATAATAATTGAAAACAAATGAAAACCATTAATATGCTTTACACTATCACAGAAAAACGTACTAATAAATTCATGCATATTACTTATTTCGGAGAATTATCAATTCAAATCCAAATAATTTTTCTAAACACGATTTCAAAACAACATTTTCAGGACGTCCAAACCTAGGTAGAATATTATATAACTTAAAATCCAATCTTAAACCCGAGAAAACTTCAGGTGTTTATAAAATCTGTTGTAAAAATTGCAACGCTGCATATGTAGGTCAAACCGGCAGAAATTTTGAGACCAGGTTAAAAGAACATCTGAAATCAGGTAAACAGTCCGCAGTTTATGATCATATTATAAGAGCAACATATGAATATCGCAAATTTTAAAATACTTCTCAGATACGAAAAAGGCCTGAAATTAAATTTGCTGGAAGCGATGGAAATAACATATCTGTTCAAAAATCCCAATTTACCCCACTCAACACCCAAATAGAAATAAACCATTCACCACTTTTGAACATCCCATAGATTTAAGCCCACGAAATATTTCAGTCTGTACCTAGCACCAGAAGATGGTTTAACAACCGAAACCGGTCGTGTAATAAGTATTTATAAAGTGAAAATTAGACATAAATACTTGTTTTTTTTTTAATATTCAAGATGGATTTTCACAAAATAAATGAGTCATCAATTCATTCTATATTCAGCAATATTTTCTGAAATTACATTAACATAAGACAATCATATATAATCTCGTTTATCTACTTCTTTAAGGATTGGATAAACTTGATTTAATGCTATTTTATTATTTGTTGGATACATTGATGGATGTTGGATATCAAAAAACAAAAGAAAATGGCATTAAATCTAGTTTATCCAATTCTTAAAGAGGTAGATAAACGAGATTATATGTCATAGACTTGGCCAACATGTGGTGTCAACACGATGGTGCCACGTAACAATCGGTTTATTGAAGCAGACATTTGGCGATTGTGTAATTTAAGGAAACGGCCCCATCGATTGGCCGCCTTGTTCGTGCGATTTAACGCCGCTGGACTATTTTTATTGGGGATACGTTATATCACTATGTCAACAAGAAAGAGCTCAGAGACAATATTGAAAGCGAAATAGCAGCCGTTTCGTCTGAAATGTGTGGCCGAGTCATCGAAAATTGGTTCCATTCATAAACGTTATGTTTGTACTTCAAGCCAATTAAAAAGTTTTTGAGATATCTCAAATAGTTTGTGTTTTATTTAGATTCAAAGTTGTCAAGTCCCTATTGGAAAACCCTGTTTGCTTAATCCAATATTCAATGATATCCCAATGTAAATTAAACCGAAGGTGCTCCAGCTAAAGCTGCAGGTATAAAACGCTTGAAACAAGTATAAAATGAAAAGGAGAATATGTAGGATATAGAGTAGAAAGCGATAAATTACAACGGGACAATTAAACAGCAAACGGAGCACTTAGCGCCTTCCAGGACGCATATTTCCGTACCTTGTATGGATGATGTGTTGAGTTTCGTATTTGAGGTAACCAAAATATGTAGTGGACTAAACTTTTGGTTGAGAAGCTCAAGCCTGATATTATTCATTTCCATCTTTTGACGACGAATCTCCGTCAAAAACCAATGCAAATTAGAGATCTATGTATATGAGGCGAAAACAAAGCAGTACACGATCTTGTTAGTCTTTCCAATAAAACAAAATCTCAGAAGAAATTGTATACGAAAGAACCACTTCAATGATACAATGTTGGCAAATGTTTAAATGAATTTTTATACTTGAAAGTTTTACCATCCGAAAAGGAGAGCTTATTTGAACTAAATAAGTTTACAAAATAGAGGACACTGATTAAAAGTACATTCCATAGGATGGCGGAAGAAGCCAAAAACTACCTGAGATGCCTGCAACAAGGAATTTCGTGGTCTTGGATGAATTAACCAAATATTAAAGGTATTGTTGAAAATATTCTATTTGTTTGTTTTTTAAATTCGCACAAAAAAATAACCTCATCGACGCCATGCCTTCCTATTTTGAAGTCTTTTCCCCGACTCTCTCATTATTAAAATTTATTAATATCGAGAAATATTAGAAAATATCGATGGATACAAAAATTTAAATATACAGGTTTGCATATGAGGGAAAAAAGCGAAAATAATTGCAAATAAATTTATTTTCGAGAAACATATAATATCAATAATTACTTCTGGACTCACATTTTATGTTTGAATTGTTTCCCATCTCTTCAACACATTGGGGCATCATTTGGTTACGGTAAAACAAATTTTACGAAAAAATTAGCATGGCGACCTGAACGCGGCCAGTCGACTACGGAGTTAGAACTTACAAATTTATGATACAGTTTATGCATCATTTATCTGGTGGGAACTTGCTTATTTGGAAAGCGCTGGCGAAATTCTTCGAAAATTTCAGCATAATCTCCATCAAGTTTTAGGTAAGAAGTGAGCAAACAAACATGTTTTTCTTTCGTGTACTTTACAAGCGTAGCCATGGTAACGAAAGTAAACAACAACACTAGTGCACGCGGACAACTCAACTCGCTACGTTTCAGGTATCCCCTATGTATAATACTGTCCTAGAATACGCGCATGCGTGAATATCAGACATCAAGCATGAACAAAGTATTAATGGAAAGAAATTGTTTATTTTATATCATCTCAAAGGTACAATGTAGGTGCAGTTCAACACTTTCAGGTCAAAAACAGTTTTCTGACTCAAATGCATAGTAGAAGAAATTTTAAGCCAACCCACAAAAGCTTAAAAAAATATAAAAAAACAATTCAACACCAGATAAACCTAATGGAAAACAACACAAGATATTTTGCCTGAAAATTGCCATTTGATGACATAATCTACTGTGACGAGAGACAGAGGATAACCGCATTGTGTTGAATGACAGTTAAAACCTATGCCACACCCATTAGCCATGTTTATTCGAACAATTTTTGAGATAATTGAAAATATGTAAATTAAGAAATTCATCGGATAGATAGTGGTACACTAGTGAATTATGAATTATAACACACTTGTGTGATTTGTTTACTTAACTTGTCGGCAATGACATCGCTAATGGTAGTCATTACTGGAATAAGGCTTTTTCAATGATTATTTTTGTTTTCATCGTCAGGGCCAGAAGTAATTGCCTTGTATTCTTAGCTACGTAAGTACCTAGGAATTCTCATCGCCACTCAATGTTTCAATGTGTACGAAGTGGAGTGAGGGTACACCTTAAGGCTGTACACCACCTTGCGGCGAAACTCGAATTCCGCTAGGTGGCACCAAGCGAAAATTTCAAGGAACTGAAAACAGGCACGCCCATTGTACGAAATAGCACGGTCTGTACGGTATTTATGACTCCTAATAAACTTTCTAGGTACTGTCGCCGGTGGGTAGGATCGAAACGGAACGTAAATTTGTGTTTATGAATTTTTGTGGGTTTCGAAGAGAATGGTAGATACAGAGTTCATTCTATTTAGACCGGTCAATTGAGACCAAATAACAAGGGTGAAGTTACTTAAATGCCCTACAAGCTGAGAGTCGGTGAAATTGTTCAAAACATAATTATGAATAAAATATTAGTTTCCCTGTATGGAAAAATTTTATTCAAGAAGGCCAAAAAATGCGGTTTTCACGATTTTCTGCAAAACGTCAAGTTTTATGTTAAAATTACTCCAGACAAATTATCTATAAAATGTGTATCAATATTTTGTTCCAAAGAGTCACCGTTTTTGAGATATAACGGTTCAAAAAATTATGAAAGTTGTAATCGTCATAATATACATGATTTGGCCACGTATACAGGGTGAGTCAAAATTGTGTATCGAGCTATCTGGGGGTACATTGAAAAATAAGTATAGTATGATGGATAAACTCATATCCCAGAATGCATATTATGACGATTACAACTTTTATAACTTTTGGAAACGTTGTATCTCAAAACGGTGGCTCTTAGGAAAAAAAAGTTGATACATATTTTATAGATAATATATGTTCTACAATTTTTTCTGGAGTAATTTTGTGATAAAACTTGCCTTTTTGCTGAAAATCGCGAAAAACGCATTCTTGACCTTTGACCTTGACTTGAATATTTCCGTACAGCGGAATAATGAAAAACTTTCAAATTTTATTCATAATTAGGTTCTGAACAATTGCACCAACTTTCAGCTTGTTGGGAATTAATGTAACCCTGAATGTCTAAATTGACCCTATAATTATTTATGTGAATGTGAGTGATGCAAATTAATTAAAACAAGCTCTTGAATTTGTACATGGGGCGTTATACTACATGAAAAAAAATTTATTCGGACAAATCTAATCAGTTGAAGAAGCATATTAAATTTCCATGTCTCCAAAACATTTTTCCTGGGCATATCAAACATGGGAAATAAAAATTTTTGTTTTTTAAAATATATTATTTGGATTGAGGGAGCTGATATAATGCAATACATATTGAAACAAAATGTCCCTAGCTGAGGTTGGTGCACGGGGTACCATACAATTCTGCGTATGATACAATAGTCCAAGGAAAAACCTCAGCAGAAAAAACCCTGCCCCCGTGTCAAAAAAATATAACTTTCTACGGGTGTTCGACCCGATATAATTTTTTCCGCTGAGAGAGTAGAATGTAGGCTTCGTTCGTGAGAAACACTTATCCACTTCCATAATAATTTCAATTTATCTCGCGGACACTCATTCCTCTTGGTATTCTGCCATCTATTATTTCTGGAAGAATGCACTTCTTGTAAAAGTCCTCTAATTTTGGAAGCATCGTATATCTCCAGAAATTCCGATCCCTTATTATAGTTTCCACATGGAAATCATTATCGCAATAAAGAATCAAGTCGCAATATTCTCTACGGCATACATTTAATTGTCCCTGAATTTGGTAAAAATAGTTGTGGCAATCATACCTGGGGTCATAAATGAAGGATAAGATTCTATTGGCCTATCTGCCGTAAAGAGGTGTCAACCATTGGGAGGCGGGCCAAATACAATTATTTAATACAAGAACGAGAATAACTCCAAAAATTGAGAAAATTGAAAAAAAAAATCTAGCTAATTTCAAAGTTCAATGTAATACCGAACGACAACCTATGAGTTTTTTTTCGATAAAATATTTCCTTGAGGAAATATTTGCATCTGAATAGTATGTCAATTTTCAAAGTGTAATTAGCCAAAAACTATGCATCATATCGAAAATCGGCGGAAGGTACGCACTAGGGAATACTCATGCCAATGCTCACTCAAATTTTGAATGAAATCCGACAAACGGTTTATGCGTTATTCTTGAAGTAAATTAGCATTGAAATAGTATAGGCACAAAGAAGGTGATGTACAGCCTTAAGGAATGTAAATATGCACCCAGGACTAACTCCTGCCAGGGGGCTCGGTGGCAGGCGTCGTTTGAAATCAGCCCGGCGCGTCGGCCGGAAAAACACATACTTTGCCACATACGCGTACTCGCTCGTCGCCCGTGAAACCGCTTTCCCTTTTCAGGTTAAGATGCGTGAGGGGCTGGCTTAACGCATAATTCATCCTGAATTGTTTTTCGGAGTGCTTTCTCGGCGGTTTCACATTCGTTTTTGTGATATGTGTTACATGCTCTTTCGTCGCCGGAAGGACGAGGGCCTAATCGTTAATTAATATTTGGAAGGGTTGGTTTTTTGTCAGAAAATGTATGACCGAGTTCTGTGCTCCATTCAAATGAGGGTGGTTGTTAGGGATTCATTACTTTAGTTCGGTCTGGAATCTCGAAGTTGAAGCAAATGAATTTTGAATTTCGTTGATCAGACTGGAAGAGTCAAGAAGATTTTGATTTATTTACAGGATGCGTTTTGCAACAAACTGGATTGGCAGTGCAGATTATTTATATATTGGAAGAAACGACGATTTTTGATAACAGAAGGGCGCAGTGCAATACTTGAGGCTATAGTCCACATACTCCCAAATAATACAGAAATAACAGCTTGTTTTCGTTTTGTATTTGGGGGTTGTATGATCAATGAGGACATCGTTAACAACAACGGAGAGAGACTTATAGACATATGTACAAAAACCAGTTAAAAATATTAAATGGCTTCTTCCCCCACAAAATTATTCACAAATATACATGGATACAAAAAACAAGGAAACTGAAATCAATAATAGATTATACAATAATAAGACAAGAAACAATACTGAGTCCACAAGACGTCAGATTCAAACGAAGAGCCTCGTGCGGCACCGATCACTATTTGCTTAGTGCAAGTATTATGTTACCAACAAAAATACCTCTAAAACAATAACGAAAGAAAATATAAATGTGGAAAAACTTGAAGAACGAAAATATAACCTTAAAAGTTGGAAAACGAAATTGTGAAAAAACTTTACCAGAGAAGGCTCAACGAAAAATTACAAGAAAAAGAAAATTTTATCGTCCCCAATAAACACATTTCGGGAAAACAATTTATATACTGCGTTCACCAACTCCTCAAATAATTCGAAGGGGAATCCTAAGAACTACAATTTTGATACTTCACAAAAACAGTGAATTTCAGGGGCGATCTAGTTCTCGAGTAGTGTGGAAAATCTATAGAAAACAGAAACTGGACATACTGCGTTCACCTACTCCTCAGGGAATTCGAATGGTAATCCGGAAAATTACAATTACGTTATTTCTCAAAAAGAGTGAATTTCAGGGGCAACCTAGTTCTCGAGTAGTGTGGAAGACCTATAGAAAAAAGAAACTGGATATACTGCAATCACCTACCCCTCTAGAAATATGAAGGGGGATCCTAAAACTTACAATTTCGTTATTTCTCAAAAACAGTGGATTTCAAGGGCGATCTGGATCTCGAGTAGTGTGGAACACCTATAGAATACAGTAACTGGACATACTGCAATTACCTACTCCTCAGGGATTTCGAATGGTTCCTAAGTTCCAAAAAGATTGAAGATAGAATCGAATATAAGGAAGCACTAGCAAGGGTGAGAAGAAAAATATGCAAAAAAAACGAGGCATGGGAAGAACTGGTTCAAGATGTGTAGCGTTATAATGATTATGTATTCTTCACAATCAATGGTGAAATTTACTTTTCATCGCCAGTTGCGAAATATCTTACTCTTCGTTACTAGTTACGAAAAGTAAGACGTTTCCAAACGTCGATAAGTTTTGAGAAGTGACATTTTATTTGTTAAAATTAGGAAATAGTTATTTATTTTACTAGTTTATTAATGATAGCCATTAATGGTCGAGATATTTTAACACATGAGCGGAGCGAGCGTGCGGAGATTCTCCGGGTTTAAACGACAACCTGAGTTGTCCATCATCTGCGTAAAAATAAGAACTTGCCGATATGTCGGCTTTTTTCAGGTAGCAGGGTCAAAGTTGCTGCTTTAGCCATTTCTGCATCGTCCGGGGGAGTTAAGGGGATTCTGACTTCGTTACTCATTGTAATTATAGTAACTGGCGATATTAGATTAAGATTAGGATTGAAAGCAGCTATATTACTCGTAATATGCAGCTGGTGCCACGAGAACAAGCTAATCTTGAATATGCAAAGGACTGTATGCACTTACTTCTCTACAGATCGATCTTCACAGATCTTCCCGAGCTCTCTAGGATGTAAAGATGTTGATGTTGACGTCAAGGAGGTGGTGCCTTTCTTGGGGGTTGCAGTAGACCAGAACTTGAAATGGAGAGAACATGTGGATCAATTGGGAAAGAAGTTAAATTCCGTCATTTATACACTGAATGTCTTAAAGAGGATGGTTTATGATGATGTGCTGAGGACAATTTACTATACTAATTTTCAATCACTGGCGACTTACAGCATCATATTTTGGGGTGGAACTTCAGTCATGGATAGAATGTTCGTGAAGCAGAAATGGGCCATAAGAGTGATAACTGGTAGAAAATATCGAGAGAGTTGTAGATCTGTCTTCAAAACGAATGAAATATTAACACTTCCAGGTCTATATATATATATATATATATCGATTAATGCTGTTCTTTCACAAGCATAGTGAATATTACTCAAGGTACAAAAATAGGAACAATACGAGACGTATATATCAGTAGTTCTTTCCGGTGCACACTCTATCTTGTTTTGAGAAGCATCCATTATATATGGCAATAAAGATTTTTAACTGGCTACCAAGAAGATTGCAAAAAATCCAGGATTATAGTTTATTCAAAAGGGAGATACATAAACTGTTAATGAATTGTGAACCGTATGATATTGGGGGATTTCTTAGATTTTGTGGTTAATTAAAATAAGTTTGACTTGTTTCATTTTTGTAACATGTATTTGTTTCCAATTATTGAAATAAAAGTATCTATCTATCTAATTTGAAAGATCAATTATGTTCGGATTTGTTTCATTATTTCTGTTCTCTGTGGAATAACGATGGAACCAGAGAGAAATACGCGACTATTCTGTGATTGAAGAGTGAGAGTCACCTACATAAAAATGAAATATCAGTCGAGTTGTGACGTTATGCATATTACTTCTGAATACTCTATGTTCGGTTGCCCATGGCAATCATAAATTAAAATGGGTCATTAATGCATGGTATTGTGAACGTTAAACAGAGCTTTTATTGGGAGGTCGACGGAAAAGTAATTTTTAGAACGTTATTTGTTACTATTATTTTTATTCCGGTAACTTTTTAACCAGTTCGTATATCGATCATAAGAACAGTTTACTCGCTCCTCACAATGTCATTGCGTCTTACTCTCGAAATGATCGAGATAACTGCACATCTATAACGTTCCTTTCCAATTTTTTTCTCACATCTCCTGCCTCCATTCCCATTCTTTCCATAACTACCATGCCGAAAATTCGGTAAACGCTATCGACGCCATAAATCATCAACATCTCATCTCTTTTCCCACACATCGTATGCTCTCGTATGGCCGGTCTTTGACGACGACTTCTAGCGTGTGACCCAGCAGTGATTTCTCTGCAAGATTGAGCGATGGAAACAATGAACGTTATTAGGTTAATGAGGCGCTGCCAGTCCATTATCTTGGCATTTGTGTTCCTTGTCCCGCTGCGTCGCCCGTTTCGTATCTTTCCTGCTTCCTGCATCATCAAGGAAATGCGTGAAGTGCTTAGGAAGGATTAAATTGAAAAAATCGTGTATGAAGCTGAAATTGCTGCGAGGACCGTGCTTCTGGTCGGACATCAAAGAAAGTGAAGTGGATGGGGATTGAGGAGAGAGAGAGGGAGATAGGGTTCTTCTGGCAGACTTTCGTGTGCGAGATGGAAGAGGATTTTGAGGTTGGAAAGGAAGCAGTAGTGATACGAATTGTATAGAATGATTATTTAGTCCATTCTCAGCCTCTATTATTGATTGATCTTCATCACATCAACGATAGACATATTTTATTCTACTTGGATCACAATAATTGAAAATTGAGAAGATTGAAACGAATAAAAATAGTATATAACATTACTAGAAAGGTGAGAGGTTTTTACTCGCCTGCGGCTCGTCAGTTATCTCCCTGAGCCAGTAAAACCCGTTACCTTGCAGGTATTGTTTCTCATTTGTAAAAAGGTCAGATAAATTCCAAAAAAATCTCAATAATTTGTAGCAAATGTCTTACGCTATGGAAGCGTTGCCATGAAAATGTCTGTTTATTTTTCTTTATATTTGTTTTGGTGAAAGCCAAAAGCAGTGTAGCTTCAGGTTTATTACCTGCAAAATCAGCTTCAAAACAAAAATAGTGTGATTGGAGTAACTGAAGATGTTTTGTTGGTCTACTTGAATCAACTATCAGCTAAATTCAGCCCTAATACTTTATGGGCCAAATGGTCTATGCTGAAGAGCTGCTTGGAAATGAAAGAAAATGCCCCTATTCGCAAGTCTGTTTTCCTTAAAAAATTTATTGAAAAATATGACGTTTAGTTGTCATTTGCAGATTTCAAAAGGTAAAAGCGTTTCTGAAACGAAAAAATGAGCATTATACGCCAAAAAAGGCCAAGGTATTAAGTGAAGAAGAGGCTGAACAATTTGTTTTACATGCTCCTGACGACCAGTGTTTGCTGGCGAAAATTGTAACAATATTTGGGATTTTTGGATGTTGTTGGTGAGATGAAATTCTCTCCTTAAACATGAATGATATAGAAGATATGGAAAAATACGTTATTGTGACATTGTGGCTAACAAAAAATTTAACAACATGAAGATTCACCATAGCCAATGATGGCTGCAGCATCCAGCCCTGCATGTTATACAGAAAATATGTATAGAAAGCCTAAAATTTTTTTTTGACATATCGACATGGAAAGTACATTTCTCTTAATGCTGGCCAGCACACCATTGGTGGTGTCCCAAAGCAAATAGCGGAATATTTAGGTTTAAAAGATCCAGAGTTATACACCGGCCACTCTTTTCGCAGAACAGAAGCCACTATGGTTTCGGATTCGGGTGGAGATATTTTAGCACTAAAGCGTTCAGGAGGGTGGAAGAGCACCGAAATTGCGATGAGTTATGTCTATGATTCGGTCAACAAAATAATCGAAATATCTAGCAAATTATTTTGTATTAAAGAGAGTACAAATGTTTTGCAGTCCTCGAGTTCAGCAGTTTCTGAGTCAACAGATGGTTCATCATCATCAGTGTTGAATGATCGTTTGGGCTATTACCATCATCTATTGTGGATGTAATGTTTTCCGACGTTTCGATAGACATCTTCTATCTTTATCGAGGAGGAAAAGTAAAAATCTTTTTGAAAATTATCAATTTTCAAAAGAGTCAATATTGACAGAAGTCATGAAAGAAAATGAATCATGTTATATACTCATTTGTGATATGATGATCTTTTTAAGTTGGATTGAACTATCGGCGTCCAAACTTCTGGCAGATCTATAGATGGAGCACTTATGGAATCAGGTGTTATTTTCATAAATGCTGCTTCTTTGATTTTTCTTCTTTGGATATTATTGATGCTTTATCCCATTTTATACGATGATTCTCATCTACAGCATGTTGGACCAACATGGATTTGTCGCTGTCTAGTACTCGTAAGAGCTTCTGATGTTCTTTTATTCGTACATTCAAAGGGCTTTTAGTTTCTCCGATGTAAGATATTCCGCACGCGCAAGGTATTTCATATATGGAGATCTTTGTCCTTTATGTCTCATTATTAGGCTTAACTATTAGGCTTAACTTTTGTAAGTTTAGCTCTGATAGTGTCTTGAGTTTTGAATGCAGTCGTTCTGTTGTATCTATTTCCAATTCTTCTCATTTTCCCCGATAAACCTTTTACATAAGGAATTACGGTTTTAATGGTTTGATTTATATCTGTTGGTTCAGGTTGACTTTCTCTTGTTCGTCTAGCTTTTTTTTAATATCGTTTGGGGTAGCCATTGCTTCTGAGAGTTTTCGAGATATTATTTATTTCTTCATTTTGGTCTTCTTCAGTGCAACAAAGATTTATTGCTCTATCAAATAAACATTTTGCTACTCCCAATTTAGTGTTTAGTTGGTGGTTTGAATCAAAATGTAGATATTGTCCTGTGTTCGTTGGCTTCTTGTACACAGTGGTTTTTGGGATTCCATTTTGTTTATGTACGAGTACATCTAAGAATGGAAGTTGTCTGTCTTTCTCGATTTCAATTGTGAATTCAATTGATTCCTCTTGATTGTTTAGATTTTGAAGGAATCCATCTATAGTGTCTCTTCCATGTTGCCAAATAATGAAAGTATCATCTACATATTTTTTCCACAGTTTGGGTTTAAGTACATATTTTTCTAATGCCTTCTGTTCGAAAATTTCCATATATAAATCAGCTAAAATTGGCGATAGTCGTGAACCCATGACTATTCCAAATTCTTGTTGATAAAAGATGTCTTCAAATTGGAAATATGTTGTTTCAATACAAATAGAAAGCATTTCCATAATTGCATTCACGCTTAGTGTTGTTCTTTCACTAAGGGTTTGATCTTCTTCAAGCTTTTTTTCCTAACTATGATAAGTGTTTCATCTGTCGGAATATTAGTGAACAAACTGGTGATGTCGAAGCTGACCATAACGTCTTCTTCCATGATTTCTTGATGTCTCATTATTTCTATGAAGTGTTTCGTGTTTCTTATCATCGATGTTGAATTACTTTTTAATGGTGATATAATTTTCAGCAGAAATTTAGCCAATTGGTGACAGTATCAACTCTTTCATCATCAAAAATCTGTGTTACTGGAAATAACAATTTAACCATGATTTTCAACATATATGACGATAATTATGTTCTGATAGATCATTTCCTTGTAGATACATATTAGGTTGATTTTTCATGGAATTTTGAGGAAAGCAATTGGTCAAAAACTACATCCAACTAATGCCAACGTTTCGTAGATAAATTTCTACTTCTTCAGTAGCAAAGTGACATGTTTTCACTTTTAGGATCTGTCCCATATCTGCTTCTATCATTTTGTAGTTCAAGTTGGTTTGTTAATATCTTCTCGATAAAGCTATTACTTTTGAGAGTTTTCTTGATCTTATTGGTTTTCTTTGAAAACCGTCTCATTTTTGTCATGGTGAGTGCAAATATTTGTTTTTCACAATAAACATTTCGCTGCGCTCAATTTTGTTTTAAGTTCGTGATTGGAATCAAAATACAGATATTGTCTTGTAGTCGTTCGTTTCCAACACACAGTATTCTTCAGCGAAAATATCTTTATTTATTTAATTAAATTGAAAAATCTGGCAAGTTTGTTCAGCTTCAAAAAGGTATGTCATTTACGTTCGAGTCAAATTGATAAATCCGGCAGATTTGATAGTCAATACTCGAACAATCGAAATTTATTTCACTCTTTTAGAAATACTTTGTTCAAGCTCTTCGGTAAATTTTCCAACTCAAAAAGTTGCAAATTTGTTTAATATCTTCGGTAAAAATATACAGGTGATTTTTATATAAATTGCTTGGAATCATATCGTCTGTTTGAAAATCACGAAAATCTGACCATCCTGGTGTTCGGGATAAGTCTAGTGTCGAAAATGGGTCTTGAGTGATCTTTTGGGGATTGGTACTTCCAAAATAATACCTTTTGGTAGTGGCGCCATCTTGTAGGTGGGCCAGGAATGTAGTAAGTGACTAATCTTCAATTCTTTATATATAAAACGTGATGAGTGAAATATGGTTATCGAGACGATAGATCAACATTGCTTTCCGTTTAAGTAAAATATCGGAAGAGGTTAACATTTATAGATTATTAATTACCGATCAAAAAAATAGAAACACATCATCCAGTAAGTATCCACGAAGAACTTTACTCCTATCCCTCCTTCCGCTATCATAATTCATCACATTTCAACTGATAATAACCATACTTGAACCATAGACGAAACAAGCTAATAAATTATTCATATACATCAATTCCCAACGATCTGAAAAAAATACAAAATATGCTCAACATTTACGTAACGAATGTACTGCTATCTATGTACGCGATCCGTCGAGGTTCATTCTGCTCTAGACATTTTTGTAAATGCCTAATTATACCCTTCAATTTGAATTATTCAAACAAGACTCTATTGGATAATTGTGAATAATCCGCTGGTAATAAATGCTCGGTATGAATCATAATTGAAGTGGAGCACTGGACTTTTTATGCTTGTCTTGTGTATCGAAATCACCTGGAGAAATTGCCAAGTTAATTCATAGAGTTCTGCACCATCCGGCAGGTCTATGATCGGTCGAGTAGAAAGTTGCGAAGATCGGCCAGCGTCGTCCAAAGACCGATAGATAAACATCATGGAAGTATCAAAAAACAAAAGTTTTTAATCCTGCCATCGCGACCGAAAACGGGATAAGCCAGCGAGGTCTAATAAAGTCGAATTTTGGCCAACAGGTCTGAAGTTGTGCTCTGGGTCCAACAAAATGGTGAAATTGACGATAAATTTTTGATGATGGAACTCCTACAAGATGGTGATACACCTATCGGGGGAAAGGATACATGTGCTTCATGAGTCACCACTTCATCCACAAAAATAAATGTTACAGTGAAGAGTGATCGTAGATATGGACAAACACATGAAATACAACTGAATTCATGAAACATTACACATAATAAAGACAACACACAAACAATACAGGTACAATAGTGTTAGTCGGTGTTCGAGATGTTCCGAAAAGAAAATAAAACAGGTAGAAACAGGAACTTATAGAAACTGAGAAAATAAGTCAGTCTTTTCAGACTGTTGTTATCTAATAATCAGTCATTAGGTGTTCAGGAAACTAGAAACTGTTTCAGTAGACAAACTCTCCAACAAAAACTATTCTTCAGGAAAATATCTGTTAGTACGTCATGAAATTCAAATTTGGCAAGTTTGTTCAGCTTCGGCAAGGTATGTCAAATTCGGTAATTTTCTAAATCCGGCAGATTTGGTTCAGTTTTCCGGTAAATTTACAACTCCGGCAAACTTCGTTCAGCTCATCGGTAAATTTTCTACTCCGGCAAATTTGTTCAATTCTTCGGTAAAGTTTTTACTCCGGTAGGGTTTTTATATAAATTGCTTCGAATATATCGTTTTTTAAAATCACAAAATCTGAGTCACTTGAACCACCTAATTCGATTAATGAATTTTTGACGATCTTTTGGGGATTGGTACTTCCAAAATATTACCTTTTGGTAGTATCTTGTAGGTGGGCCAGGAATGTAGTAAGTGACGAATCTTCAATTCTTTATATATAAAACGTGATGATTGAAATATGGTTATCGAGACGACAGATCACCTAGGCTTTCCGTTTAAGTAAAATATTGGAAGAGATTAACATTTATAGATTATTAATTACCGATCAAAAAAATAGAAACACATCATCCAGTAAGTATCCACGAAGAACTTTACTCCTATCCCTCCTTCCGCTATCATAATTCATCACATTTCAACTGATAATAACCATACTTGAACCATAAACGAAACAAGCTAATAAATTATTCATATACATCAATTCCCAACGATCTGAAAAAAATACAAAATATGCTCAACATTTACGTAACGAATGTACTGCTATCTATGTACGCGATCCGTCGAGGTTCATTCTGCTCTAGACATTTTTGTAAATGCCTAATTATACCCTTCAATTTGAATTATTCAAACAAGACTCTATTGGATAATTGTGAATAATCCGCTGGTAATAAATGCTCGGTATGAATCATAATTGAAGTGGAGCACTGGACTTTTTATGCTTGTCTTGTGTATCGAAATCACCTGGAGAAATTGCCAAGTTAATTCATAGAGTTCTGCACCATCCGGCAGGTCTATGATCGGTCGAGTAGAAAGTTGCGAAGATCGGCCAGCGTCGTCCAAAGACCGATAGATAAACATCATGGAAGTATCAAAAAACAAAAGTTTTTAATCCTGCCATCGCGACCGAAAACGGGATAAGCCAGCGGGGTCTAACAAAGTCGAATTATGGCCAACAGGTCTAAAGTTGTGCTCTGGGTCCAACAAGATGGTGAAATTGACGATAAATTTTTGATGATGGAACTCCAACAAGATAGTGATACACCTATCGGGGGAAAGGACACATGTGCTTCATGAATCAACACTTCATTCACAAAAATAAATGTTACAGTGAAGAGTGATCGTAGATATGGACAAACAACATGTGGCTGTAATAGGATGGTCCATAGGCTACACAACGCACGTTTTAATTGATATTTTTTTTGTAATTGAAGGCATCGATTGCTTGGGTCATTAGCCTTGTACAGATTTAGACATTTTACATACAATAAGTTATTTGAAATGTATAAATCAACTGTACAGAAATTATTGAAGTACATAATAAAACACAATACACAACAATACTCAGGTACAATAGATTTAGTCGGTGTTCTAGTAGACAGTTCAAAAGCATGTGCAAATAAACATGTGTATAAACATAATTACACGTGTATAAACAGTAATGTGTAAATAAATTCTACAAAAAATATATAATTGAAACAAGGGAAATTTATGTATACCTATCAAGTGTTGAGAAATATGCGTCACAACTTGTCGTATAAACGAATGCTCTTCAAAAATTTAATGGTGTCCAAAATACTCTCTTTTTCATCTAAATTTGGCTCTTTTGGTATGTTGTACTGTGTGCGTTCATTTGCCTATTTAGGACACTCATATAAAATATGGAAGATGCTTTGATCTATGTGACATAATTCACATTTTGGCCTCTCTTCCTTTTTAAAAATGTAGAGGTGAGTAAGGGCGGTGTGACCAATACTTAGACGATGTATTCTTATCATGTCAAGTCTAGGCAATGTTATAGCTATATAAGGAGACCAAACATCTTTCTTAAAAAGCTTCAGCTTATCATTTCGAATATTCCATGTTCTTTGCCATTCAGAGGAAATATATTGCTTTACTGAATTGACTAAATCAGTGGTCTTTACAGTTTCCACATCTTTTTCACCCACGGCAGCAGAAGTTTTGGCTGCTCGATCAGCTGCCTTGTTACCTTTTATTCCGACATGGCTTGGAATCCTGATTAATTTCACTTCATAGTTTTTTCTATGCAGTTCTGCTAACAAAGATTGTATCTTCTGCGTGAAAGGGCCGGTTGTATATATATCTCTAGTGGAGATTAAAACACTCAATGAGTCTGTTGCTATTATGGATTTTTCTTTCTGGTACCATAAGCAGAAAAGCAGTGCCTGTCAGATGGCATATTGTTCAGCGAAAAAGACTGAAGAGTCTTGAGGGAGAGACCAAGTGTGCGAGTCCTCTCCTGTTATCAACGCAGCTCCTACCCCATTTTTGATTTTGGAGCCATCTGTGTACAGTATGTGACCAGGACTTATTTAGTCTAAAATTCTGAGGAATTCCTGTTGGTAGACTTCGTGTGGTGTATTCTCCTTTTTCAGAGCAAGCAATTGGGTGTTTATTTTGATCTCAGGTATTACGCAAGGTGGTATCTCGTTGAAGCTGTGAAAAAATACTTCGGGAATGTTGAGGTTGATATTTTTTAGGTATTCCTCAAATCTTATGCCAGCTGGTCTGGTTATTAATTTAATTGATATATTGTAGAGAAAGTTTAATGAGCGTGTTTTTTCAAGAAATAGATGCTGGATGTTGTCACTCATCGCCTCTTTCCTTGGAGCTACGTCAAGTCATTGGTCTATGCCAATTAGTCGACTTGACTATGGCTCAGAGCCAACATTGAACGCGAAATAGCAGCCGTTTCGTGCGAAACGTGTGTCCAAATGTTTTTATTGTACTCCAATCCGATAAAAAAAGTCTTTTGCAATTATTCAAAAATAACTTTTTTGGAAAACCCTTCACATTCCACGCCACTGTGTTCAGTACAATGCTTAGGGGGTCCGGCGATCGCTAAACTGCCTCCATCGTTCATTTCACATGTCAATGATCGGCTATCACATGTGCAAATACGAGAGCTAGTTAATTGCAAGAATGCCGCATTCCTAATTAATGCCCTTGTAAATTTGTCCGGCCCACAAACCTTGCGGCCTATCGTGCCTTTAATTCGTTTACTGTTCAACATAAAAGAAATTTACAACGCGATCTTGACTGGACGTCATTGTTTATTCGATCTCGAACGGAATGAAATCGAAAGGTACGATGAACATATCAAGGATGGGATTAAATTGTAGGATCGATTGCACGTATCGAACAGAATGAGAGATTGAACGCAACCATATCTTCGAATACGACGTTCCTGCGTCATAGATGCAAAACACCTGCAGCACTTGTTCAGTTCCATTTAGTTTATTCATATATGAAACAACGATACTGAACGAAAAGGCGTATGCAAACGTACAGCTCTCCGCTTTGATTCAGCTTAAGTGAGCACACGTAGTTGTATGGGACTTGTAGGAACATGACTACACGAGTCTATTGTTCACGAAAACTCTTATTACATATTATGGTATAATACGTTTCTCAATAAGAACATGACTGATAAAGAATTATGTCAGATTATGGAATGTTCGAAAAAGATCTCAATTTAGGATCCTTCAATCCTATGGTACATTGTTTGCATACCTGATTTGTAAGTCAAAAGAAGAGATTGCACTTTTTAGGTGTTATTTAATTCAACCATTGTGCAGTGTTCTGAAGAACAATATACCGAAGCTTCGTCTCAAGTTAACATTGTGATCACGACAGCAGCCAATTGTGATAGTAGGTTTGAAATAGAATCAATTGAATTTTACACACTTCAAACCAGGAACTGGTCTAAACCAGATTTTATCAATAGCTAGCCGTCAGTAATTCCTAGAGAATTGCAAGATTTACAGTGATATAACCCAAATACTTGAAAAAGCCTGAAAAGTTGAAAACACTGGCTCCATAACAGGGTTTTTGAATAACCCCTTCTACGGCAATGTAAAACTAGGTGCTCTCCATTTGAAGAAGTGTCAAAAACACCACTATGTTAAAAGAAATACAGAAACTCTGAAGCCATTACCTTAAGGTCGGTGTTTTTCAGCCACTCTCTTCCTCGTCGTGAAGTCAATACTTAGTACCATATCATAACATAGAGCATAAACAAAATCCTTCTTTGCACTATGCATTTGTATGAGCTCAGCAGCACCATTGTGGAAAGTACTTTCAGCAATTCGCTTCAAATTGAAATAAGTATCTACATTTTCTTTCATTTCGTCGACCTTGTACTCTATATTCAGTTTTGCACTAGGAGACATTTGAAAGAACTTAAATTCATTATCTGCTTATCTAAAGATTTCAAGATACTGCTCCAACGCATCAAAACTAACTTCACTACAACCAGGACATATACATCATTTCGAACCATCTTTGAACGTCATATCCGATTGAAGTCTTTCAGAAAACAAACTACCACATTCAACGATAACAACGCCTCAGTCAAGAACGGATGTCAGACATTATTATTATACCTATATGCTCAAATATGGATAAAGGCTTGGTTCAGTTATGCAGTGTTCAGATCTACCTCGCCTGAATTGGTCCTATGGCTCTAATCATCAGTAATTGGTTATATGAATATGGACGAATTTGGTGAGTTCCCTATTCAGCCTTACCAGTAAATGGTGTTGTGTAGAGGAATATACCAATGCTAGCACGAAAGATCACCTTGTCGAGACAGCAATCAATGGTGATCATTGGTTTGGAAAAGAGAATATCGAATCTTCTGAAGTTCAAACCTGGAATCCAACTATACAAGATCATGGCAAAACTAGCTGTAACTGTATTGTACGATGAACTGGAAGAAATTCAACAAATACAGTTTTCTGAAGAACAATATACTGAAGCTCTCGTAGATTAATATTGTGATAACGAAAGCAGTCAATGGTGATACACAAAATAGAATCAATTATATTTTACAAACTTCAAACTAGGAACTTGTCTAAACTAAACTTCACCAATATTATACAGGGTGATTCCGGAGGAGATCGTCAGATTTTAGCTGAAGTATACAGTAGTCAATATAGTTTCGGAACAATTTTGGGTTTATGGTTCGGGGCCTTCATTGAGAGTCTACAGGGTGATTTGTCCGATTCGACCGATTTTTCTTTTATTCATAACTTTGGTATGGCTTGATCAATTTTGATGAAATTTTCAGTGTAGAACAATATTGATCAGAATGGGAATTATATCTTCTTTCAATAACGTCCATTTTTCCAATATATTCGTTTTTTTTTCAAAAATTTCAGAATGGGAATTATGATAAGTTCAGATTAAGTATGCAGGTCAAATTTGCAAAACTAAGGATTAACCCGTTCAACAAAATGAAATTTCATTTTGATAAAAAAAAAACGGTTGGGAAATTTTATTAAATTTCCAAAAATTGACCTTTCCGCATGAGTAAATAATTGAGGATGTTGATTTCATTCTTGTTTCACTGTGATGATATTACATTCCGTTTTCAATTTCAGAGAAATTTTCTTGCTTCAGATTCTACCATAAGTTTAAATTACTGGAGCGAAAAAACGATATTATTCATTTTTGAAAAATTTTTCTAGGAGAAATGGACGTGTGCCAAAAAAATAAAAACTCTCCAGTAATGTAAAATTATGGTAGAATCTGAAGCAAGTAGAAAATTTCTGAAAATGGAATGTACAGGGTGTTTTTTATACCTGCATACTTAATCTGAACTTGTCATAATTCTCATTCTGTATTTTTGAAAAATTGTTGGAATTATTGAAAGAAGATAATCATATTGTTCTACACAGAAAATTTCATCAAGATTGATCAAGCCATACCAAAGTAATGAATAAAAGAAAAATCGATCGAATCGGACAAATCACCCTGTAGACTCTCAATGAAGGCCCCGAACCATAAACCCAACATTGTTCCGAAACTATATTGACAAGTGTATACTTCACCTAAAATCTGACGGTCTCCTCTGGAATCACCTTGTATATGCTCAAATATTGCTACAAGTGTAGTTTTGTTAGGCAGTGTTCAGATCCACCCTACCTGAATAGGTTCTATGGCTCTAATTATCACCCTTTGGTTGGCTATTTAGCCTTACCAGTACATGGTGTTCTGTATAACAATAAAGCAATGCTTGTACAAACGATCACCTTGTGGTCGAGACAGCAATCAATGGTTTGGAAAAGAATGTATATTCTGAAGTTTAAACCAGGATCTCAACTGTACAAGATCATGGCAAAGACAAGTTGTAACTGAACTGTACGATGAGTTGGAAGAATATTCAACAAATACAAAGTTCAAGGAGCAGAAACGAAATCCGATAAGGTCTGATTTTCAGAATTCAATGACAAAGTAAACGTCTTCTGAATGAGTTTAGCTTCACCTTTACACGTAGTTGTTCTGAATCTAAAGTTGTGTCGAAATAAGTCATGTTTGTTCAAGAACTCCCTCAATCCTGAAAGTTGGAGCCCTTGTTTCGAGCACAGAGTCCTCTCTATAGGTTTTATCTCACCAATCCTTTTCGTTAACTCAACGGTCAACACCATTTATGAAGAACTAGCAACAAAACCCTTAATTCTAAAATTTAAATCCACAACTCTGTCTTTTATATGAGCTCCTCCTCATTCTTCAGGGAAGTTTCACAACAGTTGGCATCAAATTCAAATCAGAAAAGTACCAAGCAATCCTTTCAATGCGTGGAACTTTTACTCTTTATTGAGTTTCAAATCAGAATGCATTTGAAAGAGGTAAAATTCATGATCCGCTTATCTAAAATCTTCCTCACATGTAATTAACCGTGATATTTCAAGATACTACTTCAACGCATCGCAACCGACTTCCCCACATCCATGACACATAAATCGTTACAACCCATCGTTAAACGTCATATCTGATTGAAGTCTCTCAGAAAACGAATCCACCTACCACATTCTACGATAACAACGCAGCACTTAGATCTCTTAAAACGTTATTATTCCACGTATATGCCCAAATATTCCTGTTAATGCCCCAGAATGTCAGTCGCTCCAAATAATTACACAGTTTTGAACAATGCACGACGTATTAGATTGTCTCTGCGGTTATTATTTGCTTCCTCTTTATCAATCTCAACATCGGGGAAATCTCCTCAAACTCCTCTCATTCTGTAATTTTGACATGCGTGAGAACTCACTCGCTAATGGTAACATACACACAATTTAGTATTTGCCTATCTCTTTTGATATCTTTCTGCCTTAATTTTACATATCGGATGGCGAGGATGAGTGTTTTCAGTGAATGGAATACATTTAGTTCGATACGGTGAAGATTTATGCAAGTCAGGCTCTATTCAACACTGTTCGAGGAGGATTATAATTTATGGGTGTATATTGTTCCATGCAAACGTTGAATTTGTGGGTCTCAGGAGAATCCTGCGAGGTCGTCAGGTTTGTGGGTATTTGCTGTTGATACATCGACGCAAAGATGGTGAGGTTCGATCAGTATCTATCAGTATATATATTATATATACAGGATGTTCCTAAATTGAACGTACAAACGAAAAGGGGAGATTCCTTAAGTGAGTTTAAGAAAGTTCAAAAAAGTCCCATAAACATCGGGACACAAGCGTTTCGTTTTCGAGATACAGAATGTTGAAGTTTGAATTTTTTTCAAGTTTTTTTCTCATAGGATCTACACTTCACAAGATATTCAACTAAAATTTGGCATAGACATTACATTTGAGAATTTTCTCCACGTGACATGGCAATGTCGATAGAAGATCTACAGGGTTTTTTTTTCTGGAACACTGCCACCTGTTCTTCTGCAGAACTTTTTTTGGTGAGCGACTGTTAATTTGAAAAAATGTAAAAAGAAGCTTTGTTCTTATACTAAACTTTTCGGTCTCATGTAGTTTTGTCGTATCTACCAACGATTTCGAGAAAAAATTTTGATTCTCTCGAAATTCTCGTAACTATGATAGGAAGGCCAGTTTCTAATTTGTGTTTAATGAATTCCGTGCCAGTTTTGACACATCTGATTATTAAACGTTTGTTTTTTTTTAAAGTGAAGGTGGTTGTATTTGTGGCTATTCATTTTTTTGAATGTAGTTAGACTACTATTTTCATTTCGATTTTTATGACTGTCACAACAATAATTTGATCAGAAATTAGAACCTCTACACATTTCAATATCAAAACATGCCGAATTTCACGAATTCCGAAATGACTGATATGCATTTCATGTTTGGTCTTGCAAATGGAAATTCAAGAGAAGCTAGGCGTCTTTACATGGAATGCTATCCCAATAGAGTGATACCAAATCATCGAATGTTCTCTGATATTCATAGGCGTCTTTCAGAAGCTGGATCTTTTTCCACGAAAAGAATTAATGCTGGGAGACCACGCAGTGTGAGAACGCCACAACTCAAAGAGGCAGTTATGAAGAACATCCAAGAACCAGTACAAGAAAAATTAGTGTACTTTTGAATGCAAGTCATCAAGTTGTTTGGCGGATCATGCGGAATTCTCTGCTATATCCTTATCACATTCAGAGGGTGCAAGCTCTTCTGCCTCGAGATTTTCATCCGAGGGTTATTTTTTGTCAGTGGTACCTCAGTAGACTATTGATGAATCCTTATTTTGATTGCCAAATTCTATTCACTGATGAAGCCTGATTCTCAAGAACTTCAATTATCAATTTTCATAATGAACACGTATGAGCTGAGGAGAATCCGCTTGGATATGTACAAACCCATTTTCAAGAGCAATTTTCACCAACTGTGTGGGGTGTTAATATTGGTGATGATTTGATTGGTCCTTTTTTCTTGCCAGGTCGACTAACAGGTCAATCATACAGACATTTTTTAGAAAACGATTTGCCCTTGTTATTGGAAGATCTTATGCTATGACGAGAAATGTGCATCATGCATGACGGTGCTCCTACTCATTTTTCAGTTTTGGCAAGGGAGTATTTGGACGAAAATTATGAAAACAGATAGATTGGACGGAAGGGTTCTTCAGTCATGGCCCGCCAGATCCCCAGACTTAAATAGTTTAAATTTCTTTTTATGGGGCCACCTGAAATCTCTAGTATACTCGACACCCATGAACACCGTAGAAGAACTGAGAAATCGCGCATTTGATACAGTTAGAAATACTCCGGGAGTGTTTGAAAGAGTTCGATCGTCTATGAGACGAAGAACAGAAGCTTGTATAATCGTTGGGGGAAGACATTTTCAAAATTTGCTGTAGTTCAGTCCTTTGCGGTTACTTAGTTTTCTTGTTATGATTTTTTTTTAGTTTTACGTTTCTTGTTATAATACATTTTTTGTGTTGATTATATGAGTTTCTCGAATCTTTATGAATCATCGATACAGATCAGGAAGATTTCCATAAAAACTGACACTCAATTTATTCACCACAGCTTACAAACTGGCCTTCCCATCATAATTTGGATTTTCACGACGATTTCGAGAGAATGGTTCAAAATATTTTTTCTCGAAATCGTTGGTAGATACGACAAAACTACATGAGACCGAAAAGTTTAGTATAAGAACAAAGCTTTTTTTTTACATTTTTTCAAATTAACAGTTGCTCACTAAAAAAAGTTCTGCAGAAGGCAGTGTTCCAGAAAAAAATATCACCCTGTAGATCTTCTATCGAAATTGCCATGTCACGTGGTGAGAACTCTCAAATGATATATCAATGCCGAATTTCTGTTCAATATCTTGAGAAGTGTAGATACTATGACAAAAAACTTGAAAAAAAATTATACTTCAACACTCTGTATCTCGAAAACGAAACGTTTGGGACCACATGTTCATGGGACTTTTTCTTCTTAAAAATCACTTAAGGAATATCCCCTTTCCGTTTGTACGTTCAATTTAGGAACACCCTGTATTTATCGAAACATATGAGTCTACAAATCCATCAACTTAATCCACTGGGTCCTGGAAACCTGAAGTTTTGTGTAAAACACCGGGTGTCCACCGGGAAGTTTTGGAACACTGTACCGCTTCAGTACAAAAATGTGACGCCTCTTACAAACTTAATTTTAAGACGTTAAGAATGATTATATTTCAAAATTAGCAGAGGACTATTGTGCAAAGTTTATTCTCCTTCAAGAGACACATACGGATACTGAAAAAATCCATCGTGAAAGAGGAACTATAATAGGATATATATTCATTGATTATCTTCTGAGTAGAATTTACGGTTTAGCTTGTTATGTTGAAAAATCCTTAGTTCACAATATCAAGTTAATTCGAAAGGGCGATTTTGTTCTTGGAATGAGTTATAAATTTCAAATAAATTAGATACGCATATCTTGTATTCAATTCTCATTTCAGCTTCTATCCTTTTATTTTCAGATTCGATATGTGCAACTTGGAGATGCCATTGTGTTTATTAATAGAAGACCACTCTTGAAGATAGAAGTCCCTCAAATATACTATATTCAAGCTTATTTTGAACACGCAACAATACTTATGCGGGGAGCCAGGGTTTTTTTACTGGATTTTTTTCCTGAGCTTTCATGACATACAACGAATTGTATGGCACCCGGTCACCAACCCCAGCTAAAATTTGTTTCGTAAGCCAAAACTTCAAAAGAATATATATTGTTAAAAAAGAATGTCATGATTCTGCAATAACAAATAATTAAGGCCATGTCAAAATGGATGTCAAGATTGAAAGTCTTCCGAAAATAAAATGAAATGCACCATAAAACTTCACATATAAAACCAATAATATAGCTATTTTACAGAAACTCTTACACTATTTTCGATAACATTACGTAATTATATCTCCAAATTATTTATTAATTAAGATGTGTATCTCAAGCTTTCATCAAGATATTAAGTTACTTTCAAAACAGAACCATGAAATTCGATTCACCTGTCAGACTGTGTAAAGCACTCAATACAAATTGAAGAACGCATAAAACAACACGTATATCGACCGCGGTAACTTGTTCATATCACCGAGACGAAAAATATAAATCAACTCTGAAATCTATCCATCAAATTTCGGGTTATAAAATCGAGATATTCATTTAGATAAAATCTCAATATGGAAACCCATCACAATTTCGGCAATTATATAAAAGAACAATAGACAGAATACGTCTAAAATTTCCACATCTTCAGATTCAAAAGAAATCTTATCATACGTTCAATTTTTCATGGTAACACTTGACAGTTCAGTAGCTTACTTCTTGTAATAACTCTCTAACTAATGATGGCTTTGTGACCTAGATGTATATCCACACAGAATGTTATCGAGCATATGGAATATAGAACGGACGGGTTGGATATGCTTGTAGTTAACTAGCTACGCCATAGAATGCTTACTTTTTTTTTAAGAATGACTAAGTATTGGATTTCAGTGCTCTATATCTATTTTGATTTCCTTATTGAACAAATTTTCTCATATGTTTGACTTTATTCAGCTACTACTTTTTTGCAAAAAGTATTTTGTATTTCTTGATTCATCGATTGAAACATGATTATTTTTATTATTATTACAGTCATTCCCAATATAATGGAAAATTATTTTAAAATAAATGAGACATATTGAAAATTTATTAATACTGAAACAATAAAACATAATATCGAAGGACGTAAACTTCGAATAAATTAAACTCTAGCAAAGATTCTGTAAATTCATTAAAGACCTTTTAAAATGTATCATTGATGAATAATGTATTAATGGAAAAAAAGGAATTCAAAATTTTTTTCATCATAAAAATATTAACAATATACAACAATGTAAGTTGTGATCAACGCCTATGATTTAGGTTACGAACACTTACCTATAACGATAACTATAATGATGAAACGGATAAAAAGATAAAAATAATTCACATATATCAGAAAATCACAGGAAATTTTTTTAAGATGGCAATTTTCACTACGTGACCAATGAAGACTGATAACCGCAACTGATGACGACAATGGACCTATCCAGAAAAGTGTCAGATCAAAATTTGCATATGACCTGTGCCGACAATCAAAACTCAACTGATTTGTGTTATGACTCGAGATGCACTCTTCACCTCTTGAAATTCAACTCGAGAAGTCTCAATTTTTACAGACTCAAAGAGATATTAACACCAGAGACATCCTTTAACACTGTTCCTGCTCTACATTTTCGCAAATTTAATCTATTTAGTGAGGTTTACCATGATCAGAACCATAGATTAAAGAAAAATTTCTTTGATATATGATCAGATTCTTTTGTAGTTATGGTAACTGATCTTGTTTGTTAGTCGAGGTCATCTTGTATTAGCTAGGTCAATTGAGACTTATGCCCCGCCTATTTGCCCATTTGTTTTCTGTAATCATAACAAATGTTTATATAATTACAAAAAAACCAATTTTATCGAGGAGTTTGTGTAATGAATTTCGAATATGCACATAATTTTTATTTGTGATGAAAAAAAAGAATGATATGATCAAGAAAAGAAATCAGCTGAAAGAAATGACTTAGATCGAGAACGAAAAGAAAACACGTGGATTCGTTAATAAAACGAAGAAACTCAGCAAATAGATGCTGCGTTTCCGGTTAGAACTATTAATGAGGAATGGCCACAATAATTCTGAAGATATCAAAATCTAGGAAACTTTCTAGGAATCAACCAGATGTCCTTTTAATGATATCAAGGTTAAACAATGTCTTAAATCAAAAGAAAAAAAATTTCTTCTTGAAGTTAGATATTAATTACTACAATGCCAGGTACTTATAAACTAAGGTTATACAGAGAAACAGTTCTCTAACAAAAAGGCATACTAGAAGTAGATAACTGATTTTAAACTCATCTATATAAAAGCACCTAGGTCCATATTAACAAAACAGATAAAAAAAATAATTCAACACCACATATCTGAAAATAGCGATTTTTACCCTGTGATCCTATGAGGCCAAAAAAATACACAGGGTGAGCCTTTGACCACTGCGTTTATTTTAACCATATAACCAAATATGGTTGATCAAAGAATCGGAGTATGCCTGTCCCTTCTCCAGAATCCAAATCTTTAAATTCATTTTTAACTTTCTTTTATTTCCTATGATTCTCAGGTGATGAGGAATCACTGCATATAGTTGAGGTGCCAGATATGTAAAGCATCTCTGGCCAAAAATCTTTATCGAAATCTTCAACGACAATCAATGATGTCATTACGAATATCATTCATTTAATATGAACGCCATATTTGGTTGTTCAAGTGTTAGCATAATAAGATGAAATTCTTTTCTACATATTTTCAAAAATTTGAGGCAATATTCTATTTACAGATATTATAATACCTATGTAGTTTCAATTTCACTTGCATAATTTGTATTAACATTCAACATCTCTAATTTAACAAAAATTTATTCATATTTTTTCAAATATTCTTTTGATAAACATATCATAGATAAAAAAAGGCATATTCCGCAATTTTTGTTGTTATTAGTAAATCATTTGAACTAGAAACGAACCAGGTTAAACTATTTCATACCATAGACTATTATCACATATTTGTTACGTCCATAGAGACTCTTGTTTGAAGAAATTGAGTTTGATCACCTGAATTTGCTTCTGAAAAACCAACTAGGTGTTCTTTAATAAAAAAATTATGTTAGATCATTAATATGCATCTATTCATATGAGCTTAACTTGAAGCATTCTATGTTAGAATAGATATAATTTGATGAACCCTGAAAGTCTGAAGCTATGAAGAACTAGCTCCTTATAGAGACACGTCTTTAATTTAACAGGTCCTGATAGAAAATACATACACAGAACACACACTGGTTAATCTAACTCGCACAAGCTTTAATTAGCTTCTGAGGGTATACATTGATATATGTATACCTAGGTAAGCCAGTATAAACATAAACATAAACATTATTTCAACGGTCATCTTGAAAATATACCGAAGTACCTATGTGAGTGATAGAAATCTTTTTCTCTATTTATTATGGAATATTACTCTGGGTTAAATATTAAACAAGCTGCTAGATATCATCAATAATGAATACAGCAAATGGCAATTTAGAATTTGAGATGAATGTGAGACAAAAATTGTTTAGTGGTTAATTTGATCTATAGTGTTTAGTGGTGGAACCATAGACTGGAGAGATTTCTCCAACCTTTTGTAGAAATATTTTATAAATAAAGACATAAAATATGGCAACATTGAACAAATCTGATTATTGGATCATTTCAGCATAGAGTTGGATTTGGGAAATTCAGAAAATTTGGACAAAACTATATCGATTTAATTCCTTTCAACTGCAAATATCTCAAAAATGGTGCAATTTAGGAAAAATGATGACGAATGATTTTATCTGCAAAGAAGACTAATGGTTCTAGGAAGTAGAAGATACGGACCTTTAGTTCAAATGATATTTGTTTGTCATGCAATTTAACCATTCTGTACAGTAGTAGTGAGAAACCCACAAGAAATGGAATAAATCTATTTATGCCAAAATATGCACGACTGTTGTCAAAAATCTTCTACAGGAGATCATTTCAATTGATATTGTCGTTTGAATATTACAGGTGAAAATGCAATTTTTTTATAAAATTTCAAGACCCTACTTCTTTTGAACGGGGCCAAATTTGGAGAAACGCAGTGGTCAATGACTCACCCTGTATATATATATAGCTGTATTCATTGTTAGTGATGTCTAGCACCTTGTTTAATATTTAATCCAGAATAATATTCCATAATAAATAAAGAAAAAGTTTTCCATCGCTCTTCGGTATATTTTGACCTTTGAAATAGGTGAAGTATTTTCTGTCAGGACCTGTTAAATTGAAGACTTGTCTTTATGAAGAGCTGGTTTTTTATAGCTTCAGGCTTTCAGGGTTCATCAAATTATATCTATTCTAACATAGGAATGCTGCAAATTGAGCTCATATGAGTTTTAAAAACCTTCGAACCCAGTCTCCTAGATTTGTTTTATACCTTTATTATCTTTATTTCATACACCGATTCAACCTTGTTCACAAACTTAAGAGATAATAGAATTTGACTTAGTTTTAATATTTCTGAATGTTTGTTATGATGCATGGTTAATTAAAATTCAATCAATATTGTAACTGGAAGATATAAGCTCATAAACAAGAAAGATTAAAATAGAATGCAATTTCTGACCATAATCATTTCATACTGAATTGAATAATTTAAAACTATCGATATTATCCCTAAAAATCTTTCCACTTTTTTTTTGAAGATACAAATAACTTTTGACAGTTTCAAACAGAATCAAAACAACAAGGAACCACAGAATACTTTTTTATTTGGAACTACCCACCACAGAGACGTTATAATATTTTAATGTGATAATAATTTACTCTAATTATTCTGAGGAAAATTATAACTAAAGATCAATAATAGTTACAGATATTATCTTTCATTTAAAAAAACATTGCAAATATTAATTTTTTCTCTCCTGGGGTTTGGCGATAAATTAATATTCTATGGTAAGGTATTAAAATTTGACATAATCTATGAATAACCATTATTCAATATTTATGTTCTTGTTTACGTTATTTACTCTGATTATAAAAATCAGTAATTATAGTCTAAACAGAATAGATTCATATTAATGATTTAACAAAAATTTTTTTATCAAAGAACACCTAGTTGATTTTTCAAAATCAAATTTAGGTATTTCTTCAAGAAAGTATAATTGCACACCTAAATCTGGAAATACTTGTAATCTATCCAGGTAAATTGTTATTGGGATTCAGTACAGAAAATACCTGTTCACTGGTCTTTGTCGAGGAGAAGAAACTTCAGAAATATCAGTGTTTGGAAAATCATAGATGATTTTTTCTGGTTTTGAGTGAAAAGAAAGCACAGTGACAACCTCTTGCATTGGAAGTTTCATAGAAATGATGGTTATCATGATTTGGAAATTTTAAGAAGAAAATTTCAAATGTATGATGATAACACCCAATAATTCTGAGGTTCTTTGGAATTTCTCACTAGAAAGGCATGGTTTATAATCTTGAAGTAGAAAGAAAATATAGTAGAACAACAAAAATCTATGTTTATGGTGTTGAATTTTTTTACCAGAAAATAAGTATTTTGTATCTTCCTTCTGGATATGGACCTCATTGGATGAAACATGAGTGAGTGAATCATTACTTAGAGGGAAAATAATGTTTTTAAACAATTCAGATTCAATAGTGAATGCTGTGGAAGGTATTTTTCATTCAAACTAAACTGGACTACAGAGGGGTATTTGCCCAATGTGAAAACTAAAAATGCTTATAACTTTTGAACGCAGCTGAATTTGGAAAAACCGTAATGGAAAAAGTGTTTCATTTGATCTCAAGAACCTATGGTTAAAATTAACGCAGTGGTCAAAGACTCACCCTGTATAACCACATTGTGTTAAACAGTGACAACAATTAATATTCATCTTTCATGTGATTGCTAACATCCAGTTATCTTAAAAAGTGAGCATTGGGACGATAGTTCTTTGGGATTATCATTTCCAAATTCCAGATGCCCAAAACTGCTGAAACAGATTCTGCCCAATAACGAACTCTCCATCGGAAAATAACGAGTATACGCCATTGATTGAGAACATTTTCAGTACCATATTCGGAAATTACAGATATTTTGGCATAACGTAATCAAGGTTTTCTTGGTCTTTATACTAGAACGAGTTCCCAAAACTAGTATATCGAGATTCCAATCGACGTATCCAAGGGCTCTTCACACCATTTTTGATTGAATTGATTCCATGTGGCAGTGTCATAATAAATTTATGTGACAATAAGAAGTTCTGATAGATATTACTTAGCACATTATGCAATTACTCAAAGCCAAGTCCAGGTTAACTGAAAGAACGATCAAATTTAGAATTTTCGGTAACATTCACCCCTGTTAATGTAGAGATAGAGGCATTTCTGGCATGTCGATCAGAACCCAACGGTACCAGAAATGAACATAGCCCTCTAGGCACATGCCAGAATTGACATTATCAAGTGATACGTAATTAGCATCAGGCACACATCGACTAAATCAATCACTTCAACAAAGCCGACTCGAATTATTCCAACACCACGATTTAATTTATCCTTGTTGAAACCATTGTAACACCATTACAAACTGTTTACAAGATCGAGATAAGACATCGAAAAAAACCGGTCCCATTTCGATGGTGCACTCTTTCGAATCAGTTCTTTTCTTTGCGGTGTATCAATGGAGATTCAAGATTAAATAAAAATACGAATCGGTCAGGTGCTATATCATTTTGATATACACGTGAAGAGGTGACCTTTTGATGGGTACAAATTGGTTCGATACAAGGGATTAACGACTGTTTTGAGTCTAATTTTTTGTTGACTTATCAAACTGTAGCTGAAACTGTGTTCTATTTTTTTGCTTTAGTAAGGTAATTGACTACAATTGGCTGTATAATGGTGGCTTCGACGTTTGATTTCAAGCTTTTTTTGGCGAGCCGTTTATTCATTATTCTGTTGACATGTTCATTCTATGCATTCCTTCATTCTCTTCCCCTCCTTATCTCGTCACCGGCAACGCATTTTTCTCTTAGATGGAACTGTCCGTCCTATAATGTGTCACCAAATAACGCATGGAGGATTTTTTTTTCAGTTTTTCTCCTCTGTCATTTGGTAACGACACTGTCGGCTCTCTACGTACGTCATCACAGGTTTATGCACGTTTTATACATTCGAGTCTTACATTAGATGCTGACGAGAAATTGTTGATCATGCAACTCATATAGAATTACTAGTTGGGCAATAACCATAATCTATTTATTAATCTTCTTCTTTTCAACGTCTCAAAAGACATCTTCTTCCCAACTACATGTAAAAGGGTCTTTCAACAAAATCTTTGGTTTTTAATTGTGGCTACACCTACCATATGACAGTAAGTTTTTTGACATATGCGTAGCAGATGCTTTCGCAATTGTTACAATGAATTCAATTTCTCTAGAAAATCGCATTAAAATGACTAAAACCCACTATGAAAATGGTGGTTTTGTTAAAATTAAATAATTTGGTACCTTAATTTGAGTCGAAGGGCTCGGTGCGAAACGTGCTATTACCAACGCGTGTTCTATCGGTTGGTTCAACTATAACCACATTGTGTTAAACAGTGACAACAATTAATATTCATCTTTCATGTGATTGCTAAAATCCAGTTATCTTAAAAAGTGAGCATTGGGACGATAGTTCTTTGGGATTATCATTTCCAAATTCCAGATGCCCAAAACTGTTGAAATATTCGACAGATTCTGCCCAATAACGAACTCTCCATCGGAAAATAACGAGTATACGCCATTGATTGAGAACATTTTCAGTACCATATTCGGAAATTACAGATATTTTGGCATAACGTAATCAAGGTTTTCTTGGTCTTTATACTAGAACGAGTTCCCAAAACTAGTATATCGAGATTCCAATCGACGTATCCAAGGGCTCTTCACACCATTTTTGATTGAATTGATTCCATGTGGCAGTGTCATAATAAATTTATGTGACAATAAGAAGTTCTGATAGATATTACTTAGCACATTATGCAATTACTCAAAGCCAAGTCCAGGTTAACTGAAAGAACGATCAAATTTAGAATTTTCGGTAACATTCACCCCTGTTAATGTAGAGATTGAGGTATTTCTGGCATGTTGATCAGAACCCAACGGTACCAGAAATGAACATAGCCCTCTAGGCACATGCCAGAATTGACATTATCAAGTGATACGTAATTAGCATCAGGCACACATCGACTAAATCAATCACTTCAACAAAGCCGACTCGAATTATTCCAACACCACGATTTAATTTATCCTTGTTGAAACCATTGTAACACCATTACAAACTGTTTACAAGATCGAGATAAGGCATCGAAAAAAACCGGTCCCATTTCGATGGTGCACTCTTTCGAATCAGTTCTTTTCTTTGCGGTGTATCAATGGAGATTCAAGATTAAATAAAAATACGAATCGGTCAGGTGCTATATCATTTTGATATACACGTGAAGAGGTGACCTTTTGATGGGTACAAATTGGTTCGATACAAGGGATTAACGACTGTTTTGAGTTTAATTTTTTTTTGACTTATCAAACTGTAGCTGAAGCTGTGTTTTTACTGTGTTCTATTTTTTTGCTTTAGTAAGGTAATTTGCCGGTTTCATCTGTTCAATCAGACTTCTGCTTTCCTTAAATTGGCTACAATTGGCTGTATAATGGAGGCTTCGACGTTTGATTTCAAGCTTTTTTTGACGAGCCGTTTATTAATTATTCTGTTGACATTCTCCTTCATTCTCTTCCCCTCCTTATCTCGTCACCGGCAACGCATTTTTCTCTGTCCGTCCTATAATGTGTCACCAAATATCGTATGGAGGATTTTTTTTTTCAGTTTTTCTCATCTGTCTTTTGGTAACGACACTGTCGGCTCTCTACCTACGTCATCACAGGTTTATGCACGTTTTATATATTCGAATCTTACATAAGATGCTGACGAGAAATTGTTCATGCAACTCGTATAGAATTATTAGTTGGGCAATAACCATAATCTATTTATTAATATTCTTCTTTTCAACGTCTCAAAAGACATCTTTTTCCCAATTACATGTAGAAGGGTCTTTCAATATCTTTGGTTTTTTATTGTGGCGACACCTAACATGTGACAGTAAGTTTTTTGACATATGCGTACCAGATGCTTTTGCAATTGTTACAATGAATTCAATTCCTCTAGAAAATCGCATTAAAATGATTAAAAACCCACTATGAAAATGGTGGTTTTGTTTAAAATTAAAGAATTTGGTACCTTAATTTGAGTCGCGTGTTCTATCGGTTGGTTCAACTGAAAACATCGCAGCCGTCAGCCACAGTGTTGAAGAAGGTCCAAATTTGTCAATTTCTCTACGTTCTCAAAAACTGGGGTTATCCCAAACCACCACATGACGAATTTTGCATAAGGATTTGGCTTTGAAGCCATACAGGATTCAACTAGTGCAGGAATTGAAGTCGATCGACCATTCACATCGTCGTAGATTCGCTCAATTCATTCTGAATCTGAAAAAATCATTTTTTCAGACGAAGCCTATTTTCGCTTGTCAGGGTGCGCCAACAAGCAAGATTGTCACATTTGGGCTTCAGAAAATCCTAGAGCAATTATTGAGAAGCCTTTGCATGCTCAACGTGTCACTATATGGTGAGCCATATGGTCTGGATGCGTGATCGGGACGTTTTTTTGCGAATATGATGGTACAAATGCGGTAGCGGTATATGGATCCCGCTGTCGCGAGATGTTAACAGCTCAATTTTGGGCTATCATTGATGACATCTATATCAGTTACATGTGGTTTCAATAAGATGGTGCCACTTGTCCCACAGCTAATCAATTTATTGCAAACCAAAGTTTCTGATCGCGTAATTTTACGAAATTCAGCTACTAAATGGCCAGCCAGATCGTGTGATTTAACATCACTTGAATATTTTATGTGGGGCTATCTTAAGGCAGCGGCTATACGGAGCCAATCGAATCAAAACTCTAAATCTGTGAGGTCATAGCCGAAATAGATCGGACATTTGGCCGAAAAGTGAAAAATTTCGATGAAAGACTTGACTTCTGTGTGGTCGTGGTGGACATTTGCCAGATATCATTTTTCATTTATAATTAATTCTTTTTCTTTTTGTAATACAATAAGAATTTGAATCGTCGTCATCAACAGTTTTTGTTTTACACTACTGATAAATATTAAGAGATACAAAAAAATCCCAAATATTTAGGCAATTTTCAACGTCGTAACTTCGAGAGAAATGATCGTACAAGAAATAAAAAAACGGAAATTATAGCTCCAAGTATCTCGTTTTCGGATTGGGACTTGAAAATTTTTCAAACCTCTGCGAATTTTGAGTAATTGTAGAAAAACCAGCAACAACAAAATTTTCAAAATTTCCTTTTTGGTCTACGGGCGACATAACTCAACGTAATTTCGGTGCTCTACCACCCTCCTGCACGCTTAAGTGCTAAAATAACTCCACCCGAATCCGCAACTTGCGAGTAAATATTCAAACCTTAACAAATCTATAAGCTCTCTGATCGGGTGAACAATAGTCTTTTTCCGTACTATGGGACAATGTGATGCGAATATGAACGCCTAATGAATGAACAAACCTATATCTCAAATTAAAAATATAAGAAAAAAATATATTACGTCTGTGCTTTTCTGAATTTTGACAACGTCATCGACATCGAATTCTACCTCTATGAATTCTATGAAAATTTTGATTGATATTACGCCAACTGACACTGATATCTAGGTCCGCAAGTTGTCAAACGAATATCGATCTATGATGGCAAATCTTTCAATGACTTGCTCGGACTTCATGACATTTCTATTTTTCTCTTGGGTAAATGAAAAAAATGATCATATCTTCAGAAGGGGGAAAGCTACGACAATGAAATTTGAGGATGAGTAAGATATCGGTAACCTCAATATATATACGGATTTTTATTTAAATCTAAATGAAGTCTTAGGAGATATTGAGTATTGAAAATTTTTTTTTTGGGAATTTTTTAAAAATTTTCTAGCGTGACGTTTTCTGCGAAATTTTGCAAGCCGTTTCGTTTCAATCTCCCTCAATAACATTCCAAGTATCAACTTGATCGGATGGATATTCTAGTAGTTATTGAGGAAACAAAATTTCAGATGCTCATAACTACTGAACCATCCGACGGATTTGGCCCAATAACGAACTTGATCGAGATATTTGGACAATTAACTTATTCTGAAAATATGAAAACTCTAGCTGATTCCTTTTGGATGCTAGAGAGGATACGGCCGGCCGGACAGACTCAACTTTCGCCACAAATTCTTCATCAGAGAGTCGAACCCAATCGATTGAGACCATTTTCGGCTCGATATTCCAAAATTACAGACATTCGGGCAAAATGATAGGCACTCTGTTCGGGTGAACAAGAGCGCCAACAATACACGTAAGGTACTCCCTTGCGGCTCGTCAGTTATATCGTCCATTCGCCAGTAAAAACCCTCTTACCTTGCTAGTAATGTTATATACTATCAAACGTTTGCTAACTACAATTAAAAGGAGAAGGAGTCAAAGAATACCATTTTGGTCGCGAAAAGTTTTTTGACCAGTGGTTCGTCCATGATATTTCCAAGGACTATCAGTTAGAAACAAGCCTCAAAGACTACCACTTCCGTAAAGAACGCAAAACTATCTCTACCAACACAAACCCTTCAACTCGAAGTTAAGTTATTACAGCCTCAGTCCATTTTTCGCGGTAAGGCCAAGGAAATGAAAGCCTGATTATGCAGAAAATGAATAGATAGCACGCCACAAATGGAAAGAAACCCATCTCGGTCGAGATGGGTTAAATGTATAATGTGCTAATGCATGTTCACGTGAAATCTTTTTATGGGCGAGAGATATGTAATTATCAGAGAATACATAATTACACGATGCATCTTCACACTTGCGTTTATTCCGAAGCGACCAACAAAAGGCACATTTAAGAGAAATAATAATTAGTACTTATTAGGAATTACAACGATTTGTTATGCCTCAAAAGTCATTTCCTGCAGTTGCCGTTCCCGTCAGTTCGTCCTTGCAGTACGAATGTGTTGCCGTTTTATTTAGCGTGCATATCGCTCTCTTTTTACAGCCAAAGAATTCGGTTTTACCCAAATTTAAAAATCAAAACCACTCTGAATCGGAGATAGGATGAGAGTGATTCGGTGGATCCCAAGCACATGCGGAAGATATTCTTGCTATACAGCGAAAGAAACAGTATGAGCGTTATGAAATTAGCTCATTCTCTTTTTAGTTTTATTTTATGTACAAATTATTTAATGATGCGGTATACTTCATTTTTAAATTTAGTAGATGAGAATTAGAAACACAGAGTGAAAACAATTCCACGGACAATGCGACGAATCTAATGTTTTGTCAAGTTACATCTAGAGTGAATATCAGTCAATGTTGGGATTTTTCTTTTGAAAATACATTATGACGCAGTCATATACAGGATTAACCCAAATACATTCTGCAAATTACGAAGATTCACTTCTTCTGCGTGGGTGCACTACACGCACTATTTTTTTATTTTGTTGCGAATAAGAGTTTGTTGATTGTACATCTAGAAAAATGTGGAACAATCAACAGAAAATCTTACTTTAAAGTGATTTGATTCATTCATAACATTGTGAGATCCGGGAATTCATCATGTCAATTGGCTCAATTACTTCTGGAACTATATCTTCTTCAAGAAATCAATCAATCATTATGATTAAATGTAGAATTTCTTCAAAGAAATAATAAGAAACCCAGAAATCAATGAAAAATACATGATGATCAGTTTGATGTTATGGGTTTGTTCACCGATGTCCTAACTGAGAGAGCACTTGCAACCGTATGAAAAAAACTTGAAAATAATCAAATACTTAGTGAAAGAACAACACTAAGCGTGAATGCAATTAGGGAAAAGCTTTCAAATTGCATGTGAAGACATTTTCTATCAACAAGAATTTCGAATGAACATGGGTTCATCAATGTGTCTCCTAATTTATCTGATTTATAAAGGGTGATTCCTTTACAGGTACTTTTTTTTAAATAAGAAAATAAACAATAAACACAATTTTTTTTATAATCTTCAATAACAAATGAAAGAAGCATTCTTCACAATTATTATTTAAAGATAATTTCTTTCAAATGCTGACCTTGACTACGGTTAACAAAATCCATTCGATAGTTTCGAATTTCACTGACGCGTGTGATTATTTCGGGTGACATTTCTACAATGACTCGAGTATTAATGGCCTCCAATACCTCAATCATAGCCGGCTTGTCCATGTAGATTTTGGACTTCACATAGCTCCAAAGGAAAAAATCAAGAGGTGTGATCAAGCCGGTCAATTCACTCTCGATGGGCTCTCGATGTATAGCCATTGTTTCAAGGGCTGTATGGCAAGTGGCACCATCTTGTTGAAACCACGTTTCGCCTAGACCACGGCCTTCAATTTCGGGCAACAAATAGTCTATTATCATGGTGCGATAACGGTCACCATTCACAGTAGCCGGCCGTCCTCTGTTTTGTTGAAATATGGATCAATTAGTCCACAGACCCATAAACCACAGCAAACAGTGGTTTTTTTCTGGATTTAACGGCAATACTTGATACTCTCGGGTTGTTCATCACCCCAGAGTCGGGCATTTTGTTTGTCCTCGAGCCCATCAAGCCAAAAATGGACCCCATCAGTGAACAAAACTTTTGTCAAAAATAGTGGATCCTCTGGAAGCTTGTCAAGAGCCCAATGGCTAAAACTTAAACGATTCGGTAAATCGGTCGGCTTCAGTTCTTGAATTATTTGAATTTTGTGAGCTTTCGAAGAAAGATCCTTACGTAAAATCCGCCAAGTCGTTGAATACGAAAAGCCAAGCAGTTGAGAACGGCGACGAATCGACACTTCAAGGTCATCACGTACACTCTTCTCCACCTCCGCTATGTTATCCTCACCACGAGCTGGATGTCGTCATTTTGGTCAAGAATTATCCAATAAGGAATATTAGGTCTCAAACTTAGTGATGGTAGAGCGAATTGTGCGTTCGGTCGGTCGATTATGTGGACCGTAAGTCGCTCTAAGTGACCGATACACATTAATCGGAGAACGCTCATTTTCGTAATAAAGCTGAACAATTTGTAGATGCTGTGTCAGGCTAAGTCATTCCATTATGAAATGTCAGACACAAGAATTCCACTTCAGTTTACACGACGCATGCGCGATCTATAACTAAATCCTCACCGAAAAAAGTACCTCTAAATTAATCACCCTCTGTATGAAGAATTTCGAACAAAAAGCTCTCAACCACTATACACTAAAACTCAAATTATGGAAGAGATATGTGATGATACTTTCATCATTTGGTAACATGGAATGAACACTATAAATAGATTCCTTCAAGATCTTAACAATCAAGAATAATCTAATAAATTCACAATAGAAATTCAGAAAGATAAACAATTTCTATTTACAGGTTGATATCTACATTTTGATTCCAACCATCAAGTAAATATTAAATTGAGAGTGACAAAAAATATATAAGAGAGCAATAAATTATATGCTTCACCCAACAAAATAAAAATTAATAAATACATAACATCACAAAAAACACTCAGAAATAATGGCTATCCCAAAAATATATTGGAAAAGCGAAATAAATAGCATAAAATCAGCTTGAACCCCATAATAATACAACAGAAGCAGATATAGGACAAACCAGAGAAAGGGTATTTCTCATGTGAACGGTTTATCAGGAAATTTGAAAAAGAATTGGAATTAAATACGATGTAACAACTGAAGTCAAACCTGATAATGAAAATCGAAGAACGAGGAATAGCATATATGAGATACCATGCAAATGCGGAATATCTTGTATTGGAGAAGCAAAACGCGCCTTGACAATAAAAATAAAACAATATCAGAAGCTTTCTCAAGTGTTATATACCGATAGATTCTAGGGGGTCCAAGATGCTGTAAATCTGATAAAATGGTATGATATATCTATCATATCTAAAGAAGAGAAACCTACAAAAAAAAACAAGGTGACAGCATTTATGAATATAGCTTTTAATTTCATAAATGCAGAATCAATTGAATATTGCGGTTAATTGCTAGAAGTAACTCGAAGAAGTCTTCAAACCAAATATATGCACAAATTTGATTTAGTTTTCAGAGTTCTGTCAATTTCATACTTATTAGTGACAATTAAAAAAAATTCAAGAATTGTTGAAAGCTAATTTTTTGCCTTCAAAATGACAGAAGACGTCTGTCGAAACGTTGCATCTTCAAAAATTTCTCGTCAACAAAATATAACTTGGTTATAAAAATATCTTCAATGATCGTAATTCTTAAATTTTATCATGATACAAAACGGTTTTATCTTCAATCGCAACAAATTACGAAATCAAACAAAGGGTTTTAATATTTTATCTACACCGGAATCCCAATACACCAGGAATCTTTTAATCAGATGGCAAGTGCTTCCTTGTACCTGCATCGATTTTACATCAGCAAAATGTGAATTTAATGCTATCCGAAAAATAAACAATATATCGATTGTTCTATTGGAAATCTATGAATGTGTTTATACACGAAAATATCAGACGTAACTTGATAAAATCCATTATTCAGCGATTCAATTATTCAACAATATGTAACTGATAAGCCGAACGCATGGATTATTTTTTTATCACCGAGTTCTCGAATTGTATTGTTAGTAATATGTACGTAAGTTAATCTATGTCATAACACGAGTTCTTTTACACATAATTCAATAGTTCCTATTCAATGGATAATTATTCAGCGGGTCATAGAGTGTCTCACTCGAGAATTGTGACATTTAACTGAAGCGATAAAGAGCATGTGTTCTATTATGTTCCTTTTTATATACAGTTGGTCCTTAATCGAATGAATATAAATATTGTTAGCGTGATATTCTCGGAAATAAAGTATAATCTTTTATATACAAACTCAATAATAACCTAGTACCGGTCTAGAGACCAAGGTATCTAAGTTATGAATAAAATAAGATTAAAATCTATGTTACTAATTGAAAAAGTTCAAGATTTTATAGTTTTAGTCCTATTTTTAAATACTGTGATCACAATTTTCACAATTTCAAAATAGTGAAACAGTTGCCATTATAAGAACTATTACATATTTTTAGCGAAGAGATCCCACATTTCAAGAAAAATACTCTTTTGTTTTCAATGAATAAAAATCATGAAATGGGATAGATTGTAGGTTAAGCTGTCTAAACTCATAAATATTTCAATCATTTTGAAGATAGTTTACACAATTTCAGTTGAATCTGGGAGATACTTGATGACACTAAAGAAACATGGTCACCGAAGGGTAAGTCGATGAATCGGTAGTACTCAGGACTGAAATAGCAAATCTGTGTCCAATGCAGGAAAAAAATGGCAGAGATGAAATTAGAACTGATTCGCGACCAAGTATATCAACTGCAATTGCGTCCATGGTAAAAAAAAAACAGCAGTGAATAAGTAACAATCGATTTGTGATCAGGTACCTACATCAACAGCTGTTGTGACCAAGGCAAATCAAATAGAAGTGCTCAAATTTACACCCAAGCACAAAACCAGCAATTGAGTCCATGATAAAAAAGCATTGCTGAAGTTACACCAGATATGCAACCTGGCATATCATTAGCAGAAGAAAAGCAGTGCTGAAATTTCAACTGAGTTGTACCCAGGAAGATTAACGGCAGTTGTGACGATCGGAGAAAAAATAGTAGTACTTAAATAAGCTCCTATTTGCGCCCATGTACATAGGCACCAAATGGCAAAATTGCAGTGCTAAAATTTTACCCAATATGCATCTGGTACATCCAAGATAGTTGTGTCCAAAGCAAAAATGCTAGCAGTGTTGACATTGCACCCAATTTGCAGTCAGGTACATCAAAGACAGTTGTATCCATAGATGAAAAAATTGCAGTGCTTAATTTGATCCTGATTTGTGGCCAGGTAGTTATGTTCATAGCAAAAGAAACAGTGCTGAAATTACAACCTATATGCGACCATGTATATCAACAAAAGTTGTGTCCAAGGCAAATAATAATAGCTCACATTACATTCAATTTGCATCCATGTTTTTTAACGGCAGTTATGTCCATGGCTGAAAAAAATTGCAGTGCTGACATAACACCCGATTGGACCCAGTTGCATCAACGGCGGTTGTGTCCATCGCAGAAAAAATAATGGTGCAGAAATTACGACCGATTTTCCACCAGGTACAACATCTCCAGTTGGGCCAATGGCAAAACTAATAGTACTACTGAAATATACCCAATTGGAACTAGGTACATCAATAGCACTTGTGTTCGAGGCAGAAAATAACAGCAGTGCTGACATTACACGAGATTCGCACCCAAGTACACAAACGTCCATGACAGAAATAATAGCATTTATTGATGTATGACCAGATACATCAACGGCAGTTGTAATCATTGCAGACGAAATAGGAGTGCTGTAATCACATCCAATTAGCGTCAAGGTACAACAACGGCAGTAGTGGTCATGACAGAAAAAATAACAGTGTTACAAAAACACCATCAACGTCAGTTGTGTCCTTTGCCAAAAAAATAGCAATGGGGAAATCACCTCTAATTTGGGACTAGTTACATTAATGCCAATAGTGTGCATCGCAGAAAAAAGAGCAGTGCCAAAATTACATCCTATTTACGTCAAGTTACATGAGCAGCAGTAGAGGCCATCTCTGATAAAATAGCAATGCGACCAGGTGCATCATCGGCAGTTGCGTCCATAACAGAAAAAAATAACAACCTTATAAAAACACCAAATTTGTGATCAGATACATGAACATCCGTTGTGTACATCGTAGAAAAAAAAGGTAGTGCTCAAATTACCTCTATTTAGCAACCAATTACATTAACAGCAATAGTGTCCACAGAAAAAATATAGCAGTGCTAAAATTGCACCTCATCCGCGACCAGATGCCTCATTGGCAGTTGCGTCCATTTCAGAAAAAAATAACAATGTTATAAAAACACCAAATTTGTGACCAGGTACATCAACGGCAGTTGTATTCATCCTAGATGAAATAGCAGTGCTGTAATTACTTCCTATTTACGTCAAGGAAAATCAACGGCAGTATCTCTGAGAATATAGCAGTGCTAAAATTACACCTCATCCGCGGCCAGTTGCATCAACGGCAGTTGCGTCCATTTTAGAAAAAAATAACAATGTTATAAAACACCAGATTTGTGACCAGGTACATCAACGCGAGTTGTATCTATGGCAAAACCAATAGTAGTATTGAAATACACCCAATTGGAATCAGGTACATCAATGGCACAGGTGTTCAAGACATAAATTGAAAGCAGTGCTGACAATACAACCAATACGCACCGAAGTACACAAGTGGCAGGTGTGTCCATAATAGAAATAATAGCATTCCCGCAGTTACATCTAATATATGACCAGGTACATTAACGGCAGTTGCATTCATCGCAGATAAAATAGCAGTGCTGTAATCACATCCTATTTGCGTCGTAGTACAAGAATGGTAGTAGTGTTCATAGCAGAAAAATAACACTGTTAAAATTACACCCCATCCGCGACCAGGTGCATTATCGGCAGTGTCCATGGCAGAAAAAAATAACAATGTTATAAAAACACCATCAACGTCAGTTCTATCTCAGAAAAAATAGCAATGGTGGAGTTACCTCTTATTTGCGACTAGTTATATTAATGGTAGAAGTGTCTATCGCAGAAAAAAAAATAGTGCTGAAATTACATCCTATTTACGTCAAGTTACATCAACGGCAGTAGTGGTCATCTCTGAAAAAATAGCCGTGCTAAAATTACACCCCATCCGCGACCAGCTGCAGTAAATGGGAGAAAAAATTAACAATGTTATAAAAACAGCAGATTTGTGACCAGGTACATCAACCTCAGTTGTGCTCATCGCAGAAAAACATAGCAGTGTTGAAATTACACCAGGTTTGCGACCAGGTACATCAACAGCACTTGTAATCATGGAAAAAAAATTTTCAAGTACTGAAATCACAGCCGATTTACCTAGGTATATTAATGGCAATTATGATCATGGCAGAAAAAATATCAGTTGTGAAATTGCACCTGATTTACGACCATATATAATAACAGCAGTTATAAGCATTACAGAAATCAAAATTTCGACACTAGAAAATTTGACTGCTGCACCGGATAGTTCAAGAAACATGTCATACATTTCTTCATTATGAACCAAATCTACATCTGTTTATTGAAATTAATGAACCTCTACTTATGATATGTGTATAGATATCAAGGAATCAATTTTTCACTTTTTGACCGAGGAAAAAAAAAGGTTTTTTATAAGTGATTTTCGGTCATCAACGGGGATATGTCGAACGAATCGAGTATTGGTCTGCTTTCTGATGCCGAAATTCGTTCGAAACAAATTCCCTCCGGTCATATCCACAATTCCAGAGTTAAAAATCTCGCATTTACAATGAAGCGCCGATTCATCCAGAGGCTCACGACCAAAACACATATAAATCCACCTGCCGCATTTATATGCCCACAATACCTAGCGGGTGCTCAACAGCGATATTACAAATGTGAATTACACGAGATTTCCGGCTTTTGCGTTTGACATTCGTTATTAAATGCCCACATGTGGTCAGATAGTTGTTTTAGATTGTGCAACTAAATTCGAAATTCCCGACACCGACGTTCGAATCCCTCGGTTAGCGCTGTTATTGCCGGGTCCAGGATCCGAGCCTTTCGAATACGAGACTCGACGGTTATTGCCTTTGAAAATGCCTCCATTGATACCGTTTCTACGTTATGGGGTATTCAGATGAGACCATGTTTATGGACACGGTTTAATCGGTAGTCAAGATCAGCCCTTCAAACCCTGCTTTTGATAGTTTAATCTGAAAAAATGGTGAATATTTAATTGCTTCCAATTTTGACTGAGATGATGTTCCTAACTCATTTATTATGAACCTAATAATGAAAATATCGAAATGAATAACTATGTTTTTGATGTGACACAGACTATACGTCGGGGTCGCTCAAAAGACATAAACATGGATGTTCTCGAGAATTTGACAGAAAGGCCACAGACGCCAATTCGCCATCAACCACAGAGATCTAAGCATTTTAACCGGGACCCTCATTACACCCTTGCAGCTGCATACTCATAAAATCCAACCAGTTCCTTATGTGGATCATAAACAGCAAAAAGAGTTTAAATATTTTTTCCGTCGACCTCCCAATAAAGGCTCTATTTAACGTTTTCAAAATCATGCATTAATGACTCATATTAATGCACAATTTCTTTATATTTTAATGCATGAGTTTCATTGGTAACCGAACATAGAGTATTCAGAAGTAATATTAGTAACGTCACAACTCGACTAATATTTCATTTTTATATATGAGGCCTGTGACTCTCACTCTTCAATCGCAGAATAGTAGCGTGTTTATATCTGGTTCGATTTTTATTCCACAGAGAAAAGAAATAATGAAACAAATCCAAACATAATCGATCTGTCAAATTAAGAGTAATATAGCTGCTTTCAATCTTAATCTTAATCTAATATCGCCAGGTCCTTCAATTACAATAAGTAACGAAGCCAATATCCCCTTAACTCCCTCGCACGTTGCAGAAGTGGCTAAAGCAGCAACTTTGACCCTGCTACCTGGAAAAAGTCGACATTTGTATGACATAACCTACGCAGAATTCATGTCATGGTGCGAGGAGAAGAACGTTATCAATTATTCTGAAACAGTTTTGTTGGCATACTTTGAGAGTGTTGCAGAAAATGGATACTTAGCAAATTTATGGCCAAAGAATTCAATGCTGAAAGCAAAATTGAACGTTAAAAGGAGTATTGATAAACGCAGATATCACAAACTGGTGATGTCCATTAAGGGAAAAAAAGTGGGTTATATACCTAAGAAATCGAAAGTTCTCTAGAAAGAACATGTGAAAGAGTTTATAGCAAATGCTCCAGACAGTATTTTCTTGATGTCAAAGGTAATAATAAAACTCAATTAAATTAATTTTCTAAATTTTTCTTATTGTCACGTGGATATAAAATATTTAACTTTAAAATTTTTATTTGAAGGTCGCTTTGATATTTGGAGTATCCGGGGCATTGCGAAAAGATGAGCTGTATAAGTTGCAGATAAATAATGTGCAGGATATAGGCTCGAAATTTTTAACAACAGTGAATTCATCCAAAACGCACTCGAAAAGGATATTCACTGTGGTGCATAATGAGGACTTTTGAAGCCAATCAGGAGATATATATCCTTGAGACCAATTCACACTCCGCAGGAAAAGTTTTTCGTCTTTCACAAGAACTTTAAATGCACAATACAGCCAGTGGAATCAATACGTTTTCGAAATTACTATCGTTAATTGACAAATTTAGAACAACCCAATCTGTATACTGGTCACTGTTCTCGACGTTCTTCTGCATCTATTCTTTCGGACAGTGGAGCAGATTCTGCAGCCATCAAACGGCTTAGAGGATGGAAATCAACATCTATTGCAGAACGGTACATCGAAAACTAGATGAAAAATAGATCAAAAACTGCTGAAAAAAATTTATGCGATAATCGTTAGCCAGTAATTAATACATCAGCTCTTTCCAGTTCCAAACATTCCTTATAGTCAGTAACGACGTGAATGTGGACTATTCAGAATGTCACATCCCTAAAATTCCGTCTATGAATTTTACGAAATGTTCAATTGGAACCAAAAATATAAATATGACAGAGTGAGCATCGAGATTTCGATTGTCAAATTTTATATTGTAAGAAATGAAATTTATTTGAATAAATAATTCAGTTCCAATTCATACTGAAGTCGACGGAAAAATCTTGTAATCAACTCGTTTATTAATCTAGCGATTAATGATCTCGACCATTAATTGCTTTCATTAATGAACTAGTTGACTTGTTGCGATATTCTCGCAACAAAGGATAGTTCTTGGAATTTGGGGCAGTGGCCGTTACTTCCAAGAATGCCTTCTGTCGGACGGAATTTTGAAATCCCTAAACTTAGCTTCCTGTACGACCTCTCTCAATTATTCAAATTCATTCTCTCTCTAGACGCTCCCGTGTACAGTACTACAAGTAAGTTCTCCTTCATCAATTTACTTTCACGAGTCTATAACGGCACTCAGAACTACAAGTTCCTCTAAACATCTCTCAAAATAATCTGTTTTCGGATCAGTTAGCTACCCTAGTTCATTGTGTATTTGAAATACTCAGTTGAAATTCTCTACGTAAAAGAAAAAGGTTGTGAATTGTGAACCTGTGACGCAATTACATATCGCCAAGGCACAATTCATCAGTGGAAGTTTGAGAAGCTTTATCCAAAGTGCCTGCACCTTATTCTGAGAAATCTACCCTCGACGATTGAAGCAGAGCTGTGGTGAGCTCCAAACAACAAATAAGGTCAGATCTCTCATTCAATATTACCAGAAGTGCCCAAGATTGAGCAAAGAGGTTCAAATCCTTGGTTATTATAGACACCTAAAAACTCTTTCTGTGAGTGTAAACTCAAGTGCCGAACATTGTGTAACTATTCTTATCTGTGAAAACATAATTCTATTATAACTAAAAACTTATTTTTATTCGCCTTGCAAACATCTTTTCTACCAAAGATAATTTTTGGAGCTACTTATATAGTATAACCAGCGACTCAGGAAGTGCGCTGCCTTTCATTAGGGGGTGATTATTATTATTTCTAATTTTGAACCCGCACATGACTAAATAACTGTTAAAGAATTCCGAAAAATTCAAATTGTGACAGATTGAACGCAAAGAGAGCAAAGCTAACGCATGTACGTCTGAACGGGGCTTCACGATGCAGATACGGCCTCGTAGTAGTGCGAATGTGTGGTTTGAACAGGAATTCAGATAGTTTTGGAGTTGGGGAGATGTTTCTCATATGATTGAATTCGAGAACTGTCGTTTTCAGGATAGGGAATAATTGCTGAATCGAGACAATGACTGATTTTCGGTTAATTGTTAGATGAGATTGTTTGATCTCCCATTTCAATTCACATCTTTCCAATACGTCAGGATTAGATTGTTTCTATTTGAGATTATCGAGCTTCCTCAAGGAACGTATGGGTTGGGGAATATTTGTTGATGCAGAGAATACGTGAAAGGCAAAGTTTTAAAGCTGATCGATAACAATCAATCATTGAATATACTTGACAGTTATTCACATCTCAATACTAAAAACTCCTGAAAAGCAATATTCCTGAGGTCAGGAGATTTTGCGAGTTTGTTCTAAAGTTTTTTTCCAGATTTTGAAACAATGTTATACTAAAACTAAATGAATGAAAAAAGCTATTTCACAAATTCAAAATAACTCTATTCAAATATCAGCATAGATCAACTTCTACATTAATATAAACTTAGGGTCGTGGTGCACAAGGTACCTATACCTCCTCTAGGGCGATTATTTGGTATTCTACCATAACCGGAGATCCTCGGTTTAAAGCCATAAATTGGTCGTTTACATCCCCTGTAGTCCCCTGCGTTATATTTACTGCTCTTCTATTCTTTCCACTCTTATCTTGGTTTCAAGGTTGCCCAGCTCTGAAGAAGTCAATAAGCAGAAACACGTGGCGGCAAGTACAGATCAACAATTTCTATATTTGGTTTTATAACTTTCTGCGCAAATACCAACTAATGATTTCTTGATTGCATTCAAGTTTGCGTATCGAATTGCCTTATCCAAACCGATAGTAGGTATAAAAACTCCATCAGAAACTATTTAGAACTTGATATAGATTTCTTGTAATATGGAATCTTACGGATTTAGAAGTAAGCCTTATATATGTGGTTGAAAACTTTTTTTGAGAGTCGAAGCCAGTGCGTTGTCTTGAGGTTTGAGGCTGATGGTTCGATGTTTCTAATGACATCGAAGGAGCAGTTGGTGTGTATGGGAGTTCCTCAGGGGTCCATATTGGGGCCCATCCTCTTTTTGTTATATGTCAATAAGCTTTGCGCCGAGATGCCCAATTTGGATCTTTTTGCAAATGCGGACGATATATCCTTTTTGAAGTCTTCGACAAGTTCATTTTTATTGAAGGAGGAAATCAGGAAACTGCTGAACACCGCATGCAGGTTTTTGGACAGCCACAATCTTCACTTGAATGCGCTTTCAAAGTTAGGGATGACAAAATCGTGAAAAATCAATTTTTTCAAATTAGAACCCCATTTTTTTATGGCAGATATTGAATCTACGTTAAAAAATAATGTGAGTGTATGCATCACACCCTTGCCCTAAAGTGGATATTTTCTGAGTTATTCACAAAAAACTGTTTTTGTCTTGAATTTTCAGCTATTTCTTTTCCCTTCTCGCCAAAAAGATGGAATTTTCAGGAACTGTTATTTGAACCATGGTGTAGATTTTTCACCCCTTCTTGAAACCGACTTCATGTAACTATTAGGAGAACCATGGTAAACTCTCGCAGTTATAACTAGAGAAGATGCTCAAAATTTTGACCGTTAATTTCTAGACATTTATTTATACGTCTCAGGAATGCTTCGTGCGTTGCTCTTCTTATTTCATCGGGAGGAAGAGATCTGCAAAAGTGTTTAAAAACCAAATTAAGTTTCAAAACTATGGATCTAAAAATCTAAACAAACCTGAACGCATTTCTGACTCCTCTTTATCAGTCAGGGGAGTTGAGTAGACAAAATTTTTTATCCTACCCCAAACATAATAGTCTAAAGGAGTTAAATCGGGCCAACCATCGATCTTCAAATAGCCTGTATAGGATATTTGACACATTGAGTGAATTGTGTGGAGGCGCGCCATCTTGTTGATACCATAAGTCATTATGGTTCTGTACTAGCGGCTCAATTATTTGAGTCAATATGTCAGAATATCTATCTCCTAAGGGAGAACATTCTTTAAATAATGCAAACATGTGTAGTGTTCTATCTTACCAGTTAAAGTCCCATCATAAATGTGAACATCGAGAATTGCATTATTTTTGATGGCGCAAAAAACATTGAAACACCAGGTCTCTTGAAAGTTCCATTGTCTGAAGTGGTGGTTGTTCTCTTCATCCCAATAATGACTGTTATGCCTATTGAAAGAACCATTCTTTGTGAATATACATTCATCTATCCAAATTATACAGTCCAAAAAGTTTTCATTCTCTTGAAATCGAATCATCATAGCTTCGCAAAACTCTGTTCTCCTGACGAAATCAGTTTCCTTCAAATGCTGTACCCAATTGAATTTATATGGGTGCATTTTATGTTTTTTTAATATTCTCCAAACACTCGATTGAGATAATCCCAGAGCAATCTCGGCATCTTTGAGAGAATTTTGAGGATTCACATGAAAATATGCAAGAACTGTAATTTCGTTGTTCTCATCTTCTACTACCTTTTTTCTCTGTGTATAGTTCTCTTAACGAAAGATCCGACATTTCTCAAGTTTGTCATGGTTCTGTTAATGGTATCTCTCGTTGGTCTGGGTCGGTCAGGAAACCTCTCAATGAACAGTCGAATCGTTCTATCTACAACTTTATTACATTCTCTATGAAGTAGAATGAGATTTAAATAATCTTCATTGGTAAAATTAGGCATAGTGATCGATTTTATAACTTAATACAAATTATCACCAAATTAATAGTAAACACAAAATGCTACTGAATAAAGAGGAATTTGGCAGATGTAATTAATGATATCTATCATTAAAAAAAAGATGCATATGGTTCATAAGGAATTATTTATTTATCACTGGAGACAAAACCGATGGCCGATTAGTTGAAATAAAGAGGTTTCCGATACAAATTCGAATCCAAATTCGTCATCTATTTAGGAACAACCTGTAACTTTTTTCTCTTGCATATTAGGGTAGTAAAATCTTAAACATGGTTTAAGTAACAGTTCCTGAAAATTTCATCTTTTTGGCGTGAAGGGAAAAGAAATAGCTGAAAATTCAAGACGAAAAAAAGTTTTTTGTGAATAACTCAGAAAATATCCACTTTAGGGCAAGGGTGTAATGCATACACTCACATTATTTTTTAACGTAGATTCAATATCTGCCATAAAAAATGGTATTCTAATTTGAAAAAATTGATTTTTCACGATTTTGTCATCCCTAACTTTGAAAGAGATTTTTTCACCCCCTGTATCATGAATCGCGATTTCGATTTTTAAAGTGGATACATCAATCCTACATCTTGAAAAATCCCAAAAATGAAAATTTTCCATCCGAAAACCTCGAAGTTATTCTTGTTTCAGCGGAGCTTTATTTTCGATTTTTTTTTTCGAATTTTCCCGCTCAGAGAGAATTTTCCAACCAAAACAGAAAAAATGTTACATCAAAATAACTTGAAATTTTCTAAGGAATCTATTCCTGCAATAAAAAAATGGTGTTCTAATTTGAACTGAAGTTGACGTCACTTCCAGAAAAACCGGAAATGCTCATGCTTTGAAAATATTTTAGATTTCATCAGCATCGTGAAATACTTATAAGTGCTGAATTTCATGAAAATACGTTCAGTAGTTTCCCGTTTAAATATGGGTGAGGTTCCTCGTGAAAGACCCTGTATACAAACCACATAACGTATGCAATCCCAGCCAGCTGAAATGAGCCCTACACGAATCCCTGTAATTTAAGGATAACATAATTCGAATTATCTTCTTTTGTGCTCTAAAAACGATATGCACCGCGATCGTATTTTTGGAGCATTTCTTTCGTTCAATCGACACGAGCGTTTTTTGAGAATTGTGTGGGATCCAATGCTTACAAACATAAATAGTGCTCGTAACTCCAAAATGTCAAGCTGTCAGTTGGCGGATTGCAACGCTAGGATTGTCCAACCCCGAAATATAAAAGGCAACCCTCGTAGCACGCTGCTCTACTAGTTTGCTGAACTAGAATAGGCGCACAAAAAAGGACCAGCAACTACAAAATGTTCAAAGCCACGTCGACGGAATTCTGCAGCAAAACATATTCGAACAGAAATTTAAAATAACAGAAGGCAATAATCATATTCCGCATGCCATAAATATATGCAGACAACCCTAAATCCTCGACAAAATACAATCCGTTTGACAAAATAACAAATAGCATGCATACCCAGACGACCCTAATTGATACCGTCTAAAATCAATGAAATATTCCAGTAGGAAGCAGGGAAACACTATCATCCTCTGGCAAGTGTAATAAATCCACCCTATGATTAAATGGAACCAACGTGCAATTGTTCGCATGTTGCGAAGACTTGGGGCATGAATTAAAAAGAATACAGGAGAAAAAGGAAAATGACGTGGACAGTTTAATATAATGGATTATGGGAAAGTAACATATGTGCTAAACCTTCGTGAAATTATTGCAGTTGAATAATTAATATGTACGTTATCATTGTACTGTTTTGCTTCATGTTGGAGTTTTCTAGATATTTGCGACTTAGGGTGGGTTTTTCGTTTCAATTTGAACAGTTGCATTTCTTCGCTCTCACATATCAAAAAAAGTGCTCATTATTAATACACAACATTGCCATTCAATTATTGAATTGAACAAGTCTATTCTAATTTATAAATCAAAAATAATCTGAATATGACACTTGCAGTCTCAAACTTATCGTTTATTGAAAGATCTAGAAGTGAGCCCATACAATAATCCGAATTTTGAAAATAAAATTTTGACTCGAATTTGAAAAAATTCTGCGAAAGGAAAATTGGGAATTATTCTTGAATTTTTTGACTCACTGGGGAGGTTTAAACGTACATTTGCTGGAAGGCACGGGTAGATTCATTTTCTACTTCAATAGTATATTCTAAAACAAATTGCAAAATGCGAATGCGAAATTCGAAAACGAATGACGAAGGAGCGAGTTTTTGAACGCATGAGTGTTGTAATTGACTTCCGCAACGAGTATTAGACAATATTTTCTCTATTTCAGGCAAGACTTGTAAGAAATTTATTGGAATTCAATGAAAAATTCAGATTATACCTCCTAGTGCCTTTTGTGTTTTATTTTCGCAGTTGGTGTGACTGATGCGAAAATTGACAGATTATAGAATTTGAATAGTGCGTTCAAATCTCTACACGGTTTAATATTGACAATTGACATGCAATGGACGCGTGTTGACATTCGAAAGGATAGGATATCAATGTTGTCAACAATAAAACGAAAAATATAACTAAAAAGTTTTTAGTACTGTAATGAAACCATTACGACACTGAAATAGAGAATAGTACATTGTTTACCGGGTAGGAAAAGCTCAATATTCCTGGACGACTGTGAAGATTGCAAGATTGCAACACAGAGTCCAGGAATGTGGCTTTTCCTACGAGGTAAACATACTATTTTTCCGCAAATCGTTTAAAATTCGACAGATGTTGATTGATTAAAAAAAACCGATAATTTTATTCCCAAATAAATGGTGCTTTGAAATTCCTAATAAAATTACTTGGGTTACTATGGAAATGTATTGAGGTTGAATTGTCAAACTTGACGCTTATAAATTTAATTGCTGGTGTTCTCGAAAGTAAAATGATAAGTGAAGATGAAATTTCCATTCCTGGGACTCCTCCAGAACTGGTTGAGGCAGTGAATACTGCTTCATTAGAATTATTGCCAAAGAAATCAAGAGAAAAGTACGAAAATGCTACAGACGTTTTATGGATTATCGCATGAGTAAAAATACGAGTTCTTTCTCAGAAAATGTTGTAATGGCATACTTCCTAGACCTTTGTTTAAAGATGAAATCTTCAACATTATGGGCCAATTATTCAATGCTGAAGTCAACCCTTGCACTTAAACACAATGTAGATATATCTACATACTCAAAACTTCGTTCTTTATTGAAACGGCAAGCTCAAGGTTATAGGGCAAAGAAATCTAAGATTTTTACGAAGGAAGAAATTGAAACATTTATCCAGGAAGCTCCAGATAAAGAACTTAAAGATTAAGGTAATTTACAAGTTTTTAATTTCTATTTAGATTATAGCTTTATTTATGTTTTAGGTGGCTGTAATATTTGGTATTTCTGGGGCTTGTAGAATGGATGAGTTAGTCCGAATGACTGTACACGATATAGACTTAGAATCTAAGCTTTTAATCGGCATACCTGATTCGAAAACCAACAAACCAAGATCATTTGTAATTAATCAGATCTACTTGAATGTTTATCGAAAGTATGTTTCGTTAAGACCAGAAAATATGAACAGTGACTGATTTTTCATTAAATATCAAAGCGGAAAGGGTTGTAGACAAGTGGTAGATATTCATCAATGTAGAAAAATGCCCAAAATAGTTGCTACTTATTTGAACTTGGTAAATCCGACAGAATATACTGGTCACTGCTTTCGTCGGTCTTCTGCAACAATATTGGTTGACTCTAGTGCCGACATAACTGGTTTAAAGAGGCATGGCGGATGGAAGTCATCTAACGTTGCTGAAGGATATATCGAAGAATAGCTTAACAATAAGGTTGAGGTGGCAAATAAAATTTTCACAGTACAAAATATTCAACAAAATGACCCTTCCACCCTGCATGTTGTCCAAAATGTTTCTCATAGTTCTAAGAGTGTTCTTCCAATGTTCAATAATTGTACTAACTGTCAAATAACTGTGAATATAACAAATTGATCTTAAAAATGTATTCAGCAATGACTTAATGTTTTCAAAATATAAATTAATTCCTTATAAGCAATGTGTTTTCTATCATTTATGTAGAACACTAACAACAGTACGGAGAAATATCATTTCCTTACAGTAAGGAAGTCCTGACTTTTTCTTCAAGAAATTTTGACAGGAATGTCAAAATTTCCTGGCGATTTGCGGAAAAATATATTAATTTTAAATTTGCAATATTTCTAACTCTGGATAAATCCTCCCTTAATTAATGATTTATTTAGAGTATAAAATATTGAAGCACTTTTCAAGCTATATTTGGGTGAGAAATTGAATAGAATTTCGAAAATTCAAAAAGTTTACTTGGGGATGTATCAATATAACTACTGGTCTAATCGGATGCACTTTTTTATGCAGTTTCACTGAACCATACATATTTGGGGGTTGCCGGTGAGATGAAGAGCAACGTTTTGTTTGAAAATGGCAGATGGAATTGAAATTGACAAATTTGAAATATATCAGATCGTTTCGCCTTAAGATACATCTACACTTATAAGGAGTTTTTACTGCAGTTTCATGAATTGTATGATACTCCGTTAAACATTAAACCTTGGCTCAAATCTTCAATCCACACAGGCAATGTTGTTGGACAACTGAAATTTTGTAAGCTTAAAGTTGAAATAATAAATGAAATAATGTCAAATTATAATGAATTTTTTGTTCACCTATAATATAATGATAATAATTTATTAATCCCTTTGGATATAATGAAAATGTATAGGATAAGTCGACCTAGATCAATCTAAACAAAACTCAAAAAGTAAGCTATCTTAGGATCTATATAAGATTTTTATACTTAAAACAAGTAAAGAAATTATATAATACTACCAAATGTATATGCAAAAACAGAAATGAGCACAATGATGAAACACCCAGATATAAATTGAGCAATCCGCCCGAAATATGGTCCCATCAGGCAGGTATTCACCAATACTATAGTATGCCTTATGAAGAATAAGATTTTTTATTTTGCTTCTGAAAACTCCCGACTTCAATTTTGCATTCTAACCTGTAATATTCAAACGCCAATATCAATTGAAATGATCCCTTGTAGAAGGTTTTTGATAATAGTCATGCATATTTTGGCATGAATAGATTTATTCCATTTTTTGTCGGTTTCTCACTACTACTGTTCATATTGATTAAATTGCATGAAAAATTAATATCACTTGAACTAAAGGTCCGTATTTTGTACTTCGTAAAATTATTAGCTTTTTGTACAGATAGAATCATTCATCATCTTTTTTCCTGAATTGCACCACCATTTTTGAGATATTTGAAGTTGAAAGGAACTAAATCGATTGAATCATTAGATGGAAGGTAATTTCCATTCAAACTAAACTGGACTACAAAGGGGTATTTGCCCAATGTGAAAACTTAAAATGCTTATCACGTTTTAACGCAGCTGAATATGGAAAAACGGTATGGAAAAAAGTATTTCTTTGGATCTCAAGAAATTATAGTTAAAATTAGCGCAGTGGTCAAAGACTCACCCTGTATAAATGTAAGGAAATGTTAATATTTCATTCTTTATAAAATGGGGTCTACATGAATCCCTCTGGGGGATACCGAGCATCAGGCGGAGAATTCTCTTTTGGCAATGAATAATCTATAACTGCTTGTATCATTACCGAAAAGGATGATATTGAAGGAAAGATGACTGCATAAAAGTCCATAGTAGACAATTATAAAGGTATTCATCGGCAACGAGTTCTTGATACGTGATACTGCAAAAAAAAAACCATTTATTTTCCTGCAGACAAGTCGACATGCCCCTCCCAACGGAGATGCTGGTCCACATGGACTCCCAAAAACTTAACACAGTCCTTGGACTGGATAACCACCTACCCGAAGTGCAGGTCAATAGTTCCGACAGAGCAAACAGCAGCTACAAAATGAATACAAACAGTCTTCTCTATATCAACAATGAATGCATTCTTGTTGCACCAATTCACGAACATCGTCAAACCATTCTGCAGACAGCTGTTGAGGCTATCAAGGGTGTCAACCATAAATATAACCGAAGCGTCGTCGGCAAACATCATCAATACTATAGCTCTTGAATGTTCCGGCAAATCATTCACATTAAGCAAAAACAACAAGGGTCCCAAGACAGAACTCTGTGGTACGCCATCAAGAACATTATTAACTTTGGAAAATGAACCATCAATCAGCAAAAACACCCCTGAAATTCAGAGTCGAAGGCTCTAGAGAGATAAAAAAATACATATAGAAGTCTTCTCTTCTGAAAGTCGATGAATAAAAGTTGAACCACATTGTCATGAGATTTTCAGTTTCTATGGGTATTTTTGAAAAAAAATATTGATTCAACTGAACAAATTCCTGATGAATTTGGGATCACCTATCGCGTTAAAGAAGGTTATTCGTACGTTTGACCCCATCTCCGACTGCCATCCGCCTAATCATCTTCCGTGACTACCATCGCATCAATATTTATCCAGCATTCCCTCGTCCAGAGGAACTACCTGCCCATAAACAGGTGAACCGACCCATAATGTGATAATTATAGCAAGTCGCACTCTGCACAGCTAACACCCTTTATAATTAAAGATGATTTAATGCGTACAAACATAGCAGGTTCGCTTAATCAGCGGTAATAAAACACATTATCGCTTAATAGGAGATAATATGATAGTTTCTTGGCGTTTTTTATGGGTAGGAATACGAATACGTGTATTACGATGAGTTTTCGATACGGTACCGGTAAGATGTTAAGCGAGACACGCTCTTGTAAAATGGCGTATCCGAGAACGTTGATGAAGCCAAGATGAACTGCACGTTGCTTAGGGACGTTGCAAATTGGGACACGACGCTGGGATTTTTTTTTGTAACGTTGGTATCTCCTTCCCTGTTGCATCTTGATGTTTTCATTAGTATCGCCTGGTCGAGTATTGGAATCGTCGATTGTTTACCATGGAATCGAAGTGCGGAGAAGCAGAGAGGGCAGTTTTGAAAGGCTTATGTCAGAAGCTTTTGCAAGCTTTTTTCTCCAATAATTAATTCCGCATATACATAGGATAGTTATTTTGGTTGGAGTAACAGCGATAGAAATAGATCTAGAAATAAGAAATAATAAAATCAAAATAACAGCTATTTATCGATCGCCAAGTTCATTTCTTGAACTTTCAATCACGAAATTAGCTGGATCATCTTGGGGTGCTGATGCTTCCACTCTTCGCTCAGCATCTCTAGCCCTAGTTTTTTCTGCAGCTGAGTATTCTTGCTCTGTTTGGTTTAATAGTGCACATACACAAAAACTTGATGCACAATTGAATGCATCCATGAGAATAATTACTGGCACCATAAGATCTACACCGGTTCATTGGTTACCAGTTTTGTCTAACATTGTCCCTCCCCATATTCGCAGACAAACTGCAGCTCTGAATTCTTGGAACAAATATCATTCTTTTCCCAATTTATTCCCAATTATTTCATATATTCCACAAAATAGAATTCCCTGATTGAAGTCACGTAAACTATTATGGCATAATACGTTCTTCAATATCAACATAAGTGATAAAGAATTATGGAAGACTGATAGTACGAGATCCGGCTGCAGAATCAGTGTACCCATCGAGTGTTTGCTGAAAACCAAATTTTTACACATATTTATGATTAGGAGAATTTATATCTACCAGGTTGCCTATCAAAATGTGGCCGCTAGTATTTTTAATTGAATTATTAATAATTCATAATCCGTAAGAAATTTCACTAACATGTTTTTTCAATGAAATGTGGTCTATTTTATGGCAACATCTATGAAGACTCTGAAAAATCATGGTTGCCGTTGCGCATCTGGCCGCACCTCTTCGCAGCCAGGTGTACACAGGTATGATTTTGTTACATTTAAACACCCACAACGTACATTCATATTTTATAAATCAAATTAAAGCTAATTTTTTTTTGTTCATTATTATATACGGTTGCCTAATTAAATCTGGCCGCAAATAAGGGTTGCTGGCTGTTAAATATAGTAAATATTAAAAGTAGAGTGAAAGAGAGCTAGCGCGTTACACCACTATTCAGACGAGGATAGCGATTGCCAGCTGTCGGACAGTTTAAAGCCATTGCGCATGCGTCAGATGCTAGTGTTCTCAACGGATCAGTTGCGACTTTTATTCTAAGTTAAAACTTTTCCACATTCACAACTTGCGCTAGGAACTGAGTTCCATTTGAATAGCATGCCATTGGTACGACCATGACCTGGTCTCAAACGATTAAGAACTGTCCAAATTTTTCTTGGAAGATCAAAACCAGGAACATTTTTAGAAGGATCAGAAACGAGATACTTATTGAACATTTCGTAAGAGTTCCACTCAGTCTTCCATAATTATTTATCACTTATGTTCATATTGAAGAATATTATGCCATAATGGTTTACGTGACTTCAATCTGGGAACTCTATTTTGTGGAAAATATGAAATAATTGGGAATAAATTGGGAAAAGAATGATATTTATTCCAAGAATTCAGAGCTGCAGTTTGTCTGCGAATATGGGGATGGACAATATTAGACAATACTGGTAACCAATGAACCGGTGTTGATCTTATGGTGCCAGTAATTATTCTCATGGATGTATTCAATTGTGCATCAATTTTTTGTGTATGCTCACTATTAAACCAAACAGAGCAACAATACTCAGCTGCAGAAAAGACTAGGGTTAGAGATGGTGTGCGAAGAGTGGAAGCATCAGCACGCCAAGACGATCCAGCTAATTTCTGAACAATATTATTCCTAGTTTTCAGACCAATACTATAATACGCCTCATGAAGAATAAGATTTTTTATTTTGATCCTGAAAACAGCTGAGTTCAATTTTGCATTCTCACCTGTAATATTCAAACGCCAATATCAATTGAAATGATCTCTTGTAGAAGGTTTTTGATAATAGTCATGCATATTTTGGCTTGAATAGATTTATTCCATTCTCACTACTACTGTTCATATTGGTTAAATTGCATGAAAAATTAATATCACTAGATCACTTGAACTAAAGGTCCGTATCTTGTACTTCGTAGAATTATTACCTTTTTGTGCCAATAGAATCATGCATCATCTTTTTTCCTGAATTGCTCCACCATTTCTGAGATATTTGAAGTTGAAGGGAACTAAATCGATTGAATCATCTGATGGAAGGTAATTTTCATTCAAACTAAACTGGACTACAGAGGGGTATTTGCCCAATGTGGAAACTTAGAAAGCTTATAACTTTTTAACTCAGCCGAATATGGAAAACCGGTATGGGAAAAAGTATTTCTTTTCATCTCAAGAACTTATAGTTAAAATTAGTGCAGTGGTCAAAGGCTCACCCTGTATAAATGCAAGGAAAAGTTAATATTTCATTCTTTATAAAATGGGGTCTACATGAATCCCTCTGGGGGATTCCGAACATCAGGCCGAGAATTCTCTTTTGGGCAATGAATAATCTATAACTGCTTGTATCATTACTTAAAACGATGATATTGAAGGAAAGATGACTGAATTAAAGTCCATAGACACTTATAAATGTATTTATGGGCAACGAGTTCTTAATACGTGATATGGCGTGAAAAAAACCCATTTCTTTTCCTGCAGACAAGTCAACATGCCCCTCCCAACGGAGATGCTGATCTCCAAAAACTTAACACAGTCCTTGGACTGGAGGAACCACCTACCCGAAGTGCAGGTCAATAGTTCCGACAGAGCAAACAGCAGCTACAAAATGAATACAAACAGTCTTCTCTATATCAACAATGAATGCATTCTTGTTGCACCAATTCACGAACATCGTCAAACCATTCTGCAGACAGCTGTTGAGGCTATCAAAGGTGTCAACCATAAATATAACCGAAGCGTCGTCGGCAAACATCATCAATACTATAGCTCTTAAATGTTCCGGCAAATCATTCACATTGAGCAAAAACAACAAGGGTCCCAACACAGAACTCTGTGGTACGCCATCAAGAACATTATTAACTTTGGAAAATGAACCATCAATCAGCAAAAACACCCCTGAAATTCTGAGTCGAAGGCTCTAGAGAGATAAAAAAATACATATAGAAGTCTTCTCTTTTGAAAGTCGATGAATAAAAGTTGAACCACATTGTCATGAGATTTTCAGTTTCGATGGGTATTTTTGAAAAAAAATTGACTCAACTAAACTAATTCCTGATGAATTTGGGATCACCTATCGTGTTGAAGAAGTTTATTCGTACGTTTGACCCCATCTCCGACTGCCATCCGCCTAATCATCTTCCGTGACTACCATCGCATCAATATTTATCCAGCATTCCTCGTCCAGAGGAACTACCTGCCCATAAACAGGTGAACCGACCCATAATGTGATAATTATAGCAAGTCGCACTCTGCACAGCTAACACCCTTTATAATTAAAGATGATTTAATGCGTACAAACATAGCAGGTTCGCTTAATCAGCGGTAATAAAACACATTATCGCTTAATAGGAGATAATATGATAGTTTCTTGGCGTTTTTTATGGGTAGGAATACGAATACGTGTATTACGATGAGTTTTCGATACGGTACCGGTAAGATGTTAAGCGAGACACGCTCTTGTAAAATGGCGTATCCGAGAACGTTGATGAAGCCAAGATGAACTGCACGTTGCTTAGGGACGTTGCAAATTGGGACACGACGCTGATTTTTTTGTAACGTTGGTATCTCCTTCCTGTTGCATCTTGATGTTTTCATTAGTATCGCCTGGTCGAGTATTGGAATCGTCGATTGTTTACCATGGAATCGAAGTGCGGAGAAGCAAAGAGGGCAGTTTTGAAAGGCTTATGTCAGAAGCTTTTGCACGCTTTTTTCTCCAATAATTAATTCCTTATATACATAGGACGTCATAGGATGGTTATTTTGGTTGGAGTAACAGCTATAGAAATAGATCTAGAAATTAGAAATAATAAAATCAAAATAACAGCTATCTATCGATCGCCAAGTTACTTTTATTCTAAGTTAAAAACCACGCTAATTTTGGAGTACATGTACTAATAACATGCAATATATTGCTGTTCACATTTGTGCATCAGAAAATTATCCAATCTCATCCCAGGGTGAAATAAAACTTATAAAGATGAAGGTGAAGAATTTTGAAGAGATTGAAAATCAAGGCATCTTCCTGCGCAGATGTACTAGGCTGATCGAGTGGAGTTTTTGGAAGCTGTTCGTCGACTGGAAAGTGTAGTTGATTGATCGATCAAGATTTACCCTCCTTGACTCTTCCTAAAATTAAATGGATGCGTTGAAAGTTTATTTGCATTAAAGAAGTTTAGTCGTAGAAAATTTATCCTAGGTATTACTAGGTGGAACTATGTGATACGTTTTTCCAATGAAAATGACAAATTAAAAATAAAATTTTTACTAAACAATCCTCTGAAGTGAGTAAAAATTGTATTATTTACATCGTAATTATAACCTATATTTTTAAATTCGATTAAAATTCTACCTACGGTTTGTGTCTTGTAAAACTTTCCAGATTCTTTTTTTATCTTTTTGTTTGATAACTATGGTGTAATTCTAATGTATCATCTCCAAATATAGATGAACTCCAGCTGCCAATCAAACCATTACTCATACTCCTTCACTTGACAAAGCTCTCACAGTAAAGAACCAATTTTGAAATCAAAGCAATACCAAAATCTCACCCCCACCAACTCATCCAACTACTTTAATCTTTACTATATTTATACAGCCAGCCACCCTTATCTGATCAGTCAGATTTCTAAGTAGCCAATCTGTATATAATAATGAACAGAAAAAAAATTAGCTTTAATTCTGATTTATAAAATATGAATGTAACTTTGTGGAGTGTATAAATGTAAACAAAATCATACCTGTGTACACCTGCTTTATGGGTGAGGCTGCAATCACCGTGCTACTCCATGATTTTTTCAAAGTCTTCATAAATAATTCTATAAATCACTATCATTTCATTGAACATTCAGTGAAATTTCTTACGGATTATGAATTACTTAAATAATTTGAGTAAAAACTTGACTACATTTTGATAGGAAATTTAGATATAAGTTTAATCAAATTTAAATGTTGTGTAAAAATTCTGAGAAACAGAGTCGATGTGATACACTGCTAGCCGGATCTTAGACCAGTGGAATCTTACGAAATGTTCAATAATATCTTGCCTGGGATCCTTCTGAAGCCTCTTGACCCTCCAACAAAAAGGATATAGTTCTCAATCGTTTGAGTGCAGGTCATGACTGTACCCAATAGCAATACTTCCAGTTAAGATGGAACCGAAGTTCCTAGAGCAAAGTTGTGAATGTGGAGAAGCAGAAGAAGCAATACCCCATCTCATCAATAGTTGTCCCAAATATAAATTTTCAAAGATGTTTTTAAGAGTATCTATGATGTTTCCGAATGAAGCTTATAGATTTCAAACGCGAATATGATACGTATTTTTTGTTATTCAGTTTTTTTCTGTAATGTCTTTTTTATTTCCAGATTCAATGTAGGCAACTTGAAGAAGTCTCTGTCTCCATCGAGAGAAGACCATTCATAGAAGTCCATAAAATATATTTCAAAGCTTTAATCTTAACTTTCCACACTTAGGCGGGGAGCCCAGTTATTTATGTTTTCCCTAGGCTTTTTACATGTCATAATAAGTGTATGACACCCTTCGTCACTCAACTCCCTGATCTAGCATGCTTTATTGTTTGCTAACCAAATACTAGTGTAGCCAAAAGTTCAAAAGAATGATTAGAAATAAAGAAGCTGTCTTGTCATTATTGTATGTGGAAATAAAAAGAGGAAGAAAATATCATTACGTGCTGTTACATAATAAAATTCGATATTACGGGTCACTTTCGCGTTTGTTACTGTAAGAGTCCATGAGGTTGAGAAATCAGGGAAGTTACACCTTTTCTCAATTGAGTTTCATAGAAAACGATAAATTGGAAATTAGCGCTATCTAGTGAAAAGTTACTAACATCAAAAGTCCTTAATGATAGGATTATGAATTTTATTGAATTACTAACAACATATATAAAGCATCAATATCATATAAATGATAAACAAAGACCGAAACAAAAATGGATTCAATGGGGAATCTTGTAATCGACAAACAAAAAAAATCTTATTTATGAATCACTTTGATCCAACCCCAATGATGAAGTTCTGCAATATAGAAATAACTTAGAAATATAGCCGGGCGAATCTAAAATGCGAAGGTTTCTCCTGCTAACTTACGCATGAAGAGGCAGAACTTATCACATTCATCAAATTCTAGATAGAATTTCGTGTTGCAACAAATTTAGAAATTACATGAAATTTGCAGGAGGCTTTAGGAAAATAGAAATTGTTCAGATCAGGTTCTCAGCCTTACAACTTTCATATAATCAGGTTTCAATGATAGGTTGAGAACAGGAGCTGCTTTTATTGATTTATCTTCGGTATATGACACTGTGTGGAAAGATGAATTAATTCGCAAACTCTATACCCATCTGAAGTGTGGGAAAATGGCACTAATTATAGAAAATATGTTATCTGATAAAAGAAGTGTTTTTATTGACAATAAGAGTAGCAATTTCAAAACATTGAAAAACGGTCTTCCTCAAGGATCAGTTTTAGCTCCTTTACTTTTCAATTTATATCTTAGTGATTTACCCACGACATCATCTCAGAATTTTGTTTATGCTGACGACATTGCTATTACCTACCAACATTCGGATTTAAATACTCTGGAAAACATACTGTCATCTGATTTGGAAATTTTAAAGAATTATTTGATCGAGTGGCGATTATGTCCAAATCTCAACAAAACAGAGGTATCTTGTTTCTATCTGAATAATCACGATGTTTCCTACTATTTCTTGGAATGGGTTGTATATTTCAAACGAATATGATACGTATCTTTGTTATTCAGTTTTTTTTTCTTCTTTTGTCTTTTTATTTCCAGATTCAATGTGGGCAACTTGAAGAAGTCTCTGTCTACATCAATAGAAGACCATTCTTGAAGAAAGAAGTCCACAAAATATATTTCAGCTTATTCTTGTACTTTCACACTTAGGCGGAGAGCCAGGGTTTCTTTTACTAGGGTTTTTTTCCCTAGGCTTTTATGTCATACGCCCAATTGTATGACACCCCGTCACTAAACCCCGATCTATATGCTTTATTGTTTGCTAACTAAATACTAGTTAGCCAAAAGTTCAAAAGAATGTCGAAATAAAGAAGCTGTCTTGATCATTACTTTGTATGGAATAAAAGAGGAAAAGAAAATATCATTACAAAAGGTTACATAATAAAATTCGATATTACGGATCACTTCCTCGCGTTTGCTACTGTAAGAGTCAATCATAAGGTTGAGAAACCAGGAAGTAACACCTTTTCTCAAACTAGGAGTTTCATAAACAACGATAAATTGAAATTAGCGCTATCTAGTGAAAATTGGCTTATGGTATATAACATTAAAAGTCCTAATGAAAGGATTGTGAATTTTATTGCATTACTAACAACATATATAAAGCAAAATACAACCATTATACATATAAATGATAAACAAAGACCGAAACAAAAATGGATTACATGGGGAATCTTGTCATCGACAAACAAAAAAATCTTATTTATGAATCACTTTGATCCAACCCCAATGATGAAGTTCTGAAGTTGAAATATAGAAATAACAAAAATTATAACGGATGAATTCACCGAAATCTCTGTAATGCGATCTCTGAGTTTCTGTCTAATGCGCATGGGGCAGAAGTGGGGTTGACTTCAATCGGCCTTCTTCGATTCTGCATCATTTCTCGTGTTGAAATTGTCGAAAGTACATGTGTCTATATTGTGAAATGATCTTTCTCGAATTGAAAATAAGATTCAAATAGAGAGTTTGTCGTGGTGAACAGTTTTATAACGTTCGGTGTGTCCAGTTTTTGATCCGACAAGATAAACTCAATTTTAAATTGACGTATTCCACTGTCTTTTGTACAGGAGATGGCAAAGGTCTCGTGCATTCTTTTTCAGACCACCTTTAGTTCTCCACGTGTCTGATGAGATGTCTGAGGAATCAACTTACCTTCCTAATTGTTACAATATTCGTGCTATACTTATTGTACAGTGGGTTTTTTTTTTCGTTTCTCAGTTTCTAAATTTGCCTGATGAATTTTTTTATCGAATTATCTGTATTTTTTTTTAAACACATGGATATTTTTCTTCTCTTAAATTATTAACGTTTTGGGAGACAATACATTCAGGGATCACCGGAAACTGTGGAACATTATCGATCCGCGAACTTATGAAATTAATTTTTAAAGCCAAAACAACCTACTGGAGTGGAAACTTTACCGAAGAATTGAACTAAATCTGCCGGAGTTAAAATATTACCAAATTTGACATACCTTGACGAAGCTGAAAAATTTGCGGAAGTTGAATATTATGACGTACTAACATGTTTCTCTAAGAACTGGAGAACTGAGAGAAGAAATTGTTTTTGTTGGAAAGTATGACTACAGGGTGAAAGACACCAGACTCGTCCCGAACACCCAGGATGGATGTATGGTACTGTTATCGCATAAACTGGGACTCAAGACAGACAAGATAAGTTCCAGCAACACTTGTTGATTTTTGTAGCCAGAAATCAATCAGTTCCACCTGCAACTTTTGATTTGGACAATTCAACATTTGTACATACTGTAAATATCTAGTATTTGTGAAAGAGTGGAATGAATTTCGATATTTCGAGTATTGACTGGGGTGGAAGCATCTATTTAAATTCTCTGAAGGAAAATATGAAATGATTTTGTACTCTACCTAGCCGGGGCAATATTTCAAGAATAAGTTTAATTAAATTAAATGAATAAAATAAATTATTTTACCATTGAAAAATTAACTACAAAAATTTATATATGTGGTGAAAAAACATACCAACAAAAATGTATTGAACATAGTAAAAACGAGCCTTTTGCAATATGGGCGCATATCAATGAATTTCAACAGGAAAAGCAATCTGAGATTAAAAGTGAAACCATTAAAGGAGAAAACCTCGAAACCTTCTGTCCCATGAATACATGGTTGAAAACTGGTTTACTTTTATCGAATACTAGCTTTTTACCCGCGGTGGAGCCCTTAAATAAGTATGAGTATGAATTAGATATTGCCGTTACCGTCGGTAATACAGTTGGACGGTATTGCAATATTTAGAGTTGAAACTTCTTTACTGTAATGCTAGATGGCGTTGAATAGGCTAAATTTGCTGATATTTTGACAAGAGAATTGCCTTCTATTGATGAGTCCTTTCCACTTATCATTAATTGCAAACTAGTAGAAGGAAAGTAGCAAAACAACACTGAAAGCGACTCTAATGTCACAGCACTTCGAATCAAAATTCACTTCTATTACACATGCATTTCTATGTTCTCCATGATCGAGACTTCAGAAAATCGATATTCTCATATTGTTTGTCCAATCAACTGGCCGAGGTTTTGATTCCACATTCAAACTAGTTGATCAGACTGTTAAATTTGACGGAAGAATTGGTTGATCGATGAATCAACGAACTTTCATGAAACCCACCGTAAGTATAACAAAATAGGTAGTTCAGTTATCTCAAAGTCAAGAAGCATTAATCAAACGGATTTTTCACAATATGCTTTATAACGTATAAGCTCCTTATCTGATATCTCGTCATATGCCCACATATTATATGGTACGCTCGGAGACACTCTGATGAATGAATGGTTTTAAACAAGTCCAAGACAATAAATATATGCACTAATCGACTTAACATGAACCGATTTCCCCGAGCTAATTTTTCACCTCACTGAGGCACTAAAGTATAACTTGAAAGGTCGTATACTATGCCTATCTAGGAAGTATTGTTTCCAATACATATAGATAAACCGATGGCAACTAGAAAACAAATGAACAATCAATACATGCAAATCACGCCTACTTCAATAAAATATCAATACATTATTATTATGTTGCTTTATCTGTGTTATTATGGCAACGGCTACATATGTTCAACCACTCCTTCTGTTAAGTGATGATATTATTTGAAACCCACAAAGACATACGACTCTATTGTTAGTGCGCCTATTCTTCATTTGGACAAAATCAATCGCGTGGTCATAAATTATGATTAGACGTCGCTGATTGATAAACCTGAGTTTCTATTTTGCTTAATCGTGACTTTTGGCCTTTAGAAGTTTCCATTTCTTTGCAGATTTTGACGACTAAATATAGGAAGAGATTTCCTTAGGATTTTTACGAGATAACTGATAAAATTCTGTATTTAACAAGATTGTTTTCTTTGCGCTGTTCCAGAGTGCTGAAATACTCTAGAAATCCAAAGCTTTCGACCTCACGTCTATGCACATATTGATTTCTTCTAATTGACCATCAAAAATTATGAGACTAATTAAAATCTCCTTGTACTCTGCTGCAAGAGTCTCCAGAAACTATGGCTATCACTGTGCTCCTTGTTTTTGCGAAGTTGTACTAGTTCAAGAACTTTAGAATAGCGTAACATCGTTTTAATCAAATGTCTGCAATTTTCGAATATAAATTCGAGAGTATGGTTTGAATCGATTGCTTTTGACTTGTTGATGAAGAATTCGGGATCAAACTTGGGTATTTCGAATTATACTCTGTAAAATTACACTGTAAAAAATGAAATTCTGCGCTCAAACTCCTCAGGAGTTTGAGAATTTTTTTTTCAATCAAACCATTTTAATTTGAATTAATCTAAAATTGATTACGCCAAATGAACTATTTTTCTTGATTAAAACAACCTAGTTGATTATAGAGAACAGCTAAAACATTCGCCTGAAACTTTTTACATTTCAGCGAAATGAAAGAAACAACTGATTCAACATAAACATACAATTACAAGAAATTGTTTATGCACTTGTCTCAATATCCATAATTGATTGATACAAATACATTATTCTAAATAGGTTTTAACGAAACCATTCGTTCGTTTCATTTTTATTTGTTCAATAGAACGAAGGTACGGTTGTCGTAAATTCTGTCAGTTGATGCAACGATTACAGTTTCTTGAGACAAGAATCTCGTGAGATTATATTATTCGCCTCATTTACTTGAAGAAAACTATTAATATTTGAATAAAATTGAACATATAATTGTTGCACTATGAAGTGACATTTGTAAAAAAATATTGCGTAATTGATTTAATAAAACGAATTAATTTAGTATTTTTATATTGGAATTAATTTTTATATTGGCTGCAATTAAATCAAAACTCTATATCTTTTATATTAAAAGTTCTAATGAAATGATAAATATCCCATTACAAACAACATAACAAAATGGATTACATCTTGTCATCGACAAACAAAAAATAATCTTATTTATGAAACACTTTGATCTAACCCCAATGATGAAGTTCTGAAGCAGAAATATATAAATAACAGAAATTATAACGGATGAATTCACCTGATAGCGATTATTTCGGAAATCTCCGTAATGCGATCTTTTCTAATTTTCTGTCTAATGCGCATGGGGCAGAAGTGGGGTTGACTTCAATCGACCTTCTTCGATTCTGCATCATTTCTCGTGTTGAAATGTTAGAAAGTTTATGTGTCTATATTGTGAAATGATCTTTCTCGAATTGAAAATAAGATTCAAATAGAGAACAGTTTTATAACGTTCGGTGTGTCCAGTTTTTGATCCGACAAGATAAATTCAATTTTAAATTGTCGTATTCCATTGTCTTTTGTACAGGAGATGGCAAAGGTCTCAGGCATTCTTTTTCAGACCGCCATGTTTAGTTCTCCACGTGTCTGATGAGATGTCTGAGGAATCAACTTACCTTCCTAATTGTTTCAATATTCGTGTACTTGTTGTACAGTGAGTTTTTTTTTCGTTTCTCAGTTACTAAATTTGCCTGATGTATTTTTTCATCGAATTATCTGTATTCTTTTTTCGAACACATGGATATTTTTCTTCTCTCAAATTATTACTGTTTTGTGAGACAATACATTCAGGGATCGCCGGAAACTGTGGAACATTGTCGTTTCGCGAACTTATGAAATTAATTTTTATAGCCAAAACCTACTGGAGTGGAAACTTTACCGAAGAATTGAACAAATTTGCCGGAGTTAGAATATTACCGAATTTGACATGTCTTGCCGAGGCTGAAAAAATTTGCGGAAGTTGAATATTATGACATACTAATATGTTTCTCTAAGGACTGGAGAACTGAGAGAAGAAATAGTTTGTGTTGGAAAGTATGTCTACAGGGTGAAAGACACCAGACTCCTCCCGAACATCCAGGATGGATGTACGGTACTGTTATCACATAAATTGGGACTCAAGACAGGCAAGATAAGTTCCGGCAACAATTGCAGACATCACCGGTTGATTTTTGTAGCCAGAAATCAATCAGTTCCACCTGCAACTTTTGATTTGGACAATTCAACATTTGTACATACTGTAAATATCTAGTATTTGTGAAAGAGTGGAATGAATTTCGATTGTTCGAGTATTGACTATCATTGACTGGGGTGGAAGCATCTATTTAAATTCTCTGAAGGAAAATATGAAATGATTTTGTGCTCTAGCTAGCCGGGCCAATATTACAAGAATAAGTTTAATTATATTAAATGAATGAAATAAAGTTTTTTACCATTGCAAAATTAACTACAAAAATTTATATATGTGGTAAAAAAACCTACCTACAAAAATGTATTGAACATAGTAAAAACGAGCTTTTTGCAATATGGGGACATATCAATGAATTTCAATAGGAAAAGCAATCTGAGATTAAAAGTGAAACCATTAAAGGAGAAAACCTCGAAACCATCTGTCCAGGGTTTACTTTTTTATCGAATACTAGCTTTTTTACCCGCAGTGGAGCCCTTAAATAACCCATTGCCGTTACCGTCGGTACTACAGCTGGACGGTATTGCAATATTTAGAGTTGAAACTTCTTTACTGTAATGCTAGATGGCGTTGAATAGGCTAAATTTGCTGATATTTTGACAAGAGAATTGCCTTCTATTGATGAGTCCTTTCCACTTATTATTAATTGCAAACTAGTAGAAGAAAAGTAGCAAAACAACACTGAAAGCGACTCTAATGTCACAGCACCTCGAATCAAAATTCACTTCTATTACACATGCATTTCTATGTTCTCCATGATCGAGACTTCAGAAAATCGATATTCTCATATTGTTTGTCCAATCAACTGGCCGAGGTTTTGATTCCACATTCAAACTAGTTGATCAGACTGTCAAATTTGACGGAAGAATTGGTTGATTGATGAATCAACGAACTTTCATGAAACCCACCGTAAGTATAACAAAATAAGTAGTTCAGTTATCTCAAAGTCAAGAAGCATTAATCAAACGGATTTTTCACAATATGCTTTATAACGTATAAGCTCCTTATCTGATATCTCGCCATATGCCCACATATTATATGCTGGCGCTCGGAGACACTCTGATGAATGAATGGTTTTAAACAAGTCAAGGCAATTATATGCACTAATCGACTTAACATGAACCGATTTCCCGAGCTAATTTTTTCACCTCACTGAGGCACTCAAAGTATAACTTGAAAGGTCGTATACTATGCCTATCTAGAAGTATTGTTTCCAATACATATAGATAAACCGATGGCAACTAGAAAACAAATGAACAATCAATACATGCAAATCACGCCTACTTCAATAAAATATCAATACATTATTATTATGTTGCTTTATCTGTGTTATTATGGCAACGGCTACATATGTTCAACCACTCCTTCTGTTAAGTGATGATATTATTTGAAACCCACAAAGACATACGACTCTATTGTTAGTGCGCCTATTCTTCATTTGGACAAAATCAATCGCGTGGTCATAAATTATGATTAGTCGCAAATCTGAGTTTCTATTTTGCTTAATCGTGACTTTTGGCTTTTAGAAGTATCCATTTCTTTGCAGATTTTGACGACTAAATATAGGAAGAGAATTCCTTTCGATTTTTACGAGATAACTGACCCCCGACGTATTTGGGAACAAGGTTGTCTTTACGACGTGTCTACTCTAGAAAAGCAGACGGTTGACGCTATGCAGGTATACTTCTTCCCTGACCTCTGCAACTTCCAATTAAAATCTCCTTGACGCCTTTCCCATTCCGTACAATATTCATGGTCTGCCGCGGTATTGCGGTATTTATTGTATAAAAGAAGAAATAATTGTTCTGTGAAGAAAAATAATGATTACGTACAAATGTTTTTCGTTTTAATCAAAATATTCTGCAATTTTCGAATATAAATTCGAGAATGGTTTGAATCAATTGCTTTTCACTGATGAAGAATTCAGGGGTAACTTCGCTGGTATTTCTGAACATACTCTGTAAAATTACATCCATAAAATTCGTTATATTTTCGAACAACCAAATCGACTTTCTGATACCGATATCAAGAATTTGGTTTGGTGTCGACAGGCTCGGTACAAAATTGCCAACACCAATCGACCGGGCTGTTCAGCTGAAGACATCGCAGTAGTGAGCCGCAGTGTTGAAGAAGATCAAATCAAATCGACGTTATCAAGTTTCTTAACCCAAGAAACTTTCACATTTGACATAAGAGATATTACATATTTTATCGACTGAATTCTCGACCTGACATGGATATCACTGACATGTGGTTTCAACAAGACTGTGTCACTTGTCACACAGCGAATGAGTCGATCAATTTATTGCAAACCAAATTTGCTGATCGTTTAATTTCGTCGTGGTGGACATTTGCCAGATATCATTTTTATTCATAATTGCCAAACTTTTCTTTTTGTAATACAATAAATATTTGAATCATCCTGATAAACATTTCGTGTTAAAAAAACAAAGATCTTGTTGAAAGACTCTTTATCTGGGTAAGGTTCGTTAGCGGGCCAAATCCCTGGAATGGTTCGGCAGTTATGAGCATTTTCACATATCGACACAAAAATTCCGGTTCGTTACTGTTACCATTTGAAGAACACCCTATTTTGTTCGTTATTTGTACTATATTTGAGCTCTTGCTCCTAGTGGAAGAGTGAGCTATCATTTTCCAGAAATGTCTATATTGTTAGAATATTGAGACACCAATAGTCTCTAAGTATTGGTATCGAATCCCAACATTTTTAAATTATCAATTTCCGGTAATTTCCCAATAGATTGTTTACTTCCAATGATTAACGTCAATCTCTTCTAAAATCACGTAAACCTGGACTAACTCGCCTCAAAACTCGAAATCGGAAAGTGAATTGAACAACAAGACGTGAAAGGGGCAAATTCACGTCACATCACAATATAACCACTGACTCCGTAACAAATTTCCGTACATTTCACGTGAAAGGGGGATTCCAGAGAGCTGAAGTTAGGATGTGTGTATATGTGTTGAATGATGTTTGAACACCATCAACAGGTTGTCAGGCCATAAAGGGGCGTGCCTTTCTCCACAAAAGGACTCTTTGTGTCATTCAGTCATCAAATTAATCCTCGGAGTGTTGCTGCGGCATTCGAGTATCTACCATATAAGCTGTTCTTGGGGGAATTTATGTTGTGTTGCTCATATGAAGCTAATAGAGAATAAATACGGGAAAATTGAATTGTTACGTATATTCTCTTCAGGTAAATATTTGGTACGTTAAGGATTCAAGAGGAAGCTCTGGATATTTCAAGTTAAGATACTAGTACAAGGTGTCCAGAAACGGTATCGGGTATTTATTTTCATTCATTTATTTATATTCAAAACTATAGTCCTCGTTCATTTCGCGATGAAGAAACAAGTTGAGGGGCCGATTCGTCAAAATCCGTCTTTATCCTTACGAAAGCGAAGCCAAGCGTTGAACATCGGAAAATCATCTTTACATTCGATTTTAAAGAAAGACTTACATCTAGAAGTCTATAAAATTCAATTGGTTCAAGAATTGAAGGATGCTAATCGACTAAATTTTGCGAACGAAATGCTGTCGTCATTTAACAACTTCAACAACATACTGGTCAATTATTTCAATGTTTACTGGTGTTGGTGATTTTAGTTTGCTATTAAGGTGTTTAATTTGAATGTGTGGTTGGTGAGCTATTTTGACGTTGCTGTAGGGTTTTGAGACGTTTCCTATTTTTACCAGACAGAGAAGGGTGCGTATGGCATCGGTATCAATATAATCGGTTCCTCTTTTTCTTATTTTGTGAATTTTCGGTGTTGTATAATTTGTGTGTACGCTGTTTTATCACCTTTTTCGTTTAATTTCAAAAATTCAGCTGTTTAGTGGCCAGCCAGATCGTGTGATTTAACACCACTAGAATATCTTTTGTGGGGCTATCTTAAGGACAGAGTCTATGTAGAGCTAATTGAATCGATTGCAGCCTTGAAATACAAAATCTGTGATATGATAACCGAAATAGTCACCACGTTTTGCCAAAAAGTGATAACAAATTTCGATGAAAGACTTTACTTCTGTCAGCTAGGTCGTGGTGGACATTTGCCAGATATAATTTTTCATTCATAATTGCCAAACTTTTCTTTTTGTAATACAATAAATATTTGAATCATCCTGATAAACATTTCGTGTTGAAAAAACAAAGATCTTGTTGAAAGACTCTTTATCTGGGTAAGGTTCGTTAGCGGGCCAAATCCCTGGAATGGTTCGGCAGTTATGAGCATTTTCACATATCGACACAAAAATTCCGGTTCGTTACTGTTACCATATGAAGAACACCCTATTTTGTTCGTTATTTGTACTATATTTGAGCTCTTGCTCCTAGTGGAAGAGTGAGCTATCATTTTCCAGAAATGTCTATATTGTTAGAATATTGAGACGCCAATAGTCTCTAAGTATTGGTATCGAATCCCAACATTTTTAAATTATCAATTTCCGGTAATTTCCCAATAGATTGTTTACTTCCAATGATTAACGTCAATCTCTTCTAAAATCACGTAAACCTGGACTAACTCGCCTCAAAAACTCGAAATCTGAAAGTGAATTGAACAACAAGACGTGAAAGGGGCAAAATTCACGTCACATCACAATATAACCACTGACTCCGTAACAAATTCCGTACATTTCACTTGAAAGGGGGGATTCCAGAGAGCTGAAGTTAGGATGTGTGTGTATATGTGTTGAATGATGTTTGAACACCATCAACAGGTTGTCAGGCCATAAAGGGGCGTGCCTTTCTCCACAAAAGGACTCTTTGTGTCATTCAGTCATCAAATTAATCCTCGGAGTGTTGCTGCGGCATTCGAGTATCTACCATATAAGCTGTTCTTGGGGGAATTTATGTTGTGTTGCTCATATGAAGCTAATAGAGAATATAAATACGGGAAAATTGAATTGTTACGTATATTCTCTTCAGGTAAATATTTGGTACGTTAAGGATTCAAGAGGAAGCTCTGGATATTTCAAGTTTAGATACTAGTACAAGGTGTCCAGAAACGGTATCGGGTATTTATTTTCATTCATTTATTTATATTCAAAACTCTAGTCCTCGTTCATTTCGCGATGAAGAAACAAGTTGAGGCGCCGATTCGTCAAAATCCGTCTTTATCCATACGAAAGCGAAGCCAAGCGTTGAACATCGGAAAATCATCTTTACATTCGATTTTAAAGAAAGACTTACATCTAGAAAGAAGCCTATAAAATTCAATTGGTTCAAGAATTGAAGGATGGGGACTATGCTAATCGACTAAATTTTGCGAACGAAATGCTGCCGTGATTTAACAACTTTAACAACATACTGGTCAATTATTGAAATGTTTACTGGTGTTGGTGATTTTAGTTCGCTATTTAGGTGTTTAATTTGAATGTGTGGTTCGTGAGCTATTTTGACGTTGCTGTAGGGTTTCGAGACGTCTCCTATTTTTACCAGACAGAGAAGGTACGTATGTGTACGCTGTTCTATTACCTCTTTTATTTGTGATGGTTGATAATTTTTTTTTTATTAAAAGTGAGGTAACGTACTGTATAATGAAAGGTCTGTATACAGGGTGAGTCTTTCACCACTGCGTTAATTTTAACCATAGATTTTTTACGTAAAAAAATCACTTTCTTCCTATAACATTTTTCCAACTTTGGCTCCGTTCAAAAGATATAGGGTGTTTCATAAAAAAATTGCATTTTCACCTGTAATATTCAAACGACAATATCAATTGGAATGATCTCTTGTAGAAGGTTTTTGATAACACTCGTGCATATTTTGGCATCGTTAGATTCATTCCATTCCTTGTGGGTTTCTCACTACTACTCTACAGATTGGTTAAATTGCTTGAAAAACAAATATCGTTGAACTAAAGGTCCGTATCTTGTACTTCCTGGAATCATTAGTCTTTTTTGCAGATAAAATCATTCTCCATCTTTCCTCCTAAATTGCACCATTCTTGAAATATTTTAAGTTGAAAGGAATTAAATCGACATAATTTTGTCCAGATTTTCTGATTTTCCCAAATCCAACTCTGTGCTGAAATGATTCAATAACAAGATTTGTTCAATGTTGTCATATTTTATGTCTATATTAAATATTTCTTCAAAAGGTTGGGGAAATCTCTCCAGTCTATGGTTCCACCACTAAAAACTAATAGATGAAATTAACCACTGAACAATTTTTGTCTTACATTCACTCCTGTATTCATTATTAATGATGTCTAGCACCTTGTTTAATATTTAATCCAGAGTAATATTCCATAAGAAATAGAGAAAAAGATTTCCTTCACTAACATAGGTACTTTGGTATATTCTCATGACCGTTGAAATAGGTAAATTTTCTGTCAGGACCTGTTGAATTGAAATTGAAGAGCTGGTTCTTTATAGCTTCAGATTTTCAGGGTCCATCAAATTATACAAATTAAGATCATATGAGTTTTAAAATCTTCGAATCCAGTCCCCTTGATTCATTTTGTAGGTTTATAGTTTTTTCACATATTTATTTCATACACCGATTCAACCTGGTACCTACACGAACTTAGGAGATAATAGAATTTGACTTAGTTTTAGTATTTCTTAATGTTTGTTATGATACATGGTTAATTAAAATTCAATCAATATTGAAACTGGAAGCTATAGGTTCATAAACAAGAAAGATTAGAATAGAAATGTATTTTCGGGCCATAATCATTTCATACTGAATTAAATAATTTCAAACTATCGAAATTATTATTATTATTTTATTATAATATTTCCCACATTTTTTAAATAACTGTTGGCAGTTTCAAACAGAATCAAAACATCAAGGAACCACAGAACACTATTTTATTGGGAACAACCCACCACAGAGACGTTATTATAACATTTCAATGTGGTAATAATTCACTCTAGTTATTCTGAGAAAAATTATAACTGAAGATCGATAATGATTACAGATATTATCTTTCATTTAAAAAAAACTTTGCAATTATTAATTTTTTTCTCTCCTGGGGTTCGGTAATAAATTAATATTCTATGGTAAGGTATTAAAATTTGACAGAATCTATGAATAACCATTATTCAATATTTCTGTTTACATAATTATAACAGATATTCTGATTATAAAAACCAAAAATTTGTTCAGTAATTAATTATAGTCTAAACAGAATAGATTTTTACTAACGAAAAAACACGTAGTTGGTTGTTCAGAATCAAATGTAGGTGATCAAACCTAATTCCTTCAAGCAAATATAATTGCACACCTAAATCTGAGAATACTTGTAATCTATTCAAGTAATTTGTTATTGGGATTCAGTAGAGAAAATAATCATCAAGCAAAGTAACATCACTGTAAAATAATTATTCGTAGTGACATTATTCATTGTTGTTGTAGATTTCGAAAAAGATTGCCATATTTTTAACAGTCTCATAGACCTGTTCACTGGTCTCTGTCAAGGAGAAGAAACTTAAATAATATCAGTGTTTGGAAAATCATAGATGATATTTTCTGGCTTTGAGTGAAAAAAAAGCAATGTGACAACCTCTTGCCTTGGAAGTTTTCATAGAAATGATGGTTTTCATGATGTGGAAATCTTAAGAAGGTAATTACAAATTTATGATGATAACATCCAATAATTCTGAGGTTTTTTTGGAATTTCTCACTAGAAAGGCATGGTTTATAATCTTGAAGTAGAAAGAAAATATAGTAGAACAACAAAAATCTATGTTTATGGTGTTGAATTTTTTTTACCAGAAAATTAGTATTTTGTATCTTCCTTCTGGATATGGACCTCATCGGATGAAACATGAGTGAGTGAATCATTTCTTAGAGGGAAAATAATGTTTTTAAACAATTCAGATTCAATAGTGGATGCTGTGGAAGGTATTTTTCATTCAGACTAAACTGGACTACAGAAGGGTATTTGCCCAATGTGAAAACTTAAAATGCCTATAACTTTTCAACGCAGCTGAATATAGAAAAACCGTAATGGAAAAAGTGTTTGTTTTAATCTCAAGAACCTATGGTTAAAATTAACGCAGTGGTCAAAGACTCACCCTGTATATGAGATGTTAGTTTAAAGGCTCTGTCAATGAACTCGATCATAATAGCTTTTTTCTCTTTATGTATATGTGATGAATTGAAATCTATTATTCCGTCAGTGTTTGTATATTTTCTGTAAAGTTTGTTTGAACTGAGTTATTCTTATATCTTGAAATTTTATTGAATTATTCATTTCCGTAATAATTATATAGAAAGTATATTCGAATAAACTTATATAGTACTGGCAATGCCTTAATATGTGGTTTGAGACCCATTGAAATGTATAAAGTTTTACTAAAAGTCATTATCTTTGTAGCTGATATACGATAGAATTCAATTTATTTTTATTTCTCAAATCTGCGAAAATAATAAATGAATACTTAGTGCGATGATAAAGGTAGGTTTGCATGGTTGAAATAAAACAGAACGAAAATTGTAGTTTATTTCTTCACGCGCTTTATATGATCTCTATATATGAAAATTACACTTCGATTACAAATGATTTCTTAACACAATACCCTGTAAAATCATTTATTCCTAGAGTAGATGTTTACTTATTGACTCTTAAAACAAAAGGTTCTTCAAAAAACTTTGTTTTCCTTCTATGACGTTTGAATCTTCCACGATCACCGATCAAATGTACAAAAAATATATTTCACAGAGTTGAATTAATAAACATTGATTCGCCCTGTGATTCAATAGGCGCAAACACATACATAAAATTCCATGCGATCCAAACAGTGATCAACAGTAGCATTCTCTAACAACTGAATCTCTTTATTCCCACAAATTAATCCAAAACCAAACACTCAACTCGTCGGTTGCTATCAAAGCAACCTGCGAGCTCCGCGCCCAATTTAAATAATTAAAACATAATCGAATTACACCTATACAACATAAGGCGTGCTAATTAATTGGCATGAATTAGTTACGATGAATTAAATTTACAATTGTATTACACCTTATCTGCCATCTTATGAGTGAATGTGATGATTCTTTGATTTCGATGCCGTTAAGCCTCAAGAACACAGCGTGTGAGTGGTGTAGAGAGGCATTTATTCAACTCACCGACATGTGTAATTTCATTTCGATGTTAATAAATCTAATTTTAGTGGGAAAGCTGTCGGTATCATTGTGGGTGAGCAAATTGGTAATGTTACCTCGTTCACAATTCTGCGATTCCCCTAGATCTATTTGTTAACATATTATGTGTTAATGCACTTAATTCACGGTTGAGTTAATACGGAATATATTTTGATCATAAATAGATATACTTTATTTGATCTCTACTTATGAATTTCAAAGGGTGTAGATCATATCACGAATAATACTTTAACTACAGAATAGAACTGAATTTATCAAATATAACTTTCTCCAATACTAACAAAATATCTATCAAAGAAATACCATCTTGAAGAAAAAGAACATTTCCTTTACAGAAAATTTTTCAATATCATCTTATATTTATTATTTGCAACCAGTTTTTATCTGTGCTTATGTTAGCTGGTAATATTTTTTATAATTTAGAAATCAATACAATTTCTTGCAATATATCAGATGTCCTATTAAATCATTATGGAAATTATTCAAGCAGAATATTTCAAATTTTGTAGATCAATAATAATAATATCCAAGTTACATTTCTGAACAACTTTCAAATTCGAATGTTGCCAGATGTATGGAAATTTGGCAACAGCTTCGTCATTTTAAAAAGAACACCCCTTATTTCTGTTTTCTTCATGATTTTCCATAAAGTAATAAATTATTTTTAAAAATTGTTATATTTCGCTCAATATTCGAGATTTCAGTTCGAAATTTGGCGTGACCGTAAATAACATTTTCTTCTATGCCACTGTTTTCGATTCTTAGTTGTCAGTTACGCAGGGTGGTCAGAAAATAATACCATTCATCTACTTATTGAAATTTATATATCTAGGTATATTTCTTCCTTATCAGAATGAAAACAACCCACTGTACAATTTTTCTATACATTTCCCTATACTCGTATCTAGCTTCTTTAGATTCTAATTTTTCTGAGTTTATTGAGATTCAGATTATTTATACAAAAACTGCTGCAAAACACTTGGAATACTTCCTGTTTGTCGTGTGAACATGAATAACGGTTTTCTATGGATCAAGTTGAGTCATACCTTGAGATGTCGATCTTTATACGACATAGAGAGCGCAGAGAAAATTTCAGAAATTAAGGCATTTTAAATCAATCTGAAATTCAATAAACACGATTGTTCTCATTCGGTAAATGAAAAAACATACTAGGTATTTGGTTTGAAAAATACAATTTTTTTTTCAATTTTGGGAGTTGACAAATGGTAATTTATTCTTTACCACTCTGTGTAACTGACAACTGAGATCCGAAAACGGTGGCGCATATCAAACTAATATACAGGGTGAGTCTTTGACCATTGCGTTTATTTTAACCATAGGTTCTTGAGATCACAAGAAACACATTTTTCCCATTTCCATATTCAGCTGCGTTGAAAAGTTATGAGCATTTTAAGTTTTCACATTGGGCAAATACCCCTCTGTAGTCCAGTTAAGTTCGAATGAAAATAACCTTCCACAGCATTCACCATTGAATCTGACTTATTTAAAAATATTATTTTCCCTCTAAGAAATTATTCACTCACTCATTTATTTATAACTTATACCCCGTTGGAGGTATAAATGGAAGTAAGTATGTTAATCAAAATTCCTTATGTATAATCATAAAAAATATATAAATACATGCTTTCCCATTTAAAATAACAAACCTGTTGCCAAATTTGCATACATCAGGCAACATTGGAAATTAGAAAGTATTTTAGAAATGTACCATAGATATAACCTAACATTGATTGAAAAAATTGGAAATATTTTGTATGAATAGTTGGGACACCCGATAGATGATTCATTCATATATAATTTATATTGAAGTGTTGAAATTTTCGATCTATTAATTTTTTTATGTAGATATCAGTTAGTTTGATTTCTTGCAAAAAATTTCATCTGAGTTGCTGTCAGGATTTAAAAAAAATATGAAGAAGACACAGAAATTTATAGAATGAACTTAAGAATGGATTTTTTTTTACTTCTATGAGTGATAAATGATACATATCCTAAGAGTATACATCGAAGTTTCTGAACAGCAATTTCTAACTACCATATTTTTTTTTTCATTCACTAACATTTCTATAAAACTATAAATTGCCCTCTACATGATTGATTATACTAGATCTACAAATTCCAGAACCTCGAATACACACATATTCATAAATTCGGCTACAGTGTATGAAAGTATAATAAGGTGAATGATTTTAATTCCACCATACTTCCCCTTTTACCTCATCATAATTGCATAAATCTATTGCAAGAATTGAATACATCTTTTCATCATTCTTTGAAAAATGATGCATGAACTTAACTTTCAGATTTATGACGTTTTACGTGAGAAACTTCTGTATCCACAGATACAACTCACCCAAAGTTTAAATACTGAATATATGGAGGTAATTTTGGTCCTAAATTTTTCAGTATTCTGAGAGAATGTGAGAATTTCCAATATACAATAGCACACAACACAGCTCTGGAAAACAGTTTCAAAATATTAAAACTGACATTTGGATTCACGACAAATGGAATAACGACCTAATAATTTTTTTGCAGGGCTTCGGTGTTCTACCTGCAGTTGCTGCAGGATCATAGAAACCTTCACTCTAACAAGCTTTACCCTAATAAGCCCATCCATCATTATTTTGGATGAGAACCGTCACAATAATGCAATACATGGGAAGCCAAAATCGAAAAAAATCAAATTATCAGACAGAGAATCAACGTCATGAGTAATTGACTTCCTGTTGGTGGGGTCAAAGCTATTTTCCTAAAGCTGAAATTCTTGGAAATGAACTGAATAAGAATGAAGGTACTTGTTTATAATGGGCAGCGTTACTCTAAAAAGAGCAGATCAATTACTTAAAGATTGGCAATTCACTACCTTCTTGATTCAGAGTGTTTTGGATGATTCCCAACCAGAAATCAAACATCACTAATACAGAAATGGAAACCAAAGTGGAATACTATGTTTTATATTTGATGCTATAATTCTTTGATTCCGCTGCAGCTGAAACTTCAAAATGCAGTGCTACAAATCATTTTGCATATATAGGTATTACCTCAGTCAGATTTATTTACGCTTCCTCTTGCTCCTTTTCTAGACATATCACGTGATAATGACATAGATTATGGTTGAATTTAATTTATATAATTTATGAATGAGAATTCATATATTCAAGACTCCATACATTACATACATTGCTTCATCAAATACATGCAATCAAATTCCATAACGTACTCACTTTGTATGTTGAGAAGTAACGAATCTGTCACAAGAAATAAAATCCACAAAAATTATATATTGTCACTCTATGTTCCCGACGAAAACATTCGATGGTTTCCACACCGATCGATCTTCCGCACTTATCTCGCGTGATAGCTTCAACTCCGAGTCATAGAGCACCGTACACAATACTCTTCCGTCAGTTCCGCGAATCGCTCACAGTTCTCGCGCGCTATATCGACTTAAGTCAATGATTGTCTAAGTTATCGATGCGCCAAAGTGACTGAACCGCGTAGTAGAGAGTATAGTGGGCATAGCGGGGACTTGAGAAACACGCCTCAAAACATTCTTCTTAACAGTATTGGTTATCGCGCTCCTACTTCCACCGACTAGAATTCTATGCCCGAATCCCCACATGCTTGTATGCTTTGCGTCGACTACTTATGTTCACTGCCTACTTTGACGGCGTTTGGGTCTTCAAACGAGTTGACACTTCCGTGAAGGGACCCAGTCACATGTGTTAAGGAAAGAGGAGGAGCCTAGAGTATAGGGATTTGTCCGAAAATGGTGCTGATAACAAGAAACGACGATATAGGCAGAGGATATCTTAGTTTACATTTATTCGAAAACGATATTCAAATGAAACTATGAGAAAAAAAGAAAAGCACTGATATGAGGTCATGAGCTTTTACGTACTGCTCGTGTACTGTTTTACACGAACCATGGATTTTTTAGTTATTGAGTACATCGTACATTTATCCTTCTTTCTCTATCCACTCCGGATTACTTGGTAAATGTCGCAATTTTCAAACAAATATCGTGAGTGATTTAACTCCTAATATAAATCTGGTGGTGATTTTTTTTTTGTTCCGCCAATATAGTTGCTTGAATAGTTCGGTTTCAGATGAGTTTATTTCTTATAGTGTATTATACTGTCAGATAATCCTTCTTTCTTCTTAATTTCAATATACAAGTGTTGAACTTTACTATCAACATTTTCGTAATCAGTATCTTAAAGATGAAATAAAGTTTACAGTTTTTTTGTTTTCATCAATACATTGTTCATCCTCGATACCATAAAAATGAGCTCTGACTTGAATATATTCACTTTTTTTTGTGCCTTCGAAATTACGAGGTCTGACCTAAACAGACGTAATGCGCCATCAAATTGCTGAATTTCTTAGTTTTATTAAAGAATCCTCGTGTTTTTTGTGTTCTTTGTTTTCGTAAGTAGTTAATTTCTATCTTTCAGCTACTTCGTTTGTTTTGAATCATACTAATTCTTCAATAATTGCAAATGCAAATAATGTGCACAGTTGCAATATATTATATTTCGAGGAACATAATAAATTCAGAATATATTCAATTATTGGACCTTTTGTTGTCTTCTAACAAATTATTGTTTTCAGATTAGAAATCAAATGGCAGGTGGGCGGGGCTTGAGTCTTAATTGTCATCATTGTTCAACACAATACGGTTATCATTTTTCATTGGTCCCACCAGATCACGAGGTTAAAGTCGCCATTTTCAGTTAAACAATCTGTGTAATTTTAGAATATATGTGTTTTATGTTAGTATCTCGCGATAACGTGATCCATCGACCTTTATCTCATTTCCAGCCTAATCTTCGCAAAAGAACGGCCCAATCACGCCTCCAGACCTCATAGAGCACCATACAGTGACACGTTGAGCATGCAAAGGCTTCTCAATAAACGCTCTAGGATTCTAGAAGCCCAAATGCAGCAATTTTGCTTGTTGACGTACCCTGACAAGTGAAAAATTATTTTTTTCTGAAAAACCAGAATGAATCGAGCTAATCTACGCCGTTGTGAATGGTCGATCGGTTTCAATTCCTTATTAGTTGAAACTTGAGAAGCTTCAAAGCCAAATCTTTATGCAAAATTCTCCATGTGGTGGTTTGGGATCACTCCAGTTCTAGAGAACATCGAGAAATTGACAAATTTGGATTCTCCTCAATACTGTGGCTCAAGGCAGCGATAATTTCAGTTGAACGGCCCGTCGAACACGCATTGGTGTTGGCACATTTTGTACCGATGCCGTTGACTCAAATTTAGCGACCAAATTCTTAATAGCGGTCACAGAAGGTTGATTATGTTGTCCGAAAATATCACGAATATTTCGGAATGTAATTTTAACGGAACCACCATTTTATAGTGGGTTTTATTTATTTTAACGAGATTTTCGAGTAAAATTGAATTAATTCATTGTAACAATTGCCAAAGTATCTACTACGAATATGTCAAAAAACTAACTGTCAATGCTGCCATGTGATTGTTGTGGTCACAATTAAAATACAAAGTTTTTGTTGAAAGACCCTTTATTACCTTTAAATTCCTCTCGAGTTAAAAGAGGAATCGCTTTATAGAGTTAATTATTTGCATTCAGGTTTTCCGACATGTTGAAATATATGTCGTGAAAGAAGTGGTGTTTTCTGTAAACTGGTCTGAAAAGGAAGTGCCCAGCGAAACCACGACATGTATTAGCGCAAAAAAACATCAGGGAACAACCACAGGCGAAGTAAATAACACGGATCGTTCTTCAGACAATATTTAACAAACCCTCTTTACTGAACCCATGTTTAGACAGACATTACAAGCCACACACGATGCCAGTGGTGTCGACCTTAGTGGTTCATCAGACTTTTTGATGTTAATAAAATGTAGAAAAGCACTGACGTGAGGTCAGGAGCGTGTGGGCGCTCTTATAAGGTAGGTGGGAAACTCTTTTGAATAGTGCGATAAAAACAATGGAAGTAGATATTGTAACAGAATCAACGTACAAATATCTTGAATTGATAATAACTAAACTAATTCTCTTCCATATAAAACGATATGTTTATATATTTTGAAGAATTGTCAACCCAGATATTTAGACATAATTTTGATTATTTATGTCTCAATCATTAGGTATAATGAGATATTTTGACAACTAACGTATCCTGAATATATGAAAACTCTAAGTCATCTTCCTCGTAACAAAGAGAGTATACGGCCGCCCGGATATACTCAAATTTGACCATGGGTTCTTCAGCAGGAACTGAATCGATTAGACCATATTCTGCTCGATATTCTGAAATTACAGAAAATTGATGAAATGATAGCTCTCTGTTCTACTAGCTAGAAGAATTGGGACCAAGCACTCAAAAAAAAGGTATTTGTTGTTCGAAGGATTGTATTTCGGAAGATTGTATGATATTTCGGAAGGATTGACCTTCAGATATTTTATTTGATGGCATTATCAAACGTGATTTCTAAAACAGTAAGATTTTAAACAATAAGAAAGAAGAAATTTATAGAAAATCCCCGTGTACAACGAAATTTTTTTATATAATTAGGTACATGGAGGTATTCTGATATAAACGAGCCATATTGATCGACAATTCCGCAGAAAGGTAGAAAAGCAATAGAAGGGATATGTTTAAGGGTACTTGACGACACGTTTTCTTGCTAATTGGCTTCTTCAGGGCTAGGCAACAGTGAGATAAAAGTAATAAATGGGTTAACCACTACAATTTTGGACCATAGTAGGTGCAAACTACCAATTTGTTTCTCTAACATTAGAACTTTAAATGCGATACCATCCAAAATACAGTGAATATCATAATAAAAATTGGTTCATGCGAAAAACATAAACATATTTCATTATGGTTGCTAAACGATTTTTTCCGTCGATCCCCAATAAAAGCTCTGTTTTACGTTCACAAAATCATGCATTAAGGATACATTTTAATGCACGATTTCTTTCTATTTTAATGCATGATTGTCATGGGCAACCGAACATAGATTATTCAGAAGTAATATGAGTAACGTCACAACTCGACTCGTGTATTTATCTCTGGTTCCATTCTTATTCCACAGAGAGAAGATATAATGAAACAAATCCAAATATAATCGATCTGTCAAATTAAGAGTAACATAGCTGCTATCAATCTCAATCTTAATCTAATATCGCCAGTTACTTTAAATACAATGAGTAACTAAGTCAATATCCCCTTAACTCCCCCGGACGTTGCAGAAATGGCTAAAGCAGCAACTTTGACCCGGCTACCTGAAAAAAGCCAACATTTGTATGACAAAACCTACGCAGAATTCATGTCATGATGTGAGGAGAAGAACTTTTTCAATTATTATGAAACAGTTTTATTGGATACTTTAAGAGTATTGCAGAAAAGTGATACTTAGGAAGTTTATGACCGAAATATTCAATGCTGAAAGCAGCATTTCTTGGGGTTTATCTTGATGCTTCACTTACCTGGGGGGCTCATGTGGATGATCTGACATCTGCACTCAGCAAAAACATTTTTGCATTGAGGGCACTTTTATTTTCTTTATCTGAGGACGTATTTGTTATAGTTTATTTTGCTATAGTTGAGTCTAGGCTCAGGTATGCAGTGTTGTTATGGGGCAACTGTGCAGGGCGTGAGGTTGTTTTCAGGTTGCAGAGACGTGCAGTCAGAATTTTGGGTAGAGTTGGTTATCGCGGATGCTGCAGACATGTGTTCAGAAGACTGGGTATACTTACTTTCCCATCTTTATTCATACTTGAAAATTTACTTCACATTCACGCTAATAAGGAGAATTATCGTTTGCAGGCAGATGTGCACGATCATAATACAAGAAATAAATGGTTAATAAGAAAAGATTTCAAAAGATTAAAGAAGTCTCAAAATAGTCCAGATATTTGTGCTACATCACTGTACAATTAACTGCCTAGCGAATTGAAAAATCTAACTTTTACCAGGTTCAAAACTAGAATAAAAGAAATATTGGTAGATAATGTATTCTATACGATAGATGAATTCTATATGCACTGATAACCACGAAAAATGTAACCTACTCTTTGATTTGCATCTACATATATATATATATGAGATAATTTTAAATGTATTATACCGATTTATTTATGATCTTAGCTTCTGATTTTATCTTCAGATTTTATTTATACTTAAATTGTAAATGAATATTTACGGTTGTATATTATTTTGTGATGTTTTGACCGCATGGTCTGTTGTGTATATGTAAATAGTATTTTTTCTCAAATCTCCTTATTTTTATTTATAAAAGTTATGTTATATGTAGTGTTAAATTGTAGTATGTATTTTATGTTTGCCTTGACCTGTGAAAGGAATTCTTGTAAATGTGTTAAACACCAATAAACTCTCTCTCTTTCTCAACATTGAACTTTAAAAGGAATATATAAATAAGCAGATATCACAAACTGGTGATTTCATTGAGGGACAAAAAGTGGGTTATTTCCTAAGAAACCAAAAGTTCTCGAGAAAGATCATGTAAAAGAGTTTATAGCAAACGCTCCAGACAGTATTTTCTTGATGTCAAAGATAAATATAAAACTCAATTAAATTAATTTTCTAAATTTTTCTTATTGTCACGTGGATATAAAAAATGTAACTTTAAATTTATCATTTGAAGGTCGCTTTGATTTTTGGAGTATCCGGGGCATTGCAAAATGATGAGCTGTATAAGATGCAGATAAATGATGTGCAGGATATGGTCTCGAAATTTTTTATAACAGTGAATTCATCCAAAATGCCCTCGAAAAGAATATTCACTGTGGTGGATGATGAGAAGCGTACACTTTTGAATCCAATCAAGAAATATATATCCTGAGACCAATTCACACTCCGCACAATACAGCCAGTAGGAATCAATACAATCAACGGCTTGGAGGATATAAATCAACATCTAATCCTGAAGGGTAGAAAACTCGATAAAAAATATATTAGAAACTGCTGAAAAAATTTTATGCGATAATCATTCGCCAGTAATTAATACATCAGCTCTCACCAGTTCCACGCATTCTTCATTGCAAATTGTCAGTAACGATGTAAATGTGGACTATTCAGAATGTCACATCTCGAAAATTCCGTCTATGAATTTTACGAATTGTTTAATTGGAACCATAAATATAAATATGTCGAAGAGAACATCGAGATTTTCATTGTCAAATTCTATATTGTGAGAAATGAAATTTATTTCAATAAATTATTTATTTCTAATCAATAATGAGATCGACGGAAAAATCTTGTAATCAACTCGTTTATTAATCTAGCGATTAATGGTATCGAAAATCAACACGCTCGCTCGGCTCGCGTGTTAAAACATCTCGACCATTAATCGCTATCATTACTAAACTAGTTGATTAAATCACTATACCTCATTTCTAATAAAAACAAAGTTCAAAATGAAAAACTCCGATACAAAAATATAAAGAATCAGATGGACACAATTTCCTGATATTCATCGCTGCCCATTTGACGAGTTGCCGCTGGTTTATCATCCTCCGCCAATTCTTCGCTCGTTAACCCCCGCTCTTGTTCATCCCTCAGATACATGTTACGAAGGTACGGAAAGGGAAAAATACGAAACTGATCGGACATGTGAAATTTTGGGTGCTTAGGGGAGCAAACGGAGCAGAAACTTTAGGTTTTAGGTGTTTACGAAATAGGAAATGTGGTAAACCGTAAATTACAAGTATGTCAAGACAGAGCTATTGGCTACACCTTTGTTGGATTGGTTGAGGGTGGAATGAGCATAGATGGGAGAGAACTTTATGGGTATGTGGAACTTGTTTTCATTGATGAGATGGTAGTTGTTTCGAATACTCATAGAAAAATTCTAAGCAGACATCCCACAAAGGTTAATTATTGATCAATATATCGGGTGTAAATGTGTAAATAAATGATAAAAAATTGTGGGAAATGATTTTTTAGTGGAAATTGATGGGGGTACTTTCCCTAATTCTCTTCCAAAATTGCCTTCCTTTCCAAGATACACCCATCAGAAGGGGTCTACAAATATAAGGTTTCAATAATTCTTACAGGTACTAAATATTGTATAGTAATGAAATGCATAGACTCGATTTACTGTAAAGTTGATTTCTTCAGGAATTTTTCAACCCCTAACTTTTTTATAAGGGGTGGAAAATAAATTATAGGTTATTCAACTCAATCGCCAACTCAAATAATCAGTTCGAGGCATGGAATCGGCTTCCAAACTATTGTTGGGTAGTATACGTCTTAAAATTGAGTTTGTAGGAGGTGCCTCATTTTTGTACTGAAGCTGTTGTAACATGACAAAGTGCCACTTTAAATTATGAGCATGAGACTCTACTCTTAATTCTCTCAGGGTGGGCTCAATTATCCCAGCAACAAAACTCCTCTCGGTTTTTGACAAATATATTGAAGTGTATAAGTACAATTCACAAATAACAATTTTAAGGAATGTCCAATCTCCCAAGTAAAACAGAACACTAGGGACTTATCTTAAAGTTATCTGAGTCGATAGCTTCCTCCCAGCTCCCAGAGGGTATGGCCTGCCAGTTGACCACAAGCGGGTTGTATATTTTCCACACAGATGTTCCAGACAACGACTAGATGATTCCAATTTTCATCCCAGTTGAAGAATGTGCTCTATGGCAAGGTGGTTATGCCACAAGCTCCAATTATGTACTGCTCGAACCAGGGACTGTATATGATTTAATTTCTCATCGTGGAATGCATCTCAATCTTGAACTAGCATATGTCTTTGGCCTCGTAATAGGATATAATTTGGTCCCCAGGGGGAGTGAGAATAGTTATGTATCTCTCGCAGATCTCTGACTCAAAAGAGTCACCTTAAGACATGGATTTCAATAATTACTACAGAGATGACCGGCATCTGATCTCGACCGAGAGAAAAAACTACGCTGACTGTTCGAGGTTAGCTTCCGGAACACAGAACACCGGCATAGAACTATTGCATTCGAACTACTTCAAATTTCAACCATAATTCAGATGCGCGTACAGAATAACGTCAGTGGCGTGCAAATCGTTGTACGGTATACTGTACCACTTCAAATGAGGCAAGGGGGTCTGGCCGTTCATGACGCGAACGATGTTTGGACAAAATTTGTACTAATATTGACGACGGGTTGTTGAGGCGGTGCAGCGTAGCGAGGGTGAGGTAGTGAAGAACTAGGAATGTTGATGGTCTGTCTCACTTCAAATATGTCGATGCAAAAAGAGGGTTACGTCAACAGAATTCAAGTAATAAAAGAGGCAACATTTAGAATGCAAGTTAATTGTTGGATTTTGAAACTTTAGGACGGTGAGCGAGTGATGGGAAGATTTTACTGAATATGAGGGTTTTGTTATTTAAAAAAATTGAAGCTAACCGTGATTATATATTCTCATGTATTTGAAAAATTTAAACTCTCACATCATACACAGTTTTCCTGTTCGTTTTAGAACCAACTGTTTTCATAAAAATGTATCCAATTACCAGTAATTTCGGGCTGAATTCTTTTTGTGAGACTTCATTATCCCGAAAAGATAAATTGCATATTTATAGCTCATCGCAATTCGCAATTTTAATATTTATTAGGGTCGTTTATTGAGTATTACTATTCCGCAAATTTCATCTCTGTAGTTTATCATTTGTGTTCATTTGGTTGATAAGAAACTGAATATTTCGCCCTTTGATAATAATAGCAACTCGTTCGTCGAATCGACTTTTCATGTCTTCTAATCTTTTTTTATCTATGACGAACAGAATTCCTAATAAAAATTAATATTTTTAAATCGAAAAAATTAACACTGTAATGTCATGAAAAACTGGTACAAAAATAGCAGCTAGTAATCGAGAGCTTAGCGATTTATTCCTTCTATGAAGAATCAACAATATTTTTATACAATCATCGAAAATAAAATTGTTTTTCTGGTGAATTCAAAGAAACTCCTATAAAATCCCATCATATTTGGTGAGACATGCCAAAGTGACAAAGACGCCGCCGCGCCATAAAACCCTCCGTAATTTCATAAGTTACGGTATCTGTGTACTGTCTACTACGAATCAGTTAATCCCCTCAACCCTCATTTACCTCTGTCTCTGTCATTTTTGTACCGGTGACCAGCACCACACTCTCCCTCTTTGTATTTGTCGCGTGACTCCATCGCTTCCTGGTCCTCATCGAGGCGAATTGGGCCACTTGAAGTGAGGTTGTACATTGTATAAAAATGAGCTGCTCTTACATTTCCTCGTCGTGTACGGGATAAATGAGCCGCCTCTTGTAAGAGGTACCCAATACTATTCCAAATTTGGTTGTGTTGTCACGAACGGTGAACGCTTTCAAGAACTCTCTGGATGTATGGTCCAGCCAGTGACAGTGATTGATTGAAACCATCAAATTTAACGTTCAAATATGTTCTTTTTCTTTGTATCACATTTTGAATATCTCTTAGTTTAATGTTGTATTTCTTAACTTTGAGTTTAAGGTTTGGCTTTTCTCTTGTCATTTTGTAATCATAATCATAATAACTTAACATTTAATTTTTTATGTTTTAGCTGAATCCGAGATATTTCACACATTTCGCTGAATTTTACCGGATTTGGGCTGAGATATTTTTCAAATGAGTGCAAGCACCACACATACGTCAAAACGTTTTATGAACGTTAACTGCCACTCAGTGTTGTCTTGTCTAGAAATATACAGGGTGTCCCAGAAATCAACATCAAGCCGAAAATGGGTGGTGGACCAAGTCATGTTAGTTAACAGAAAAATATTAAAAAAAATGCTTGTCATGCACCCTTCGAACTATGACTATTAAAAAAAAATTAGAAAAACCGACACCCTGTGAAATACAATTCAAAAATTCAACCATAACTGCCTCAATTTTAAATTAAATGTTGGATTTTTGGCCACCACTCAATTCAAAATAATTACATCATTTAAGCCACCACTCAATTTAAAATAATTACATCACCCAACTTTAACCGACTATACCGTAAAAAAATGTACTACTCTATTTCGGCAAGTAACTTCAAAAGATTGTGCATTTAGTCAAGAATCCAAAATGGTATAATACTTGCTAGAGTACTTCTTAATTTAGGAAAACAAAATTTTTTTTCTAATTAAGCCGGATTTCATGACAACTTTATTTAATTAGATAAATTATTTGCAATACAGCCAAGGCGTTTTTAAGTCCACAATTTACAGGCAGTAGTACATACCGTTTCGACAATGTAAATGATACAGAGCCGCTATCTTGTCGTAAGAGTAATAACCATGGGTTAATAAGGAATTTGTTAGGTTTAGGTGCAAGCTTAAAATAAAATTCAGTTATTAGATTTTCTCAGTAATGATTTTAATTTAATTATATTAAGAATTTACATCAAATGTTCAAACTGTTTGCCTTCAGCTGCAATGCAAGCTCTGCATCTCCTTAAAAATGACCGTGTAATAAGACGAGCGTATCTTCTCGAGTTAATGTTTTCAGCGGCTTCCGTTATTCCTTGTCGTAGCTCGTCTAAATCTTGAATGGGTTTAGAGTACACTTTTTCCTTTATCGTTCCCCAGTAAATGAAATCTATGGGATTTAAATCGAGCGAGCGGGCAAGCCACGAAATTGAACCACCTCGCCCGATCCACCTATCTGGGTATTCTCGATCGAGAAACTCGCGTACCGTGCGCGCATAATGCGCTGGGCAGCCATCTTATTGCTACCACATACTACCGTAAATGTTTAGTGGCACTTCTTCCAATAAATCTGGTAATTCGTTCTGTAATAATGATAAAAATAAAATTGTCATGAATTCCGGTTTAATTAAAAAAAAAATTGTTTTCCTAAATTAAGGAGTACTCTAGCAAGTATTATACCATTTTGGATTCTTGACTAAATGCACCATCTTTCAAGGTTACTTGCCGAAATAGTGTAGTACATTTTTTTTATGGTACAGTCGGTTAAAGTTGGGTGATGTAATTATTTTAAATTAAGTGGTGGCCAAAAATCCAACATTTAATTTAAAATTGAGGCAGTTATGGTTTAATTTTGAATTGTATTTTGAAGAAGGGTTATCCATGGTTACATTAAAGAAAAAAGTTTCACGAAAAGTGATATATTTGTAGCCACAGGACTCTTGAAAGATCATCACAGGGTGTCAGTTTTTCTAATTTTTTTTTAATACTCATAATTCGAAGCGTGCATGACAAGTATTTTTTTTATATTTTTCTGATAACTATCATGATTTGGCCCACCACCCATTTTCGGCTTGACGTTGATTTCTGGGACACCCTGTATAGAGCAATTTTCCTTAACTGAGAAGGAACATTGGAAACTTAATTTTGGTTTATCATTACCCCCTAGGTAGAAAAATTTTAAACCGACGATAATATGTCATTCAGAACTCAATACTACCAGTCTGATGACCAACTCATTGGCATTCTACAACACGACTCACGATACAAACGGTAGTCCGAAACATCCCATTCCAAATGTCATCGTATCATTAACGGCAATATTCTCCTTCCAACTGGTGCAGTGCCATAAATCTGAGACTGCAAGCGAAGAAGACCGACCGAAGTCAGATTTGCATGTTTAACAATTTCTATTCACGCGAACTCGCTTTCTGATAAACGCCCGAATTTACTATCAGACCAGAACATATCTCACTTTCCTGGACTAGCCGGCTTTCGGCCGACATTTTTATGGCGTGTCGAAAAGATTGCAAGCGAATCCCTTCAGTTTTTTGGCGGGAATATTTTCGTACAAGATGTTGCGAGATAACGGAACGGGTAAGTCGATCGATTGGGTTCATTTTTACGAGTTTCTCTTTATTTTATTCGAAGATCTATGTTAAGGATTCGTGAAGGTTCATTTATTCAGTTAAGTTTTTGTGATTTTCAGTACTACATTAAACTTTTTCAGAGCACGAATTAGGTTTGTCAATTCTGACAACTTTCTTACTCCTGTGATTGCTAACAGTATTTATTAGTGTCAATTTATTTCGAGCTTTTCAGAAAAATTTCACTCCATTTCATCAAGTTATATGTTTTTTTGACATTCAAGAGAAGTATCACTATCAGCAGTAATAACCCAAAGACATTGATAACACTAGTCAACAGTGGTTTTGGTGCCGAATATTTTGAAGGTGATTTTATATGAATTTGATGCCCTGATTTCAAATATGCTATTAGTTTTTGCCTGACAGCTCGAAATTTTAAGATATCAACATTTTTGTGAATTATACATTGCACTATTTTAAAAGAAGAACTATGGTTTAAAGAAACAAACTAATAAAGGAATATTTATTATATTACACAGATATTTTCATTATATACTATAAAAAACAGAAAAAGTCATCATTTAAACCAATTACTCTCTAAACATTTCGGAAACTTCTTTTGCGTGACATTCTTGAATGTATTTTAGAACATTCCCGTTTTAAAGACCAGCAGTAATCTGTCATCATGTGAGTATTCCATCTTCCTTGATAGCGATCCTCCATACATTTGAAATCTTGGTGAAATTTTTCACCTTGCTCCTCACTAATATCGCCTAAATTATCAGGAAAACGGTTTAAGTGGCTGTGTAAATAGTGCACCTTAATGTCCATATTACACCCAAGTTATTCAGCATCTCATTGACTAATTCAACATAGTTTTCAACTTTGTGTTCACCCAGAAAATTTTGGACAACTGAAACAAATGATTTCCAGGCATTTTGTTCAATCTCAATCATTGAATTTATGAATCAGCTGTCTTATTTGTGGGCCATCAAATATTCCTGCTTTAAATTTTTCCTTACGCAGCTGAGGCATTTTTTGCCTATATATGCAAAGCATGATCCATTCTTATCAAGAGCCTTTACAAACAGCTTCATTAGACCCAGCTTGATATGTAGAGGTGGAAACATGATTTTCTCACGCGGAACTAAAGGACCATTGATGATATTCTTTCCTCCAACATCCATGTTTTCTTTTCTAGGCCACTCTTTTCTAAACCAGTGTTGCGTTTTGTCTCTGCTATCCCGGAGGCACAAGAAACTGTTGAAGCTGGAGATATTCTCAGAAGCATTAGTTTATTTTGTTTCTATGATTATTGTTCTTTTAATATGATCAGTATACATTAGAGATGTCTAAAAAAAAAAATAAAGGTGTCAACCAATTTATGAATAAATATTAGTTCCTTATTCTGAATAAATAACCTCAACAGAAACAAGGATACTTGGTGTGGCCACTTTGCTGTCCAAAGAGATAGTTTACCATTTTTAAGTCTACACAAATCATCCATTGGTGTTCATGATACTTTATTTTTTCCAATACCAAAGCTATGTTGTCATATTTGTTCCCATTATGTAGAAGAACACATTTCAAACTTCGCTTTGAGCTGTCAATAAATAGGCGCCAATCATCCTGATAATATTCAGGAAGACCCATTTTTACCAGGAGTTCTCTAATAGCATGGCACAATACAAGATTTTTTCTTCAGAGAAAGAAGGTAGCTGATCTTTCTCCCTTGTGCGATAAAATGTAATTTTCATTCCTGGTTCAAGTAAATTTTTGCCTTCAACCTGGAAGCTAGTAATTCAGAAGCTTCTTTCGACAGGTTGAGATCTCTAGTGAGGTCATTTAACTCATCTTGGTTGAAACATTGGGGAATTGATGACATCGTTTCAAAATCACTGTCACCTTCAGTAGTGTCAGGATTTTGATCAGAGAGACATGTGTCCTCACAGAGTTCTGGTAGCTGCTGAGAACTTGGAATTGGCACTTCTTCTGAGTGAGGGATAGGGCGTCTTGCAGAGACTAAATCTGCATAAGTCCACTTGTTACGGCTTTTTCGATTGATTCCAGTAATATTTACTAGGCAGAAATAACAGTCATTGAAGTGATTTTTTGGTTCTCTCCAAACCATCGGTACTCCGAATTTCAGACTTTTCCTTTTCCCGGTAGTCCACTGACGTAAATGCTCTGAACAAGTTTTAGAGACAATATGTGGTGCCCAGGTTTTATCCTGATCATCAAGCTTAACACCAAAATATCCAAGATAGGCCCTCTTTACATAGTCACTAATAGTTTTTCTGTTTTTCAAGAACGTGTATTCTCCGCATATGTAGCAAAAACTATCAGGATGATGTACACAGCTTCTTTTACTTGAACTCATTTTTATTCAATAACACAAATACAACAATCCACATTAACAATCTACTTTTTAGATTTACATTTCAACAACTCGTTACTAAAGAGAAATTTCATATGACTCTAAGTTCTATCTATCTGCACCACGGGAATTCACAAACTAACATCAACTCTCAACTGCAGTTAAAGTTCATTTCAGACTGGACAGCTCAATATATCGGATTTCTATGGAACTAACTAGATGACACAAAATAGGATTAAATCCCACTTGTTGACAGTTTGTCAACCAATCAGTGATATATCTCATATTGTTAGTCTTCTATTAGTAATAAATGAATTAAAATAATAATTATAATAAATATTATTATTTTAAATTCAATTTGTTACAAATGAAGACTGACAATAAGGAAAATATACAAGAATCTATCTGTTGTATAAATTGTACAACACTCATACTTGAAAGTATTAAATAGGAAAAAGCATTGATAGATAAGTGAATTTATCTAAAAATCTAGAGCTGATACAGAAAATCTGCTATCATATTTAGATTCAGCAATAAAAATATAGTTAAAGGCAGCTCAAAAATTCTAGGCACCAAAAAGAATTTTTTTTTTGTAGGCCTGTGTAATTGTTCGAAAAAATTCTTTGACACATTTCGAAAGATTGTTGCTTGGAAACAGACCGACGCCATAGGCGGAGGATGCTGCCTAGAAGCAACAAGCTTGAGAAAGTTGTCATAAAATTTTTGAGCATTTATCAATGTCTGAGAGTTATTCGGATAGAAAGTTTTTTGCTAACTATAGAAAAAACATAGATCTAAAATAATTTATTTAAAGGTGCAATTAACAAAGGAACAACTGGAAAAGTTAAATGAAGATCCAGACGTGTTAGTTTCTATAACTGTTGAATGTGTATTTCCACTACGCATGTTGTTAATAATTTGATTATGATGTTCTTCGTCAATATTTAAGTAGGATTTATTGAATTGCCATTGTTGTGACCCGTAATTTTTATGAGCTGTTGTTCAAGTACACCACTTTTGGCTGATCGACTAAGCGCGGTAGATCTATTGGAATTATTAGTAAGTAATTTTTTTTCCTTTGTATTCAATCCAATCGCTTCGGCAGATGATCTTGTCCAATTGTCCCATTTTGAATCGTATTTCTTCCAATGGGCATGTTATCATACCATTGATCATTTTCGGATTTCCAATGACGATTTGGTCTGACGAATAATCTGTTGATTTTAACTTAACTAGTTTTAGATAAGGGAAATGAGTAGAAAAAAGTTTCAACAGAGGACCAATTAGCAGACTTTAATGACAAACCTTTGTTCAAACCTCCTAGACTTCAAATGCTAAAGAACCAAATGGGATTAACCAAAATATTCCAATGAGGAAGAAGGTGTTGAGGCTGGAGATATTCTCAGAGCATTAGTTTATTTTGTTTCTATGATTATTGTTCTTTTAATAAGATCAGTATACATTAGAGATGTCTTAAAAAAAAAAAGATGTCAATCAATTTATGAATAAATATTAGTTCCTTATTCTGAATAGAAATAACCACGCTCTGCTACCATGTTGGGGTTATTTATTCCAGAATAAAGAACTAATATTATTCATGAGTATTGACTGCCCACTTTTGAGACATCTAATGTCTCTGATCTTATTAGAACAATATCATAAAAATAAAAGTAAACAATAACCTACAATCAAAATAGAGACCGTTCAGACAACTTTCCTTATCGAGGAATTCCAAATGAGGCGGTTGGTGCTTTGCCCACTAATGACAAATTACGAGGCCAGACACGCTTATACGGTCAGTGTCGCCTCAAGAAGCGAGAAAATCAACAAGCGCAGATTGTGTATTAAGGTTAAGGGATGCTTCTACGTTACTAATGGCACAATGGATTCGCACTTGCTACAGACAAGAAGGAAAGAGACGAGTCAGTAGCCTACAGTGGTGCTTATATCTTGGCTCAATTGTCAAGCATCTATTTACAAATCCACAACAAGGGCTGGGAAATAGTAGCTACTATTAAAGGGAGCTGCACAGGAAACTTTAACTTAGGGCCCCTTTTCGACATCATTTTTTAATCTGACGAGTCAAACGTTGCTGTCGTCGTTTTCTATTAAAAACTTGCTTCCAATACACATTCTTGAACCACCCTGGCAAGTCTTGCTGAATACAGGGTTATATTTCACTCGGTTTGTTACAGAACCATAGTTGTTTGATTCGATACAAAAAAATTCAGTCAAGCAAGCAGCTTTCCCACCTCGCCAAGCTAATTCTACCGCGGCTATGTGATAGAATTTCCGTTGCAGCCCTTCAGGAGTATTTTCATTCCATAAATTTACCATTTTCGTTATTTCGACAGCACTTAATGCTTAATGTTTCCTTTTACTTGGATCTGATTGCAGTTTTCGTCGTATAGAATCACGGTCAACTCGCGCTTGTTGCAAAACAACACTTTTGAATGGGCCAATAATAACTTTCATTTCTTTATAATATTTTTCTTGTAATTGTTGAAGCTGGAGATATTCTCAGAAGCATTAGTTTATTTTGTTTCTATGATTATTGTTCTTTTAATATGATCAGTATACATTAGAGATGTCTAAAAAAAAAAAATAAAGGTGTCAACCAATTTATGAATAAATATTAGTTCCTTATTCTGAATAAATAACCTCAACAGAAACAAGGATACTTGGTGTGGCCACTTTGCTGTCCAAAGAGATAGTTTACCATTTTTAAGTCTACACAAATCATCCATTGGTGTTCATGATACTTTATTTTTTCCAAAACCAAAGCTATGTTGTCATATTTGTTCCCATTATGTAGAAGAACACATTTCAAACTTCGCTTTGAGCTGTCAATAAATAGGCACCAATCATCCGGAAAATATTCAGGAAGACCCATTTTTACCAGGAGTTCTCTAATAGCATGGCACAATACAAGATTTTTTCTTCAGAGAAAGAAGGTAGCAGATCTTTCTCCCTTGTGCGATAAAATGTAATTTTCATTCCTGGTTCAAGTAAATTTTTTTCCTTCAATCTGGAATCTAGTACTTCAGAAGCTTCTTTCGACAGGTTGAGATCTCTAGTGAGGTTATTTAACTCATCTTGGTTGAAACATTGGGGAATTGATGACGTCGTTTCAAAATCACTGTCACCTTCAGTAGTGTCAGAATTCTGATCAGAGAGACACGTGTTCTCACAGAGTTCTGGTAGTTGCTGAAAAGTTGGAATTGGCACTTCTTCTGAGTGAGGGATAGGGCGTCTTGCAGAGACTAAATCTGCAATGTCCTCTTGTTACGGTTATTTCGATTGATTCCAGTAATATTTACTAGGCAGAAATAACAGTCATCGAAGTGATTTTTTGGTTCTCTCCAAACCATTGGTACTCCGAATTTCAGACTTTTCCTTTTCCCGGTAGTCCACTGTCGTAAATGCTCTGAACAAGTTTTACAGACAATATGTGGTGCCCAGGTTTTATCCTGATCACCAAGCTTAACACCAAAATATCCAAGATAAGCTCTCTTTACATAGTCACTAATAGTTTTTCTGTTTTTCAAGAACGTGTATTCTGCGCATATGTAGCAAAAAATATCAGGATGATGTACAAAGCTTCTTTTACTTGAACTCATTTTTATTCAACAACACAAATACAACAATCCACATTAACAATCTACTTTTTGATTTATTTTTCAACAACTCGTTACTAAAGAGAAATTTCATATGACGCTAAGTTCTATCTATCTGCACCGCAGGAATTCACAAACTAACCTCAGCTCTCAACTGCAGTTGAAGTTCACTTCAGACTGGACAACTCCATATATCAGATTTCTATGGAACTAACTGGATGACACTAAATTGTTCATATAATACAAAATGAGGAAATTTGATTGGATGTTGGAACTGTCAAAAAATTTTCCTATAACTATATCTAGATAATTTTCAAATTTTCATTTATCCTAATTCAACTTAACACATCCGCTAAACGCTCCAAGAACCACTCAATCTCACAAAGATTACGACCAAATGTGGTCGACGTCTAATTATCCTCCAGTTAAAACAAGACCGGTACCCCAGCATCGGTACAGACTGACAGACAGATCGACTGTGCTCACCTCTTCGGTCCATGGTTCGTATTAGCACGACATGCAAAACAAATGATCGTGGGAAGTGTATTTACCAAACAATACCAAGGCACGGATCCGATCCAATAATCAGGTAAATCACTTATATATTGGTATGTGTGAGTACCTGAACGGAACTCCGCAAGACGACTTCATGAGCCAATGATCCACGACTTCCTCGACTAGAGGAAACCGAGGTATCTGTGTTTTTGCTACTTGGTCAAAGAGAATAATCATGATTGATTTTCATTTGATGTTGAGAAGAAGACAAGGTTTCTTTCATCGAGATGGAATAAAAGAGAGACTACGTGACATGCAATCGAGTAAGCAAAATATGGTTCCACTTATTTGACATAAAAATAGCACCAATATGGCGGAAAAATCAGAGTTGTATTTTGTAAATTTCATATCAGATGTATGCTCTGATTGGTGAGCACTTTTAAATATAGTTGAAGTGGACGGGTTGCATTTGGCTATATTTATTTATGTTACACAACGCCAATGAGAAGTTCAACAAATGTTGAAATTTGACTGAAATCCCGTACCAATATGGCGGAATTGATCTCATTTTCGTGGACTCATGTCTCTTCACCATTCTAACTCGATGGTTCCTTTGGAGATATGGGTTATCTTCAAATATTATTGTGATTAGAACGGATTATTGAAACTAAATGTGTGAGTGATGTTTAGCAAGAGAGAGAAACATCAAAAGCTATTTCAAGTGCTGGACACCCATAGATCCAAGTCCGGCCAGGATAAAAAGGTATGAAAGATCAATAATATCTGAAGAAAAAATATCTGAAAAGGAAAATCAAAGAAACGGGAATATAGAAAAACTTATGGTGCCATAAGTGCACCTAATAAAAACGACAAAATAGCTTCCAAAGAACTATCAGAACACCTTGCAGTGGCATTGAAAATGACGACTCAGCATCGATGAACGAATCGTCAGCTTCTTCAGATGTAAAAAACGTTGTCCTCTCATTTTATTTTTCACGTATTTGCTCCGTGCTCCGTGCGCGAGCAACATTTGTTGGATTTGGCTCATCTTGAAACTCCCATACAGTCTATTGCCGTTTACTTTCGGGCTCATAAGCTCAAATCCAGGCTTAATCACCTGTCATGTCGTCATAGACGTGCTTTGGAGCACCACGATCGTATATTTTGAGTATTTCCTTCGACTAATCGACAAGAACCTTATTTTGAGCAATTGACAAATTGTGTAAGATCCAACGTGAACAAATTTTTTTGACGGACAAATGTTCATACAATATTGAATGTATGCTGGTTCCACCAATGCCTAAGGTTGTCTCAATGTCGGGATAGGTCACATGATGATCATGTAATATCAGTTGGCGCACAGCATCAATTCATTAATTCAATTATTGAGATTGAACAAAATGCCTGGAATTCATTTGTTTCAGTTGTCCCAAATTTTCTGGATAAATACAAAGCTGAAAACTATGTTAAATTAGTCAATGAGATGCTGAATAATTTCAGATCACTTGGGTGTAACATGAGCATTAAGGTGCACTATTTACACAGCCACTTCGACCGTTTTCCTGATAATTTAGGGGACATTAGTGAGGAGCAAGGTGAAAGATTTCACCAAGATATCAAATGTATGGAGGATCCCTATCAAGGAAGATGGGATACTCACATGATGGCAGATTACTGCTGGTCTTTAAAACGGGATTGTTCTAAAATACATTCACGCAAAAGAAGTTTCCGAAATGTTTAGTGAGTAATTGGTTTAAATGATGACTTTTTCTGTTTTCTATAGTATATAATAAATAATATCTGCATTATCTGTGTAATATAATAAAAATTCCTTTATTAATTTGTTTCTTAAAAATATGGTTTTTCTTTTAAAATAGTGTAATGTATAATTCACAAAAATGTTGATATCTTAAAAATTCGAGCTGGCATGCAAAAACTAATAGCATATTTGAATTCAGGGCATCAAATTCATATGAAATCACCTCCAAGATCTTCGGCACCAAAATCACCAGTGTTATAATTGCAGATATTCTGAACTAGACAATCAAGCAGAGAGATTCAACCCTTTTCGAAACATATGATTCATAGAACTTGAGAATCACACTAATACAGAAAATGTCCGGAACCGGACAGAATCAACAGTTCGGAACACGTTTTTTTTCGAGGGTCCAACTTCATCCAGTTGGCCGAAGGCCGGCCTCCCGACAAGTGATGCGATAGCGTACCTGTCCTACCCCAAGGGTTGACGACTTGCGAGCGGTCAGCGAAAATCGGATCGTAAAAAACGAAAGTTAACCCGGTTCGGAAAGACCGGAGGAGCCTTTTTAACGGGGACCGAGAAAGAGAGAGAGAGAATCATCGATCACGGTCAAGGGGAACTGTGTTCGCAACGGAAACTTGGGGTGGACGAACGAGAGACCGTACAGATCACGATAAGTTTTCTGGATAGTTTATCGAGCTAGCTTAAGGTGAACGCACACTTATTCGAGCGAATGTCGCCAAATAAATTGAATTCAGGATGGTCTGTATGACATTTCTTTTGAGTAAAATATTATATTTATATTGAAGATATAAAAAGGTATATCGGGTGAATCCAAAGGCAGCAAAAAGAAAAGAAGGAAGATGATACTTGCTGCCACGTGTTTCTGCTGATTGCCTTTGTCAGATCAAAGTAACCTTAGAAATATGGAGATAGTAAGAGGACATAATAGCTAACAGAAACGAGAGACCAACTTGTCTCTTGGTGTAGCTATATTAACACCAAATATATAATTTTATGAATAAAATATAACATAATGCTGCACGAGAGCAATTTAATCAACATAAATAAACGTTCTTTTGCTCAACTGCCATTAAATGTGATACATTGAATAACAGTCAATAGTATTAAAAATGACTGCTTATGTAAAAGCGTGTAAATAGTTATTTAATCAACTACTTCATTAATGATAGCGATTAATGGTCGAAATGTTTTAACACGTGAGCGGAGCGAGCGTGTTAATGTCCGAGACAAGTTGATAACAAGATTTTTCCATCGATCTCAGACAAATTTGCTGCTAGTAGGCCATTCATATTTTGCCGCCCCTACTGACTTTCGAAATTCAATACGTTAGTTTAATCCCGTTATTAGTATGATTGTGAATTCAATGATATTTCTGTCAGTTACTAGATTATTTTTGCAACCCGTATGTACTGAAGAGTTTAATGTTGACCTAACAAGTTTATTTGACAGGCAAAACATAAAACCCCCGACTTTAAAGCGTAAAACCTCTGTAACTTTTAAACGGCTCAATCCAAACAACTAAACATCAAAACTCACTTCCACATTTATAAAATATTAGTAAGATAATAATGATTTGAACCATCCAAGAATAGTGAAAAGTTCGCCCGCAAAATTCAATATTTGACACGACCATCAACAACGTCTGCCTTCACGCGTCTGCCGCGTTCCGGTTGCTCACTCGGGTATCTGCCCCCGCTCCGAACCTCACCAGCGCTATTGCCGCCCCACAACCGCCGAATTGAAATAAATAAATAAATATCCATGAAAAATTTCAAAGAGATTGGACCACGGAATCACGTAGTTCCATACAAACGTTGATCCCCTTTTTGACCCCCGCAAGGGTACAATTTTTATACATATTTTATGCTATATGTTAAACCGGACTTCAGACTACACAATTCAAGGAGATTCATGTAAAAGTGCCCAGTAGTTTTTGCGTGATGTTCATTCAAACAAACGGACAGACAGACAAACAAGAAATTAAAAAAAAATCTAAATCTACTCAGTTACTCATCTTAAATTTTAGGTTTACGATTTTATTAGAGATATTAGAAAAAGCTAGACGAACAAGAGAAAGTCAACCTGAACCAACAGATATAAATCAGATCATTAAAACCGTAATTCCTTATGTGAAAGGTTTGTCGGAGAAAATGAGAAGAATTGGAAATAGATACAACATTATGACTGCATTCAAAACTCAAGACATTATCAGAGCTAAACTTATAATAGTTAAGCCTAATAATGAGACACAAAGGACAAAGAACTGCATATATGAATTACCTTGCGAGTGCGGAAGATCTTACATCGGAGAAACTAAACGCCCTCTGAATGTTCGAATAAAAGAACATCAGAAGTAATAGACAGCGACAAATCCAGGTTGGTCTAACATGTTGTAGATGAGAATCATCGTATAAAGTGGGATGAAGCATCAATAATATCCAAAGAAGAAAAACTTGCAAGAAGAAAAATCAAAGAATCAGCATTTATGAAAATAACACCTGATTCCATAAGTGCTCCATCTATAGATCTGCCAGAAGTTTGGAGGCCGATAGTTCGATCCAACTTAAAAAGATCATCATATCACAGATGAGTATATAACATTGTTCATTTTTCTTTCATGACTTCTGTCAATATTGACTTTTTGAAAATTGATAATTTTCAAAAGGTTTTTTACTTTTCCTCCTTGATAAAGATAGAAGATGTCTATCGAAACGTCGGAAAACATTACATCTACAATAGATGAAGGTAATAGCCCAAACAATCATTCATCATAAGAAATACTCATTTCAATAAAACAAATTCCATTCAAATAAATGAGGAATTTATTACAAGCAACACACTTTATTCCATTCAAATCAAATATATTGAAAACAACAAACAATGTTTCAAAACAAATAAAAAATTTCCAAATAAATCATTTATTAGAATTGTGAACGAATATTTTTTCAGTGTAGTTCGATGAAGTTCCCTTTACATTTTTCAACATCAGGCCAGGTAATTGGTAAATGCAATATCGTACTGCTGAGTTGATTTTTTAGGTTGTAGTCCCAAAGTTGCTCTTTGTGCAGATTCTACAATTTCCTCAGGAAAACCGGAATCAACACTTATTAATTATTCCACTATCGATAAATGTATTGAGCTGTCCATAACCAAGCAAAAATGGAACGAGTCAAATTTATATTCTTGAACACAAATTAATGGTTATTAATATTTGAATTTATTGTACAGTTTTTAAAATTCGTAAATTGTACTGGAGGGCTACGAGAATTTATAGACGTTAAAGCTCAATGGCTACTTGTTTGTTTTATCTCGTTTCGAACATTTTCATTTGGAGTCGAATAGGGATGTTGAACATTTTATTAGCCACTTCTGTTTTATTGTTAAGTGATTCGTTAATATATTCTTCCGCCATATTGGAAGATTTCCATTCTCCGTGGCGCTTTAAAAAAAGAATATCAGTTCCAGCATCTACCAAATGTGTTGCCGATGTCGTATTTGGCAACTGTTAATAACTTGCAACAAATTGCGGTATTTTTCCAAATTGATTCATTCCAACGATTGTTTTCCATCATTATCACTGGTTCGATAAAAAAAATCTGAGGTTTTCTGAGTCATTAGGCCTAAATGATACGTACTACGACTCTATGAACATATAAATAGGTTTTGTTAATGATAAATGATCTTAGTTTACTTGTTTTATTTTCTGTTGTTTCTACTAGTATTCTTGAACCGAAATCATTTATATCCTGAACTTTCATTTCACTTGGGACGGGCTCATCTCGTCGACAGGTTCCAGCAATACTAAATATTACAGCTTTCTAAAAAGTGATCCAAAATTGTATATTCCAAGTAATACTTCGCGTTCGCTTTCAGGAAGCATGCAAGGTAACAAATAATCACTATCAGTGCTCATGTTTACCAATTCTTTTTCCATTCCTTAAAAAATACTACGAATCAAACGGAACTTTTATTATAACAAAATTATCTCCGTGATTACCACTTCTATATTTCAATATAAACATAGAGAGACCTTTTTAATCTTGCTTGAATGAAATATTTTCTAATTCATTATTTGAATGGCAAGGACCGTTTTAGCAAGTACTAACGGAATTATACAACATGAGTATGAAGTTTAAACACTGATATGAAAGTGAAGGTTTCCTAAGAATGTGTTGCCTAGGTTTAGAAGTTTAGGGTTGGGATCAGTCCAGAATTCACCTAGGAGTAATTATAACGATGCAGGGGAATTGAACATGCACTGCACGCCATCGTTTATGCGCATGCAGGTGCCGCTTTTAGACAATCATACAGATGGGTGCGTACTTTGTTTCTGCGGAATTAAAACTTGAACACGTTTTCCACTGGTTGCAAAGCAATGGTGGCGAAGAATATACATGGAATTACTGCATACATTGTAACGGTTGTGAACAATAGCTTCCTAAAGCGTTAGAGATACGCCAATGGTAACTTCGTTTGTTTAGTAGGCTATTGGGTGGTATCCATTTGTGTTGATTAGTAAAATTAGAAAGAGTGACAAGAACTTCGGCTGCCATGTTTCGAGTTTGCAAGGAATGGAATATTGGAGGGAATTTCAAATATTCCTTTAACCCGCTCAACTCAAAAATTATTAAAAACTCTTTATTTCATATTAAAATTATTCGAATGACGCAGAAATAACCGACAATGATTAAATAATCATTGCAAATAAGAAATATATCGTATAAAATGTAATTGACTGACTAGTACCTATATACCTAATGTCTAATACGCTTCGATAAACCGATTATAACCCTCAAAAAATTAAGACTTGTTCGTGAAAAACAAATAGTATTCTTTCAATAACATTATTCATGACATAATTCGAAGGAAATGAAAAAAAATAATATAAATAACTATTTTCAATAAATTTGACAAGATTGAAAATTTTCCTCCGAAAAATCAAGATTCCATTTTTTGTCCATTCTTCAATTTTTTCAACGAATAATCCTCTAGACTTTTCTACTTTGACGTTGAAGGAAACGATATTGTTTTCCTAGTTTGTGGCAGCTGAACTGGATTCCCTCTAATTTCATATCGTTTTATATCTATCGAGATTATTTTTGGCTGTTGATGCTAAAAATAAGGAAAAATTTTCCATATATTTGTCTTGCTAGGTAATCTATCACTTTATTTTTTAGCTCCTCATGATATCTTTTCTTAACGTAATTTTTACAATCCATTTCTGAATAAATTCCAATTTTTTTTGCATCTAGTTGGTTAAACTACCCCAAATATATAAAGGCATAATTAAAATATGGTTCCACCAACTCATAATATACTCGTTTGAGTTCCTTCAAGTCACATATATCTCTCAAAAATTCTAATTCATTTAATCATGTGTTCTGAATGTACAACATATCTGAGATAACTATCCATGTACACCCCAGATCTTTAATGTTTCCAGTTACTAATATATTAGTATTGGCTATGTTCATATTATCAAAATTATCAAATTTTTTTCTTTTACTTGTGAACAAAATGAATTTAGTTTTTTCATATTTTAGTGTTAGCTTAGTCGGCAATAAATAGTTACTTAATATCTACCAATTTTTCAATGTTTCCTCTTTCAATGCTTCCACACCCTGTGCATAAAAATGACGGTATTGTCAGGGAAGTTAATTAAGTCACACCCCAGTTGAATGTCAAAAAAAGTACTGAACCTTGAGGTACTCCACAAACATATATCATCACTAATCGCTTTCTCTAGCAACCTATTTGTAATGCATCTACTGGCATAATCCCAAATTCATCTCTGGTTGTAGATTGTGATTCAATGTGTCAAACCTTTTTTTTAAATCCAGATAAATACATTCGCTTCAGATATTTATTCATCAATTTTTCTATTGCATCTTGAGCAGGTCTTCACTTTTGCAGACCAAATTGAATTCTGGACAAGAAATCAAATTTATTCAAATAGCCACATTACCTCTGTTTCAATATTTTCTCAAATATTTTAGCTAATGCTATAGTTAATGATATGAGTTCAACTCAACCAATTAACCTATCAATCGGAATCACGATAGAAATTTTCAAAATGTGCTTTTATTAAATATACTTTAATTGATGAGATGGACCAGTTGATTTTTATTGGGATATTTTTGAAGTGTTAGTGTTCAAACCATCATACCCTACAGCAAAATTCTTTATAAGATTTTTGATTACGTTCATTACTTCTCTTTCATTGGTTTATGAGAAAATATCGAATTTCAGTGAATTAGTCCTTTGTGCTCCTAAAGTTGTTTCACATTTCTGTTTGATATTTTGTGTCATTGTGAATATGAAAACCTTGGTCGGTATATTTTTAATAAATGCAGTTGATCATTACCAACCATCAGTAACCGAGAAAGAGGCTGATATTTCTGTAGGATCTGAAGTGTTAATAATAATAATAATAACCTTTATTCAATTCAAAGGACATTTCAATGTACAAGAATAAATGTCAAAAAACAAAAAATTAGTAAAGGATTATATTCCTTTCTTTCTTACAGAAATCCACAAATTCTTCTATATTATATGGTTCACACCTCATTATAAATTCATTTAATTTTTGAATAAACAAAATTTCCCTATTTACATTATGAAATGGCTTAGGTAGAGTATTATACAATTTAATACACATATACATAGCATTATTGTGCGTCACAGTCAAAGAGTGTATTGGATAGAGTTATTGATCAATTTGTCTTGTTCTTAAATTATTATTTTTGAACCGCTCAAAAATTCTTTGTGCTGCCTAAGAAACTTGATGCAGTCATAAATGTAAAGACCAATCAAGGTATGTATTCTGTATGCACGGAAAACGCCCCTGCATGTTTGTCTGTACTTCATTCCAAAAATAGATCTTATCATCATTTTTTGCTTTACAAATAGGCTAGATAGAAATGAACTATTGCCCCAGCACACAATACCATAAGACAGGTTAGATTGAAAACATGAGAATGAAACAACCCTCAATGTAGGAATATCAACAGACTTTTTCAGAACATTAATGGCATACAAAGAAGAATTTAATTTCTTGTTTGAAATATCAACATGAATTTTCCACTTCAATTCGCTATCAACATGAATACCCAAAAATTTAGTTGAACCAGTAATTTCAACACTAGTGTTCTCTAAAACTACACAACTTGGTAACTGAGTTTTGGATCTTGAATTATGAAAAATTACACACTCTGTCTTCTCGGCATTTAACTTCGGGCCATTCATGGAACACCAATCCTTCACATCCACAAATGCGTTATTCAGTTCTTCAACTAATTTACTGAGATCATCTATTACTTTTAGTATGTTGGTATCATCCACATACAAAATCATATTAAGCAACTGACTAATATTGAAAGGCAGATCATTAATGTAGATAATAAAAAATAATGGACCTAAAATGCTAACCTGTGGCACACCACAATTGATATCTCTTTCTTCCGAAATAAAAATATTTTCACCAACACTAATACGTACTTTCTCTTTTCTGCCTTTAAGATATGATTCTATTAATTTGAGTTGATTGTCTCTAATTCCATAATTTTGGAGTTTCTTCAGTAGGATAGCATGAACAACGCAATCAAACGCCTTAGACAAATCCAGAAATAAACCAATTGGAATTTTGCCCATCTCTAAAGCTTCTGTAACTTTTTGAGTTAGTTCAAAAACTGCAGTCGTTGTGTCATTTTTGTTCATGTTCCCATGTTGGCTTGGGACGATTGGCTAAAATCTTTTCAAATATCTTAGAAAAAGTTGTTAAGAGATTAATCGGTCGGTAGTTGCCAAGATCATCCACATTACCAGATTTATATAAATTTATATAAAGGTGAAATAATTGAAACTTTGAGAGCAGTTGGAAATGTGCCAGTTATAAATGCCTTATTTATAATATGTTTTAATGGCTCAACAATCAAGTGAATAACCTTCTTTATGATGAAATTAGGAATTTGGTCATGACCTGATGATAAAGTGTTTTTCAACTGTTTCACTACTTGAATAATCTCAGCTGATTCTACCTCAAACACAAAGAAGGATCCACTTACATACTTCAAACTACCATCATATTCAGTTTGTGTAAGCGTAACATTATTAGAAGCAACATTCACAAAATATGTGTTAAAATCCTCCACCAGTAGTTGTGGATTGCCAGATGGTAGAGCTTGTTTTTTGGAACCACATTTACCAGTCAATGACCTAATCAATCCCCAGGTTGTTCTAGTCTTGTTGTCAGAACATATGATCTTGTTGGCTAAATAATTTTGTTTTCTTTCAGTTATCTTCTGATCATATTGTTTTTATTGTCTTATATTGTTGAAAGTATTTTGGCTCATTAAGTGATACGACATAAAGTACATCAAGTTTCTGCCTCAAAGCAAAAATCTCGGGATCATTTTTAAAACTAATATTACATTTTTCATAAATACTCTTACTATTGGTCTTTACAGTAACAAGAGGAAATGAACTCTGAAACATGCTTTCAAAATTACCAGAAAAGAAACTTATGCGTGTAGGGATCCCATGTGGTGGCACTCCATAAAAGCCCCACATGCAACAATATACAGCGCTTCGGTAGCCGAAAGGCTACTCTCTAATGGCATGGCGCACACAAGCCATACTGAAGAGTCCAAATATAAACACATAAGTAGGGATAACACTTTGGATCCTACATTTCAAATGAAATTAGTTGTCAACAGTTTACATGTTTCTTGATATGAATGAATGGAAAGCAGCAGCGATAGTGGCAATGAAATTGTGCCTTAGGAAATTTCCATATGTGTTGTTTACAGTAACTCAAAAGAAAATGTTGACTTTGCACTGTCTTAAAGTTCTCCTTGCGGAGCTTGAATGCGTGGCCCCGCAAACGACTATCTGTATTCAACGTGAACAGGTGACGTTAACTAACCGTGGTTGTGCTATCGTTCTTATGGATGGAGTAGCCCGGTAATGCCACCAAGCTATCCGGGCTTCCAGGGTGAAGCTAGGATTCGGCTATGAGAATGAAAGTCGGATGGTAAGATCCAACATAGGCTGTTAGTTCAAGGTAGTTGGATTGCAAAGAATAATAGGTGTTCCAGAATGATATTTGATGTCGATATCAGATTCTCCCGCGTTTATCCTTCGCTTAAGCTCCTCACGCAAAGTGTTGAGTTCCTTGATTTGTATAGGTGTCTTATCGTCCGAGATGCTGAATGTGAACAGTCCGATTTATTCTTGATCATTATTGTATTCTACAGAATCTTAGTAACTATCATCGAATTAGAAAATGAAACTTTTAAAATTCTAGGACGATCGGTAGAAGGTGCGCCAATTTTGCAACTGAGATTCGGTGCGAGTTCGAATCTGGAGTCACACAATCAAGAACCCTCGAAACCATAGATACATTTTCATTGGAATCCATTTCGGGTATTCCACGGATCAAAACATTGTGAGATCTTCGAAGGCGATCAAGTAGTTCTGATGGTTGAAGGTGTGAACTAGGACATTCCCCAGAGGAGCGCTCAGACTGTTCAAATTTTGTTAGCCTTTTAGGGACCTGTGGCTTTCAGCCAAGAGATCAACCCTGGAGGAGCAGGAGGTAATATCTAGCCCATGTTGATTAATTGCTTGGGAATGGGCGGCCAAAGTATATTAGTAGAATGCTTCTCCAGTATAGATTTATACTCTGAAGCATTTGTTGATTCGTTTTAATAATAGAAATATCCGCAGATATTCCATCCATTTTAACCATCAGTATATTGAATTGATCAGAGCTCAGAGAAGTTGACGAAAATGTAACGGATTTTACGGAATGTAGTTTAAGCAGAACCACCATTTTCATAGTGGGTTCCATTTATTTTAATGTGATTTTTGAGTAAAATTGAATTCATTGTAATAATTGCCAATGCATCTACTACGAACATGTCAAAAAACTGTCAAGCTGTCATGTGGTTTAGGTGTGGCTACAATTAAAAAACAAAGTTCTCGATGAAATTCCCTATATTATCCACAACCAACACATATTGCCAAACATGGGAACACCAATCACGTCCAAAACCCCAAAATTCACGGATTGCTGCCTGTATTGTAACAGTTGCGAACTGTTTCGAACTTGGTAGCTTCTTTCGACGCCAGAGATACGCCAATGGTCGCTTCGTTTGTGCAATTTGCTATTGGGTGGTATCCATTTGTGTCGATTAGAGAAATTAGCGTGTAGTTATAGAAACGGTGGCGGTAAGCACAGGAGGTGTTTCTGTCGAAGCATGCATGCAGAGCGTTGTTCGATAGATCATAATTCCGATTTAACTACGAATTGGTTTTGTCCAGACACGAATGCATGTTTGTTTTAAACGGAACTCATTCAAATTTATAGCCTCCGCTGATTTCTGTGGAAAATTGGTATTGATTGGTGTTCTCATATCTGAATCTCTATTATTTCTATGGTGGGAAAAATTTGATTTGCAATATCCAGAGATTATTTAGCGTTTCTTGTATGGAATGAAAGAGTACATATTGGATTGGGAAATATAATATTCTGATGAATTTTAGAAGGCTTTCACTACAGAATGAAGGAGTTTGACCTGCTTTTTGTTTTCTTGCCTGCCACTTTTTTAACACGCTTCACCACTTGTATGTAGGTCAGTTTGTAACTCTCCTTCTTTAAGAGTAAGTGGCTCATTAATGTGTAAAAATCCCATTTCTTCCATTGCGTTCGTTGGCTGAGCGGTCTAAAGCGCGCGTCTTCTGTGACGTCAGCTCATGGATTCATTGATCGTGAGTTCGATTCCCGTCCACGCCGAAAAAAAAAGGGTTATTTCTGCCATATTCTAAGATTGTATCCATATACCCAAATATAATAAGTAATTCAATGAGACATTACCCACTTCTTTGTGACACAGCAACTAAAAAAAAATCTCAAATTTTAAGACAGTCATTAAAAAGTGAAGAACAAATATAGTTAAAAAAATATAAAAAAACACGCTTATAGAGAATATCGGGCTAAAAAAGTTTTATGATAATAGTATATAAATCATACTAGTTAAAGAGAAAGAAGCGTGGGGTGCTTGATATACGATTCATTTGCTTCATTCTCAATTTTACTAGTATGTTTTATACAGGGTGGCCATTTGAAAATGAAACAGACGAGATTACAGACGAAATAAGTTTTTTCGATAGAAATCCTCGGACAGGTCGTTTTCTGTTTCGAAGGGGACAACTATTTCTATACTGATTTCAGCACACTAATTGTTTTTTCATTTCATGCATTAGTTCTCGAAATATTCTTAACTAATTAATTGAAAATGAAGTGGTGTTTTCATGGCACTTGTAGTGTTTTTTTGTGAAAAATCGACATTTTGAGCTTCAAAACAACCATGACTATGGCTTCCTTCCTCCAATCCACTGACATAGAAATCATTAATCAAGATGTCGAACAAACAAAGCGTATTGCGAAGGAGCTGAATCTTTCTGAAACTCAATCTAAATTATTTTCTATATAATTTGCAGTATTTCCCACTGAATGGCCAGCCAGATCGCCAGATCTATCACCACTAGATTTCTTTTTTTGGGGCCACTTGAAGAGTAAAATTCACTCTACACAGTCCGATTCCATAGAAGATTTAAGAAGACGTATAGTGTCGTCAAATCACTCCAGAAATGCTGCAAAAATGTGCTCAATCGTTTCGAACAAAACTTACTTCATTGTATGGAAGCTAATGGTGAACAATTTGAATATTTAATTAATTGATGTGAGTTTTTGATAAATTATTTACTTTACTCTGAAAAGTATTATTTCTTAGATCAATACTTCAAATCGTTCTGATATCGTACAGTTGGAGAATGATTTCAGTGAATAAAACAGCTAGTCGAACATCTGACCCTAGTAGCATTAACACGTACGGTATGACTTCATTTGTCTAGTGGTAGATGTTTTGCAATTTCGAATACAAGTACTGAGATTTTGGTGTTTCGGAAGCACGAAATTCAATTATTCACAAAAAATTAATTAAAGTGATAAAATTAACTAACGCAAGAATATTTCGAGAACTAATGCATAAAATGAAAAAACAATTACTGTGCTGAAATCAGTATGAAAATACCTTTGAATTGAGGTATCACTCACCCCATCTTTCTTATTCAAAAATTGGGGGTGGGGGTTGTAGCAGCAAGGGTTGAAGAGCTATACGTCCGTAACCTACATTTTAAGTTGTCCCCCTCGAAACAGAAATCGACCTGTCCGAGCATATCCATCGAAAAAACTTATTTCGTCTGTAATCTCGTCTGTTTCGTTTTCAAATGGACACCCTGTATATTATTGTCATAAATTGATTTTTAAAATTAATTCTAACTCTTTTAGCTCGATATTCTTAGTTATTTATATATATTTTTAGTTTGTTTAAACCATATTTATAACGATATAGTTTTCACCTCACCTTCTTCAAGCGACAATTTCGATCAAATAGATTAATCGAGGACAAGTTCAGATTGATAACGTTAATGAGAACAAAAAGTATTATGGACTGATGTGATGTGAAAGATCATTTAGAATCAATTAAGAAAATAATTTCACCTCCAAATATTTATATTCCCTTCAAATCTCCCAAAACCAACAGAAGACTATTCACCCGAATAAAAAGTAACACTCCTAAAGAACTATTTAGTGGAGTACTCTCTAAGATATCTTGCTAGGATTGTCAATCCATCTATACAGGGTGGGCCATCCATATTTCAAGCCTTGGAATGGAATAACCAAAAAACGCTAGGATAGGTCAAATTTTGTTGAAAGAGAACAAATAATATAGGGATGTTCGAATGAGTTTGAGATCACTCCTACCCCTCTTGCCGCAACCCCTAGAAGCTCTAATTTTTGAAAGAGGGTCGAGCAGCACCTTGTTCGAAAGGTAATTCAATTACCTACATTAACGCTTTTTTTTATTGCTTTATTATCATACAGAGTGACTCAGTTTTCCATCAATAACTTTTACACGTCAAATTTGGATCTTTGAGATAAAAAATACCCAGGAACTAGTCAAAAAATTTATTCGATATCGCTACCCCTCTAGCTGCTACAACTTAGAGCAATCATTTTTTATTAGGGAAAATTGGTCGAGTAGCTTTGTTAAAAGGTAATTCAATTACCTGCATGAGCGTTTCATTTTTTCTCCGATTGCTTAACTATTAAACAGCATGAAACAGTATTTCAATCTATAAACTTCTTTCACAATGTTTGACCTGCGGGATGAAAAAAAATGAAAAAAAACGAAAAAACACTTGGACGAGTTTCATGCAGAGCTATGAGCTCGTTATTGAATGACTGTTCTCTTTATTGAATTACGGACAATGGAAAAATGAATTGTATAATGGTAATTACTCCAATTTAGTATATGCTCAAAATGGCCTCCAATTTTTCTTAGCAATTCGATGTTACCAAACTACATTCGTTTACCATGCGTTGGCGTAATACATTCGAGTTGGCAAGCTTTTCACTTTTCAAATGTCTCAATAAAAAACAATCCAGGGGCGACAGATCAGGAGAACGAGCATGCCGTTTCATCAGAATAGTGCTTCATCTTGCTGGAATCTCAGTTCGTTCTTTAAAATATCTGTCAACATAGGACCGACATTGTTTTCTGAGGGATTTGAGTATAACAGCTGTACAGGATTTTGAGTGCGATTCTCTCTAAATAGCCTTGAGTTGGTATCAAAGCAATATCGACAATTGTGACGATTTATAGATCCTTTCAAATAAAAAGAGCATTCATCAGAGAAGCAGATATCATAAAAGCCCGGATTATTACTTATCATATCATCCATTATTTCGCGAAATTCTTATCGGTGATCAAAATGATCTCTGTTCACTTCGTGAAGTCAACAAATCTTGTATGGATGGAACTTAAGTATCCTTTCAATAGTGGTACGAGAAATCCCAGATATTTCTTCTTGTACTTAAAGTAAGGTCTTTGAGGAAATGTCTTAAAAATTCTGTGTCCTCATCATCATTTCGGACAATCTTTGTATATTCGGAATTTACTGACACTTGGATCAAACGCTAGCCAGTGTTTCCCCAGGAACTAGTACATTTACCTTACAAATCTAAGGTAACAATAATACAGTTTATCGCAGTCATCATAAATGAAATGAATAACCCTCTAAACCTGCTCGCAACTTATTGATTGACATACTTGTTTGCTGGCTAACCTAAGAGAAAGGCAAATGAAGCTATTCATTTCCAGTTATCCCACTTTCTTGTAATAAAACATTATGACTGGATGTTGAACAGTTGCATAATTAGGTAGACGATGTCTACTCAAGAATCGTCTACGTAGCCCTCAATCGGACCACCTTTATATAGAAACGGTTCGCTAAGCACGGTAATTTCGCTGGTACCAATGCCTCAGCTGAGTCTTGTTGTACAGATGTGAGACAGAGTAATACAGAGTGTTGTACGTTACCCCTGTTCTTATCATGAACCGATCGCCGTTCTCGAGATATTTATTTTGGATTAATTGAGAGGTACTGCCTTGATTCTATCGGTGTTTTAGTATCAGTGAGTTAATGAACTTATTATAAGGAGTTCAAAGGAGATGTTTCCTGAACTGGTTTAGCGATTTGGAGTCGATTAAAATTGGTATTAAACTGAGATGCCGTTATCACGATTTCGAAATTACTTCGTATGTATAGACACATATGAAATAGAAATAAAAACTAATGGGTATTAGAACTCTTAAAATTTTCAATTCCGTTTTACATCCCCTACTCATCAACGAAGATCCTACCTTTTTTGGAAAATGAATTTCAATATAAATGACAAGAATAATCCTATGTAGTTAACACGAAAATGGCATAAGTGAATTAATTATTACTGATTTTCATAACACAATTCTTGTGAACATGCTTGTTTCACTACTCGATATTTGGAAGGCGGTGACATAATTATTCCATTATATAACTTAGTATTTTTACAATAACGAATTAACTACTTACAATTTTCAAGGTTTATAAAGTTGTCCAAATTTGGAATTTTTGAAGAATGATGTTGAGTGTGTTTTTTGAAAGGAGTTTTTTATAAATATCAAAGAAACATAGAGTAGGAAAGTGACAATAGATTAGGGATGTAAATAAAACCGAAAATTAGTATAGAATCAAGGTAAGGGATAGTAGTTGAAATTATTAATTTGAAAGTTAGGAAAAGATCAAGAGGAGTCACAACTTTTGATCTAGAGATAGAAGGTAACTATATATGGAGCTGAGTTTAGCAACATCAGATTTTTTGTTGATACTATTCGGATTATTTTTGATGTAACACATTTCCAAGAAGGTTCTTTTTTGATAATAAGATGTTTTATCAAGAATTCTGAAATTTTCAAAATTAAAAAGATGTCCTAATCTTGAAGAATGAAGGACTAATGAACACCTTTCAGGATGAATTCTCACATCACTTTTGTGGAGAGTTATTCTCTTTTTTATGGTTTGGTAGGATTGACCAATGTATATTCCATTACAGTCCAAACAGGGTATGCTATAAATACAGTCTGAGATTAGGGATGGAGGAATTTTATCTTTAATTTTGGTAAAGAGATCTCTACCTGTAATAAGGTTGTATTTTGTAAATTTTAAATTTTCTATTTCGGAGAATATATGTGAAAATTTAGTGGTTAGCCCTTCATTCTTCAAGATTAGGACCAGTTTTTTGGATTCTTCTCACCTGGGGTATTTGAGAATATGCGATGAATATGATTGTTGAGCATTTTATCTCAGTTTTCTAGTTATGAGTTTTGTATATATTTTTCATCATTTCAGGAAGCAAGGTTTCAAAATTCCTTTACCGTAGTATGTATTTTGCAGTAACACATTTGTCTTCAATGTTGTTTTGACAACAGACATTTCTCAGATTTCTAAAACCACATAAAAGGCTTGGTAGTTGAAATTTTAGTTTAATTTCTTTCCTAATTATTCATATCAATACTGATGGAAACTTGCCATTTTCAGGAATATTTAAAACTTAATTCAGTTAAGTGTAGACGTTTCGGGAATTACCCTTCTTCAGTGCTTGGTGTTTTATTTGGATTAATTTTGAATTACTCCAAACTAACAACTTTTATGATGACACAATTACATCCAACAAGAAAAAAATTTTTCATTTTATGAAAATTAATCGAAATAAACACCAAGCACTGAAGAAAAGTAATCCTCGAAATGTCTACGCTTAACTGAATAAAGTTTTAGATATTCTTGAAAATGATAAGTTTCTTTCAGTCTTAATATAAATAATGAGGAGATAAATTAAACTAAAATTAACTTTAAGTGTTAATATGAATAATAAAGGATATTCAACAACAACTTTGTTTTTTATAACAAAACAAAACAGAAATTGAAGAATGATATGTGGTAAATGTCCACCATGAGTTCGCTGGCAGAAGTAAAGTCTTTAATCGAAATTTTTGATCACTTCTTAGCAAAATTACGGGTATATTTCGGTTATCACATCACCGATTTTCTGTTTTAAGAAGCAATCGATTGGTACCGTATAGACTCAGTCCTTACGAAAGCCCTATAAAAAATTATCCAGTGGTGTTAAATCACACGATGTGGCTGGCCATTTAACAGCTGAATTTCGTAAAATAATGCGATCAGCAAATTTGGTTTGAAATAAATTGATCTTCTCATTGGCTGGGTGACAAGTGGCACGGTGTTATCGAAACTACATGTCAGTGGTATCCATATCATCAATGATAGGCTGAAATCGAGTTGTTTACATCTCGCTATTGCGTGATCCGTTGACCGTTACCACATTGCCAACCTTATTTTCCAAAAAAAGCGGTCCAACTACGCGTCCAGACTACATAACGCACCATATAGTGACACGTAGAGCATGCAAAGGCTTCTCAATAATCGATCTTGGATTTTCAGAAACCCAAATGCGGAAATTGCGCTTGTTGACGTACACTAACAAGTGAAAATGGGCTTCGTCTGAAAAAATATTTTTTTCAGAAAAACCAGTAGGTTGTCCAGAATGAATTGAGCGAATCTACGACATCAATTCCTGCACAAGTTGAATCTTGTAAAGTTTCAAAGCCAAATCCTTATGCAAAATTCGTCATGTGGTGGTTTGTGATAACCCCAGTTCTTGAGAACGTCGAGAAATTAACGAATTTGGATGTTCTTCAACACTGTGGCTCATGGCTGCGATGTTTTCAGTTGAACGGCCTGGTCGAACACGCGTTGGTGTTGGCACATTTCGTACCAAGCCGATAAACTTAAATTCAGCGAACAAATTCTCAATAGCGGTCTCAGAAGGTCGATTATGTTGTCCGAAAGTATCACTAATTTTACGGCAAGTAATTTTTAACAAAACCACCATTCTCATAGTGGGTTTTAATTATTTCAATGCAATTTTCGAGCGAAATTGTAAAAATTGGCGAATCATCTACTACGAATATACCAAAAAACTAACTTTCAATACTATAATGAGGTAGGTGGAGTTTCAATTAAATAACAAAGTTTCTGTTGGAAGACACATTATTATCATTTACAACATGGGATAATATTGTAGTTCCCTCTGAATATTTAGAAGAAAAATTTGAATGGAAGAGGAGACGAACCTGTTACTGACAATAAATGTTAAATCCCAGGAATTCGAAGCCATACATCCTATACAACCATATTTCAAACTGCAATGCCTCCATGGAATAGAGATTACCCAGCTTCGCACACGTTTATTGAGACATTATCATTAAGAAAAGCAACAATTCATCGTCGAATGGTAACAAATCGGTTGTTCATTTCGAAAATGAGAATACACCTCGAAACGGCCAATAATAATTGCTTTCTTGCCTCCGGCATAAAGTCCAAACAGTTTTGAACGTGTATATAATTCAAGTCCCTATTTATATTTGCATAATATATGAACTTCCATGAAACAAAAGGAAAAAAGGGATTATTCCGATTTCTGGGTTGTTAGACCTGCAGCGATTCATTTTTTTTCAATACTGAAGTCGGAAATATGCCGTACCTCATTATTGTTTCCAGAAAACTTCTCATTTTTACCACTTGGGAGTGTATATGAAGTATCACAAAATATAAATTTTGAGTTCTATGAAATTTATTAATTCATTTATCGAAAGTTTTTCACCCTTTTCGAAGTAGTTCCCCTTAAATATTATGGTACATATGTCAGATCTTCAAATCCTCTAAGCACTTCAAAAGTGCAACTGAAAGTACTCAACAAGTATACCGGTATGAACTGAGCGTTTTTTTTTTGTGAAAATAAAACACTAATTATTAATGGGAAAATGAAAAACATTCCTATCAAAGTATTGGCCATTGTTTTCTACACATTTTGACCACTTTTCTGGCAATTCGTGGATATCACGACAATTCTTCATTTCTTACATCAAAATCATTATTTCTGAAACGTTGAAACCATCTTTTGCATATTGCTTCTAATAGAGCATGATCACCGTATGCTTCGACAAGCATTCCAATTCAAATTCAAAAGAAGTTAACACAGCCCTTTTGTTTTTGCGCGCTTTTTCTTAGTGAAACAACGTTTTGCCCAAATGTCTGTAATTTTCGAATTACAGACGAATAATTGAGCCGAAAATGGTCTCAATCGATTGGGTTCGACTTCCTGATGAAGAATCTGTTGTCAATTTGAGTATGTTTGGCCGGCCGCCCGGCCGTATACTCTTTATCTTCCGAAGGTGATCACCTATAGTTTTCATTTTTGGCGCTCTTGTTCACCCGAACAGAGTGCCTATCATTTTGCCCGAATGTCTGTAATTTTGGAATATCGAGCCGAAAATGGTCTCAATCGATTGGGTTCGACTCCCTGATGAAGAATTCGTGGCGAAAGTTGAGTCTGTCCGGCCGGCCGTATCCTCTCTAGCATCCAAAAGGAATCAGCTAGAGTTTTCAAATTTTCAGAATAGGTTAATTGTCCAAATATCTCGGTCAAGTTCGTTATTGGGCCAAATCCGTCGGATGGTTCAGTAGTTATGAGCATCTGAAATTTTGTTTCCTCAATAACTACTAGAATATCCCTCCGATCAAGTTGATACTTGGAATGTTATTGAGGAGGCTGAAACGAAATGGCTTGCAAAATTTCGCAGAAATCGTCACGCTAGAAAATTTTAAAAATTCCCAAAAAAAAATTTTCAATACTTAATATCTCCTAAGACTTCATTTAGATTTAAATAAAAATCCGTATATATATTGAGGTTACCGATATCTTACTCATCCTCAAATTTCATTGTCGTAGCTTTTCCCCTTCTGAAGATATGATCATTTTTTCATTTACTCAAGAGAAAAATAGAAATGTCATGAAGTCCGAGCTTTGTCATTGAAAGATTTGCCATCACAGATCGATATTCGTTTGACAACTTTCGGACCTAGATATCAGTGTCAGTTGGCGTAATATCAATCAAAATTTTCATAGAATTCATAGAGGTAGAATTCGATGTCGATGACGTTGTCAAAATTTTGAAAAGCACAGACGTAATATTAATCAAAAAATTTTTATCATAGAGAAAGAATTTGATGGCGTTGTCAAAACTCAGAAAAGCAATGACGTAAGTTTTTAGGAGAAGCATAGAACAAAATTTGGTGAAAATTATGAGTAGTTATTTTCAAATTGAGATAAAGGTTTGTTTATTCATTAGGCTTTCATATTTACATCACATTGTCCCATAGTACGGAAAAAGACTATTGTTCACCCGATCAGAGAGCTTATAGATTTGTTAAGGTTTGAATATTTACTCGCAAGTAGCTCAACAAGAGCGCCAAAGCAATCTGACTTCACGTCAGTGCTTTCTAAATTTTTTCAGAATAGGTTGATTGTCCAAATATCTCAGACAAGTTCGTTATTTGTCCAAATCCATCGAATAGATTAGATGTCTGAATCTGAAATTTGAAAAGTTGAAGAGATTCAGTTATCAAATGACCGTTAAACGGAAAGAAAAAACGAAAATTTACATTATTTGCTTTTACTCACTTAGTGAAATATCTTATTAATCGTACCATTCGAAAAAAAAACTTTTACGGCACAAAGCAGCACAAACCTTGCACAATTCAGCACCACAAACATTTTATCGATAATCAAAAAGTGCGGGGCTAACTTCACAACAGTGTTGCCATTCACACAATTCATCATTCAATCTACTGATATTTTGATTTTTCATCGTTTGAAAAGACAACTTGAAGTTTTTTCTGAAAAAATTATCAGCACAAGTCAGCACAAATGTAGCACAACTCTATGAGATGGTTTTTATAGAAAAAAAGAGGAAGTGCGGGGCTATCTTTTTTCGAATTTTCCAGTTTTTTCGAAAAAAAAAACTCGATTTTTCAAAAATATTAACGGCACAACTTCATATACGCGTAGCACAATTTTTTCCACGTATTCCGATTGAAAAAAACGAAAGTGCGGGGCTAGCCTTGTAATGGATTTTCGGGATTTTCCGGAAAATGTGAGGTATTTCCATGAAAATTTTTACGGCACAACGCAGCACAAACCTAGCACAACTTTTTACACTCATTTCCGATAAGAAAAAAACAAAAGTGCGGGGCTAACTTTTTTTTTTATTTACCATTTTCTGGGAAATTAAGAAATCCATCTCAAAAATTCGAACAGCACAACTCAGTATACGTCTAGCACAATTCATTCAATCAGTGGTTAAAACTCAAATTTTCAAAAAGTGCGGGGCTGGCCCATTTTATGAATTTACTGAAATATCTCGAAAACTACTTGAAATAACGAGAAAATTCAAACAGCACAAAGCAGCACAAACCTAGCACAACTTAGCACATTAAAAAATTTTTCGAAAATCAAAAAGTGCGGGGGCCAAATTCACACACATAAAATGTAACAATAACTCATCAAATTATGAAAAATACATTAAAAGAATAAATTAGAATATTAGTGACAAATATATCAATTTAAGCATGAAATGCATTAGATTTATACGTTTATGACAGAAACAATTTCTTAAAGTCTATTTTCTTTTAGATACTTTTTCGAATGTCATGAGATCTTATTGTTTTTTTCCCGATGAAATTTTATTAATAGTTCTGTCATAAATGTACAGAAAGAATTTCATGGCAAAATCAATAAACTTATCGCAAATTTTCTGAAATTCCATGAATTTGGCGTTCCAACGGTAAATCTCACATATCCGTTGAAGTATTCTAGGAATCTTTTGATAAATGATTTTTATGAAACCCTCTATTAGTGAAATACCCAAAACTATAATCAATCACCATGAGCACTTCACTTATATATAAATACCTTGTTGCCTCAAAGTCTCAGGAGTTCTGGATGGTAAAAAAAATATGTCATCATTTTGAGGGCGGCTTACATAATCTGAAAGATTAATGAAATTACAAAAATGGTAATCATAGGGAGTAGAATGAATTACTTGGCAAATGAAGTGTTGGTAGAGCAAATCTTTTTAGCTTTCCATGGGGGTCTATGCAATCCATATGAAAATGCTTTATGCAAATAACGCTTTTGGATGAATGAAGACATGGATTTCCGATTCTTTCCAACCAAACATTTCTAACACCCTCAACTTGTGTAATGAAAACCCTAGAAAGAAAACAGTATTAGAAACTGTCCCAAATTTTTACTAATCAGAAATTACCATACGAATATGAAATTGCTACAGAAAATATTAATTCACAGTACATTTTTAGTCAGTTACAATTCAATCCAAAACCACTACTTAAATACACATACCTTTTGACATTTTTATCACTGTAGCCATAGACATCAAGACCGAGATTCGATAAAATCCGTTTTTATCGATCACTGAGAATTCCTAGATTACCGATCCGAGCTTTGGGAATAACTAAAGATGTCACTGCCGTTCGTCGAAGAAAAACGTGTACCTTTGTTGTAGGCCAGTTCCCACCCCCTGATACCTGGTAGTAACGTTGTGGCCATATCACGAAGGACAAGGTGTTTCAGTACTTATTTTTGCAAAATTATTAGGAGAAGAATTAACGCAATATCGAAATATGTTGATTTTGATAATTTTTTATCAGAATCTCATTAATTCGATTACTGATGTACATTAAGATCACGAATATTTTGTTGATTTCAGGAAATAGTGATAACAACCAATTATTAGGGCTTTTGAATTTGTGTATCCTAGATGTACTGGGTGAGTCTTTGACCACTGCGTTAATATTAAGTTCCAATTCTTTTCAATATTACACAAAAAATGCAGCTTTTGCCTTATGACATTTGTAGAGACATACTTGTTTATGCACTCTGTTCCTGTTTAAGGCCTCAAACGGTAATATTTATGACATGACAACTTCATTACTGCTCTTCGGAAAATGTTACATAAATTTCCATTCAAATCAATTTTCCAGCTGAAAGTCACAATGAATTCCATGGTTGAGGATTTCTCAGCAGATTGTTGGTGAAGATATTTAAATTTCTGAAATTTATTCTCAATTTAACTTTCAAAATGACTATGTTACCTTCTATGTCTTATTTTGCACCTGTAAATTCCATTGTTTTAATAATTCATAGAATACAAATATCAAATTTAAGATATTCAAGTTTCTCATGTGCGTAAATCTCAAAAGATTCCCAACAGAAAGACTAGATCGATAGAAAAATGCAGTAGTCAAAAACTATATGGAAAAATATTTTAATTAACTTCAACACTACTTGGGATAGATAATGAAATTCCGAATATTTTTGATCATTTTTTACATGAATAATTTTTCTCAAAACTATTTGAAGCACCCTTAAAAACACGAATATTTATTTCGCTTGGAATTAAGATAATAGTAATGAAATTGGCAATACTTGAAGATGAATTTCAGAAGGTACATCTTGGGAGTAAAAAAAGGATTACTCGTATCAATCGAATGATTTCTTTTTAAATTACAATCAAGTTCATCAGGTATTTCATATAGAAATATTTGTGATCATTTAACTCAGAAAAAATCTGCATGTGAAATTTAATTACGACATTCTATTTTTCTATTCGTTTCAAAACAAACTGAAGTTGTTTTGTCATATAATAAAGTATGAATTATCACTGCGAGCATTGCGTATAACAATATTATAATACATAATATATAATAATATTACAAGAATTATTACTGATCGAAGAACCTATAATTTGAATTTCAAAAAATGGAAGTTTCTAAGAACATATTCAATTAAACAAATTAAGTGTTATGCTGTCGAGTTCTAAACGGAAAAAATATTTACGTTCAGTTCACAATTACCCAAAAACATGTTCAGTAGGTTCACTTGATTTTTATCCATCCACAGAAAAGGTGAAATTTTTTACATACATAACAAAATTTTTTGGCATGATTAAAGAAAACTGCGGCAATCTGGAATTATTTCAGCTCGGTGATCGGTGATCTTTTCGGGGTAGGATCTAAGATAAAAGGCAATTTCCCCACTTTTGTCTCAAATTTCAAATCATTCAACATCGAATATCTTGGAAACGGTGCAATTTAGAAAGATAAGCGTTCAATGATAAATTGTTCTAAAATTTTCAAGCATACAGAAAATGCTAGATATGTTCAGTAACTACTTATTTCATGGTAAGTTTTGATGATTTTACGAGTTGGTGATGTAATAAATAAAAGACCTCAGATGATAAAGTAAGTTTGTTTAACATGAAATATGTGTTTCATTTGTTTGAAACCTCCTACAAAATTTGAAATATTTTTAGATAATTTACTACGAAGGTTTGAGCAATAATCAATTTTTCAATGAAATTTCAACATCTGGTATCTTTTATACGGAGCCGAATTTCAAAAAATGATAAAGACTATAAGTGTTTCTTTTTGTTTCAAGAATCTAAATTTAAAATTATTGCAGTAGTCAAAGACTCACCCTGTATATAAGCACACATTTCTACTCACATATCATTTCATATATTAAGATATTAGAATCAATTTGGAACCAATTCACAAATTTTCTCGAACTATGTTGTAACTCAAATGAAAGAATTAGACTCCTATAATTTCATTTCTATTTTAACCACATTTATTTCGTTTGTTGAAATTGCTGATTTACTGTAACCTTCTAGAATTCGTTCTATTCAAATTTCACACCTGGAAGAATTGAAATGTGGAATAAAGACTCTAAAAGTTTCTACTTCATATAGATGATTTTCGAAAGGTCAAATGGGAATTGAAGTTAACCTACAATAATGTTCAGCATTGTTTGATTCCGGAGGCCTAAATAAATAATAATTAGCACTGTGCCAGAGAGCTGAATCATTTAATTGGCGATGATGTTTATTCTGTTGGAACATACATTGATTTTAATATGCTCGCTGTATGGAAAAGAGCAATTTGCATTTTTCATGCAAAAATAGAAGATACGTCCTATTCGGAGTGCCTCCTAGTGTGAATACTTTGAAGTTGTGAATCTGCAAGCTCTACAGCAGAAATTTAAAACCAGAAATAATATTCTTCAGAAATTAGCTAGACCATTTTGGAGTGCTGATGCTTCTACGCACAGCATGTTTAGCTTTAGACTTTTCTGTAGCCGAGTACAGTGATGCACAGTTCAATACATCTATGAGAATGATAATTGGAACTGAAGGTTCTTTCAACAAGAACATTGTTTTTCAATTATGGCCACACCTACCATGACAGCATTTACAGTTAGTTTCTTGACATTTTCGTGGTAGATGCTTTTGCAATTGTTACAATGAATTGAATTTCGCTCGAAAATTGATTTGAAATAATTAAAATCCACTCCAGAATGGTGGTTCTGTTAAAATTACATTCCGTGAAATTCGTGATATTTTCAGACAACATAATCGACCTTCTGAGACCGCTATTAAGAATTTGGTCTCTAAATTTGAGATCCAAATTTGTCAATTCCTTGACGTTCACAACAACTGGGGTTATCCCAAATCACCACATGAAGAATTTTGCAGAAGGATTTGGCTTTGAAAAATTTCAACATTCTACTAGTGCAGGAAGCCGACCGACCATTCACATCGCCGTAGATTCACTCAATTCTTTCTGGAACAGCATGCTGGTTTTTCTGAAAAATCTTTTTTTCAGGCGAAGCCTATTTTCACGTGTTAGGGTACGTTAACAAGCGAAATTGCCGCATTTGGACTTCTGAAAATTCTAGATTGATTATTGAGAAGCCTTTGCATGCTCAACGTGTCACTGTATGATGTGCTGTGTGTTCTGGAAGTGTGATTGGACCATTTTTTCGAAGATAAGGCTGGAAATGCGGTAACGATCAATGGATCACGCTATCGCTAGATGTTATCAACTGAATTTTAGCCTATCATTGATGATATGGATATTACTGACATGTAGTTTCAACAAGACGGTGCCATTTGTCATACAGCCAATGAGACGATCAATTTATTGCAAACCAAATTTGCTGATAGCATAGTTTCACAAAATTCAGCTGCTGAATGGCCAGATAAATCGTGTGATTTAACACCACTGGATTATTTTTTGTGGGGTTATCTTGAGGACACAGTCTATACGCAGTCAATCAAATCGATTGCAGCCTTAAAACTTCAAATCTGTGATGAGATAGCTGAAATAAATCCGACATTTTGCCTAAAAGTGATTAAATTTTCGATGAAATACTTCACTTCTGTCAGCGTGGTCGACATTTGCCGGATATCTTTTTTTTTATAATTGCTGAACTTTTCGTTTTGTAATGCAAGAAAAATTATAATAATCATCCTTATTTATTTAATTTCGTTTTAAAAAACAAAGTTCTTGTTGAAAGAACCTTCAGTATCTAACCTCCATCCACTCGTCCTTTTGGAGATTGGTTATTGATAGAGTAAAGCTAGCTTTCCACCGATGAAACGAGCTGATGCATAGAAAATTTCTCGAATATATGAACCCTCATACGTCTTCGTATGGCCAGGATGAATATTTTTAAAAAATAAAAAGCGTGGACGTTAACGACAAATGTCTCCAAAATGATCAACGCCTTCAGGAGGTGCTTCGTAGAATAAATGATCAGTATAAAATCACCATAAAAAAAGGAAACTATACTCTTTCGGTCATATCATGCGCAAAGCCACATGTAGAAGGTGTTCCAATAGGGACTTGACAACTTTGAATCTAAATAAAACACAAACCATTTGAGATATTTCAAAAACTATTGACTTGTTTTGCAGCGGTCAATACTCTGGACCCAATTTTCGATGACTCGGCCACACATTTCAGCCGAAACGGCCGCTATTTCGCGTTCAATGTTGTCTCTGAGCTCTTGCAATGTACTCGGCTTGTTGGCATAGCCAGTGACTTGACATAGCCCCAAAGAAAATAGTCCAGACGTCAAATCGCACGAACGATGCGGCCAATCGACGGGGACTTTTCTCAAATTAAACGCTCACCGAATGGCTGCTTCAATAAACCGATTGTTACGTGTGCTGTGTGGCACCGTACTGTTGAAACCACATGTTGGCCAAGTCCATACCTTGCAATTGGGGCCAAAAAAATTCATTATCATGGCGCGGTAGCGATCGCCATTGACCGTAACGTGACAATTATTGACATCAACGAAAAAATATGGTCCAATGATGCCACCGGCGTGAAGACCGCACCAAACCGTGAATTGTTGGGGATGCAATTGAGTCTCATGAATCACGTGTGGATTGCTGCCTGTCCAATAACGCTTATCTTGCTTTTTGACAAAGCCATTGAGCTAAAAATGAGCTTCATCGCTGAAGATGATTTTTCGATGAGAATCATGATCGTGGCGCAGTTTTTCCAGAGCCCAATTTGATAACGTACGTCTTTTTAAATGGTCCAACGGCTTCAATTCTTGAGTTAGCTTGATCTTGTACGAATCTAAACCAAGATCCTTACCCAAAATTCGCCATAGAGTGGTCTGACGGATGTCCAGTTCTTGAGAACGCCGTGGAATTGACTGATTTGGGTCATCGAACGGCAGCGATGTTTTCATTGCGGCGACCGGACCTTTGTCTCACTGGCACGACAACATTGAACAACGAATATGTAGACTCAAATTTCTGCACCAAACTTGTGATTGCCTGTCTACTAGGGAGCGAATTACGACCGACAATTTGAGTTAAAGCTCTTAAAGTTTTCAGTGACCGACTCCGAATTTCAGTAGTAAATTTTTATAACCTGCAATAGTTGTTCGTTCGTGTACTTTACAATGATGAAAATCTTCACTTTACTGAATGAATTGACGTTGACAGTTCGATGATTGGTCTAAGGGTGCGTTCACAAATTAAATTCAAAGTTGTGAAGTCCCCATTGGAAAACCCGATAACTTCCAGCAACGGGTAATAATATACAGTGTGAAGTTTACATCAAGAGGGACCTTGGACCTGAAAGAGACTCCTGGTAGGAAAAATTTGCGAGCACGGCCTGGCAAAACATCTGCTAGACTGTCACGACCATCGGCATCAATGATAAAAATTCCCCTCCTACTAGTAGCTAACCTCCATTCTGAAGACGACGCATTAAGATGTAGTTTGATAAATTCCTAGCATACAAAAACTTTTTATGCAGTCAGATAATGTGGTAGCTTTATGGACCCATTTATCTATAAATTGAATTCTTTTTCTGCCGCAAATACCATCAACGACCCAAAAAAAATCGAACTATTGAATAAATGAACCATATCTTCATTTTCTTTGAATCATTAAACGGAATGAAAGAAGCCGTGGATTTTCCGATTTTGAGGACTTACTAATTGAAGGTTATCATGCAACCTGGGGCACATATTGTCGGCAAATTATTAATGAGGAATGGTGAAGAAGCTCGGTATTCTACGTAGGGTATACTTACAGAAATTACCTCTGTTAGAATTAACAAAGCAACACTTTATATATCTTCTACACATATCAAATATTCAGCAGTTGAGAATTAATGACATGTTGAATTTGTCGGTCTGTTAGCGGCCTCAGTGGCGTAGATGGAAAAATGTCGATACTTGTAGGATGTCGATTACACCTGAAGGAGGATGGATTGATGAGCGTGCGTGTTTGGAAAGAAAAGTCAATTATTTCGTGATTTATCATATTTATTTCTCAATATAGTCTCCTTTTAGCCCCATACACTTAGCCCAGCGATAATCAACAACTTTTAATTTTTTTTATAGTTTTCATTGAAATTAACTTTCAGAAAGTATTTTGTCAATATATTATATATATATTCTTTTGAACTATTGGCTTACAGACAAATGTTAGCTGGGGTTGGTGACGGGGTGCCATATAATTCGGTGTATGACATAAAAGCCTAGGGAAAAACCCCCAGTAAAAAAAACCCTGGCTCCCCGCATGAGTATTTTTGTGTGTACAGAAATAAGCTTAAACGTATTTGAGGGACTTCTTTTGTCAAGAGTGATCTTCAAGTAATAATCACAGAGGCTTCATAAAGTTGCACATATCGAATCTGAAAATAAAAAGACAAAAGCAGAAAAAAGAACTGAATACAGAATATACATTTTAAATTCGTTGAATTGAGACATCAGTACACAAAATACCGGAATAATTTATAGAAGCTTATTAGAACCGCTAAGAGACAATATATGAGTAAAAACATCAAGAGAAATACTTCAAGAACCAAGACTCTTTGGTCGTACGTGGATAACCTCTGTGGTAAGCCTAAGCCTGAGACAGAGATCAATTCCATCTTTAATATTGAAGGACAGGAAAAAGTAAAGAAGGAGGAGATTGTGGAAGAGTTCGGAAAATACTTCAATGAGATAGGAAAAAGTTTAGCTGAATCATGTTCAAATGAAGTAAAAGAAATGATCCAGAATCTGAACATCAAGGAAGAAATAGCGGAACCAATTATTATACTGGTGAATAAATGCTTTGACTCTGGAAGATTTCCCAGAAAATTCAAGGCAGGAATCATCAGGCCAATCCATAAATCGGGAGAAAAGAACAAGTCATCCAACTATACACCAACATGCATGTCAACGATGCTTTAAATAAAATTTGTGAAACGTACAGTCAAGTGTTTTTATTCAATTTTTATTAATTGATATCAAACTATGTTTCACCATGGGATAAGCGAGGAATCAATTACGATAGACCTATTTGCCTCATATCCAACGTGGCCAAAATATTGGAGAAAATACTTAAGGCTCGTATCGTGAAATTCCTAAAGAAAAAGAAAAAATTTTATCTGAAAACCAGTATGGCTTTAGGGAAGGAAAATCTACAAAAGACGCAATTAGAAGACTAGTCGAGAGAGTATACGGTTGGTTGGATGGTGGGAAAATGGGTTTGTGTGTTTTCATAGATTTAGAAAAGGCTTTCAACACCATTTCACACAAAAAGCTTTTAGACAAACTATACCAATATGGATTCCGGGGAAGAGCAAGTTGAAAAATTATTTTATGCACAGGCCTCAATATGTACAGACAAACAACCATACAAGCAAAATGAGATTTTTAGAATATGGAATTCCACAAGGGACAGTGCTAGGACCGATTCTGTTCACAATAAACGTAAACAACCTACTGTTGATGAAAAAGAAGGGTGAGGTCATTAGCTTCGCAGACGACACTGCTATACTATACGAGGATGATACATGGCCGAATTTAATATCTAAAGCCGAAGAGGATATATCAATGATAAAACAATGGCTTGAATCAAATAAACTGACAATCAACTTACAAAAGACCAAATACTTACCGTTCGTCTCCTACGAATCTAGTTTACCACAAATTGGCTTACTGAATATCAATAGTGAAACGTCAATACCAGAAGGTGGCGCCATAAAATATTTAGGAATTACAATAGACAGGCAATCGAAATGGGAAAAGCATATAGACACTTTAGTCAAAAACTCAGATTCCTTGTGCCAAGATTTAGACATCTTAAAAAGTACCTAAATGTAGAAGAGCTAATGGAGATATATGGTTCCCTCTGTCAATCTCTGATAAGATATGGTATAATAGATTGGGGTGGTGCATACGAATGTCATATGAAAAGAGTGGAGATAATTCAGAAATGGATACTCCGTGTCGTCTATAGTAAATCTCTCTCATTTCCATCAGACGAATTATACACTATAGCAAGGGTGATGAATCCTCACCAACTATATATTGCTCAAATTTTGAGTGCAGTTTTTTTCTGGGAGAGTTGACCTGCAGCCAACAGAATGTGTATATGAAACCAGGAATAAAAATTGTATATTCACACCCAGAGCTGAAAAGCGTATCGGCCAGAGATGCTTCTCATACCTAGCACCGAGAATCTACAAGACAATCCCCAGGGAATTAAGAAATGAGAGGAACATTGGGAAGAGGAAGAGACTTGTCAAAGAATGGATTATACATAGAGGAAGTGAATATTTTTAATTATTAATCAATTTATAGTGGACAACTGATGCGGGAATTCACAGGACGGTCATTTTACAATTCATGGTCTCAAGGATATCGATTTGGGTGTGGGTATAGTTTGAAGGTTTTGAGTAAAAATTTGGGATAATCTTAATACATTTGAGTTAAATTAGATATATTTGTTTTGTTCTCGTTGGAAGTTACGCGGGTTATATTTTTTGTTGTTGTTGTTTTCTTATTTTCATCATAGGCTTAAGAAATAATGTATACATGAATGTAATCAATTGTACATCGCGTACAGGCTCTGAGCCTCTGCGATTATTGTTTATAATTCACTAAACTATATTATTATTATTATCTGAATAGCATGCTATTGGTACGATCATGATCTATCTGTTCTTGAACGATTAAGAATCGTCTAAATTTTTCTTGGAAGATCAAAACCAGGAATGTTTTCAGAAGGATCAGAAACGAGATACTTATTGAACATTTTGTAAAAGCTCCACTCAGTCTTCCATAATTCTTTATCGCTTATGTTCATATTGAAGAACGTATTATGCTATATTGGTTTACGTGATTTCAATCTGGGAATTCTTTTTTGTGGAATATATGAAGTAATTGGGAATAAATTGGAAAAAGAATGATATTTGTTTCAAGAATTCAGAGCTGCAGTCTGTCAGCGAATATGGGGAGGGACAATGTTAGACAAAACTGGTAACCAATGAACCGGTGTAGATCTTATGGTGCCATTCTCATGGATGTATTCAATTGTTCACGATTTTTTTTAGTACAATGCACAATTAAACAAATACAGCAACAATACTCAGCTGCAGAAATGACTAAGGCTAGAGATGCTGTGCGAAGAGTGGAAGCATCAGCACCCCAAGATCATTTCAAATCAAATCAAATCAAATTTTATTCAAACATCTGTACATTCATTCTTTCTTTCTGAATAAAAATCTAAGCGAAATTTAAAACTCCATTGCTATGGCAAAACACACCTAGGCACTGATGCTTGTGGTGTGCCACTTCGCCAACACACGAGAGCCTTGTTGTAAGTGAACAAATTTTCCTAGACAACAGAACAGTGTCGAGAGAGAATACAACAAAAAATGAAACAAAACTTGGACAGGCCAACTATACAATGTCAGGGTAAGTTCTCCTCACCCTTCTCTCATTCTATATCTCATTAATATATGTCGGATGACAATTGATTCTCCAAAATGTGGTTTCTGATAGCCAATTTAAACTTCTTCATACTCATTTTTTGCTTCAGGTGACATGGCTTTGGACCGTAATAAAAAACAGATCTTTGAGTATGACTTTTTCTGAACAATGGTAATCTAACCCCCACAATCACACCCTGGAATGGTGCAATTAGGGCGATGTAACCTCAATTTTGCACTATGAGGTTGATCACACAGAGAGAGAAAGTTACAAACTTAGTCTCTCAACGTTAAGACTCAGGAGGTTGCTATTTAGCCAGATTGCAACACTTCGAAGGCTGTCTTCAGGAGCTCGATAAACACAGGGCCAGCTATCACCTTCAACTATGAGTACTGTGTCGTCGGCATAACAAATAATTTTTCCTTGTAGGTTTATTAATTGAACAATATCATTAATGTACATTAGAAAGAGAATAGGCCCCAGCACCGTTCCCTGTGGTATACCAGCATCCACAACGTATTTCTCGACCAATTCCTCACCAAATTTGACCGTTTGTGTCCTATGCAGTGAATAATTTCTGGGCGGGACCCCGAATTCCATATTTGTAAAATTTCGTTAAAAGTATTTTATGAGACAGTGTTGAACGCCTAAGCCAGATCAATGAAAACCGCCAAACACCTCGAAGACTCATCCAGTGCGGAAATCTATCACTGCATTTTCCGTGCTCGAATTACTGACAAATCCGAACTGTTGCTTGGTTATTACATTGAATCTATCAAGAAATTAGATCAACCTTATTTTCACGGACTCTTCGAAGATTTTCGCGAACAGTTTATAACCGAGATAGGTCGATAGTTATTTATATCTTTGTTTCCCCCTTTGAAAATCGGTGTGACTCTTGAATCTTTCGATTGATGCGGAACAATACCTTTAACATAACACAAAATGATAATGTGGGCAATAGGTCTTGTAAGGTACTCATGAATAGTCATTATGAGTTCCGAAGTTATACCATCGGGTCCCGGAGAACACCGTTTTTTTAATTTCGAGATCAAGTCTATTACCTCATCCCGTGTGAATCATCATGATTAATCGCAAAGTGAAATTTCTGAACCATAATCTAGAAAAATAAACTACTTCTATTTTAGGTGTACTACTTTAGGATAAAAGTGGAATCCCAAGAACCGCTGAGTAGACGAAAATGACAAATACAGTCCTTCAAACCACTAATGAAGAAAACCTTTGTCAAATTTCATAGTTCTGACTATCAATACAAATTGAAAAATTTTCTGCTTTTTCTGAGTCACCCCGTGAACAATTGAACATTTCTTTCGAAACGTTGGTAGGAAAAAGACCAATACAATGCGGGAAGTAGCCTAAATAATAATTCTATATAATTTTAAAGTATCAAAGATTTTGTTTTAATTTCTTGACAGCTATAATAATTTTTTTCAACTGCGATTCAGATGAGTTTGTTTGTCGATACGCTACTGACACCAAAATGACGATATGGTCTCATTTTCGTATCGGCGAGTAGGTAGTTATCGATCTCATAAGTGAACAATAAAGTGCTATTTGGAGAAAACGACTTTTCATGCACTCCTCACGATTTATCTCGATCGATTTTGAGTTTAATCTCAGTTATTATACAGATATTGTGCCTCCTCCTGGAGTACACTCGTAGGACCTAAAAAAGGAAAGAATACTATGTTAATTGTTATCCTTCATTTGAAATTACTGAGGTTTGAATATACAATGCTAGTTAACCCTCAGTTTTACAAGTTAGTGACTTGATAAAATTAGCTTTCTTGATTAATATTGCGTTTTTGGAAACTGACGTTTACAAAGGTCATATTTAACTCATTAACAAGACAAAGATTACTACCAACAAATGTTTCCTCATTCAAGAAAACCAAAATAGAAACTATTTCGGTAACCTGAAGGAGTCTACGACGCAGTCACTCCCTGTCCATGAACCATACTTCACAACATATTTAACAAGTTTAACGCCATTATTTTATACATGCTTATCGATCACAAAGCATCAATTGTTAATTTAATACGTTTATGAGCAGGCTACGTAAGCTGGCTGATGCATGGTACTGATAAGTGATTTTTCCTCCGCAGATTGTTAACCTCTGAACCAGGAACTGTAGCATTTTCTCGGATGGAAATCACCGCCAAGAAAATAATTACTGCAACGAGACGAAGTCTGTGCACCTGTGGAATACGTAAAGTGTCAGACGAAGAACCATAGGTTAAACTGCCAACATCTTACTGACATGATCGGCGGTTAAGGTAAGAAGTGATTTCCGATATTGATAGAAGAGATGTTGATGCAGTTGAGATTGTCTCGACTCCAAATTGGATTGGATTTTCGATCGGAAACTACCTTGTTATTACGCCGAGCTTTGTTAGTTTAATTATGACGGTTAACTTGTGAAATGTTGCTATCGAACTCAGCAAGAAATATAATAATAGTACTGCTTTACACGTGGAGAAAAATATTTAATGTTTTTCTTCGAAGAAAATCAGGAAGTAACCCAAGAAATATTTCTGGTGATTTATTATGAAATAACACATATCCAAGAGATCAGCTCCTACTATAGAACCTGTGTCGCATCCATTCATTATAGATGAATTTAGGGCTACAATTAAGTCTACAAAATCTCGGAAAGCAGCAGGTTTTGACGGAATTTGTCCTGAATTCATCAAACATTTCGGAAAAACGGCTTTGTCTTGGTTATTATCTTCTAAGGTGGGTGGACCATGGAAGGCCACTCTAACGAGTAAACGCTTTTTATTCGTTTATTAACTGGATAAATGAAGAAAACAAATTATCAAATAATAGTTTGTTTAATTGTGTACCATATAAATCATTTTTTTTAACCTAGCTTTAATCATTATTCATTAAACTTAAGTTTTGTTAAGCTCTTCCAAATGGCCTTGCAAGGAACACGGCTCCAAACAAAGCCAATATTATACATCAGTCGTTCAACTTAAAAATAGAGTTGTAACAATTAATATATTCGCTTTTACTGAAACTACATAATAAGCTCTTTCATTTAAGCAAAACATTAAATACTCAGTATATTTTTATCATTTATAAAAAAATCAACGAACATTACTTGAATACCATCGTATAACTAAGAATATATTAATGTAAATTATTTAAAAACAGTAGTAATGAGTATTAAATTGACATCAAATAACTTGCCAACGCGTATTATAATGAAATTAAAAACTTTTTTTTTACCTCAAATGGCCTTCTTATGGGTCCGTTCTTTGTAAGGCCAAAATGTTCCTAAGAAGGCCAAACTAAAAATTATCAATGACTTTATTCGCATAAAATTTAATCATCTATTCAATTACCGGCTTATTGTTATAAAGTTTTTTTTGCTTAAAATATGATTATAGACAGACTATCTTATATATAACTTATCACATACTTACTTTATCACATACTTTACCGTTTTTAACATGTAAATATTTTTTATATTCGTTGTTTTTCATGTAAATTAGTTTAGTTTATTTTCAGACATAACCTTTCCATAAAATAAATTTAAATATATACTAATAATAAAATAATTTTAAAAGAAATGTCTATTCAATATGAGTTTAAAAGTTTAATAAGCCTTATAAATAAAAATATTATAAATATAAAACATTGTTTTAACTGTAATGGTACGTATTTATAACTTAAAAGTAACTGTTCATATGTTCATGGTTTGTACATGTTCTTTGTGAGGCCCATGTACTCTAGCAAGGCCAAAAGTCAAATTTTTGATTGGCCTTATAAGGAACCATCGGCTTTCCTGGGAACACTGCCAATATTTTAACTTAAATCGAGGCAAAACAATTTTTTTTTCTTTAGTACCATAAACATATCCTTATACGACAATTCACAGTAAAAAAATATAAAATAATAATAGGTTATCTAACTAAAAACTTATGTTTTGCTGTGCGCGCGAATAACAATTGTTACGTCGATGACCGAAGTCTACGAAGCGTGAGATCGCACTGCCACAATAGCAGTGCGAGCGACTCGCCGCTGCATCTGTGGACTTGAGTTTGATGGATCTTAGTGTATAGCCGAAGCAATATGTGTTTACATGTCAATAACTACGACTTTTTGACAGTTGGCCTTCAAAGGAGCGTGGCCTTCCATGGTCCACCCACCTTATAACAATATTCTGAATTCAGGAAACTTTCCTTCCGAATTCCGCGAGGCTGAAGTAATAGGTATTTTGAAATGAAAAAAAAATCCTTGAGATTCTAATAGTTATCGACCATTCAGTTTATTGAGTGTTCTTCTCAAGATATTAAAAGGTTAATTTTTTTAGAATATAATCTTCTATAGAAAATGCAGAATTTCCAGGAAGGCTTTAGGAAAAATTAAAATTGTTCAGATCAAGGTTTCAACCTCACAACTTTCATAGAATCAGGCTCAAATAATAGGTTGAAAACAGGAGCTGCTTTCGTTGATTTATCTTCGGTATATGACACTGTGTGGGAAGATGGATTAATGTTCAAACTCTATACTGATCTTAAGTCAGAGACAACGGTAAGATTATTAGAAAATATGTTATCTGATAGAAGCTTTCGTGTTTTTGTTGACAATAAAAGAAGCAATTCCAAAACATTGAAAACCGGTCTTCAACAAGGATCTGTAGGATCGAAAGTGCTATCCCTACTTATGCGTTTCGTCCCTGGCGCACACATTTGGACTCATCAGTATGGCTTGTGTGCGCCATGCCATAGACGCAGGGGTTAGAAGTTTGAGGGAGTCGCCGGGAGTCGAACCCGGCACCTAGTACCTAGTCGGTGTGAAACTTGAGCGCTAACCTCTAGGCCACCAAAGCGCTGTGAATTAAAATATGCGTGGCTATATAGAGTGCCGCCAAGAGATCCCTATACACTCCCCTGCCGCTGACAGAGTGCCGCTACAGATCTGTTTAGCTCCTTTCACTTTTCAATTTATATCCCAGTGATTTACCCACAACATCATCTCAGAAATTTGTTTATGCTGATGGCGTTGCTATTGCTTACCAGCATTAGGATTTTCATTCTCTAGAAAAACAAACTGAACATTTTAAAGAAATATAAAAAATGAGTGGCCGAGTAATCGAAGATTGTGTACAGACCGCTGCAAACGGTCCGTGGTTGCCATATGAACGAAGTTGAGTTCCATTCATAAATGCTATATTTGTACTTCAAGCTGATAATAAAGCTTTCGAAATATCTCAAATGGTTTGTGTTTTATTCAGATTCGAAGTTGTCAAGTCCCTATAGGAAATCCCATTACGTTGATGTAGAGGGGCTACATATCTGATGGAGCTCGTAACTCACACCTTCGAACTTAAATAAAGCAAAATTTAATTCTAAAGATTTTGCTTTCCATAATCCCATGTTCACATGAATTTTGCCAAAAAATGCTACCATCTGGTCCCTCAATTAATCATAAATTGAATTATTCTCCAATTACTCACTTAAGTCAGCCTCCGAATCGACATTTCAGACCTTATTTCGCAATCTTGAAGGCCTTCATTTCTCCTCAACCCCCGCAGTTCCAGAGTCAAGAAATTCAGATGTTCCAGAGTCCTTTCTAATGATTAATTATACTTTTACGTTTTCTCTTCAACACACTCGCGACTTATCTTAATTAAAACACATCGTAAGAGCGAGCTCCTGAATATAACTTTAAATTATTCGAGAAACTGAAGGAACGAACAAGTCCAGATTTATATTTTATTATTTTCCAGTTGTTTTGAAGAGTTGCAGAAGACGATGGATTTATTTTTGAAGTAGCGTTCGGAAGTTTATTTTTTTCAATTAGAGTTTAGATTCATTAATTTGTTTCGAATGGAGCTTTCGTTCCTTCGATGAACCGGTTTTGTACTGAGATGTAAGCAAACAATAAAAAAAACCTGAATTTGCTACTCTGAAACAAATTTTTTCAAGAATAATCTGGAATGAACTTTCTAACTTCTCTTCTTTGTAATCAGTTTCAAAAATACTCGGTTATAGCTTCTTATAGAAGAGAAAAGTCACTCCTATACTGGTGTTATAGAGAGTGATTCAATTGGGTGATTTTTTTAGCAAAATTTGGGAGGTTCTTTTATTTAACGCTTTTTTCCATCCAAGTATCAGTCCCTTCTATAATTTTTTCAATTAGGATTATTTAGTAGTGAAAAATGTGTGTATTCCTTACAAAATTATTTATAAAAAACAAACAACTACGACAAGAAACTGTTTTTCAAATGACTTCATTTGACAGATTTTTACACATGTGTTCTAGTTTATTAAAATTGTAGAACAGCGTGCCATCCTCTTGCAGTTAATACAAGGTGTCCAGAAAGGGTATCGGGTATTTCGTGGGTTCGTGGCCTTGGCCATTTCGTGGAGTTTTAGTCACGATGGAAGAGTACTTAGGGAAGCATCTCGTATTTTGCGAAATGGCGATTCAATAGTGACTGTGCAACGTCCCTATCGTACACGTTGAAGGGTGCGGACTATGCTAATCAACTGAATTTTGCGAACGAAATGCTGCACTGATTTAAAGACTCCAACAACAAACTGTTTAGTGACGAAACAAATTTTCACCTGAATAGTCATGTTGATAAGCAGAATTGTCGGTACTGGGTAGTGGAGAATTCGAGACAAAAGGATGAACGAACTCCTGCGAAGCCCAAACGTCCTTTCCTAAAAATCCAAGTATCATTTTGTGAATTTTAACAACGTAATGAACCATTTCGATCAATTTTCCCTCAACTGACACTTCATTGAAAGTCTGATCGATGTCAATTGAATACGTATATGTGAAAGCAATGAAGATAGATGAACTTTGTGACATTACTCTTAGTAAAGTGAAAAAAATTTATATCTTCAGGTAGACTGAAGCTAACACAATGAAATTTGAGAATATGTGAGAAATCAATATCGTCTATATACAGGGTGAGTCTTTGACCACTGCGTTAATTTTAACCATAGATTCTTGACGTCAAAAGAAACACTTTTTCCATTACGGTTTTTCTATATTCAGCTGCGTTGAAAAGTTATAGGCATTTTCAGTTTTCACATTGGGCAAATACCCCTCTGTAGCCCAGTTTAGTTTGAATGAAAAATACCTTCCACAGCATCCACTATTGAATCTGAATTAATTAAAAACATTATTTTCCCTCTAAAAAATGATTCACTCACTCATGTTTCATCCGATGAGGTCCATATCCAGAAGGAAGATACAAAATACTAATTTTTTGGTAGAAAAATTCAACACCATAAACATAGATTTTTGTTGTTCCACTATAATTTCCTTCTACTTCAAGATTATAAACCATCCTTTTCTAATGAGAAATTCCAAAAAAACCTCAGAATTATTGGATGTTATCATCATACATTTGTAATTTTCTTCTTAAAATTTCCAAATCATGAAAACCATCATTTCTATGAAAACTTCCAAGGCAAGAGGTTGTCATTTTGCTTTTTTTTTCACTAAAAGCCAGAAAAAATTATCTATGATTTTCCAAACACTGATATTACTGAAGTTTCTTCTCCTTGACAGAGACCAGTGAACAGGTCTATGAAGTCTCACGCATAAAGTAATTACATGTAATTACTTTATGGTCTCTTCATATCATACTGTTGAAAATATGAAAATCTTTTTCGAAATCTTCAACAACAATGAATGATGTCACTACAAATAATTATTTTAAAGTGATGTTACTTTGCTTGATGATTGTTTTCTGTAGTGAATCCCAAGAACAATTTACTTGGATAGACTACAAGTATTCCCAGATTTAGATGTGCAATTATTCTTGCTTGAAAAAATGTTTGTTAGATCATTAATATGAATCTATTCTGTTTAGAATATAATTAATTACTGAGACATGCATTCTATTTCAATCTTTCTTCTTTATGAGCCTATAGCTTCCAGTTTCAATATTGATAGAATTTCAATTAATCATGCATCATAACAAACATTCAGAAATATTAAAATCAAGTCAAACTCTATTATCTCCTAAGCTTGTGAACCAGGTTGAATCTATGTATGAAATAAAGATGTGAAAAAGATCTTTGAAGCCACAAAACAAATCTAGGAGACTGGGTTCGAAGTTTTTAAAACTCATATGAATATATATGAACAAATTATTGATTACGTCCGATCGTAATAAATAATAAATCAATATATTTCTCTTTTATTTTCTAGCGAGCCTATTTAATTCAACTTAATCTGAATAGCTCTCAGGTTACAATTCGATTCGATATACCATATATTCTAGGAATTAAAGGAAAAACTAAATTTTAGAAGGCTCTCATCTCCTATGCAATTGAACGGATTTGACGCAATAAAGAACTTGACCGACATATTTGGACAGGTTCCCTATTCTGAAAATATCAAAACTCTACCTTATCTCTTACGGATGGCTCAAATTTGAGTCTGTATTCTCCATCAGTAAGCCAAACTCCCTCAATTGAGACCGTATTCGGCTCTAAATTCGAACATCTACTAGAATAAACGCGCAAAAAATGGAATTAAGGTGCTTGAGCCGAAAGATTTTAAAAAAATTATGATTATAACTTTTCGAAAACTGATTCCTATTATTCATTCCTACACAGCTAGAGTAGGTTTGTCTTAATCGTAATACCCAGAGCATTAAGCTGCATACCCACTTCTCAGTCATCATTAAAATATCCCTTGGTAGCGTTTTCAGGTCAAGGGATGCGATATGTATACACTGCCTTGGCATAGAACTAATTACAACGTATGATTAATTATCCGAAGGGTGGTAAGATTGCAAATTGTCTATGGTCCATGGGGTGTCCGCCCTACCGGTCCCGATGTCTTACTAGGCAGGCCTGCCAACCACTGTCTTAGCTTGCTAATGTCACCAACGTTGGAACGGAATCATTATATATCGCTGCCCGACCCCTCAAGACAAAGGCGGAGGGTTGGAGTCGATGAGGAATACGAAAAAATATCTGTTTAGGAACGGACGGAAATGTTATGATTTACTGAGGTTTCATGATATGTCGAAGAGCCACAATATTCGACTCATTTCATTGAGTGGATCTGTTTACTGTTTTCATATTTATTTAGTCACTCAGTAAGCCATGACTTCAATTTCTTGGGATGGCAGCCCATAGGTCATGTGTCATTTCATATTTTGAAACATTTTCAAGTGAAAATATGGAAATTTACAAAATATCACCTTAGTCATCTTTTTATACAGAGTACCTAGTCTTCAATTATTATTTTTGACATCTTGAAATCAAAAACTATTCGGTTTTAAGTTAAAGGTGATATTTTGTATCAGGCCTACAAAAAAAACCGCCGTTTTACCATAGGCTGTTCGAGGAGGCAGATTTGGAGACTTTGCTGGTTGAAGATTCTTGTAGATTGCAACAGGAACTTGGAAATTTATTATGCGTGACTCGGCAAGCAGTTTCTCATCACTTAAAATGCTTAGGAATGATCCAGAAACTGGGACATTGGGTGCCGTACGAGTTGAAGCCCAGAGATATCGAACGACGCCTTTTCACGTGCTAACAACTCTTCCAACGGCAAAACAGAAAGGGTTTTTTGCAACTTATCGTGACCGGAAATGAAAAGTGGATACACTATGACAACCTGAAGCATAAAAAAACGTGGGGCCTCATATTCATAGCTCGAAGTTGATGCTGTGTATTTGGTGGGACCAGCTTGGCGTAGTGTACTATGAACTCTTGCAACCAGGTGAAACCATTACAGGAGCCGTCTATCGGTCGCAACTAATACGTTTGAGTCAAGCGTTGAAGGAAAAAGGCCCGCAATACGCGGAAAGACACAAGATAATACTTCTGCATGACAAGGCTCGACCACATGTTTCCAAGGTCGTGAAAACATACCTGGAAACATTGAAATGGGACATCCTACCCCACCCACCGTTCTTTCCTGACATCGCCCCTTCTGATTTCTACCTATTCCGATTGATGACCTCACCTACTAGTATTTTCGTTCTTACGGAGAAGCCGAAAATTGGATCGATTCGTGGATCGCGTCAAAGGACCAACAATTTTCGGACGAGGAATTCAGAAGCTGCCAGAAAGATGGGAAAAAGTTGCGGCTACCCATGATATTTTAAAGAAGGTGTATGTAACGAGTTCTTTATATTGAAACCTCAAGTTATGGAGTAAAACGGCGGTTTGCTATTTGTACGCCTATGTACATTACTATTGAAAAAAATGTATTGAACTTATTCAAGGATTTATAACAGGTACATGTTTTTTCGAACAGGGGAATTCTTAACGAAGAGGCAAATTCCCTTTATTGAAAGTCTACACTTCTTGACTGTTATATGCAAAACCATTAGTGTATTCCTCAACTAACCACTCTGAAGGAGGCCAATTATAGAAGACCGATTTGGAAATGTCAACTTAACAAGAAGAACAAAACCATTTCTTTGAAATTCGGATTGAATATATTCCATTAAAGATATTTCTATAGAAATAATTAACTGAAAATAGATATCTTAAAATACCGAATTTGTTATCACAAACTAAGTATGGTCACTGTCGCATTCCATCGTAGGAGAAAAATATACATTTCAAGTTTTGAGAAGTTTATAACTCCAGAGACATGCTCTGTTCCTAATCAAATCTCCGTGGTTGAAGAATATTAACTCGAAATTTTAGATTTTGCTCAAATAAATCGAGATTCTGCTACTACATACGCCGCCTCTGGTAACTTTCCAAACTCCATAACCTTAAGTACAGATTAGAGTATAATATCCGCAAAAGGTCAATGTTACTAAATAGGCCAAGATCCATTTCTTACAGGATCCACTATCTAACAACCCTTGTATTAGATAGGACCGAAGTGTCTGATATCCCTTTGGCCATCTTGATGAACGCTCTCAATTTTCCAATTTTATTTGTCAATCATCGCTTATTTGATACTTGTTGTTGGATTTAAAACTGGAAGAATAAGGTTAAAGAGGGCTTAACATACTGAAATTCAAATTTCTTTTCCGCTAGCCTCGCAATAATTGCTTTAATAGAAAAACTATCACGTTTAAAATTTATATTTATATATAGTAAATTTCAATCTTTCGATATATCCATTGTCATTTGAGGCCACTTTCTACTCGATTTTCGAAAAATACAGATATTTTGGCAAAAAGATAGCTCGCTATTTCTCTAGGAAAAAACGTACGAATTTCGGGTTCTTATACATGGTGATTCTACAGGTGACCGTCAGATTTCAGGAGTTTACACCAGTCAAGACCGTTTCAAAACAATGTAAGGTTCTGGTTAGGGGCCTTCATTGGGAGTCTGCAGCATGATTTGTCCGAATCGACCGATTTGACGAAATTGTCGTCAACAACTAGTGTTAACTTCTCCTAAAATCTGATCGTCTGCATATTTTAGCAATAAAGATCATCATTTCATCAGCGAAGAAATTTAAGCTCAAAAATCCGATCAGTTCTCTATAGAAGTCTAATCGGTCATCGCTGTGAATCACCCTCTATATCAATGCCCTTGACATCCTCCACTTCTTGCATGTTATGGGAGAGTGGATCCAGAACAAGCTTCCCTAATTTTTAGGACCACAACCCCTTTTTAGCCCTAGTGCGTATATCAACCCACGGTACATTCCAAGACGTTAAAGGGTAACTGTTCAACAATGCACGCTGCGGAACTCCTATGTAAATACAGAGATCTTCAACATACAGGACAAGGAAGTCGTCTTTCGTCCTCATCTGCATAAGGAGTAAAAACTAACCCTCTCGAAGGACGTTTGGGTAACAGAGGGAGCAACACTGCTTGTATCCTGTGACGGACTGGTGGTCAAAATGGAATTGAGGAAACGGATATCTGCTCCGAAGGGATGTTGAATAGGAAGCAAGCTACTCAGGGATAATTGAACCCACGATTAACTTTTAGTGAATACCGTTTTATTGAATTCCAACGTTGAAGAATTAATTGCATTAGAAATTAGTCGAGGTTATGATAATAATCATAGTATAACAATATGAGAGATTATTTCTTCAATATATGAATTTTTAGATAAAATATAATGCTGTTTCAGTGATAACTAAGTCAATTCAAAAATAACATTATATTCTGAAATAACCATATACCAAAATATAAACTGATGAAACATGAATATCTTTTCTGAGCCCTCTTCAGTGGCCCTTGTCTTTATTGTTGCTCCGATGTCTTCATCGGTGTCATAAACGGTAAATGAAGTAAGAGCAGTAGGTATTTACTAATACACTCAATTTTTTTTCCATTTTAGTTCATCATTCTATGAATGTTAGTTCAATTTGTTTTTAAATTTTGTCTCGTTACATATATCTCAAAAGTCTTTGGTATAATGGAGTAGATTCTGCCACTTTGGGATGGGAAACTTCTTTTCCATTATGGCATATCATTCTCTCAAATATGAGCATGCATTCCCTCATCTCAAAAATGCCATTACTCATTGAATATGAAACAAACACCTTTTATACAATACAAGCTGTGAAGAAATACGAGCTCTTTTGTTTCTATTGAAAAAAATTGTTTTTTCAGGCTCACAACAATTTTATGGAGACAAGATCTCCATCTCCTCTTTCTCAGAAGCCGTCTCTGGCCTCTCGGCAAACTAGATGTGGTCAACAGCATAACTAAGGGTTGTTTTAGGCTAAGCAATCCCTGGGAAGGTCCATTAATCTTCCCCTGTCCGTTCCCTATTGCATATTCACGTCCACACATCACGGATTCTCGTCTTGGACGGACAGTCCATGCATGAGAGCACAGGGTTAAGACGTTGTTTCCTCAGCCCCAACACAGGGTGTCTTCGGCGGGGGTTAACCGCACGATCCCCTTCTAAATGGAAACTGCTGAAATGATAATTGATGTATGTGTTGAATTATGGAATGTTTCTCACTTGTATAAGCTCTGGATGGATCTATTGGATGCTGAGGTGATTTGGGAAAGACACATGGTTTGCTTTCTACCATCTCGGAAAAATATAGGTTTGAGTAATAATGAAGAAAATAGCAAATGATTTTTATATGAGCACTTTGAAAATCTTGCATATATACATACATAGGCGTACATAAGGAAAACCGCCGTTTAATTTCATAATTTGAGGTTTTATTATGAAAGACACGTTACATACTCATTCTTCAAAATACTTTCAATCGCTAGCCACAACTTTCTCCCATCTTTGAATTCGTCTCAGATTCAATGTTGAAAGTGTTTTAAACAAGAACATAAATGGAACAGGGTTCCCTTCTAGGATACATATGGCCCAATTAATTATCTACACAAGAGGACAATAAAATGGAAGAAAATCTGAGATCCTGGTAATTTGAAAATAGCCAAGGTATAATGAAAATTTTTCGATACTTCTAACCAAAATTGAAATTTCTTCATTTTTTATGGTATCATCGAATTTTGTCCAATCAAATTCAAATTAGAGCTATCATTGTATTCAGTGCAATTACCGGTCATATGACTACACAATTGAGCTTAACAACACAATTAATCTCAAAATATCACGTTTCGGTGGGGAGAATTTTGTAGTATGAATTCCTTCTCAGAGAAATAAAGACAGAGCAGAATTCAAAGAAGCCATTGTGAACACAACGTGCGACTTTCAAAGTAAATTGTAGCAAGAAAAGTACTATATTGACTTAAGAATTTTGATTAACCCATTCAAAAATATAGAATTCATATCAGCCCACGGTGCAATGAGGAAGAAGCTACATATATGGAGGACATGGATATCTTAGATATTTTCAAATTTACAACTTACTTATTTAATGTAGTCTATTCATTAGCCTTCATTTCATTTTAGAATGTTTCCAATATTTCCCAAAATAAGAAGAAAAAATGGTCGAATCTTTTAATTTCTTCATTCCACACGTTCTGCAACATGACGTTTATGTCAAGCCAATTCAACTCGTAATAGTGAATATCTTGAATTTTGTTACCAGAATAATATTCATAAGGAGTTCCACATCCAACACTCTCCTCAGGCCTACGTCCCAGATGCTATATCTGGATCTCATCAGTGTCCCTCGCGTTGTACCTACATCATCTTCATATCACAGAGATATGCAATTAGCCGAATAGATTAATTTCGCTGGGACAGAGGCTGGCCAAATTCTCCTTGTCTCTAATCAATACTGAATATCGTGGGGGCCCCACTATCTCACATCCACACACGTATCATACATTACGATATTCCAAGACCGCCAAAAGGGATCACTGGACCCTTTGCCATGCACACAGGCCTAGAAACTGGTAGAAGGGGAGGTGGGATGCTGAGGGGCAAATTTATTGTACAAACCCTTTGTTCTATTCGAATCGTTAAGACATTGTGTTTGGGTTAGTTTCAAGTAAAATGGCCCACATGAGTCGATATGTTAGGAAATCTAGAGAAGGATTTCCGAGCTTGGTGATACAATATGTAGATGATTTCTTTACACGGGCTTGGTGATGGCTCAAACAATATCATTCACATCTTTTACATTATTTTCTTTCGATTACGATAATTCAATTAAAATTTTCACATTCAGGTCAAGGAAAGGAAGAAATTTGGCAATGAATCACATCGAATTTCAAGTTTGTTTCAAATTAACCTCTCCCTGAAAGGTGGTAGCATTTTCCTGATAGGGAAAAGATGAAGCTGAATTTGAAGATTTTTTTTAACTATTCGATTATTTTCCTATTGCTAACTTTATTCACAGTAGCAGTGTATTCATATTCTTTAAAAATATCAGTATTTTTTAGTAATTAGGCTTTGAGTTTGATTACGTGCGGATTGGTGATGACAAATCGAGCTCATAGGGGAGAGATAACCTAAAAAAGCCTTCTTCACCGCATATGCGAACTTTAGTTGAAGTTGAGTGTAAATCCTGCTTACAGTTGAGAATTTAATTATATTCCAGTCAATGAAATCACAGCAGTTTACTTAAGAAACAAACCCCAATAACTATACCAAGTGCATACACTCTGACAAGAGTTTTGGTGTGCTGATTCGTTGCATATGCTTGAAAAGACTTATGAAGACTTTTTCCATTTAAAATCCAAGTGTACGAATGGAACAGAGCCCTGAAAACGGTCAGGAGATCGTCAAAATAGCTAAGAGAAAAAAATGTCTCAATTCATTCATAATCTCATGTATGTAAAGAATTATGATGGAAAATATTCTCCATAATCGTAGATAAGTACAAGGAGGTTATTATCTATCGATGAAACAAACATATTTCAAACCATAATCAACATCACATAATTCATATTCCCACACATCTACAATGTAAACAACCATATACTTAACATAGTGAACGCTATCTGAACATTGCTCATTGTTCTATAACAGCAAAACTTCATTTATTTTAATGAATACCCCTTGGACTTTAATGGAGGTGATAGAATGCCAGCCAAATAAAAATATCATGGAAAACTATTGCCACGTTATCAAGCCACTCAGCTCTTGTATTATTATACTTTTCGTCAGAAAAAGCTAAATCGAAAATAATCAAGTGTCTACCTCAATAATGACCCGATAGTTAACCTGGCACAAGTATGTGAGTTCCCAGGGCAGTATTCAGCTCAGATACAAGCTCCATAATGATGATTCCATCAACGTAAAAAAAGGAATGAAAACCATTGCTCGAGTTCATGAAATATAAAAATTAAAGTGAAAATATACAGGTGTTCCGTCTCAGATGAACCACCCCGTATATTGCTCATCCCATTGGATAAATTTTCTGGAACATGTCGTTCGACCAATTTTGTTTAGTGAACATCTGAGGCTTAAACAAGCAACTAGGGTCACCAAAAATTGAATATATGATGATGATAACAGAAATGTCCTACTCTGTATACATAAATTATTGAACTTATGAAAACGCAGCCATATCTAAGCTACTCCTAGCTTAACAGGCTAGCATACGTTAAGAAAACCAGACTCCCCTCTATCCTATCCTGGTGATTTTAAAACATTACTTTATCATGTCCAACCACCAAAAATAGGGTAGACAGGATACAAACCCTGATTTGTCCACATCAAGGCTAGTTCTTCCTTCCTGCCAGAGCAAGATTTTCTAGGTTATGCTGTGGAAGGTCATTTTCTCCCAATTTCGCGCTTCGTCAATGACCGGGCTATATTTTCGCCCTAGTTCAGGAATGATACCGAGTACTAAAGGATGCTGACAGCGACCGTTAGCATTACTACTTGCCGATGCCCCACTTTTGGTAGTGATTGATATGAAAAAATAAGGGTACAACAAGTGAGTTCCTGCAGCCTTCAGGCCTTTCAGTCTTGATCCACCAAGGCTATTCGGTCTTCAGAACTGGACTCACAATACCGCAGTAAGCGGTATTTTCCGACGGTGTTGCGTATGTACATGATAGTATGGATTCGTGTAATTTTTTTCTATTTCTGACAATTGTATTTTTAGTCTGTGTATTTTGTCTATTTGAATAATGCAAACAACTGGCTTATCTTTCAGTTTGGTTTTGAATTATTGAATCTAGCACAATATAAGCCCCTTGCAGGCTAGCGCTTGAATCGTGCCTGACATGCAAGAATGAAGTTCACCAGATTTTATGACTCGTTTAATTCTAGTTTAGTCAAGTTTCGGAGTTACTTCAAATGAAAAATAAATAGTAAAAGTGGTACGTACATTGGTGATTCACTCGTCATGTTTACCTGCATTCACTCAAAGCGAACGAGTTCTCAGAATGAAGTCCTAAAATCAACTGAATCCCATTCAACCTCAGCCAGCTCTGTATCGGACGAGTATGTAATTTTCCCTAGTTGAAAACTGTTAAAGATCACACCGAGAGTGCCTTTTAACGGCGCCTTGCTCCGCTTTCTCTGATGCATAGAACACTCTGAGAACAGTGCTTATTAAATAGATTAGACTCTGTCGTACACGTGCTAATAGTTGGAAGATCTTAAGACCTGCTAATTGTTTAACTATTCGTTTCATTATTAGCATGCATAAGCGGTCGTGAGTATAGTACGCGAATATGTTAAATGAGACCATTGATTAATGATATCTTGCATATCTTGGCGCAACAGGCCTACTTCGAAAACATTCATTAATTTTTTAAACGTTATTCTGAATCATCCATTACCCAAAGGATCTTTAATATTTCATTCCTTTATTTTGCAACGCCTCGTGAAGACGGTGTGTTTCTGATAATGCTGAGGTTTTTATACCAGATTTTTATATTCAAATAAGGTTGTATATTGGGTTATTTCAAATATAAATTGAAATAAGTGTTATATCACAACTTTCCCCAACTAGATTGATGATGATTTCCCTTTGAATGGGTTCCATAGCAGACTTCAAACATCAGAAGATCTCAAAAATCATCACTTGGACCGCAAGACCCGATTCGGAGAATCCTCCTTGAAGATTGGCGACAAATTTTGTGTATTAGATTTGAATATAGAGGGTATTTATAAGGACAAGAGTGATTATATTTCTGAACTAGCAATGGATTATGGTGCTGAGATTATTCTCTTCAAGAGACACATACGATACTAAAAAATAATCTTCGTGAAAGAGGAACCAATATACCAATATGTATTCATTGATTATCTCCTGAGTAAAATTTACGGTTTAGCTTGTTATGTTAAAAAATCTTTGATTCACAATATCGAGTTAATCCAAAGAGGCGAATTTGAGGGTGTTTTCTTTATCCCTTTCAAATTTTGTATTTTTGTTATTAAGTTCTTTTTTCTGCTTTTGTCTTTTTCTTTCCAGATTCGATGTGGGCAACTTGAAGAAGTATCTGTCTCCATCAATAGAAGACCACTCTTGAAGAAAAACTCCTCAAAATATATTTCAGCTTATTTTTGAACTTTCAAACTTAGCCGGGGAGCCAGGAATTTTTTTTACTGGTGTTTTTTCCCTAGGCTTTTATGTTATACGCCAAATTGTATGACACCCCGTCACTAACCTCTGATCTATATGCTTTATTGTTTGCTAACTAAATATTGTAAGCCAAAAATTCAAAAGAATATAGATTTATATATAGCAGTATGGCCGCGTTATTCGAAATGGTGCTTAAAAGGAGAGTAGAAAAATTTTTCATAAGCTGTTTTTTGATAATGTGTAAAGTTAATATTCAACAATAAATTTATACGAAGTTTTCCTAAAAATCCTTGCACTACCTGACGCTCTCGATTCATAAGAAAGAGCATTTAATAGTTTTATCGCACTGTCGATCATTGCTAAGGAAGTATAAGGATAAAATATGGTTCATGGAAATTAAAACTTTATATATGTATAGAACACACAGTGTTAAAAGATGTTGTTTCTTGAAATGTCCCCTACATGACTCTCTAAATTTAAGTCCCCACAAAGTTCCATACGTAGATGTTTGTCTTAGAAGGTATGATGATCCACTATACTCTTGAGTACCTATGTCCAATATATGAGTTTAGCTTCCTCATTACTTATTGGCCTATGTGACAGATTCATTTCAAGTGATTGTCGTGTAAAACGCCCAAGAATCTGGTAGAGTTGGACCCTACAATCTGAAATATTCAACACTGAGCGATTATTTTTGCATCATTTGTTCATCTGAGATTTTCTGCACCATTTCAACAATTAGTACAACAAGACAATATTAGTATCATCTGCAACTGAAAAGTTCAACTGAATTATTTTATTGCACGGGAATAATGGAAAATCATTAATGTAAAGTAGGAAAAGTGTGTAGACTGATATTCGTAGTTAGTCACTTCTACTTCGACAGTTTGAAGACTATCTTGTCCGTATCTTGTATTTCTTCGAAGTTTTTGCAGATAAAATGATTTATCATCTTTTTTACTAAATTGAACCATTTATGAGATATTTGAAGTTGAGAAGAATTAAATCGATATAATCATCTGATGAAATATGAGTGACTGAATCATTTGTTAGAGATAAAATAATGTTTTTAAACAATTCAGATTCAATAGTGCATACTATGGGAGGTAATTTTCATTTAAACTAAACTGGACTACAGAGGGGTATTCGCCCAATGTGAAAGCTTAAAATGCTTATAACTTTTCAACGCAGCTGCATATGAAAAAACGGTATGGGAAAAATGTGTTTCTTTGGATCTCAAGAACCTATGGTTAAACTTAACGCAGTGGTCAAAGACTCACCCTGTATAATCAATCAGACGCTCTGGATAAACCTAAATATAATAACTCTCACTTGTAATTCAGTGCGTCCCGGTTCAGCAGTAACAATATTTAGTATTTAAATTTCGACAGCATCCTTAATTGTAGATCTAGTAAATTCTAAACTTTCCTCCATGTCAATCTCGTATCAGCCGGAAACTATAAAATATAAATTGACCAATTCACCGGTATTGATTCGTAAGGACCTAAGAAGCGGGCACATATCACCGCAGGGAAATGGATGTTTGGAGAGGCAAGTAAGGCGAAATGAACGGACATACAGACAAAGCGTGTGCCTTGTGCATATTCAAGAGAAGTCGACTTGGCATACAATCAGCTCCTTCTCCGATTTTATGGACAGGACTCAATTCTGACCGCTGTGAGCTGAAATGGAACAAATAGAACTTTTATGTAAAACAGTTATAATTTAGAGATTTCTTTAGTTTATCCAATATATGACATTATTTTCGATTTAAATTGATATAATAAGTGTTTGACGAGAAATTGTTGATGATGGAACCCGTAAAGAATTATTAACCTATCTATTATTGTTCTTGTAACCAACTTTTCAACAGATATTTTCGGTCGTTTTCAAGGTAAAATTTGTTTTCACATAAGCTGGTGATTTCACGAAAATTTTCAACTTCCATAAATGTCAAAAAGACAGACTACCAAAACTAGGTGAAAATTATCACTTATCTGTGGTTTGAAGATTTTTTCAAGTGATATCAAACAATCGACCTCAAAACTTCTGGATATGGAGCCTTCTTGATTCTTCTTCTTGTAGGTTTCCCTTCGTTCGATATTTTAGATGTTTCGTTCCATTTTGTCAGGTGATTTTCATCCATGTTGAACCAACTTTGATAATAATAATAATGATAATAATAATAAAGGACTTTTAACCATTAAAAAACATTATAAACACCTATTTCAGCAGTTATAAAGGGCGAGGTTCAGTTCGTTCTGTTCAACTAACCCGAAATGAGTCGGCAATTGTACAACAGAAGAAAAAGCAATCACAACAAAAATTAAATGAAGTAAACGGAAAGAAGAGAAAAAGAAATAGATTGTTTTGTTTTTTTTTATAGAGTTATACCCATCTTTATTTCCACCTACGCATCCATTCAGAAGCTCCAGTACGATCCTCCTGAATTTTCTCTCAGAGCAAGATGAATCGATGTTCGCGTAATCAAAGGGGAATTCGTTCAAGCATTTTGCGACGTTATAGGAAAATAAACGTCTAAATCACTCTCTTGAGTGACTAGGTATTGTAAGTCTTCCCCTGAAGCGAATATTGACATTGTGCACATCACACCCAAACCTAATCTTGTTATATAAATATGGTGGTGATTTGTGAATCACTATAAAAAAAAAACTGGCAAGCAGAATGAAGCCGACGTCTCTGCGCCATGTTTAGCAACGATATCTCCTTCAGCTTATGACTGATACGGTCGAACTTTCTGATGCCATATATTAATCTCAAACATGAATTCTGTAATTTTTGAATTCTATAGGCATCAGATGTTTTGAGGCAAGGCCCATAGACTATGTCGCAATAGTTGGGGTGTGAAAGGACCAAACTATCGCAGAGCAGTGCCCTCGTTCCCAAATCAAGGAAATGTCTATTATGAAAAATGCCTCTCAGGCTAGTGTACGATCTTTTCAGAACGTGACTTACGTGATCTGAAAATCGCAAATCGTTATCAATAAAGACGCCAAGGCTCTTGACGACACTCTGAAAATGTATACCGCAGTTATCCATCCTCAACTGTTGACTGTACGTTTCCATGAACATATCCCTATATCTATAGGTGTCTAACACATATTCAAGAAAATCAAGGAGGCAGCATTCGCGTACATCTCTTTCAATCCCATAAGTGCGACATCAAAAGTTACGTCAACTCTGTTTGTTACATGGTAAACTGAAATATAAACATATAATATAACATATAAAATTTTAGAATTTTATATGTTACGATGATTACTTCATTCAAAAAGGGTTGTGACTTCAACCTTGAAATGAAACTAGTGCTGATATGGATAAAGATTAAGTGTGTGTTCGGAACTCATGTCAGTTGGATGTCAAGATATTTTTTACTGCCCCTTTGCAATGAATATGGGCAAAACGTAAAGATTTTTTTCAAGCATCTTTTCATCATTCTTGTGTAATAACCCCCAAAATAAATATTCACTACACAGAGTTATTGTTTTGTAATATTCCCTAGAATTACAAACTAATAACTTATTCACAATATAAAATGGGAAAAATTTATCGGAATGGAGTACAAGCTACAGTTTACCGGGCAAAATAGGAAATTATGTTTAAACGAATCATAGCCGAATGAAATTTTGTCTATCTGCCTTACCTAATTCGGTCCTGTTCAACCTCTTCTCCTTCCGTATCCGGGTTTCTCGGGGGTCCGGCTGGTCCCTCCTCGGGGCTCGAAATGTATGTAGATATCTACGTATATGTGAGGATTACATAGCCCTATATGGATCTATTGATTACATCAGCTTCCTGCAAGATGAGTGGCCATCTTCCCTTCCATACTGGGCCTCCTTAATTGCCTGCTCCATGATCCGCAATAGCGATATGAGAGCATTGAACATGAATATTATACAGGACGTCGGCTTCCAACCAAACTTTATAAAGTGAAGATTATACAAGGTGTCTAGAAAGGGTATCGGGTATTTGTACGTTCAATAAAACAAAGAATACTTGTGAGTAATGAGAAAGTTTATTACGTTTTATTAACATATGAATTGGAAAATTATTTGGAAAAGATGGATAGATAGATAGATAAATTTATTCAATTAGAAAGCCTAATATAAATACAAAGAATAACATAATATATAGATACAGCCATCTAAACTGCCAACACACTACAACATTAAACAAGCAAATAGAGAAAAAAAATTATACACATATATATATACACATATACAATACTATTACTATGCTGAAACCTTCTTCATTTCTTAATCCTAGCATATTTTCTAATTTTACACTTAAAATCTCTCAAATTAGAACATTCCTTAATATTGACTGGCAAAGCATTGTACTCCTGAAATCCCTTATAAATCAACGATTTGATGCTTCCAGAATGATTCACTCTACTCAAATAAAAACTGCCAGCAGTCCTTTTTTGTTAGATGTTAGCCAAATGATTACAGTTCCTTTGCTGGCACTCATCTAAAGAACGAAGATTGGCGATAACACGTTGACACATAGCTATCAATTTGCTGCCATTTCTGACCAGATGTTTTGCTTCAACTGGGTTAGATTCGTCGTATTAATTTAATAAACCTTACCTTTAAGGTATCCCCATCCAAAATAGTCAAGTGAGCTAAGGTAAAGGCTTCTGGGAGGCCAGTTAATGTTACCCCTTTGCGAAATAACTTTATTAGGGAATAATTCGTTAACAACTTCCATTGAATCATTTGAGGTATGGCAAGTGAACCACGTTCTTGAGTTGAAACCCTCGAACTCCTGCAACTCTGGGACCAAAAAATTTCGCAACATATCGCAATAACGGTCACTATTCATATTAATTGCTCGGGCTCGTTGATCTTCATGAAAATAAGGACCAATTATGCCATTAGCATGTAACAATGCGTTTATACGCATCGTAAGAAGTTATTAATTTGCAATGATTCACGGATGGCATATCGCTCCGGTTGAGCAGGAAGCGGTACTGAGAAGACCGCTGGCCGGCGAGAGCCAGTCAATGCCCCACTCCTGTGGTTGGCGCATGGCGGTACGACTGGTGGGGGCCTGAGAAGTGAATAAAAGCGGACGTCGTGATCGAATTCGGCAGGCTGGGACAAGTTCTCGGCCTTTCAAGATTAATTGAAGCGCTCCAAATCCTCAAGTGACTCTTCAGTGCTGCCAACAATAGTAGAAGGTAGGAAAGAGTCTAGTGGGGTGACAAGCGTTGGCTTGAATTACATAGGAAAGCTCTGTTCAAAGTGGTTACCGCGTTTGCTCACTGTTGACTAAAAACGAGAATGTGTCGATGATTTTAAGCAGTGTTTGGTCATGTTTAAACGTAACAAACCGGAATTTTTCAGTCTATATGTGACAAAGGATGAAATATAGATCTATCACTGCACTCCGGAATCAAAATGACCGCCATCTGAGTGGACAACAACTAGTGAACCTCGTACAAAACGACTGAAAGCACAACAATCGGCCGTCAAGGTGACGGCCTCGGTACTTTCGGATATGCGTTGTGTAATAATCATTCACTATCTTGAGAAAGAGATTACCATGAACAGTGATTATTAAAATAGAATTATTGGAGCGTTTGAAGGCTGAAATTTCAAAGAAATAACCGCATATGGCGACGAAAAAATTTCTGTATCATCAAGAGAACGCATCGTGTCACAAGTCAAACAAAACAATGTCTAAACTACATAAATTGAACTTCGAATCGCTCTCACATCCACCGTTTACGCCAGATTTGGCTCCCAGCGTCTACTGCCTGTTCGCAGACCTGAAAATAAAGCTAATTTAAAGAAAAAAAGCTGTGTTTCCTAAACTGTGAAAACTGAGCATGGCATTCATCTGAAAGTCTACAGCTATTCAAAATTTCATTCTTCCTCATGAAATTCAACCGAGTGGTTATCTCTTTCAGAAGGTAAAGATAAATCTGTACATTAAATTCGAAAGAATAAACGCAGTTAATAGTCATTCATATCTCTCTACGTCTAATACAAGTTTCGATATGATTCAGAGGCTCGACACCTGATGTCAAATTCTACACTTTCAAACTTGAACATGTAGTTTCCCTGATATGACTACAGATCCTAAGTTTCCGACCGATTTCGTATCCTGTCCATGTTGTATGTAGTGAAGATAGTTCCATAATAGAATTATTGAGCATTTCTGTATAATGGTAGATTTCTTGAAGAGATAAGCGTCAAATCGATTACGTAAATTTATACAACATCAATATGGAGTCGTCGAATCTTTCGAGAAATTTTTAAAAATAATATTTAAACGTTTATAGCTACATGGAGATTTCATAAAATCGTTATGTAATTGTTATTGGACCATTTATAAAAGATAAATTGTTAGTTGGGCACTCTGTTCGAAGAACAAGAGCGCTAAAAATCGGTCATAAAACTGTAACATGCACATGCACCAGCAATTAAGCTAGCAAAAAGGGTTCTTCGGTTGCCTCCTCACATCAGATCCACGACAGCTCGTTATAACCTTGCTGTCACGGTCGCGCTATCACATCTATTGAATTTCCCGAAGTCGACAAACTATAATAGTTATGTAGAGTGGAGACTGAGTGCGGCACTTGCCAACTACTTATTACACAAACTTTTACGCCCCATCCCGGAGATTTTGCCACTTTTGCGGTGTAAATATATCGTGTAAACGCCCGTAGGTAGATTCTCGAGGTGTCTCGCCCAAGTGGAGCATGTATTTGATGGAAAGGATACGGCGACCGTGACGAAATATGGTTGATACAATTTGTGAGGGAGATGAAGAATTAATATCGGGACGTGTCTGATATTTCGAGAACATCTAGTAGACTTGGTTTTGTTCTTAAATATTAGATGATGATTCTTAAGAATGAGCAATGAAACTGAGATCGACCAGTGTCTGCTACCCAAACTTTTTTCAATCTAAGGACTAGGATCGTGGAACTTCTGCACTTTGGCAGAAATGACCTGGAAGACGTTAAACACTGAATCATTCTGCATAGACTTTTGGTGATTAGCATGGTGAGGGTGATGTTTGGTTAACTTTGGCTTTCTTCCAACCCCAAGATCATGAACAAGACCCAAGAAATGATGTCAGTACCACATGCAAAGATAATCGGTTCAACATTTGGCACCCTCAGTCATTAGACACTAGGTGAATCTAAAAGTGATGTTAGGATTCCACACAAGAAGCGACTATGACTGCAATCGCAGTAATGTCAGAGTGACTCTGACTTACTTGGATACTCGAGACATTAAATGACATCAGAAGTTACGTTGATATCTGACAGAAGCCTCCGAGTTACATCTCACTAATCTAGTTATCTGGACCAAGAAGTTCCAACTGGTGAACTGCCTCAGTAAGTATGTATATAACGCTTAAGAGGATCTGTACCTGGCTAAATCCAATACGAAACGTAGCTCAATAAAGTTTTTTGGGAGTTTTTCGTAAGACTTCAAATCTCTACTGAGGTAAGATTTCACTCATATGCTGAGCACAGTCGATCGAGCACCCTCTGGCTGCCAGGATCCCATGGCTGATGGTGGTGTTCATTTGCAAACGACAACTGCATATTGCAAAGCCCACTGCGGGAAAGGCTTATATCCAATTTCCAACCTCAAGAGATCTGCTTTGAAATGACTCCCAGATAAACACTTAGCAGAAAGGATCTTGAGAATTTTCCTTCAGACCAAAAGCTATTTCGCAGATCGAACTGAGCCCGTAACTTGCATCTGCACCACGAAAGATAAAAAGTTTAGATTTATTAAGTTTCGTACTGTTGAAAGAGTGCAAGCATGATTATCCCTAGAATACGGGTCATTCGTAATTTTTACGACGCTCGTTCGACTTCGCGATTTTTCGCCTACTTTCAGTAACGGCAGTGAAGCGTCCCGTTGAGTACCTTCAAATTTAGTATTAAGCTATACAGTGTTCCATGCGGTCGTCCTGAATTCTGCTTCTAAAGCGATTTTTCGGCCAACTTTACGTAATTTTTACGATAGTCCCGTATAAACGTTATTTTGGCAAATTGACGTATTACTTGTTTTTTATTGGTTTTAAGACTGTTAGAGGAAGAACTCTTAGGTAAGATATTTCACTATTTTAATTTCTTTCATATAAATTGTTAATCGGTTGGAAAATTTTAGCAAGATGGCACAGCGGCAATTTTATCTCAAAAGCAACTAGAGGAGGAAGCGGCACGTATTATGAATGGAGAGACACTGATCCAGAACCCTTTGAAGACAGCGGTAGTGACTGGGGAAGAGGACAATTTGGAAGTCGTATCTAGTAGCTCTGAAAATTCCGACTTTAGTGAAGATGACAATATTTATCCCATCCAACAAGAATATAACGAAAATCCATTACAGGTTCAAGAAGTAATAGATAATAGTTCAGGTGATGAGGAAAACCAACCATTGCAAGATCAACCAGTAGTGGATGATAGTTCAGGTGAGAATAACATTCCTTCATCAGAAATACGGTCAAAACACGTTATAACATTCAAAACAAAAAGCCTAAAAGGCAAAAATGGGCACAAGTGGTCGACACAGATTTCCCAGAAATCGAAAGAACAGCTGCCAGAAATATTATACATTTCATATCGGGTCCTAAGGAGGCATCACAAGACTGTTCTCTTGTAGAGGAGTATTTTCTGCATTTTTTTTTCGGACAATATGTTGGATATCATACTTCAACATACAAATGACGAAATCAAAGACAGGCTCAAAAACACAGCGGGAATCAGAATGTGTCCAAAGTGACAAAAGACGAACTAAAAGCTGTGTTTGCAATTCTTATTCGTTCTGCCGCGAAGAAGGATAATCATTTGGCAGTAAGGCATATGTTCGATAGTACCATTTCTGGCACCTTTTATAGGTCATGCATGAGCTATGATCGTTTTTCATTCCTTCTCAACTGTCTCAGATTCGATACAAGAGAAACAAGGGCAGAAAGAAAGTTAAATGATCCTTTCACCCACATTCGGGAAATTTGGGAAAAATTAATAGAAACTTGTAGAACATCATTCACGCCATCCTCGTACCTCACAATTGACGAGCAGCTTCTGGCATTCCGAGGACGCTGTCCTTTCAGAATGTACATTCCGAACAAGCCAGCGAAGTACGGGATAAAAATTGTTATGGTATGTGATTCCTCAACCAAGTATATGTTGGATGCGAGTCCTTACTTGGGGAAAAAACAGATACCAACGGTTTACCTCTTGCGGAATTCTACGTAAAAGAGTTAACCAAATCAGTTCATGGTACAAATCGCAACATTACCATGGACAATTGGTTCACATCAGTTTCCCTTGTTGATCAGCTGCTGACAAATCCTTACAAACTAACAATGATAGGAACTATTCGCAAGAATAAAAAGAAATTCCCAAAGAATTCTTGGATGTGAAAGATCGAAAGCCACGTACGTCAATGTTTTGCCATGATCAGAAGAAAACACTGGTATCTTATGCGCCAAAGAAAAACAAAGTAGTTGTACTGCTTTCAACAATGCATGAGGTGCAGAAATAATAGAACAAACCGGTAAGCCAGCAATAATTCATAATTACAATGAGACAAAAGGAGGTGTGGACACGTTCGACCAAATGTGCTCGAATATGAATTCCAGTAGAAAAACGCGAAGATGGCCATTATGTGTTTTCTATGGCATGATCAACATAGCGTGCATAAATTCTTATGTGATTTATACGTTCAATACATTGAAACAAGTAATAAACCTCTTTCTTGATATCAATATATGCTAGATTTGAGCCAAAGCCTTGCCAAACCGTGGATGCTGCACAGATATAACACCAAAACTTTACGCCGGAATATTCAACAAAATATAGCTGAAATTCTAGATATTCCGACTGGAGCTGCTGAAAATGTACCACACGAGAAAAAAAGGAAAACTTGTTTCTATTGTCCAAGCAAGAAAAGGCGCATGACAACCAATTATTGTAAGGAGTGCAAACAGCCAATCTGTGGAGAACATCAGGGGAGATATTTGTACAATATGTTCCGAAAAATAATAGAAATTATTTGTTTTATAATGTTAATCCTTTGTGTTAATGTTAAGACAGTTGTCTAAATTTTTGTAGTTTTTAAATAAAATTTACTAATTATTACACACAGTTTTTCATTGAGTAGTAAAATTTACGATAGTCCCGTGTTTACGATCGGCAAACATAGTCCCGTAATCTAGGGTTATGTTATGCAAATTTTTTTGGATCCTTGGTGAGTTTAATCATTACATTAAAGATGTCAAGGTATTAGTCAGAAGTTCAAGGTTACCTCTTAATTCTTAGTTCCCTTAACGCTTCCATTAAATACACATGGTGATCTTTTGATACCCAAATCATAATCCTCACTGCCTTGGAGCGAAATAACGATATTGTTCATTCTTGAAAAAGTTTTCTAGGAAAACTGGATGTGTGCCGAAAAAAAAATAAAAAAGCTCCAGGAATGTAAACTTATGATAGAATCTGAAGGATATAGAAAATTTTTGAAATTTTGAGGTATTTTTTCAACCTGCAAACTTAATCTGAACTTATCATAATTCCCAACCTGTATTTTTGAGGAAGTGTTGGAATTATTGAAAGAAAATAATCATATTGTTCTACACTGAAAATTTCATCAAGATTGATCAAGCCATACCAAAGTTATGAATAAAAGAAAAATCGGTCGAATCGGACAAATCACCATATAGACTCTCATTAAAGGTCCCCAACCATAAACCAAACATTGTTTCGAAACTGCCTTGACTAGTGTATACTTCATCTAAAATCTGACGGTCTCCTCCGGAAGCACCCTGTATAGAAATCGTCCTCATATATGTTATCGATTTCATTCAACCCATTTGCATGATCCATACTTTCCATTATTGAATCAAAACAACACTGCGAAAACTGACCAACTCACAGCATTAAATATTTGTAGGTCATGTTCATGAATGGCTCAAGGGTTGAGTCTTTCGTAAGCCATGATCGATGACGTCTTCGAAGGAGAAAAACTTATCCTTTACTTAATCTGTGGTGCAAGTGAATTTGAGTCTCAAGCTTCACGTACAATTGAAGATGGCGCTAAGTCAGGCTTAGATTCAACGGTGCAAGTGAACATTAGAGATAAAAGATTATTCATTCATTCTGATAGTTGTATTAGAGGTACTGTGTTCCAGAGTACGTAAAAGAGTTTAAAGTAAGTGCGCAGATGCTCCTTTTCATTTCTAATTAACGAGAAATCACATTCGAGGAGAAGAAAACTACGATTTATAAAATTAAATAATAGCGAGGTTTTTCTTCCTCTTATCAATGAATTTTTCTTTCATGAAATCGTCAAAAAACCTCAAAACACGCAGTCGTCCTCATAATATTTCCTGTTTGAATTTTCCCTACGCCTCAATCCCTGCAATAGAAATACTAGTTGGGGCCATGTTTATGATAATTTATACCGCTTCTCGGATCAAAATAAACCTCGAAAAAGTGACTCAATTCTGTGTTGAATCCCGGCAAATAGCTCCACTCACGTCTTAAACCGATGCTTGGGGCTGATATGATGGTGTGAGCTCCCCCAACCAACTGTTGATTCAACATTTTTATCGTTCCCTTTCGATATATCTTCATGTAATTTGTCACGGAATATTTGCTGGATGAAACGTATAACTGGAGGATTTACCCGATTCGGTGAAATATCATTTTTCGATGAGGACCTGTTTGTGGCGATGAATTTGAGGGGGAGGAGCATCAGGGGAATATCTGTTTGATATAAATAATTTTGTTCTTGAAAATCCAGGTCATATGAACTTCAAAGCATAGGTATATAGTCCTTTCAAGTGTAGTCGATGCTTTATCTCTGGTAACAAGAAATTGCTGAATTGTTCTGTGATGTTTCCCTGAGGACTGCAGAACTGAGAGAAGTTTTTGTTAGAAAGTTTGTTTACAGGGTGAAAGACTTAAGACCTATTTTCGACACCAAACTCATCCCGAATACCCAGGATGGTTGTGAGGTCCTGTTATCGCATGAATTGGGATTCAAGACAGACAAGATGACTTCCAGCAACAATTGTAGACATTACCTGTTGATTTTTATAGTCAGAAATCGATCAGTTCCACTTGCAACTTTAAATTTGGATGATTTAACAATTGTTCATACTGTAATTATCTAGAATTTGTAAAAAAGTGGAATAAATTTCGACTATTCGAGTATTGGCTATCATTGTCTGGGGTGGAAGCATCTATTTAAATTCTATGAAAGTAAATGTGGGATATTTTTTGTGCTCTAGCTAGCCAGAGCATTTTTTAGGATTAATTAAACTAAATTTAGTAAATTTTTTACCGTCGCACAATTGGCGCCCAACGTGGGGCCCCTATTTTTTTTCTGTTACAAATTATACGAGTCAACTCGTTTTTTCCGATCTTATTTCATAAATAATTAATTGGAGAGTCGAATATTTATGAATTCCGGTTGTACATTGGAAATGATTTCCCCTAGTCACAAATGTATTTCATCCAGAGATTCTGGAAAGATACATTTTCAATTTCAATTAGTGAAACAATCCTGAACATTATTGTTGATATACTGGTGTTATTCGTGAATAGAAATCTTCCAATTGCAAATGCTATAACATTTTTTCTTCATGTCGTTCTGACTGCTTTTACTCTGTCAGGTTTGGTTGAATAATAAGGAAGTTTTATAAAATTTTACCTCAAGTTACACAGTTTTCAAAATAGGAATATTCTAGATTCCTGGGAAAAACATTGAGGTACTTAGAGGTTGCTCAAATTGTCTTTATTTTCCAGTTTTTTGAAATTCACAGACCAGAGCGTTTTTCGCATAGAGCATAGAATTAACAAGAGGAAGCATATTGGGCTTATGCTTTGTTCAACCTAGCGAAAGCAAACCGCTCTCGATTCTATGCGATGAGCTTGAAGTGACTCATCGGTAGCAATTTTCAGTCAACTCTTCGTTAAAATCTCTGTCAAGAGTGCCATATGATCAGCGCTGCCATCAGTCCGAACACTTTATCTGTAGAAATGTCTACCAATAATCGATAGATTAGAGAGGAAAATCCGTAGCAGCATGTGTTTTTAAGTAACATGAATTTTTAGTTGATGACGAGATATTGTTGATGATGGAGCTAGTGTTGAATGATTGTTTGGGCTATTACCATCATCTATTGTGGATGTAATGATTTCCGACGTTTCGATAGAGATCTTCTATCTTTATCAAGGAGAAAAATAAGAAACCTGGAAAATTATCAATTTTCAAAAAGTCAATTGACAGAAGTCATGAAAGAAAATGAACGATGTTATATACTCATCTGTGATATGATGATCTTTTTTATGTTGGATCGAATTATCGGCGTCCAAACATGAATTTTACCATTGACAATTTGCAAATAATATTGTTAAATTAGTAACTGATTCGTTTTCTTCAACTGGAAACATAATATATGAATGAAATATATATATATATTCTTTTGAACTTTTGGCTGACAATATTTAGTTAGCAAACAATAAAGCATATAGATCAGGGGTTAGTGACGGGGTGTCATACAATTCGGCGTATGACATAAAAAGCCTAGGGAAAAAACCCCTGTGAAAAAAAAAACCCTGGCTCCCCGTCTAAGTGTGAAAATACAAAAATAAGCTGAAATATATTTCAGGGACTTCTTTCTTCAAGAATGATCTTCTATTGGTGGAGACAGAGAGTTCTTCAAGGTGTTCACATTGAATCTGGAAATAAAAAGACAAAAGCAGAAAAAAGAACTGAATAACAAAAATACCTATCATATGAATGAAATAAAATCATTATATAAAATTAAAAAAAAAAACTTATTTAGGTAAACCAAGAAAGCGTTCAAAAATGAATCTGTGCACATAAAATTATAATCTACAAATCGACTCAAGATTTGAATTGGAGTAACGAACAAAAACGAGATGTATCTGCATTCAATTATGAGACTTCGCGTCTGCTGGAGTCATTCTGATCTTTAAACGGGTTGAGGAGACTACATTTTGATATCAATTCGAATTCTGTGGAAGATTCAATATTTTGGTGATAAATTTGATTTCGACTAGTATCTGAGATAATAATTGTAATGTATTGTGTTGTCTATTGTATTAAGAACTTACTGATTAAATATGTTGTCTAGTATAGGTAGTATGCGCATATGTACATATGATGTATTTCGTTTGGTAGAATAAACCAGTTGTTATAATAGAGGCATTGAAGAAACATATCTTTTATTATAATCAAATATAATTAATATACCTATCAATGTTGAATGATTATTTGGGCTATTACCATCATCTATTGTGGATGTAATGTTTTCCGACGTTTCGATAGACATCTTCTATCTTTATCAAGGAGAAAAGTAAGAAACCTTTTGAAAATTATCAATTTTCAAAAAGTAAATATTGACATAAGTCATGAAAGAAAAATGAACGATGTTATATACTCATCTGTGATATGATGATCTTTTTAAGTTGGATCGAACTATCGGCGTCCAAACTTCTGGCAGATCTATAGACTGAGCACTTATAGAATCAGGTGTTATTTTCATAAATGCTGCTTCTTTGATTTTTCTTTTTGCAAGTTTTTCTTCTTTGGATATTATTGATGCTTCATCCCATTTTATACGATGATTCTCATCTACAGCATGTTGGACTAACCTGGATTTGTCTCTGTCTAGTACTCGTAGAAGCTTCTGATGTTCTTTTATTCGTTCATTCAGAGGGCGTTTAGTTTCTCCGATGTAAGATCTTCGGCACTCGCAAGGTAATTCATATATGCAGTTCTTTCGTCCTTTGTGTCTCATTATTAGGCTTAACTTTTGTAAGTTTAGCTCTGATAGTGTCTTGAGTTTTGAATGCAGTCGTTATGTTGTATCATTTTTCTTTCATGACTTATGTCAATATTTACTTTTTGAAAATTGATAATTTTCAAAAGGTTTCTTTTTTCTCCTTGATAAAGATAGAAGATGTGTATCGAAACGTCGGAAAACATTACATCCACAATAGATGATGGTAATAGCCCAAATAATCATTCAACACGAGCTCCATCATCAACAATATCTCGTCATCATACCTATCAATAATGATGAATGGAGTTTATTGGGATCGGAGAATATCCAAAGACAATAAAAAGAGAATATATAATACCATCGTAAGAAGTTTGATAACTTATGGTAGTGAAGTTTGGCGATTGAATAAAAGAATGGAGAATGTACTGTTGGCGACAGAGAGGAATTTTTGGAGGAGGGCAGCAGGAAGATCTAGGATTGAAAAGATAAGGAATGAAAGAATATGAGACATTATAGGTATAAAACACACAATTGTGGACGACATTAGAACCAAACAATTGTTATGGTTTGGGCATGTCCAACGAATGCCAGAAAACACAATACAAAAACGGACATGAAAAATCGCAAAATAATATAAGATTGAACAACTACAAAGAGTGGTGTAATATATACTTTCCTTTTTGATCAATTAGCCTACTCTGAACTGTAATGTGTGCATCTAGTGGCTCCACACACGCTTGCCTTCGATAACATTTAACACCCAGCAAACATTCGGTTCTGGAATTGAATCAATAATCTACATAAGATACCAACAATACTGTTCCTGCTCTACATCTGCACACGCATTATACATTCATATGTACAACCCTCGCTATGGGGAAGTGGACCCGGGGTTATTCGAAGGAAATGTTCCCAAGCTGACTGCTATTAACCTCCAAATTATCAGAGACGGATGATTATTCTCTCTCTTGCTAAGGGACTGGATTTTTCAAAGCAAAAAAAGTATGAGTGGTAGATTAATTGTTTATCATCTTTTCTAGCATACTCATTCTACCAGGCCCTACGAAATATTCGCGACGGTAAAATGAAATGAAGAAACTTGAAGAAAAATCTCGTTTCAAAATAATAATGAATAAATATTGTTCCAACAAACAATTAAAGAAAAGTATTCTTTCACGACGTTTCAGCTCTTTTTGGTACCTTTTTCAGCTTAAGAATGGAAAATTTTACAATCAGTAACAACAGTTGAATAACTTCCATTCATAAACTACTGAAATATTAATCTCCCATAATACAATAGGTATAAAAACACTTGACAAAATAAGAGTTCATTGAGTGTGGCATATTCCAACTTAATTCAAAATGGCAAACATACATTGATGCCTAAATCTGTTGAAACTCGTTTTGTTTTCATTTTCCGTCCAGAATGACACGATATTCTAATTTTTAATATTTTGAGAGGGAGTATTTCCTTTCCTCTTGGTCTGTCACAGTCTGTTTCACAGTTATTTTCCATAATCCGCCTTGATGTTCGTTTTATTTATTATTTTCAATTTAAACTTCATTTCTTTGTACCGTGTTTTTGCACTTACTGTATTATGTGAGATTGATATTTTGGTAGCTTATATGAATGTTATTCAACTTGTTGTCGTATACATGTCACTGATTGTAAAATTGTGCTGAAACGTCGTGAGAGAATTGTTTCTTATGGTTGTAGTAATTTTACAATAGTATTTAATGTGCGAAGTTGAAATTTAACGATAAAGTAATTTAATTTGGCATCGTTTCGAGCAGTGCCCGTTTTTAAAGCCTATAAAAAATATCATACATAATATAACAACAATCAAAATTAGCAAATAATCTATAAGTATCGTAAACTGTGAAATATTCTGTTGAATAGAGACCTAATTCTCATATAACCTTCGGAAATAATTCGTTTCTTGTCTTTTCCCTATTTATTTTGTTGGATGTTATTGGGGTTTAGATGTCAATTGATATAATTACTATCCATACATAACACATTGTACTCATGTCTGCAGTCGACTAAGCACAGCGTTTTTTGCATTGAAAAGACTGAAGAGGGTTTTAACGATAGAATCATTAATCGGTGTATATTATTCCCTGGCCTTTACACATATGAACTACAACACCATCTTGTGGGGAGGATCTACCGGTAGTGATGAGGTCTTTATTTGAAGAGGATCATCAGGTTGATTTTCGGGTTGAAACCCCGGGAGTCCTGTAGACCAATATTCATCAAACACAGAATTCTATGTTGTAGTTATTTTTAATTTTTTGCTTTTCACACTTTTTCTGTTTTCTAAAGTATATAATGAATAATATCTGTGTAATATAATAAAAATTCCTTTTTTTTTTTTTTCTTTAAACCATGGTTTTTCTTTTGAAATGATGTAATGTATAATTCACAAAAATGTTGATATCTTAAAAATTCGAGCTGACATGCAAAAACTAATAGCATATTTGAATTCAGGGCATCAAATTCATATAAAATCAAAACCACTGTTGACCAGTGTAATCAATGATTTGAACAATTGTCATCATAAAATTCATGCTGGAAACGGAATTAATATCTCAATAAGTTTTCTAGAGATAACACTAATGAGAGTATCAACTCAGTACAAATGAAACTAAATGGAATGATAGAAATCAATTCAGCACATATATTATTATAATCGGATACATTGACAGAGCCCCGAAACTAACATCTCCTATATAGAGACATACTATCATACTAGACATTACCCTACCTTCGATAAAAAACAAATAAAAACAAATAAATTATAGCACATCGAACATTGAATAAATAAAAACGAAGAACCGATAACATTCATACCGATACTATAGGTATTGGACCGAGAACCAAATAAAAATCCAGAGTTTCTCGAGATGATCATTATAAAACAAAATGTGAATTCCATTAATGACAAAGCTGATAGTAGGAACCTTCACAACATCTATTTCCCCCTGTTGAACTCTAAAATGATTAAAATATTCAACAACGATCGAAAGATCGATCAATTGACATCAATTACCCAATGACATCCATCGAAATAAGTTGGAAAAAGACAATTTGTCTGGTGCAGAGGAAAATCTATTTACAAAATGGCTCAGGTACTGTAATCGAGGATGAAATCGAAGGCAGTTATAATTTAAGAACAATTCAAAGATTCTGATCATATATGATTGTTTCCTTGCGTTATTATGTATACAAGTGTGTCAAATTCATAAAATTGCTATCGTGTACGTGAGATAATGCGAAAAATATGTCCTCTGAAAAGGTTAGGACTTGGAGAACAATGGCATTTGAGATTTTTCTCAATATACAGGGTGAGTCTATGACCACTGCGTTAATTTTAACCATAGATTCTTGATGTCAAAAGAAACATTTTCTTTCTATAACATTTTTCCAAATTTGGCTCCCTGCAAAAGAAATAGGGTGTTGAAATTTCATAGAAAAATTGCATTTACACCTGTTATATTCAAACGACAATATCAAATGAAATGATCTCTTGTAGAAGGCTTTTGATAAAAGTCATGCATATTTTGGCATCAATAGAGTTATTCCATTTCTAGTGGGTTCCTCACTACTACAGTACAGATTGGTTAAATTGCTTGAAATAATAGCATACAATAATAGCATAGGAAAACAAATATCACTTGAACTAAAGGTCCATATCTTGTACTTCCTAGAATCATTAGTCTTTTTTCCAGATAAAGTCATTAATCATCATTTTTAAGATATTTGAAGTTGAAAGAAATTAAATCGATATAATTTTGTACCAATTTTCTGATTTTCCAAATCCAACTCTGTGCTGAAATGATTCAATAATCAGATTTGTTCAATGTTGCCATATTTTATGTCTTTATCAAATATTTCTACAAAAGGTTGGGGAAATCTCTCCAGTCTATGGTTCCACCACTAAACACTATAGATGAAATTAACCACTGAACAATTTTTGTCTTACATTCACCTCAAAATCTAAATTGCTGTATTGATTATTGATGATGTCTAGCATCTTGTTTAATATTTCACCCAGAGTAATATTCCATAATAAATAGAGAAAAAGATTTCCATCACTCACGTAGATACTTCGGTATATTTTCATGATGACCGTTGAAATAAGTAATGTATTTTCTGTCAGGACCTGTTAAATTCAAGACTTGTCTTCATGAAGAGCTAGTTCTTTATAGCTTCAGACTTTCAGAATTCATCAAATTATATCTCTTCTAACATAGAAATGCTTCAAATTAAGCTCATATGAGTTTCGAAAACTTCAGAACCCAGTCTCCTAGATTTATTTTGTAGGTTTATAGAAGTTTTTTCACATCTTTATTTCATACACAGATTCAACCTGGTTCACTAAATAACGAGATAATTAAATTTGATTCTGATCAATATTGAAACTGGAAGCTATAGGCTCATAAACAAGAAAGATTAGAATCCATTTTCTGATCATAATCATTTCATATTGAATTAGATAATTTCAAATTATCGAAATTATCCTAGCAATAATTTCCAAATTTTTTTTTTATGAAAGCTACAAATAACTGTTGAGAGTTTCAAACAGAATCAAAATAACAAGGAACCACAGAACACTATTTTATTGGGAACTACCTGGCACAGAGACGTTATAATAACATTCTAATGTGGTAATAATTCACTTTAGTTATTCTGAGAACAATTATAACCGAATATCAATAATGGTTACAGATATAACTTTTCATTTGAAAAAATTTTACAATTATAAATTTTTTCTCTCGTGGGTTTCGGTAATAAATTAATATTCTGTGGTGAGGTATTGAAATTCGACATAATAAATGAATAACCTTTATTCTATATTCATGTTTCTGTTTACATAATTCAAATAAATATAAAAACCAAAAAATGAAATTAAAACTACATATTATGATATCTGTAAATAGAATAATGCCTCAAGTTTTGTGAAAATCTTATTATGCTGACACTTGAACAACAAAATAGTGTTCTTATTACATAAATAATATTCAGATATTCGTAGTGACATCATTCATTGTTGTGGAAGATTTCGAAACAGATTTTCATATAAAGGTATGATATCAATAGACCTCAGGTCTACTGTTCACTGGACAGGAGGTTCATGGAATGTGCATTTGATGATTGAGCATTGGTTTGTTGAATTATCTGAAGTTGTTCCGAAAAAACTCTTTGGACAAAAATTACCAAAAAAAAAAATTAATTTTTTTTTTACTGCCTGCAATGAAAATTACGAATTTCATCAACGTTTAAGAGACATTTACAAGTTCTTTTGAATGAAGTACTACTCAACTTCTCTTCCCAATTCAAATTTTAGAATGTGAAGCACCCCTCCTAAAGGGTTGCTAGTTTAAGACTATACGTCAAAATACGCCCCCAAACTATATAATTTTCAGAAGTCATCCTCTTACCCACCTTCTCTACCGTTGACCGAATCACGTGTATACTTTCCTCCATTTTCCCTTGCAAATGATGTTAAATACTTTCTGAATCCTCTTAGGGAAGTCTCCTCTGTAAGCTCTTTTGGCAGACAATTGAAGAATCTTGGAGCTAGATAACGCCAGCTTCTCTGTGCAATCGACTTAAAAGCAAGCGGTACAGCTTTATGGTGCTTTTTTCACGTCACATATGGATGGTTGGGAGCGTCAAACTTAGCTTTGTACAGTTGGCATCACATTCGAACCAAAAATTTCTCCGATGTCGAATATCTGAGTCTCAGCATACATCAATACACCCGAGTATCGTGCAGGTCAGTTGGGTAGTATACAAAAGAATCGCCTTTGAGAGACTTCAAGAGCATACAAGTATGAATTTGCCTTTAACGAAGGAAAACTTTAAAATAGCGCGAATTTCGGCGTTAGTGAACTCCATGTTTACACGTCCATAAGTGTTGAACGGAATATCCAAACTGATCATGCGTAGATTTATCAAGACCTTTTAATTTATGTATAGTGTTGCCAGTTACGTGCTCTGTAGCGCTTTGTACATAGCCGCGAAATTCAGAAGACACAAAGCCGGAAGGGAGATATTTGGCATACAAGTTAAACGCCCTGTAATAAATATTTTTCGATAAACAAAAATAATCAAGAACAGGAAGCTGCTTTCCTCCCAGACGGTTCTCCGACTTCCCCAATGAATTATCCAAACACCTTGAATTCCGCACTTAGGGCGTCAGTGAGGTCTGGAGAAATTTACATACGATAGAGCCAGGCACACAGTCGGTACGTAGCCATATACATATTACATTAAATCGAAGGGAGGGATTCAGGGGGTTGCGGTCTGACGGGGTGGCTGGAGGAGGGGGTTGGTCCAGCAGCGGTAGCACGTGCGTGTAAACCGCATCCTAACGTCTCTCCCACGCAACCCTTCTAAGGAAACAACACAACTACTACATCTAGGATTTGTGCCGGATGTCCCTTTGGCCTTTCTTAGTTCAGACCTACACGGTTGGGGTTAATGACTGCCCTTTCATGTTGTGAAGAAGGTACATGCCACCTACTCCAGATTCGGATGTCAGTTTGTTACCAAGGAGTGGAGATACAACCGATAACAAAGGTGGCGTTGTGGTTATCCTGGGATGGAATTCCTTGAATAAATATGTTTCTTTCACAACCTTTTAAGTTATATTGAAGAAGTGTTTTCTGCAATTCCTTTCATAAACATTTTCATCATATTCAAGATAAAGAAAAGATTAAAACTGGTGACTTGAATTTCGTATAAGGTGCACGGGAAAATCATGGAACAAATGCATTTTGTCAGAAGAAAAATATTTGGCAACAAATTCCTGGGAAAGGTTGTTTCACTTTTATCAAATTTATATGCATTTTCGAAAGATTTTTGTTGCATCCTGTGTTTTTCTTATTTTAAAGAGGTCTTCAGTATATGAATTTTGTCATGGCTCATCTACTTTGAAACGATGGTAACTGGTGGACCATTCCAGTTTTTTTCATACATAACTATTGACCCCTTTCATCCCCCTGACGCTAAAACTCAGAATGTGTGATACACAACAGGTACCATAGGGTATATGCATAGAATCTATTTTTAGTTCTGGTAATCTTGCAATGAAATTAAGTAAGAACTACTGACGACTTGGGTCCGAACCTACAAGTAACGCTACCCTATGTATTTTATGTCACGGTGGTGCCATTAAAGAATTATGGAAAAGTCCAATTTGCCAGTCCCTTAATATGGTATCCCATATTTTCACTTATACGCTAGCGCATCTACAACCTTATATATAATAAGGGAACACCTTATCTTCCCTAAATAAGGAATGAACGTATTTTATCAAGGTTTTCCTTATTTGGACAATTCTCCCGTTATTTTTAATGGCTCGAGAGAAGTTTTTTTACATTTTCGAGATTTTTTGTTTAGGAGTTTGGCTTGGTTGAATTATGATTATCAGTGACAAACATGGACGTAACCTATATACAGGGTAAGCCTTTGACCACTGCATTAATTTTAACCATAGGTCTTGAGATCAAAAGACGCTTTTTCCCATACCGTTTTTCCATATTCAGCTACGGTAAAAAGTTATAAGCATTTTATGTTTACCTTCCACAGCATCCACTATTGAAACTGAATTGTTTGAAAACATTATTTTCCTTTAATGAAATTATTCACTCACTCATGTTTCATGAGATAATTATATCGATTTAATTCCTTTCAACTTCAAATACCTCAAAAATCTGCAAAAAAGACTAATGATTCTTGGAAGTACAAGAAACGGACTTTGAGTTCAAGTGATATTTGTTTTTTATGCAATTTAACCAATCTGTACAGTAGTAGTGAGAAACTCACAAGAAATGGAATAAATCTATTGATGCCAAAATACGCATGACTGTTATCAAAATCCTTCTACAAGAGATCATTTTGATTGATATTGTCTTTTGAATATTACAGGAGAAAATGCAATTTTTTAATGAAATTTCAACCCCCTATATCCTTTGATCGGTGCCAAATTTGAAAAAATATAGGAAGAATATGTTTCTTTTCGCATCAAAATTCTATGGTTAAAATTAACGCAGTGGTCAGAGACTCACCCTGTATATACAAATTCCACAGGTAAGAGAATAATATATTTATTTTTTTTTAACCAATGATACCACAGAAAAATATTAAAACTGTCAAATTGAGGAACATATAAAGGATTATAAAGTAGAAACTCAATAAAGCGCTTCGTTGGATCAAATTTGTCATCCAAGATAAGTGATACTTTATTACTGTTGTTACGGATCCTCAAGAACTTCTTAATCTCGCCCACATGATACGAGAATTAAATAGGGTTCTGTCCAGTTTGGAACCGAAGACCTCTGGGCGGGAGCCAGGGCACATAATCACGATGCTACACCAGGAGGTTGACAACTGTGGCACATGTCGATAGAGATCGTAACCTTTAAAGATCAAATCGCCGGAAGTAGAGTTTCGTCGAAAACAAAGGAAAATGGTATTTTCATGGCAGAACTTTATCACGAGAAAAATTTCAATCGAGAATTGTGTTTTGAAAACAAACTTCTTCTTACTTTGAAGCTACTAAGCCGATTTGGCCAAATAATGAACTCACAGAGATAAACTTTCCTAACCTGGATTGACGATTTTGACCAAGAATTCTCCATCAGTGAGTACAAACAAAACTATTCATACCACTCATATCCAAATATTCGAAAAATACAGACATTTGGGGAAATCTTCAAGCACTCTCTCGAAGAAAAAGAGCGCTAAAAATGTGATGCTGTCTGTTGGGTGGGATTTTGAAGGCATCGTTTATTTTAGCCATCACCGAATAACATAACGACTAACCCGGTCTACTGTCAAAAACTGAACAAAATAAATGATGAATTCAACAGAAATGGCCAGAACTAAATCACGGCAAAAGTGTCTCACCATTATAGCACAAGACCTCATTTAAGTTTGGTAATTCGACGAAAGCCTTTACACTTTGAATGGGATATAATGCCACACCCACCATATTCTCCAGACCTGGCACACTTAGATTAGTTGCTCCGGTCACTCCAAATTTTTTTAAACGACTTTTAGAAAACTTTCACCACAAATGAGGAGGTCAAAAAGCACATCAATCAGTTTTTTTGTCAGCAAAAACTAGAAATTAAATGATTTAATTACTACCAGAAAGGTGTCTTGGACCAGAATCGCCAATGTTTAATCAAAATATCAACTTGATTTTTAAACGAAAACTGTCTTTTACTTCCTACTAAGAAAAACAAAATTATATTCATAACAGCCATTATCATAGTTTTATTTTCATTCAAGGAATATAATCTTAGGATTACACCCACCCCATCTTCTACCCCTACACACCACGTATTTTTGCTACTAGGCAGATTTCTCTGGACCCTTGTGAGGACTCTTAAGCAGGAACTCGAGGTTATTAAAGACCTTCTAATACTTGAGTTCGTAGAAGGGTATCAATGATATGTACACTCGTACATACCTACAAATTCCACCCTATTTCAAGCCCTAGCCGTTATTGGGAAGCGCCACAATATATTTAGAATATGCATGCAGGGGATTATTGGTAACATGTTCCAGGAATCGTAATTTACAGGGATGGTTTACTATATTTGCTAAGCTTGAAGGCCTAATTTTTGATGCCTGGGTTGGAATAGAAATTTTGTTTGAGCAATAGTAAATATGATGGAACAACTACTGAGCTGGGGATTGAGGTAAATATGGGGAAAACTCCATACCTTTACATTGAAGGACTAGGTAAAGATATGAAGATCGCTGACTGGCTAATAAGAAGTGTGGAAAAGTTCAAATACCTTTAAAGTTTCATATCAAATTTCGGTAAAGGTGACCGGGACATTGATTTTAGAATAAATCAGGAGTGGATGGTTATGAAGAAATTGAATGTATTACTATGGCCCACAACAACCATACTGTAAACAATAGTATATTCTATACCGCGGGATTGAAGTAGTACATTTAATCCTGAAGGTAAAGTTTATGGCCCGACCGCAGGGAGGGTATATACGATACTTTTCGTACTTCCGGTATGATTTTATTAATTATTTCAATAATTTCAATCAGTTTTTTCTCTATTCAACTCATTTAATAAACTGTCTTTATAATAAGTTACCATAGTAACATTGCGTTGTGACAATTATAATTCAGAAACATTGTCATTACTAGTGTCATTGTAAAGATATTGATAAAAGAGCAGCCGAAGTAGGTGAAGAATTGTTACCACCGAAATCTAGAAAACTATACGAGCAGCAGTACGATGCTTTTAAAAAGTGGTGCCGCTTAAAAAATGTGAGACAACCTACTGAAAATGCGCTGTTAGTCTACTTCAATGATAAATCAAAAGCGGTTTGTGCCTCAACTCTCTGGGCACATTACTCAATGCTGAAATCGGTTATTAACATTAGAGAAGATATTGATATAAGTAAATTTCCAGAATTATTAGCTTTTTTGAAGAGAAGAAATGAGGGATTTAAGCCAAAGAAGTCAAGAATTCTCACGTCTGAGCAGGTAGATCAGTTCTTACTTGAGGCTCCGGATGATAAATATTTAATGCTTAAGATAAATTTGGAAATAAGTTGTGAAATTTTAAGAAATCAATCTTTTTGTAGGTTGCACTTATTTTGGGCGTTGCGGGAGCTTGTCGTGGAAAAGAGTTTGTTGATTTAGAAATCGAAGATGTGAGAGATTTGGGCGATTCCTTCCTAATTGCGATTAGAAACACCAAAAACAAAATTGACCGAAATTTTGTGATCAAAAATTCAGAAATCAGTTTTGTGGCGATATTTCGAAAATATGTGGCATTGCGAAAGACAGAGACACCTCATTCAAAATTTTTTGTTCAATACAACAACAAAGAATGTACTACGAGAGTAGTAGGAAAAAACATGTTTGGTACATTTCAACGGCAAATAGCAGCTTTCTTGAAAATGCGACGTCTTATACGGAACTTTGTTTTAGACGCACATCTGCGTCTTTGTTAGCTGATTTGGGAGCAACAATCGACGTGCTGAAGAGACATGGAGGATGGAAATCCTCCAACGTGGCCGAGGGATATATTGAATCGTCTATTAATAATAAACAAAAAATTTCAAATAAAATATTTGGTCAAGTCGCCGATTCGTCCACTATAGTTATGCCACAGTCCTCATTCTCGCTTCCTGTTTCCGCAGGATCTTCGAAACAAACACCAGTTCAATATGATAAGGACCTATCTGTTACTCATCAGTTACCTGCTGCATTAACCCAGGAAAGACTGGTCAATATGACGAACTGTCACAATATTAATTTGGATATTAACGTTAATTACCATTCTAATTAATTGTATTTTTCAATAAAATATCCCTTGGATTCGTTTGTTTGTGATTTAATCGTTCCGGGAGTTTCGTCAATATTTAATCCCGGAGGGATTAAATGTGACACTTTAGTACCTGTCACAAGGGAGTGAAGTTGTCACTTCAGGCCCGGAAGTACGAAAAAGAACAATCATAAAACTATAAAATAGAGCCACTAATATCAGATAGAAAATGGAGCAGAAACCTATCGACTGACAAAGAGGAAAAAACAAAAGCTGGAAACCATGGGAATGCAGTTTTTGAGGAGATCGGTCGGACCTCGAGACTGGAACATGTACGAAATGAGACGATACAAAATGAACCGAAGTTTGTAAATACATTATAGACAGGATAGATAAACGACAACTAATCTCATTCGTACAGGCCATGAGAACAGGACACGAAAGATTGCCATACATTGCAATGCATAATTCCTCCAGGAAAGAGGAAGACCCCCATAATCTTGGAATAAGGAAATAATGGACAATTACCAGGAGAGACCTGAGATCAATTGGATGGATGGAGTGCTGTAGCATAGATGCCGGAAATGTTAGTAGCTGTAGGACCCCGCTATTTACACTCCCATTCCAAAAGAAATCGAAATAAAAAAAAATGTACTACTAGTACCATCTGTTCTTATTCACTTAAGCATCAAAGTGGTAGTCTGCTCAGTGGCGTTTATTGTTTATTGGTTTGTTAAATCGTTTAGAGGCCGAAACTGTTCAGAAAAAGCCTCATTTGAAGAAGAAAAATGTGCTCTTTTAGTAAAACATGCAAAATGGTGGAATGGGTTTTCAAATTAGTACTGCAGATCCGGCCTCCATGTTCCGTAAAAAAAAATTGACCCAGATGAGGAAGTGATTGCCGAAACTGAGCCATATATTGTCTCGCTAAATTGTTTCATTCCGGTGGAATCCAAAATCTAGGGAAATGTTGGAATGATTGTGTCACACTCAAAGGAGATTATATAGATAAATCAAAAGAAGTTTGGGCAAAAAAAATGTCGTTTTTCTACCTAGGCCTGGGTCTTACTGGCCGATATGTTATGGATATATCACAATAAATTTCCCAAGAGCCTAACATCAAGATACTTCCGAATCATTTCCTATAGTGACGAAAAATTCCCGAGGGGGTTATTTAAACGTGAAGGCAGTTTTTATAGAATGAAGTGGAATATTGATAAAAGTAATTGTTTGATAATAGTAACTGATGCAAAGCTTCGTGATACAACACAATAATTTGCGGTTGGCGCAATAGAACAACTACAGAGAACGGTCAATCTTTCAATCTTCTTCAAATCGACGGGTAACCTCAACTTTGCACTCATAAAATAATTCTCAGGAGATTATGTATTGGTTGCTTTACTGTAAGACATTTGGACGATGTTATTGCTACATTGTCAAAAGTCGATTCGTCTTATTGCCCGAGAAGTAAGATGTAGTCCGGGACCCATGGTTTATTTTTTCGCGCTTGTTCTACTTAAAAAAGTGCTATCGTATTGCTCAAATGTCTATAATTTTCGAATATAGAGCCGAAAATAGTTTCAATTGATTGGATTTGATTTCCTGATGAAGAATACAAGGTCAAACTTGAGATTGTCCGTATACTCTGTCTTCAGGGAAAGATAAACTAGGGTTTTATATTTTCCGAATAGGTTAACTTTTCAAATATCTTTGCCACAATTTTTTTAATACAGTGATGGGCAAATGTGTAGAACCAAGTAAATTCCTCTGGAATTATCAGAGAGATCGAAATGGAATTTAGAAGATGGATACCGCAGTAGATTGCCTATTTGCTTTTATATTTTTTAACAATTTTGAACCTCTGGTTTGCAACACATTGTATATTATTTTATTTTCTGTTGAAACATTTTATAACGAGTGCAAAAATATTTGTTCGATATTTTTCATTTCAATACCTACCGAGATATAAACAAAAAGGGATCTAAAGAATGTAAAAATCCATTAAATAAATGACTAATTGTAATTATTAACTGGAACTAAGTGATTTTCAAAACATTGAAACTTAACTAAACTGCACTTCATATATTATATTATATATATCTCTCCTTATGCTTGCTAGTTTGCAAGCAAAAATATCCATGATATTTTCATAAAACATATATAGTCATGACATATTCTGTACAGAGGTGAAAACTGAAGAATGTTATATCGTGGGCAAGGTAGATAAAATGTTCTAATAGTACGTACGGGCAATTTAGGTACTTGTACCCAGATTAGGCTCACCAAGTAAGGACAATCGAATAACGAGCACATCATATTTCGCAGAAATAAAAACTTAAATAGGTGCAACGACATTCTGAAATCTTCTCAAGAAATTTTCGTGGGGTGAACCCCATTTCGGGTAAACACCGTTAATCTAGAAACATAGATACTTCAGAAATCGCCTCTGTACAATTTCTAATCTACTTGTACACTATACCCAGGGCTCCAAATTAGGCACCCGTACTCGAGCCTCGACCTCAGAAGTGCATTTGAATTGCATAAATAAGGTTCCGGTGTTTTGTAACCACTTTGAGTTCCTTGGGATGAAACCAAGTGTTTTGATGCTTCCTGAGGTGATTGAATTTATATGAGGAACAAAACCAAGTCCACGATCGAATAAGATGCCTAGGTCTTTAAATTGAATAACCTAACCAAGAACGCAACAACTAATTTCATAAAGGAAGTCTATGGTAGTTCTTTTACAGCCGAAGGACATTGATATACATTTTTGAACGTTCAAGGGAAGTAAGTTGTCCCTGCACCAACGGTTTAGCCTATCAATGTCACCCTGCAGAACCCAACAATACTCAACAGAGTGAATGCGAAGATCTAAAGAATGTAAAAATCCATTAAATAAATGACTAATTGTAATTATTAACTGGAACTAAGTGATTTTCAAAACATTGAAACTTAACTAAACTGCACTTAATATATTAGACGTTCAAACTGAGCACCGTTTACTTCTTGACAATGAGCAAGTCGGTTTGTAAATTCTCTTGTAACATTAGCTATTACTTCTAGTGTAATTCTCTGTATCTCGTGAGTTATTCATGCTGCAAATTCTTGAAAATTATTTGGTCTATAAACATAAAACTTAGACTTTAAATAACCTCACAGAAAATAGTCTAGTGGATTAAGGTAGAGACTTTGTGCATGCCATTCATGAGTAAACCTTCTTCCAATCCATTTGTGATGAAATATCCTATCTAAATCCATATTGGCGAGGTCGGTAGTGTATAAGAGAGGATTTTCTTCCAAAAATATAGCAACATTTTGAGCTTCACCTTCATTAGTTATTTAACCGTCCACTATTTGGTACATTGCTAACTGTTCCACTTATATCCTACCTTCGCAAAGTTTTCGTCACTACTGAACGGGATATTTGTACATTAGAATGAACAATGTTAAAAAGGTCACAATTTTCTTAATGCGTTTTTTTCCTCTCCCCATACCCAATCATCATTCATATTTCTATTCTTTCTCTGTCACTTAATTCGGCCATTTTACGATCAAATTAAAACAATATAATCTTCTACGTTCAAATTCAAACACTAATAACTTATTTTGACAACTACTGTCACTTCTACAATGAATTTCATGTACTACTAGATACCACTAAATTTTTCCTTTCTTCAGTTACTTTTTTATTAATATCTCGGATGGTATTGAAATAAAAAATATAGAACCGGATATTTTTGTACTCGTAATAAAATTTTTCATCAGAAACTAAAATAATATACAGGGTGTTCCAATGCAAATTTTAAAATTGACATTACTTCCGGTGAAACCGGAAGCTCAAAATTGTTAAAGATCATGAAAACAAATAGACCATATACTGCAGTATTATGTTTAGGTATTTTGAATGCCCAATTAGTTAATATTTTAGACAGATCATTAATTCGTGTCTTATGTATAGTTTATTTGTGTACAGAAGCTTATTAATTGACGCCACACGTATTTTTTGTTTCTTTTTTTTCGTATTATTTGGTTCGTTTTTCAACACAATTTCTGCAATAGCTCGCAATGAAGCTTGAAACGAGACATTTCCAATAAATAATATTTATGTCATTACTTGTCAAACTGACTAATCAGACAATTTGTTGCTATTTTATCAGAATGTACAAAGGAATTGCCATGGATATGAATTGTGCAATTGAATATCGGCCAACAAAGCAATTATCGCTGTAATTTTGTGATAACTGTGCTCCATTAACATAAAATTTTTTACAAGAGGAAAATATTCGCTTGAACGATATGTTTCAGTAGTTACCAGATAATATTTCGTAATTGTGACTTGAATAAATAAGATATTTGAAAAGAAAACAACTTACTGGAAGGTAGATATCAATTTCTGTTAGATTTTCGATGAAAAATCTTTCTTTATGTTCGTTTTATCAGAAGAGCTTCGAACCGAACTGATGAAAAACTGTGAGTGGTATTTTTGATTCCATTGTAGGTTTGTTGACATTGTGGTTTTTGGCGCTATTGTTCACCCGAACAAAGTCTCTATCATTTTGCCCAAATGTCTGTAATTTTCGAATCCCCGATGAAGAATCCGTGGCGAAAGTTGAGTCTGGCCGGCCGTATCCTCTCTAGCATCTAAACGAGATGAGCTAGAATTTTCATATTTTCAGAATAGATTAATTGTCCAAATATCTCGGTCGAGTTCGTTATTGGGCCAAATCCGTCGGATGGATCAGTAGTTATGAGCATCTAAATTTTCTTTCCTCAATAACTACTAGAATATCCATCCGATCACATTATACTTGAAATATTGTTGAGGGAGACTTGTCCCATAGTACGGGAAAAGACTATTGTTCACCTGATCAAAGTGCTTATAGATTTGTTATGGTTTGAGTATTTACTCGCAAGTAGCTCAACAAGAGCGCAAATAATCTGACCTCACGTCAGTGCTTTCTGATTTTTTTTTAATATTGCTCTGTTCCGGAGTTTTCGAAACGACTTTCGAACATGGTGGTTAAAGCTCCCGCCCTCCAGGCAGTGTTTTTCTTAATTTTTATGTCTCTCTTGGGATATACGAATAATAAATACGTTCCTCTTAGTGTATCAACCCATTTAAACATCAAGTTGCCTCAATTCATAATACAATAGGACCAAATCAAATAGAGCCACAATTAAAAATTTCATGAAACATCACGTTTTCGTATTGTTTCTTCTCGATGAAATCGACATATTTCACCTCAGACTGAAGAAGAGCCCTTTCCATTTAAATACCATTCGACAATCTCCTCTTGAATATGGGATGTTTCCATCGTCTACGAATGGCCTGAATTCATCATTGTATCCGAACATCTCTATCCGAGCCATCGGACGTAATAAATAAAACCGAAATTTTTACACCGCCAAACAATACCTCACCGTAGAACAATGAACCTCTGGCCCCCGGAGGCAGCCATTATAATCAATTATTGTAATTCAGTGCCTAATATTTCTCCATGTGCCTCTGGATCATGAAAAAGATATACGTGTTCTGATTGAATAGTCTAAAAGGTTAGGTAATTATGGGTGTATCTCCTTCGAATTACTATATTTTAATAGAGATTCAAATTGAAATATTAACTAAATAACAGCCTCTAGATGGGTAAGGCACCGGTATAAGGTTGGAGGAGAGATTGGCGTTTTTACATTCGGAAGAACAATCGTCTAGTTTTTTTTTTTGCTGGTTGATTATATCTAAAAATTATTGTATGGCATTTATTCCAATCAGTTATTATTTTTCATTGATGAACAGACCTTGAACAAATTCTTATTTTATTTTATTTTCATTCAAACATACACCATTTGACAGCCTAAGCCAAGTACCGAATTGTAAATTACAAGTGTTTACAAAAAGAAAAATATTGAACATCAATATTAAATTAAACTTATGAACATTACATAAACAAAAAAAAGAGAAAAAGAAAATTAACACCAAGTGCGAGATGAAAAAAAAATAACTCAATATGAGAAAAAAGAGCGCACCCAGCTTTATCATACATTTTGTGAGCCCAAAATATCTCTCCTTATGCTTGCTAGTTTGCAAGCAAAAATATCCATGATATTTTCATAAAACATATATAGTCATGACATATTCTGTACAGGGGTGAAAACTGAAGAATGTTATATCGTGGGCAAGGTAGATAAAATGTTCTAATAGTACGTACGGGCAATTTAGGTACTTGTACCCAGATTAGGCTCACCAAGTAAGGACAATCGAATAACGAGCACATCATATTTCGCAGAAATAAAAAACTTAAATAGGTGCAACGACATTCTGAAATCTTCTCAAGAAATTTTCGTGGGGTGAACCCCATTTCGGGTAAACACCGTTAATCTAGAAACATAGATACTTCAGAAATCGCCTCTGTACATTTTCTAATCTACTTGTACACTATACCCAGGGCTCCAAATTAGGCACCCGTACTCGAGCCTCGACCTCAGAAGTGCATTTGAATTGCATAAATAAGGTTCCGGTGTTTTGTAACCACTTTGAGTTCCTTGGGATGAAACCAAGTGTTTTGATGCTTCCTGAAGTGATTGAATTTATATGAGGAACAAAACCAAGTCCACGATCGAATAAGATGCCTAGGTCTTTAAATTGAATAACCTAACCAAGAACGCAACAACTAATTTCATAAAGGAAGTCTATGGTAGTTCTTTTACAGCCGAAGGACATTGATATACATTTTTGAACGTTCAAGGGAAGTAAGTTGTCCCTGCCCCAACGGTTTAGCCTATCAATGTCACCCTGCAGAACCCAACAATACTCAACAGAGTGAATGCGAAGATACAGCTTGAAGTCATCAACATAAAGAAGAAAGGAACAGATCAGGTACCAACAGATATCATTGATGAAGATTAAGAAAAGGAGTGGCCGCAATAAAGACCCCGAGGAAGCCTCAAACCCACCAGACCTATAACCAAAACACTGAACATACAGAACAAATAGAAACATATAGAAAATCGAGATTTAACCCGAAAGAAGAGTATGCCATGATCCAGTTTGCCAAACGCCTTCCTGAAGTCCATATAGGTGACATCAACTTGAGAAGACTCATCCAATGCGCTAAGCCAAGTTAGTCACTGGTGAATCCATGCTGACAATCAGAAATCTAGCTCCTCGCATGAGCATAGATGATGTTATAAAAAATATTTACGAATACTTTGCTGAAGTCTTTCAGAATCAAAAGTGGTTTATAGTACTCAATATCGCATCCTTTGTCTTTCTTGAATATTGGACTTACTTCACCATCTCTCCGAACAGTAGGAAAATGATATGTTGAAAGATACAATCTATGAATAATGGAGGGAGGTCTGACGAGAACAATCGCACAGTCCTTTAACAGGAAAGATGGAATTCTGTCAGGACATGTTGTCATATTAGATTTGCAACTTTCGAGATACTTGAGCACAACATCTTCCGTTATCTCCGGGATAGTCAGAGTTTGTGCAAAGAAGCTATCAGGTGAGCCATCCAGCGTGCTGAAATCAGTGAAGGTAATGAATGAACTGTTGAACAATAATGCAAAAAAGGCATCGATTTTGTTTTGGGGGCCAGTGATGGACTGACCCCATAGTTCATCGATCTAGAAATGGATCAAGTGTTTGCGAAGACTGTTCAAATAAGCCCAAAAATTCGATGGATTGTCTGACAGGATTGCCTCACTTGTGAAATTAGCGCAAGCCGCAGCTATTTCACTTTTTACATCTCAACGACTGTGTTTATACTCTTTCAAGAAACCAATGATTTCTGATGATCTATATTTGCATAGATACACAAGAATATTTGGTTTCAAGACGACCAATAATATAACGGGTAAACCAGGGTGGTTCGGAAAATATGCAATTCAGTATGCTATACAATGCATCACATGCCAAATTAACATTATCGTATGTACCCATGTATCCCAGTTAGTGTTCAATATATTGTCATAAAGCTTAGAAAGATCAGCCTTTCTGAAGTTGAAACACTCCTGGTTGATCCTATGACACCTATTCCGACCAGAAGTGAATGTTAGGAGAAACTCTAGGGGAAGATGATGGGCATCCACTGCTACAAAACGCAAAGAAGACTCATGTTTGATAATAGAATTCCGAGCACAAACCAGATCCAAAATACTGTCATTTCATTTTGCTGACACCGTCCGAAGAAGCTACTGGATGACCTTGTTTTCCTAACTACTCAAAAGCCAATGCATTTGTGCCACTTCAATTTTGGGCATTATCAAACTCCGCTTGACATCATTGTATAGCAGTAGTTAGATTTCTATTCGTACGGTCTACCTCTTTCAAATTTATTGACCTAGTGATAAATTCCACGTACCTACACTTGCTCATTTCAAAAATAAATAAACATCGACTTTGGATCTTCTTGAACAGCTGGTTTATTGAATTTTATTGAAAAAAAAAATCTAGAAAGCACTGACGTGATGTCAGATTGCTTTGGCGCTCTTGTTGAGCTACTTGCGAGTAAATATTCAAACCATAACAAATCTATAAGCACTCTGATAACGTGAACAATAGTCTTTTCCCGTACTATGGGACAATGTGATGCAAATATGAACGCCTATTGAATGAACAAACCTATATCTCAAATTGAAAAAACTACTCATAATTTTCCCCAAGTTTTGTTCGAAGCTATAATTCCCTTTTCCTAAAAACTTGCGTCAGTGCTTTTCTGAATTTTGACAACGTATATTATATCAGCCACCGATATTGAATTTTATCTCTATGGTTTCCCGTTATGAAAAATTTTGATTGATATTACGCCAACTGACACTGATTAATGATCCTGGCATTTGTCATTAGAATATCAATCTGTGATGGCCATCGTTCAAAGAAAATCATCGGGACGTATGTCATTTCTCCTTTCTCTTGAGTAAATGAAAAAATTATTATATTATATCTTAAGATGGAAAAGAGCTACGACAAGAAATTTGAGGATAAGTAAGATATCGATCACCTCAATATATTCACGAATTCTTGATAGAGAACAGGTTGAGTTATAGACGTAACATGAAGCTGAGATGATTCATATGAGGAACAAAACGAAATCACATGATGTAAATCCTAGAGAAGAAATTCAACACCTAAGCAAGACGCAATAATAATATTATAAAGGAAGTAATTGTATAGCTTTTTACAGATGAAGGACATTGATATACATTTTGAACGTTCAATGGAAGTAAGTTGTCCCTGCACCAACAGTTTAGCCTATCAATGTCACCCTGCAGAATCCAACAATACTTAAAAGAGTGAATGCGAAGATACAGCTTGAAGTCATCAACATAAAGAAGAAAGGAACAGATCAGGTAACAACAGATATCATTGATGAAGATTGAGAATAGGAGTGGCCGCAATATAGACCCGAGGAAGCCTCAAACCCACCAGACCTATAACCAAAACACTGAACATACAGAACATATAGAAACATATAGAAAATCGAGATTTAACCCGAAAGAAGAGTGCTTCTTGATAAGTATGCCATGACATCAACTTGAGAAGACTCATCCAATTCGCTACCGATATACTGAATTAAACAAGCCAAGTTAGTCACTGATGAATCCATGCTGACAATCAGAAATCTAGCTCCTCGCATGAGCATAGATGATGTCATAAAATATTTTTACGAATACTTTGCTGAAGTCTTTCAGAATCAAAATTGGTTTATAGTACTCAATATCGCATCCTTTGCCTTTCTTGAATATTGGACTTACTCTACCATCTTTCCAAACAGTAGGAAAATGATATGTTGAAAAAGAAAATCTATGAATAATGGAGAGAGGTCTGACGAGAACAATCACACAGTCCTTTAACAGAAAAGATGGAATTCTGTCAGGACATGCTGTTATATCAGATTTGCAACATTCGAGATACTTGAGCCCCACATCTTCCGTTATCTCCAAGATAGTCAGAGTTTGTGCAAAGAAGAAATCAGGTGAGCCATCCAGCGTGCTGAAATCAGTGAAGGTAATGAATAAACTGTGAAACAATAATGCAAAAAAGGCATCGATTATGTTTTGGAGGCCAGTGATGGACTGACCCCATAGTTCATCGATTCAGAAATGGATCAAGTGTTTGCGAAGACTGTTCAAATAAGCCCAAAAATCCGATGGATTGTCTGACAGGATTGCCTTACTTGTGAAATTAGCGCGAGCCGCAGCTATTTCACTTTTTACATGTCTACAACGGTGTTTATACTCGTTCAAGAAACCAATGATTTCTGATGATCTATATTTGCATAGGTAAGAATCTTTGGTTTCGAGACGAGCAATAATATAACTTGTAAGCCAGGGCGGTTAGAAAGGCCATTTTTCGATAAGGGGACACATTCGGAAAATAAGCAATTCAGCATGATATACAATGCTAACATGCCAAATTAACGTTATCGTATACCAATTAGTATTCAATATATTATCATAAAGCTTAGAAAGATCAGCCTTTCTGAAGTTGAAACACTCCTGGTTGATCCTATGACACCTATTCCGACCAGAAGGTAATGTTAGGAGAAACTCTAGTGGAAGATGATGGGCATCCACGGCTACAAAACGCAAAGAAGACTCCTGTTCGATAATAGGATTCCGAGCACAAACCAAACCCAAAATACTGTCATTAGCATTCAAAATTTCATTTTGCTGACACCGTCCGAAGAAGCTACTGGATGACCTTGTTTTCCTAACTACTCAAAAGCCAATGATCGAGTTGTTGCAAATCGGTCAGCACGCTTCTTAAACTGCATTTGTGCCTTTTTGACGTCCGGTGCCTCTTCAATTTTGGGCATTATCAAACCCCGCTTGACATCATTGTATAGCAGTAGTTAGATTTCTGTTCGTACGGTCTACCTCTTTCAAATTTATTGAGCTAGCGATAAATTCCACGTACACTTGCTCATTTCAAAAATAAATAAACATCGACTTTGGATCTTCTTGAACAGCTGGTTTATTGATTTATATTGAAAAAATGACTACATGTAACAAAAAATATTTGCATGAAAAATTCACTCACTGTTTTCTACAATATTTAATCACTATCCCCTTGCTATATCTGTTATACCAAAAAAAAAAATAAAAAAAAATTGAAACTGCTCCTTCTGGATGTTGCAGTTCTATTGTCAGTCAGTCTATTGTTGTATCTTTCTATCAATTCAGAAAAATAACTGTACTATCTCACACATTGATCGAAATGTTTGATTTTGATGTTTGATAATTGCAACTGTAAATATAACAAACCACTTTCAAAATGTACTGTATATTCCAACGAAATTTTCAAAATATGAATCTATTTCCTCTGAATAATGCGCTTTCAATCAATTTCAGAGCTTGCTAGCTATTTGCGGAAAATGAAATGTCTCTAAATCTTAAATCACACTGATAGAAGATACAGCATTTTCTCCATATTAAAAAAAAAATATGCAGAACTCATCGCACCTAGACAAAACGTCCAGTATCCTCAAACGAAAAGTGTAGCCACGAAGAAAATCGGAGGTAAATTGGCGTATAATAACAATAATCGGTTCCATAGTTGTGTGGAAGGCGCAAGAGACCTTCAGGCGACGGTGGCGACGCAAAATCTAGTAACGACCAATGACGGAACTAATAACTCAGTACAGACAATAATCTAGCATAACTTCTTCGTTCTTTCGGGTTTTCTATGAGCGTGGGCTTGGACATGGCTTCTTAACAAATATAAATTCATTTGCATATTATCTTTGAGGTGAATTATTCTTGAGATTTCTTAAGATAATCGTGTACTCGGGTTAGATCTGATCTACGAAAGAGTCATAAGAGTTTAAGGGGTAGAGGGGGTTTTGGTATGTTCTCGATAATCTTCCTGGTTTCTGATTCAGGGAACTAGGATATTAACTCCCACTCTTTAGGTCTCTTTTCGAGAGTTAAATGATTCTCAAATATGATATACAAGATGGTCTGGATATAAATATCAGTAAGACAAAATTAATGGTCGTTAGCAAAGAAAAGGTAAACAATTGTCAACTTACAATCGATCAAAAACCTATAGAACGAGTGAGCAGCTTTACCTACCTCGGAACCAATGTAAATGAACAATGGGATCACTCACAAGAAAGACGAAGCCGAATCGAAAAGGCAAGGTCTACTTTTAATAAAATGAGAAATCTGTTCACAAGCCGTTGTATAACATTGAATACCAAGATAAGACTTCTGCGTTGTTACGTGTTCTCGGTCTTGTTCTACGGGGTTGAAGCATGGACACTCACTGATACCACAACGAAAAAACTGGAAGCATTTGAGATGTGGCTGTATCGCCGAATCCTAAAGGTACCATGGACAGACCATATGACAAACATCGAAGTTCTCAGAAGAGTAGACAAGGAAAAAGAAGTGGTTAATACTGTAAAAATTCGGAAACTCCAATACTTGGGACACATAATGAGGAATGAAAGCAGATTTCATTTGTTGCAGGCCATTTTGCAGGGAAAAGTAATGGGAAAACGAAGTGTTGGTAGAAGACGAATTTCGTGGTTGAGAAATCTCAGGACCTGGTTCTGCATGAATACTACAGAATTGTTCCGTGCAGCAGTTAACAAGGTTAAGATAGCATGTATGATAGCCAACATCCGAAACGGATAGAAACGGTTAGAAGAAGAAGAAGAAGATGTGAAGAAATTTCTTTCGATGGTGGTTAAAAGACACGCAATGTCTGAATAGTCCGCACTAATATCGTTACCATTGATTTCCTATAAGCATAATTGTAAGGATAACATTGTAAATATGTTAGTTTTGAAATTTTCTGGCGTTTTTCCCATGGTTTTTGGATATTTTTGTGGATCTGATCATAAGAAAGATTATTGTTAAAACATTTTTCAGATTTCTGTAGATCAACTTAAATCATTCCTCTAAGAAAACGAAAAAAAAAAATGACGGACGAACTGAGAAGAAATCTGGTCATGTATTCAATACTCATCACTTCTTAATTGATAAAACAACTTTCAATAAATTTGACTTCTTATGCTGTTGAAATCCTAGTTAGTGTCTATATGAGAGTCAGTGTTACTTTCATTGTTATATTTGATTGTCAAAAAGATACACTAATTGTGCAACTTGTACAGCTGGTATCTCTGGACATTACATACATACGAGTGCAAGTTTCTGAGTTCGCCGAATGGGGGTAAGAGATAATAAAATAAAAATAGGCCTACAAGAAAAAAACCGCCGTTTCACCATAGGATGCACCAGCATTGCAAATTGGTGGATAAGTACCAACAGACACGTTACACAGTCAGCTGAGGCATCAGTCAACAACTCTAGAAAATCTTGATTGTCTATTTGTACTGTGCTTTGTTTTGTTTGTGCGCGAAAATGGCGAAATTCGAGCCGAGCTGAGGTAAGTGTTGCCTTTTGCATTTCATTCGAAAAACAATGTACGACAAAAACGTGTCGTGAATGGTTTCATAAGTTCAAGATTGGCGAATATGACGTGGAAGACAAGGAATGTCCTTCAGCAAGCGGTTTCTCATCGCTTAAAATGCTTAGGAATGATCCAGGAACTGGAACATTGGATGCCGTACGAGTTGAAGCCGAGGGACATATACCTAAAATTATGAAATGAAACGGCGGTTTACTATTTTATACGCCTATGTACAAAATAATTTTTATTTTTCATTATATTCACCTGCAACCCTTATATATTTTCAGATTCACTACCACACAAATGTTTTGAGAGATAGGCTGATAAGGTGTAGTGCTTGTTACACTACCCTGCTTGGGCTATTCATATGAGTTGGAAATTCCTGCTTCATTTCGTGGAGTATCCTTAAAGAAAGTAGTCTGGAACGTTACTTGTAGGTTCCTTTATGTGGCAGCATCGCCATATATCTGTTGACCTTTGCAGACATCGCCAAAATATCTGCATGTCACGCAGCAGAAAAACATCGTCACCCTTCGCCACGACAAACATAATCAAGGAGCAGTTTATATGCAGAAAATATATTGTAAAAGCCGGGTCACGTAACGTTTATGTTAATAACGTGAAATAAATCTCTGGCCAAAAATGAATCGCTAAGGATACTACACGTAAATGTCTAAAAATCGAGGTTCAACGTTCCAGACGGTCTCCGGGTATCGGAACATATGCTAAATATGTGAGAGCCATGTTTTTCACTCCCTTCGGGCTGGTTTTCACATGCAACCGCGGGGTGAGATTCGTATCAAGTGCAACATACTTAATGGGGCCCGAACGACTGTATTCGAGCGATAAGGGCTGAAGTGTTGTTCGTAGTCTAACGAAGGACGTTTTGTAGACGAAGGTGTTGTGTTGCGATTCACATTCGTGTTCGAGTTTCTATCTTGATGTTGATGTATATTATTGATGAGGTAGAGGAAAAGAGAAAATGATGATATCTCAAGGAGTTCTTTGATTCATTTCGCGAAAAACCTAGCAAAGGAGATCTCCTACTGAAGAAGAATAAGAAGAAGGCAACGATCTTTCGTAGGATACTACATCGGTCAATGAGTTGCGGAACTATCTTTTATTCGAAAATATCAACCAATGAGGACAAAAGATTACTGTCAGCATTTCATGACAGTTGGTTTATTATGCATATAGTTACGGTTTGAAAACGATGGATTAAAAAAATTTAGAAATTGTAGCATGTTATGCGAAATGACAAATATTTCTATTTCAACTGAAGTTCGAAGGTTTAAACAACTAGTGCTCAATATATAGGGTTGGGATAAAGTTTGGCACCGAATTAATATCTTTAAAACGAAACAGGCGATATTTTTTAAATTCATCAGCTGAGTGTAATGGACAACAATGCATCTGATGAGCATATTTTATTTAATGAGATACTTCTGGTTTAACCGGAAATGACCATTTTTTTTTAAATGGGACAACCTCTGACAAATTTTGGACTAATCGTCCAAATGTGATTATTTTTTATTTATTCACATTATTGAAGAATAGACTTGATGAATACAATAATTTAGAATAAATATAATGGGCCCAGTACAGATCCTTGCGGAACATCCAAGTTAATAGTTGTTATATTTCACTTCACATTCTTTGTAGCGGTCGATCTAGGTTTTTAATTATACGCACAACCATCTCCTCGAACAATACCACAGATATCTTCACATCAAGGGTGCCTCGGACAGTGTGCCTTCTGAAACACGTCCGTCGACGTTGCAGAATCGCATTTGGCCCTAGGCAGAGCCACCTACGACAAACATTGTTGATGTGTTTCGATGATCGCGCGCGGCGGACAAAGACAGGCGAGGCAAAAAAGACAAAAACCGATCGTGATCCGTTCACGCGTGCATGTAAACGTAATGGGATGTGCTCTCTCGTTCTCGGATTAGTTTCGAATTGGTCCGATATAATCGATTTGAAAGTCATTGGGTTCATCGGAGATAATTGCTTGTAGGTCCGTTTCCGCGGTACGGGAACTTCGGGATCGTCTCGGGAACTCTGCTATGTCTGTTATTCACGAAATTTGTGAAAAATTCATATTTTGAACAATTGTCCTGATCCTTTCATATTTATCATTGCGATTTTCACTGAAAAGTTAGATTGTTCAAGGATTAACTTTTCTAAAACCAATACAATCAAAATAAATGAAGGCTAATTCCAACTATCTTTATAGAAACACTTTTCTCAAATCTTCAGGTTGACATGTTTGAGCCTTGAATGACCATCTTCAAAGCCTAAAACTAAGGGGATGGTAAATAAATCGTAGTAAGTTGCCTGAATAAATCTCAATGTCAGTGTTGTGAACTGGGTTACTCCCTTATTTTCATTTATTCATCAGTTTAAATTTCGGGTTTATTATTTGTACACATGCGAAATGCTTTTCTTTTTTTTTGTGGACCGAACAGGTGTTTCGATACGCACGGCCAGGGAGCGAGTAGTATGCTTCGAGATTTTGAGTACGCACGTATACATATACAGCTATCGACGGCTTAACCATTACAAATTTTCGAGAAACAATTTTCTTTTCGTTAATCGCTCAACGAATTGTATGTGGATTTTAGCAGTGTATGGTGAGAGCGCTCTCAAGGATTACGACACCACAAGCTGGGTAAGTCCATAAGATAAGAGGGTATTTCGCTGTTTTACTGTTGAAAATCTTTTTTGTTAATTATAATATAATTACGGTCCTTCGAGAAAGTCTGTTCACGACATTTTGGCCCTATCGAGCCGGTTTGTATCAGTTTCAATAATTTTAATTAATTTTCAGAAATACTGTATTCTTTTAAAGGCGGCCATTTTGAACGTTGCTGTCATTTCCCCTTTTGAAAATACACGTTCTTCATTTCAATTATAGCGCATGAATTGTCATCCAAGAGGAAGCGTGCGCAATTTTATTTGTATATTCGGTCTTTCAGATCATATATCTCTGTCTCATTTGCGTTCCGTTAATCAAGGAATCATCGGCTCTTCACTCGTCAACCATAATTGACATTCGCCTGCTTTGTTTACGTTATTGAAAATAATAAACAATGCCCATCTAATTCGATTACTGACTTAAACAGTGTTTCATCTGAAATTAGAATAATAATTTCACTTCAATTACTATTCACTTACTATTCTATGCGTATTTTGTGAAGATTTTCATTATATTAGTACTTGTGGAACTCATATTGACATTTAGAAATCTCAACGTTCTTCGTTTGTTCTTCAATACTGTTTGTATTAACTAATTACACATTTTCATCGATTAGTGATTCATTTATTGTATAGTTGCTGGTTCTAATGTCGGAAATAAGAAAATTAGTGCTGAAACGAAAAACACCTTTTAATCGATTGAAAGAAATTTATGAGTATGGTGTTGGTTCTTCGAATGATCAATTTTATGAACAGAATTTTTTTGCTAGGACAGAATTTGTGGAGACAATATATGAGGAATTTCAAGAATTTCACAATCTTATAATTTCTTTAATTGAAGACGATGCAAAGTTTGATGAGGAAGATGGGATAAGAATTCTGGCAGATCAATATGTGTACGGAATTAGAAGTAAAAAATTGGAGTTATCTTCCATTGCCTTGAAATCCAATAGCAACAACCTCAATGACATATCAAATTCGGGCAATGGCTTGAAAGCAAACTTGCCCAAAATTAATTTACCTATTTTTGAGGGTAACCTAAAATTGTGGCCTTCATTTTTCGATTTGTTTAATAGCATCATTCATAATAATTCAAGTTTGAGCAAGATTGAAAAATTCCATTATTTGTTAACATCTTTGAGAAACGAACCTTTCAATTTACTAAAAGCTATTCCAATGGTTGAGGACAATTATGAAATAGCGTATGATGCACTCACTAGTAGATATCAGAATAGACGTTTTTTAGCTACAACCTATTTCAATGAAATTTATATGGCTCAACCTTTACAGAAACCTTCTTCTAAGGAGTTGAGGCATTTATTAGACATATTTTCGGAAAATCTTGCTGCACTCAATGTTTTGAAATTCGATACTGATTCATGGGATTTCGTAATGTTCAATATTTTGTTACAAAAATTAGACGCTAAAACTAGAACAGAATTTGAGCTTGAGCATAGCACAATGGATATGCCTACATATAAAACTCTCACAACATTTCTTACTAATCATTGTAAGGCTTTGGAATCTGTACAATGCATGATACCATCGACATCATCATTTATTTCGAAACATAAAGGTACAACCCTCAGGTTACCACTTCGGATAGAAATACAAGTCCTCTCTTCAAGAAGTCTTCAACAACTTCAGCCTATTTAACGTCTTCTGGCGATCAACAAAATTGTATAGTTTGCTCAGCTTCACACGCTTTATATAGGTGCCACATCTTTCTGGCCAAAACTCCATCTGACAGATTTGCTTTTGTGAAACGTAATAACCTTTGTGTTAATTGCTTGCGTGGGTCACATCATGTAGGAAATTGTCCATCATCAATTACTTGTAAAATATGTGGGTATCAGCATCATACAACTCTACATTTAAATATTCGTAAACCTGATGCATCTAAGAAAACTGATTTCGTGGCAACCACTTCGGGTTCAACAGGGATAGTCGAAGATGATTTGTCAAAAACAATGGCCCTGAATACAGCGAACGCACCATTTCCTAACTCTGGTCCCAAAGACACCGTCGCACTGCAATGCAGCACTTCAGATTTCGCTATGATGCAATCAACTGTCCTGCTCTCAACTGCCGAAGTTGATATTAGGGATGGTAGAGGAACTTTCAGAAGGTCCGCGTTCTTCTTGATACCGCTAGCATGGCAAATTTTATAAGCGAACGTTGTTTTAATCGTTTGGGGTTGAAAAGACGTCGTTGTTCCCTTCCTATAGAAGGGCTGAATAATCAAACTTCTTGGTCAACTAAAGGTATCACCCAATGTTTAATAAAACCATGCGGTAAAGATGGTCCCACTTTCTCATTTGAATCTATTATTCTCACAGAACTCTGTTCAAATCAGCCAAAAATACAGTTTAATACCCATAATTGGTCTCACATAAAAGATCTAACACTGGCGGACAGAAGATTTTCGACACCTGGCCCAATAGATATGCTAATTGGAGCTGAGTTGGTGCCTTTTATATTGAGTTCTGGGCGTATCTTTGGCAGACAAGGTACTCCAGCAGCGCTTGAAACAGTTTTTGGATGGGTTTTACAAGGAAAGATTGAATGTTCACCAGTTTACACTTCACTTCTGAATTGTCACGTGGCCCTTGAACCTCAGGTCGATTTTACACTTAAAAAATTTTGGGAGTTAGATCAGGTTACTAAAACTAGTCCAATACTATCTCTTGATGATCAAAAATGTGAGAATATATATAAAAACTCGGTTCATCGAGAAATTTCCGGAAGATTCGTTGTTTCCCTTCCGTTTAAGCATACAAACCCTGACTTTGGAGATTCATATTCACAGGCCCTTCAGCGATTCATTTCCTTAGAGACTCGGCTCAATAAAACCTTCAGTTATATACAGCATATTCTGAATTTATGAAAGAATACATCCAACTCAATATATTTCTGAGGTTAGCATTTCTGATTACAAGTCTTTAACAGCCTTTTATTTGCCTCATCATTGCGTTATGAAACCAGATAGTACATCTACTAAGCTTCGAGTAGTGTTTGATGCAAGTGCCAAGAGTTCGAGGGGTATAAGCTTGAATGATACACTTTTCTCAGGTCCAAAGCTTCATCAGGACTTGTTTGTAATTTTATTAAAATTTCGCATTCATAAAGTAGCCTTTATTTGTGATATCAAACAAATGTACTGTCAGATACTTATACAACCTGAACAAAGACGATTTCAGAGATTTCTCTGGCGTTTCTCCAGAAATGAAGAAATAAAAGAGTACACTCTCAATAGAGTTACGTTTGGGGTTTCTTCTGCACCATATTTGGCCTTAAGGACCCTTAAGGAGCTGGCATATTTGGAACAAAAATCGTATCCTGCTGCTGCTAAGCTGATACAAGAATCGATCTATGTCGATGATTTCTGCGCAGGCGCCTCATCGATTGAGGAAGCCCTTCATTTACAAACAGAGTTGATTGCTCTACTCAAACGAGGAGGTTTTGAGTTGCGAAAATGGGCAAGCAATCATCCTTCGATTCTTACAGCTGTTCCAACGATAAACACACAAATGCCACTCAGTTTTGACACAGACGGTCCCAAATTCATAAAAGTTTTAGGTCTCCAGTGGGATCCCACTTTAGATATTTTCTCTTACTCCTTCTCTGAAACTAATTCTGCAAATACTAAGCGAGGGATCCTTTCACAAATCGCAAGGATTTTTGACCCTTTAGGCTTTTTATCACCTGTTATCTTTCTTGCAAAACATCTTATGCAAAGATTATGGCTTTCAAAATGTGATTGGGATAGCCCAGTCACTGGAGACATTTTGGATGCTTGGAGTCGCTTCAAATCGGAGCTTCCTGAATTATCCAGAATAGAGTTGCCTAGATGTCTGATTTCTGAGAACGTATCTCGCTTGGAGATGCATGGTTTTTGTGACGCTAGTACAACGGGTTATGGCTGCGTAATATATTTCAGATTTATTGCAAATTCTGGAAGAATTAGGATTATACTTGTTTCTGCGAAATCGAGAGTGGCACCCCTTCGTGTTGTTTCTTTGCCACGATTGGAACTTTGCGCTGCACATCTTCTGTCAGATTTAATATCTTCCGTAAAAGAAGCCTATTCAGAGCTTCTCTCTTTCGATGCTATATATGCGTGGTCCGACTCGCAGGTGACACTTGCTTGGCTAGCATCTTCTCCACATAGATGGAAGACCTTCATCGCCAACAGGGTGTCGTATATACAGGATATCATTCCCACGTCCTCATGGAAATATGTCCCTACTGAACTTAATTCTGCTGACTCTGTAAGTAGAGGAATGTTTCCTTCTCAACTATTAGACAGTGTTTCGTGGTGGCAAGGACCGAGTTTTCTTCAAAGTACTGAAGAAAGTTGGCCTGAGCAGCCTCATCTGATTCAGGACAGTGACGTCTCACAAGAAGAAAGACCCCAAACTGTTTTGCATGTTTCAGTCATGACTTCTCCTATAACAAGTTTACTCACGGGATTCTCATCTCTAAGAAAAATTCAACATATTCTCTGTTATATTCTACGTTTTATTGCAATGAAAACTAAATCCAAAATTTATACTTCAGTTATTTTGACAAAGGAGGAAGAATATTATGCCTTCCAGGTGTTGGTCAAACATGTTCAAAACGAATGTTTTACGGACATTTTCACAGCTTGTCGAGGGAATGCTTGTCTGCCTGAACCTGTCAGAAAGCTCGCTCCCTTTATTGTTGAAGCAGGATTGATCAGGGTGGGTGGTCGTCTCAGAAAGTCAACCCTTTCCTTTGAGGTTAAGCACCCCATTTTGCTGCCAAAACGTCACAGGTTCACAGACCTTGTGATACAACAAACTCACGATGAGAACTTACATCCGGGGCTAAAAACTCTACATAACATTCTGGTACAAACTTTCTGGATACTCTCTCCACGAAGTGCAATTTATCGCTGCTTATCTAGGTGTGTTCGTTGTTTTCGTACTAAACCGCAACTACATGTACCTTTTATGGCCGATTTGCCGTCTTTTCGAATTTCACTAGTGAAGGCATTCTCTCACGTTTCGGTGGACTATGCTGGCCCCTTTAATATACGCCTAGGAAAACATAGAGGTACAAAAACCTTCAAGGCATATATTTGTGTTTTTGTATGCTGCGCTACAAAAGCAATACATTTAGAGTTGTCTTCAGATTTATCTACTGATACCTTTGTAGCAAGTTTTCGCCGTTTTATTGCTCGGAGAGGCAGAGTATCTGACATATATTCGGATCAAGGTACGAATTTTAAGGGCGCTTATAATAAGCTTGTATCATTTGCGCAAACTGCCGCCAGAAAATTGTCCATCAATTGGCATTTTAATCCCCCTGCAGCGCCACATTTCAATGGCCTGAGCGAGGCCGGAGTTAAATCAGTCAAGACTCATCTTCGCCGAGTTGTAGGTGAGCAAATCATGACGTATGAGGAGTTCTATACCTTGCTCACACAGATTGAGGCACTTTTAAATTCTCGGCCCCTTTCTGCGATTAGCGACGATCCTAACGATCTAACCCCTTTGACTCCAGGTCATTTCCTGACTATGGAGACACTCAATAGTTTTCCGGAACCAGATTTGTCAAATATTTCGTTAAATCGGTTATCGCGATGGCAAATGGTGCAGAGAATGAATTCCGATTTTTGGAAGCGGTGGAAGGAAGAGTATTTGCACACGTTACAGCAGCGTTCAAAATGGTTGAAGTCTTCGCCCAATATCAAATTGGGTATGTTAGTTATCATTAAACATGAGTCTAGACCTCCCTTAGAATGGTCTCTCGGCCGAGTTATCAAGTTGCACCCTGGTGAAGACGGGGTAGTTCGGGTAGTTACTCTAAAAACTCAAAATGGGACATATCAGCGTCCTGTCATAAAATTGTGCCCTTTACCTGGCCAATTTTCATAATGTATTCACTTCTTTTTCTTTATTTTTAATATTTCAAATCATGAAGTTTCAATTTCATTTTCATGAAGTTTCAATATTCATTTTTTTCATTATTTTTGTTCCTATTTCATAATTAGGAAAAACTAACAAGTTTTTGGTGGGTGGAAAATGTTGTGAACTGGGTTACTCCCTTATTTTCATTTATTCATCAGTTTAAATTTCGGGTTTATTATTTGTACACATGCGAAATGCTTTTCTTTTTTGTGGACCGAACAGGTGTTTCGATACGCACGGCCAGGAGCGAGTAGTATGCTTCGAGATTTTGAGTACGCACGTATACATATACAGCTATCGACGGCTTAACCATTACAAATTTTCGAGAAACAATTTTCTTTTCGTTAATCGCTCAACGAATTGTATGTGGATTTTAGCAGTGTAGTCAGAGTGGAAAGTTAAGACTTCAAAAAGACACTAAAAACAATTTAGAAAGCACTGACGTGAGGTCAGATTGCTTTGGCGCTCTTGTTGAGCTACTTGCGAGTAAATATTCTAACCATAACAAACCTATAAGCACTCTGATCAGGTGAACAATGGTCTTTTCTCGTACTATGGGACAATGTGATGCAAATATGAACGCCTAATGAATGAACAAACCTATATCTCAAATTAAAAATAACTACTCATAATTTTCCCCAAGTTTTGTTCTAAGCTCTTCTCCTAAAAACTGTCAGTGTTTTTCTGAATTTTGACAACGTATATTATTTCAGCCACCGAGATTGAATTCTATCTCTATGATTTTCCGTTATGAAAAATTTTGATTAATATCACGCCAACTGATACTGATTAATGAGCCTGGCATTTGTCAATCGAATATCGATTTGTGATGGCCATCGTTCAGAGAAAATCATCGGGTCCCCTTCATGTCATTTCTCTTTTCTCTTGAGTAAATGAAAAAAATGATCAAATCTTTAGATGGAAAAGAGCTAGGACAATGAAATTTGAGGATAGGTAAAATATCTTATGAGATAGTGAGTATTGAAAAAATTTTTTTTGGAATTTTCAAAAAATTTTCTGCGAAATTTTTCGAGCCGTTTTGTTGCAGCCTCCCTCAACAATATTTCAAGTATCAACTTGATGGGATGGTTATTCTAATAGTTATTGAGGAAACAAAATTTCAGATGCTCATAACTACTGAACCATTCGACAGATTTGGCCCAATAACGAACTTGACCGAGATATTTGGACAATTAACCTATTCTGAAAATATGAAAACTCTAGCTCATCTCTTTTGGATGCTAGAGAGGATACGGCTGGCAGGACAGACTCAACTTTCGCCACGGATTCTTCATCAGAGAGTCGAACCCAATCGATTGAGACCATTTTCGGCTCGATATTCCAAAATTACAGACATTTGGGCAAAATTTGGGCACTCTATTCGGGTGAACAAGAGCGCCTAAAATGACAAATAATGAAACAATATTAATTGATGTGCAGGGTATAATTTCAATAATAACATAATGCAATTATGTTATTAAATAAATAAGCAATCTACAAGCATCGTAAACTGTAAAATCTCCTAATTAAAAGAAACGACAATTCCGAAGAACCATCGCTCCAATGGTACGAGCTAGCGACGATAGTAGTTGCATTTGGGAGTCACGTTTTGTCGACATCTACGACAATGGAGAAAGCGAAGCTGGTTCAGCCTTTAAGATGTAGATGGCTTGTTTTAGACATGTCTGTAAAGTTCCTGACGTTCACCGTTTAGACTGACAATCAGTGCTACACTGGCATTTGGGCTCTTGATTCTGTGGAATATCATACGTCAATCGTGTCTAGCTAGCACCATTCGGAATTGATGTTCCTTTTTATTAGCTTACTCTGCCGTGCCGGTATGAAGGCATTATAAATATTGCATTCTAACATGCATCCACTACATTCTGTTGTGTTCTACCGACCAGATATAATAATAATAATAATAATAATAATAATAATAATAATAACAATTTATTCATCCTGTAGGACATGTACATAAATTTATAGGACAAGTCAAATTAGAAAAGTAAACTTAGAAGAGTAAACAAAGGTGCAGTTAATCAGTGATACAATCATCATAGTATTCTTTGACAGTGTAATATCATCTACTTAATAACAAGCTTTTAACTTTCTTCTTGTATTTATTATAATTGAGAGATACTTATTCCTAATGGTAGATGATTGGAAATGTCATAGCTTTTCCAGGTCCTAAGTAACAAGATTCATATGATTACAATGAGAATCCCACAAGAAATGGAATAAATCTTTTGATGCCAAAATATGCATGACTATTATCAAAAACCTTCTACAAGAGATCATTTCAATTGATATTGTCGTTTGAATATTATAGGTGAAAAAGCAATTTTTGTATGAAATTTCATACCCTAAACCTTTTGAATGGGGACAAATTTGGAAAAATGTTATAGGAAGAAAATGTTTCTTTAGACGTCAAGAATCTATGGTTGAAATTAACGCAGTGGTCAAAGACTCACCCTGTATATAACACTTGCTCAGATTCATCGTTGTGGCTTACATAGTTGTAAAATAACATCTAGAAGATCAATATGAATTAAAGACGACATTTCTAAATATTTACCCGAAAACATCGAGTACCAGAGTTAAACATGTTTTCAATGATAACCGAATTAATTTTACGTTCTTGCAAGATCAATATATGAAGATTTTCAACTTGTAGAGATAAACTAAAACATCTAGATATAAAGAAAAAAAGTTTTGGCAGGAGAGACTGTACTTTTCCCCAGAATCCGAGTACTAAAACTCTTCCTTGATTGTATATGAACAAATCAATCTATCAATATATTTCTCTTGTCATGCGTCAAGTTCAGTGATTCCGGTAGCTATGTTTGGTTGAGCATAGAACGCGTAGTTTCATCCCCCTGGTGGCGACTGCTGATGAATGAGCTGGTGCGTTGTCGTGGTGGAAGAGTAATTTTGTTTTGTGCGAAAGGGTGCGTTTTTAGTTGAATGCGGCGTCAAATTGATCTACTGTAGTATTGCCCTGTTATTGTCTCTTCCATTTACAAGTAGTCAATGAGGATTATTTCTTGGGAATCCCAAACACAGCGGCTATAACTTCTTCAGCCAATGGCACCGCCCTTGTTTGCCTCGGAGTACTTTGGAATGGATAAGTCCACTGCTTCGACTGTTCCTTGGTTTCCAGTGAACAGTGGTGGATGCAGGTTTCGTCAACTGGTTTGGATTGGCCTTAAATAGGTGCAGACAATCCTTCGAAGTTGTCTTACGATTTCGTTTCTGGTCCACGATCAGCAAACTGGAAACCCATCTTGCCGATAGCTTCTTCATCTCCAAATATTGATACAAAAATTGTGCACGCGTTCTTATACATTTCAGCATACTCTCTGATCTCCATTCGTCGATCGGTCAACATGATATCATGGATTTTATCCACCATACTATACCATATACTGATGAATTCTGCTGTCAAATCAAATCGAATAATATTTTTTCTCCACATCAGCTACATTAAATGTATTTAGGAATGGAAAAACATATCAAATTTATAAATCAATACAAAAATGTGTGCACTGGAATTATTCCTCTTTTATGCAGAAGTCCAGGAATTCTTGGTTCCTGGTTCGCTGCGCTGAATGTAGTCTAGAATTGTTCTTCTAAATAAATTGGAGTCGATCAGTAATTGAATTTTCCTTGGTAACAAGTTGAATAATTTGATACACATGTACCTTGTTCCTTTCTCTGTAAGGTATAGTGAGTGATGGTACCATAAAAGGTTGCATCCGTCTGGTGTTGATCAAGTTCAGATGATGACAGAAAATATTTTTATTATTATGTAGGAACATTAAGATTTTAGAGATGAACTCTCCATAAAAAGAGACAATTCTGTTTTCCCTTAAGTGTCCCCTGCATGACTCTCTATAACCCATCCTGAGCATTGTTCATAAAGCCAGCTTCTGGGTGTAGAAAATTTGTAATGTGTCTGAGCTACTTCCCCAACATATGATTCCATAGCTCAATTTGGCGTGAAACATGGCAAAGTATATAGATATCAGAACAGATAACTCTACTTGATCTCGAAGAACCCTGAGTGTATACACAGTAGACTTTAATTTTATTTAGATTTTCGTCTATTTGAGACGTTACTCTATATTTGTATTCAAAAAACACAATTGTAACATTTATTTCAATCGTATATAAGCTCTCACTCTTTATTTCAGTGAATCAAACCTTCAAATTTAGCTATATGGCTTACCATATCGTCTGCTAAATTCATGTCAAAACTGAAAAACTCAGTCTGCACTGAATGCACAGCCTGCCTTGTTTGCTGTTCATAAATACCGTGCAGTTTTGTCCACATCTGATGAGCAGTTTCGCAGGCGACGATCAGGGTCATGACACTTGAATCAATTGTCTTGATGATAATTTGACAAGCTGCGCGATCTGCCTTGTCCCAAATTTTCATCGACGCCTCGTGAGCCGCAATTTGAGCCGCCGTAGCATTGGCCACCAGTTCCGGTTTTACTAACTCGCCGACACTCACTTCATACGCTTGGTCAGTTGCCCGCAATAAAGGCTCATCTAATTAGACAACGTATCACCACAACATTTATTGACTGAATTTAATTGACAGAAATCAGAAAAGTGACTAAAGACAGTATTTGTCATTAGGTTAATGGAACATAGTTTATAATCAAATATCATAGTTTTACATCAATACTTATCATTTCAAGCTAAACTGAAACAGCTACATCGAGAACCTTCAACTCTCATTCCATACTGACTCTTGAACCACAAAAACGTGAACAATCCAATGACATAACATTTCAATAAACCGAATCACCGTCAATTCCCCACATTCCAGAAATCGGCGAGTGAGTTATCATCTCGCGTTTTAAAGGTCGCCATCGGCATGCCCAGAATTTTTTTTTCGGAGCATCGAGTTAAGCCCATGCAGCAGCACCCACACGGCATTGTGCATCGACCAGTTTCTTGAACGTCGTCGTACCACTGCACCCAAACTGACCCGGGGCTAAGAACTATCCTGGTTTTCTTACAACCGTACTTTATTAACTGATTCTTTCGGACTCGGAACAATTACTCTGGAATCGTTATTGGATGGACGCATTTTTGCGATCTTCGACACTGACGAAGATCTTGGTTATTGATTATAATTGCATAATGACTGCAGGATATCGGTTTTCGCGAAATTGAAAGTGGAGGTGTCTTTGAAGTTGAGTTGTTGAGGGTGGATCGCTTCTTAAATATTGATAAAAATAATAGTAATTCATTAATTTTGTTGAATCATTACAAAAATGAAACACAAAAAAATTAAATAGATACATTAAGGACTACAGTCTTCCTCCAATTAATAAAAACTCGGATACAAGGTACTGTTCTAAATCTGATGATAAATTATGTTGTTTTCTCGAAAGATTTTATCATTTTTTATATACCGAATATCATTGAGAAGGTATTGTTGCCATTGTGATTAAAAAGTGTGTGAAACCAAGCAAATATTTCTGGAATTATTAAATTATGGATACTGCAGTAGATTACCTATTTGTTTTCATATTTTTGACAATTTTGATCTTCTGGTTTTAACGGAATAATTTCAATTTTTAAAATTTGCAGAGGAACACCCTGTATATTATTTTAGTTACTGATGAAACGTTTTATTACGAGTACAAAAATATGGGGTTCGATATTTTTTATTTCAATACCTTCCGGGATATTAACAGAAAAGTATCTAAAGAAAGTGAAAATCTAAAATTCTTTGAAGAAATCGTAATCATCAACTAAAACTAAGTGGTTTTCAAAACATTTAAACTTAACTGAACTGAACTTATTGTATTAGATGTTCAATTAACGGTACCGGCACTGCCGGAAACGTCGCGAATTTTTATTATATTTTAAATAATATTACACCCTGCAAATCAAATACTGTTATTCTATCAGAAATCATACAGGGTAAATACTTTTTTTTTTCTTCCTCGTTGGAATTTCAAGAAAGCGAATTGGATTGAATTTGTTAAGAAGGTAGACAGTGATATCAGATGGATTAAACCCACTCATGATAACTATCACAGATTCTTAGGTGTTGTGAAAGCCGCAGCAAAAATTTCGTTCCAAGAGGTTTCCGGAAAGATTATATTCCAGGTTGGTCGAAAGAAACCGATAATCTGTACAAGGACTATCAAAAATCACCATCCGTTGATAAATGTGAAAGGCTTATGAATTCTATCAATACAAGCCGAAAAGAGAAATGGGATAGTGTTGTATCAAAAATGAATTTAACCATTCGAGTAGGAATTCATGGGATATATTGAGAAAATTAGGTGAAGCTACTCCTCTTACCTCCTCATCATCAAAAATTGATCCCAATTTAATCGCACGCCGCCTAGTTAATGTCTCTGAATCAGTCAATTTATCCCAATCTAAAATGAGGAATATGAAGAAAAAATTGTAGATATTCAGGAGATCAGCTCCTACTTTAGAACATGTGTCACATCCATTCAACATAGATGAATTGTGGGCTGCAATCAAATCTACCAAATCTCGAAAGGCAGCAGGTTTTGACGGAATTTATCCAGAATTCATCAAACATTTAGGAAAAAAGGCCTTGTCTTGGTTATTGTCTTTCTATAACAATATTCTGAATTCGGGAATCTTTCCTTCCGAATTTCGTAAGGCTAAAGTAATAGGTATTTTGAAACGTGGAAAAAATCCTTGTGATCCTAGTAGTTATCGACCCATCAGTTTATTGAGTGTTCCTTTCAAGATATTAGAAAGGCTAATCCTTTTCAGAATTGAATCTTCTATAGAAAATGCTTTACAAAATTTCCAGGAGGCTTTAGAAAAACAGAAATTGTTCGGATCAGGTTCTCAGCCTTACAACTTTCATAGAATCAGGCTTCAATGATAGGTTGAAAACAGGAGCTGCTTTCATCGATTTATCTTCGGCATATGACACTGTGTGGAAAGATGGATTAATTCTCAAACTCTATACCCATCTGAAATGTGGGAAAATGGTACGATTATTAGAAAATATGTTATCTGATAGAAGGTTTCGTGTTTTTATTGACAATAAGAGTAGCAACTTCAAAACATTGAAAAACGGTCTTCCTCAAGGATCACTTTTAGCTCCTTTACTTTTCAATTGATATCTAAGTGATTTGCTCACTACATCATCTCAAAAATTTGTTTATGCTGACGACATTGCTATTGCTTACGAACATTCGGATTTCCATACTCTGGAAAACATATTGTCATCTGATTTGGAAATTTCAAAGAATTATTTTATTGAGTGGCGATTATGTCTAAATCCCAACAAAACAGAGGTATCTTGTTTCCATCTGAATAATCATGAAAAATATAGAAAATTAGCTGTAACTTTCAATGATTCTCCTATCAAACACAATTTCTATCCAAAATACTTAGGAGTTAAATTAGATTCATCTCTCAATTACAAGGCTCATTTAAATGATCTGAGTCTAAAACTGAAAACAAGGAATAATATTGTTCAGAAATTAGCTGGATCGTCTTGGGGTGCTGATGCTTCCACTCTTCGCACAGCATCTCTAGCCCTAGTCTTTTCTGCAGCTGAGTATTGTTGCTCTGTTTGGTTTAATAGTGCACATACACAAAAAATTGATGCACAATTGAATACATCCATGAGAATAATTACTGGCACCATAAGATAAACACCGGTTCATTGGTTACCAGTATTGTCTAATATTGTCCCTCCCCATATTCGCAGACAGACTGCAGCTCTGAATTCTTGGAATAAATATCATTCTTTTCCCAATTTATTCCCAATTATTTCATATTTTCCACAAAATAGAATTCCCAGATTGAAGTCACGTAAACCATTATGGCATAATACGTTCTTCAATATGAACATAAGTGATAAAGAATTATGGAAGACTGAGTGGAACTCTTACGAAATGTTCAATAAGTATCTCGTTTCTGATCCTTCTGAAAAAGTTCCTGGTTTTGATCTTCCAAGACAAATTTGGACAGTTCTTAATCGTTTGAGAACAGGTCATGGCCGTACCAATGGCATGCTATTTAAATGGAACTCAGTTCCTAGCGCAAGTTGTGAATGTGGAGAAGCAGAAGAAACAATACCTCATCTCATCAATAGTTATCCCATATATAAATTTCAAGATGGTTTTAGGGCTATTCATGATGTTTCCAACTCTTTCTTGGAATGGGTTATAAATTTCAAACGAATATGATACGTATTTTTGTTATTCAGTTCTTGTTTCTGCTTTTGTCTTTTTATTTCCAGATTCAATGTGAGCACCTTCAAGAAGTCTCTTTCTCCATCAATAGAAGATTACTCTTGAAGAAAGAAGTCCCTGAAATATATTTCAGCTTATTTTTGTATTTTCACACTTAGACGGGGAGCCAGGGTTTTTTTTTTACTGGGGTTTTTTCCCTAGGCTTTTATGTCATACGCCGAACTGTATGACACCCCGTCACTAACCCCTGATCTATATGCTTTATTGTTTGCTAACTAAATATTGTCAGCCAAAAGTTCAAAAGAATATATATATATATACTTTCATTCCATTAAATTTTTTTTCTTCAGTAACTTTTGTGTTAATATCTCGGTAGATATTGAAATAAAAAATATTAAACCCAATATTTTGGTACTCGTGATGAAATGTTTCATCACTGAATAAAAAAATATGCAGGGTGTTCCATTGAAAATTTTGAAATTGACGTTACTTCTGCCAAAACCGTTAAATGTTAAAAAATATAAAAACAAATAAACAATCTACAGCTGTTTTCATCTTCCAAATTCCATTTTGATATCTATATTTCCAGGAATATTTACTTGATTACACACATTTGCCCAATGAAAAATTGATTTTAATTGAAGAAGGTTATTCAAAATTTTGTTTTCAAGAAGCTTCTACTATCTTCCAAATGAAAAATCAATCAATCTCGTTCAATTTTGAGGGGCTAAAGCGCCCTCTCTCTGGGGGTTGCTCGTTCAAGCCTCAAAAATACGCCAAAAAATGTTCTTTAAATGAAATCGTTCGATCTATTTTTCCCCAATCACCATGGAATAAAAATATAAGTACAGGCTCCGTCTGAAATCCAATAAAAATTGGAGAATCTTTCAAAATCCTGTTTCATTGTGCCAAAAAAATATAAAAAATTAATTTCATCAAAGATTCAGTGGTGAAAGAGTTGACGAATAATCAATTAAGAGCTTTGAGATTCCGATTGCAATAAAACCATACCCGTAAAAATTACTATCATGTAACCAACAGCCGGTTCTTCGAACAATCATCTAAATAGATGACCGTACGATGATTATCCAAATCTCATCAAATCAATAACTCACCAACCGCTTCATTCAATGTAACGAAAAATAGCAAATCTCAAAAGACCACACATACTGATCTCTAACAATGCCGGCTTTCCCATGCTTATCCTTGGATATCTTCCTCAGCAGGAAGCAGCACGCACTCATTAGCCATGTCAAACTATAAGTACATGGAAACAAATGATATATGCCTATACAGTGTGTCTTCGATATACACTCATATATTATTTGCGACGGAGCGTTATGCTCCAGGTCATATTTAAATGACATCCACTCAGACGAGTTCCTGTAATGTTTCATTGTTAGATATTTAGTGCATATTTGTCATGTTACCATTTCAGAGCATCTTGTCGTGGATTATTTGTCGTCAGGGAAACTGAAATTTCTGTTTCTCTTATACGATATGAATCAATGTATGTTTTTTCGAACATTAAATAAGTCATTCTAGATTTCAATAATCTATAAAAATCTAATCAAATTTGAAATCACTTCAGCAGTTCAAACATTTCCCCAATTCTTTATTATTGGTTGATGTGTTCACATAATCTTACTTCTGAACCATAGCTTACTTATTCTATTTTTATATTTCTAATTGAATCGCATTCAGATCTCTTTGAGTGGTTATTACTCCTTTATTACCATGAGGGTATACTGTCCAATACCTACACGTCCAAGTGGTCGGCATTTTCTCAAATTACACGGTTATGTATGATTATTATTGCAGAATAGCTGACAGATACAGGTTCATTTCAATTATGAGTACCTATTCGCCGATGGTTTAAGAACCGTATTTCTCCAAGATAGAACAATACGTCGTAAAAAGGGTTGTACTTGATTTTTATTCAAACGAAAAATTAAATTATTTCATCTGTACATTTTGAAGTTTCGAAATAGTTTCCAAAATGATGAAACATTGATCTTTATCATTCTGTTTATGGAACAATAAACTTGAACCAAAAAGATACCAGAAGGTACAACGTGAGTAAATAATTTCATATGTATACATGTTATCTTAAATCTGAAGACGGTTTACAACCTCATGATTCAAACACGAGATATGTATCTACTAATTGTTTCGACATATCGTTGAATATGCATATTTGCATAATTAACTGTTAACATTTCTCACATCTGCACCTCCTTATTATAATATTAATAACCTTTCTCATATAAATTATTGCAATCCTCAGAATGTGAACATCAAGATCTGAAAACTATTGTTGCATAGATTATTGTCTGCATTATACCTTAGATTAATTCACAGAAAATGATTTGAATTATTGATGTACGATCATTTGCATTATTAATAGATTATTATTATTTTGAATTTTGTAGTCTTATGAAAGAAATAAGTGATTTCAGATTGATTTCTATGTCGAAGAAACGTGGTATTTGGCCTTCAAGCTTTAGGTTTCCAAACAAATATTTGTTTTAATATTGAAGGATTTTCGATGATGGACTCGTATCAATTGTCGCCATATGTAATACCATAGATGTGCTTCCAACCAACGTTTCGTTCGTTCTACAATTTCAGGGTGAATTTTCTTCGAAACAAGCAGAAACTGTTTATAAATTATTTAATTTCCTTTAAAGGACGTAATTCTTGGCATTCATTAAATTAAATACGATTTGTCACTTATCTGTTTCTGCTTTCTTCAGAACAAATTCAAGTTGAAAATATTAAATGATGTCTACCAAAACATAATTGGATTACAAAATAAATTTAAAAATATCCTATAAAAAAACCTATGGTGTAATCTGCAGTACCTGCGATGAGAGCATATGCTAAGGAAAAAACCCAAAGGGTTCAAGTTGCATTTGAAAAATTTCGAACAATATATGATCGAGCAATATGCACTTGAACCCAAAAAATGGAACAGATCATAAGTTGATACTTTCATCATTTGGCAACATAGAAGAGATTCAATCGATAGATACCTTCAACATCTGTACAACCCAAAGGAATTCATTAAATACAAAATGGAACTCGTGAAAGATAGACAACTTCCATTTTTATATGTACTTGTACATAAACGAAATGGAATCCCAAGTACCACTGTGTGTTACAAAGCAACAAATACAGGACAATATCCACACTTGAACTCAAAGTCTTGTTGGATTCAGTTATGAAGGCCGAATCGCCTGACTGGATTGAATCACGAGGACCGAATCGCTTGAAGTTCGCAGGAACTCGTCTGTTATACCCATTTCTTGGTCTCCCACCACTCGTTATCGACATACACGACCAAGAGTGGGGCATCGACACGCAGAACTGCTGAGCTGACGGTCGCTGACGTGAGCTACCATCAGCAAGTTAGCTAAGTTTAGTGATTTATCCCGAATCCAGAGATTTTCACAGTGAAACGGGATGAAAAGGAGTTTTATTATGTATATCGCAGAATTTTGGACGACCAATACAAATCCTTTTTACTCACTAAATAATTTAATTTTGATTTACATGTATTTGCCATATTCGATTATCAGAGTTGAGGAAATTTTGTCAGTATTTAACTTGTGCATAATCAAAACAACAGATGTGTTGAACGATGTATGTCATTAAAATGATATCAGAAGCTTTTATGGGATCGAATTTTATCAGTACTTTGAATATAAGTGATAACTTGTTGATGAAATATTTTTTCATAACTTGTTCCGAAAGTATTTCTCTCTCACTTCTAACCCAAACTGCGGTGCGAGTCGAGTAATGACATCAAGAAAATAGCTAGTTCAACAATCATCATCATCATCATGATTAACTAATGAAAGAGAAAGGATATATATATATATATATTCTTTTGAACTTTTGGCTGACAATATTCAGTTAGCAAACAATAAAGCATATAGATCAGGGGTTAGTGACGGGGTGTCATACAATTCGGCGTATGACATAAAAGCCTAGGGAAAAAAACCCAGTAAAAAAAAACCCTGGCTCCCCGTCTAAGTGTGAAAATACAAAAATAAGCTGAAATATATTGTATGGACTTCTTTCTTCAAGAGTGGTCTTCTATTGATGGAGAAGAGGAAGGATATATGTGTAAAAAAGAAATAACGTACCGAAAACATAAGGAAATACACATATTTCCTACAAATCAACATGCAGGTAAATTCTAGGGATTTTTAAAATATAATCTGGCGATGGCAATGAATTTGACCTGGCATCTCTGCCCGTCATTACCTTTCCATTACCTCGCCCGGTAATTGACGCAGCACGAAATATCTATGTAATGTGAAAAAACGCATCCATACTCCAATACAATAGACAAGGAGAGAAAATTACAGAAAGATATCTCAAAGAAGCAGAATCATTTCTGAATCCGTGAGTGCTCCATCAATCGAGTTGCCAGGAAGCCGATGGTTCGAAGTAACTTGGAGTAATCTACAAACCACAGATGAGTACCAATTGTTTCTGATTTCATAATTCTATAAATCCTTATAATTAATGAAATAGAAAAATCTCAAATATTGTGTTTTTTCAAACACTATATTCATCGTAGAGATCAAATATATGTAGGGAAGGTATATCGGGTGAATCCACAAGTAGCAGAACGAAGATTGTACTTGCCGACACGTGTTTCTGCTGATTGTAAAATAGATAATAGGAGTACACAAACCTGAGCGAGCGACCAATTTCTGTCTTCAGCACTAGGATCTCTCAATCGGAGGAAAATCTAACACATTGACATGTGTACTCCTATTATCTATTCTGTCTTCTAACCATCTCCTTATTCCTAAGGTAAAATTGCCCTGACGAAGTCCAATAGAGTAAAAAGCAAAGACCATATCCATTATGACCGAATCTCTAGTCGGTTATGTAGAAGACTATTTCGATTTTCTTTACAGATCTTGAGCTCTTTCCTTCCATTCCATACCCAAAAGTACTCATGCTCCTTGATGCGACAGGCTCCAAGATCAATCCGTATGACATTAAATACACCCAAATCACCTGCCAACAAAGAAACACATCTACATCTCACTCAGTCAATCTAGAAATCGAAGAAACCCGAGAAAATCAACAATTACCAACCGTTGAGCGACGTCACAATTGCCAATTCGTGATATCGCGTCACATCTAGTCGACCTGGTGTGACGTCGCAAGTGACAATCAGCTGTCAGACGACGTGTGTTCGGTTCGGGGAACCTTCGGCGCGTCAAAGTCCATTCGCCATTGTTCGGTTCGAATCTGATTTATTCACACACTTTTAACGTCTATCGGATCGCGTCCAATAGGACTTATCTTTGACGCATCATGATTTTAATCGAGGTGTGTGACTTTGATAATAGGGGATCTGTTATTTACGGCTGGTTCTATGGATGAGCTGGACTTGCGCCATGACGTGTGAGAGATACCGAAGAGATAAGAGGGTGGACAGAGAACCCTAGATGCCTGGGGTCAACAGATACTTCTCTTGGTGCTCTTTCTCCCAATGCTACCGGAAGCCATAATTTTTCCAAAATACCTAATGATGGGTTTTCCAATAGGGACCTAACAACTTTGAATCTATATAAAACACAAACCTTTTGAGATATTTCAAATCCTTTATTATTGGGCCCGTTTGGAGCGGTCAATTCTATGGACCCAATTTTCGATGACTCGGCCACACATTTTAACCGAAACAGCCGTTTTTCCGCGTTCAATGTTGTCTCTGAGCTCTTTATTTCCTTATTATAACTTTCCTATTTATAACTTGCAAACGTTGTTCGTTCGTGTACTTCACCATCATGAAAATGTTCACTTTACGTTGCGTTCACAAATTAAATTCAAAGTTGTCAAGTTCCCATTTAGCCAAATATGGTCTTGAAGGAATATTGCCTTGTTTCTATCTTTTCGAAAATATTCTGCAAAGTAAACAAAAATATATATATGTTTATATATCAACTATTCATTGTTTTATTCTAATCATAACCTTCACTTTCTCAATTACCAAGTGAGATTAGCTAATTGTAACTACTTGAGTTGACTAGTTCTAGTAAAATCAACAAAATAGCAAAAAAATAAAACCGATCACCATTGTCAACATCATTTTTCATGGTAACCTCTAATTCTTTTTTCTACTCATAACTAAATACAGTATTACGGCCGAATCTAGAATATATTTTATCTTGTATCCCTTGTGAAGACTGGCAAATGGAATGTACAGCATCTTGACAGCTTTCCTTATGGAGATTTTTGTTCTTCAATCAGCTTTACAGCATTTTGCAGATGGTCTAAAGACCGCTTTGCTTAATTATGTAGCACGAATATTCGGCATTTGCAAATAAAAGAAAACCACTAGGGCACCATAGTTAATCTGGGCAGTGAGGATCACTATACAGGGTGAGTCTTTGACCACTGCGTTAATTTTAACCATAGGTTCTTGAGATCAAAAGAAACACTTTTTCCATTACGGTTTTTCTATATTCAGCTGCGTTGAAAAGTTCTAAGCATTTTAAGTTTTCACATTGGGCAAATACCCCTCTGTAGTCCAGTTTAGTTTGAATGAAAAATACCTTCCACAGCATCCACTATTGAATCTGAATTGTTTATAAACATTTTTTTCCCTCTATGAAATTATTCACTCACTAATGTTTCATCCGATCAGGTCCATATCCAGAAGGAAGATACAAAATACTAATTTTCTGGTAAAAAAAATTCAACACCATAAACATAGATTTTTGTTGTTCTACCATATTTTCTTTCTACTTCAAGATTATAAGCCATGCCTTTCTAGTGAGAAATTCCAAAAAAACCTCAGAATTATTGGGTGTTATCATCATACATTTGTAATTTTCTTCTTAAAATTTCCAAATCATGATAACCATCATTTCTATGAAACTTCCAAGGCAAGAGGTTGTCACTGTGCTTTTTTTTTTCACTCAAAGCCAGAAAAAATCATCTATGATTTTCCAAACACTGATATTTCTGAAGTTTCTTCTCCTTGACAGAGACCAGTGAACAGGTATTTTCTGTACTGAATCCCAATAACAATTTACCTGGATAGATTACAAGTATTTCCAGATTTAGGTGTGCAATTATACTTTCTTGAAGAAATACCTAAATTTGATTTTGAAAAATCAACTAGGTGTTCTTTGATAAAAAATTTTTTGTTAAATCATTAATATGAATCTATTCTGTTTAGACTATAATTACTGATTACTGATTTGTATAATCTGTTTTAATTACGTAAACAAGAATATAAATATTGAATAATGGTTATTCATAGATTATGTCAAATTTTAATACCTTACCATAGAATATTAATTTATTACCGAACCCCAGGAGAGAAAAATTTAATATTTGCAATGTTTTTTTAAATGAAAGATAATATCTGTAACTATTATTGATCTTAAGTTATAATTTTCCTCAGAATAATTAGAGTGAATTATTATCACATTAAAATATTATAACGTCTCTGTGGTGGGTAGTTCCAAATCAAAAAGTGTTCTGTGGTTTCTTGTTGTTTTGATTCTGTTTGAAACTGTCAAAAGTTATTTGTATCTTCAAAAAAAAGGTGGAAAATTTTTTAGGGATAATATCGATAGTTATAAATTATTCAATTCAGTATGAAATGATTATGGTCAGAAATTGCATTCTATTCTAATCTTTCTTGTTTATGAGCTTATAGCTTCCAGATTCAATATTGTTTGAACTTTAATTAACCATGCATCATAACAAACATTCAGAAATATTAAAACTAAGTCAAATTCTATTATCTCTCAAGTTTGTGAACAAGGTTGAATCGGTGTATGAAATAAAGATAATAAAGGTATAAAACAAATCTAGGAGTCTGGGTTCGAAGTTTTTAAAACTCATATGAGCTCAATTTGCAGCATTCCTATGTTAGAATAGATATAATTTGATGAACCCTGAAAGCCTGAAGCTATAAAAAACCAGCTCTTCATAAAGACAAGTCTTCAATTCAACAGGTCCTGACAGAAAATACTTTACCTATTTCAACGGTCAAAATATACCGAAGAGTGATGGAAAACTTTTTCTTTATTTATTATGGAATATTATTCTGGATTAAATATTAAACAAGGTGCTAGACATCATTAACAATGAATACAGCAAATGGCAATTTAGATTTTGTGGTGAATGTAAGACAAAAATTGTTCAGTGGTTAATTTCATCTATAGTGTTTAGTGGTGGAACCATAGACTGGAGAGATTTCCCCAATCTTTTGTAGAAATATCTAATAAAGACATAAAATATGGCAACATTGAACAAATCTGATTATTGAATCATTTCAGCACACAGTTGGATTTGGGAAAATCAGAAAATTTGGACAAAATTATATCGATTCAATTCCTTTCAACTTCAAATATCTCAAGAATGGTGCAATTTGGGAGAAAAGATGAGGAATGATTTTATATGCCAAAAAGACTAATGATTCCAGGAAGTACGAGATACGGACCTTTAGTTCAAGCGATATTTGTTTTTCATGCAATTTAACCAATCTGTAGAGTAGTAGTGAGAAACCCACAAGAAGTGGAATAAATCTATTGATGCCAAAATATGCACGAGTGTTATCAAAAACCTTCTACAAGAGATCATTTCAATTGATATTGTCGTTTGAATATTACAGGTGAAAATGCAATTTTTTTATGAAATTTCAACACCCTATATCTTTTGAACGGGGCCAAATTTGGAAAAATGTTAAAGGAAGAAAATGTTTCTTTTGACGTCAAGAATCTATGGTTAAAATAAACGCAGTGGTCAAAGACTCACCCTGTATATGTAATTAGGATCACTCGACTCCAATAACCTACATGGGAAATAAGCCAGCCGACGGTCCCGAACGTCTTGAACCCGCGGTACTAGCTTGTAAGTACATTCGCATCGGTCTCTGTTATTTCTATATGATCATCATTGCCAACTGTCTACCACTGCCTACATCTCCCCTAATCAAAACATTTCTGAATATCTGAAATTGAATTTCACATTAACTCAAATCTTAATTCACACAGGCGAAATTGTTCAATAACTGAGATATTATAAAAATCGATTTCAAATGGATAAAAAATACATCAGTTTTATGGAAAAGCAGAATATTTAAATGAAGGATATAAAGATCAATCATTATGATTATATGGACAAACACTCATATATAAATCGAGAAGAAAAAACTTTCCATCTGATATCCAAAGAATGCCCAATAAGCAATTATATCTTTGACCCAACCCTTAGGGCGATATCACGGATATCATTGCCTCAACTCACTTCCACCAATCTTTTCAAATACTGACAAATGATCCGAATAAAACGCCCAATAACACCCTGATGGTCCAAATCAACACTTATTGAATAAATATCGGATTTGTCGGGGATGGGAAATCGAGAGGGCGATACGAGGGCAGATTGTGTCAAGAATTCTTTTCTCCCCTTGTTAGGGCTGCGGTCAACTGTATGAATACACCCAGATAAATGACGGAAGAGGGCGCTTATCGATGTTAAACGATACACGAACATTTCCGGGGTAGTTCTTATATTATGTTGAATGCATCGGAAAGGCAAGTCTGCCAGAGGAGGGTATTGGAGTGACTGATATGGGTCAAGAAGGTATTACAATATGTTTATCATTTATTATGCTATATCTAGCCGAGACATGTTGGGACAAGTAGCGGAATAACTCATTAATGTTCTGTGGATGTAATTTATGAATAAACGCAATGAGATTAAAATAGTATTGAAGTGACAGAGTGAATCAGATACTTTAATTATCGGCTCTTTGTTCACAGAAGCAATGCTATTATTTTTTACTTAGCAATCTCCCCTCAACAATAAGATAATGAGAATAAACATCTTATATGTACAGATTCCGAACTGATGTACTTCCTTGTTGGTGACATGAAATCTGCAATATCATTACAAACAAGTTCGAAGAAGCTTTTCACTTTACATCAATGAATTCCATCGAGTTCACTTTACTGGGACAAGCTTTGACTTCAATTATAACTCGACTTCAAAGTTGAGATCGGGCCAATAATGGACCATGATAACGAATTCCCATACCAACATGAGAACAATCAAAATAACCGACAGAATATCATCGAATGAAATCAACAGGATACTTTAATAGAGATACACTTAGTGGGTGGTTATTACATATTACATTACACACCATATATTAAACCCGTTTTTTTGGTCGACAAAGAACATACACGGTGCGCCGACAAAAGCTGAGATCCTGGTAGTGTGTGGCCGCCGCCATTATAACAGAAGCAATAATAGATTGAAACTCAAACGGTATACCTCAATTTATTCACTCAATTCAATGCAATTTTGGGTTGAGAAGTGGCTGGTCGTTGATTAAAATCGATTTCGAAATGGAAAAGGTAATGTATGGGTATCTAGAGATTGGCCGTACAATTCATCTGGATATACGACTCACAATTTTGTTATTATCGAGAATTCAGCAGTTCCACTTTATGCTGTTTTAGTATCATTCTCTCTAACTGAACTGATAATTAACGTCAGACCTTCAAATGAAAAATCCTGATATCTATATTCTAGAGTTTTCGTCTATTTCGTTCCATAACTATGAAACATTTAAAATTTCTTATTTTTGAATGGTGTGCACCTATTTTTTTGTACAGAAGTTGATATACAGGGTGAGTCTTTGACCACAGCGCTAATTTTAACCATAGGTTCTTGAGATAAAAAAAACACTTTTTTTTTCCATACCGTTTTTCCATATCCATTCCATTTTAAGTTTTCACATTGAGCAGATACCCCTTTGTAGTACAGTTGAGTTTGAGTGAAAATTACCTTCCACAGTATCCACTATTCAATCTGAATTGTTTAAAAACATTATTTTCCCTCTGAGAAATGATTCATTCACTCATGCTTCATCAGATGATAATATCGATTTAATTCCTTCCAATTTCAACTATCTCAAATATGGTGCAGTTTAGGAAAAAAGATGATGAATGATTTTTGATGCAAAAAAGACTACTGATTTTAGGAAGTACAAGATACGGACCTTTAGTTCAAGTGATCTTTTGAACGGGGCCAAATTTGGAAAAATGTTATAAAAAGAAAATGTTTCTTTTGACGTCAAAAATTTATTATTAAAATTAACGCAGTGGTCAAAGACTCACCCTGTATAGAACCTCTAGAAAGACTTCTGTTCGAAAAATATGAGCGCCAATTGAAAAACTCTATTCTTTGTGAGTTATAAAATTAATGTAACTCAGGTACACGAAATTCTTCAGTATATGTAGAGGGTCCGACAGAAAATTCCTCCCCTATAAGGGAAATTAATATAAATAAAACCAAATAAGTTAGGACATTTATATTTATGTTAAGAAAAAGTACACATTCTGCCATTCTATAAAATGCACCATTGTCAGGGTCTACCAATAGTCTTACTTTTTAAATAAAACTTCCCTTAAATGGCTCCCGCCACTGTCGATACACTTCTTCTATTTTTTGGGGTTATTTAAAATCAAAAGTTTATGAACAACGTCCAATGTCTTAACGAGCCCTGAAAATCGCAAGTACTCATGAGGTTGAAGCCATTCCACCTGAAATGACTCAAAAAGTAATTAATAACAGGAAATATCTCAACCAGTGTATCGACAGTAAAGGAAGCCATGCAAGGGATGTTTTATTTCAAATGTAAGTCCAATGGTTGACCCTGAGGATGGTACATTTTATAAAATGGCAGAATGAGTACTTTTTTTAGTATAAATAAAAATATCCTACCTTATTTGGTTTTGTTTTTATCAGCTTCCCTTATAGGGCAGGATTTTCTGCCGGATCCTGTTTATAGATTTCATGGACTATGAAATAAATTTTGCTGATCTCTACAATTGAGTATTCCCCCTTGAAAGTGCTTAAAATATCTTCTTGACAAAGGCAATTAAATAAGAAGTTCTAGTACATTTATAGCAAACCTCGAAGTGTAATCTGTGCTTTATTTCTGGTTACAAAGGGTAACTGAAATGTTCTATGCTTCAACCATGAAAGTAAATTATATACCTGTTTTTAGAGGGATAAATTTTCACGTTGAATTATTGAAATTATCATAAATATTATTGTTGTTGACGAGAGATTCTCGAAGAATCATTTTATTGTTCGTTCTGGTAGATATTAAGGAATATAATATAGGGTATTGAATCATATGAAATTAATTCCCAAACAAACAATAAAATTCATTGAACTCAGATCAGCGATAATTAAATTAATCTGAATCAATAAGGTGATTAGATGATATGAATATAATGAACAAAATAAAAAGAAAAAAGATGAAGACTAGAAAATCAAACGATACTGAAATTATACAAATATAAATTGAAGATGAATATTTTACTTATTATCGGAACAAAACATAAATACAAATTACTCAAAAGCAGAGCATTAATTAATTTTTTTAGAGACTTCATGATTTTCGATTAGCATATTATGAATTTATAATGCAATATAAAAACAGTATGAAAAAAAAGATTCATGTGAAATGAATAAATTTAATGAACACTCGAACTTCATAAGGAATGAATTAACAAAAATCAATTCAGGGTTATAACAATAAAATTAAAGAAACTTAGAAGAATAGTCATTCTACGTGAAAAAACTTATGATACATATAAACCACATATGAACAATAAAAAACATTCATCGCTATAAAATATACTTATTCTATATAAAAACCGGTCATATCAAATTAAAAGAAAATAACAAATTGATAAAATATCACAGTGAAAAAAAAATAATCAAGAAAAAACTTTACAACAAATCACAGGATATCACGTATTGTCAGTTGCAGTGCAAAGCAGGAATTGTGGATGTTTTTATAGCACTCGAATCTGCCACGAAGGGGTCTGTATCATTCAAGTGTCCCAGAAAAAGTGAAGCTGTATCAAAACGTTGCTTTCAGAAAAAAAAATTCCTCTTCTTATGATGGCCTTCAATCGATTATTTATTCTGCCAATTTCTTTCAAATATATTTGAAAATTGTAATTTCCATATAAGTAATAGCAACATTTTTACTCCTCATAATCTGTAAATACAATTTCAACGAATATATCTTTAAACTTATCCCAATGATATAATGGTCTTAGAAAGTATACATCTTTTAGTGTTAAATATGGATAGACGTGGTCAACATGATAATATAACATAATTAAATCAATTGTAACATCATTTTAACACACATATAAATGCTCTTTTGGTTATTCACTTGAACAAAACTATTTCAACAATCAGCAATCATCGATAAACATTTTTCAATAAGTAACTTGCTACATGAGCCAAGTAGGCATCCTCCACTTAATATAAACAGATGTAGAACAGTGATCAGTACAAACTTAATAATTAGTGTTAGTGTTTTAAATGATAGAGCAAACTTGTTTCCATTTCAAATGCAAAATAAAATCACTTTTTTAAAGCAAAATAGGTTAGGTGAGATGAATAATTCTGAGTTGAAATATGTTATAACCCACCCAATCATTGGATTAATACGAGACTGCTACTTGCAACATATACCATATAACAGATATTGCATACTAATCCGCGTCCACTTCTTTCTGTATTTAGCATCCTTGAAGTGTCAGCTTTTGAAGGCCCTAAGTAATAAGAATAAGATGATTATAATGAAAACATAATTCTTAGCTACTTTGTATAGAAAATTTCAAGTTGTAATAAAGGTAGAACTCACCAAATGAATAGAAAAAAACGTACGTCGATATCTTTATCGACGTTGTTCAGATTCTTCGTTGTGACTTACTTAGTTTTAAAATAATATCTAGAAGATCAATATGAATTTGAGGCAATATTATCCAATATAGTAGCAGGAAAGATTATACTTTTCCCCAGAATCTGAGCACCAAAACTCTTCTTTGTTAATATATAAGCAAAAGTGTCAATTTACCAAAATATGTCTCTTGTCATGCGTCAAGTTTAGTGCTTTCGGTAGCCATGTTTGATAGATCATAGAACGTGTAGGTTCATCCCCCTAGTCAGCAGTAGCTAGTGGTTTCCAGTATGAACAAATCAAATTGTTCAACTTGAAACGTATCTAATGGGCAGTGGCCGACATAATTTCGATTTTTCTTAGCCGCTCTGACAACAACATATCCGGATCCGCCTATTTCATATCGTCATTGTCGGATGATAGGAAACTGCCAATTGGTCGATAACTGATATAATGATTCCTCAAGAATATTCCTCATTATTCACGTAGCCCTTATCTTCCACATAATTTAACCAGCATGTGATCAAGATCAACTTATTACGTATGCCTGAACACACACCAAATCCATTCTTTGGAAAGGATCGAACCACTGGAGATTAAATCTTTTAACCGAAGATAAAACCCAAAGCTCCAGCAATTATCCTACCTAATCGTTATTTCTACTCCAGTTCAATATATTGTATACCTTCCAAAATAAATACCCACAACCCCCGCCCCTTGCCGCACACGCGTTCAACCCGATCTCGGCCGTTTCTCGCGGATTCAGCGTTTCGAATCGGCCCGAGTTCTTGTTGTTTTCTAATTAAAATAGGAGCCCCTCACCCTTTAGGCCGCCATTAATCGGCTAATCCGGTTTTTTCGAATGAGCGGGGATTCGCTTTGCGAGGATCTCGCGATCGGGTGTGCATAAGAACCCTCGAATAAAGTTAAATTGCCGGAAATCCTTATATGTTTTTGATTGGGGTTCGAGATTAAGAATGTGGCGAGCGGAACGGTCATCAGCGTTGGAAGGGCAGGGTAATGAGCTGGTGGTTAAGGGGTTCTCCAGGTTTTTTTCGGCAACGATTTGATGTCACGTGGGAGAACTGAAATTGATTTTACTTTTACTAGGTGGAAGAAGTCCTTTATGTAAAGATTATTTTGATCTCGAGATTTACAACATTTCAATTGCCAAATAGTGTTGCCTGTTCACGAAAGATATCAACAAAGGATAATATACCAAGAACAAACAATTCACGATTTGGGAGCGTATTTATTCGGTAATTGGGATTCATTAAAAAGTACCCAATTGCAAAAATTAGGATATTTTGGAGATATCAATGTTTGTACTCGCTGTATGTGAAAGGAGTACAGTGAATGTTTCTTTTAAATCAAACTACAACCTTGGTTGTGTTAAATACTACAGCAATGTTCTTGGTAGATGCTATTCCACGAATTGTTATACATTTTCTGATTTCGAGAGCTCAAGTTACAGCGCCATCTTTAGTTATTCCCTAGTTGATTACAGATTCCATTCGCACAACGTTCCGTCTTGTGGCGCCCTCTAGTGCATTTTATATGAATTATTATAGGATTCCACGCAAGCGCAGGTTGAATCCCATATTTTTATTGGATTTTAAAACAAATACATTTGAATAGACCATTTTTTTAATCTGCAGAAGATTGTCACAATTTCAATAAAAAAATATCATTTGATCAGCAAATTGTGACAATTTGCAGCAGATTATGGCCATTTCAAATATATCTGCCCTTCAAATCGAAGAAAACACTAATCTTTAGAGGATGAAAGGAAATAAACAAAAAATAAACTTTCGAAATATATACATACATAATGCAGTAAATAATCAATTTACAAAAATTTCAATAACGAGGGAAAGACTAAACGAACCAACAATAATTATGCAACAATTACTCATCAAATTATGAAAAATACATTTATATAATTAATAAATTAGAATATTAGTGACAAATATATCAATTTAAGCATGAAATGCATTAGATTTATACTTTTATGAAAGAAACAATTTCTTAAAGTCTATTTTCTTTTTCTTTTAGATACTTTTTCGGATGCCATCTTCAGTATTGGAATTTCTGATAAACGATTTTTATGAAACCCTCTATTAGTGGAATACCCAAAACTATAACCAATGACCATGAGCAGTTCACTTATATATAAATACCTTGTTGCCTCAAAGTTTCTTCAGTTCTGGAAGGTAGAAAAAATTTTTCATCATTATGAGGGCGGCTTACATAATCTGAAAGATTATTGAAATTACAAAAATGATAATCATTGGGAGTAGAATGAATTACTTGGCAAATTAAGTGTTGGTAGAGCAAATCTTTTCATCTTTCCATGTGGGTCTATACAATCCATATGAAAATGCTTTATGCAAATAACGCTTTTGGATGAATAAAGACATGGATTTCCGATTCTTTCCAACCAAACATTTCTAACACGCTCAACTTGTGTAATGAAAAACCTAGAAAGAAAACAGTGAACTGTCCCAAATTTTTACTTATCAGAAATACTACACGAATATGAAATTGCTACAGAAAATATTAATTCACAGTACATTTTTAGTTAGTTATAAGTTCATCCAAAACCACTACTATGAATGCAACACATACCTTTGGACATTACTATCACTTGGGAACACAGCAAGAATAAACCATTTCAATTAAATTAAATGAATACATCTCTAGCTGAATAACACTACTTTTTGAATAAAAAATAAGTAGTCTATGTATGGAATAAACCTTGAACACGACATCGGAGCAAAAAATGGCGTTGGCATAGATAACATGAAAGTTCATGCTCAAAGAATAGTTTCTTATTCGTAATCACCGAGATCCGATAAAATCCGTTTTTACCGATTACTAGGTACTGAGAATTCCTAATTTACCGATCCGCTTTGGGAATGACTAAAGATGTCTCTGCCGCTCGTCGAAGAAAAACGTGACCACCTTTGGAGTAGGCGAGTTCCCACCCCCGTCACAGTTTTAGACTTGGAGGCTGGAAGTCAACTGCTGTTGCTGACAGTTATTCGGAGGACTTTGTAGAACAGAAGAAAACCATCTCGAATAAAATTCTTCCATGGCAACTTGCAACCGATCCCGTCTCCGTCATCTTCATGCAATCTACGAGTGTTACTCTTAACAGACAGTTACCCCCAACTAACTACTCTGTACTGGCTATTCTGACTCATTTACAGATTGCAAAAAATTGTGTTTGTAACTTAATCATTGATAATAAATAGTGGACTTGGATATCCCAAATCCTAATTGTTTTACATTCTCGAAGCGTGTAAGTGAAATAAAAAATTCATCAGATGGGAACATCGAGTGTTATAGTTTGACTTCCTTTGGCCAGATATAATCTCGAACTAACTTGAAGCAGTACATCCATGATTTTTACTTACAGAATTATCTATCCGCCCCAATCTTCCCGACCATAATTCTTCCTCATCTCAAGAAGCCGTCGGTCAGCCTGATACTAATATTCTGCGTGCACATTCCGGTGCATCTCTGCACAATAACGTTGTATATGTCCGACGTCCTATCTCATACGTGATCTTGGTACTGGTTATTAAAGAAAAGAAAGGAAACCCAGTCTTATTGTGCTCATATAAAGCACGGCGAAATCATGACGGCATTCTGGAGATCGAGAGGTGTCTGCGTAATGAGCTTTTCATTTGAAATGACCACGAATGGAGGCTGGCTATTCATCATTGGCTGCTTGTCTAGCATAACGACTACGATAGCGATCTCGTATTCAAGGAATTGGATCCGATTTGAAGACGGGATTCCGATCTTTCTATGATGGCTCACTTCGTATTTTTACAGTTATGGTAAGGTCAAATTTGGACAAATCGATTTGGGGGCATGTGGTGGAGAACGTAAAGACTTTTCGTGCTGTCTGTAGGTGATCAATTTACAATAGTATAACACCCTAGGTACGTGTTCATTAATTTAAAAGTTTTGTCGTTATGGCGTTAGTCATGGTTCTCTACAAATTTCCAGGAAAGCTTAGGCCAAATAGAAATTGTTCAGATAGGTTCTCAGCCTCACAACTTTCATAGAATCAGGCTTCAATGATAGGTTGAAAACAGGAGTTGCGTTCATTGATTTATCTCCGGTATATGATACTGCGAGAAAACATGATTTTTCGACTCTATACGCATCCAAGTATGAGAAAATGGTTAGTTTATTAGAAAATATGTTATCCGATAGAAGGTTTCGTATTTATGTTGACAATAAGAGTAGCAATTTCAAAACATTGAAAAATGGGAATTCCTCAAGGATCAGTTCTAGCTCCTTTTATTTTCAATTTATGTCTCAGTGATTTACCCACTACATCATCAAATAAATTTGTTTATGCTGTACATTGCTATTGCTAGCCACCATTCTTATTTCCATAGGTACTTTGGAAAATATACTATCATCTAATTTGGAGATTTTGAAGAATTATTTTGTTAAGTGGCCCAATCCCAACAAAACAAGGGTATCTTGTTTCTATCTGAATAATCATGAGAAATATAATAAATTGGCATAGATAACAAAGCTCATTTATATGATTTGAGCCTGAAACTGAAAACTAAGAACAATATTCTCCAGAAATTAGTTGGATCATCTTGGGGTGCTGATGCTTCCACTCTTCGCGCAGCATCTATAGCCTCAGATTTTTCTGCAGCTGAGTATTGTTGCTCTGTTGGGTTTAATAGTGCACATATACAAAGAATCGATGCACAATTGAATACATCCATGAGAATAATTACTTCCACCATAAGATCTACACCGGTTCATTGGTTACCAGTCTTGTCTAACATTGTCTCTCCCCAAATTCGCAGACAGACTGCAGCTCTGAATTCTTGGAGCAAATATCATTCTCTTCTTTATTTCCAATTATTTCATACATTCCACAGAATCAAATTCCAAGATTGAAGTCACGTAAACCCTTCTGGTATAATACATTCCTCAATATGAACATAAGCGATAATGAATTATGGAAGATTGAGTAGATCTCTTATGGAATTTCCAATAAAAATCTCATTTCTGATCCTTCTGAAAAACTTCCGAGTTTTGATCTTCCAAGAAAAATTTGAACAGTTCTTAATCGTTTGAAAACAATTGAGGACCGATTAGTAAAACTTGAAAGAGATAGGGAGCCAAGTCTCAGGAAAAGAATAGAGTGACAGCAGCGACTTGAAATGAAGGAACAGGCATCTGCCCTAAAGAGAAAGAAGAAACGAGTCAAGTTGTTACCAGGTTTTCCAAGGAAATCAAGGGTTGAATCTTATTGTGCTCATTTAATGCTCTGTCAAATCATGACAGTATTTTGGATTTCTAGAGGTGTCTATGTAATGAGCTTTTCATTTGAAATGTCCATGAATGGTGGCTGACTATTCATCATTCAGTGTTTGCCCAGCTTAACAACTACGATGGCAATCTCATATTCAGGGAATTGGATTGGATTTGAAGTCCTGATTCTGATCTTTCCATGATGGCACACTCCATATTTGTACAATTACAGAATGGTCAACTTAGGCCAAATCGATTCTTGTGTTGATACTTGTTTCACTAGCAGATACTACACTAGGAGCCAGCTAAAAAGTGATTGAAGTGAAGAAATGACAACGAAAGAACATAATAGAGTCAAGGTGAGCTGAGGAAGAATGAAGGTATTCTATTTAATTTCTTCCTACTCAATGGGATGAACCAATGAAGTCTCTCCTTCATTGAAATAGAACTGAGAAATTTTACTGCCCTTCTATTAAAACACTCCCTTGTGAATTATCACCTGTGGATCTTTGCAGAGATTCTTAATGATACACCAAGTACTGTCATGTAGACACGTTGAACGCGAAATACCCTCATACCTTGCTTCTTTCTTCTTGAAGAAGGTACAGGTTAGGGATGTTGTACGCATGAAATCGTTTTTATGTAGATTTTACTTACTCATCCTGTAAGGTAACCAGGCCGCGTGTAAATAATTTACTATGAGGATAGAAATCAATGAAACGTACCTCTAATTGAAACAAGATCCATGATCTTAGCTTAGCAAATCGACTACCAGTCTCGCCAAAAGTAGCCTTGGGATTTTGCAGGAATAATCTGAGTTTATTAACAGGTCTGATACCTGTTCCTTGGAAGTGCAAGAACGATTGCTCATCTATAATCTGCATCTACACCTTGATTCTACCGATACGGGGGATCAGCGCGGGGTTGCACAAGCTCAATATGTTGATACTTGTCGAGAAGACCACGTCAATTTTAATTTTTAAGCAGAATGTAGGTGTTGATGTTATCAAAGAGAGCCACTAATTCGATACTAAAGAAACATGCAGTAGAAAGTAAGACATAAAATCTCTATGGCCACTCGTTTCGACACATTTCAATAGCACGATTTGGTATGTAAGAAATATCCACGTGGTAACATTTACAAGATGAAAATCATGGCATACATTAAGAAGACGACACTAAAACATCTAAGACCAAACAAATATTGGAGACTACAGGAAAGAGCATTTTTGGCGAAGAGCAAGCATTGTGTTATACGATAAGTATAAAGAAGGCTGTTCGTCAAATATTTCTTTTCATACCCAATCGGAACATACTCTATTTAAAATATAAAAAACCTATCTCAACTTTCGCATGTAATTAGTGTTTTCGTTCAATGTTAACGAGTGCATTTTTACTATTCATAACCGAAATTCCATTACTCTGACACCTTCTAAATATAGGTGGAATCCACCTCCGATTGAAATCGTGTTGTTTATCAAATACAGTTTATATTTTCTCAGAAATGCAAATTCTGGAGGAGTAGGTGTACATTGGGAATCGCTGTAGGAGCATGAAGTTTGCATATTATTACCCATGTCTGAATATTAATGCCAATTAGGGGATTGTGACCATATCTCTGACGTGTAATCTAATATAAAGAGGGATCTGTCACGTACTTAATCAGTACGTGTTTCTTCGACGTCCATATGAACATGTCCGATGTCTACGTGGACGAATATTGTGCAGCTTCGAAGGTCCTGCATGTCTCTTTTGCTATCGGCAAATATCATCTCGTCTTGACCGAAGCTATAGGGGTTATTTTGAAGGTTATGTTGATATGAGGGGGTATCCGAAAAATGAGAATAAAAATGAAGAAATTACTGTCATAAGGTCAGAAGCATTTGCCAGGCTCGACCACAGAGGAATACTAAAACACCCGCCACAATATATGTGAAAAAATCAACGAAATTGAACCTTAAGTTGAAAGTTATCACTCATAGTTTTCCTTCAATTTGTTAAGGTCAAGTTCCCTTCTGTTAATTCATTTAATTGTCCAATTAACTAGACATTTGTCAACTTTAAGTTTTTTCTGGGACTTCTTCAGTAATTGTGAATGTAAAATATTTTCCAATAAATTTGTTTGCTTCGTTAATCTTTTCTGTTGTACCCACAAAACAAGAAAACCAGATTGAGTTGGAATAAATTGAATGATATGAATAAAATGATTATTTCAATTCAACCCAGATATGAACCGAAGAAAAATCATTAAAAGAATTTTTGTAATATTGATAATAAAGATCGTTAGAAAAAGTCAAGATTGTCCTTTAGTTCTCCTCTATAGTATCTGAGAAATATATCGGATACATCTTGAAAAAGTCGAGATCACAATCTCATCTCATGTAATCTTCACTTGCAATTTTTTTCTTATTCTCTATTCATCGTGTTGCCTCAAGCACACGCTCTGTGTGTTCTCTTGAAGCGAAGTCAGCCAGCAAGATGCTAGCAGTAACCACTCTTGATATCTAATAACACTAATTGTTGCTAATAAACATAAAAATGTATCTCGCCTTTAGGAATACACAAGACAGGTAAGAGGTGCAATGGAAGAGTTCTGCATGATGTGGATGAATCTGTTATTTGTCATAATGATCGTTGGTAGATTCGAACTTTGTTATTTATCAGTGTTGAGGTTTTCATCTACCGTTTTCAGATATATACTTTGCGGGTTCGTTCAACTTACCAGGTATACCGGTATGAAGTGAGCGTCAAGATACAAATGTCTCTATAGGAAACATTTGTTGTGAACGAGCCCTTATTTAATTTTTGTTTGTTTGCTATGACATCTGTGAAACATATTTAGTACAAACGTCGATGACGAGATATTGTTGATGATGGAGCTCGTGTTGAATGATTATTTGGGCTATTACCATCATCTATTGTGGATGTAATGTTTTCCGACGTTTCGATAGACATCTTCTATCTTTATCAAGGAGGAAAAGTAAAAAACCTTTTGAAAATTATCAATTTTCAAAAAGTCAATATGACAGAAGTCATGAAAGAAAAATGAACAATGTTATATACTCATCTGTGATATGATGATCTTTTTAAGTTGGATCGAACTATCGGCGTCCAAACTTCTGGCAGATCTATAGATGGAGCACTTATGGAATCTGGTGTTATTTTCATAAATGCTGCTTATTTGATTTTTCTTCTTGTAAGTTTTTCTTCTTTGGATATTATTGATGCTTCATCCCATTTTATACGATGATTCTCATCTACAGCATGTTGGACTAACCTGGATTTGTCGCTGTCTAGTAATCGTAGAAGCTTCTGATGTTCTTTTATTCGTACATTCAGAGGGCGTTTAGTTTCTCCGATGTAAGATCTTCCGCACTCGCAAGGTAATTCATATATGCAGTTCTTTGTCCTTTGTGTCTCATTATTAGGCTTAACTTTTGTAAGTTTAGCTCTGATAGTGTCTTGACACTATCTCATAATAATTCCATATAGAACAGTTCAAGACGAAACTTGTACCCATTTGCGCAGTCGAATTTACGTCTGACTCATCTTTAATGGTAAGTAGTGAGGTTTGCGACACGAATTGAGTGAAGGATAAGTTTTTCTTATTTCAAGCCGCGTCGTCTATGGCTTACTGTAGATTTAGACGCGTTTGCACCAATCACACCAAAGTAACACACATACATACTTGAGATTTATAATAGATGTTTACCAGATCGTTCATCTAATTTATGTATTTCTCATAATTTTTTTAGATGCTAGAAGTCATTTGATAGAGGGAATCTAAAATTATATCGAATATTTAAGTTTAATAAACGTTTAACCATTGGTATAATGAATGTCTGATATACGTGTTTTTAATATTCTTATTTATGTAATGGGGAAACGTTTTTTCATCAGTTTTTATAGATAACTAATAGAGAGAATATTTCTTGATAAAATGTATATCGAAAATGTATTTTATAAACACTCTAATTTATGTAATGAAGAATCGTTCTTTAATCTGTCTCTATAGATCTATCTAAACGAGTGGATATATTCATTGTCCTAATGTATGTATGAAATACAATTCTTTAAAACTCAATTTATATCATGATCAAATAAATTTTAAACATTTTCAAATGTCAAATTAAGGTTATATTCTCAGTATCCTTGTTTCAACTTCAACTCCAACTAGATCTCAACATTTGACGTAAATCTTTATTGAATATTTTCTTACATTAATAGCCTTTTCTTTTACCAGAGTCAGTGAAATGAGTTCATAAAGACAAATAAATGTTCATGACCATAAAACATAATTGATTGATTTCAAAACAATTTCAGGTCATTTTCAACGAAATTTTGTATTCATCATGTCATCTCAAAGACTTTCCAAAAAAAATCAATGAAGTAGTAGTGTCTATTTGGTGAAGATTTACAAGATAAAAGTAGTGTCATATTCTATTTATTAAAATGAATTTTACATTCAACAATAAGAATCACATCTTTATTCTTTAATTTTTCGAGTAAAGATACCACTGGTTAGCTAATCTCAGCCAATCTTGGATCGCCTTGATTATGGTGACCTCCGTAACATTTTCATTTGAAAACTGAAGAAATACGGCATCTGAAAATTTTGTATGATCATTATATGGTACTTTTATTTCTACTATATATCTATATAAATATATTTGTAGGATATTGAAAGTTCCAGGTATATTAATTATATGAATAAATTAAGGGTTTGTCCACTCACAGTTGAGGGATAAATGAATGAATACTATTTATTGTAACGCCAAACTTTCGCATTTTTTTAATGCATCCTCAGGACTTCTATAAAAGTACAATAATAATAACACAAAATATAATTTTTTTTTGTTTCATAACTTAAAGAATGTTAGATTTTTCAAATTATTGGTATTCAGCAACAAGAGATTCGTCATATTATAAAATATGTATTTTCTATAATTTGGGAAATCTTTCATTCTTTACGTTATGAAACGAAAAAGAAAAATTTTTATCGTATTATTATTATTGTACTTTTATAGAAGCCCTGAGGATGCATTAAATAAAATTGCGAAAGCTTGGCGTAGCCTTATAATAAATAGGAATATTTATTTGAGACATCAGAACATTCAAATGAAATAATAAAAATTTAATACACACTTTTAATAATGTACGTTACAACTGCTTTCTTCCTTCCGTAACTGGAGGACCTTTAAAGTCAAGTTCAATATTTGATTAATTAAATTATTTATTTTGCAGTTTTACACCTATTCTCATGTTTGATGTTATTGGTATTGTAGGGAGAACCATTTACAGTCATTTTCATTGAGTGGAAAGATTGTTTAGGCAGGTTTTCTAACGAATTTGGGGTGAATTGGGGTAATATATGTGACAGAAAAACATATTTTCTGAATTTCAAGGGGTTGAACGATGTAGAAAAATCAATAAATAGGTTACGTCAATGGAATATTGAAAAATTTCGAAAAAAATGTCAAAATCGAAGAAGGTTAGGTACCGATGTATTTTTATGAACAGAAGTAAGATGAATCGTTAAAATTCAGAAGAATTATATGGAAAAAAATTGTGATTTGGCAAATGCAAATGAATTTTAAATGAGGTCGCCAATCTATTCATTGTTATCGATTCAGAAATTCTGAATTATAGGTACCTAATACAAATGATTTCCATTTAGTTAGATGTTAATTAGATAATAATAGACGTTGCCGATTAACTTTGAAATACATATTCTTATTTTTTTTTTGCATTGACCAATGTATCTACATATTGCGATGTAATATTTTTATCGAAAAATTAAGTTGAAAAGGATATTCATGTAGGAGCATGAAAGTTTCAATGATCCTAGAATTGGCGTAAAAATCAACGTTACGGAAAAAATCGAGTAACGTAATCAATACCAGAAAATATGAAAAGAAAAAAATAGGTGCAAATTGCTTGAAAACTATTAGCTATCAAGTTGCTACCCATATACCCCTTTTGTTTTTTGTGTAGAAGCATGCTAATGCATTTTCAACATCTCGTCTATCGAAGAGACTTTTTAGACAATATTAGACTATTTCATTCACTTTGAATTAAAATGGAAAAATCTTCAAATAATTATACCATGCAGTCAAATGAAGACTATTTTTCAAGCAGGTTTCCACTTCTTCTTTATATTGAGTTTGTAGCAAATGCAGTCTATTATAAAATTTGAAGGAATCAAATATCTATAAAAATTATTTTTGTGGTTGTTCACAATCTCTTGAGTTAAATCTCCACAAAATCAAAACACGAATGGAACGATTTCATCAATACTTCTTGAATCGAGTGAAACAATTAAGATTTATTCACGAAAAAAGCAAACCTCTATTGAAAGTCCTCTAAACTGGAAAGAATCATTTAATTAACAAAAAATCGAAGATCCACATTCTTCGGACCACGCACGTTTTGGAACGAGGCTAATTCATTTTCTGTTTTATTCTTGTTCAAACAAAGCGACAATAAAAAGTGCCGGAACCGATCGACTCTATGGAAGATCCATAGAGACTAATCGCCATGAAGGGAGCAAGAAGCGGTTTATATATGTTTCTCACACACACAATTTGATGTCGGTTATTCATCTATAAAGATCCGATTATCAATGGACTGATAGGTAAAAAAGATCGGACAAAAGCTGGGAATATTGTAATTTACACTTCGTCGTTCTTTCTCGGAATAGCACAATTGTGGATGAAGATGCCAGGCATGCAAATCGTTCACAGGAGATGAATTCCCTAGCTGCATCTATTGAAAATAGTTATTGACTACGTTGATTGCTTATGTTGCGAAGTTCAACAATAAACAAATGATGACAGTTTGTGATATTCGATAAATGGTGATTTTTAATAAAGTGGTAATAATTATTCGAATGAATTTATGCTGTGTATTGACAGCTTCTGTATATTAGGAATTGAAAAGGGCCCAAAAATATATCTCTGCGTGACACCGCCAATTGAATATCCTGGGAGCTTTCAACTTCCTGCATGGTTGGAATTTTTTTGGAATTAAAACGAAAAAAATACGATATAGTTCTAAAAAAAAACAGTAGAACAAAACATTTTTCGAATACAAGAATGAACTTGACAGTCATGTTAAATATAATACGAAACGTCACCAAGAGAACTGAAAATCTGAAATCTGATGATGACCTGTAATATTCAAATGTGTAAGCGTATGATTGCTCAATTTTATTAGATACACCACTGATCGACACCACAGATCCTTTTACGCGTAGTCCGTCGGAGACATCTTCTATTGAAATCGATCAAGATCGGATACATGCGAGAGTTTTTCCGGTGCTAATTGAGAGGAATGAAAGTCAAGGGATGTATGATTCAGATTGGCCTTGTGGTTTCAAGTGAGCAGATACAGTGTAGATTTTCCTGATTACTTATTTTCGCATTTATCTCTGTGCCTGTATTAGTTTAGTATTCATTCCATATCTTGATTTCTTTCAACTTCCTGCATGGTTTGAAATTTTTTGGAATTAAAATGAAAATAATACGATATAGCTTTAAAAAAAACAGTACAAAAAAACATTTTTCGAACACAAGAATGAACTTGACAGTCATGTTGAATATAATGACGAAACGTCACCAAGAGAATGATTGTTTGGGCTATTACCATCATCTATTGTGGATGTAATGATTTCCGACGTTTCGATAGACATCTTCTATCTTTATCAAGGAGAAAAGTAAGAAACCTTTTGAAAATTATCAATTTTCAAAAAGTCAATTGACAGAAGTCATGAAAGAAAAATGAACGATGTTATATACTCATCTGTGATATGATGATCTTTTCAAGTTGGATCGAACTATCGGCGTCCAAACTTCTGGCAGATCTATAGATGGAGCACTTATGGAATCAGGTGTTATTTTCATAAATGCTGCTTCTTTGATTTTTCTTCTTGCAAGTTTTTCTTCTTTGGATATTATTGATGCTTCATCCCATTTTATACGATGATTCTCATCTACAGCATGTTGGACCAACCTGGATTTGTCGCTGTCTAGTACACGTAGAAGCTTCTGATGTTCTTTTATTCGTACATTCAGAGGGCGTTTAGTTTCTCCGATGTAAGATCTTCCGCACTCGCAAGGTAATTCATATATGCAGTTCTTTGTCCTTTGTGTCTCATTATTAGGCTTAACTTTTGTAAGTTTAGCTCTGATAGTGTCTTGAGTTTTGAATGCAGTCGTTATGTTGTATCTATTTCCAATTCTTCTCATTTTCTCCGACAAACCTTTTACATAAGGAATTACGGTTTTAATGGTCTGATTTATATCTGTTGGTTCAGGTTGACTTTCTCTTGTTCGTTTAGCTTTTTCTAATATCTTTTTGTGGTAGCCATTGCTTCTAAGAGTTTTCGAGATGTTATTTATTTCTTCATTTTGGTCTTCTTCAGTGCAACAAATATTTATTGCTCTATCAAATAAACATTTTGCTACTTCATATCACAGATGAGTATATAACATCGTTCATTTTTCTTTCATGACTTCTGTCAATTGACTTTTTGAAAATTGATAATTTTCAAAAGGTTTCTTACTTTTCTCCTTGATAAAGATAGAAGATGTCTATCGAAACGTCGGATAACATTACATCCACAATAGATGATGGTAATAGCCCAAACAATCATTCAACACGAGCTCCATCATCAACAATATCTCGTCATCAAACACCAAGAGAACTGAAAATCTGAAATCTGATGATGAATTTATTAAATCAACTGAAAATATATTAGGCTTACAAATAGAAAACCGCTGTTTAACCATAGGTTGCACTAGCATTGCAAATCGATCGATGAGTACCAACAGAAACTTTACATAGTCAGCTCAGGCATCAGTCAACAACTCTACAAAATCTTGCTTGTCTATTTTTACTGTACTTTGTTTTGGTTGTGCTCGAAAATGGCAAAATTCGACCTGAGCAAGCGTAATTTGCTTGAAATGTTGTTTTTCGCATTTTATTCGAAAAAAATGAAGCTCAGGCACGTCAAATGATTGTAGGAACTTATGGTGAATATTGTATTAGTAAAAGAATGTGTCGGAAATGATTTCATATGTTTAAAATTGGCGAACATGGCGTTCGAGAATGCAGATTTGGAAACTACTGCATGAAGATTCTTGTAGAACGCAATAGGAACTTGCAAATTTATAAGATGTGACTCAGCAAGCGGTTCCTCATCGCTTAAAATGCTTCAGAATGATCCAGAAACAGAGACATTGGATAATATTCAAACCTGTAACGATATGATTGCTCAATTTTATTAGATACGCCACTGATCGACACCTCAGATCCTTTTACGCGTAGTCCGTCGGAGACATCTTCTATTGAAATCGATCAAGATCCACATGCGAGAGTTTTTCCGGTGTTAATTGAGAGGAATGAAAGTCAAGGGATGTATGATTCAGATTGGCCTTGTGGTTTCAAGTGAGCAGATACAGTGTCGATTTTCCTGATTACATATTTACGCATTTATCTCTGTGCAAGTATTAGTTGAGTATTCATTCCATATCCTAATTTCTTTAGTTGAATATATAATAATATATTTTTATTTTCGAGCATTTCGATTTGAATATCGATTCAAATTATCTTATTGTTGTCATTTTTTTTCTGCTCGTGGTGAGCAAGCTTCTATTCATTTTTTTCTTTTTACAATTACCAGGAAGTTTCGATTTTCTTGTGTCTGGTCGTTTGAGATAATTGATTTGATAATATCATTGTTAATTGTTTGAAGAATTTGGATATTACAAACGGATCGTTTATATGAATAATTTTTTTGTATTTTTTTTTCAAAATTGATTATTTTTCTAAATTTCCTAGAGCATTATTTTTGTAATTTATTCATCTCTGTTTTAATCATCTCTGAATCAATTTCTTTAGAAATTTTTGGAATATTTTTTCGACAGAACGTATTGGAATTTCCCTTCATTATTCTTGTACTTATGATACTGATCTCTAGTTTCTCTATTTATTAGGAAAGAAGAATTACCTTTTGGTTTTGAAAATTTCTGACAGACATTTCAAGGAAATTATTCCTATCAAGCTGTACGACAGCTCTAACCAACATTCCAAAGGAAGCAGTTAAATGTAATTTGGCTAACATCAATGTTCAACTGTCATTCCCATATCGTCGTTACCAGGAACATACTCCAGAACGATTTAAAAGTAATTTGGCTACCTACAACTGTCAGTCGCTATTACACCGGCCCCAGAAGAATACTCCAGAACTTGAGGCATAGAAGATCAATCATAAATATTTCTAAAATTTGTTAACGTTCTGTTTATCATCTAGTTCAGCCTTCAGCTATTTATTTTATTCATATTTTTTCTAAATTAAATTGTTCTGAATTTGGTAAATATACAGATTATATATTTTTTTTGTTTTCTGTTATTCATCTTTCAGGCAAGTTTCCTCTGTTAACTGTTTCTTTATATCTTGGCTTATCTAAAGCCTGGTACCCAACAGAATAGTCAATTCCGTCAATTTATTTTTATTAACTCACCCCTCACCTATATAACTGAGCAGCCGACAGGCCAAAGTGTGTACTCCTGTTAAGGTGAGATCACACACGACAATATCAATTGAAATGATTTCTTGTATAAGGTTTTCAATAACAATCATGCATATTTTGGCATCGATAGATTTATTCCATTTCTTGTAGGTTTCTCACTACTACTGTACAGATTGGTTAAATTGCATGAAAAAAATATCACTTGAACTAAAGATCCGTATCTTGTACTTCCTAGAGTCATTAGTCGTTTTTGCATATAAAATCATTCATCATCTTTTTTCCTAAATTGCACCATAATAATTGATATAATAATCTGATGAAACATGAGTGTGTAAATCATTTCTTAGAGGTAAAATAATGTTTTTAAACAATTCAGATTCAATAGTGGATGCTGTGGAAAGTAATTTTCATTCAAACTAAACTGGACTACGGAGGGGTAATTGCCGTATGGGAAAACTTGAAATGCTTATAACTTTTTAACGCAGCTGATTATGGAAAAACGGTATGGGAGAAAAGTGTTTTTCTTTTGATCTCAAGAACAAATTGTTAAAATTATCGCAGTGGTCAAAGACTCACCCTGTATCATTCTTCCTTCAACTGAAGAAGTTATGTGTTTCAAACTAATACAAAAATAGAATACCGTAATTGAATTTTTCATGTAGCTTGTACCTAATGCCATAAGTACAAATAAATCACAAGAAATATCTATATGAAATACCTGATAATCTTGAAGGTAATTCAAAAATACAACATAATGCTGAAATGGCTTAAAAATTCAAGCTCCACTCCACTTGCCATAAATTTGCGGCGAACTGTTGCTAAAGCAATGCGTACCCCATATCAGCGAATGACGTGAAAAATAGAACATAATCCTCCAATCACAAACCTACAATTCTCGAAAGCAAATGGATCTCATGGATTCGTTCCTTCAAGCATTAAGAACGTGATCTTCTACTTTCGTTTATCCATTCAAACATATAATAAAGTTCTAATGAGATGAACTTTCGACCTTACTCTAAATGGGCTCCCATACGTAGTATGTGTCTCATTATATCTCTTCAAATATGTTCGCAGGGGAATGGTAACTAGATCATAATTCAGATAAAAATTCTCCATGGAATGTGCATTGGGATATCTTTCCCAACGGTTGTATAGCGGAAAAAAGTTTATACTTACATAGATAGATAGACAATCCCAATTTTTATTTCCGAAAATATTGGATATATTTATATTCAACTACTGTTGTGTATAGAAATGATTTTTGTTGTTTAGGTTTTCCGTAAGATTTTGTATCATACGATGAATTGTATGGTACCTTGTTGCTTTGCTAAAAATTTCAACCTAATTCACATTTTTTTTTGTTTGCTACAAAAAAAAAAATAGAAAGTATTGACAAATTCGCCTATGCATTCACAACATCTTTTAAGGAACTTGAAAATAATACAAGGAATTATTTGATCCTCTGAATAAAGGATTAATACATGTTTCCAGAAAAACTTCATATCTGCAATATTCAATGATGCGAAGGGACCTATAAAAGGTGAGTTTTTGACCCTGCGTTTATTTCAACCTTAGGTTTTTGAGATCAAAAGAAAAACACTTTTTTCTTATTGCGTTTTTCCATATGCAGCTGGGTTAAAAAGTTATAAGCAAGTTTTCACGTTGGGCAAATACCCCTTTCAACACGCTTTATCTTTTGAATGCGGCCAAATTTTGAGAAATGTTGTAGGAAGAAAATGTTTCTTTTGACGTCAAGATTCTTTGGTTAAAATTAACGCAGTGTTCAAAGACTCGCCCTGTATATTTCCAATTCTGAGAATTTTTTGGACGAAAATTCAATAATCATTTTTCAGTATTTAAGTGATACGGATATGCAAAGCTTTTGTTCTATCTAAGAGCTCAATGTGTTTGATAGTTGTTTGAAGAAGTTTGTCTTCACTATTCTTTTTAGTTCAGTTATACAGGGTGGGAAAAATTCAGCTCTTTTTTCCTGAATAATCCAAACAGATCCAGCCTACTGTTCATAGAATCTGATTTAAAAACGAAAATCGTGAAATGGTCATTTTCAATAAAGCTGATTAACTCGTTTTTTTGAACTCCTATCAGAAATCTGTTGTTACTTTCTACTTTTTTAAGAGTAATTCGCATACATTATGATTTAAATTTTTGATCAAGCCATTTTTGAGAAATGATAAGAATTTATGATTTCTCAAATGTGAACTATATTCGAAAGTGCCCTCTTCTTGCTACAAAATTTTTACTGGTTTTAAAAATGTATCACATGTCACCTTTCACTTGAATTTTACATCACACTCTTTCTTGCTTTTCTATTCACATTTGAATTAAAGAACTCTGACGTTGAATAAAACATTTATATTATTAATATAAGATCCATTCAGTTTCATATAATAAAAAGCTATAAACAAACAATGCTTCCTGGCGGACACCCTGTATATTCAATTTAGTTGCCTCTTACATCATCTCATGATCTCATGTTTTAAATGCTACTGTGTTATTACTTATTCCTTATGATCATTCTAATATCTTCGTATAAAGCTGAATGTAGTTTCGATTTCTTCTTTTATATCTGGTTCAGTTCGTCATATTCAAATAACTTTTAATGGTAATTTCTTCCACCAACATTTTGAACATAATAAATACTTCATTTAATTTATTTGTGTATTTTTTGGAATGAAAGTTGGTTATTTTATAGATTCTCAGATGTACTTTGTGTAAACAAAATGGAAGTGTATATGTAGATATGTGTAGTGAAACGATTGAACTGCCATATCTACATATCGCGTTCATCCACCTACTCCACATTAAACTATAGGTACAGCCAAGTGTATGATGGATCAAAAAATATTTACCCAACTCAAGACAATATTCATCTAATATTCAGAAGATATAGCTATTTCCGAATGATATAACTGAAGCTAAACTAACAGGACAAAATAAACTTTAGCCACATAATTATACAACTTATAATAATAACAACTGCCTCTCCATTAATCGAATATTTAAGGAAAAAATGAGAAGAATTGTAAATAAATTGAACCTAAGAAGGGAACAATACCGACATAGTGTATTTAAGTGAAGTTTAATCTTATAATGGGATTCAAAGAAAGTACAATTGTTTTCACGAATTCTTTTGCTTGTAAGGAACATATCATAATAATTTTCTGTGATATGTTCATCTGGGACATACGAGTATAAAAAATGTGACTGTACGAACGAAATTTTTTTCAAAATAATATCGAGGATCCTTATGATGGAAGATCTATAAGGTCATTTATCTAATAATGATCAGAGTTGGAAGAATCTATGAATAAAACTTCCTTTATAAGGCCATTTGAAAAAATCATATTCAGATAGGTGACAATTTAATGACTTAATCCTTGACAGACCAAACCATTGAATTGGTAATTCAATCGGTTAAATACCAACCATCTACAATTACCACACAGTGAGGATTTACTATCAACATTGTGTCAAACTAATGACCGGTTATAAACACTGACTGTCTGTCAACTGTCACAACTTATTACGCCTTCTGCTGTCTCAATCACTCGTTTGGTTTGAGAACTCAATCAAGAAGACTTAACTTGATATTTTCACAACGAATATCTTGGAGCGTCTAAATTTTTGCAGTGTGCTAATTCGTGACCTATGGCTTCGTTATCATAAATTATTGAATAACATTTTCATTTGTTTACGAAACAATGTCGAATAAAAATTTTGGAGTCAAGCTTTTTTGAAGGAGGTGTCTAGATACTTAGGAGTTTTTAGAGACTCAAAATTTCCTGTAGCACCAGAGTAAAAGGATTTGGCAGTACTAGTTTTGCAAAGTGTGCTTTGACATTTACATTGTAAATGTTTATATTTTTAAGTATGAGAAGAACTTTTTTATATATTAGGTTTGATAAAAAAAAAACACAAACAATATTAAACAAACGTTATATTGAATATATGAAATATGAAGAGCGTACGAATAAAATTGGTTGTTTTAATTAAAAGTTATTATTGTTTATAATAAGTATTCTTTCATCTTCGAGTTTACGGCAGATTATATTGATCCACTAGTAAGTTCCAATATGTTTTTATTCGATGGAATAGTCATTTAAAGAAAATTTGATATAAATATTCGAGTACTCATGAGATATTCGTCAAATCTCAACAAAAATCTGTAGATAAATTGAAGAAATTTAGTTATGACTAATGAAATCTGCATCACAGGAGATTCTCTATGTGCTGCAGTAATAGATGTTCATAGAATAAACTGAAGAATGGATATTCCTGTATCATGTATTCGAATATTTTCAATAGTTTAAAAAATTCATTGAATTGTTGAGAAGGGCATCCCATCGACAATAGTCGGTTAAAACTCAGATGGTAAGAAATAAATCAAGGTGTTATCAAGAGAACTATATTTCTGGTTTGAGGAAAACTAAAATATGTTAATTTTGCATAGTACCTCCTCTATGTCTCACGTGTTTCCAAATCGCAAGGCTTCATAGTTCGGAAAAGGATTTCATAGTTTAAACAAGTGGGAAAAAACTCCTGACCCTTTTTCCACATTTTTTTCATATCAAAAAAATATCATTTGATTTAAATGCATTTACGACTGAAATCTAATCCTGTAGTCAGGAATAATTTCAAGTTTTCACACCCCCGATGTAAAATACATTTTCGTGGCGTGCTGTACGAGAAATGTTTGAACTACAAGCTTCACGACTTATTTGTGAGATGTCACTGCGGTGGTTAAAGAGGGTTCAAATATGTGCGTGTTTCATGTTTCAAGTATTTCGCTTTGTCGTTTGCTCAACCGGAGAATAAATGAGCAATTGCTGGTGAAAGCCTTAAGTCTCTGTATGTCTACATACTCAGTAGGTTCATAATCACAAACCTGAAATATTGCATTATTGATTTTAATAATCTGTACTCCTCAAAAGCGTTTCTCATTTATACAGTTGCTATTTATTTATTCATATTTTTGATATTCATCTCACAATATTTGAATTGCCAAACAATATTGCTTATGTGAGTTGAAGATTTCAGCAGAGGTTTACGTGAAGAGGTACCCAATAATTCAGCGTGTGATACAACGGCCAAGGGAAAAAACCTCATTAAAAAACTTTTATCGACCTTAAACTGATCAACTTAAAAGTTATCAATACTACAGGATTATTTTTCATTTGCAATATACAGGGTGAGTCTTTGACCACTGCGTTAATTTTAACCATAGATTCTTGACGTCAAAAGAAACATTTTCTTCCTATAACATTTTTCGAAATTTGGCCCCGTTCAAAAGATATAGGGTGTTGAAATATCATAAAAAAATTGCATTTTCACCTGTAATATTCAAACGACAATATCAATTGAAATGATCTCTTGTAGAAGGTTTTTGATAACAGTCATGCATATTTTGGCATCATCAGATTTATTCCATTTCTTGTGGGTTTCTCACTACTACTCTTCAGATTGGTTAAATTGCATTAAAAACAAATATCACTTGAACTAAAGGTCTGTATCTTGTACTTCCTGGCATCATTAGTCTTTTTCGCAGATAAAATCATTCATCATCTTTTCTCCTAAATTGCACAATTGTTCTTGAGATATTTGAAGTTGAAAGGAATTAAATCGATATAATTTTGTCCAAATTTTCTGATTTTCCCAAATCCAACTCTGTGCTGAAATGATTCAATTATCAGATTTGTTCAATGTTGCCATATTTTATGTCGTCATTAAATATTTCTACAAAATGTTGAGGAAATTTCTCCAGTCTATGGTTCCACCACTAAACACTATAGATGAAATTAACCACTGAACAATTTTTGTCTTACATTCACTAAAAAATCTAAATTGCCATTTGCTGTATTCATTATTAATGATGTCTAGCTCCTTGTTTAATATTGAATCCAGAGTCATATTCTATAATGAATAGAGGAAAAGCTTTCTATCACTCACATAGGTACTTGGTATATCTTCATGATGACCGTTGAAATAGATAATATATTTTCTGTCAGGACCTGTTTAATTGAAGACTTGTCTTTATGAAGAGCTGGTTCTTTATAGCTTCAGACTTTCACGGTTCATCAAATTATATCTATTTTAACATAGGAATGCTTCAAATTAAGCTCATATGAGTTTTAAAAACTTCGAACCCAGTCTCCTAGATTTGTTTTGTGGCTTTAAAGATCTTTTTTTCACATCTTTATTTCATACATCGATTCAACCTGGTTCACAAACTTAGGAGATAATAGAATTTGACTTGATTTTAATATTTCTGAATGTTTGTTATGATGCATGACTAATTAAAATTCTATCAATATTGAAACTGGAAGCTATAGGCTAATAAACAAGAAAGATTGAAATAGAATGCATTTTCTGACCATAATCATTTCATACTGAATTGAATTATTTATAACTATCGAAATTATCCCTAAAATATTTTCCACTTTTTTCTTGAAGATACAAATAACTGTTGACAGTGTTGACAGTTTCAAACAGAATCAAAACAACAGGGAACCACAGAACACTATTTTATTGGAAACTACCCACCACAGAGACGTTATAACATTTTAATGTGATAATAATGCACTCTCATTATTCTGAGAAAAATTATACCTAAAGATCAATAATGGTTACAGATATTATCTTTCATTTAAAAAAACTTTGCAATTATTATTTTTTTTTCTCTCTTGGGGTTCGGTAATGAATTGATATTCTATGGTAAGGTATTAAAATTTGACATAATCTATGAATAACCATTATTCAATATTTATGTTTTTGTTTACATGATCAAAACAGATACTCTGATTATAAAATCCAAAAATTTACGCATGTTCAGTAATTAATTATATTCTAAACAGAATAGATTCATATTAATGATCTAACAAACATATTTTCAAGCAAGAATAATTGCACATCTAAATCTGGGAATACTTGTAATCTATCTAAGTAAATTGTTATTGGGATTCAGTACAGAAAACAATCATCAAGCAAAGTAACATCACTTTAAAATAATTATTTGTAGTGACATCATTCATTGTTGTTGAAGATTTTGAAAAAGATTTTCATATTTTTAACAAAAAAAAATCAAGAGACTTCATAGACCTGTTCACTGGCCTCTGTCAAGAAGAAGAAACTTCAGTAATATCCGTGTTTGGAAAATCATAGATGATTTTTTCTGGCTTTGAGTGAAAAAAAAGCAAAGTGACAACCTCTTCCTTGGAAGTTTTCATAGAAATGATGGATTTCATGATTTGAAAATTTTAAGAAGAAAATTACAAATGTATGATGATAACATCCAATAATTCTGAGGTTTTTTTGGAATTTCTCACTAGAAAGGGATGGTTTATAATCTTGAAGTAGAAAGAAATTATAGTAGAACAACAAAAATCTATGTTTATGGTGTTGAATTTTTTTTACCAAAAAATTAGTATTTTGTATCTTCCTTCTGGATATGGACCTCATCGCATGAAACATGAGTGAGTGAATCATTTTTTAGAGGGAAAATAATGTTTTTAAACAATTCAGATTCATTAGTGGAAGCTGTGGAAGTTATTTTTCATTCAAACTAAACTGGACTACAGAGGCGTATTTGCCCAATGTGAAAACTGAAAATGCTTATAACTTTTCAACGCAGCTGAATATGAAAAAACCGTAATGAAAAAAGAACCTACGGTTAAAATTAACGCAGTGGTCAAAGACTCACCCTGAATACATGAACGGTTTGAATTCTGCTCTGATTTATCCAAGCAGTTCAAATTTGCAAATAGTTTTTCTTATGGGCGTGTCGAGAAGTTACTTCGCAGGATTCAGCTTTGCGAACACTAATAGAGGTTTTCATGAAGATTTTTGAACGAATGCTTCACAAAATTTTCAAATTTGCCCATAGAATTTCCAATTCAATTTAAATGAATCGCTGAAATAACCAGTTCATCAAGGGATCAATGTTGATAGTTATTTTTTCCGAGCAATGACTGTGCTAGGCCAACTACTACAATTTTTATAAACGACATCCTATTAAAATTGTTTAACATTCATTTCTCATGGGTTGGTGTATAAATTCGAAATAACAGGATTAGTTGAAAACAAAAACCTAATCGCACTTTCTCTGAGGCCTCCTGAAATCATAAGTTTATAATATCAGTTTATAATATACTACTGTACAGATTGGTTAAATTGCATGAAAAACAAATATCGCTTGAACTAAAGGTCCGTATCTTGTACTTCTTAGAAGCATTAGTAATTTTTGCAGATAAAATCATTGATCATCTTTTTTCCTAAATTGCACGAGATATTTGAAGTTGAAAGGAATTGAATCGATATAATCATCTGGTGAAACATGAGTTAGGGAAAATAATGTTTTTAAACAATTCAGGTGCAATAGTGGATGTTGTGGAAGGTAATTTTCATTCAAACTTAACTGGGCTACAGAGGGGTATTTACCCAATGTGAAAACTTAAAATGCTTATTATTTTTTAACGCAGCTGAATATGGAAAAACAGTATGGGAAAAAAGTGTTTTTTGATCTCAAGAACCTATGGTTAAAATTAACGCAGTGGTCAAAGACTCACCCTGTATGCATGACGAGGTGTCATACGATTTGGTTTATGACATAAAAGGAGAAATCCTGGCTGCCCGCATAAGTGCTGTAATGTTCAACAAAATAAGCTCAAATATAAAATGGTGAAAGCTGAAGAACATCATTTTGCCAGAGTAAATAATGACACAGAGGGTTCTGAAAATAAAAAAAAAGAGCAGAAAAAATCGAATACAATGGTCACGTATAAATTTTTTTTTTAATTTTCTATAATTTCAAGATAGAATTGGAAACATCAGGAACCATCCTGAAATTTATATATGGAACATTCATACTTTTGTGCTACAAAACTACCCATTTTCCCTATTTCAATTCATGATGGGGTTACAACTCTCTTACTAGTACGAGATCAATATCTCAAATCATAAAAACTCGACATGTCTAAGTGTTTTCACGAATTCCGTCTCGCTGTTGATTTATTAAGAGTTGACAATTTTGAATGAGACTATATATCATTGTTTCCTTATCGCTATGTTCCCTAGCCTGTGAAAAGACTAACAAAAAAAGCTTTTGAAATCACGCCAGTGCTTTTCTTAATTTTTTATGAATAAACCTTTGAACATCAGCTTTCTCATTCCGGCGATGATATTCCTATTTGTCCTCGAAGCCGTCTGTGATTATTTCTTTCCTTTACGAGCTTCAAAACCAACTTCTGCACTTTACTTTGCATACATCGAGAACCAGAAGACTAACCAGCATCCACATCCGTGGCTCACACATCTCTCTCCATTGTGTTTTATAATTGGATCTTTCACAATTGAAATGGTTAAATAGCAAGTCATTTAAATCTAATTAAATTTATATGTGTGTTCACCTAGCAGGGAGGAAAACCAGATTGAGGTGCTAATTCCTTGTTATGCGTTAACTTGCCACTCCTCGAAGAGGTCTTGTTTTTTTTTTCTGGTTACTATTGGTTTCCTGTGTTGTACATCTCCGGTAGAAGAAGATTTATGTTGTTCCGTGTTACGATTTTATGGACATGATGTTTTCGACCTTGCTGCATTCTGTTGAACGGAGTTGTAAGCTAATTGATTTTTTTCCTTGTGCATTGGTTAAAGGAGAGTTGTTATAGTATGTTGAAAGAATGACTTTTTGATTTTGAATTTGGGTCAAAAATAGAAACTTACAGAACAGAACAAATCGAAGCCTAGTTGATGACGAAATGTTTTTGGTAATGGAAATCGTGTAGATTGATATTTTGAGCTTTTTTCACCCTCTCTTACAAATATTTCATTGACAACGTTTCGGTCCACATCCTCCACTGACTGCATGGATAACTGGCCTTTAAAAGAGCAGAAACTATTTGAAAATCATACCAATAATATATATATTTAATGAAAACTAAGGTTGCAAACAAGAAATTAAATAATAATTGTGACTCATCAGTGTTATCAGCTGGTTTTCCATATACTGACACCGATTGATCTCAGTGAATTCAACATTCAGTTAATGAGGCTCATGGAATATAAGGAATTCAATAATGTATCCAAAGATGAAGAAAAATTAAAAAGAAAATCTTATGTAATTCAATTGGTGCGCCATCTATAGATTTTCCGGGAGTGAGTAGGCAAATAAAGGGTGTTTCCTTTAGAGATACTTTTTGTGGTGGGGATTTAGTTGGAGATCGCGCATGCGTCGTGTAAACTGAAGTGGTGATCTTGTTCAGTAGTGTCTGACATTTCATAATGGAACGGCTTAGCCCGGCACAGCGTCTACAAATTGTACATCTTTATTGCAAAAATGGGAGTGTCTCGGCCACTAAGAGCGACATTAACTTTGAGACTCAATTTCGTTAATGGATAATACTCGACCTAATGGACAACATCCAGCTCGTAGTGCAGAGAATATAACGGCGTTGAGGGAGAGTGTACGTGATGACCATATATATATATATGACCATGAAGTGTCGATTCGTCGCCGTTCTCAACAGCTTGGTCTTTCATATTTACCGACTTGGCAGATTTTACGTATGGATCTTTCTTTTGAAAGCTTACAAAATTCAATTAGTTCAAGAACTGAAGCCGACCGACCTACCGAATCGTTTAAGTTTTAATAGTTGGGCTCTTGACAAGCTTGCAGAGTATCAATTTTTTTCGTTTAAAGTTTTGTTCACTGATGAGGCTCAATTTTGGCTTAAGGGGTTCGTTAACAATCAAAATGCCCGGATCTGGGGTGATGAACAACCCGAAGAGTTTCAAGAATTGCCGTTAAATCAAGAAAAAACCACTCTTTGATGTGGTTTATGGGCCGGTGGAATAATCGGTCCATATTTCTTCGAAAGAGAGGACGGCCAGAATGCTACTGTAAATGGTTACCGTTATAGCACCATGATAACAGACTATTTGTTGCCCGAAATTAAAGCTTGTGGTTCCAACCAGATGGTGCAACTTGTCATACAGTCCGCGGAACCATGGCTTTACTGCGGGAGCATTTCGGCGAGCAGATCATTTCACGCTTCGGACCAGTTAATTGGCCGGCTAGATCATGTGACATCACACCTCTTGATTTTTTCCTTTGACGCTATGTGAAGTCCAAAGTCTACATGGATAAGTCGGCTACGATTGAGGTATTGGAGGCCAATATTACTCGACTCATTGGAGAAATATGACCCGAATACTCTCAAGTGTCAAAGTGTCAAAAATTGGAATTATCGAATGGTTCTTATTAACCGTAGTCGAGATTAGCATATGAAAGAAACTATCTTTAAAAAATAATTGTGAAGAATGGTTCTTCCATTCGTTAATAAAGATTATAAAATAAAATGGTTTTATTAATTTTTTGTTTCATTGAAAAAAAGTACTTCTAAATGAATCACCCTTCAGTTCTATCTAACTTATAGGGATCTTCATATTAAATATAAGGTACAATACTAACTGAATGTCATCATTTACTATTAATGAAAACTGAATAATATTCATATAGTTTCTGCTCCTTTCAAAACAAATTTACCTTAAAATCGATGGATTCTCCTCCCTAAGTGATTTGAGATTGAAGGTAGCGTTCAATCTAATATCCAAGCCTCTCAGAAATAAAGTGTAAAAGTGAAAAGAAAAAAAATGGCCTCTATTGAATCTTTAGTAAAGTGTACATCTCTATGGAATATGCAATGAATATCTTCGATATCTAATATGAAACGCTGAATCCTTTCCTTGGAACTAAAGTTAATCTTCAAATCACAATATATTTTGAGGCAAATTTGATTCAATGACATTTTTTCAACCGACGCGACGCGCAGTTTTCAAGAAAAAAAATGAAATGGTCCGATGATCGCACCGAATGCAATTTGGATTTGATTGGATATAAATCGATGATATAATACAAAATGAGGATATTTCATTTGTTGTCAGAAGTGTCAAAAAGTTTTCATGTTGCGCGCTTACTATTCGAGAGATGTGATATCGTGTTACCGTGAAGATGTTCACCAAAAATGACGGTCACATCCACTAGATGGCGCCGAATGTGAAACTCTTGCTTAAGAAGGTCGCATACCCCTGAAAATTACATTCTCTGTGCACTAATCTTACACCAAGAAATCGTCCTCGACATCCCCGTACCGTACATACAATCTTTGTAAGCGCGAATAAGTTATCTAGACCACGAAGTGGCCGTTTCTCATGGCCGACGCAGATCGGATCGAACTATATTAATGAATAATGATGCACGACCGATTCCAACATACACAATCATTAGTAACAAATAGCAACAATAATAATAACAACCGCAATGATATATGCGATACCCCGATTGTGATCTCAGCAGAGTCCGTTGGTAGATCGGTGCGCGGTACATTTCTATGTTCTTATCTCTTCTTCTTCCAGTTCTAGTCTTGTTACGAGTTTGACGGAATTTTCGGCATAATTCTTGAAAGTATCGCATGAGATTCCAGGAGTCGAAACTTAGAATCGAACATTTGAATCATATGTTATTTTTGAAACCCCTCATCTAATTTCTGGAATAATTGCACAATTTTGAGGAAGTATATCAACAAACTTGCCTCTAGATTTAGTGATAAAATATCGAAATAATTTTTTTTTCTTTTTTTTAATGCACAGGTTCATTTTTTGTAATTTTTAAAACTAACACGAGACGAAATGTACCGTCGTGAGAACAGAGCGCTTTTGTTCTATTGTTCTGAAGTCTTTTTCCGGACTCTGGAACAGTGTTTCACAAAAAAGCAAGCAACACAATATATGTGAAAGAACCGACGAATCTAAAGTTAAATTTCTCATTCAGTTTCTTTCGAAGCTTTAAATCAACCAAAAAATAATTATCTTGCCTATAGAAATAGATATCTTCATTCCAGTAAGCTCTTATTTTCTGAAATAACTAAGTGCTTACTAATTTTTTTATCATTAAAGGTGTTCATATATTGAAAAACTTAGCTTCGTAATCTAAGATGTTTCAATGCTGAAATTCATGGATATTCCGGATATAAATAACCATGATGTACTCTCCACATTTTGAGAATTTCAGTTGCATATATAACGAGATATGAAATATTAATAAAAAAAGATTGAGGACTCTTTCAAAAATTTTCTACGAAATTTAGCAATCATATAAGTTTAAACCTTTGTCAGCCATCTTTCAGATTACGAATTGATCGGATGGATAGTTTAGGCTTTATTGAGGAAATCATATTTCAGATGCTCATAACTGCTGAACCATTCTACGGATTTGGCCCAATAATAAACTCGTCCAAGATATTCATTCTTCAGTGATTCCTTACGAAACGATTGATGCCATCTTTTAGGGTAATTCTTGTAGATAAAATAAACAATGCTATTGTTAATGGATATTTTTTCCTTAATTTGAATTGTGATGAAAAAAAAATTCTTAATTAATTATTCAACCGAGAGGAATAGGGAAAAACATTAACAAAGCCTTGAAAATCATTAATAAAAAATAATTTATTTTTTAAATCATACTTGACAGTTAATTAAGAAGTTCTAAAAATATTGAAATTATTGATTTATCTCTGAAAAACTCACAAACAAATGTGGATACATTTCTTTCAGTTAATACATGCCTCATCATAAAAACAATAAGAAAGTGACAAATAAAAATACGTTTTCCAGTCACATTACGATGAATTTTTTTGTTGTTTAAAAAAAAACTGATTAACACCAAAGGATGGAATATATTGAAATTTTCATCATACTACCTAATTTTATGGATCTACAAGAACATGATGTGCCAAAATCAAACGGTTAATAATTTAATTTATTTTAATAAACATTGATAAATAAAGTAGCGGAAAAAAGTGTGACTGAAAAATTAACATCATTAAAAAATCCCAACGAAATTAGATTTTTTGAGATTTTAAGATTATATGATGATTTGTTAAGAATGTTGATTCTACTATATACAGGGTGAAAAGAAACACTTTTTTTCCCATACCGTTTTCAATATTCAGCTACGTTAAAGAGTTATAAGCATTTTAAGTTTTCACATTGGGCAAATACCCATCTGTAGACCAGTTTAGTTCGAATGAAAATTAACTTCCACTATTAAATCTGAATCTCAAAAATAGTGCAATTTTGGAAAAAAGAAGATGAATGATTTTATCTGCAAAAAGACTAATGATTCTAGAAAGTACAAGATACGGACCTTTAGTTCAAGTGATATTTGTTTTTCATGCAATTTATCCAATCTGTACAGTAGTAATGAGAAAACTACAAAAATTGGAATAAATCTATTAATGCCAAAATATGCATGAATGTAATCAAAAACCTTCTACAAGAGATCAATTCAATTCATATTGTCGTTTGAATATTACAGGTGAAACTGCTATTTTTAAGAAATTTTCTTTATTACAAAAATGGGAGTTCTCCGATAAATGTGTCTCGGCCACTAAGAGCGACATTAACTTTGAGACTCAATTTTGTTAATGGATAATACTCGACCAAATGGACAACATCCAGCTCGTAGTACAGAGAATATAACGGTGGTGAGGGAGAGTGTACGAGATGACCCTGAAGTGTCGATTCGTCGCCATTCTCAACAGCTTGGTCTCTCGTATTCAACGATTTGGCGGATTTTACGTAAGGATCTTTCTTTGAAAGCTTACAAAATTCCATTAGTTCAAGTTCTGAAGCTGACCAACCTACCGAATCGTTTAAGTTTCAGTCGTTGGGCTCTTGACAAGCTTGCAGAGTATACACTTTTTTCGATAAAAGTTTTGTTCACTGATGAGACTCATTTTTGACTTAAGGGTTTCGTGAACAATCAAAATGCCCGAATCTGGGGTGATGAACAACCCGAAGAGTTTCAAGAATTGCCGTTAAATCCAGAAAAAAACCACTCTTTGATGTGGTTTATGGGCCGGTGGATTAATCGGTCGATATTTCTTCAAAAAGGAGGACGGTCGGAATGCTACTGTGAATCGTTACCGTTATCGCACCATGATAACAGACTATTTGTTGCCCGAAATTGGGGCTTGTGGTTCCAATCAGATGGTGCAACTAGTCATACAGTCCGCGGAACCATGGCTTTACTGCGGGAGCATTATGGCGAGCAGATCATTTCACGCTTCGGACCAGTGAATTGGACGGCTAGATCATGTGACATCACACCTCTTGATTTTTTCCTTTGAGGCTATGTGAAGTCCAAAGTCTACATAGAAAGTCGGCTACGATTGAGGTATTGGAGGCCAATATTACTCGACTCATTGGAGAAATATGACCCGAATACTCTCAAGTGTCATCAAAAATTGGTTTTATCGGATGATCCTTATTAACCGTAGTCGAGATTAGCATATGAAAGAAATTATCTTTAAAAGATAATTGTGAAGAATGGTTCTTCCATTCGTTAATAAATAATAATAAATAAAAAAAGTACTTCAAAATGAATCACCCTTCAGTTCTATCTAACTTATGGGGATCTTCATATTAAAGATAAGGTACAATACTAACTGAATTTCATCCTTTACTATTAATGAAAACTGAATAATGTTCAAATAGTTTCTGCTCCTTTCAAAACAAAATCTTAAAATCGATGGATTCTCCTCCCTAAGTGATTTAAAATCAAAGGTAGCATTCAATCTAATATCCAAGCCTCTTAGAAACAGGGTGTAAAAGTAAAGAAAAAAAATGGCTTCTATTGAATCTTTAGTAACCTGTACAATATGCAATGAATATCTTCGAAATCTAATATGAATCGCTAAATCCTTTTCTTGGAACTAAAGTAAATCTTCAAATCACAATATATTTTGAGGCAAATTTGATTTAATGACATTTTTTCAACCGACGCGACGCGCAGTTTTCAAGAAAAAAAAAATGAAATGGTCCGATTATTGCACCGAATGCAATTTGGATTTGATTGGATATAAATCGATGATATAATACAAAATGAGGATATTTCATTTGTCGTCAGAAGTGTCAAAAAGTTTTAATGTTGGACGCTTACTATTCAAGAGATGTTACCGTGAAGGTGTTCACCAAAAATGACGGTCACATCCACTAGATGGCGCCGAATGTGAAACTCTTGCTTAAGAAGGTCGCATACCCCTGCAAATTACATTCTCTGTGCACTAATCTCAAACTACACCAAGAAATCGTCCTCGACATCCCCGTACCGTACATACAATCTTTGTAAGCGCGAATAAGTTATCTAGACCACGAAGTGGCCGTTTCTCATGGCCGACGCAGATCGGATCGAACTATATTAATGAATAATGATGCACGACCGATTCCAACATACACAATCATTAGTAACAAATAGCAACAATAATAATAACAACCGCAATGATATATGCGATACCCCGATTGTGATCTCAGCAGAGTCCGTTGGTAGATCGGTGCGCGGTACATTTCTATGTTCTTATCTCTTCTTCTTCCAGTTCTAGTCTTGTTACGAGTTTGACGGAATTTTCGGCATAATTCTTGAAAGTATCGCATGAGATTCCAGGAGTCGAAACTTAAAATCGAACATTTGAATCATATGTTATTTTTGAAACCCCTCATCTAATTTCTGGAATGATTGCACAATTTTGAGGAAGTATATCAACAAACTTGCCTCTGGATTTAGTGATAAAACATCGAAATAATTTTTTTTTCTTTTTTTTAATGCACAGGTCCATTTTTTGTAATTTTTAAAACTAACACGAGACGAAATGTACCGTCGTGAGAACAGAGCGCTTTTGCTCTATTATTCTGAAGTCTTTTTCCGGACTCTGAAAGAACCGACGAATCTAAAGTTAAATTTCTCATTCAGTTTCTTTCGAAGCTTTAAATCAACCAAAAAATAATTATCTTGCCTATAGAAATAGATATCTTCATTCCAGTAAGCTCTTATTTTCTGAAATAACTGAAATTCATGGATATTCCGGATATATAATACTTCATGATGTACTCTCCCACATTTTGAGAATTTCAGTTGCATATATAACAGATATGAAATATTAATAAAAAAAGATTGAGGACTCTTTCAAAAATTTTCTACGAAATTTAGCAATCATATAAGTTTAAACCTGTGTCAGCCATCTTTCCAGATTACGAATTGATCGGATGGATAGTTTAGGCTTTATTAGAGGAAATCATATTTCAGATGCTCATAACTGCTGAATAAAATTCTACGGATTTGACCAATAATAAACTCGTCCAAGATATTCATTCTTCAGTGATTCCTTACGAAACGATTGATGCCATCTTTTAGGAGTAATTCTTGTAAGATAAAATAAGCAATGCTATTGTTAATGGATATTTTCCTTAATTTGAATTGTGATGAAAAAAAAATTCTTGAATTAATTATTCAACCGAGAGAGAGATAAGGAAAAACATTAACAAAGCCTTGAAAATCATTAATAAAAAATAATTTAACTTTTTTAAATCATACTTGACAGTTAATTAGAAGTTCTAAAAAATATTAGAAATTATTGAGTTTATCTCTGAAAAACTCACAAACAAATGTGGATACATTTCTTTCAGTTAATACATACCCTCATCCATAGAAAACAATAAAGAAAGTGACAAATAAAAATACGTTTTCCAGTCACATTTGGGATGAATTTTTTGTTGTTTAAAAAAACGATTAACACACAAAGGATGGAATATATTGGAAATTTTTATCACTTACTACCTAATTTTATGGATCTACAAAGACATGATGTGCCAAAAATCAAACGGTTAATAATTTTAATTTATTTTTAATAAACATTGATAAATAAAGTAGCAGGAAAAAGTGTATGACTGAAAAATTAACATCATTAAAAAATCCCAACGAAATTAGATTTTTGAGATTTTAAGATTATATGATGATTTGTTAAGAATGTTGATTCTACTATATACAAGGGTGAAAAGAAACACTTTTTTCCCATACCGTTTTCAATATTCAGCTACGTTAAAGAGTTATAAGCATTTTAAGTTTTCACATTGGGCAAATACCCATCTGTGAGACCAGTTTAGTTCGAATGAAAATTAACTTCCACTATTAAATCTGAATCTCAAAAAGCCAAGTGCAATTTGGAAAAAAGAAGATGAATGATTTTATCTGCAAAAAGACTAATGATTCTAGAAAGTACAAGATACGGACCTTTAGTTCAAGTGATATTTGTTTTCATACAATTTATCCAATCTGTACAGATAGTAATGAGAAAACTACAAAAATTGGAATAAATCTATTAATAGTGCCAAAATAGTGCATGCAGATGTGAGGTAAAGATGCCTAATAGCCAGAGATTAAGCCAGAAGCCAAGTAAAGATGAGATCCAGTTTTATTGGTTTTAGATGGCCACTACACACACACGAGAAACATCAGTCTTATTAATTTAGCTCTCCAGAACAACTTAACGTAATTATAGTTTGTTTACCCGCCACACTGCACTCATAGAATGCATACCTTAATGGATGTAGCATTTGTGAAGCCACTAAAAGCTTACTACTCCCAAGAAAATTGAAACTTGGCTGCGCGTAATAATTCACAGGGCGCACTCCTAACAAACAAATATGTGGCTAGATTGTTTGGTGCGGCTTATGAAAAAACTGCTACCATGACCAACTCCGTTAACGGTTTTCGCAAAGCTAAGGTTATTTTCCATTGCAATCACGACATATTTTTACAGACGAAGAGTTTTCAATCTTTAATGATGGGGATGAAGAGCAAAGATTTACTTAATGTTCAGAGAAATGGCGAGAACGCAGATCTGGAAGATTACTAGTTATTGATAACCACTTCGATTGAGAAAACCAATCAGAGAACCAACTGAAATCTTACCACAATGGCTTGAATTACAAATGACAATCAACCAGATGAGTACCAAGGGTTAGCATCTTCTAAAAACAGCCTCAACAGCTAGTGTTTATGACAATCCCAAGTACAGATACATAAATCTTCTGCATCTCCCCGTTTGCATAAGCCAAGTTGCCAGGCTACTAAAGACAATTTCTTCTTCTAGAAAACTTGAACTAGGAGCAGCTTCTATAATCACGGCATCTCCATTATAGAAGTCATTAGAAGAATCCTAAAATAAAAACAACAAAAGAAAATAAAGAAGGACAGAGAAGAACCGTATCAGGATTAAAAAACTGGCAGTGAATGAAAAAAACCGCATTAAAAAGAAAAGCTGAAGAAGTTAGTTCCAGTTCCGAGGGTGATGACATGTACCTGAGTTGGCAGATATGCAGTGGGGATGAATATGATGCTGAATGTCCCTACTATAGCAGTAACTTTTCGCAGGATACAAAGAGGAGAAAAAATGGGCTGGAATCATAGTGATAGTCATTTTAAATGGGCTCATAAGATTGTGGAGATGTAGCATCAGATCGTTTTTGTGTTCATTATGTTTAGATGTGTAATACATGGTAAGACTAAAAAATAATTTAGAAAAAGATTTTATTTTTATTGTTTATTATATTCCCCACCTTTGTTGTACTCTTTTACATTTCTACTTTGTTTAGTAACGCTTTATTTTTAATTTTATTAAAAATGCTAATTTTTTATTATGATAACTGATTCTGCTCAAATCTTTGTTAAGTTTAAGTAAAGTAAAAATTTTGAAGACTGATGTTAGTGTAAAAATTTGTAATTAATGTACCAAACTGCTAAGACTGATTTGTCTTAATATTTAATTAATAAATTACCTACAATAAAAATGTAGTGCAGAGTTAATATTGTTTTTTTTTTTGTTTTGTTATTCAAATTTGGAACCTATTATAGATAATATCTTATATTTAAGAACCCCCTAATATCTCATAATGAGCTTCCCTTTGCATGGGAATTTTCACAATATTTTTTCTTTTTACAGCACCAACCAAAAAATAATATAATTTAGCCTAAAATAAGCTAATATACATTTAAGTACATTGAATTTTCTATCTAAAGTATATCTTGAAAGCTTTAAATAGAAATTTCAACAACCTTTATATTTTGAACGGGGCCAAATTTGGATAAATGTTATAGAAAGAAAATGTTTCTTTTGACGTCAAGAATCCATGGTTAAAATTAACGTAATGGTCAAAGAATCACTTTGTATATACCCTAAAAATTGCAAATATGCCGCACAGACGGCAATCATCCTCCTTTCCTCCTTTCCTTTCCTTTCCTCCTTTTGAAGATCTTCCAAAATCTGGAAAAAGTTTAGATTACTAATCATAAATAAAAAACTGAACACTACTTCTTTACCATCCTTACATGTTTACAACGACTGAAAATCTTAATGTACGAATCTATATTTTTTTGCACACTGATCTGGACATAATTCCAAATAGAATAAGCTATATAACTTTATTTCATCTATGTCTTATAAACATATATTTGTAGTAATTTGGTTTAATATAAAGTGTTTAGTTATTAAGTTCGAAATATAGGTGTATTGAATATATGATTGTAGTAATTTGGCTTAATATAAAGGTTAGTGGAAATAATTATCTTGCCTATAGAAATAGATATCTTCATTCCAGTAAGCTCTTATTTTCTGAAATAACTTATATATTCAAGTCCAAATTAAGAAAATCGAGACTGATTTTTTCGAGGAAAACTTAGGTATGAAAGTGTGAATACCTACTTCACTTCGTAATTCTATTTGAAAAATTCATTGATGGATTCTTTTAATCTCTCGATAATGGATCTCTAATAGGTACCATTCGGTGAACCCAATGACAATCGCATTCTTGGTTCTTTATGAGTCACAATTTTTTTGCCGCTCTTGTTCACCCGAACAGAGTGCCTATTATTTTGCCCGAATGTCTGTAATTTTGGAATATCGAGACGAAAATAGTCTCAATCGATTGGGTTCGACTCCCTCATGAAGAATTCGTGGCGAAAGTTGAGTCTGTCCGGCCGGCCGGCCGTATCCTCTCTAGCATCCAAAAGAGTAGAGCTAGAGTTTTCATATTTTCAGAATAGGTTGTAACGTTTAGATAGTCCCGAGGTATATAACACACAACACCCAGCTGAAGTAAGTTGAGTTGCCTGTTCCGCGATGAAAATTAATCGCGATATTTCATTATCATCATTAAAATTAATCAATCAAAATTAATTGCCCATTTCAAGAAATTGCCAAGTACCCAAAAAAAAATATAACGTGCCAATTTCCAATATGTGGCAATAGAGATAGTCATAATAGGTCATCTTTGTTTGCAATTTTCCAGAAACTGAACATTTAATTTTGAACTAGACTTCTTTGAGTACCAATGATTTCCGAAGCATATGAACAACCTCACTATGGAGCGCAGACAACAATATTCATCGTCGTTTAATTAGTGAATGTCCTCATTTTCAAGATATTGTTTCCAAAATACAAAAAAAATTAGTTTATTAATTATGAGTAGAAAACAACCCATCACCATGTTCAATTAATTCCAAATCGAATAATTTTTTTTTAATAATTTGGTTGGATTTAAAGTGTATAGTTTTCAAGCTCGAAATGTAGATATAATGAAAATTGACTTACATTAATTGCTCTTATCAAGAAATCGCCGAGTAGCCAAATGAAAATATAACTTGCCAATTGTAAATAAACGGCAACAGAGATAGAAGAATAGCCGTAATACGAGTAAATTACCTCTGTAATTTTCGAGAATCTGAACATTTAATTAAAAATAAGAACTCTTTAAATGGCTACTCCAAACCCAGTTGGAATAGAATATGCATGTGAACAACTCGAAGTTCCGTTCATACTTTCATCTCGAGCATCAGAGACATCGCACTCAAAAGGACCACCATCGAAATCGATATACAGGATGAATTGCTATAATGGGTTCGCTATTAGTTTATATAATAATTAGACAGAGATCGTGGTTATTGAATTTATTCCGATACATAGTGTAGAACCCTGGGAGTCATTCGATCATCGTGATTTTGTGGTTGAGATATCATTAATACTTTCTCGGGGCAACCTTTTCTTTCCATTGTAACACAGTTCGTGGAATCTTGTAAAACAAGTTCGGAATAATTTTGGTTGTTTGAGAAATAATTTTTTGACGTACCCTGTAATTTTCACTTACGGTAGCCAAAGATAATCGATTGATGCTGCTGGTATGAACTTGAGTGTATTCTTGCTTGTTTAACATGGAATCATTTGTCAGCGCACAGGGGATCCGCAAATGATATATGTATTTCTTATTGTATTAAAGGGGTTAATTAATCAAATATGAAATAATCCATTGGTTTCTTTGATGGTTCCGACCAATTCCTATATTTATACAGGGCGAGTCTTCGACCACTGTGTTAATTTTAAACATAGATTCTTGAGGTCAGAAGAGTCACTTTTTTCCCATACCGTTTTTCTATATTCAGCTGCGTTAAAAAGCTATAAGCATTTTAACATTGGGCAAATACCCCTCTGTAGTCCAGTTTAGTTGGAATGAAAATTCTCTTCCACAGCATCCACTGAATCTGAATTGTTTGAAAACATTATTTTCCCTCTAGGAAATGATTCACTCACTCATGTTTCATCAGATGATTATATCGATTTAGTTCCTTTCAATCAGATGATTATATCGATTTAATTCAACTTCGAATATCTCAAAAATGTTACAATTCAGGAAAATAGATGAACATTGATTTTATCTGCAAAAAAATTATTCAAGGAAGTACAAGATACGGACCTTTAGTGCAAGTGATATTTGTTCTTCATGCGATTAATCCAATCTGCATAGTAGTTGTGAGAAACCCACAGGAAATGGAATAAATCTATTGATGCCAAAATATGCGGAGAAGAAGAAATCGATAGTAAGGCCGTGTCAAAAAAAGGAATCTTCAAGAACTATCCAATTACAGGCCAATAAGTCTCATTACATCGTTCGCTAAAATCTTCGAGAAGGTTCTAGTGACTCGTGTGATGAGCTTCTTCAAGAAATTCAAAGTATTGTTCGGAAGACAACATGGTTTTATTCAAGGCAAGGGTACGGAAACTGCACTCTTTGAGTTTCTACGGGACATCACACATTCCATTGAGGAGGGCGATGTGCCGGCAGGACTTTTCGTGGACGTCTCGAAAGCTTTCGATTCCGTCAACCATAAAATATTGATCTCGAAACTCGAAAAGCATAGAATAAGGGGCATACCACTCAATCTATTTGAGAGTTATCTTAGTGACAGAAAACAAGTTGTGATCTTGAATGATGAAAATGGGTACAGCATATCCTCTGAGGGAATCATTGTTAGTGGTGTAGGTACCGCAGGGTACCTTGATGTGACCAATTCTTTTTCTGGTATATATTGACGACCTACCCGATCTTTTCGAGTCAACAGAAGCAATTGAACCGTTATATACAAACGAAGTGGATCCCAAATTTGAGTCAAATATAGAAACATATATTTATGTGGACGACGCAAATATTATGGTAAAAGCTAAAGATATGAATGAAGTCGTGATCAGTTTGGTTGAGTTGATGTTAATGGTTGGGGGATGGTGTGCCAGAAACAACTTAGTCCTCAATAGGGACAAGACAAAAATTTTATTCTTCACAAACAGTCGGTTCTAGTACAGTCCGAACAAGCGTGGACACGAAACTATTAGGAATATATATTGATAGACACTTGAATTGGTCAACACACTGTGAAATGCTATCGGTAAAGTTGAGTTCAATTATATTTAAGTTGAGAGTTTAAAGAAACTAACTTGACGAAAAGACCCTAATGCTTGTTTATTTCGCCAATTTCCAATCGATTATGATAGATAGATAAAATGATAAATCTTCTTTATTTCAAATCATACAAAGTTGTTAACATAAGAAATGAAATTACGTCAAGATATACTCGTATAATCTACTTAAACCGACTATTAGAACTAAAATATTCGGCAAGATTATAGGGTTCGAATCGAACCAGCATTTTTCTAATTGAGTTCTTAAAATAACCAACATTATTACACCTCTTAAAGTTTTCTGGCAGTTTATTGAACAGTTTAGTACACATATAGTATGGGCCCCTTTCTGTCATGGTTAATCGATGTTGAGGAAAGAGAAGATCTAGATTCCTCGTATTATAACTACTATCTCAGTTAAAATCAAAAACATATTTATTATTGAAAACAAAAAGTAAACACTCATAAAATTTACAAACGATAAATGGTCAACAAATCTTCCTGGCGAAACTTTCCTCTCCAAGATTCTCTGAAATTCAATTTGTACATACATCTGAAAGTTTTTTTTTGAACTACAAATATCGAAATAACTTTATAACTACGACCCCAGAAAATTAATCCATACGTCAATACTGATTCGAAATTAGCATGATACATCCTCTTTCCAATATTTTCACTCAAGTGATTAGATAGAATCTTTATTCCATAGCCAACACTGGATAACTTAAGACAGATCTTATCTATATGAATTTCCCAATTGAGGAATTCATCAATATGAACACCCAAGAGTTTGGTGTCTGATGAAAGCTCAACTCTGCCACCATCTAGAATAATACAATCCAAAGATGTATTCACAGCTTGTTTAGTACCAGATTGGTTTTTTCATTATTTATCATTAATTGGTTCATATCGAACCAATTTTTCACTTTAAAGAACGCATCTTCCGTTCTGTGAACAATCTCCTCTAAATCATTTCCCTCAACTAAAATATTAAAGTCATCAACATAATTTGCATTTTCGAATTCCTCTATTGCCTCTGGTAGATCGTTAATATAAAATATAAACAAAATTGAACCTGCTATAGTACCCTGACCAACTCCAAATTCAACATCCAGAATATCCGATAGTACTCCATCACTCAAACCACCAAGAACAACCTGCTGCTTTCTATTCGATAAAATTTAGAAAGCACTGACGTGAGGTCAGTTGGCTTAGGCGCTCTTGTAAACCACTTACAATTATTTAAATTTTGAAAAATCATATCTCCAGAACTATTAGCTTGTCGAAGTCGAGAGTGGTATTTTTGTATACGTCTGATAAAACTGCACCATAAAAAATTTTTATTTGAACAGTGTCATTTGAAAAAAATTTTTTTTTTGTTACTCCGAACCTATTCGGCCGATTTGACCGAATAACGAACTTAGCCGAGATATTTATACCTCAAACCTATTCTGAAAGTTTCAACTCTCTAACTTCATCCGTTCGAGAGTTATCGTGTTCACGGAACGGATGGACGGACGGCCGGACGGACAGAATCGATTTTGACCACGGATTATTCATCAGTAGGTCCAAACAAAACGATTGATACCACTTTTGCCCAAAAATTCGAAAGTCACAGACATTTGGGCAAATTGATAAGCACTCTGTTCAGGTGAACAAGAACGCCAAAAAAGATCGTATCCAATCATTATGTCATATGGAATTATTTTTTGGGGGAGAAGTATGTCAGCAAGGCAGGTATGTGTTACTCAGAAGTTGGCTCTGAGAACAATGTTCAGGATGAAATTCAGGGCGTCATGTCGGGGAGTATTCAAGAGGAATAACATTCTTAGGATGATTGGTTTGTACATACATAGGGTGTTATTGTTTTTCCATAAAAACAAACCACATTTTCGCCACCTTAAGAATACTAACTCCACTCGTAGGATGAATGAGTACTTTTTTCCTATCCACCAATACTCAGTGAGTGAGGAAAACATCTTATTTATGAGCATAAGGCTATTCAATTACTTGCCTAAAACGACAAGGATAACGAATGATTTCAAAATTTTCAAAAAATCAATCTTTGCGATTATAGTTGAATGTGAGCCCTATACAATTACAGAATTCAGGGATTATTGTAATACATTATTATGTTAAGTTTCGAATCATGAGATATTGTGCTTTTGTTGTTATTATAACTTAATCAAATAGTTTTAATTTGACTTGTTTCCTTTTCTTTGTAATTTTATTATTGTCACTGATTTGGGAAATAAAAGTTATTCTATTCTATTCTATTCTATGCATGACTGTTATCAAAAACCTTCTGCAAGAGATCATTTCAATTAATATTGTCCTTTGAATATTACAAGTGAAAATGCAATTCTTTTATGAAATTTCATCATTTTGAAACGGGGCTAAATTTGGAAAAATGTTATAGGAAGAAAATGTTTCTTTTGACGTCCAGACTCTATGGTTAAAATTAACGCAGGGGTCAAAGACTTACCCTGTATGTCCATATAAAGGGACAAACATTAACCTGAATAAATGAAACCAAAGATTGTTTAGTATTTGTGATTCATAAATTCCTCCATTGAGTGTAACACCTTCTAATAATAGGTATCTTTTTTATTATCTTCTTGAAGGTTGCTCAAGATTGGGGTTTTATGTGTTAGGTAACCTGTCAAACATCCATTGAATACGTGAATACTTTGAGTGTTCTTTATTCGATGATAGGGTAGTACACAATTAATTTTTGTTCTTGTGTGTTCTTGGTGCAGTTGAAACTAGTTCTGATTCCTAAAGAACTACTCTACTTGAAAGAGTTCGCGAAAAAAAAACACCGCTTGGATGATTTCATCAAATATAAACGAAATTGCGAAATGCTTGTGAGAATCTCAAAATCATCAAAATTCCAATACTGATCAAGAACAATTCCCAAATGATCGATCCAGAACATCAACCTCCATTGATATTCAGAAAATAAGGAACACACATCTATCCCCCTGCATCTAATCAAGATACTGCGACCTAGCTGCGAGCACCCAGGCATTTTCTTAATTGAGTGATCTTAATGGAAGAAGAAAGCGGCGATTTCCTCCCCTCGCCCCTCGTTCCCTCGGCCCACGATGTGTAAAACTAAAAAGCTGCAATGAGTTGTCACGTAGCAATCGATAAATGAAGGAACTGCGCCGTGATTAGCATTTCTTTCCAGGATTGTGTCTCCTCTTTGCCCGCACTTTCATATTTCGACGGGTTCTCTCCCTTGTCCGCTACCCGTTTTGCATCCCCACCCTTTTTTTCTTATCCTTGAAGTTGTCAAACAGGATATGAGGCATTATAACGTGTGTTCTCTATTTTAATCTTTACTTTATGTTCTAAGGGAGTCACATCTTCAATGATGATCACGGAATATAACAGAATTCAGCTGACAGATGACAGCTCAAATGCATCTTCTTTGCACTGTGACTTGAAAGTTGATGATCACATGCTGAATGGAAGGATCAGGGTGATATTTTCGGTGATAAGTTGTCCTTCGCATTTGAGATAACTGCTTTCGTCTATAGAACGATGGGTTATCTTATGGGCCATTCAAACAATTTGGTGTTACATTCCAATCAATAAGTCCCAAGCCTAGGTAGAAAACAATTTTTTTTTACAGATCAATACAGGGTGAATCTTCACTACTGCGTTAATTCTAAACACAGACACAGCTACAAGACAAATTTTCTTTCTATATCACTTTTTCCAATTCTCAATCTTTGTAAAGTTAATAGTGATTTAAAATTTCAAATTGGGCTAAGCCACCACTTGATTCCTTCCGACATCCCACAAAAATCAAATTTTGCTTTATGATAGTCCATAAAATTGTAGAGAAATACTTATGTATGCACCCAGTTTCTGTTTATGAATCCCATGTTTATGATTAAAACACATATTTTCCATCAAAAACATTAATTCAGCCGAAAATTACACTGAGTTGCATGGTTACCGGTGAAAATTTTAAAATTTGTGACAGTTATATTGAAAATTTTATCAGCAGACATTCAGATTCGACATCAACTTTTCCAATACTCTGAATTCTATGATTTTTTCCTTCAGTTTAGATCATCATATCTACACTATTGCCATGTTTTTTTTCCATAAATATCAGAGATTTCTATCAGTTTTATCTGCAAAGTTCCATACTATTTCAATTATTCTTTGAATACATATATCACAGTTATGATATTCAGAAGTTTCTCATGTAATGAAGTCTAAGTGTTACTCATGTGAAAATTATAAACGATACATTTTGTTACATCTGTTTTAAAGTTTAGAGGAAATAAATGATGAATATGAAAGACCAAGGTTCTATCGTTCTGCTCAAATGTCTGTAATTTTCGAATATCCCGACAAAAATGGTCTCAATCGATTAGGTTCGATTATACCTACTCACTATCTTCCGAAAGGAATGAGCTAGAGTTTTATATATTCAGAATATGTTAATTATGCAAATTTCTCACTGAGTTTCGATATTGAGCCAAATCTGTCGAATGGTTTAGCTGTTCTGAGCCTTTGAAATTTAGTTGCCTCCATAACTTCAAGAATATCCATCCGACGAATTTGTTTCTGCAAAGATGTTTGAATGACGTTGTAACGAATAAGTTTGCAGAATTCGGTGAAAATTTTCGCGCTGAAAAAATTCTAAAAAAATTCCTAAGCTTTTTTTTTAACACTTTATATCTCCGAAAATATCCCTAAGAGATAGACAGAATTTTGAGCAAATATCGAGGATATTGATGTACAGCACATCCTTAAATTTCATCTGTGTACAATAATAGGTATTCAGGCCTGAATTACGATTATCTATGTTCATCAATGAGTCAAAAAAATGTTTTAATCAATAATTTGTCAAAATGATAAAATTTTCGAGCAGATGATATTTCCGTGAATTGGACTGTATTGTCTATTTATTTATTGACACAGAATACAAACAGGGGAAATCCTATAAATAGTACCTACCTATAACGGTTGAAAGTGTCAACCTCGGTCACAACATCACAACTCCAATAATAACATAATAAATTTAAGATGGATCATGATAAATAAATTTACAATATAAATCTTGCCCCCAACTTTTTTCGATTTTAACAGTACCACCTGCCAACATATAACGTACAAAACTGTCAACATCAATCATAACAAAACAGACTCCAATCTTTACGTAATAAATTTGAATTGATCGAAAAAAAAAGTGATGATACATAGATATTTTATACTAGATGACCTGGTGCACTTCGTATCACCTTTAAAGAAAATGATTAATAACGTAATCAGCAACAAGTGAAGGTTATGCTATTGAATTGTAGCTTATATAGATTCTCTTGAGCATTTGGCTTAAAACTTTTTGGTTAACCAACAATAGATCGTGTAGCGTTAGCAGAGGTTAGTGACAGGGTGCCATGAAATTCGGCGTATGACATGAAAGCCTAGGGAAACACCTCAGTAAATAAAAAACCCTGGCTCCCGCATGTGTGTACATACGAGGTCTGTAAATTAAACAACGAGACTGATTTTTTTTTTAATTTTTAATACAAAAATAATTACAATTCGATATTGTCATCTTCAGAATAACTTCCTTCTGAGGCCACACAGCGCTGGAGACGTTTTTTTCACTCCTTATAACAGTCCTGGAACTCCGATACTGAAATAAACTTCAGCTGGTCTGTTACAGCCGTTTAAATTTTTTCGACTATCCCAACATGATTTCCCTTGAGGTAATTTTTCAACTTTGGAAGAGAAAAAGGTCACAAGGACTCAAGTCGGGCGAATAAGGAGGCTGAGGAGCCACAGGAATGTTTTTTTGACTGGCCATTATTACGGGTTTTTGGAACCAGATTTTTCTCATCCCCAATTCATTGGTCAAAATTTGATAAACGGTGGTGTGAGTCGAAATGAACTCTTCCCCTATCATTCTGACTGTCAACCGATGATCTGAACGCACAAGATCCCGGATTCTGTCGACATTTTTTTCGGTTCTTGAAATAGAAGGCCTTCGGCTTCGTGGTTCATCTTCAGTCGACTCTCTTGACCTTCTGAAAATGCCTTAAACCACCGGAAAACCTGGGCCCGCAGGCCTGCTGAAGTTTAAGAAGAGTTTTTGTTACACTGTGCTCAAGTATAACAACAAAACCTTATAGCACACCGTTGCTCGAAATTGATGTTATTCATTTTTAGAACACAATATAAAAAACTGTTTCACAAAAACAATCGCTACGCACAACCAAATGACTCGAGAGAGGTCAAACTCGTACTGAAGGTGGATCACATGTTCCTCTGCCGCCCCACTATGCCCTGCGTTTTCAGTGGTGCCACATCAAAGGCAACGTTACCAGTTTCATTACTTAATTTTTCATATCTCGTAAATAATCGGAAATATAATTGGGGGACTTCTTTCATCAAGAGTGGTCTTCAATTAATAAACACAGAGGCTTCTTCAAGTTGCGCACATCGAATCTGAAAATAAAAAGGAACTGCTTAAAAAAGAACTGAATACATAAAATACGTATAAAATTTGTTTGAAATTTATAACCCATTCCAAGAAAGAATCGAAAACATCATGAATAAGCCCTAAAACCATCTTGAAATTTGAGACAATTATTGATGAGATGACTATTTGTGCTTGGAACTGAGTTCCATTTGAATAGCATGCTATTGGTAAGAGCATGAACTGTCCAAATTTTTCTTGGAAGATCAAAACCCGGAATTTTTTCAAATGAGATCTTTATTGGACATTCCATATGAGTTCCACTCAATCTTTCATAATTATTTATAGCTAATGTTTAAATTGAAGAACGTATTTTACCATTATGATTTACGTGACTTCTGTGAATTCTATTTTGTGGAATGTACGAAATAATTGAAAATAAATTAGGAAAAGAATGATATTTGCTGTACGAATTCAGAGCTGCAGTCTGTCTGTGAATATGGGGAGGAACAATTTTAGACAAAACTGGCAACCAATGATCCGGTGTAGATCTTATGGTGCCAGTAATTATTCTTATGGATTTATTCAATTATGCATCGATTTTTTTGTGTATATGCACTATTAAACCAAACAGAGCAACAATACTCAGCTGCAGAAAAGACTACGGCTGGAGATGCTGTGCGAAGAATGGAAGCATCAGCACCCCAAGATGATCCAGCTAATTACTGAAGAATATAATATATATAAATGATTTAACTCCCAAGTATTTAGGATAGAAATTATGTTCGATAGGAGAATCATTGAAAGTTATAGTTGATTTTCTGTATATATCATAATCACTCAGATGGAAACTTGATACCTCTGTTTTGTTGATGTTGGGACAAATTCGTTACTCAGCAAAATAATTTTTTGAAACGTCTAAATTGAAGCTTATATAAAACGTTTGTATTTTAGACATGGTGCCATCAACTGAATATTTACTCTATCCAATCAACAGATATCACCATCTGATAGAATCCTTTGAAGCTAACAGATAATTATGACTGTTAAGTAGTAGACAAATAATTTGCAATGAAATAATATTCTGATTATAAATTTAAATGTATCGGGGACAAACAAAATGACACGTAATTTTTTATATAAAGATAAAATAATATTGCGATTGAAATTGAAATGTTAACTATCCTGTCTTTCAAGTTGGGCCGAATTGTACACGGTGCGCAAATCAATTTTGAAATGGGTGCAGTAGTTTACGAGTCCATCGAGGACAAAAAGCGTGACACGTAATTTTTATTTATAAAGATAAGGCTTACCTAAGCTCTTTTAATTTCAGTTCTACCATCTGCGATCAAGCAAAATCTATTTCCAATCAAGTTTTTGACTTCTCGGAAGTAACTCCTCTTTATTGGAACACAGCGTCTACCTTCATTTTCAGTTTCGCAGAAGAAACTCTTTCCTCCGTGTCTTGCAACGGGTTCGGATCACGACCTCCTCACTTCCCAACTCTCGACCACAGAGCACAAGGCTGTCGTCTATCACACATTACGTAAATTGCTGTGTCCGATATCTCCAGATCTCCCGCATTTCGCGATAGGTTATTCCTTTGTTCAAAAGCGAAATTGCTGCTTTTAACAAACACTTACCGATCGGGCTGTAGGAATAATAAATTTTCATTTTTAGTTGTTAAATTGAGGGTTTGAGCGGGTTTATAGCACAGCCAGCCTCCAGTTTGACGCGCGGCACTCCGTTTACGTTGGAATTTTCGGTGGGATATTGTTCTATGACCCGGAGGTGTTATTTAGACAGATGGCGGTAGTGGTTGGTAAGGTCAGATATGTGAATTAGCGCTCTCGTAATTCTCTGATTTTTATTTATTATTTTGGGATGAGCTTTGAAATATTGTATCGGTGTTTACTTGGGGAAAATTCATTTTAAATAAATAATAAGATTCATATTTCCTCTAATTTTTATTGTTTTTTACAGACAATTGTGTCGCCAATACAGTGGCTCCATCAGGTGTTACATTTTGAATGATAGTATCACTGAAGTAATTCTGTATTTATGACTGTAAAACTTTTTCGGAACGTCGTCTCAAATAGGGTGATAAATATTTAGGTATGTTAGGATTTTTTCAGGAAGATGTTTAATAACGAGGACCGGTGAACATCTGTTTGTTTATTTGAAATAATATTTTGTGAGTTATATCTGTCTATTTCGAGGGCTTCTATATGTGTTAATCTTGAACTTTTACTGTCTGTATGGAGGATTTCGAAATAATGGTTAAAATTATGTCCGTATTCATTTAAATCTTTAGCATATGAGGAATTAGTATTTCCGGTTTCGTAACTACGTTGATGTTCCTGACTGGCGGACAGTAACGGATATTTATCTGACATTATATTTTATTTGTATACATTAAATAAAATATTCAACCATATAAGATCCATTCTAATTCATTTAATCAAGATTTATGAACAAACAAAGTAGTATAAACCCCCAAACATACTGTATATGACAAAAGCATTTTTATCGACTTTACCAGAGCGGCCACTGAAATAGATGTCATCCTGTACTGATAATAAATCATTCTGAATCTTTCAGATGGATGGAAAACCAAATATCTCAATATATGCCCTATAATTCAATACTCTTCCGCACTTATTAGTTATTGACCACTTTCCTCCTTTTATTTTTGAGCCGAAGGCCAATAATTGCGAGGAGCAGTCCATGTAATGGTCAGCAGAAGTTCACAAGCCACTTACCTGACGATCAGATATCAAGTATAGTTGAACGATCACAACTAATTACCATCCCGATTCTCTGAACCAGAGATTTGTTACGTCTCATGCTGAAATTGCATTCAACAATCAATCAGTTGCTATGAATATTATCGATCTGGATGGACCTTACCTTCGTTTGATCTCAGTGGTGAATTTGAACTGAATCTGCAGATAGACTGCGTCCAAGAAATCACAAATGAAATGGAAAAAATCTAATAAGTTGAAGACAAAACTTCAGAAAATTCTATAACAACGTCTGATAGGAATATCTCATCTTATTATCTGTTGATTCTATGTCCATTGGAGGTAGTTCCATTTCAATATTCATCATAGAAAGAGTCACAGAAATAATAGACTAGATATGATGAACAACATAGACTAGATTACTATATAAACTACAACATACGAGGGGGAGGTTTTAAGATCGCGGAATGGGTGATAAGAAGTGATGGTACTCACCAAAATTTTTACGAATGGAGTAAGTCGTTATAAGTATAAATGCCAAGTTTTATCGTATTCAGGTCATTAGGCTTTGAACTATCGTTGATCAAAAAAGTCAATCGGGAAGAAATTGAATTCTGAATTATTATTAAGTTCCTTACCAAGCAAGGAAAATCAGTTCAAACCATATTCGCAGAAATGTCATTCGTTTACCGAGACTCTTGACCTGATAAAACTATGATTTACAAGCGGCATATACTCTTTAAGCAAGGCAGGGACTCAATTGAAGACGACCAGCTCCCAAGACGGCCGATTGAGGTAACCAGCCCGGTAATTATTCAAAAAGTGAAAAATAATACTGGAAGGAAAAACAAGTATCAACTACAAAATTTTTGAAATTCTTCAGGATCGTCTTGGTAGACTGAAATGAATGCAAGATGGATGCCGAGAATGCTAACGCCACCTCGAATACAACAGTGTGTGGATTGTTCCTGCGAGTTTTTGGATCTCTGTAGTGAAGACAGAGATATTAATAATTATAGTAATAAACTTTTTTGATCTTTTTGGACATGTAAAAATGTATAGGGTAAGTCATATGAAATATCGTACATTAGCAAAGAAACACAAGAATAAAACATCAAATTCAACAAATGGAATCCTTAAGATATTCCTCAATACTATTATAACATCTCTTAAGTAATAAAAATTTAACCTCTCTCTTGGAAGAACTTCCACACGTCGAATTCAGTCTACTGGGCAACCAGTTATATAATGTAATACCTAAGTAACTTGGTGAGGACTCATATTAAGCTGTATGATGTCTAGGAAAGGCAATCGTGTTATTGTGTTGCGTTCCATACTGAAAGTCAGAGCATTTCATGTATTTACTCACGTTCAGGTGAATATAGACAAGGCTATAAAGAATGAACACACGGGAAGGGAAGAATATGAAAACGAAGGAATATCAGATGACATGAATAACGTAGGCGAAGATTAGAAATGAGGCGTAACATACGCTTCTGAGCAATGAAGACCCGATTGGACCATAACGAGGGGTCCCAAGTACCATGTTGTAATTTAAATGACTATAAGCAATGCTGTAATAAACAGTTAGCAGCTCCTTGACGGGGAGACAACTCGTGAGACGTGATAAGGCATAGTAAGCACTATTGAGCTTAGCACAAACATGATCCATGTGGAGATACCACCTTAGATCGCCGTCCACATAGATGCCCAAAACTTAACGTCGCCTCTCGCCTCCAATATCCCCAGTCTGTGTTCTACAATGAGAGGATGACTTGGCCTATCTTGATTCTGAAACCTGACTATCACCGACTTCGTCAAGTTGAGTATAAGCGCATTTCTCACACCAATCAATAAAACATTGTAATATGGTCTCGCATAGCATCTTCAATTCCTGTAGACTTTTCGCTTTGACCTGAAGCCGTGTTGTTGATTGGATAGTATGGAATATTTTGTTGAATAATTGGACATGCGATTGTATATTATTTTTTCAAAAATTTTTTACAATTGACTTTGGATGGAGATAGGTCGATAATTTGGTATATCCTGGGTGTCACCTTTTTTGTGAACCGGTATAATTCTTGCAAGTTTGAGAACAGATAGAGTATTGACTAGGATTATTACTGGGGATGAAACTTAAGCTCATTATTATGTACCTCAATCCAAAGAGGATTCAACGCAGTGGCACAAAAAGGGCACACAACCACCCAAGAAGTTTATGGTATCATAGTCGGCGGAGAAAAACATGGCAACAGTCTTTGGAACTCAGAAGGGATTCTGTTCATCAATTACAGAGATCAAAGTGAATCCATCACTGAAGAATACTACATTTCGATTCTAGAGCGGTTGAAAGAAAGCATTTAAGAAAAATGCAGGGGAAAATTGACCAGAGTTGTCCCTTCTACACGACAACTCACCTATCCACAACAGCCGCTTTGCGATGGCAGCAGTGCAGAAAGTGGGCTTTGGCTCATACACCTAACAATCCTGACGATGCTCCCAGCAATTATTATTTATTCCCAAACTTGGAGAAAAAACTTTGTGGAAAGAAATTCTCAAGTGATGAAGTAGTGAAAGATGCAGTTTCTCCATATTTGTCAATCGTAATCATTAATTTGCAATATGGTGTGTTATTTAAAATAATAAAGCTGTTGCCAAACTTGTATATATCTGAGAACCCTTGAAATTCGAGAGCATTTCGAAAATGTACCTTACATAATCTCATGTTGATACACAAAATTTGAAAATTTTTTGCATGAAAAGTTTCCATAATGATTTAATAGGCTATCCACCATTAGACACCTGATATATCTCTGGTCAACTCAATGTGGACATGTCTCATTTAATATTCATTATTGAATGGCTTTTCGTAGTCGATTGTCGTCAATTGTATTTTGCACATATTTCGATGAGACTTTTCATAATGTGAAGATGGTCTTTTCAACTATACGCTCGAAAACCTGATTGTTTGAAACGTTGATATAGGTCACTCATTGGTGAATTAGATCCATTTCAAATCACTCACTCTTTATTGTAGATTCAAAACAATCCAGCAAAACTGCTGTTCAGTTAAATACTCTTGAATTTTTTACAATTGTTTATATGAACTTGTTAAAAAATTCGTCGTTCGTCACGGAAAACTCTTGGCCTAGACACAACACCCTCCCACACGGTATCGTTGTCCATCCCCCATCTCCGATACGATGTAATAACTTAATTGCTCCACCTGTCCCTGAGCGAAGAAGGGGGAAAGGGTTAATTTTTGCAAGAAATACGCCCTCGAACGTTCGAAAATAATGGTTGAATCCGAAATTTCAGTTCGGAACGGTGTGAGTATAAAGAATATGAAAATCCGAAATCCTCTCTCGTTTCAGGCTTAATTCGGGACATTCCCCGTGGAAATCAGAATTAAAACGTAGTTTTCTTGGCGTATCAAGCAAGAGAGTTTCCTCCCGAAAATTTGAAGGGAAACCAACAGCCATAATTTTGTATAGATAATGAAGGGATCAGTCTCTAGGAAGATTTTTTAGTAGATGACTGAAAAGATCTATTGTGGATAGATTGAAGTAATTCATATATTTGAAAAATATTAATATGAACTGAATTGATAAGATTTTTTTCAAGACAGTGAGGTAATATTGATTACCAGATCAGTGACCATTGAGGTATGGTATGTAGCAGAATGTGTGAATTATGATAATAACAGTAATTCATACCGTCAACTAAGGTCTACTATTTAAAATTACATAATATTTAGCCGAATGTATTTCACCCATTATAGGTTGAAATGCATACCACATAAAAGACTCTTGGACATTCAAACAATTCATAAACACAGTAAGCCTCAATAATAACGAAAAATTAGTGTCATTCGATGTAGTAAGTCTATATACCAACACACCAATGGATAAAGCGATAAACATAATTTCGGAACGATGGAATGAAATAAAAAACCACACAGATCGTCCAAAAGTGAAATTCTAAAAGCCATTGATTTCTGCATATCCAACTCCTACTTTCAGTTTGAAAATTCTTTTTATGGTCAAATCGATGGATGCAGCATGGGAGCCCCTCTATCGGCCCTACTAGCCCAACTTGTAATGGAAGACCTTGAAAAAAGAAAAAGAATATAAAATAGTATTTTTCAAAAGATATGTGGACGACTGCATAGCTGCACTTCCTGAAACATATATAGCGTCAATGCTAAATGAACTGAACAACTACCATCCAAAAATTAAATTCACAACAGAAATAGAAACTAACAATAAAATAAACGTTTTAGACATGACGCTCATACAGAACAGAAACTGCTCAAATATAGAAACAATATGGCACACAAAGGAAACATGGTCAGGAAGATACCTAAACTATGAATCAACAGCACCAATTCAATATAAAAAAAAGTGTTATATCAGGAATTGCAGATAAATCAATAAAACTTACATCACCAAAACATCGCATCGAAACAATAAAAAAAGCCAAGGAAATCTTGAAACAAAATAATTATCCAGAAAAACTGATAGAGAAGATATTTAAAAACAGAATTCATGCAGCTTAAAATTCCGATAAAAATGAAAGCTCAAAAAAGATAAAATATACATAGCAATTCCATACGTGAAAAACTTGTCCGAAAAAATCAACCATATTTTCAAAGACACAGACATCAAAATTGCACATAAGTCCACAAACAATCTGAGACCACTCTACACGAAGCTAAAAGCCAAAACTCCGAGAGAAAAAATATCGAATTGTGTTTACCAACTAAAATGCAAAGAGTGTCCAGGAATCTACATAGGCCAAACAACACAATACATCAAAGAAAGGATCAACGGCCATAAATATTCAAAAAATTCCACAGCCCTTAAAAAGCACGAACGAGAGAATGACCATAGATTTGACTTTGACAATTTTAAAATTCTGCATAAAGAAACCAACAGCAAAATAAGGACATTCCAAGAAATGATATACATTCAAAGAGAAAAACACTCAATAAATGATAGAACAGACCTGAAAAACCTATCCAAAATTTACTATAACATTCTTGGATAATATCAAATTTATGTCGAAGTGGCATCTGTGAATATATTCAGAAAACATCATCAAAATGAATTAATGAAAATAAAATATCTTCTTCAATAATGTTCACACATATGCACAGATGGCATTTCAAATGATAAATTGGAAACCTGCATGTACAAAGAAATAATTGAAAGAATAATTCTAATTGACAGCGTTCACAACACGATGAACATGATTTTAATTTTTCTGAGTTTTAAGATGAATTGTTGGACAGGTAGGCTAGCATAAAATATCAAAATATTAAAAAACACCTAATAATCTAGTTATACATTTTAGATGTGATTGTCACTATGTTTGTAGCACATAAACTTGAAAAAGGCTCAATGTACGCCGAAACATATGTAGTTAAGCATTAATATACAAAAAAATAGATGAAATCCTAATTTTTGATCCCGTGCTCTAACCCCAAGAAAATTACCTCTAAATAATAAAATTACATATATAGATGGCACATATTCTTCCATCTCAAGACTTCAGTTCATTTCTCATGATACTTTCATAGAGAAATGAGGCTCATCATAATTTCTTTAGTGTTACGAAACCAAGACTTTCAATATGACACTGCACAGTCCAATATCTTGTGTATTTTCCACCCCAACCAGAGAAAATTTTATAACCAGACGCACTAAATTGTTTTGTGAAATTTCCAGCTTTAAGGGGAATTGAGATTGTATTCAGATATTTACTTTAAAGTTGAACCCCTGTTTTTCAATCCGCTGCATTACAAGGACCAGATTTTTCATACTTTATAGTAGTTTGGTTCCTTGAAAATTCACCCTTGTCAGAGTCTGAACCGCTACTTGAATATTTTTTGGTCCTTCTAGTTAGATTAGTTTGATATTTTTCTCGATTTCAATTACAAAGTGTAGTATTCATATAATCAAATTTTCCTCGAATTCGTTCCGTTCAGATGACGACGACATTTTTGAATCTGAACTGCAACCAAGCAGCGTCTCCAATGCTGTTTCCATCCTGAAAACATCCCTATATTTTCGAATTTGATTTTGAATTTCTTTTGGAATGGTGAATTTATAGTTAGATAAAATGTTTTATAACATTATAACAGAATCAGACAAGTGTCTACATCGCAAAAAGAAATTATTTTATGCTACCAAATTTCAAAAATGCAGTATTAAAACTTTTTACTTAATTACTAAATCAGTTATGATTCTTCAATACTCAAATTCTTATAAATGTATAATCCATTTCCAGTGGCAAACCGATGAAGAATGAAAATTCATACTTGTTATTATGATAGAAAATAAAACCTTCAATTCAATAAGTTTTTTCTTCAGTACAAAATAAAACTCGGAAAATTTTTTATGCAACTTTTCATGAATTCAATGCGTACAAATAAATCCCATGGAATATATTTATGAATTATCCTATAATCTTGAAGGTGATTCAAAAATATAATCGTATGATCCATAAGAGCAATATTTAGTCACAGAATGAATACTTCCTGAACCATGTGTGTGTACCATTTATCTTCAAAGATTTATTATGGAATTATAGCAAAATATTATTTATTTGTATCTCATTTGTAAACGTCAGTTTCCAAAAACACAATATCAATCAAGAAAGTTTATTTTATCAAGTCACTAACTTGTAAAACTTACAGTTAACTTGCAAAATTTTCACAAGTTAGTAGTATTATTTACATTAGAAAATTTTGTTATTTCCAGTAACACAGATATTTTATGATGAAAGAGTTGATACTGATGATGACGAACCATCTGTTTACTCAGAAACTGCTGAACTCGAGGACTGCAGAACATTTATACTCTCCTTACTACCAAATAATTTGCTTGACATTTCGATTTTTTTTGTGGACCGAATCATCGACATAACTTATCGCAATTTCGGCGCTCTTCCACCCTCCTGCCCGCTTTAGTGCTTAAATATCTCCACCAAAATCCGCAACCATAGTGGCTCCAGTTATGCGAAAAGAGTGGCCGGTGCATAACTCTGGGTCTTTTAAACCTAAATATTTCGCTATTTGCTTTGGGACACCATCAATAGTGTGCAGGCCAGCATTAAGGGAAATGTACTTTCCATGTCGATATATCAAAAAAAATCTTAGGCTTTCTGTTCCAGGAGGCCGAAGATTTACATTTTTTTGTATAACATGCAGGGCTTGAAGCTGCAGCCATCATCGATTATGGTTAATTTCCTTGTTGATGAATTTTTTGTTAGCCGCAATGTCACAAATATGTTTTTTCCTATGTCTTCTACATCATTCATGTTTAAAGAGACCATTTCGTCACATTGACAACATCCAAAAATCCCAAATATTGTTACAATTTTCGCCAGCAACCACTGGTCGTCAAGAGCATGTAAAATAAATTGTTCAGCCTCTTCTTTACTCAATACCTTGGCCTTTTTTGGCATATAAACTCATTTTTTCGTTTCAAAAAGTTATTACCTTTTGAAATCTGTAAATGACAACTAAACGTCATATTTACGCTTCCATAGCTCACGACATTTGCGACAAATTATTGAGATTTTTTTGGAATTTATCTAGCCTTTTTACAAATGAGAAACAAATAAAATATTAAACAATACACGCAAGGTAACGGGTTTTACTGGCTCAAGGAGGTAACTGACTCATCTGCGGCTCGTCAGTTATATCCTCCATTCGCCAGTAAAACCCTTTACCTTGCTAGTAATATTATAAACTATATTCTGATACAGGTCCATGTTGTTACACTTAAATGATCAACTACATGCATATCACCATTTCTTTGGGATCCAAGGACGATCAAACAGTTTTAAGAAAATTGAATCTTTCAAAAAATGATGATCGAAAATGTTCTAAATTTCTTGATCTATCCTCACTAGTATTGAAGATGATGATCTAAAGAATTGAAAGCAATCATAGAATTGAGAGTGCTGGAAGAGTTAGGGTTGATTATGAATGAGTACGACGGTTGCGTTTTATTTTTCGAGATTGGACAACCCTATATTTGTTTTTGTTTTCTTATCCTGAAATATAAAAGGCAACCCCTCATATCTGCTCATAAAATTTGTATTCTCGAGTGAAGAAACTTTTTGGATTAAAAATTATGTAGCATTCTCCGATTTTGAAGGCTTAAACAGCAACACGATTCATAAAGAAGTGCGTCTCTACAATCATATAGACTACCATAAAGCAAAAGCTGAATTTCTAGAGGAATCTCGAAAGGAATTCAGTGATGGCTTATCCCAATTCAAAACCTGAAATCGCTTATAACTTTAGAAGGAGGTAGACTTGAAAAAAGTGGTAGAGGAAAATAATGTTTATTTTCGCTTACATTAAATTACAATCGGAGATAAGTTCTGGTATCAAAAATATATATTTCATGATGATTTAAGAGGTTTACATAGTCTCTCGTTCAGCCAGAACCTTGGTCTTCTGGAAGAAACCTTTAATGATGGGCTGAGCAAGTTGTACCATGTCAAAAAAATATTTTATTTATTTATTCATTTAAACATACAATTTGTATGATATACGGGGAACCCCCACAAACCAAGAAAGTACTCAAATTCACAATTACAAAAAATTCTTAAACATAAATTTAAACCAAACAAAATCAGAATCTTGGATCGATAATGAGTAAACTCTTACATTATCCAATCTTACAGATTAACAATAGATCGTACACCAAGTTTAAATGAATCAAATGTACCAGAAAAAAATCAACACGCGATGATATTCATTTGCCAGTGAAATACACCTATTTAAAACAGAGAATTTAGCGTAATTAGTACTTCTAGTGTAGATGTTAAGGCCCGAAGACCGAAAACGCTCAGTGGCCGGAAAAAACGGCCACATCGCGTTCTGGCTGTCTTCGAACGCACAGAACGCGTTTTGGTTGTGTTTAAACGCTCGCAATGCGTTCTGGTAATTGTTAATTAAACAGACGGAACGCGTTTTGTCAATTGTTCAACGCGTTCTTAATGTTCGACTTGTATTATTTGCCGATTTCTACCTGCGTAGGATAAAATTTATATTGTCCCTCATAAAACAAAGTTGAAAATTGAAATACAATTCAATTATTGACAACTACAATTGGATACCAATGGGTTCGGTTATTCTTGCCGAATCATTTCAACAATATTAAATTTCTTATAATTGTTTTTCAGTTCTAGGAAGAAAGTTACACTAATAAACTTATATTGTCGAGCATATAATATATAAATGCATGAATTAAAAAGCGAAAAGATCTTTATTGAACAAATGAATTTCAATTTATTTTCTACAAATCCAACTTATTGTGGAGAACAAAACAAACTTGAATTTATAACTCTTTTAATTACTTTATTAGAAACAATTCAATTATTGAAAACTACAATTAAATACAAACGACGGGTTTTTCCGAACTTTTGTGTACTTTAAATAGGTACGTTACTTATTTTTACAAGAACTGTTTGAATGACATTTCGAATTACATAGTACATTTAAATTGTATCCGTAAAGTATGGAACAAATTCATTTTTAGCTAATCAGACCATTTTAAGAAATAATCCTGAAACACATCGATTTTTATTTTAATTTACCTTATTGTAAAATAATAATCTAATATACAGCGTGAATTATTTTCGAGTAATGACATCACCGTCATTTTTTTTAAATTGAACTATTTCGTCTCCATTTCCAGATTACTCTAGCTGAGCTGATTCCAAAAATGTATCACATGTTGATTTCAATAGGTACAGGGTCGACAAATATACAATAGTTTTGTATGTGCTCAGTGCTGATAAGGAAATGTTAGACCACAAGTACCAAACATGTTCGGACACAACTTATTTTTATTATTCTAAAAATGTAAAAAACTACAGGGTCTTACATTTGAACCAATTGCCGTTAGACAAACGCGTTCCGGCTGTTTAACAATTACCAGAACGCGTTGCGAGCGTTTAAAAACAATCAAAACGCGTTCTGTGCGTTCGAAGACAGCCAGAACGCGAGGTGGCCGTTTTTTCCGGCCACTGAGCGTTTTCGGTCTTCGGGCCTAACATATACAAGAAACACCGGTGTGTTCCTGGTGACTCTGAGAGGTAAATTAAATGGGGCTCTATACAATAATTGTGGACAAGATATAATACCATTCACTAACTTAAAAATGAAGCATATATCGAAAACAAGTCTGCGCTTCTGCAAAGTCTCAAGACCAAACAAATTATCTAAATCAGTTGGAACAGCCAAGTGTGACCGAAAACATAGAAATTTTTTCTATTATATCAATATTACACCTATAATAGGGAATTTTGCGTGCTCATTTTCATATATACCATTAACCAATAAGAAGGAGGAATCCTCATCTTACATCATATTCCACCCCATTATCAACTGCTATCCTCAAACCGAGAAGACATTCAGGCCAAGAAACGAAGAAAATTAATCAAAACAGAGAGGAATTCTAATAATTCAGTTATCGACAAGTCGAATTCGAGTTTCAGAGTGGAGAAAGCACCTCAAAGTCATTTTCTTCATCCCAAGTCATAATACCGTCGTTATTTTTGCCTTTCAGAATAACAATATCAAACAAAATCAATCAGCTGCAAAGGGTTCGCGAGGGTTCTTGATGAAAAATTGAATTTCCAATAAACTCATCCAGTTCCTGTCAACGAAATTTCCCTATAACGAAATTACGGACCATTGTCTAATTAGAAAGACCACAAGAAAACCTTTTATCTCCAGGGGACATGTTATTTTATGGCGAACTCCTAATGAAAAAGTTTTACAAGAGGATGGAAATTGTTATATTAATCGAATTATCCATCGGATATCTTGGAAAGTTACCTGACCTGTTGAGATTCTTGCTAGCAACTCGCCAAGACGCCGCTCTGAAAACTTAATTCGATTTCCGCGCACTTAAAATCGTCACAGTGGAACACTAAACTTGAAGTTCATGAATAGAAGTTATTAAATAGCCAACATTAATAAGTCTGCTTTGCTTGCTTTTTTCTTTATAAAAATGATATCTTAAGAATCTCTCATCTATCCTACATCATCATCGTATGGGGAAATTCTCGATTCTCTTCGAAATTGTTCATTTTGCACCTTATGTTCGGGATTCCGAAGCGGACCTCTTGCAGAACTCACTTCCGTAAAAAAAGAACTTTAACGCTACTCTGCATCAGAGCTGTGCTAAGCACCGAAAAAAGTGCTTCGAGCACTAAGCCCTAAGCACTCGAAAAAAAAGGCTTCGAGTCTCGAGTTCTAATAGTCCAGTAAAGGAAGGGCTGAAATCACTTTTTCTCGGAAAGAGCTGCATTTTTGATATATTGATTGTTATAACGAGAGAAACATATGGTCAAAAATGCAGGTGTTTAAATTTTCAGGAACATTGAAAAATTCTTGAAAATATAGAGAAAAATACGGGTTTTCTGATATTTTCGCGAATTAGAAGGTTTAGTAAGAAAAAGTTTTGAACAAAAGTTGTAGAGCGGAAAAATCTAGTCCAAATTATGTACTTTACCGTTTTCGAAAGTGATTTTGTATATTGATTATTGAGGTATTTCTCTAATGCGGCGATAAAAGTGAATTCGAAATTTGGCGCCTAGTGTAAAACCGAGCGAACGGTCCTTGACATCTGAAGCTCTAGAACAGGGTAGGATTCAGCACAAGTTGTCTGGAGAGTGTGATTTGAAATTCTTGGTCTATTAGAATGAAAAACAGCTCGCTTGGGATACCAATAACATGTATTTATTGGGTTTAAACTCATTAGCTTGAAATCGATATTTCAGTGTCGCATTGAAATGAATAATTGCAATTTCTTACAAATTGTAGCCATATCCACTATCTCTCTTCGACGAATATGGATTAATAAGAAAAACTCTATAATTATTCTCAACGCATCTTCAACCACAATCTCGGCTTACTGGTATGATATATGTTATAGATGGTGGATGGTTATTACACCAAGTTGTATGGCCTCACAGTAAGAGATTCGTAGATGTGTTAGAAATATATAGAAAGTTCATATTGAAAAAATTGGGACAGAATTGTAAAACTGTATATAGCGGTTATTCGGATGAAATCATCGGAATAAAATCGTATGAACGATTCCTCCGAAAAGAAAAAGTTGTTGCCCTGATGTATAAATTGATGAAGACAAAATAATAACAATGACACAAAAAAAATTTTTGTCAGATATTGGGAATAAATATACATTTATCAAAATACTGTCCAATTATGTACGAGAACATATTATAGAAGTAAATGTAGCAGAAAAAGATGCCGACTTAGATATAGTAATGGCAGCAATCTCTCTGAAAGAGAACATTCCAGAATCGGTTGCTGTGATTGGCAGTGACGTAGATCTCTTACACCAGATCACAGCAATATATTTTTCTACAATGTTGTTCCAGGATCGAGAGGAAAAACTTTGTATTCAATATATCAATACCGTGAATTGAATCCATTTATTTTATTCTCCCATGCAGTTTCTGGATGTGATTCTACTAGTGCTATGTACACTCAAAGAAAGAATAAGAGAATACGTTTACTACAGAGAAATCCCGATCTTCAGGAATCAGTGCAGATTTTCTATCAAGAAGATGAAAGTATAAGAGAGCTTTATCCTATTGTGGAAAAAATAGTGAGATATCTGTACAAGTGGGGAAAATTTGAGCACCGGTGAACTGAGATATAAAATATTCACAACCCCAGTTTTAGGAACCAGCCAAACATCACCCCTAGTAATGCTTCCTCCAACAGAGTCAGCATTGATTGAACACACCAGACGAGTTTATTATCAAATTCAGGTTTGGCTAGGACGACCGTCGTTGAAACCTGAACATTGGGGTTGGCATAGATCACATTGTATGCTACTTCCTAAAATGATGACCAAAGCAGTAACTCCACAGGAATTATTGAATAATGTGATCAAATTCATTCACACTCTAGTTTTATTAGTTTCAAAAATGTTAGAAATTCACTCTTATTCTTGTTTTTATTTATTCACATTTGTTTAAGGTATTCTGCAGCTATAATGGAAAATATGATACTTCTCGCTACAGTTGCAAAAAAGCAGGACTGAAATGTACAAGGTTTTGCAAAATGTGCAACTTGTGAAAATGTCTCTGACCTGATAAACAGAATATAAATGAACTCTGATGTCGATGAAGACGAATGGGATCTAGATGACAGGGAGATGATATTGATTCATTTAATTGAAGAATTATTAGTAAAAATGAAAAAACAGTTTTTCCTGATATTATTCGATGAAGAAACTTTAATTATTATTCATTAATGCTATTGCTCTTCAAATAATTACTACAGTTTTTTAATTAAACTCTTTTGTCCCATTACTCTGAATAAATTTCTTTCTTTCGAAGAATTACTATTATTTTACTATCAGAAACATACCTACCTACGTCTAAATTATTATTCGTATATCGTATGCATCTTAAGAAAATTCAGCTAGGAATTTGTTCATAATTGCGGCTGAAAACTGTTTTAGTTTTTGAATTAAAAAAATTTCAATTTCAATTTCGTCAAATTACAAAATTTCCTTTTTGAAATTTATCCAATTTTTGACTTTTCTATTTTTCATATTACTTCTAGCCTCCATTGAAGAATCTATATCGCCTTCGCTAGCACATCAGATTAGAAAACCGAACATAGTTCTACCCAAACTGTCCGCTTCCAACCAACTCAACATTATATACTAGGGTTCGATGTAATAAAAGCAATAAAATAACAAAACGAGTAAAGTCCAACTCTGGCGAATATCTTCCAGATGTTTGGTTCAGCCTACAAGAAGTCATTTCATCGAGCTCCAAATTTAAAATTCGTTGGTATTGCGCTACTAAAGAAATACGCTGTTTATCAGTATACAAATTCATTTTCAAGGACGATAAAGTACATAATTTGGACTAGAATTTTCCGCTCTACAACTTTCGTTTAAAACTTTTTTTTACTAAACCTTCTAATTCGCGAAAATATCAGAAAAACCGCATTTTTCTCTATATTTTCAAGGATTTTTCAATGTTCCTGAAAATGTTAACACCTGCATTTTTGACCATTTGTTTCTTTCATTATAACAATCAACATATCAAAAATGCAGCTCTTTCCGAGAAAAAGTGATTTCAGCCCTTCCTTTACTGGACTATAAGCACCGCTTTCGACAGAAGGCTCCGGATTACCGAGCACTTTTGCGAAAGTAATTGAATATTTCGAGCACTAAGCACTAAGCACTTTAGTGGGAACTATTTTATGTAATGTTGTTTGATTGAAATGAGAACTCTTTAGCTTCATCGACATATCTAAAATTATGATTTCGAGACTGGGAAGAACTCAAAAGCCATTTTATTTGTTTTGTGAAACGCATGCATTCAATTTACATTCTGGTGCTAGTTAATCTTATTCGTCAATCTGAATCAGAATGGCTGTTCCTAATCAATGCATAAAGTTGAATTAATAATCGAGGACCAATTATTTTATAAGCGAGAACACATTACTGAAAAAATGTGGAAAGCACTGACGTGAGATCAGGAGCTTTTACGCGCTTGTTCTAAAGTCTTTTCTCAGACTTAAAAAGAGTGCGATTCAAAATCAGCCAGCACAATGAGTGTGAAAGAATCAATAAACATATATCTTAAATGGAAGTTGAGTGAACTTACAGTTCAGCAAATTCTTCGATCTGGCATTCATTCCACATTTCTATACCATATATAAGTTGTTGTAGTTGAGTGTCATCAATTATAACCGAATTTCAGATTCATAATTGCTGAGCTATCGGACAGGTCTGGCCCAATAACTAACTTGACTTATATTTGGATAATAAACTAATTCTATTTATATGGAATCTCTATCTCATCTCTTTCGGAAGATAGAGAATATTCAGCCAAACATTTTCAAATTGGACCACCGTTTCTTCATCACGAGTCAAATCCAACCGATGGCGATCATTTTCAGCTCGATATTCAGAAATTACAGACATTTGGGAAAAAAATAGTCCTCATTTCGCAAAATTTATAATGACATTTCCATTCAAAATATGACAACTGCACACACCAGTATTTTAGACATGTTTGTCATAAAAGTGACACGTGATTATTCAGAAAATTAATCTATTTGAGTTTTATATTTGACATCAAGAAAATACTGTCTGGATGATTTGCTATAAACTCTTTTACATGATCTTTCTCGAAAACTTTCGATTTCTTAGGAATATAACCCACTTTTTGTCCCTTGATGAACATCACCAGTTTGTGATATCTGCTTATATCGATATTGCTTTTAATGTTCAATGTTGCTTTCAGCATTGAATACTTTGGCCATAAACTTGCTAAGTATCCCTTTTCTGCAAAGTATGCCAACAAAACTGTTTCAGAATAATTGAAAACGTTCTTCTCCGCGCACCATGACATGAATTCTGATTAGGTTTTGTCATACGAATGTCGACTTTTTTCAGGTAGCAGGGTCAAAGTTGCCGCTTTAGCCATTTCTGCATCGCTCGGGGGAGTTAAGGGGATATTGATTTCGTTACTTATTGTAATTAAAGTAACTGGCTATATAAGATTAAGATTGAAAGCAGAAGAAGGCTCGTGTCGATTGGACGAAAAAATGCTCCAAAAATACGATCGCGATGCTTCGAAGCACATCTATGACATCGTGACATGTGATGGATCGTGGATTCACGAGTATGAGATCGAAAGTAAACAGTAGTCGATGGTGTGGGTGTCTCAAGATGAGCCAAATCCATCAAAAGTTGCTCGCGCACGAAGCACTGCCAAGCAAATGGTCGCCTGTTTTTTCGGAAAAACTGGACATGTACCACTAGAACAACGCAGGCCAGTCAATTCGGAGTGGTAAGCAACCATTTGTTTCTAGTTGTCGTCCAAGAAACCAGGAAAACCAACCGCCGAAGTCTTAAAAAATACTCTATTTACACTAAAAACCTGACTGTCGTAAATTAACCAAGCGACCACTGGCAGATCGCGACAAATTCGAAACAAACTTCTGAAAAATCACCCGCACAATTATTCCTCACATATTCCAAAAGTTGGAAAGTTCAATTTCAGGTCACCCCATCCATCCAGCAACCCCTTGGCGTTCTCGCAGCCAGGATCATAATTTCCATTGCCCCGGGCACTCATTGCCCAACGTTCCAGAGCAATCTATCAGTGCAAAAGTCCAATAATGGAAAAGAAAATTAGCCCACAAGTCTAAGAGAAGAGAGGAAAGAAAGGGGAAGAAGAAATAAGATTCGGTTAAAATCGTGCATGAATTAAGCACTATTTTGCATATGCCGGCGGGGCTCTAAAATTGCCTTCCCGGAGCCTCCGCAGTCCGGGTATACGCCTGCATGCGTAACAAGATTTTTTAATTACTGTCAGCCCGCGAAAACGTTAAAGATTTCCAGCGAGGAAAAGTGCAAAAACTGTATTGTGTTACTGTACCTACATTCGTTGCCAGGCGTTGCTAAGGGTGGGAGATTAATTAAAGAAAAGGGGATGCTTAAAACACTGCCTGAATGCTCCAAATAAGACGTAGATATATTGTATAAAAGAAGGATTTATAATGTGAAGGAATGGCTAGAATTTATTTTTGATGTCTCGGGGATTATAATTGTTTGTCAGACGTTCCTTCTGCCCTTCTTTCGCCGGCCCTACCCCTTTCGTTTCAGACGCCCAGTGGCACGCCCTCTGGAAAATGCGTTCGAATTACTCACCAGATAACTGGAGATGATATCACTTGCCTGAAAATTTTTTTTGTCGTAACACTGAGATTTTATATCATAAGGATGTTCTTTGGTTAGGAGCGAACATACCCTGATTGGGAATAACCACCTTTGATTGGTTACCTTGTACAAGATTGTCTTCTGTTCACTAAATCTCAATAACGAAGCGATTATTATAGAGATTTTCTTTAAACAAAAGTCGGTGTGAAAATGGTATTGACAATTTGTCGATCATAGATAATTTTAATTGAGAATGTGAGAGAAACTAACATACTTAATATTTGGAGCTGATCATACAGGGTATCTCAAGGTCGTGCATCTTTTGGATTTCAAAAATATCATCACAGGGTGTTTCAAATTTTGTGTTAAAAATTGTGATCTTAAATTGGCCATAACTTCTGTTTTCAAATTAGAACCCTATTTTTTATAATTGTGTTGGATTCTGCGGTCAAAAAAAATGATAGTTTTCTGACATGATTATGCTCCTCAATTCAATAATTTCTGAGTTATTTGATATTTTCTGGATTTATGGTGTACGTGGAGTCAATTTGATCGCATCTAAAAAAATTCAATGAATATTCTTTCGAAACCATGGGAACACTCTGTACCAATAGAAGATAAATTATATGTTAATAATTCACAAGTGTCAGGTGTTATTCTTATTCATTATCTTCATTTCTCGATTTAACAAAATGAGCCGTTATTCTGATTACGAAATTCTGGATCTATTTTATATACATGGTGAATGTGAAAGAATTATTAGTAGAACCTGCCAGGCCTTCAACGAGAAGTATCCCCATTTACCTTCCATGACGGAGAAGATCTTTAGAAAATATGTTTCAAACTTTCAAAGTTTTGGATGTGTAAGAACACCTAAAGAATACAAAGGTAGGGTAGTTGATGATGAGGAAAATGAAATTAGTGTCTTGACTTATTTCAAAGCGAATAAAAATTTGCATCTATATACATAACAGAAATGTATCACTATTGAATACTCGTTCATACCAGGAATGGAAAACTTGAAAAAAAAGTTTTTTCGTCGAATTTATTTTCACTCTCTGTATAACTGGAAGTTTTTGGGCTTCGAAAATATTTCAGCTCTATAGAGAACTTCGAACAATATCATTATCCCAAGTTTCAGATTTCAAATATGTCTAGTTTTTTTTCGATTATCTTTAATGTACAGACTATTTTAGGTTTACGGTTTTATTATAGTATACTATATATAGTGTACACGTATAATTATAGAAAAAAATCTGTAAAAAAAAAAATTTTCTAAATTTACCGCCCCTCTAAATCTGCCGCCCTAGGCACCGGCCTACTTGGCATATTGGTAAATCCGCCACTGACACGGATGACGGCACCTATAGTTAAGATTCTTTATGAATTTTCTTTGTACACTCTCCACTCTATCAACATATTTATAATAAAATAATTTTATTATATTATATTATATTAATAATAGATATAATTGCTCGAATTCGACCAAAAACAGCATGGCGTCAACATTGCTCATTGTAGAATTCCACTATTTATTGTTCTTTCGAATTTCCGGATAATATTAATGACACAGTTATAAAACCTTCTACATCAACCTTTCAGGTAATATTTTTATCACTTTCCTGCTAGTAAGTGATGGGTTCAATTAGCTGAAACAACAAAAATTATCGATTACTTTCAACAGTTCATATGGTACGTCAACACAACATAATGTGTGATTGATGGACTCCGCATGAGGTAAATAAGTCAACAATCATTGTTTCCAATCATGTAGGTAATGATTTTCAACCGAGGTAATTGCAATTTCACCTTTAATGAAAAAAATCCTCATTCAGTTGGACCTTCTTTAACTATTTTAAAACCTTCTATTTGAGTCGGAACACAATTGGTCTTTCATTACTAAGAAGATTACATGCGCCTTCTCCATTGCCCAACATGATTCTACCCTTCACGAAAATTCTTTCACAGGGATGTTTCGCATTTCATTGAAGTGAAAAAGCTTTATATTGAATTATATTCAATTGAATTTCAATCTTCAATTATATGACGGTCAAATTACATACCATAGGTTCTTGAGATCAAAAGAAACACTTTTTCCCATACCGTTTTCCCATATTCAGCTACGTTGAAAAGCTATAAGCATTTTAAGTTTTCACATTGGGCAAATACCCCTCTGTAGTCCAGTTTAGTTTCAATGAAAATTACCTTCCACAGCATCCACTATTGAATCTGAATTGTTTAAAAACATTATTTTCCCTTTAAGAAATGATTCACTCACTCATGTTTCATCAGATAATTATATCGATTAAATTTCTTTCAACTTCACATATCTCAAAAATGGAGCAATTTAGGAAAACAAGATGTTGAATGATTTTATACTCAAAAAGGATTAATGATTCTAGGAAGTACAAGATACGGACCTTTAGTTCAAGCATTGAGTATAAATCTACCGGAATTCGATTCGGGTTGTGAAGAGCATCGGATATACATACTGACACAATTAGTCAGAGTTAAATTATATAAAAGATCTATCCTTAAAACGAAGGAAAATTGTAGTAAAAGAAGAAAACATAATATTATGAAAAATGCTTAGTGTTAGATATACATTAAGATATATTTTAAATAATTTAACGCTGAATAATTGTGTCAATATGTATATCTGATGCTCTTCACATCCCTTCTAGGCTGCTCATTGGTAAATCGCACCCCTCTATAATTTTGACCGCAACCTCGGTGGTTTACTGCAATGGAATACATTAAGACCAATTGACTATTGTATGTACTTATGTAGAAGATTCTTGAAATAAATCGTTATTGAACTTTATAATTATTTTTGGCGCTCTCGTTTACCCGAACAGAGTGCCTATCATTTTGCTCGAATGTCTGTAATTTTGGAATATCGAGCCAAAAATGGTCTCAATCGATTGGGTTCGACTCCCTGATGAAGAATCCTCTCTAACATCCAAAAGAGATGAGCTAGAGTTTTCATATTTTCAGAATAGGTTAATTGTCCAAATATCTCGGTCAAGTTCATTATTGGGCCAAATCCGTCGGATGGTTCAGTAGTTATGAGCATCTGAAATTTTGTTTCCTCAATAACTACTACAATATCCATCCGATCCAGTTGATACTTAAAATATTGTTGAGGGAGACTGCAACAAAACGGCTCACAAAATTTCGCAGAAATCGTCTCGATAGAAAATCTTTAAAAATTTTTTTCAATACTCACTATCTCCTAAGATATTTTTCGGATTTCAATAAAAATTGATGAATATATTGAGATGATCGATATCTTACTTATCCTCAAATTTTATTATCGTAGCTCTTTTCCATTTGAAGATATGATCATTTTTTTCATTTACTCAAGAGAAAAGAGAAATGACATACGTCCCGATGATTTTCTTTGAACTGTAGTCATCACAGATCGATATTCGATTGACAAATGCAGGGCTCATTAACCAGTGTCAGTTGGCGTAATATCAAACAAAATTTTTCATAACAGGAAATCATAGAGATAGAATTCAATCTCGGTGGCTGAAATAATATACGTTGTCAAAATTCAGAAAAGAACTAACGTAAGTTTTTAGGGGAAGGAAATTATAGCTTCGAAAAAAACTTGGGAAAAATTATGAGTAGTTATTTTTTATTTGAGATATAGGTTTGTTCATTCATAAGGCGTTCATATTTGCATCACATTGTCCCATAGTACTAGAAAAGACTAATGTTCGCCTGATCAGAATGCTTATAGATTTGTTATGGTTTGAATATCTACTCGCAAGTAGCTCAACAAGAGCGCAGAAGCAATCTGACCTTACGTCAGTACTTTCTAATTTTTTTATTTTTCTATTGGTATTTCCTCGCTGAAGAGCGTCCTATTGTTCTGACCAAATGGAGTAGGACCTCTTGAATCCGTACCCCCAATAATCTGAACCCGCACCCTATCACATTTACCTAACTAAGTTGCGAAACAAAGCTTTTTATTAGTCATTGAATACCTTCTGATAAACTAAATTATCGGATTTATTTGAAAAATACCTTATAAATCCTCTATACGCTAATCCGAACTGGGTGTAAATTTTCAGAGTTCGGATTAAAGAGGTCCTACTGTATCTATAACTTTGGAATGTCTAACCGAGAAGTATTACAATTGAAATCGACTCAATAATCAAGAATTCTGAGTTTAATGCGAGGATGTTCCTCCTTTCATTTACACACATATTTTGAATATACCTAAGGAATTTTAGCTTTATAATTTCCAAGATGAGATAAGAAATATTTTCTGAAGCCGGCCCTGGCCATCGTTCACTAGTTCGGTAATTCTCCGTTAGGTGCTGTATAGAACAAATACATTTATTTCCAGAAACATACACACCATCTATAAACCAGAAATCGTACCAATAAATTTCTGGCTTCATTTCTTTGAATTGCGTTTCCCCTCTAGGTAGATTTATACTCAATGATTCAAGTGATATTTGTTTTTCATGCAATTTAACCAATCTCTACTGTAGTAGTGCGAAACCCACAAGGAATAGAATAAATCTATTGATGCCATGCATGACATATGCATGACTGTTATCAAAAACATCGTACAAGAGATCATTTCAATTGATATTGTCGTTCGAATATTACAGGTGAAAATGCAATTTTTTTGTGAAATTTCAACACACTGTCTTTTGAACGGGACCAAATATGAAAAAATGTTAAAGAAAGATAATATTTCTTTTGACGTCAAGAATCTATGGTTAAAATCAACGCATTGGTCAAAGACTCACCCTGTATACTCTGTCCAACTTTATTAGTTCACGCAGGGTACCAATCACATTTCATTCTGTATTGTCAAAAGTTAGGTAAGGTTTGTTATTTTTTGTCAGATTAATACGCAGTGTTGCCTATATCGCGATAATGTCCTGTTAAAGATGGATTCCTAAAAGTGTCGATGAACGTCTAAATGTTCATGGTAGGTACTTCCAAGAGTTCGACAATATGATAAAATGACAAGAATTACTCAAATTGATTTCAGTTGAAAATTGGTTGATTTTTTTAATGCAAAACAAAAACAAGATGTACGAAGATGGGTCGATAAGTCCCCGTGTTTGGAAAGAAAAGTTGATATTTTGAAATTTTACTTATTTATTTCTCAACATATTCGCCTTCTAGCTCGATATAATTAGCTCAGCGATATTCAAAATTTTTCTAGCCTTCTAAACGTTATTATTTCACGAACTCTGCAAAATGGGCCTGCAATTCAGCGATGTTATTCCAGTTTGACGCGGACTGTTTTCCTCAGAGCCATTTTTTCATGTTTGGAAACAGAAAAAATTCACACGGTTTCAGATCTGGGGAATAGGGTGCGTGAGGTAGCAAATCGTAGCCCAATCCGACCAATTTAGCAGTGGCGACTGGTGATAAATAGGCTGGTGCGTTGTAGTCGTGGAAGATAATAATGATCTTTACTCTGCGATTGGCCAACACAATATCATGGATTCCATAGACCGTGATCCGAAGGTTTCCGATGAAATCTCGGAAAATAAGGTCACCAATGCAGGAAACTAAAGTCATGGCTCATGGCCAACTGAGTAAAATAAACTTAACGAGACTAAAAACGAAAAAAGTTTAATTTATATTTACAAATAGTTAGATTTATAGTCGGTAAAATTTCGATGCGAATGGTAAAAAATTTTTTGAACAGATGCCTTTTTATGGAATATCCGTTTCATGACATAGGAATATTAACAATAGAGCTTACATTATGCACTGTTACATCCATATACAAACCTCCGAAAGAACCTCTTGAATTCAGAGAACCAGTGAACTTCAACTCGAAAAATAAAAAGAACGTAATAGGTGATTTCAAATGCAGAAATATTGCTTGGGGCTATCGTACTATTACCGAAAATGGGGAAAAACTAGAGAACTTTTAACTTTTGGAAGGAGGGTAAAGTGTGCCCTGTGTTCAAGTGGGCAGTAGAGAAGACATCGAAAATTATAGACCTATCGTTATTCTGAGCGATTTTAGTAAAGTTTTTGAGAAAGTTTTATACGATATATTAGGTGTACAAATAATTTTCTGCGGTTTTTCATAAAAAATTAGGAATTTATTGTAAAGGAAAAGTACATTACGTTTTATTCAAAGTATTTTCCATCATTTGCCACTACTTTTCCCCATCTTTCTGGCAACATTCGGATACCCCGTCGAAAAAACTCTTCATCTTTTGACGCTATCCACAAATCTACCCAATTTTTGGTGTCTTCATATGATGTGAAGCACTGCTCAGACAGACCATGTGCCATCGACCGGAACAGATGATAATCAGTAGGGGCTAAGTCTGGTGAATACGTCGGGTGGTAAAACTTCCCAGTTGAGTGTTTCCAAGTATGTTTTTACCGGCGCCGCAACATGTGGACGAGCATTATCATGTAAAAGAATAATTTTGTCGTGTCTGGAGTAGTAATGGGCGCGTTTTTCCTTAAGTGCCCGATTCAATCTCATCAATTGTGTTCGGTAGAGAGCTCCAGTAATGGTTTCGCTTGGTTTCAGCAATTCATAATACACGACACCAAGCTGATCCCACCAAATACACAGCATGAGTTTTTTTCCATGAATATTCGGCTTAGCTGTCAATTTTGATGGTTCGCCGGGCTTAAACCATGACTTTCTCTTCTTTGAATTGTCGTAGTGAATCCATTTTTCGTCACCAGTGACTATACGATGCAAAAAACTCTTTTTTTTATTCCTGGCAAGCAGCATTTCACTCATGCATAATCGGCGTTCAAAGTCTCTCGGCTTTAGTTCATATGGAACCCAATTTCCTTGTTTTTGAATCATTCCTAACGATTTTAAACGATGTGAAATTGCTTGTTGAGTCACTTGTAGAGTAAGTGCAAGTTCTTTTTGCGTTTGGGACGAATCTTCCTCCAATAGTGCTTCTAATTCCATGTCTTCGTACACTTTCAGCCTTCCACTGCGTTCTTTGTCTTTAACGTCAAACTCACCGTTCTTAAACTTTTGAAACCATTCCTGACAACTTCTCTCACTTAAAGCAGCTTCACCATATGCTTCTAGAAGCAATCGATGCGCCTCAGCTGCAGATTTTTTCACATTAAAGAAGTAAATCAAAAGATGCTTATTCGGAATAAAACTTGACATTTTTGCACGAAAAAAATTACGTGATGCTGATACAGAATCACTAGTACTTTAAGGTTACGGTGTTGCCAGATGACTAAACTTGAGATATTACGTTTTACATCTGACAATTTCTCCATAACCTTCTGGTGGGGCCATATTTTGACAAACCGCGGAAACTTATTTGTACACCTGATAATTTATGCACATGTTAAATGCCAAATTAATGATGGTCAGCACGGTTTCATTAGGGGCCGGTCTACTGCTACGAACTTTACTTGTTTCACCCAGTATGTGTCTACTGCTTTGGATGAATTTTCTCAGGTCGAAGTTATATACACTGACTTCTCCAAGGCATTTGATAGGCTTGACCATGGAGTTGTTCTTACAAAGTTCTCTTCGTTTGGCTTGAAAATGGATATTATCTCTTTCCTGGAATCATATCTTGCTGATAGAAAACTGTTCGTTCAGTGTTTTGGAATCAGGTCATATGAGTTCTCCGCAACTTCAGGTGTTCCACAGGGTTCCATTTTGGGTCCTCTATTGTTCATGCTGTTTATGAACGATCTGAGTTTACACCTGCTCTGTCTGTTGCTTTTGTATGTAGATGATTGCAAATTGTTTCGTCGAATTGGGTCTATCCAGGATTTCTGGGATCTTCAGGGTGAAATCGATAATCTGAATGATTGGTGCCGGAGAAATCGACTAACATTAAACATAAAAAGTGCAATGTGATGTCCCTCTGTCGCAGTAAGTCTGTTGTTATCTTTCAATACAACATTGAGGGAGGTGTTTTGGGCATGGTGACTGAATATAGAGATCTGGGTGTCTTATTCGATCAGAGGTTGACTTTTGTACCCCATGTGAGGGCAACTGTTTCCGATGGTCTCAGGGCTCTCGGGTTTATAATTAGGAATTCCGGAGATTTGTTGAGACTCGATCCCTTTTCCTTCTTTTTACGGCGCTCGTGAGGTTAAAGCTGGAATATTGATGTGTTATATGGAATCCCAATAATAGGGTTCATATTGATAGTTTGGAGAAAATACAGAGGCGATTTCTGAAGTACGTGTGTTTCAAAATAGATAACTTTTATCCTTGTCGTGGAATACAAAATGGGTATTTATTGAACAGGTTTAATGTTAACTCTTTAGAGCTCATGAGTTCCAAAATTGATTGCCCCTACTTACTAGGCTCTGTGAACTTGCACGTCCCTAGACTACCTGTTAGAAATATATCCACGTTCTATCTTCCATTTCCTCGTACTAACGTGCTTCGGTTTTCGCCACTGTTTAGAATATGTCATGATTTTTGCAATTTTCGAGATGTATTGGATGTTTTCAACTGTACTAAATTGGATATAATGAAGGCTGTATTGAAGTCGTGATTTTTTAGATAATTTGGGTTTGCATTTGTATGTATTGATTTATTTCAACGCTGTGCCTTGTGTATAAACCCGAAATTCTCATTTTTCTACAACTTATACAAACCCGATATAGGGGAACGTCCTCCAGAAGATAGTTTATTCATTTCTTACAAGCGGACCGAAAATATGATCTCATCTCACTGATATTTCATTCTTCAAACGAGTATAGTTGAAAGTCATAAAAATGGGGTACAATAGCTCGTCGTTAGAAGAAAACTACCTGGAAAATTTTCCGCATAAAAATTTTATTATCATTCTTTGGATAACAACTGACTTACGAATCAAATTCATAAGAAACATGGAAATTTCAATCACCCTTTATAGGGAGTCGTTACGGAAAATTTTCGATATTTTTCTGAATTCGACTTTTCCGAATTTTTTTTATGTTCACCGAAATGAAATGAATCTGGACAAAATTTTAATTGAGAAATGTACAAGAATATTGGATGGATCTTAAAAAATTTAGAAAAGCACTGACGTGAGGTCATGAGCATCATGAGTGCTCTTCTTAATGCTGATGAATATCTTACGAGATATCAAGTATTTAGGAACGGTTCCTATGAAATTTCACAAACTTCTTTGTTTAAACGCTATCCGAACATCTTCCTAGATACAAGTTTATCTGGTTGATATGTTAGGAAATGTTGAGGAAACGAAATTCCAAATGCATAATTAATGCAGAACTGTCCGACGTTTTTGGCCCAGATATTTGGACAATGGACAATCTATCGAGAATCGAATGTTACAGGCATTTGAACAAACGATAGCTCGCTGTTCAACTAGGAACAAGCGCGAAAAATTCCTGCCTCGCTTGTTTACTGAATTTAAGATTTAAAGGTGAATTGATTTTAGAAATTGAATGCTTTCCTCATTCGTTATCTTCAAATCTTAACTACAATTTTTTTTTCAGTAAATACTGATTCTTATCACTTTTTTTCCACATAATTTAATCTGGTTTTAATATTGAAAGCCAAATTTTTAATAATAATGATAATAATAGCTTTATTGTCCAACAGAAAATCCATTTACAGGACAAGTCACTATACAGGGATATAAATGTTACTATTAAGAATAACTTCTCCATAACCACCTACATACATATATTACTCAAAATCAAAATTTTACTAGAATTGGACAGATGTTCAAGTGCAATTTTCATAAAAGTTTGTTGAGAGCACGAAAAAATATCACAACAGGTACAGCTACTATAATATAATTATTACACATTAAATTTATTGGAACCTTACGCTATATTCTTCTAGCTCTTTCACATTTAAAAACTGAAGCATTTCTCGAATTGAAACATGGTTGGTGGAAATTTAATTTGCTGAGAATTTCGGCAATCGGTAGAATAGTTTCGAAGTAACAAAATAAAATTTTTCAAATAAAAAATTTTTTATGGTGCTATTTTATCTGGCGTATACACCAATACCGTTTTCGACTTTGACAAACCAATAGTTTCCGAAATATGATTTTTCAAATTTTGAATAAATACGGGGGAAACTGAACTCTATTTATCCCTTGTTAATCATCTACCTACTCAGGGTCCAAGGGTCAGCGCTCTAGCCTGTAACGCGGAGTTTTAAAATTCAATATATCCCAACATGCTGGTCACAAAAACCAACGGTATCATCATGAGATGTTAAACCATTTCTGTTTTTTTTTTAATACAATTTCACATTTATGACAACTTTCTTGGTCTCGGTAGAGTGAGATATCCCCATAGAAATGAAAATTTCAAACGGTTTGATGCTATTTTCCTGATAAATCCTAAAAGAATTACGAGGGTTATTGCATTTGGTTTCAGGATATTAATGAGATTTGGTTTTATTTCTTTGGCTTGGTTGTTCCAAGTAGAACAGCAAGCTATTGTTCTACCAAAATAGATAAACTTTTCGACTAGCGGGTAAATAATATTTCCAATCGATTGGGTTTATGAAGATATAAATAAGGTCATTTAATTTTATCCCAATGAAACAATTTTTTCCGATACAGCTTTGGAATAGGGCATTCCGAGTGCCGATAAAGCACTTCTGAAGAACTTGAATTATTTGAACCATTGAACATTAAAAAACTTTAACACCTGATGAATTTTCTTGAAGCCCGAATACTTCTAGTTATCCAGGTAAAAAAATGAGTAATTTGAAGAAGTTATCTCTCTGATGTTTTGTCTTCGTAAATGATATCTTAAAGATCTAGTTTAATATCGGCATTCGTCAAATTTTTTTACAAAATATCGGAAACGAACTGAAAAACTGCAAATATTTCTCAATTACTGAAATTTTCAAACACATCACAGTGTGTTCCAAATATTGAGCTCAAAATTGTAAACAATATTACTCATAATTTTTGTTTTTCAATAATGAAAAAAATTTTATTTTATTATTATGTCGTAAAATATTGGAAATTTTCCATAACAAAAACCTTTAGAGATAGATTGAAATTTCTATTATAATAGTTTTTCTAATATGATTCATATGTCAGTTGTTATCGAAAAAACTTTTTTATGCGGATATATATATATATATATATTTTTATGAGTTTGTATTTTTGTTAAATTTTGTTTATTCCGAATCTGTAATTGGTCTAGACTGTAGATTAGTGTAATTAAATAAATAAAACTAAATAAATAAATAAAAATCTCAAACTCCTACACGATTCCAAACTCCCTGCATCCTTCTACAGTACTAAATGAAAGAAGAGCTATAACCAAGATAACATTTTTGAAAGCGAATCAATCTTACCACAAACAATGAAGAAAACAGAAGACCCAATCCTCAAAATCCAACATTGACCGATAACATCTGTTCGTGTAGATTCAATTTTAAGAAAGCAAAGTGGAGCCTATTTAGTGAATATCATAATAAAATATACAAAATAAACTCAGAATACACTGCATATGAAGATCTTGTCAAACGTGTACATAAAGCACCACGCAATTAAATACCCTGTGGAAGCAGGACCACATACATTCCAGGTCTCGACAACAACTCCAAACGAATTTCAGAATCTTGAGGTTCCTCTTTAGAGACGTGAAGAATTCTACCCAAATTTTAATTATTCCTCCAAATGAAACTCACTCCGAATCGATACAAATCTTTGTTATAGTCCTCGAGTTCCGTGAAGCTACCAATTAGTTCGAAACAATGCAATCTACCGTCTTTGAGACGTTTTACATAAAATATACGTCATCACAAGTAAGTATTAAGTCTGGAAAACATATTATCCGTAAGACGACGTATCTGATTGAGATCCCATTGTTGCTGACGTTAGAAGAAGTGTTTTTGTCAGGTCTCTTTGGAAAGATGTTCCTAACAATAGCTTAAAGAATATTATTGTTGTGTGACGAAAGGGTGAAGGGGATGTAGAGGATGTATAGACGTATGATTAGTTAAATGGAATTGTCTCTAGCAGGTTGTTCTGAAAATAATTGAGGGGTTTCCGGGATTTTCAAGTTTACGAGGGGTGATCCGTAAGAAACAATTATTCCGCATTTCTAGACCCTATCAAAAACTGAAGAAAATTTTTTTTGGTTGCTCATACGTTCAACAAGTGCTCATGAAAAAATTTTATAAATAGCCCATAATTCCAGGGAGATACATTCATTTGAATATAGAAAACTGGGGTGATAAGAGAATACGAAATCAGAGCCGAGTCAGAAATAAATTCCATAGAATACAAAGACTTGGCAAACATTGAGTACTCTGTCCTTCCATATTCAACGGTTGCACGTTGAGCCAACAGGTTTAAACAAGGTTGAACATCCACGGAAGATGAACATCATGAAGGATGCCCATCCACATTGTTGCGTACCACAGATGAACCAATCTTCGAATAATTCAGTTTTGACGCATATCTTTGGAACGCATAGATATATGTCGATACCAAAACGATGTATCAAATTTTTACTTGATTCTGCTGGGTCAGCTCAAAGTGAAACATCATTCAACAACAACAGTGAAGTGATTTCATGCTTTCGTCAGTCTTCTGTTGCTGATAGAGAGTTAGATGTGTACAGTTGGCTAGTTTGTATGATTATTTGGAAGTTACATCTGTTTTAGTTTTTATATTCTCATCCTTCAGGTATAAAATATGCTACAAACATTATATACAGGGTGATTCCGGAGGAGACCGTCAGATTTTAGGTGAAGTATATAGTAGTCAATATAGTTTCGGAATAATTTTGGGTTTATGGTTCGGGGCCTTCATGGAGAGTCTACAGGGTGACTTGTCCGATTCGACCGATTTTTCTTTTATTCATAACTTTGGTATGGCTTGATCAATCTTGATGAAATTCTCAGTGTAGAACAATATGATTATCTTCTTTCAATAATTCCAATATTTTTTCAAATATACAGAATGGGAATTATGATAAGTTCAGATTAAGTATGCAGGTTAAAAAAACACCCTGTATATTCCGTTTTCAGAAATTTTCTACTTGCTTCAGATTCTACCATAAGTTTAAATTACTGGAACGTTTTTTTTTTTTTTGGCACACGTCCATTTTGCCTAGAAAAATTTTTCAAAGATGAACAATATCGTTTTTCGCTCCAAGGCATTGAGAATATTCTGAACTAGATGGTAGAGCTGTATCGTCCAATACAAAGCTCTTCCTGAGTCCTAAAATAAGTTTTCCAAATTCGAAATTCATTTTTGATTGCTCATATTCAGATGTATAAAATCATTTAATTCAAAAAATTTCTTTATACGTACGTGAACCAGAAAAATCTATATACTACTACTACAAATACAGAATAAACATTCGAAACATATGAAAGGCAAAATTATGGATTAACATAAAATTGAGTCATTATTCAGGTAATTTTCGGCACACTTCCGGTTTTCTATGAAGCGAATATTCCTAAAACATAGTAGTTTCGTTCAAAAATGTACTCACTTATGGCCTTATGGTATGTAAAATATTGAATCACGAATGTATGATAAATAGTTTTAATGAAATTGAAAATTCTCCATGAAAATTAAATCTCTATTTAAATCAATTTCTTTAAGATCCATGGTTACCATCACAGTGAACCAAATATGAGAATATTTAATAAATAATCTGTCACAAGATGTGTATTTCAACATGCTTCAATTATTTACTCAAGCGGAATATGCGGATATGGTTTTTGTTTATGGTTTTTGTAACGGAAATGGAAATGAAGCCATAATGGAATACCATAGACGATTTCCCAACCGAAGTCAACCAAATAAATGTACTTTCGGACGAGTATTCCATTATTCTAAAGAACATGGGCAATATGCTAGTAATGCAGAGCACATTGATAGGCCTACTCAAAATGAAATTTCGATTCAAATTGTTGAACGGGTGAAGGAGGCACCGTGTATTAGTACTCGTCAAATTAGTACCGAATTAGGAATTTCGCAGAGCAAAGTGAGCAAGACTCTGAAGAAAGAACAATTCCACCCATACCACTACCAAAAGGTGCAACTGTTGCCACAAGATCTGCCCAATGATTACAATTTTGTCGCTGGGTTATTAGTCACCAACGAACTATTTTTCGTATTCTATTCAGCGACGAGGCTATGTTCACTAAGAATGGAATATTTAATATCCACAATTCCCACGAATGGGCAAGAGACAACCCGCATTTGAAGAAGAGTCATAATACACAACACAGATTTTCTGTCAATATTTGGCTTGCAACAATAGACGGAAATTTAGTTGGTCCTTACATTTTTGCGAAAAGATTAAATGGTGAAATTGACCTAGATTTTTTGGAAAATATTTTACCAAATCTATTGGAAAATGTACATATCCGCTCTATTTACTTTCAGCATGACGGAGCACCACCTCACTTTGCATTGAATGTGAGAAATCACCTGGATGTAAATTATCCGAACAGATGGATTGGTCGTGGAGGCCCTATTGCATGTACACAAAAATCGCCTGATTTGAACCCTTAGACTATTTTGTGTGGGGATATCTGAGAACAAGAGCTTATAAGGTTGAACTTATAAGTAGAGAACACCTAGTTGAAAGGATTTTCGAGGAATGTAATATCTTGAAGCAAAATCAATCCCTCATTAGAAGGTCAATTGGAAATTTAATAAAGAGGTCTCGAATGTGTATTCAAAAAAGGGGAAATCATTTTGAACATTCTATGTAAATTTTGTGTTAATCCTTAGTTTTGCCGTTCATGATATGTTTCGAATGTTTATTCTGTATAAGTTGTAGATTTTTTGGTTCAAGTAGGTAGGTATAAAGATATTTTCTGGATTAAATGATTTTATACATCAGAATATGAGTGATTAAATATGAATTTCGAATTTGGAAGAACTACTTTAGGACTCAAATGTCAATTGTGGACAATTTGTGAGATATTTTGCAATAATTTTTATTTATTTGATTAATGTATGCAATTTTTAGATTGTAATGTTTATTTTAATTGATATTTTACACTGAAGAAGGCGGATTGCCGAAACGTTTGTAAACATTAAACATCAAAATTAAACTTCAACCTAGATACCCAATGAATAAGTCCTTTACAAATATATATATATATATATAATATATGTCCAATGAATTACACAAGGGTCATACATTCGTCTCCTGGTCCACTTTAGAAGAAACTGCCATCAAGATTGGGGCTATCTTGATGGCAGATGGCAGAGAGTGACCATCAGGTTCATTACTGAGATGATCCCCGTCATAACAGCATTCTGAACGTGCAACCAACGAAGTGCAAGTAAGTAAAGTAGGTATCTGTGCGTTGGTTACTAGGAATGTTAACAGACGAGATCAAGAAAAAACGAGTTAACAGTTCAATCGTTAATCTAGAGATGTAGCAGCAAGTACAGAAAACATCTTTTTCCAACAAGTTATAAATGTTTTGAACGATATTAAAACTTGGTAAAGCAGGATGTTTTTTGTCCTTGCGGATTTTCTCACGTTCCTTACACAACTTTGTTAAATGTAAGAATACCTCCTCACTGAGATTTTGAGTTGTTTTACTTATTTCATTGTGATGTGTAGCCCATAGAATATTTTCATCTAGTACTTTTTAAGCATCCTGATGAAGGGGCAAATACTAGCTCTGAAGTATAGATGAATTAGTCACGGGCATGAATAGACATACAAGCAATCGATCCAGAGCCTTATACTTTCATCAATCTACGCCTATGGCCAAGTCCCCCAATCAGTCCCCATACCCTCACCCCTTCACCAATCAAAACTTCAAATCGCGGTCTACTCGAGGAGTTATGTGTTTTGAAATTTCTTAATTCGCTAGGTGTTCCACCCGCTAAACCCCAGGAATAATTAAAAAACTTTCCGGGAATGCCTACTCTTAACCCGGCAGTTCAAATATATATTTATATATCTCTGCTCGGAAAATACCAAGTTATATTCCTCATCCCGTAGGGGGGTGGGGGGCAGGCCAGAACGAATTTCTGCATTCGACGAGAGAGGAAGAGTCGCTTTTATAATTTTCTTTAAATTTCAGTGGCGGGAATTCATTCAAATTCCAATTTGAAGGGATTAGAAGTTTTGATGGGACGGGTGACAGTGGAATACGGGAAAGATTTGTGTTTTCTGAGATAATTTCATGAGGTCCCCCGTAAGATTTGTATGGATGACGGATTACTTCAGCAATTAGAGAGGGGGAAACTGAGTTCTGTTTTTTTTTCAGTCAAACAAACTGAAAACTAAACGTGTTCGAAAAACTTGACTCCTCATAAAACCTTTCAAACTTCTGTTGTTCGAGGAGAATCTGAGTTTCGAAAAGTGTAGAATAGCACCGACGTGAAGTCAGCAGATTTGCGCGCTTTTCCCGGACACTGGAGGATCATTTCGATGTATTGAAAGTTGAAATATCCCATTGATTCAGCGTATGTGTGAGAACTTGTATTATTCATTTTCTACGGTTGATCTTTTTGTTTTTGAATACTCGTAGCTAAAAAATTGAACACCACTTAGAATGGTTAAATGGCCTATACTCTATGGACAAAACCATTCGAGTCACATAGAAATCGGAAGAATTTGTTTCGCATACCAGATAAATACCAGCTTTTCACAGCCTGTACAAATCAAACACTTCCTCATCGCACAAGAGACAATGAAATAAAAAGAGGCATAGTGGGTGAGCAAGAAAATGCTGACAAAAGCTGCTTATCTCACGGCGCGATTTATTATAAATATCATTTAGCCCCGAGTGCGTTTATCCCACGTTCTAGGTTCATCCAACTAGTCTCGAGATGTTCATACACATGCAGGTATGTTGCATTTATTTCATTTTATATGAATCATATAATTATTTGTTCGAGATATATCCTTTATATATTTTACACCTCGCTATCTCTGGGCCGATCATTTCTCAAGTGTCTGTGTGGGAATACATTTTTTCAAACGGTGATTGCTGGTGGTACATGAACAATCCTCTCACTTGGCGAAATATTCCTGAAGTGATGAAAACATTCAACAGTTTTTCAAAACATCAACCAATGTGCTACTAAACATTCTTCTAAATTCCTCTACCGGAAAAAAGGCAGAAAATATTAAACCGCAAGTTTTTTGTTTATTTGAGATATATATTATATTATCTAAAACTATTATTTGGGCAATATTTACCGTTTCGTATTGTTCTTGCTATCAACGTTTTGTTGATCTTCTATCATTATCAAGGCAAAAATTAGCATTTATACAAGCTGAAAAAATTTTCAATTTTCATTTACAACAAGATTGACAAAGCTCTAAGACTATATCAAATTTTTACTGAATTGTGTTCCAAAGAATCCAAAGAAATTATGAGATAATTCAAATGCACTACATGTTTGACCAACTTCGATCTATCGGTATCTAACAATTGAGAAAGCATCGAATGTTCTTTTACTTTCAAGGGGCGCTTTGTTTCTCCGATATAAAATCTTTCTCATTTGCTTGGTATCTCATATATACAATTCTTCGTTTTTTGATCTTCATTATCAGGTCTTACTGTTGTTGAATTGAACCTAATGGGAGCTTGTGTCTTGAATGTGGTTGCTATGTTTTATGAGTTATGTTTATTTCAAATTCTTCTCATTTTTTCTGATCATCCTTTCAAAAAAAGGATATCGCTTTCTATGGTTTGTCCTATATCTGTTAGCTTTCAATCAGTACCTCCTGATTTTCTCTTATTTATTTACGATCCTTTCAATATATTTTTGGGATAGCCATTACTTCTGAATGTTCTGTGATCTTATCTATTTCTTAATTTTTATCATGTTGGGAAGAGCATATGGTATATTTGTTACTCTATCATACATACATTTCACTTCTCTCAAGTCAATATTCAGTTGATGGTTGGAATTAAAATGTGGATATTGATCTGTGTTTGTTGAATTTTTGTACATATTGGTTCTTGGTATCCCATTATGTTTATGAACAAGTACTAAGTGTCTCATTATAAATTACTAGATAGATATCTTCGTTATTTTTGATAACCTTGTATAGTTGTAGTTATTGTCCTGAATAATCAGAATTGTTTGAATAACGTTTGATACGTCCTGTTTTTGATCAGACAAAGTTTATTCAATTTTAAATATCGTATTTAATTGTTTTATGTGTAGGGGATCACAAAAGTCTCGAGCATTTTCTTTTAGACCACCATCTTTGGTTCTACACGTATTCTTCGGAGAGATATCTGATGAATCGACTTACCTTCCTAATTTTTTGTTGTTCGATTATTAGTATTTTTACTTCTCTAAGTTTCTATATTTCCCTGATGAATTTCTTAACGAATTATCTGCACCATTGAGTTCTTTTTTTTGAACCCATGGATATTTTTTTTTTCTTAACTTACTATTGTTTTGTGAGTCAATACATTCAGGGATCGCTGGAAATTGTGGAACATTATCGGCTCAAGTACTTATGAAATTGATTTTCACAGCCAATTTCACCGGAGCTGAGTTTTACCGAAATACTGAACAAAACCTACCGGAGTAGAAAATTTACCGAAGAATTGAACAAAATTTACCGGAAAACTGAACCAAACCTGCCGGAGTTAGAATATTACCGAATTTGACATACCTTGCCGCGGCTGAACAAATTTGCCGAAGTTGAGTTTTACAACGTACTACTGGATGTTTCCCTGAGAACTGGAGGACTGAGAGAAAAAATTGTTTTTGTTGGAAAGTTTGTCAACAGGGTGGAAGACTTAAGACCCATTTTCGACACCAGACTCATCCCGACTACCCAGGATGGTTGTATGATACTATTATCGCATGAATTAGGACTCAAAACAGACAATAACAAGTTCCAGAAACAATTATAGACCGTACCTGTTGATTTTTATAGTCAGAAATTAATCAGTTCCACTTGAAAATTTCAATTTGGACCATTTAACATATTTACATACAGTAAATGTCTGGTTTTTGAAAAAGAGTGGATTAAATTTCGATTGTCCGAGCATCGAATATCATTGACTGGGGTGGAAGCATCTATTTAAACTCTCTGAAGGTGGATGTGAGATGGTTTTGTGTTCTGCCGGAGCAAAATTTCGAATTGAATAAAAGAATTTAAATTTATAAATTATTTTAATGTTACACAATTGGTGCCAAACGTGGGGCTCGAATTGTGTAACGAAAAAAAAATTAATTTATCAAATAAATAAAAATTTTTGTCCGTTACAAAATCAAATAACATATGTCAGTCGATTGTCAGATTTTATACATATGTCTTGCTTATTTTTATTGAGACACTAGGCAGCTGATCAATTCTTCTTAAAAGTACAATTGAAATATGATGTATCACAGGCTAGCTTACTATCAACTGGTTTTAAGATATTGACAATTGGAAATTGAGATGGTACTTGTATTGTCATAATAATAATAATAATATTCTTTATTTACCCAACAGGAATATCCCAATTACAGGGTAAAGTAATAAGCATTTGTACGTTACAACGTGTTACAGCATTTATGAAATAATATAATCCAAAGAAAAACCAAAAACAATGAGAGATACACTCAAACTTCGAATCCCACACAAATCAAATCCCAAAGTTAACGGAACACATCCATCCCCAGTCTATCAGCACTCCGACATAAACTATAAATGGGACATCGCTCGAACATATTTGTACGTGCTGTAGGCAAGTAAAACGTACTTGCAGATCTTGACACCAATCTTGGAACATTCAGCATAATTTTGGACAGCAAATAAGGACAGTCAATTCTGTAATTTAGGAGTCTCTGAGCGAATCTTGCACATTGCTCTTCACGTCTTGCAAGCAAAGATGGTATTCTCATCTCAACCATGATGTCTGATAAATCTGCTCCACGCTCAGGAAACCTACCAGTACGCCTGAATATAATGTATTTGAAGAACTTCCTATGTATACCTTCCAATGGCATAAGATGACAATTGTAGATGGGAAACCAGATCAAGTTGGCGTACTCCAGTTTACTGATGACATATGTAAAGTACAATTTTCTGAGAACCGATAGATCCTCGAATTCTGCTGTTGCTCTTAGTACAAATCCCAATGTTCTGCTAGCCTTGATACATAGCTCCTCAATGTGGGGAATGAAACTGAAAGTAGAATCGAACAGGACTCCAAGATCGTGAATCTGATCCATCATGGCTATGAAATGGTCACCTATGTGATAGCAGAAGTTGACCGGTTGCGACTTTCTCGTGAACGTGATTTTAAAACACTTCTCCATGTTGAGTATCAGCCTATTGCGCATACACCACTCGTTAATATATTCCAGGCTTGACTGAAGCAGTAATGAATCCAGAACATCAATTATCCTCAGGTAAATCTTAAAGTCGTCCGCAAATGCTAACGCTGGATACTTCAGAGAGGTCAGTATATCATTTATGAATATAATGAACAGCAGTGGTCCCAAGTTAGATCCTTGTGGCACGCCACAAGAGAGAACGTATACTCGAATGATGTAAAACCATTGTAAAACACATAATTCACTCTCCCCTCAAATACGATCCCAAAAGCTTTACATAAGCAGGGCAAGACCAAAAGATGTCAGCTTCCGCTGGAGAATATCATGATCAACTGAATCAAAGGCCCGCGACAAATCAGTGTACAATACGTCAACCTGACCACCATCATCTAAACACTCAGATACATATTGTGAAATTGTTGCCAATTTGGTCACAGTGGATCTTCCTCTAAGGAATCCATGCTGTCGTGGGGAAATGAATGAACTGACGTTGAAATAAATATGCTTATGTAATATATCCTCGTAAACTTTAGCAAAGTTGGACAATATCGAAATGGGTCTGTAGTTTTTAACCTGAGATTTATCACCCTTCTTGAACACGAGCTCTCTTCCATCGATCGGGAAATGTACATGTTCTCAAACTCAGGTCAATAATATGATGCAGTGCAATAAGACACAAGTTTATTCAATGATTATAAAATTTGTAAGTAATTTGACGTTGATAGTAGAAAATAAATACAACTCAAAATATCAAGGAAGCAGCATTCGTGAATGCATTTGATTTCATGAGTGCCCCATCAATTGAGGTTGGAAGCTGATTTATCGAAGTAACTTAAAGAGTTCTTAAACCACAGATAAGTACAAATTTCATTTAGTCTCTGAGTTCTGTCAATCTCGACACTAATTGAAAATTTTCAAATATATTCAGCTTTTTTGAAAGCTAATGTTTTGCTAAGAAAACAGTAGAGGATATATATCGACACGTTGGTAGCAGAACCGGCGGTTATTCCCGAAATAATTATTTTTTGAAGTCCCAAATACCCTATGTCGTTTGATTCTGTTTTGCAATGTTTCAGAGTCCGCTCGCCTCACTCCTCCTGACCTCCTGTCGGTGCTTTTATATATTTTTATTGTCAGGGCCTGGATTATGAATACGAGGGTTACCTTTTATATTTCAGGATTGGACAACCCTAGTGATGCTCTGGGCCAACTGATATCATAAGGTCGTCATGTGACCTATCGTGAGTTTGAGACAACCTTATTCATTAGAGGGACCAGCATACATTCAATATTGCATGAACATTTGACCGTCAAAAAACTTTGTTCGTGTTGGAGTCCACACAATTAGTCAATCGCTCAAAAAAGGGCTCGTATGATTGTTGGAAGGAAATGCTCCAAAAATACGATCGCAGTACTTCGAAGCACGTCTATGGCATCGTGACAGGTGGTGAATTGTGGCAAAAGTGTATAAATCTTATAGGGAATTTTTTTAAATACAATAAAGCGGTTTTCGATTATTAATATTTGTTTTCGTTCGCTGATCTCGAAATATAAAAGGCAAACCTCATAGTATTTATAGAAATGTATTCCTCCGATTCGATTGAGACTATTCACTAACTCCTTCAGATCCATTCTTGAACTTTCCACCCCCACAATCCTCAAACTCAACTCGTTATTTCTTCGTTCGCACCAGTCCTCAAGAAGATATCGAAGAAGTCCGCGAAAACGCAAAGCTCAATTAGGAAAAATCCGGCTGCTCCAAACTCGAAGACGCTGAAAAGTTTCCCAGGCACGTTGGGCTGAACTGGTTACCGAACCAATTTATCTAATTTTCCTGAAACAATACACATTTTGGAAGGCTGTCAAGTGAAATTTAAAATCACATACAAAACAACGGAGGATCTCCATCATTATTCATCCCCCGGGCGCAAAAGTACGCATAGAAATTTTCGTTAAATAAATTAGGAGCTTGCATGAAGAATACGAGGCCATTAATATTTTTAATGATAATCGCTCCAAATGAGAAATGACAATAATATATGTAGACGTTCGCTACTTGCGAAATAAGAACGGAGGGCTCCGATAAGAACAAAAAGGCGGGGTATTTCCTTCGTTACGCGCTCGTCTCCCTCACCCCTTTCTTTCGGCCTTCTTTCCGATTATACAGGGACGAATTTCCGGCTCGAAGAATCAAGAAAAATCTGAACGTGATCATACTTGAACCGAACACTCATGGCAAACGGATTTCTCAAGAGTTACGTCTCGAAATTTTGTGGATCTCAGACGAATATCTTATGAGATCCCATGAATTTTTTTTTTATTCCACGAAATTTTTCTTACATCATTCAAACATCTCCTAATTTACAACTTCACAAAGATATTCCACGAGTTATTGAAGAATCGGAATTTCAAATTCCCCTATCACTGAACTTTTCGACGGATTTGGCATCGTAACAAACTTGACAGGTATATTTGGTCAAATAACTTATTCTGGAAATATGAATAAGCTAACTGATCTCCTATGGACGATAGAGAGTATATTACTCAAGTTTGACCCCAGATCCTTCATCAGGTAAGTGAACCCAATCGAAACGGGCGATTTCTAGCTTTGTATCCGAGAACTACAGACATTTGGACCAAACGATAGCACTCTATTATACTAACAGCCCAATAACGAACTTGACCGAGATATTTTTACAATTAACCTAAACTAAAATCATGAAAACTTCAGCTTCAAAAGAAGTAGAGTATACAGCCGACCGGACATACTCAAGTTTAGCCACGGATTTTTCATCAGGAAGTCCAACCCAATCGATTGTGCTACAAATTGGATGCTCGTTTCTATTGGGATCACCTGATATCGTTTCTTTTTTATTATTCATTTCCATCCCTATCCTGGTTTTTTGGTTGCCTTACCCTGAAGAAGCTTATAATCAGAAACGAGTGTCAGCAAGTACCTTCCATCCATTTTCCTTATTTGCTGCATCCATACGGTTTAACCCATTATCCTTCTTCAATATCTAATATCAACCCTTAATCTCCTCTTCTAATTTTGAATCCCTGGGTTTTGATGACATCACATCATTAGTGCTTCCTTCGTGGCGATGCTCGGTTAAGCCTCCAAAAACCGGAGGTATCTAGGGTTGAAACCACAAATTGGTTGCTCGCTCCTGTTGTGGTCACTTGTTGTCGTTTCTTATATTATTATTCATTTCCATCCCTTTCTTGGTTTCTAGGTTGCCTTCCTCTGAAGAAGGCAATAAGCAGAAATACGTGTCGGCATGGACCTACCATCCGTTTTCCATATTTTCTGCATCCCTGCGGTTTAACCGATTATTCTTCTTCAATATTACTATCTATTCCCAAATTCAAAAAAAGAACTTCGTGGAAAGAAATTTTCTAGTAATGAAGAAGTGAAAGATGCAGATTCTACGTACATATCAGACAAAGATCAAATTTTTTTTCGAAGGGGATTAATAAGTTAATTGAAAAATCTGAAAAATGTATGAGGGTTGCAGATGAATGTATCGAAAAGGAAAAATAATTTTGTATTTTATATATATTTCTTAACCCCCATCCCGCGAACTTTAAAACGTTATTCTATTTTTAAATTGTTCGAATTAATTGTAACAACCCTCATAATTCTTTTTCGATTGACTGGTGTTGACTAACAGACCACCGTGAGAAGAGTAAATGGAATTCACCTTATCGCTCTATCGGGCGGACAATTTTTTCAGTCCTATCCTGAAGTCACCCTTTGCCAATTCCCTCCCCATATCTCTTTCGTTTTGTTTCAAGGAGACGTGACGGCGTATTCCCGTGCACGCACTAATTTCTTTAAAGGGTTTAAACCCTTGAGCATTAATGAAAAGATTGCATTCCGAAATTCCTTTAAATATTGAAATGAGTTTCACTTCCCGAACATAAAATTAGTACCGAAAAAGCTTTTTCTTCCCCTCCACCCTCCTTCTTCTTCGACGTCCCTTTGTATTCGCCGGAAAACTTTCTCATATCGAAATTTTGAGTTGTTTGAGACGACGCCAGAAAATTCAATTCCTGAAAGGGTGAGATGTGGGAAAAGAAGGATTTGATGGGGTTTGGATAGGTTCAATTAGACGTCAAATCGGTTCGACCCTCATCAAATTAAGGGGTTGATTACGCAGGTACCTACCCACTATTGTTTGGAGGTTGAAAATTGGTGATTTATGAATTTTCATTTGAATTCGATATTTTTGTCTTCATATCTCCCATATGGTTACAACTGCTGATGGCGCTGGAAGACTCCGAACCTTATATTTTTTCTGCAATTTGTATTTTGTTACTCGCCGATTCTTCAAGTCATCCTTCTGCTAGGTGCAGGACTTCCAACCTCCAATGCAGTAATGTTATCCACTGCATTGACAAAAAATAGTAGCTGAAGACCTTATCGTGCAGTGATCGGTGTAGAGAGGTAGTTGCTCCAATTTCAAAAGCATGGCAAATTTAAACCAATATCGACCTCTTTTCATAGTACTGGAAAGAGAAAAAGATATTTCAAATGGTAACAATCGTGAAACTGAGGCAGTTGAAGAATGTGCTACGAAATAGCATATTCTCACACTACCTAATCAACAGTTAGCTGCTCGGAACACTAGAATAATCGTCATCCTTTCTGTTACCAGATATTCTTCAGCTATGATTATCGTCCGCAGCCCTGATACAATCTCTCCCTCATTTCGCCTCTTGTAATTGTTCAGAGCGCATGGAATATTTCATCAGGCACTACATAAACATGATTCTTGATTTCAGAATACTGCAGTATATTCAGAATCTTCTACATTCGTTTCATAATAGTTTTATTGATAACATAGTCGTTGTACAAAACCCTGAGCATTTACCAGTAGCATAACTGTTCTATGGCTTCCAGTAGCTTGAATGTTACCTTTTATGGTGTCCATTATACTACTCCATAATGAAGACTGAAAACTACATTCGTTTTCTCGATTCTACACTGAGTTGCAGAACCAATAAAATTTTCCTGAGGCAATTGTAAACTGCCCTCATTATATCTATTCGGTTTATATTTCTTCTGAGTGATTACAAACTCCATCAAAACTTCATCCTTGGTATACCAATATTCGATATATAGTATGTTGATATAGTGATTCTTTGTTTCTACCAACTGAACGACTTGTACCGTTTCGCAGGAGATGTTCATGGCTACTTTTTTCATTCCCACAATATGGTTGCTTAACTCCATCCTATCCGCCAAATGGACTATGTCGTCTGCATATCATAGATTGTTGGTTATTCGACCATTGATTTATATGCCGTCTTCAATACCGCTTCCTGAACAACTCTCCCAGAAGATGTTAGATGAAGCTAGTGACAGAATGAATTGCAGATTGAACTCACCGTTCACTTTCCTATGCCTGCCTGTTTTGATTGGCTACAATCACATTTGCTATATGAGTCCTTCCAAGCTGAAAATCTGTTTGGTATTCGGTACCCTGTCGATTCTTTTCTGAAAATCATATGCATGGGTGAATAATATATCTTGCAATACACGTTACTGGCTCTTTCTTCATGCACTTGAATGAGGAAGAGAGCCTATCATATTCCGAATCCATGTCTTGATGCAAAAAAACATTTTTCAAAATTCTCTTTCAGTACATGACTGAAGATATTCTGAATGTTCAAATACTGATTTTTTTTCAATAACAGCTACCTAGTTCACCTGTCCTTCTTTTCTAGATATTTTTATTAACTGCTAAACTGATGAATGTCCCTTCCAAAACTTTAGGCAACTACTGCGGACAGTCAGACAATTCACTGGTGTGCAGGCATAGCCGGCCACTAACGGGTCACTGAACTCTCTTTTGTGCCAATCTTGGCACACTCCTCTCTCCACTTGGATGTTGACGATAAGGAGATGAGCTATATACATAGCCCAGGATTGACAATGAACACAAGAAGCTGTGGCCGTTCTTGATTGTCGTTCTGTATTTCGTCTGACATTGTTAAAGTAGCTCTTACACCAGGGATATATCATCATAAGCAGCTAAGGATTTCTATTTCTCTTTAGTCAGCCTTTGACCATGATCCCTCGGTGATTGATTAGTTAGGTGTCGATATTACACCTGACTTTAATGTTAGACCTTGGGTATCATTCATTACAGTAATTGTGCCCATTGAATATTTACTCCGCCCTTGATCTCCAAGGAGAACGTTCTCCGAAAGACTTGAGCTACTACCTGGATCTCATCTGAGTCAGCGGGCTCAGGAGGCCAACTAAGTCATAGTTGTTCTTGGCGTTTAGGATAAATGTACCTTCTTGGGTATCCTCTTAAGATCAAGATAGTCTCAATTAATCATGCCACGCCCTCATGCTAATAATCCAATGTTTTTTCTTGCTAGCTCTGTCTTCACCATCATCCAGGTCATTTCTTCCAAAGCGGGTTCTCGTAAACTATCGTTCAGATACGAGCCCTTGTAGACGAAAGAACACGATTGAATTTCCAAGTGATTTGAAATTTGAACGTGTAAACGAGTCAGAGGGATTCTGGAACTCCCTCAGACCTAGTAGATGCTTTTGTTACGCAGCATCAATAAATGATCGAACTTAAGGCTGGGACGATTAATTTTCATATGCAGTATCCCCTTTTTGAAATCGATTAACTGAGAAAAACGTGTGCTGCTTTTTAGAACCATTATCAAGTAGGCACCCTATATACTCGGACGAAAATCCCTCTCATTTCGTTTTCAGGAATCCGCCTTTTCCTAATGAATTCCGTACTCTTCAATTCGGCCAACACACCCATAAAGAATCACCAAACTCCAGCCTCCGTCGGTTTAACTTTTCTCGTCTGCCTGTGTTCACCCTGTCCGCGTATACGGGAGGGTGGGAGGTTTCTACCAGAATTTTCTCAACCCTTTCTCGAATATTATCCCTTCCCAGAATTTGAATACGCCTTCCCGATTTATCAGGAGGTTTTGCGTCTTAAGAAGGAAAGCCCGACTCTTTTTTTTTCAAGGAAAAATTGTATTTTTCACGGAGATATCTTTCTTAGGCTTCTGAGCTCAGATGTCGCTTCTTTCAAAATTATTGTACGACCCAAGATTTATGAGTTAGCATTCAGTTCTTGTAATTAAGCAGCAAGGAGTGTGCTTCGGGGATGAGGAACATAAAAATTCTTATAATATGCTGGACAGTGGATTCACATATTCATGACGACAATGTTTCCATATTATTTTGGGCATTTGGCTTCCGAAGATTTATTTGAATATCTAATTGCGTATATTCAACCCATTAACATTATAAAGTTGAGTAACTAACTTATTGTGCATATAATATTATCTTCTAATTTGAGTCAATTCTAACGCATTCCTTATTCAATATATAAATTTATTGATGTTAGTGTGAAAAAATAAATTTTTTCAAACAGAGACGCTGAGTAAGTCCTTCAAACAACGTTGTGCAATTTTATTTTTTCTTTTTCAGAGCACTATAAAGAGACACATAGATTAATGATATGAATATAGTTTTCATTATAATAATAATAATAATAATAATTTATTGATCCTCTAAGACATAAATACATGTATAGGTTAGGTCAGAATGAAAAAATACAACAGAAAATAAAAATTATTCGACTTGAAAAAGATATCATTGTCGATAAAAATCGGCAACATTATAATAACATTCCTCTACTAACTCAGCTTTAATTATCTTTTTGAATTCTTTGAGCTCCAGAGATTTAATATGTTTGGGTACATGATTAAATAGTTTGATACACTGATAATTTGGTGAATATTCGAATTTAGTTGTAGTATGTTTGGGGATAAAGAGTAAGTCGTCACGTCTGGTATTGTAACTGTGAAAGCTAGAGAGTCTTGTGAAGTTTCCCTCATTTTCCTTGAAATACATCAGGCACCTAAAGATGTATATACACGTCACTGTTAGAATCTCTCTTTTTATGAAAGTTGGTCGACAAGAGGACCTTGGAGGGATATTGAAGATCATTCAAAAAATTCTCTTTTGGATTATAAATACTCTATTAACATCAGTGGATTTTCCCACAGCATGATGTTATACGATATGTGGCTGTAAACTATGCTGTAGTAAATACTCATGATGGCTTCTATAGGAAGCGAGTTTTTGACTCTGCTAATTGCATAGAAAGAACTATTGAGTTTACCACAAATGAAGTCGATGTGAGCAACCCATTTTAGATTAGAATCGATGTAGATTCCGAGGAACTTTGCGTGCTCCTTCGAAGAAATTATGTCGTTCTGATGGCGAATAGTCAGTTGTTGCTGCTCAACACTTCTCACAGTAAAGTGAACACATTGGGTTTTCTCAATATTTATAATGAGGGAATTTGATCGACACCAGTCAATAAAGCACTGCACTATCTCGCTGCAAAGTTTCTGTAGATCATCAAAAGTTCGAGCTGAAACTAACATAGACGTATCGTTTGCAAACAAAAGTATTCTGATCAACTTGGATATCGAGAGTGTATCGGGGAAATTTGTTGAATTAGTCATCATGTTCCTCAAATTTTCAGGTAAATCGTTTATGAACATGAGAAAAAGGAGCGCTCCCAACACAGAACCCTGTGGGACTCCGATATTCAACTCTCGTTCAGCTGAAATGAAATCAGCCACTTTGACGGACATTGTTCTACCATGTAGATAACTTGAAAACCAGTAAAGAAACACTCCCCTGAAACCCAAATTGTAACACTTATCGATGAGTACTTGGAACGAAAGGCTGCCCGCGATAGGTAGAAGAACAATCCTGCGACGAACTGGCCACTATCAAGATACTCGTATGCAGCTCCAACAAGATGAAGAGCTCCCGACTGTGTTGTTTTGTTCTTTCTCATTTGTAAACGTCAGTTTCCAAAAATACAATATTAGTATATATTAATATAAGTATATTTCATCAAGTCACTAACTTGTAAAACTGACAGTTAACTTGCAAAATTATTACAAGTTAGTAGTATTATTTACATTAGAAAATTTTGTTTCATTGTCACATATGTTGAAAATCATTGTATAATTATAAGACTGATTTTTGATAATGAAAGGGTTGATACTGATGATGATGAACCATCTGTTGACTCAGAAACTGCTGAACTCGAGGACTGCAGAACATTTGTACTCTTCTTACTACCAAATAATTTGCTAGACATTTCGATTTTTTTGTTGACCGACTCATCGACATAACTTATCGCAATTTCGGTGCTCTTCCACCCTCCTGCACACTTTAGTGTTAAAATATCTCCACCCGAATACGCAACCATAGTGGCTCCAGTTCTGCGAAAAGATTGGCCGGTGTATAACTCTGGGTCTTTTAAACCTAAATATTTCGCTATTTGCTTTGGGACACTACCAGTAGTGTGCCTTCCAGAAGGCCGAAAATTTACATATTTTCTGTATAACATGCAGCCATCATCGGTTATGGTGAATCTTCTTGTTGTTAAATCTTTTGTTTGCCACAATATCACAATAACGTTTTCTCCCATATCTTCTACATCATTCATGTTTAAGGAGAGAATTTCGTCACATCGACAACATCCAAAAATCTCAAATATTGTTACAATTTTCGCCAGCAACCACTGGTCATCAAGAGCATGTAGAAAAAATTGTTCAGCCTCTTCTTTACTTAATACCTTGGCATTTTTTAGCGTATAACGCTCATTTTTTCGTTTCAGGAACGCTGTTAGCTTTTGAAATCTGCAAATGACAACTAAACGTCATATTTTTCAATAAATTTTTTAAGGAAATAAACCTGCAAACAGGGGCATTTTCTTTCATTTCCAAGCAGCTTTTCAACATAGACCATTTTGCCCATAAAGTATTAGGGCTGAATCTACAAGTAGACCAGCAAAACATCTTTAGTTACCCCAATCATACTATTTCTGTTTTGCCACTTGAACTGACTTTCCATTCCCTAATTTTTCCTAATATCCCTTTGTCCGTGGGCGTTATCGAACATAATCCGGAATTCTCTAATTTCTCTTAATTGGTGCCCTTCTTTTCGATAGTTCAAAATTAACCCCAACTACTTCGAAATCTAAGCTTCATTGGCTTTAGTAAATTTAGTCTCTCGATACAAACCTCTGATTGGTCGACTGATTTGATTTTAATTTTTACTAAAGATCCACCTTTTTCCCATCGTAAATTAATCTAAGGTCGTGAGGGCCACGTAAATGTATCATATGTCGAACTCCCTTAGCTAATTCTCAAATTTTATTAAGTCTTACATCCATCAAGATTTCCATGTAGCGCATCAATAAATTTTGTTTTAAATCTTAGGTTTTATGAATATTGGTGTGATATTTTTGAGAGGTTTATTACTGTCTGGAATGTCTGGGAATTTCGATTAGATATGGTCTTTTGCTTATCAAGACCCAATATCCAGCATCGCTAGACATATCATATTATAAAACCACTACGTAATAAAACGCATTGACACTAGATGGCAGAATATATATGAATATATGTATAATATTAAAGATGAGGCAATTGAAAATGAAACTGAAAAATAATTTTACTTTGATTTTTGTTTTATGTTGCTGTGATTATAAATATATCAATTGATGTGAGTTCTAGTAACTAAGAAAGTTGTTTATTATTCAATTATATGAGCAAAATTATAAAATCTGCCTTTTTACTTTACCTACCGCTTTCTACTGTTTTTTTTTAGGCGAGTTGTGGTTTTTTAGTTTTTTGAGGTTGGCAACACTACAAGGAGGTAACTGGTTCCCAGTTATATCCCCCATTAGCCAGTAAAAACCCTCCTACCTTGCTAGTAATGTTATATACTATTTATGATTTTGGGAATACCTTGAAAATGGGAAACGTCCATTAAATTTACATTCAGATTTCAGATATTTTTTTAATTTTCTGATAACAAACAACAATCAATATGACAAAAAATAAATGTTTAGGTGTTCCAGAATTAATTGAGCGAATGTGAATTGTCGATCGGCTTCAATTCCTGCATTAGTTAAATCTTGTAAGGCTTCAAAGCCAAATCTTTATGCAAAATTCGATATGTGGTGGTTTGGGATAACCCCAGTTATCGAGAACGTCCAGAAATTGACAAATTGGGATGTTCTTCAACACTGTGGCTCACGGCTGCGATGTTTTCAGTTGAACGGCCCGGTCGAACACGCGTTGGTATTGGCACATTTTGTATCGAGCCCGTCGACTCAAATTTAGCGACCAAACTCTTAATAGCGGTCTCGGAAGGTCGATTATGTTGTCCGAAAATATCACGAATTTTACGAAATGTAATTCTAATAGAATCACTATTTTCATAGTGGGTTGTAATTATTATCATGCAATTTTTGAGTTAAATTGTCTACTACGAATATGTCAGAAAACTGACTATCAATGCTGTCATGTGGTAGGTGTGGCCCCAATAAAAACAAAGTTCTTGTTGAAAGACCCTTTACATTAGACTAAGCTTCTGAAATCAAGTTCTACATGTCTATGGTGGCACACCAACAAATACATTAACAAATACATTAAAGCGTTGGTGCTTGCTTCCATCAGCCCAGTATTATGTTCTTGAATACGATCATAACAACAAGTAAAACCATCTATCGATTACTTTTGCGATTCATCAAGATAATATCTTATTTCATAGTTCTCTCAAAATAACGCACAGTATTACAAACCACAGGGTTCTCGACCTTACCGTGACTCATACCTATTTTTCCATATCAAATGCAACAGGACATCATGCGAAGACGTAAATTGACCGGTGAGTGTTGAAAATCAGCCACCATGACTACACCTTTGTCAACGAACACCTGTCACAGATACTATTTGGCTATTTAGCGAGAAATGAGATGGAATAGGGAAAGATGGATTAAGCGAACTGAGTTCATGCGTGAAGATCAGAAATTAAGGTACTCAGAATTAGTTGATGCAGTAATAAAGTTTTTGAGAAGTGGAGCTACGTTTCCAGAATTGTTAGATGTACTATATCACTCTCCTAAACAGGTAAAGATTGAAACTATTTGCTCAAATACAGATTATTTTGTTTCGTGATAATATCTACCAAAGACATTATAAATATGATCTGTAAATCAACTTTTGGTTCTGCTTGTCATTTATTTGTCCAGTGAACAAACTTAATTATTCGTGTCCAAATGAATCTTCAGCAAGTGAATCTCCAGACAACAGTGACGGTTTCGGGGGTGCATGCATATAGGTCTTGATTAGTGCAATTGATACCGGTGTTGTTGCAGACGAGTAGATGGGCTTGGTCTTGAACTACTCAATAGTTACATAATTCATCACCTGAGTATCCCCACATTACCAAGATCTTCTTACAGCGGAGTACTTCCAGTCTGAGTCTATTAAGTGTTCTCCACGTAGCGTAGGGTAAGTGGACTCCAGGTGATATCTCTTTTTTGCCCGTGATGTTTTCTTTGGTATTTTTCTTCCAGAATTCTTCTATTCTTTCTTGATTTTAATCGATAATGGTATTCTATATGTCCAAGGGGTGTCTTTCATCTTCAGTTTGTGGTCCTTTCTTTTCCAGCAATGACTTCTCTTCGAATTCTTGGTGGAGTAATGCCTACTATAGGATATACCTTTTCTAGGGGGCTGGGTTTTAGATATTATTCTGACTGTCGCATTTATTGCCATATACACCTACTTCCCTCGAATGTACAGAATTTCTCTTCGTAGGTGCGGCGTATTCTGCCGTAGATAGACATAGGGCAGTTGCTGATGTCCGCAAAGTTTCAGGTCTGGCACCTCATGATGTACCTGTTAGTTTCCGGATTATGTTGTTTCTTGCCATAACCTTCATCTTGGTGTCTTTGCAATGGGTTTTATAGGACAAAAATCGATCTAGTTCGACACCCAGGTATTTTGGTGTTTCACAGTTTTCTAGTTGTTCTCCTTTCCATCTAACATTAAGTTTTCTTTTTGCCTGGTTGTGTGGAAAGGTGGAAAGCACCGCTTGGTTCTTAGTTGGATTTGGTTTTAGATGATTTTCCCTTTTAGTAGATTGACATTTCTGATTGGGCTTGTGTTAGAGATCGTTCTACTTCTTCAAACTTGTTTTCTTGTGCAGCTATTGCTGTGTCGTTCTCGTAGATAAATTTTCTTACTTTGTCGTAAAGTGGGATATCATTGGTACAGATGTTGTATAGGATTGGAAAAAGAACACTTCCTTGTGGTCACCCATTCTTTTGAATTCGCCATCGACTTTTCTCACTTACCAGTGTTACATGGAATCTTCTGTTTTCTAGGATACATTTGATGATTTCTGTAAGTTTGTAGTCTTTCGTCAGATCGTATACTTTCTTTATTCATTTTTTATGATTAACTGTATCGTAAGCAGCACTTAAATCAATAAATGCTACGCCAGTTATTCTCATTGCTTCGTTACCATCCTCAATATGTTGGGCAAGATTGAGGATCTGACTACAGCATGACTTTCCAGGTCTGAATCCAGCTTGTTCTTTTATTAACTTTTCATCGATACGTGGTGTTATTCTGTTAAAAATTAAGCTCTTTAATAGTTTATATAGGTGACACAGTAACAATATGGGTCTATGATTCTTTAGATTATCAGGTGTCTTTCCTGGTTTCAGTAATACAATCACATGATGATTTGGTAAACGAAGGAAAAGCTGCGTACTCGAAAACAATCATGGAAGATTCGTTCTTTTTTGGTATCGATTAGAGATGTTGGAAAGTGTTTAGTTGGTGACGTTAAAATGCAGGTAGAAGTTTCAGTGTGTTGTAAATAGTATTTGAATTTCTCGCTATTAGAAGAAGGTCTCACACACCCTCTATGAACTGACATTGCTTAAGTTGAGTCTTTAACTACTTGTCAGATGTCAAGTCATGGATAAGTCTGTGGTTTGGAGGACGCCATTATACAGGGTGAGTTTTTGACCACTGCGTTAATTTTAACTATAGATTCTTGACGTCAAAAGAAACATTTTCTTTCTACAACAATTTTCAAAATTTGGCCCTGTTCAAAAGATTTTCACCTGTGATATTTAAACGACAATATCAATTGAAATCATCTCTTGTAGAAGGTTTTTGATAAGTCATGCATATTTTGGCATTATTCCATTTCTTGTGGGTATCCCACTACTACTGTATAGATTGGTTAAATTGCAAGGAAAACAAATATCACATGAACTAAAGGTCCGTATATTGTACTTCCTAGAATCATTAGTCTTTTTGCAGATAAAATCATTCATCATCTTTTTTCCTAAATTGCACCATTTTTGAGATATTTGAAGTTCAAAGGAATTGAATCGAAATAATCATCTGATGAAACATGAGTGAGTGAATCATTTCTTAGAGGGAAAATAATGGGTTTTAACAATTCAGATTCAAAAGTGGATGCTGTGGAAGGTAATTTTCATTCAAACTAAACTGGACTACAGAGGGGTATTTGTCCAATGTGAAAACTTAAAATGCTTATAACTTTTTAACGAAGCTGAATATAGAGAAACGGTATGGAAAGAAAGTGTTTTTTATCTCAAGATTCTATGGTTAAAATTAACGCAGTGGTCATAGACTCACCCTGTATATGATATATTCATTCTATTCTATTATATTAAAAGTCGTTGTTATGTAATTTATTTATATTTGTTATGTCGTTGGGAGAACAAAGTGGATCATTAATATCTCTCTTTTAATTGATTCTACAAGTGACTGAATTGTTTCCTTTGCTGAAAAAATGTGAAGAGTTGAGTTCTCTAAATTTTTATTCTGTACTACCAATTTTATTTATGTGGTGGGTTCAACGTGTTTCATTCATTTATTCGAATGATTTTCCACTGTGAATCCATGGACGTTTGTGTTAGGAAAAATATTATATTATTATTCATTGCAGTATTTCAACCCCAATTTCTCAATCGAATTTTATAACATATTGTCTTTCATTCATTCAGACTCAGGTGTACATTGATGCTTAGTTAGAATTGTTCTTTTTGTTGGCGTAACCTTTAATTGATATCTTTCTTCACAATGCTAACCAAGAAATAATCAAAGAATGGGATACAGTTGACAATGGTGGATACCTTGAAATATCAAAAACCAAACGCGACTGAACCATACGAATGGACTTATACGCTAGTATTGCGTATTCTCATTTCGTGATCGTCAGCTGGCTTAGTTAGCGCGACACATTTCCGGTTGTCAGGTGTGCGAAGTTTATACGCCATTTTCATTTTCTCTTTCGACTCGAAGGTGAGTCACAAAATAATGAATATTTATTAAATTAATGTTAATATGTACTAAATGTAACATTTCATCTTGCTATCCAGCAGCCATTTCGTTATTATAACTTGAAACTTCTTGTCAGTGATATGTTATTTCCCACTTACTTCATTTATCACGAATCTCCATTATCTATTATTAGATAATGTAGAGTCCTAACTTTGCTAACGATCACATTTAATGATCAAATGTATCTGAAGTCCACCAGACTCCAGAGTTATGCTTCGCATTCCATAAATGTTTTGACAAAACAAGTGGGAATGTGAACTTTTTAGTTCTGCATAAGCCAAGGCTCCAAAAGTTGAAGAGATAGAATATTTGTGCGAACTTTATGTGTTATAATATATAACTCATACCAAGATTAAGAAAACATATTTCGGTTCCTGGCGCAGATTCTCTAAGATGCAATCAATATAAGTACGTAAAACTCATGCTTGTGAAATCATCACAAATCGATTCCCACACGTGAGAACTTGGACGACGTATAGCTAGTAAGTATTGCATTTACTACTCGACGGCAAATCAGTGTGCACTGTTGTTGAATTAGAATGTCTGTGAAATAAGAAGATAATTTTCGAATTTTCAATCCCTTCATTTCGGTACGCTGTCAAGCATGAAGCTACCAACTGTCCTTATGACCATCCCCAAGGTCGAGGTAATTGCAACTCATGCCAGCTATACCTTCTGCCAATTAACGGAATCTGGCATAACAAAAAGCAACAACACTGTTTACTATGGTTTCGAATTCCCGTCGGTGTGAAAGATGTCATTCGAATTTTTTTTCCGTTTCAAAAGAGATATACTGTGATGGCTCATTTTGAATTATAACTCAAAACGAATGCACTTGTGTTTATTGTTAGATATTTTCCAGTCGTATTTCTTTTAACTGCTCAAATCGTCTTGTGGGTAATGGGGTATTTGTTCCTATCTTACTTCGTAATGAAATTTCAAGATAAGCCTATTCATATTCGATGCGATATGATCAGAAATTTAATCATAAGTGACAGATGGGGTGAGATAATGTAAAACGAACGTTTAAGAATTTTGAAATTTGCAAAATACTGGAGTAGTGAAGTTCTAAGAGGAACAGGATTGTGGCTGAAATGAAACTGAAGAAAACCTGTTAATTCGAATTATTCATTTGAATGAGTTTTTGTAAATAGTGTAAATAAACCAAAATATCTGAAAATTATAGTCTTACACTAAAAAAGCATCACCGATAACTGATTATTCTAGAAAACATCATTTTCTTTGATGAATAAAAGAGAATTTTTCATTCTTATCATAACATCAAACAATTCAAAAAAACTACAGAAAAATTAATCAAAAGACGAATAGAATATGATACATGTGTTTCGAGATTTGTGTGTAACACTTTTCTCTCATCAGGCATTTATATTCGATTTACAATAATTTAAAAATCCTTGGTTACAACCTACTTTGTGAGATGCCGCAGACGGAACAAAAATGAACATGCTACTTTGAAAAAACTAACCTCAAATTTAAGCATAGAGTATTCTCTCGCTTAGCAAATTGACCGATTGTCCATTTATCAAGGTGGTTGTATTAGTATCACACTACTTAAGAGTTCGAGAAAAGACTCCAGGACAAACGCAAAAAAGCTGCTGACCTCACGTCAAAGCTTTTCTATTCAATTCATGTCGGTTTATGAATGGGTATATTAATCTAGAAAAAACATACACAGAACAGAACAATTACAGAATCGAACCTGCGTAAAAAAATTTCTAGAAAGAACTAATCCAGAAATAAACAAAGGCAGAATGTCACATTTACCGAAAGGCCCATTTGCATAATGAAGTTTCCAGATCTACGGTATTTTCTTAGTTCACAGGATACACTCAAAGGAGTGACTACAGATTACAATAATAAAGTGATGTATCTCTACTTCAGTATCGTAATAAGTTCTTTTTCTATTTCAGTGTCGTAATGGGTTCATTACAGTACTAAAAACATTGCTGTGATGAACTCATTACAGCAATTTGGATTCGAATTTGTATCGGAAACCTCTTTATTTCAACTAATCGGCCATCGGTTTTCTCTCCAGTGATAAATAAATAATTCCTTATGAACCATATGCAAAAACTTACCATGTTTTACATTTTTTTTTAATGATAGATATCATTAATTACATCTGCCAAATTCCTCTTTATTCAGTTGCATTTTGTGTTTACTATTAATTTGGTGATAATTTGTATTAAGTTATAAAATCGATCACTATGCCTAATTTCACCAATGAAGATTATTTAAATTTCATTCTTCTTCATGGAGAATGTAATAAAGTTGTAGATAGAACGAGTCGACTGTTCATTGAGAGGTTTCCTGACCGACCCAGACCAACGAGAGATACCATTAACAGAACCATGACAAACTTGAGAAATGTCGGATCTTTCGTTAAGAAAACTCTACACAGAGAAAAAAGTGTAGTAGAAGATGAGAACAACGAAATTACAGTTCTTGCATATTTTCGTGTGAATCCTCAAAATTCTCTCAAAGATGCCGAGATTGCTCTGGGATTATCTCAATCGAGTGTGGAGAATATTAAAAAAACATAAAATGCACCCATATAAATTCAATAGGGTACAGCATTTGAAGAAAACTGATTTCGTCAGGAGAACAGAGTTTTGCGAAGCTCTGATGATTCGATTTCAAGGGAATAAAAACTTTTTGGACTGTATAATTTGGACAGATGAATCTAAATTCACAAAGAATGGTTCTTTAAATAGGGATAACAGTCATTATTGGGATGAAGAGAACAACCTCCACTTCAGACAATGGAACTTTCAAGAGACCTGGAGTTTCAATGTTTTTTGCGCCATCAAAAATAATGCAATTCTCGATGTTCACATTTATGATGGGACTTTAACTGGTAAGATAGGACATTACACATGTTTGCATTATTTAAAGAATGTTCTCCCTTAGGAGATAGATATTCTGACATCTGTATTGACTCAAATAATTGAGCCACTAGTACAGAACCATTATGACTTATGGTATCAACAAGATGGCGCGCCTCCACACAATTCACTCAATGTGTCAAATATCCTATACAGGCTATTTGAAGATCGATGGTTTGCGAACAATGGTTCACATCTATGGCCACCACGTTCGCCCGATTTAACTCCTTTAGACTATTATGTTTGGAGTGGGATAAAAAATATTGTCTACTCAACTCCCCTGACTGATAAAGAGGACTGCATAGAACGAGTCAGAAATGCGTTCAGGTTTGCTTAGATTTTTATATTCATAGTTTTGAAACTCAATTTGGTATTTAAACACTTTTTCAGATCTCTTCCTCCCGATGAAATAGGAAGAGCAACGCACGAAGCATTCCTGAGACGTATAAATAAATTTCTAGAAATTAACGGTCAAAACTTTGAGCATCTTCTCTAGTTATAACTGCGAGAGTTTGCCATGGTTCTCCTAATAGTAACTTGAAGTCGGTTTCATGAAGGGGTGAATACTCTACAGCATGGTTCAAATAACAGTTCCTGAAAATTTCAGATTTTTGGAGTAAAGGGAAAAGAAATAGTTTAAAAATTCAAGACGAAAAACAGTTTTTTGTGAATAACTCACAAAATATCCACCTTAGGGCAAGGATGTGATGCATACACTAACATTATTTTTTAACGTAGATTCAATATCTGCCATAAAAAATGGGGTTCTAATTTGAAAAAATTTATTTTTCACGATTTTGTCATCCCTAACTTTGAAAGCGATTTTTTCATCCCCTGTATCATGAATCGCGATTTCGATTTTCAAAGTGGATACATCAATCTTACATCTTGAAAAATATCAAAAAAGAAAATTTTCCATCCAAAAACCTCGAAATTATTCTTGTTTCAACGGAGCTCTATTTTCGATTTTTTTTCGAATTTTCCCGCTCAGAGAGAATTTTCCAACCAAAACTGAAAAATGTTACATCAAAATAACTTGAAATTTTCTAAGGAATCTATTTCTGCAATAAAAAAATGGTGTTGTAATTTGAAAAACGGAAGTTGACGTCATTTCCGGAAAAACCGGAGGTGCTCATGCCTTGAAAATATTTTAGATTTCATCAGCATCGTGAAATACTTATAAGTGCTGAATTACATGAAAATACGTTCAGTATTTTCCCGTTTAAATATGGGTGAGGTTCCTCGATAAAGACCCTGTATAGAATCAGGCTTCAATAATAGGTTGAAAACAGGAGCTGCTTTCTTTGAATTATGTTCGGCATATGACACCGTGTGGAAAGATGGATTAATTTTCAAAATCTATACCCATCTGAAGTGAGAGAAAATTGTAAGATTATTAGAAAATATGTTATCTGATAGAAGGTTTCGTGATTTTTTGGAAAATAAGAGTAGCAATTTCAAAACATTGATAAACGGTCTTCCACAAGGATCAGTTCTAGCTCCTCTACCTTTCAATTTATATCTTAGAGATTTACCACTCTTCGCACAGTATCTCTAGCCCTAGTTTTTTCTGCAGATGAGTATTGTTGTTCGGTTTTAAAGTGCACAATTGAATACATCCATGAGAATTATTATTGGCACCATAAGATCTACACCGGTGCATTGGTTACCAGTTTTGTCATTCTTTTCCTAATTTATTTCCAATTATTTCATACATTCCACAAAATAGAATTCCCAATTTGAAGTCACGTAAACCAATCTAGTATAATACGTTAATAAATATGAACATTACCTATAAAGAATTATGGAATATTGAGTGGAACTCTCATGAAATGTTCAATAAAAATTCCAATTCTAATCCTTCTGAAAAAATTCCGGATTTTGATCTTCCATGAAAAATTTGGACAGTTCTTAATCGTTTGAGAACAGGTCATGGTCGTATCAACAGCATGCTATTCAGATGGAACTCAGTTCCAAGCGCAAGTTGTGAATGTGAATAACAGATGAAACAAGATCTCATCTCATCAATAATTTTTCCATATATAAATTACAAGACTGTTTTAAGGCTATTCATGACGATTCCGATTCTTTCTTGGAATTGGTTATAACATTCAAACTGATCTGATACGTATTTTTTATATCCAGTTCTTTTTTCTGCTTTTGTCTTTTCATTTACTGATTCGATGTGGGTTTATTGATAGCTGAAGAAAGAAGTCTCTGTGTTTATTGATAGAATACTACTTTTGTCCGCGTGTTGTAGTGTTGTGTGTACGTTCATCGCCATAACTGCGAGAGTAAAGTACAAGAACGTGTTTGTTTACTCACTTCTTACCATAAACTTGACGGAGATTATGCGTAGCGAAATTGTTCGAAGAATATAGCCAGCGTTTATCGCCATGGCAAACAAGAACGCAAATTCCCGCCTTAAACTAATGGTGCGAAATAAACTGTATCAAGTAAATTCGTAACCAAACTGGCTCGGTAGTCGACGAGCCGCGTTCTGGCTCGGTAGTCGAATTTTTTCGTAAAATTTTCGTAAAATTTGTTTTACCGTAACTAAACGATACTGCATGTGTGTTAAACAGGAAGAGGAAGCAATTCGACATAAAATGTGAGGCCACAAGTAATTATTGATGTTATATTTTTCTCGAGAATAAATTTATTTGCAATTATTTTGCTTGATTTTCACTCATATGCAAAATAGTTGACTGACTTTTGCCGCACCCTGTATATAAGGAGTCGTTTCTAACAATTATTATTCATTGAATAAATGAAGATTATGAAATAATTAATAACTAGCAGTTGGGAACAAGTAACAGCCCCTAAATTCCCCTTTAGTACACTAAAAATAATGGTACCATAAAAATTTGGTACTTCACTATGATCTGTGATAGGGTATAAATTTTGGTTACAATCCTCATGAGCGACACTGCGCATTATTATCCCACATTTGTTTCATTCTGCGTATTTGCGATTTTTTGGTTCTAACGAAATTTCAATCTAGAAAAATGCGATTCTGCGAATGTTTTTTCTACGCGTGTGTTTCTACCCTAGTTCATTCCAGATTTGTTTCATTCTGCCTTTGAGGTGTCCTGCGATGTGTGGTGACCCCGGTTTTTTTCACTCTTGAATCTTCTATTCAGTCATATACCGCCCTAGAATTAAATTAAACTCTATGATGTTCCGAAAAAGAATGAGTTCAAACCTCTGTTCATCATCTAATATCTCACACGGTCCATCTTTCAAACGCCGCCGGTATATACAATGAAGCAATCCCAAATATAAATATCACTTCATCGGTAACTAATAGTTCTTTATTAGTACCTTCTAATGATTCAAAACTGGCCTTCCAACCCATAGATGCCCCAGAAGACAGGTCTGATTATCTTCTAATTTATGATACCCCACTCACTCGCAGAAATCTCAATTTTTATCATACATTCATGACTTATTATGTCTAATTGCCACCTTCTCTCTGCAGCGACATATAAAATGATACAAGTAGGATTTTCTTGTTAGCGGAGTCATCACGCTCTAAAAATCGTGGCCACGATAGATAAGTCCTATTTGTGTAATATCTGATGGTATGGTCTTGCGCTATCATTAGCTGATAAAGCACGAATTAGGATGAAGAATACGATCTGTAATTTGGAAGGTTGTAATCAAGTTTTTGCGACATCTTTCTTTCGTAATAGGCGAACCTTTTGCGGATGAACTCTTTTTGACATTTTTGTGAAGTTACGGGTTTCTCATCGGATATTTTGTTACTAGAAAAAATCGAGAAATTACTTCAATTATTATTCATCAATGAGCACGGCGACTGGGAGACTATAGGCTTAATGCAAGCATTCGATGCGACCCTGCTGCACTTTTATTCAAATGAAAACAAAAAATTAATGTTGTCCGCAAATCATCTCTTTCTGGTACAAAATTCGACATTTTTAACACGATGAAAAATTATGAAATTTTCTGTTCAATGACTGAATGTGTACTAAATATGTTTCACAGATGTCATAACAAATAAACAAAAATAATAATTAGATTCCTAATTCTATGTGTTTATAGACCTAATAGTTTGCCTAATATAGATATATTTTTGAAAGGTTTAACACACTGCTCAATAAATGTCTTCTAGAAAATGTTAATCTAATCATAGCTGGTGCTTTTAATATAGATATTCTAATCAATTCAATTTTATGGAAACTTCTCTTTCTCAGAAATTGACTCAAATTAAGAGGAGAACAAGACAGTATAAAGAGAGAAATCATTTAGTTTTCAAGGAGTCCTTACTGAGTATTGACTGGTCGGATTTATATTTACTACCAGAAAATAATGTAAATGAAATGTGGGATTTATTTTTTTATCGTTTTAAAGGGGAATTTGATAATGCATTTCCATTCAAGATAGTAAATGTTAAAAAACAGCGAAGATTTGAGATGTCCAATGAAATTAAATCACTGAAAGCTGAACTGGATCTATTGTTTGTTCTCTCAAGATACAGTGATGACTATACTGAAAACTACAAGAGATTAAAGCGATCCTATGATTTAGCATTGAGTTCCCAAAAGAAAAATTATTATAATAGTACTATATAAAAAGCAGATAATAAAAATAGGGCTACCTGGAATATTGTAAGAGAAGTAACTAATTGTAGTAGAAAAACCTCTAAATACCCATCAAAATTTACTAGCCAAAGCAACATAAACGAAGTCTATAAATTGGCAAATGAATTCAACAATCACTTCACTAATGTCGCCCCAAGGCTCACCCCGGTTTCAAAAGCAGACAATGTTCATAAAAATGTTCCAAAATCTTGTTATTTGTTTGAAGTAGATGTGAGTGAAGTACTCTACATTGTAAAGAAAATGAAGAACAAATTATCAGCTTGTTATGACGATATTCCTCTTAGCGTTTTAAAACACCATATAAACGATTTTATTAAGCCTCTTTGCTATATCTTGAATTGCTCCTTCAAAACAGGAATTTTCCCTACTGCTCTGAAAATAACATTAGTCAAGCCATGTCATAAAAGAGGAGACCTTGATGATTTTGCCAACTACAGACCTATTAGCTTAATTACATCATTTCCTAAAATATTTGAAAAAATTCTTGCAAATCGCCTGATGAACTTCTTACGTAAATTCAAGATTTTATCCAACAACCAACATGGATTCACAAAAGGTAAAAGCACGGAAACTGCAGTATTTGAGTTCATGCAGAGGATACATTCATCTCTGGAGGAGGATATGATACCTGCGGGATTGTTCGTCGATTTTTCTAAGGCTTTTGATTGTGTTGATCACAAACTACTCATGCAAAAACTAGAGAAGAAGGGAATAAGAGGTATACCACTTAAGCTAGTAGAGAATTATCTATCTAATAGAAAGCAAATGGTAGTTTTGGATATGAATGGTGAAAGATTCCTGTCATCAGAGGAAACCTTGCTGGTTGGAGTACCCCAGGGAACTATTTTGGGACCAATATTGTTTATAGTTTACGTTGATGACCTCCCAGATGTGTTGGAGAATCTCCCAGTTGAAACCACTAGTGAACTTGGCGTTGATGCAAAGTTATACGCGGATGACACCAACGTTGTTATATCCTCCAATAATCCGGAATATGTTTGTGAAGGCCTGAGATTGGCCGTGTCCAGGATAGAGGAATGGTGTAGATCAAATGCTTTAATGCTTAATGCAGACAAGACCAAGGTATTTCTCCAACATAAGATCAAATAGAACGCACCCACAAAGTATAAGAGTAGGAGAAAATGATATATTAACTTGCTCAAATACAGAGCTCCTCGGTGTATCAGTGGATAGTCATCTGTGTTGGGACCAGCATTGTGAAACTACACAATGAGGGCCATCAGGTATGTAGTTGATATTAGCACACTAAGGACCATCTATTTTGCAAGCTTCCAATCTATTTTATCATATGGCATTATTTTCTGGGGCTCTAGTTCTCGGGCTAACCATATATTTGTAATTCAAAAGCAAGCTATAAGAGCAATGTTGAATATGGGTTTCAGATCATCCTGCAGGGGTTGCTTCAAGTCCGGTAACATCTTAACTGTACCAGGTCTATATATTTATAGAATTATACTTTTTGTACGCAAACACCCATATTATTTTGAGGAGTATAAAAATAATAACGCTACTAGAAGAACCCACGAATATTTTTTTCCGGTACATAAGTATTCAATCACTGAACAGAGCACGCTATATATGGGGATAAAATTGTATAGTCTGCTCCCACTAAGTGTGAAAAGATATTCGAAGTATAATTTATTTCAAAGGGCATTATTTACATTTGAATTGAATTGTGAACCATATTCTCTCAGTGAATTTAAGGATTTTTGTAAGACATAATAAGGGCGGAATTTTGTTTCTTTATTCATTAATTGTATGTGACTTGTTTCCATTTCATTGTTGTACTGTATAATGATGATTCTGGTAATAAACGGATATTATTATTATTAATAAAGGCCCGTTCACAACAAATGTTTGTATCTTGACGCTCACTCCATACCGGTATACCTGGTATAACTTTTGGAAATATTCTTCGCCTGGACTAGACAACCAACAATACATGAGCCACCTTTTGAATCAGCTCACCCTTTACTGCGCATCCCTGCTTAAAACGGTGTTTCTGTCAGCCTTGTTAGCTCAGCTCTTCTGATTGTTAAGTCACTCGATTAAATTCACGACGATTCAGTTGTATTAACTGAAATATAGAATTATTTCTCATCTGTGATCTTCTATCTGCAAGTTTAAATATTCAATCAATAACAGGTTGGTCAATAAGTCCCGGGCCAAAGTAGGAAAAGAATCTTTTGGCCAAAATTTATTTTTTGCGCTCTCGTTCTATCGTTCCATCGTTTTCGATTATCGATCCGAAATTGATCTCAATCCACTGCGTTTGACTTCCTGATGAAGAATACAGGGTCAAAGTTGAGTATATCCGTCTTGCCGTATATCTCTGCCTCTCCAAAGGTATAAGATAGAGTTGCCATATTTTCAGAATAGGTTAATTATCCAAATATCACGGTCTAGGTTTCTATTGGGCCAAATCCGTCTTATGATAGAGTAGTTATAAGCGTCTGAAATTTGGTTTTCTTGTGACTCCTAGAACATCCTCCAGATCAAGTTTTAACTTCGTTTTGTTTGATTTTGGTTAATGCAAATAGGCTTCCTAAATTTCGCAGAAAATGACATGCTACAAGTTTTCTAAATAATTCCCAAAAAACAAATTATCTGTTTATAGATCATCATAGATAAGCATCTGCTTGATTTGTCGTGCGAAAATTAAACTTTTGATAATTATCAAAGCTTGATAAAGAATTTTAGTATCATGTTATAATATATATGTTAGGCCCGAAGACCGAAAACGCTCAGTGGCCGGAAAAAACGACCACATCGCGTTCTGGCTGCCTTCGGACGCACAGAACGCGTTTTGGCTGTTTTTAGACGCTCGCAACGCGTTCTGGTAATTGTTAAACAGCCGGAACGCGTTTTGTCAATTGTTCAACGCTCACAACGCGTTCTTAATGTTCGACTTGTATTATTTGCCGCTTTATACCTGCGTAGGATAAAATTCATATTGTCCCTCATAAAACAAAATTGAAATACAATTCAATTATTGACAACTACAATTGGATACCAAAGATGGGTTCGGTTTTTCTTGCCGAATCATTTCAACAATAATAAATTTCTTATAATTGTTTTTCAGTTCTAGGAAGAAAGTTACACTAATAAATTTATATTGTCGAGCATAAAATATATAAATGCATGAATGAAAGAGCGAAAAGTTCTTTATTGAACAAATGAATTTCAATTTATTTTCTACAAATCCAACTTACTGTGGAGAACAAAACAAACTTTAATTTATAACTCTTTTAATTACTTTATTACAAACAATTAAATTATTGAAAACAACAATTAAATACACACGACGGGTTTTTCCGAACTTTTGTGTACTTTAAATAGGTAAGTCACTTATTTTTACAAGAACTGTTTGAATGACATTTCGAATTACGTAGTACATTTAAATTGTGTCCGTAAAGTATGGAACAAATTCATTTTTGGCTAATCAGACCATTATAAGAAATAATCATCGATTTTTATTTTAATTTACCTTATTTTAAAATAATAATCTAATATACAGCGTGAATTATTTTCGAGTAATGATATCACCGTCATTTTTTTAAATTGAACTATTTTGTCTTCATTTCCGGATTACTCTAGCTGAGCTGATTCCAAAATGTATCACATGTTGATTCCAATAGGTACAGGGTCGACAAATATACAATAGTTTTGTATGTGCTCAGTGCTCATAAAGAAATGCTAGACCACAAGTACCAAACATGTTCGGAAACAACTTATTTTTATTATTCTAAAAATGTAAAAAACTACAGGGTGTTACATTTGAAACAATTGCCGTTAGACAAACGCGTTCCGGCTGTTAAACAATTACCAGAACGCGTTGCGAGCGTTTAAAAACAACCAAAAATCGTTCTGTGCGTTCGAAGACAGCCAGAACGCGATGTGGACGTTTTTTCCGGCCACTGAGCGTTTTCGGTCTTCGGGCCTAACATATACAAAGTTCGACAAAAGTCAGCTTACACTGTCTGGTATTAACGTATGCGCGTATTCTCGGCCAGTATCGTACTTAGGGCAGTATGAGGCAGCTAAAACGTAGCGAGTTGAGTTTTCCGCGTGTAGTAGTGTTGTTGTGTATGTTTATAGTGCGTTTGTTGCCATTTTTTAGGGTAGATACAAAGTGAGTCTTCGACCACTGCGGTATTTTAACCATAGATTCTTGATTCTTTTCCATATCATTTTTCCAAATTTGGCCCTGTTCAAAAGATAGGGTGTTGAAATTTCATGAAAAAATTGTATTTTCACCAGTAATATTCAAACCACAATATCAATTGAAATGATCTCTTGTAGAAGGTTTTTGATAATATGTATATTTTGGCATCAATAGATTAATTCCACTTCTTGTGGGTTTCTCACTACTACTGTACAGATTGGTTAAATTGCATGAAAAACAAATATCACTTGAACTAAAGGTACGTATCTTGTTCTTCCTAAAATCATTCATCTTTTTTTTTTCCTAAATTTTTGAGATATTTGAAGTTGAATGGAATTAAACGATATAATCATCTGATAAAACTTGAGTAAGTTCTTACAACACAATATTTCTAAACAATTCAGATTCAATAGTGGATGCTATGGAAAGTAATTTTCTTTCAAAACTAAACTGGACTATAGAGGGATGTATGCCCCATGTGAAAACTTAAAATGCTTATAACTTTTTAACGCATCTGAATATGGTAAAACGGTATGGGAAAAAGTGTTTCTTATGTTCTCAAGAACCTATGGTTAAAATTAACGCAGCGTTCAAAGACTCACCCTGTATAAGTAGAACTTTGTAAAATATATTTTTTTATACTACTATTATTCCATACCTACCTACGAAAAAATTTATATATATACTAAGGAATGCCAAGGAATTGAATTAAATACTGAAATATAAATCTGCGTTCAATGGTTTTGTATAGAAAATTGAATTTATTTGAAAAAATTAAATTGACTTGAAGTGGAAATCTTCCAATGATTTCAAACGATTGAATTGAACAAATTATTCTTGAAAACTGCACATCAATAAAAAATTAACCTTAAAATGACTATGATATCTCTGTTTTATGCATCATGAAAACTGTTTTTTCTGGAATAAAAATGTATCGAAGATACTTCAAGCGAAAGTGTACGCCTATATTATACATTTTTAGTTTGTAATTTTTTTTATTTGCACTTTTTAAGAATGGCTTGCTCAATTTGATCAGAAAATATTATTTTTTCCTGGTAACAAACACACATTTTTCGAAAACAATAGGCTGAGAAGTGTTTGTTAATAATCCATTTGAATCCAATTTGAAAAAATTCTTACAAGAATATGTACTAGGAACATTCGATCAATCTTTTCTGTGATGAAAAGGCTTTATAGGCAAGAGATGATCAACACACAAAATATTTGACAATAATATTTTGGAGGTTATCAGTTTCGAAAAATCATTTGAATATTTTGTGAGTGGCGCCATCTGGTAGTTAGGCCTGGACTTATTGGCTGATGTATTTGTAATCATTTCGTCTACATTCTGTATTACATTTTTACGCATCTTATTAATTTTTTATATTTTTAATGGAATATTGCAACGAAATAATATAATTTCACTCCAAACAAATAAAGAAAATAGTTGCATAATTGCTTTTACTGCACTTCCACATTCAGCAACGTTCATCATCCACTCAGCGCGTCTAGTCTAACGAACTCGGATACTTAACCATACCATCGTTCAATGGATAGACGGGGAAAGCGGAAAAATCCAACGGAAAATTGCGGGGTCGATTCCGACGAAAACCCAGTTGACCGGAAGAGGAAACAGACCCTGGAGGGTCCTCAGAAGTACTTAAAAATCGGGTGAGTTATTATCATATTAATTCCCGTGCAGTACAATGCCAGGTATTTTATAGTACATTTTCTTTGTTTATTTCCTCTGTGCTTCAGTAAATAAGTTCGTTATGTTGTTATGAATTGTTGCATATATATCTCAACTACTCGCAACCCTGGAGAGTGAACCGGTGAAGCAGTTTTGATATTTATGGTTCGCTGGATCCCACCCCCTATCCGTAGGACATTATTTTTCATCCTGTTTTCGCAGTCTCTTATAGAATAATCTGAAGACGATTGTTGGTGGTGATTTGGTAGGGGATGCCAAGTTGAATATTTAGGGAGATTATTCATTTCCTACTAGCGTGACATCGATCCGGACAATATGTAGACGAATTTCTCTAACAATATCTTTATTTAAAGGGCATATATGATTACTATGGTGATGGTTACACTGATTTACTGACAGCGTTTGTAATTATTTTTCATCAAATATTACTGGAAAATAGGTTATCTGATGGGAGGTCTCGTGTTTTTGTTGACACAATAAGATAACGGTCTTCCACAAGGATCAGTTCTAGGTCCTTTACTTCTAAATTCATTCATCATTGATTTACCCACCACATCATCTCAGAACTGTTTTTTTGCTGATGACATTACTATTGCTTACCACCATTCGTATTTCCATACTCTGGAAAACAAACTATCATCTGATTTGGAGATTTTTAAGAATTATTTTATTGAGCGGCGATTATGTCCAAAGCGCAACAAAATAGAGGTATCTTGTTTGCATCTGAATTATTATGAGAAATAAAGGAAGTTAACTGTAAGTTTGAATGATGAACATAATTTCTATACCAAAAACTTAGGAGTCAAATTTGATTCATGTCTCAATTACAAGGTTCATTCAGATGATCTGAGCCTAAAATTGAAAACTAGGAATAATAATTAATAATAATCAGAAATTAGCTGGATCATCTTGGAGTGCTGATGCTTTCACTCTTCGCACAGCATCTCTAGCTTCAGTCTTTTCTGCGGCTGAGTATTGTTGCTCTGTTAGGTTTAATAGTGCACAGTGCACATACACAAAATATCGATGCACAATTGAATACATCTACGAGAATAATTGCTGGCTCCATAATATCTACATCGGTTCAATGGTTACCAGTTTTGTCTATCATTGTCCCTCCCTATATTCGCAAACAGACTGCAGCTCTGTATTCTTGGAGCAAATATTATTCTTTTCCTACCTTTTTTCCAATTACCTCATACATTCCACAAAATAGAAATATGAATATAAAATACAAGATCTCATTCCTGATTCCTCCGAAAGAATTCCTGGTTATAATCTTCCAAGAAAAATTTGGACAGTTTTTGATCGTTTGAGAACTGGTCATGGTCGTACCAATAGCATGCTATTCAAATGGAACTCAGTTTCAAGCTCAAGTGAGAGTGTGGATATACAGAAGAAACAATTTCTCATCTAATCAATTTCTATCCCATATATAGCTATGTTTCAAGATGTTTTTAGGGCGATTCATTATGTTTCCGATTCTCTCTTGCTATGGGTTACAAATTTCATATGAATTAGATACGTATCTTATGTATTCAGTTTTTTTTTCTGCTTTTGTCGTTTTATTTCCAGGTTCGATGTGGGTAACTTGAAGAAGCCTCTGTGTTTATTAAGAGAAGTCCCTCAAATATATTTAAGCTAACTTCTGTACACACAACACTTATGCGGGGAGCCAGGGTTGTTTTTCCTGGGTTTTCCTAGGCTTTCATGTCAAACACCGAATTTTATGGCACCTCGTCACTAACCTCTGCTTACATTAGTTAGGAGAGCCAAAAGTTCGAGAGAATATATAAATATATATATATCAAATACATCAACATAATAAGATAATTTTATACAGTTCAAAATTCAAAACATATAGAATGTGTAGAAGTAGGGCTGTCAGGTAAAGCTAATTTAAAATCAGAATAAGCGCTGTGTTATTGGAAAGAAGTTGATACTGTGTTATTTGTGAAAAATTTAATCTCAATAGAGGTTCCCGAATTCGATACATTTAATTTTCAAAGCGTGTGAAAATGAGCGAAAGATCAATTCGAGGAAGGTATACTGGGTGATAATAAAGGAAAGAACATTGCAGATGTTATTTTGGTGCATATGTTCACCTGAACAGAGTGCTTCAAGATTTGCACAAGTGTTTTTTAAATTCAACTCTTTTGTCCCATTACTCTGAATAAAGTTCTTTCTTTCGAAGAATTACTATTATTTTACTATCAGAAACATACCTACCTACGTCTTAATTATTATTCGTATATCGTATGCGTCTTAAGGAAATTCAGCTAGGAGAATTTGTTCATAATTGCAGCTGAAAACTATTTTAGTTTCTGAATTAATAAAATTTGAATTTCAATTTCGTCAAATTACAAAATTTTCATTTTAATTTTCTATTTTTCATATTACTTCTAGCCTCCATTGAAGAATCTATATCGCATTCCTTTAGCACATCAGATTAGAAAACCGAACATCGTTTTACCCAAACTGTCTGTTTTCAACAAACTCTACATTATATGCTAGGGTTCTATATAATAAATGCAATACAATAACAAAACGAGACGAGAGTCCAATTCTGGCGAATATCTGCCAGATATTTGGTTCAGCGTTCAGGTAGTCATTTCATCGAGAGCCAAATTTAAAATTCGTTGGTATTGCGCTACAAAAAAATACGCTGTTTATCAGTTGTCACGGTTTCAAAATTCCCGCTCTAGTTAGTACCTGCAGACCGAACTGGTAGCGTTAGTTGCAGTATTTACCAGCTTATCTCGTACGTTTCAGTGAACGCTGTCATACTGAATACTGTCATTCACTGTCATTCTGTGCCTGTGACGTAGGTTGTCAATTACATCGTTCTTTCCGCATTTTGGTTGAAATATCCTGAAATAATTAATCGCAATTTTGCGGATCTGAACAGGATTTTAACTGAAGCCCTGAGAGAAATCTTATCATGTTGGTTTGGTTTGTTCGTTGGTGAGATTTTTGCGCTTTAGCGGAGTGGCGTATTTGTTTGGAAAAAAACGACGTGGGATTGGTGAGTTAACCTATGTTTGTCACGAATTTTTGTTCGTATTTTAGCATCATTCTGCTTCGAATTGGGAGTTATTATTGTGCCGTTGCGAGGTACCGCAGATTCTGAACTGTCTTTGAAGTCTTCGAGCTGTTTGTCTAGGCTGATTTTGAATTACCGTCGAACTGCCGTGGGAGCTGTCTTTGGGGACCTCCACCAGATTTTGCCATCTAAGATACCACACCTGTCGTCTACCTAGGGTGCATTACTGTGAGAAATTGTACTACGTTGGCCCAGGAATATATTTGAGCCCAGTTTCCATCTACGAGACTGTGAAAATAATTATGGATTAAGAAACTATATCCTTTTGTACTTCAGTCAAGCCACGAAGATTGATTAGTATCAAAGAGGCCCAATTCAGTGAATACTGTTCAGTACATAAAATCAGACCCATCGAAAAGGTCGATTAGTTATAAGTAAAGAGCTATTTGTAACGATTACCATCGAGGCTCTAAGTATATACCTTGGGGTGATACTACTGTTTGTTTAGTAAGAGATAAAGCCTTACCTTCTGTAAGATATATCCTCGTTTGAGGGACCTTGTGTATTTCATTTGGGCTCATTATATTATTAAATAATTGCTCTATATTCTTTCTACCAGCCACTACCTCCCGCTTGTGTGATCGGGCTCGTTTGGCATCCTGAGAGTGCGTTCGTTATTTTCTCTCTTCTGCGACCCTGAGATCTTTAGTGTACTTTCCCTTTTTTTTTTCTTTGTATTATCCTAAAAGAGAGTGGCGCCCCTTTATAAGTAGTCTCAGCTCTAGAGCTAGCCGAGGAGGTACTTTGTGCACTCTCTGGAGCCGAGTGGGTTTGGTGACACAGTATACAAATTCACTTTCGAGAACGATAAAGTAAATAATTTGGACTAGAATTTTCCGCTCTACAACTTTTGTTTAAAACTTTTTCTTACTAAACCTTCTAATTCGCGAAAATATCAGAAAAACCGTATATTTCTCTATATTTTCAAGAATTTTTCAATGTTTCTGAAAATTTCAACACCTGCATTTTTGACCATATGTTTCTCTCATTATAATAATCAACATATCAAAAATGCAGCTCTTTCCGAGAAAAAGTGATTTCAGCCCTTCCTTTACTGGACTATGTCATCAATTGTAAGAAACCGGCAAACTACTTTCTGGATTATTACCCTTTATCAGTACTGCTTGACTCGATCGTTGATAACGGTCAAAGTGAATCTACAGAACTTAATTCGAACCGGACAACACACTGGAACTTATATTTCAAGATGAGCCATCTAACGGACAACTATTTGCGAATCTTTTCATCATGCTCCCCAAAGATTCAGATTTCAACGTACTTTTTCTTATCTTCCCCTTGCGTAAGAACGCAGAATTGTTTGAATTATTGTTGATCAAATATGAATGCCTGATGAGAGAAAAGTGTCTCGAAACACATGTGCGTATTCTATTTCATTTTTTGATTAATTTTTCTGTAGTTTTTTTAATTGTTTGATGTTGTGATAAGAATGCAAATTTCTCTTTTATTCAGTGAAGAAAACAGTGTTTTCTAGAATAAATATAGCTGTCAGTCAATTGTAGATATTTTTGGTTTATTTTCACTTTCAAGGCTAGACTTGTCCAATTAAATATGCTGTAACATATTGACTTGAAGTACTTATAAGACGGAAATAGAAAATTTCCGTGCGTTCAGAACAACATAATACTGCAACTTGTTCAATTCGATGATTATTTTGAGATCTATCATCATCGACATGGTAAAAAACTAAATGCAGAATTAGCTGATTTGTATGGATTCTGTTCTCTTGAAAATTTAAATATCCAATTAAATTAAATATTTCAGATATTTGAAGAGTTTCAAAGCTATAATAAGCTCGGCCTCAAGGAGGCTCGAAACGATAACTCTAAAATGCCACAATATTATGCGCCATCTCACTTATATGAATTTCTGAGGACCCTCAAGCAATTCTCATCATAACATATATCACGTTTCACTAACTGAATAGGAGGCTGCGTAAGAAAACGTCGCCTTTTGTTTGTCAAAACTTGAAACAATGCGCTCACATAAAGTTATTATAAAGTTTCAGTCAAAGAATCGACGACTCTGTCTCTGTGGATGTGTTCCATAGAGGAGAGGACTCTCAGAACTCCCCTATTCATCTTACTACGAACTTTCAGTTGGTCTTTATTAAAGAATAATACGTGCATTATACGGAATTATCGTCAGAGTCAACTAGATATGTACGTCGAGTGACATTCGGTATGTCATCTTAATAAACAATCTTTCTACGTTATCTGCAATCGGGAACTGAAGACAATGGACTCCGTGCGGTGCGTTCCTTGTCATAGCTCATCAATTATTATACGTCTTAATGTGTGGTCTTTTCGGCACATCGAACACGATGACGACTGATAGCTCTATGGGAAATTCGATAGTTTGATCATCCACTTCATTCGTTTATACGATGAAAGCGAATATTACTCATAATTACAAAAGAGGATATATTGCGGTGAAATTAGATATAAAAGAAGGATAATGGGTGAAACCGCATGAGATTGATTACAGACACAAATCCAATGTTAATTATATTTGTTTCATTTTTATTATTTTTTTATTTATTTTCTTTTTAAAATTTTTTTATTTTTTAAATAACCATGCTATTCATTAGAGTCACGAATCCATTGTTATTTTTTCAATGATATAAGTGCTATATCACAACCTTCCCTAACTATGGATGATGATTTCCCTTTGAATGGGTTCCATAGCAGACTTCGAACATCAGAAGATCTGAAAAATCATCACTTGGACCGCAAGACCCTGATTCGAAGAATCCTCCTTGCAGATTGGCGACAATTTTGTATACTAGATTTGAATATACCGGGTAAGTATTTCTAAGGACAAAAGTAATTATATTTCAAAACTAGCAAAGGACGATGGTACTGAGATTATACTCCTTCAAGATACACATACGGATACTAAAAAAATCTTCGAGAAAAGGTTATGTATTCATTGATTATCTCCTCAGTAAAATTTACGGTTTAGCTGGTTATGTTAAAAAACCCTTGATTCACAATAACGAGTTAATCCAGAAAGGCGAATTTGAGAGTGTTTTCTTTATCTCTTTCAAATTTTGTATTTTTGTTATTCAGTTCTTTTTCTGCTTTTGTGTTTTTATTTCCAGATTCGATGTGGCCAACTTGAAGAAGTCTCTGTTTCCATCAATAGAAGACCACTCTTGAAGAAAGAAGTCCCTAAAATATATTTCAGCTTATTTTTGTACTTTCACACTTTTATGTCATACGCCGAATTGTATGACACCCAGTCACTAACCCCTGATCTATATGCTTTATTGTTTGCTAACTAAATATTGTAAGCCAAAAGTATAAAATATATATATATATATATATGTATGGATGATTCTCGTGGGTTAGCAGTCAAATAAAAAGTAGAAGACTCTTTTATCCTTTACTCGAGCTTTCAAAACAATTTGTTTCTTTTTCAAGAGTGCTGCAAATTATTGAAAATCAATTGGTGAACAGGTTACAGATCTTCAGTACTTACGATAGCGAGATTGATTATGAAATGATGTTCATTAAATCTTAATCTAATTAACATGAATTCAAGACCTTAAATTATGATAGCTCAAAAAATATAATAATGATTGACAATTTTTGGATGTCATTTAAAGACGTGAACATCGAAGTGGAATCTTGAGAGCTAGGCATATGTGATATACAATACAAGCTTTAATTTAGAATCAGATTACTTAGAATAAGAACATATGTTCGGTGTTAAAAGATTTTGTTATTCACTTATATCTAAGTTTGAAACGTTAGTCACATTTCTTGTTTTTCTATAGAAATCAAGTAAGAATACTTTGTGCTCAAAGAGTTAATATCCTTTCTAGAGTTCATGGAGTTATCATATTGTGATATTCTCACCATTTCCATAAATGTTCTTTTTTGAAATTAGGTTCTGAATCTAATATTTTTATATTTTCATAATCAGGATGATGATCTTCAGAATTCACATGATTGGTAAGAGCACAGGAATTTTTAAGAGTTCTGATATTGCTTTTGTGTAGTGTTATCCTTTGTTGAAGTTTGGTGGAAGTCTGACCTATGTATATTTGATCGCAATCCTTACATGGAATGCTGTAGACAACATTAGATTTATTTAAGATCTTATCTCTGTCTTTCAAATTAGTGAATATAGACCTAACTGGTTTTACATTTTTTGTTGCAATTTTAATTTTATCAGGTGGTAGTATTCTTTTGAGATTATATGTAAGGGTTTCTATGTAAGGTAGTGTTAGGTATAAAAATCTTTGTTGTTCTGATGGTAATAAAGGTTGTATATCAGCATCTAATCGTGGTGGTAGATCATTAGGTGTATTGAATAATAATTTATTGATTAAGTTAACAGGATAACCGTTTTTATTAAAAGATCTTTGAGAATCAGAAGATTTTTATCTTTGAATTTATTATGCGATATTCTCAAAACTCTTGTTTTCAAATTTTTGATAATGTTAATTTTCATTTTCATTGGATGATATGAAGCGAAATTAATGTATCTTCCTGATGCTATTGATTTTCTGTACCAATCTTCTAGAAGAATGTTATTATCTCTGATAACCTTAGTATCTAAAAAGGAACTGAGTTATTAGATTCAGTCTCAACTGTGAATTGAATTTTTGAATGGAAATTATTGAGAATATCAAGAGATACATGTATTTGATCTTCAGGTATTGCCGTAATAATATCGTCCATGAACTTTTTACAAAATGGGAAATGAGAGAGAGAGAAAATGAGAAATCAAGTAAGAATACATTGTGTAACCTCACAAATACAATACTACCGCAAGAAGTTAAAACAATATTATCATTAGGACCGAAATTCTGCATCAAACCTAAAAGAATGGACATTTCAGTGACTAAATTATTGGCTGAGCTAAACCAATATCTAAGCACAATCGAAGATAAAAAGATGAGAGATATTATGACTGCTAGACTAACCAATGTTGTTACAAATTTTTATCAAAATTCAAATTTTACATGTGACCATTTACAATCTTCATATGATTTTACAAGATTATTCTTGAAGGAACATCCCAACCTATTAGTAACTCAATCTGATAAGGGTAATGTAACAACAATTATGACAAAACAACAGTATCATAGCTTAGCATTGTCTTTATTGAATAATGAAGAAAATTACATCACACTGAATAACGATCCCAGTAGCACATATCAACAAAATGCTAATAAATTAGTTAAAGATCTGAAATCCAAAAATCTAATAAGTGATGATGTTGCAAAATCTATGACTTTTTACAGAGGGACATCAGGTAAATTTTATGGCCTCCCTAAAATACATAAGGAACAATTATCATTAAGACCAATCGTTGCATCTATAGATTGTCCTAACACAGGTATTGCAATGTTTCTTAAGGATACACTTAACAAGGCTTACAACACCAATAATCCTTATTACATCAAAGATTCTTTTGATTTCGTTGATTTCATAAATGAAAAAATCATACCTGATGGCTTCGTTTTGGTGAGTTGGGATATTGTATCTCTTTTTACTAACATTACATTAGATATCGCAATTATGTGCATCGAAGAATATTGGGATGAAATCAAACAACACTGTACAGTTGATAGAGAAAACTTCAAGAAACTGATGAGCTTTGTATTTAATACAACAGTTTTCTCATATAATGGTGTGTTCTATAAACAGAAAGAAGGTACTCCAATGGGATCTATTGTTTCACCAATTATTGCACAATACGTAGTAGATCTAGTACTAAACAAAACATTACCATCTTTCACATTTCAAGTCCCATTTTGTAAAAAGTTCATGGACGATATTATTACGGCAATACCTGAAGATCAAATACATGTATCTCTTGATATTCTCAATAATTTCCATTCAAAAATTCAATTCACAGTTGAGACTGAATCTAATAACTCAGTTCCTTTTTAGATACTAAGGTTATCAGAGATAATAACATTCTTCTAGTAGATTGGTACGGAAAATCAATAGCATCAGGAAGATACATTAATTTCGCTTCATATCATCCAATGAAAATGAAAATTAACATTATCAAAAATTTGAAAACAAGAGTTTTGAGAATATCGCATAATAAATTCAAAGATAAAAATCTTCTGATTCTCAAAGATCTTTTAATAAAAAACAGTTATCCTGTTAACTTAATCAATAAATTATTATTCAATACACCTAATGATCTACCACCACGATTAGATGCTGATATACAACCTTTATTACCATCAGAACAACAAAGATTTTTATACCTAACACTACCTTACATAGAAACCCTTACATATAATCTCAAAAGAATACTACCACCTGATAAAATTAAAATTGCAACAAAAAATGTAAAACCAGTTAGGTCTATATTCACTAATTTGAAAGACAGAGATAAGATCTTAAATAAATCTAATGTTGTCTACAGCATTCCATGTAAGGATTGCGATCAAATATACATAGGTCAGACTTCCACCAAACTTCAACAAAAGATAACACTACACAAAAGCAATATCAGAACTCTTAAAAATTCCTGTGCTCTTACCAATCATGTGAATTCTGAAGATCATCATCCTGATTATGAAAATATAAAAATATTAGATTCAGAACCTAATTTCAAAAAAGAACATTTATGGAAATGGTGAGAATATCACAATATGATAACTCCATGAACTCTAGAAAGGATATTAACTCTTTGAGTACAATGTATTCTTACTTGATTTCTATAGAAAAAACAAGAAATGTGACTAACGTTTCAAACTTAGATATAAGTGAATAACAAAATCTTTTAACACCGAACATATGTTCTTATTCTAAGTAATCTGATTCTAAATTAAAGCTTGTATTGTATATCACATATGCCTAGCTCTCAAGATTCCACTTCGATGTTCACGTCTTTAAATGACATCCAAAATTGTCAATCATTATTATATTTTTTGAGCTATCATAATTTAAGGTCTTGAATTCATGTTAATTAGATTAAGATTTAATGAACATCATTTCATAATCAATCTCGCTATCGTAAGTACTGAAGATCTGTAACCTGTTCACCAATTGATTTTCAATAATTTGCAGCACTCTTGAAAAGAAACAAATTGTTTTGAAAGCTCGAGTAAAGGATAAAAGAGTCTTCTACTTTTTATTTGACTGCTAACCCACGAGAATCATCCATATACTTTATATTCAGTCACGAATTTTCTTAAATTATATATATATATTTATCTAACAGACGTGTTCAGTCCCGGTACATGCGACAGGCTACCTGAGACCCGTATGATCCAGATGGTTTTTGCGTGTATATATGTGGAAAACCTGCTTTAAGGAAATATAACTCCTCAGGCAACTTTAGAGGGGAAAAAAATTTTTTCATTCAAAAAAGTGATATACTTGATTCACGTTTTGAAACCCGACATCCTAAACCGACTTTTCATTCCCACATATACACCGACGGGATGTTCTCCAAACCTTTTCAGTCCCTGCGGTGTTGTCAGATCGTTGGGACTGACCGCGTCGGTTAGTTATACCGCAAATAACTCTAATTGCATATCTTATATTGAGAAGTGACTGACGAGGATCTTTTACTTTTTTCAGTAGAAGGTCACATGAAATGTATCCACTGAATTCTCCCAAAATCTATCGCTTCTAACAACTTATACAATCCCAATAGAGAGAACCGTCGTATAGAAGATTGCTTTATTTATTTCTTCGAACCGGACCGATAACCAAATAACTCATCTTCACTGGTATTTAAATCTTCAACAGAATCATCATTGAAGTTCATAAAAATCGGGTACAATTGCTCATCGTCAGACAGTATGTAAGAAATTTGCCGCATAAAAAAGTTTTTTTCGAGAACAACTGACATATTAATCATATTTGAAAAACTATTATAATAGAAATTTCAATCTATCTCTAAAGGTTTTTGTTAAGGAAAATTTTCAATATTTTACGACATAATAGTAATATAAAACTTTTTTCATTATTGAAAAACAAAAATTATGAGTAATATTTTTTACAATTTTGGGCTCAATATTTGGAACACACTGTGATGTGTTTGAACATTTCAGTATTTGAGAAATATTTGCCGTTTTTCAGTTTGTTTCCGATATTTTGTAAAAAAATTAGACGAATGCCGATATTGAACTAGATCTTTAGGATATCATTTACGAAGAGAAAACATCAAAGAGATAACTTCTTTAAATTACTCATTTTTTTTACCTGGAAAACTAGAAGTATTCGGACTTCAAGAAAATTCATCAGGTGTTAAAGTTTTTTAATGTTCAATGTTTCAAATAATTTAAGTTCTTCAGAAGTGCTTTATAGGCACTCGGAATGCCCTATTCCAAAGCTGTATCGGAAAAAATTGTTTCATTGGGATAAAATTAAATGACCTTATTTATATCTTCATAAAACCAATCGATTGAAAATATTTTTGACTCGCTAGTCGAAAAGTTTATCTATTTTGGTAGAACAATAACTTGCTGTTCTACTTGGAACAATCAAGCAAAAGTTATAAACCCAAATCTCATTGATATCCTGAAAACAAATGCAATAACCCTCGTAATTCATTTAGGATTCATCAGGAAGATCGCATCAAACCGTTTGAAATTTGCATTTCTATGGGTATATCTCACATTACCGAGACCAAGAAAGTTGTCATAAATGTGAAATTGTATTAAAACACAGAAATGGTTTAACATCTCATAGTGATACCGTTGGTTTTTGTGACCAGCATGTTGCGATATATTGAAATTCAAAACTCCGCGTTACAGGCTAGAGCGCTGACCGTTGGACCCTGAGTAGGTAGATGGATTAACAAGGGATAAATAGAGTTCAGTTTCACCCGTATTTATTCAAAATTTGAAAAATCATATTACGGAAACTATTCGTTTGTCAAAGTCGAAAACGGTATTGGTGTATACACCTGATGAAATTGCAACAAAAAAAATTTTTTATTTGGAAAATTTTATTTTGTTACTTCGAAACTATTCTACCGATTTATCCGAATAACGAACTCAGCCGAGATATTTATAACCCAAATCTACTCTGAAAATTTCAGCTCTAGCTCTATCGTATTCACGGAAGTATTTGATATTCAAGATTGACGGAGTCTATCGTCCTAGAGGATGTGATAATAATTATCTTTATCAGCGACTGAATTATCCAAGTTTAAGTCTAAGAATAACTTTAGGATCAGTTATGGTTCTGTACAAAATCTTGAATAATAAAATCGACTGTGCCGAAATTCTCAGCAAATTAAATTTCCACCTACCATGTTTCAATTCGAGAAATGCTTCAGTTTTTAAATGTGAAAGAGCTAGAACGAATATCCTACGTAAGGTTCCAATAAATTTAATGTGTAATAATATATTATATAGTAGCTGTACCTGTTGTGATATTTTTCGTGCTCTCAACAAACTTTTATGAAAATTGCACTTGAACATCTGTCCGATTCATAGTAAAATTTTGATTTTGTGTATTATATGTATGTAGGTGGTTATGGAGCAGTTATTCTTAATAGTAACATTTATATCCCTGTATAGTGACTTGTCCTGTAAATGGATTTTCTGTTGGACAATAAAGCTATTATTATTATTATTAGAAATTTGGTTTTCAATATTAAAACCAGATTAAATTATGTGGGAAAAAAGTGATAAGAATCAGTATTTACTGAAAAAAAATTGTAATTAAGATTTGAAGATGACGAATGAGGAAACCATTCAATTTCTAAAATCAATTCACCTTTAAATCTTAAATTCAGTAAACAAGCGAGGCAGGAAATTTTGTGCGCTTGTTTCTAGTTGAACAGCGAGCTATCGTTTGTTCAAATGCCTGTAACTTTCGAATCTCGATAGATTGTCCATTGTCCAAATATCTGGGCAAAAAACGTCGTTGGAATTTCGCTTCCCCAACATTTCCTAACATACTAACATATCCACCAGATAAACTTGTAACTAGGAAGATGTTCGGATAGCGTTTAAACAAAGAACTTTGTCAAATTTCATAGAAACCGTTCCTAAATACTTGATATCTCGTAAGATATTCATCAGCATTAAGATTAAGCACGCTGATGCTCATGAACTCTCGTCAGTGCTTTTCTAAATTTCTTAAGATCCATCCAATATTCTTGTACATTTCTTAATTAAAATTTTGTCTAGATTCATTTCATTTCGGTGAACATAAAAAAAATTCGGAAAAGACGAATTCAGATAAATATCGAAAATTTTCCGTAACCACTCCCTATAAAGGGTGATTCAAATTTCCATGACTCTTATGAAATGATTCGTAAGTCAGTTGTTATCAAAGAATGATCATAAAATTTTTATGCGAAAAATTTCCCAAGTAGTTTTCTTCTAACGACGAGCTATTGTAACCCATTTTTATGACTTTCAACTCTACTCGTTTGAAGAATGAAATATCAGTGAGATGAGATCATATTTTCGGTCCGCTTGGAAGAAATGAATAAACTATCTTCTGGAGGACGATCCCTATATCGGGTTTGTATAAGTTGTAGAAGAATGAGAATTTCGGGTTTATACACAAGGCACAGCGTTGCCAGATTTAGGGATTGGAGACGTTGATCGAGTATACCGTTTACATACAGCAAGACGAGGTCGCCGGAGCGCCCTCGCACTGGCCGTTCCCGAAGTATTTCTGTATAAAATATGATGTTTCACCGACTTTTCGGACCCGGCTCAAAATTCATATCTAACACCCCTAACCCCCTGATTATGATTCCATTGAAAAACGTTGTCAGACCCGGAGCCGGGTCTGACAACGTCACTGGACCGAAAAGTCGGTAGAGTATACCGATTTGGGTCTGTGTAGGCGGTCAAATAAATCTATATATATATATATATATATATATCGATGATTCTCGTGGGTTAGCAGTCAAATAAAAAGTAGAAGACTCTTTTATCCTTTACTCGAGCTTTCAAAACAAATTGTTTCTTTTTCAAGAGTGCTGCAAATTATTAAAAATCAATTGGTGAACAGGTTACAGATCTTCAGTACTTACGACAGCGAGATTAATTATGAAATGATGTTCATTAAATCTTAATCTAATTAACATGAATTCAAGACCTTAAATTATGATAGCTCAAAAATATAATAATGATTGACAATTTTTGGATGTCATTTAAAGACGTGAACATCGAAGTGGAATCTTGAGACCTAGGCATATGTGATATACAATACAAGCTTTAATTTAGAATCAGATTACTTAGAATAAGAACATACGTTAGGTGTTAAAAGATTTTGTTATTCACTTATATCTAAGTTTGAAACGTTAGTCACATTTCTTGTTTTTTCTATAGAAATCAAGTAAGAATACATTGTGCTCAAAGAGTTAATATCCTTCCTAGAGTTCATGGAGTTATCATATTGTGATATTCTCACCATTTCCATAAATTTTTTTTTTGAAATTAGGTTCTGAATCTAATATTTTTATATTTTCATAATCAGGATGATGATCTTCAGAATTCACATGATTGGTAAGAGCACAGGAATTTTTAAGAGTTCTGATATTGCTTTTGTGTAGTGTTATCCTTTGTTGAAGTTTGGTGGAAGTCTGACCTATGTATATTTGATCGCAATCCTTACATGGAATGCTGTAGACAACATTAGATTTATTTAAGATCTTATCTTTGTCTTTCAAATAAGTGAATATAGACCTAAATGGTTTTACATTTTTTGTTGCAATTTTAATTTTATCAGGTGGTAGTATTCTTTTGAGATTATATGTAAGGGTTTCTATGTAAGGTAGTGTTAGGTATAAAAATCTTTGATGTTCTGATGGTAATAAAGGTTGTATATCAAGATTCCACTTCGATGTTCACGTCTTTAAATGACATCCAAAAATTGTCAATCATTATTATATTTTTTGAGCTATCATAATTTAAGGTCTTGAATTCATGTTAATTAGATTAAGATTTAATGAACATCATTTCATAATCAATCTCGCTATCGTAAGTACTGAAGATCTGTAACCTGTTCACCAATTGATTTTTAATAATTTGCAGCACTCTTGAAAAAGAAACAATTTGTTTTGAAAGCTCGAGTAAAGGATAAAAGAGTCTTCTACTTTTTATTTGACTGCTAACCCACGAGAATCATCGATATACTTTATATTCAGTCACGAATTTTCTAAAAATATATATATATATATTGTTAGGTACAATTGTTTTATTTTTATTTTTTTTTATTTTTGCTAGAACTGATATAACCTAGCATATCGTCCAGTAACAGCTTGACGTTGAGTTACGGGACATCCTGTATAACGTATGATATCGTATGAAAAAAAATTAACTGAACTAGTAGCTATTATATATATGATGTCTTATACTCTACAATAAACAGATTATAAAAATCCACAAAAATTACATAATTGTTCATGGGGAACGAACAGTACTCCTCACATTATTCAAGAATGATGATCCAAATATTATCCATTAATAATTAGAAAGTAGTTTAAAAAAATTAAATGGAAATGACCGTTTAAAATAAATTTGACTTGATTGAATATGTTCCTTCAAGAATCAAGATATAATTATTTGATCCATTTTTTACTTTTCAAGTCTTTTTTGCTTTGATGTTTGAGGGAAGGGGATATTCTATAACAGTGACGCCAGATATGTGAATGTGCGAAATTCTTAGGTTTCTTTAGCTGCCTCTAATATCATATCGTTTTATATTTATCGGGTTCATTTTTGATTGTGCATGCTGCTGATGCAGGAGCAATTTCCCATACATTTGCCCAATACATTTAAATTTCTTTGAGTGACATATGCCTCTCAAAACATTGAACACAAGCTTACACTAAATTATGATAAATGTATTTTCATGTTGTTCACAAGTGTAAAAAGAGGACAATACTAAGATATTAAGAACTGACAACACTAGTAAATACTTGGGAGTATACATTGATAGTTATATAAGATGGGTTGTACATTTATAGTTAAAAACGTTAGAAAATTGCAAATTTTGAGGAACATCTGACTTGAAGAATTTGGGAAGCAGCCTTCTAACTTCATTAACTATAAATGTACGTCCCATCTTGACTAACTATCAATGTATACTCCCAAGTAATTATTAGTGTTGTCAGTTCTTAATATTTCACTATTGTCTATGTTCAAACTATCAAAATTTTTCCTTCATAGTTGTAAAAAAATTGAATTTAATTTCATCATAGTTTTGTGTTAGCTTATTGGACGCTGAATAGGTTACGAGTTACGTAATGGTGATTCAATAATGACTTCTCAACGTCTCTATCGTGCGGAATATCGTACACGCCACGCGCCAAGTGATGGATAGCAATGGGTCAGGATGTTCGACAATTGAGGTGCGACAGTTGAAATTAAAACTCTGGTCGTCCTCGTTCAGTTTGTGATGAAGAAACAATTTAAGTAGTTGAGGCGTCGGTTCGTCAACATCCGTCTTTATCCATCCAAAAGCGAAGCCAAGCGTTGAACATCGGAAAATCTTCTTTGCATTCGATTTTAAAGAAAGACTTACATCTGAAAGCCAATAAAATTCAATTTGTTCCAAAATTGAAGGATGCGGACTATGCTAATCGACTGAATCTTGCGAACGAAATGCTGCAGCGATTTAACAACTTTAACAACATACTGTTTAGTGACGAAGGAAATTTTCACCTGAATGGTCATGTTAATGAGCAGAACTGTCGGTACTGGGTAGTGACGAATCCGAGACGAATGCATGATCGACCCCTGCATAGCCAAAGGATCGTGTGGTTTGAGACGCTATGTCTGCTAAAGGCATAATTGGTCCTTATTTTCATGAAGATCAACGTGGCCGAGCAGTTAATGTGAAAAGTGACAGGAGTGCAGTGATAGATATATTTTTCATCCATTGTCACATATAGACTCAAAAATTTTGGTTTGTTACGTTTAAACATAACCAAACACTGCTTAAAATCATCGACACATTCTCGTTTTTAGTCAACAGTGAGCAAACGCGGTACCCACTTTGAACAGAGCTTTCTTATGTAATTTAAAGCCAACGCATCTCCTGTCATCCCACTAGACTCTTTCCTACCTTAAGGTATTCTTGGCAGCACTGAAGAGTTACTTGAGGCGTTGGAGCGCTTCAATTGATCTTGAAAGGCTGAGAACTTGTCCCAGCCTGCCGAATTTGATCACGACGTCCGCTCTTATTCACTTCTCAGGCCCCCCACCAGTCGTACCGCCATGCGCCAACCACAGGAGTGGGGCATTGACTGGCTCTCGCCGGCCAGCGGTCTTCTCAGTACCGCTTCCTGCTTAATCATGAATCATTGCGAAATTAATAAGTTCTTACAATGCGTATAAACTGTCGGCACCAGAGTCAACCAATATTGTTGCAGAAGACCGACGAAAGCAGTGACCAGTATATTCTGTCGGATTTACCAAGTTCAAATAAGTAGCAACTATTTTGGGCATTTTTCTAAATTGATGAATTCCTACCACTTGTCTACAACCCTTTCCGCTTTGATATTTAAAGAAAAATCGGTCACTCTTCATATTTTCTGGTCTTAACGAAACATACTTTCGATAAACATTCAAGTAGATCATATTAATTACAAATGATCTTGGTTTGTTGGTTTTCGAATCAGGTATGCTGATTAAAAGCTTAGATTCTAAGTCTTCTATATCGTGTACAGTCATTCGGACTAACTCATCCATTCTACAGGCCCCAGAAATACCAAATATTACAGCCACCTGAAAAATAAATAAAGCTATAATCTAAATAGAAATCAAAAACTTGTAAATTACCTTAATCATTAAATTTTCATTATCTGGAGCTTCCTGGATAAATTTTTCAATTTCTTCCTTCGTTAAAATCTTCGATTTCTTTGCCCTATAACCTTGAGCTTGCCGTTTCAATAAAGAACGAAGTTTTGAGTATGTAGATATATCTACATTGTGATTAAGTGCAAGGGTTGACTTCAGCATTGAATAATTGGCCCATAATGTTGAAGATTTCACAAAGGTCTAGGAAGTATGCCATTACAACATTTTCTGAGAAAGAACTCGTATTTTTCTCATGCGATAATCCATAAAACGTCTGTATGCATTTTCGTACTTTTCTCTTGATTTCTTTGGCAATAATTCTAATGAAGCAGTATTCACTGCCTCAACCAGCTCTGGAGGAGTCCCAGGAATGGAAATTTCATCATCACTTATCATTTTACTTTCGAGAACACCAGCAATTAAATTTATAAGCGTCAAGTTTGACAATTCAACCTCAATACGTTTCCATAGTAAACCAAGTAATTTTATTAGGAATTTCAAAGCACCATTTATTTGGGAATAAAATTATCGCGTTTTTATTTAAATCAATCAATATCTGACGAATTTTAAACGATTTGCGGAAAAATAGTATGTTTACCTCGTAGGAAAAGCCACATTCCTGGACTCAGTGTTGCTAAGTCGAGGCGCAAGCCAAGACTTCACAGTCGTCCAGGAATGTTAAGCTTTTCCTACCCGGTAAACAATGTACTATTTTTATCGCTTACAAATATTTTTTTTTATTGAACTTACAAATACACGATACTCTTCCTGGACACCTTGTATAAGTAATGCCTTTACAGCCTTTACATAATCTCCCATTTCCCCAAAAGTAGTTTGTGATCAACTATGTCGAAAGCTTTTTTAAGTCAAAGCGAATACATAAGTTTGGAATAATTGCTTCAAATATTTTATTTATCAATTTTGCTATTATCTCTTGAGCATATCTTCCTTTTTGAAAACGAAATGATTATTGGAAGTTGAATTATATACGTAATGTAAGCGAGATGATTCATATAATGTTCAACACCTGAGCACCATTTATAATAATTAATTTAGAAAGAATTGAGTAATGGCTGCCCTCGTCCATTCTTGCTAAATAATTTGTTGCCTTATGTTAGTTGTCATTGTCATAAATGTAGAAACTAATAAGACAGATGTTTGCATTGTGCACCTGCGCTCTTAGAAAATGTCTAAAGTTTTTGAAAAAGTGTACAATAATTTATCATAACTAATTAATTATCAATTAATTAATTAATTAGGTAATTAATTTTCATGTAAGGTCATATTGTATATCTTATTATATATTCTTTATTTATCTTCAGCCTTGAAAAAGAAACGAATTTGTTTCGAAACAACGGCTTTGTCACGAATTAAACAATAGGCCACAAACAGTGTCCAATATTCCCAATAATTTTTCTTTTATTATGTATATATTTAAATTCTGGATATATTTTGCAACAGCTTTGATCCAATTGACGATCAAACAGTTCAGTTGAATATCTTCGTAGCATTTAAAACTGCGTTAAGATGTTTCTTGGATAATTTCTCCTTTTCCCTTCCTTCGAACCAACACCCCCTCCAACTCCATCCTGGCCCGAAAATCCCCTCCAATATCTCAAATTAGCCTGATTAACCATCAATCCCGAATAAAATATTCTCCATACGTCCCTCAGGAGCATCCACGCACGTTACCTCGATCCCTTTCGAGCCCCCCGACCGACCCCCCGTCATCCCACCCTCGCTGGATTTGCGGGCCCTAAGAAAACCTATTACATTCCAACAATCTTTGCATTAATGAGTACCACGTAGCCAGTGCTGCATATTAAAATTCTCACACGGCGTAAGAAGTCTAGAAGAAGAAGGAAGAAGAAAACCGGGAAAGATCGATACAAGACTTAATGAGCAAGGCGAAAGAAGGCAGCGCTGATGGGAAATGAGAACTGGCGCGGGGGAGGCAAGGGGGACTAGTTAAAAGAAGGGTGAGGACACACACACGCCCTAAGGCCCCGCGAAGGGCAGTGGCGCAGCTCCGATCTGAGTTAAATGGGCTTTAAGAATACTGATTCTTAATTATTCATCAGCAGTAATTCATGACCACAAGTTTGCATTGATAAGTAACCGTGTTTGTAGTGTTGGGTACGTCTTACAAGAGGCGGCTAATTTGTCCCGTACAGGACAAAGAAATGTAAAACCCCAATTCGACTGTCAGACTACGCCTCAAAGCCTCGGGCCTCGATGCTATGAGGTCCAAGAGGCGATCGAGGAGAACGTTACAAAGGGATCCTAAAGAGCCATATAGAGGTGAATGAGGGAACGTACAATGTACTTACTGAGTTACTGAAGTTTTTCATCGTCTGCAATTTATACTTCACAGATAAATTATGAAATTTTGGTTTTACAAGGCGACGAATTGTTGTTATTATACCGAAGACGAAATATTCAGTACCTTTGTATTCAAACGAACAAAAATTACCGAATGAGATCCCCGATTATCCCCGATAATACTCAATTACCCTCATAAATTTTAAAATTTTGAATTGCGATAACCATAAATAACTAATATGATATAGTTCAAAAACAGAATCAGTATGACCCAAAGTTAATATTCATAGATGATAATAACATCCATGCCAACTTTCAAACGAGGTATGTCAAAATTTTGCACGAATTTATCAAGTGGTTTCGACTTGCCGACATTTCATACCAAACAACTGCGTATTTTTTGGAAAATGGAAGAAGACCAATATCGTGCAGTCATTCGTGTATTTGGAAGGGAAGGCGTGCAAGGAAATCGAAGATCAGTTGATATATATATATTCTATTAACCTTTTGGCTCACAAAACAAATGTTAGCAGGGATTGGTGACGGGGTGCCATAAAATTCGGTGTATGATATGAAAACCTAAGGAAAAACCCCATTAAAAACCCTGGCTCCCGAATAAGTGATATTGTGTGTACAAAAATAAGCTTAAATATATTTGAGGGACTTCTTTCTTCGAAAGAGGCTTCTTCAAGTTGATAGCGTTTTAGAAGGACCGTGCACCTTCGATGACGACAGCAGATATTGGTCCACTGAATTCAAACGGGGTCGAACATCTGTGTTCGACGATGACCACCTATATCGTCCGATACGGATGATATGGTCGACAAAATCCATGAATTCATAAATTTTGAAAGCACTGACGTCAGTTCAGATGGCTTTAGCGCTCCTCATTATTCATTCTTGTTCATTTCTTCGATCTACCCTGAAAATTTGAGCTCTCTAGCTCATTCCATTCGGACCTAATCATGCCCACAGACGGACAGAATCAATTTTGTCCTCTGATTCTTCTTCGGTGAGTTCATACGAAACGATTGATATCACTTACCCAAATATTTGAAAAATACAGACATTTGAGCAAATCTAAGCTCCAAAAATAAGTCAAAATACAGATTTGAAGAAATACACAGATGACTTTAATTCCATTTGCTCTCGAATATTCCACTAAATATTTTGACGGTTTGTTTTTCGTTCAACTATCACAAATCCAATTTCCAAGAAAAATCTAAGGCCTTTAACTCATCCAAAAAGTCGAAAACAAATTATGCATTAATAGGCACCCACTTCATAACAATTACCGAACCCTTCTACGTCACTGGCATTGTCTTCCTTCTTCATCCTACACGCCACACTGCCTCCCTTCGCCTCCCTTTGCATTTTTAACGGGGAGAAGTTCTTAATTGACGATGAATGGCACTTTATTTTTTATTTTAAATTAGCCGTGAGATTCGACGGGTCGATTGGATGAAAGCTCTGGCAGAATAAATATTAGACGTTTGTAAAACCGTGAGTGGAAATTATTTTTCCTGCCAAAACACTTAGTACTTATGCTGCAGTCGACAGTCGTTTCATTTCTGGCATGTAGTGTCTACACAAAAAGAACAAGTGTTTTTGTATAGGTTAGATTCGGTGGAAGCAATTTTTCATATCCCTCTTAAAATTTTAAGTTCAAAACGATTATATTTGCTTATTTTATCAACATTTTCACCAAATCAGAAATGTCCAGGAGTTTCGAGCTCGGAAAAAAAAGCTTTGGAAATATTTTCCTTTCGAATATGTAATATAATTTATCCTCTTTAGATTCTTCTACAGTAATTTGTCTAAGGTATGTATCATAACTATCTATCAGTAGCTTCAGCATTTTTCAATTCAAGATTGGAATGTCTTCAGATACTTTGGAGAAAACTTTAAAGAAAATTCAAGTTGAACTTCAATACGTCAAGTTCAAATATCTCTGTTTTTCGCACACAAGTTCCACATTAACATAATATATAACATGTGATACTCGGCTCAAACATGCGATATTATTTGATAATTGATATAGTGTGAATCTCGAGATCGAAAGAAGTAATAAATAAAGGAATGGAAAACTGAATATAGATGCAGTCGTTTCGAAATTGAATACGTCTCTGAATTAGCATAGATAATATCACATTTCAACTAATTTGGATTATATTTGACGTAGCACCATTTTAGGTCATTCGTCTTTACCAATTCTAATTGTCATTTCATGCCCCGGAGAAGTGAATATCTAGTGTGTTGTGTGTAGTAGCGCAATATACAGGGTGAGTCTTTGACCACTGAGTAAATTTTAAATAAATACATTTTTAAATAGATTCTTGAAGTCAAGAAAAACATTTTCTTCCTATGACATTTTTTTGGCCCCTTTCAAAAGATGTTGAAATTTCATAAAAAAAGTGCATTTTCACCTGTAATATTCAAACGACAATATCAATTGAAATGATCTCTTGTGGAAGGTTTTTGATAACAGTTGTTCCATTATTCCATTTCTTGTGGGCTTCTCACTACTACTGTATGATAAACACATATCACTTGAACTAATGATTTTTTTTGCAAATAAAATCATTCGTAGTCTTTTTTCCTAATTTGCACCATTTTCGAGATGTTTGAAGTTGAAAGGAATTAAATCGATATAATTTTGTCCAAATTTTCTGATTTTACCTAATCCAACTCTGTGCTGAAATGATTCAATAATCAGATTTGTTCAATATTGCCATATATTATGTCTTTCTTTTTTTTAAATATTTCTACTAATAAATCTCTCCAGTCTATGGTTCCATCACTAAACACTAAAGATGAAATTAACCATTGAACAATTTTTGTCTTATATTCACCATCAAATCTAAATTGCCATTTTTGCAAGTTTTTTTCAGATTTCTTGCATTACGGAGCATCCAAAAATATCCGACGTGTGTTCAGCGATTTTTCTTTGTTTTCGAGTTATAATTGTTTTGTGTAATTTCGATGATTTCAGTCAGATAGGTTTCAAAAATTCATATCTTTTACGTAGAAGGTATTGGTCGGTCTTTCTTTGTGACATGATTGTGTTGAGTGCTATGGCAATAATAAAATCACTCAGTTTCCTGAAATTATTAATAAATACTCAAAATTGAAACTTTAATTTTTAGTTCACTCAAACCATCAACATCAATTTAAAAATAAAATACATGTTCAAAGTAATTAATCAACTTCTGTGATAGTTTGCCCTTAAGTAAGAAGTAATTATATCTTCTTATGGAAAGCTATGTAAGATGTCAGGAATGTCCATACATGCGCAAATGTTTGTTCAAATACGTCGGCTTTGTCATGAGGTATATGGTATCAAAAACATTTTTTCCAGGACTTGTTTTTGAATTTTCTGGTTTATTCATTTCAGCGAAATTCTGCGAGCCGATTTGTTTCAACTTAATTCAAATATCCTTTAAGTTACAACTCGATTCGTTGGATATTCTAGGAATTATTGTGGAAACCAAATTTCAGTTGCTCATAACTTCTGAACCATTGGACGGATTTTAGCCAATAATGAGCTTGTCTGAGATATTTGGACAGTTAACCTATTCTGAAAATATGATTACTCTAGCTCTTGTCTTTCAGAAGATAAAGAGTATACGGCCTACGGAGGGAAATACTCAAGTTTGACCCTGTATTAGGAAGTCAACCCCAATCGATTAATACCATTTCCGGCTCGATATTCGAAAACTACAAACATTAAGAGCACACGATAACACGCTGTTATCGTGTAGTCAACGCATAAAGCTTGAAAAATTTCGAAAATTTTTGTCGCTGATGCTACAAAATTTGTAATCCAAAAAACACTTAGAGCTTCAATTTTCTTTTTTCCATTCTTTGTACGACCATTTCTCTCGAAGTTATGGCTTGTCGAATATTGCCCAAAAATTTAGAACAATTTTTTGATCCTTGAATTTTTTCCACTAGAATATTTTCTATCGCACTTTGAATTGAACATAGCTCGCATAACGTCAGGGACTGCAAACCAAAGGACTGTTCGAAAACGTGTTTCAATGTGTTCATCTACTTTTATCATTGTTATATTAAAGTTCAAAAAGTTATTTTGAATTGCATTTAATTGAAATTTCTGTAAAAAAAAATTTTTCGAATATTTTCAACCAATCCATCTTCAAAGGCCGATTACAACAAAAATTGGGATAATCTTGTTTTTCTTATGATTTTGATAGTTTGGATAAAGAGGCAATTTCATCTTCAAGACCTTCTTCCATGTCAATATTTCTGGGATGGAGTAAGTATTATGATTAACGTCGATGTTGGAGATCCAACAATAATAAATCGCCTTTTTTGACAACTCCATGCTAATAATTTACTTGTTTAAAACAACTAAATGCCCTCGAACGGAGAAAGAAGAGCCGAAATAGCGTACCGCTATTCGAGAATTAGAACAAATGTCTTGGTGTCGGAACACAAAACCACCCATTTGTATTTCCCATAATAAAACTAATTAATAGTCTCGATAACACCGTTCCGATCGGACAGTTTTCGTCTTAATTCGAAACGGACCAATTATTTATACATAATGAATTTTTCAATTAATTCGTTACCTTTTCTTACTGGTTCGATAATGGCAATAATCATCATTAACGGAGTCAAATGTTGCCGACCATGGGGCAGATTTATTGAATGGTTATGGGTATCGAAGAGCGCTATGGAATCGAGAGATGGGTGATATAAGTCAAGGACAGGAACGGACTGGAGCAGGGATTCCATATAATTATTTCAATCCACGGCAAACCTGCCTTACTTAACCAATGATTATCAGGTATATCGGCATGAAATGAGCATTTTTTCGTGGAAATAAAACACTTATTATTAATGGAAAAGTAAAAACCATTTTATTCAAAGTATTGGCCATTGTTTTCTACACCACCTTTCTGGCAATTTGTGTATCCCACGCCAATAAGATTGTTCGTTTTTTAAAGCAAACCAACCAGACCTCCTTGTAGCAATCTGATTGCTGCTCAGCGAATGCGTGCCCCATCGATGAAAACAAATGGTAGTCGTGGCGAGCCAAGTCTGGTGAATACGGCGGGTGGGGTAGCAGCTCCCAGCCAAGTGTTCTGATTGTATCCTGAACCGGTTTTGTTTTGTGTGCAGGTACATTGTCATGGAGCAAAATTACTTTTCCGTGTCTTTTGGCCCATTCTGGTCGTTTCTCGATCAATGTATGGTTCAAATTGATCATTTGTTGTCGGTAGCAATCAGTATTAACGGTTTCACCAGGATTCAGGAGCTCGTGGTACACCACACCTTTCTGGTACCACCAAACACACAGCATTGCCTTCTTACCAAACCGATCTGATTTTCAGTCAAAGTTGATGGTTGTCCCGGATTAACCCATGATTTTTTCCATTTAGGATTCTTGAAATGAATTCATTTTTCATCGCCAGTAACAGTCCGATGCAAAAACGATCTTCTTTTTTGGTTCTGAAGCAAAATTTCACAATAGTTTTTTCGGTTTTCCATCTGTCTTTCATTCAATTCACGTGGCACCCATTTTCCACACTTTTGGATCTTTTCCATAGCTTTTAAACGATCAGAAATTGTTTTTTGTGCAACATTTAACTTTTTTGCAGTTTGCTTTTGATTCAAAGTGTCATCTCCATCCATTATGGTTTGCAATTCGGCGTCTTCAAACTTTTTTGGTGCTCTTCTTTATTTCTCACATCAAAATCATGTTTTCTGAACCGTTGAAACCATCTTTAGCATGTTGCTTCTGATAGAGCATGATCACCGTATGCGTCGACAAGCATTCGATGTGACTCTACAGCACTTTTCTTCAAATGAGAACAAAAAATTAATTATTTCCGCAAATCGTCACATTCTAGGACAAAATTCGTCATTTTTAACACAATGAAAAAATATATGTCTGTTCAATGACGTGATGATCACTTTATACCGGTATACCTGATAAGTCTCTCTTATTTGACTAGTCGAAGAGCTCTATTCAACTGGATACGCGCAAAACTGGAGCAAGTAGCTTATGAAATAATTTTTATGAGTACCACATTTTTGTCTTTACAAGAACGTCAAAACTACTTGAAATATCATTATAATCATAAACTAAATGAACAAAGTATAGACGAGACAATTTTAAAAGATTAAGCGCCATTTGATCAAGTCCAACATAACTAGTTGTGAAAGATAGTCAAATAATTGTCATTTGTGCAACCAATTGAGAAAAGGATTTTTTCCTAATGAACATATTTTCACGCAACAAGCGGAGCGAGTTTACTCATGTATTAAGGGTATAAACCAAATTTTACAAATGAGTATTATTACACAATTATAATTATCAACAGAATAATAATTGATACATAAAACAACCTTTTACATACTGAAAGTAATACAAAACAAACAGAAAAAAATTACAGATCATGACAAATTTCGATTTACATAACTGAGGAAGTGGAAATTCGATACAGGTTCGTCTTTCTGATGAGAAATCCGTGAGCAAACTTGAGTCCAGATTCTAGAACCTTTTCTTTCAATACTTGATATCTCATAAGATATCCACCAAATTTTGATTGTATACCGTCGTTATGGATCTTCAAGTCATCCTTAAATTTCATCAACACAAAAATAATTTTCATTTTATTGACAATCCAAATGATGATTATCAATATTTGATAAAATTATCAGAATAATCAAGAATTCCTTGTTTCTTTCTACTAAATGGTTTTATATAAGATTTCCTCCTTAGAAAGATTTCAATATTGATCGCTTTGATAATAACATTTACTTGCAAGCCGGCGACTTTTCGTTATATGGACTTCGATAAATATGGAATTTCAAATAACAATATTACTAGACGAAAGGAAATTGAAGCTTGGGTAAAATCTGAAGAAAAACTGTGATTTGTTAATTCTAATTCAATATTAGTTTATTGATTCTTTAGCATTCATTGTGGTGGCAGCTCTAGTATTTCAATGTTCTACCGTCCGAGAAAAGACTGCACACCAAGCGCTGAAATCAAAAATACCGTGTGAAAATATTCCGAATGCGGCCCTGTACATCGGTGTTCTTTAGATGTGGTCTCTTTCGCAGGGCGGTATGAAAAGTTCACATTATAAGAACTGTACCGATGATGATCTTTCATTAATTAACCAGGTCCTGAGATATCAGATAAATGGAAGGTTTCTTCTGATTTGACGCACTGACTAGGCAACGTTGGGTATACGGACTGGTCTGAAATTGAACTGACAAATAAATATCTACTACGGATACGAAAGGTATATATATGGCAATATCTCTTGGCTGAAAGGTCAAATACATGGCATTGACCATAAGAGTTATATCATCGAAGAACTGATGTTAAACACTAATCTTGATCTTATTCTGTTCAACTTCCACATAGATAATTTTTTTTAGAAGGACTTGAATAATTACTAAGTTTTTTCTGTGACACTGTATATATAATAATAATAATATTAATAATAATGTGCATTTTGCACTTGGCTTTTGAAAACACTATACATGAAATCCACTAACCTAAACAAATTCTTCAAAAATATAATTTATTGAACATTTTTTGAATTACTTATAATTATTGCCATATTTGATATTTTCAGGTAGTTCATTGAAAAGAACCACCCCTCTACTAAATGTGGATTTATTCATTAATGTGGTATTGACTTTTTCTATGTGAAAATCATCTCGATGTCGTGTATTATAATTATGGATCTCATTAGCAAATTTTAGGTTTTCACTCAAATATTCTGGTAACATTCCATTCCTGGTTTTGAATATTAAATCTAGTGTTCTATAAATAATTCTTTGATTGACACTCATTAAGTTTAAGCAATTCAACATATCTTTTATGGGAGTTCTCTTACTACATTTTAAAATAATTCTCATACCTCTATTTTGTACCTTTTGCAACTTATCTATGCTACCTTTATTAAAATTAAACATTATTGACGAGCAATAATCCACATGAGGAAGTACCAGTGATCTAAACAACATCAGTGAGAAATTCATATCAATTTTACTCCTTATTCTAGAGATGAAACCTACTTTTTTGAGATTTTATTTGCAATATAATCCATGTGAGGCTGGAATTTCAAACTTTTATCCAATATCACTCCTAAGTATTTCAGTTCAGTAACCCTCTCTATTTCATTTTCATGAATATGAATTTTGAAATTACCCGTGTCAGTTTTACGTAACCCATATTCACTACCCATTAACATATTAGACTTTTTATATTGACCTTCAAGTTATTATCGCGAAGCCAAATGAACAACCTATCCAAATCCTCTCTGATTAATCTGGACAAAATATGAATATCATATCCAGAAATATATATCATAGTGTCATCTGCAAAAAAAGTAATTTTACAATTCCAAACATATTTAACAGCATCATTTATATATAATAGGAATAATATTGTTCCCAAATTTGTACCCTGGGGTACCCCAAATTCATTTTTCCCATTTGATGATACAAAATTTGCAAATTTTACAAATTTATTTAAGTGATAAAATTAACTTACGAATTAATATTTCGAGAACTAATGCATAAAATGAAAAACTAATTACTGTGCTGAAATCAGTATAAAAATGCCTTTGAATTGAGGTATCACTCACCTCGTCTTCCTTATTCAAAAATTGGGGGTGGGGGTTGTGGCATCAAGGGTTGAAGCGCTATGCGTCCGAAACCTACATCATAAGTTGTCCCCCTCGAAATAAAAATCGACCTGTCCGAGCATTTCTATCGAAAAACCTCATTTCGTCTGTAATCTCGTCTGTTTCGTTTTCAAATGGCCATCCTGTATATATTTTCTTATATAGAATCAACTTAAAAATTCATAAGTTTATTTATAGGACTATGTCACAAGAGTTTATGGATTAAACCAAAGAATTAATATTCGTTCTTCATTAACTTCTACCTACAAATTGAAAAGTGGTACATTGGAGTTTGTTGATATTCATTGGTTATAGCCACAAGTCAAACAATATTCTGAAAAAAAACCCAGAAATATTTCATATTTTTCATGAACATTTTCAACGATTTCACTCATTAAAGAATGCCAACCGTTTAGAGATTGTCCAAAGACACAACCTGCATCATTTCTAGATATTCATTCATTTGACTGAATCTGAAATGAATTCAATTTAACTGTTAACTCAACCGTAATCTTCTGCAGTAGTCATGAATTTTTTTTCATACAGTCGACAAATTCCCATTAAAACATGCCTGAAAAGCTCCTTTTCATATGCGATGTTTTAAATCATAATTGTGAACATGACTATTCATGGAAAACACTCAATTTCGTCCGAATGAACCCTGAATGGAAATACGAGGTACAGAATCGCGAATTTCAATTACCACCTCATGATGTTCATACGTGGATTTTATGTACGAAAGAATGATTATATACGAAATAAATTTGAGAGTGAAGGTTTTCATTCGAAAAGGCTTGATAATATGGAATATTTCATGCTTTTTCGTTTGAAACATGGAATTTTCAATTAGAAAAATACAGAAAAGCACTCACGTTTCAATTAAAACTTACCTATTTCAGTTTCCTATCGAGTTCATTACAGTACTAAGAACAATGCTGTAATGATCTTATTACAGTATTGTTTTTGAAAGGTATTTTATACTGATTTCAGCACAGTAATTGTTTTTTCATTTTATGCATTAGTTCTCGAAATATTCTTAACTAAGTATTTGAAAATGAAGTGGTGTTTTCATGGCACTTGTAGTGTTTTTTTGTGAAAAATCGACATTTTGAGCTTCAAATCAACCATGACACATTGATCCAATTTCGACGGAAATTATTGAAAACAATGCTGGAAGTTATGTGGAAGATCAGATTGTGTTTCAGCAGGATGGAGCTCCTCCACACTACGCCTTACCAGTTCGAGTATATCTGGATCAAAGATTTCCAAATCGGTGGATTGGAAGAAAGGGTCCCACTGAATGGCCAGCCAGATCGCCAGATCTGTCACCACTAGATTTCTTTCTTTGGGGCCACTTGAAGAGTAAAATTTACTCTACACAGCACGATTCCATAGAGGATTTAAGAAGACGTATAGTGAACGAATGTTGTCAAATCACTCCAGAAATGCTGCAAAATGTGGGCCATCGTTTCGAACAAAACTTATTTCATTGTATGGAAGCTAATGGTGAACAATATGAATATTCAATTAATTGATGTGAGTTTTTGATAAATTATTTACTTTACTTTGAAAAGTCTTATTTCTTAGATCAATACTTCAAATCGTTCTGATACCGTACAGTTGGAGAATGATTTCAGTGAATAAAACAGCTAGTCGAACATCTGACCCTAGTAGCATTAACACGTACGGTATGACTTCATCTACCCAGTGGTAGATGTTCTGCAATTTCAAATACAAGTACGGAAATTTTGGTGTTTCGGAAGCTCGAAATGTCAATTATTCGCAAAAAATTAATTTAAGTGATAAAATTAACTTACGAATTAATATTTCGAGAACTAATGCATAAAATGAAAAAATAATTACTGTGCTGAAATCAGTATAAAAATACCTTTGAATTGAGGTATCACTCACCTCGTCTTCCTCATTCAAAAATTGGGGGTGGGGGTTGTGGCAGCAAGGGTTGAAGCGCTATGCGTCCGAAACCTACATCATAAGTTGTCCCCCTCGAAATAAAAATCGACCTGTCCGAGCATTTCTATCGAAAAACCTCATTTCGTCTGTAATCTCGTCTGTTTCGTTTTCAAATGGCCATCCTGTATATATTTTCTTATATAGAATCAACGTAAAAATTCATAAGTTTATTTATAGGACTATGTCACAAGAGTTTATGGATTAAACCAAAGAATTAATATTCGTTCTTCATTAACTTCTACCTACAAATTGAAAAGTGGTACATTGGAGTTTGTTGATACCCATTGCTTATAGCCACAAGTCAAACAATATTCTGAAAAACAACCCAGAAATATTTCATATTTTTCATGAACATTTTCAACGATTTCACTCATTAAAGAATGCCAACCAACGTTTAGAGATTGTCCAAAGACACAACCTGCATCATTTCTAGATATTCATTCATTTGACTGAATCTGAAATGAATTCAATTTAACTGTTAACTCAACCGTAATCTTCTGCAGAAGTCATGAATTTTTTTTCATACAGTCGACAAATTCCCATTAAAACATGCCTGAAAAGCTCCTTTTCATATGCGATGTTTTAAATCATAATTGTGAACATGACTATTCATGGAAAACACTCAATTTCGTCCGAATGAACCCTGAATGGAAATACGAGGTACAGAATCGCGAATTTCAATTACCACCTCATGATGTTCATACGTGGATTTTATGTACGAAAGAATGATTTTATACGAAATAAATTTGAGAGTGAAGGTTTTCATTCGAAAAGGCTTGATAATATGGAATATTTCTTGCTTTTACGTTTGAAACATGGAATTTTCAATTAGAAAAATACAGAAAAGCACTCACGTTTCAATTAAAACTTACCTATTTCAGTTTCCTATCGAGTTCATTACAGTACTAAGAACAATGCTGTAATGATCTTATTACAGTATTGTTTTTAGTTAAATTTTTCGTTTTGTAGTTGTCATAACTGTTATCCGATCCTATCTTATCTCAATACGCTTCCATTGCAAGTTAATTGTCAATGAAATATGAAATAAATATGGAGAGGAAATATTTTGTTCTCATTCTGAGAAATGGTAAAAGAGATGTGAGAAATTTTTGAAATTCTGATCTTTTGGTTAGATAGTTATATTAAAGTATGTACAATTTTTTTTTGGATGCAAGTGCATTTTTCTAAGCCAAAGATGAATACACATCGAAGGGAATTTTTCTAATTCAAAGGTGATTACCCACAGCATAATCAATTCTACAGAGCCTCTAGTGAAATGGAATATATCTCTATACGGAGAATGATTGGTGCCATAAGAAAATTATTATTATGTAGTATAAAATGCTAGTTAAGTTGATTAATGAGTAATGCAAAATAAATAGAATGGTTAAAAATGAATCAAGTATCTTTAGATGGTGAATATTTTCATCTGTATGTATGTCATTTATGTATTTTCTAAGATGACGTCATTTCTCAAGTGTGCATTCCGAAAGAAGTTTGCAGCTTAAAGAGGTACTAAATTTTACATTGCCAACGAAAATTAAATCACTGACAATTCCTTTGAGCTCGGATATCTATAAAAATTCCAGTATGTATGTGAATTTACAATTTGAAAGTGAGTTTATTGATCTCCGTCATTCAGCATACAATCCTTGGATTTTGAACACTTTATGAACTTCGAAACATTACAACACTTACGCGTAGAGCCCGGGGTTGTTTTCACCAGTGTTTTTTCCTAAGATTTTATATCACATACCAAATTGTATGGCATCCCGTCAATAAACCCAATGCATTCAATATTGTTTGCAAACAAATAATGTATGCCAAAAGTCAAAAAAATATATATGCGATATGATTTTCGATGAAGAAGAAATACTTTCTTTTGATGGAGATTTCAAAAGGTGGACTTCGAATAAAATTGAAGCAAAACTGTGAGTGGTTATTGTTAAATTAGGATATATACAGGAAGATTCTTTGAGCAGTGCGTTAATTTTAACCATTGGTTCTTGAGATTAAAAGAAACACTATTTTCCTATACCGTTTTTCCATATTCAGCTGCGTTAAAAAGTTATAAGCATTTCAAGTTTTCACATTGTGCAAATACCCCTCTGTAGTCCAGTTTAGTTTGAATGAAAGAAAATTACCTTCCACAGCATCCACTATTGAATCTGAATCGTTTAAAAACATTATATTCCCTTTAAGAAATGATTCACTTACTCATGTTTCATCAGAAGAGGTCCATATTCAGAAGGAAGATACAAATAATAATTTTGTGGTAAAAAAAATTCAACACTATAAACATAGGTTTAGAAGAACAAACTTCTACGATAATTTCTTTCCAGTACAAGATTATAAACCATCCCTTTCTAGTGAGATTTACAAATCTTGAAAACCATTATTTCTATCTATGAAAACTTCCAAGGCATGAGGTTGTCACATTGCTTTTTGTTTACTCAACGCCAGAAAAAATCATCTTTGATTTTCCAAACACTGATATTTCTGAAGTTTCTTAACCTTGACAGACTTTCTTGAGTATTGACCAGTGAATTATTATTTATATTTATTTTCTGCACTGAATCCCAATAACAATTTACTTGGACAGATTACAAGTATCCCCAGATTTAGGTGAACAATTATACTTACTTGAAGAAATAGAGCTTTATCACCTAAATTTGCTTCTAAAAAACCAATAGGTGCCCTGAACATTCGTAAATTTTTGGTTTCTATAATCAGAGTATTTGTTTTAATTATGTAAACAAAAACATAAATATAGAATAATGGTTATTCATAGATAATGTTAAATTTTATAACTAACCAGCGAATATTAATTTATTACTGAAACCCAGGAGAGAAAAAATTAATAATTGCAAAATTTTATCAAATGAAAGACAATATCTGTAACCATTATTGATATTAAGTTATAATTGTTCTCAGAATAATTAGAGTGAATTATTACCACATTAAAATATTATTATGACGTCTCTATGGTAGGTAGTTCCCAATAAAATAGTGTTCTGTGGTCCCTTATTGCTTTAATTCTGTTTGAAACTTTTAACAGTTATTTGTAGCTTTTTCAAAAAAAAATGTGGAAAATATTGTAAAAATAATTTAGATAATTTGAAGTTATTCAATTCATTATGAAATGATTATGGTTGGAAAATGCATTCTAATCTTTCTTGTTTATGAGCATATAGCTTCCAGTTTCAATATTGATGGAATTTTAATTATACATGCATCATAACAAACATTCAGATATATTATAACAAAGTCAAATTCTATTATCTCCTATGTTTGTGAATCAGGTTGAATCAATGTATTAAATAAAGATGTGAAAAAACTTATATAAACTTATGAAACAAATCTGGGAGACTGGGTTCGAAGTTTTTGAAACTCATATAAGCTTAATTGGAAGCATTCCTATGTTATAACAGATATAATTTTATGAACCCTGAAAGTCTTAAGCTATAAAGAAGCAGCTCTTCATAAAGACAAATCATTCAATTCAACAGGTCCTGATAAAAAATACATTACTATTTCAACGGATATCATGAAAATATAGCGAAGTACTTATGTGAGTGATGGAAATCTTTTTCTCTATTTATTATGGTGCTTGATATCATCAATAATGAATACAGCTAATGGCAATTTAGATTTTGTGGTGTATGTAAGACAAAAATTGTTCAGTGGTCAAGTTTTTAGTGGTGGAACCATAAACTTGAGAAATTTCCCCAACCTTTTGTAGAAATATTTTATAAAGAAATACATAAAATATGGCAACATTGAAGAAACCTGATCATGAATCATTTCAGCACAGAGTTGAATTTGGGAAAATCAGAAAATTTGGACAAAATTATATCGCTTTAATTCCTTTAACTTCAAATATCTCAGAAATGGTGCAATTTAGGAAAAAAGATAATGAATGATTTTATCTGCAAAAATGACTAATGATTCTTAGAAGTTAAAGATACGGACCTTTAGCTCAAGTGATATTTGTTTTTCATGCAATCAACCAATCTGGACAGTAGTAGTGAGAAACCTACACGAAATGAAATGAATCTATTGATGCCAAAATATGCATGACTGTTATCAAAAGCTTTCTACAAGAAATAATTTCAATAGATTTTGTCGTTTGAATATTACAATAACAACAATATTACAACTATTTTATGAAATTTCAACACCCTATATCTTTTGAACGGAACCAAATTTAGAAATATGTTATAGGAAGAAAATGTTTGTTTTGATGTCAAGAATCTATGGTTAAAATTAACGCATTGGTCAAAGACTCACCCTGTATAGGCTGGGAAAAGTCTTTAAAACAAGCGTGCAAAAATCTTCTCCTCAGGGTAGTGCTTCTATATTTTCTCCAAAAACAAATTGATGAATTATTCGAATTCAATTATTCAATTCACGCCTTCTAAGAGTGTACATTAGCGGAATGGTGGAGACGCCGGTTGCAAAATTCCGATTGAGAAACAACCCTTATAAGCAAAACGAGCCTGGAGGCTCCGTAGAGGGTTAAAAAACCGGAGTTATTTGTAATACATTCCGGGGCTACACCACACGTGTCGGAAACTTTCGAAGTAAAAGCTTAAATGTTTCACCGCATTATGCCTTCGTCCCCTACCGTCGAGTTTTAAAACTTAACTTACAAAGAACTTTATTAAGTGTATGTACCTGATTTGTGGGCGAAGTCAACCCCGGTGAAAATACTCGTAAAAAATGTGCGGATTAAAAGTAGGACGGGACGGGCATAAGCAGATTCTGAAGGAAGAATTATACATGCATTATTTTCCCCAGTGGAGGAATATCGATCGCATTCTGCTCATAAGTGGTTTTCTTTTTCGTAGGAGAAGTTTCAAAGGACTAATCCCTGTCACTTTCTGCGGGATGCTCGGGAAATGAGGAGAACGTTTAATATCAAAGGAAATTTGGATCCTACGGAATTTTTATATTGTGAACTTCGTACTGGGGATTTCGGGTTTACAATTGAGCTATGCCTCCTAGACCAGCTTTTTTGATGAATTAGTTGGAATAAAAGTTATTGATTTCTTATTAATTTCATTTTTATACAGGGTGAGTTTTAAACAACTACATCAGTTTCAACCATAGATTCTTCTTCTGCTTTAGAAAGAGACGTCGTTATTTTGGAGAGCCGGCTCGATGCAGATTAAACGCTGTGAAGGGCCCGTTCAAATCAGGCCATGGTAACTCTTTTACGAAATTTGGACCACAAGACGCCAAAATAAGCCATTGGAAAACAAGTGTCGCTCGCCAAAATCACAGAACAATAATGCAATTCAATCTTTCTTCTGTGATTACTCTAGTGATTCTTGCCAAAACACACGTGGAAAGAGATCGTAAAGTCTATAAAAATAACCCGTTTTCAACTTTCGATTTTATTGATTTTTGAAATAGTTTTGATTGAGTTATCAAAATATCACAGAGGCTTCTTCAAGTTGCACATATCGAATCTGAAAATAAAAAGACAAAAGCAGAAAAAAGAACTAAATACAGAATCTATATTATAAATTTGTTTAAAATTTATAACCCATTCCAAGAAATAATCAAATACATCGTGAATAGCCCTAAAACCATCTTAAAATTTATATATGGAACAATTCTTGATGAGATGAGGTATTGTTTCTTCTGCATATCCACATTCACAACTTGCATTTGGAACTGAGTTCCTTCTGAATAGCATGCTATTATCACGGCCATGACCTGTGACCTCAAACGATTAAGAACTGTACAAAGTTTTCTTGAAAGATCAAAACCCGGATTTTTTTCTGAAGGATTAGAAATGAGATATTTATAGATTATTTCATAATAGTTAAACTTAATATTTCATAATTATTTATCGCTTATGATCATATTGAAAAATGTATTACACCAGAATGGTTTACATGACTTCAATCTTGGAATTTCATTTTGTGGAATGTATGAAATGATTGGAAATAAATTTGGAAAAGATTGATATTTGCTCAAAGAATTCAGAGCTGCAGTCTGTCTGCGAATATGGGGAGGGACAATGTTAGACAAAACTGGTAACCAATGAACGGGTGTAGATCTTATGGTGCTAGTAATTATTCTCATAGATGTATTTTCAATTGTGCATAGATTTTTCGTGTATGTGCACTATTGAACCAAACAGAGCAACAATATTCAGCTGCAGAAAAGACTAAGGCAGAAGATGCTGTGATGAAGATGAAGAGTAGAAGAAGCATCAGCATCCCAAGATGATCCAGCTATTTTCTGAAGAATATTATTCCTTGTTTTCAGTTTTAGGCTCAAATCATCTAAATGAGCCTTGTAATTGAGAGATGAATCTAATTTAACTTCTAAGTATTTTGAATAGAAATTATGTTCTTTAGGAGAATCATTGAAAGTAACAGCTAATATCCTATATTTTTCATGATTATTCAGATGGAAGCAAGATACCTACGTTTTGTTGGGATTGGAACATAATCGCCACTCATCAAAATAATTTTTTTAAATTTCCAAATCAGAAGATATTATGATTTCCAGAGTATGGAAATCCGAATGTTGGTAAGCAATAGCAATGTCGTCAGCATAAACAAATTTCTGAGATGATTTCGTGGGTAAATCACTGGGATATAAATTGAAAATTAAAGGAGCTAGAACTGATCCTTGAGGAAGACCGTTTTTCAATGTTTTGAAATTGCTACTCTTGTTGTCAATAAAAACACGAAACCTTCTATCAGATAACATATTTTCTAATAATATGGCAGTGAAACGATGTTTTGTGTTAGGTTGTCCAAATGATGAAAATTCAGGTGTATAGCTATTCAAGAGTTGCTAAGTCGGCAAAAAATGACTTGGTTTCAACTTTAGATTCTATTAAGTTTTGTATTAGTTTTCAATATATGGCAGTGAAACGATATTTTATGTTATGTTGTCGAAATGAAGAAAATCCAGAAGAATTTCGTAGATATCGACTCACGAAAAATTACCAAAAAAAATTATTTTCGATACTTCATCCCTCATGAGATATCCGACATATTCGATATAAAAATTTGTCCGTATATTGGCGTTGTTGATGTCTCACATATTTCCAAATTTCATTGTCGTAGCTTCCTTTCACCGGTAAAGATAATTATTTTTTTATTTACTCAAGGGCAATCAATTCAGAATTGATGTTTATTTAAATACGCTGTGATTCACGTTGCGTGTCGACTCTTTGAGGAGGCCATCGAAAACAAGACTACAGAAAATTTTCGATATCCCGGTTCGCGCCATTCCTCAAACTGTACAATTTCATGAAGAAAGACATAAAATATGGCAACATTGAAAAAATCTGATTATTGAATCATTTCAGCACAGAGTTGGATTTAGGAAAATCAGTAAATTTGTACAAAACTATATCGATTTAATTCCTTTCAACTTCAAATATCTCAAGAATGGTGCAATTTAGGAAAAAGATACGGACCTTTAGTTCAAGTGATATTTGTTTTTCATGTAATTTAACCAATCTGTACAGTAGTAGTGAGAAACCCATAAGAAATGGAATAAATCCATTGATGCCAAAATATGCATGACTGTTATCAAAAACCTTCTACAAAAGATCATTTCAATTGATATTGCTGTTTGAATATTACAGGTGAAAATGCAATTTTTTATGAAATTTCAACGCCCTAAATCTTTTGAACTTTCGACATCAAGAATCTATGGTTAAAATTAACGCAGTGGTCAAAGACTCACCCTGTATAAGGTATTTCAAAGCAGAAGAGTCTGCTGGTCTGAAATTCTGGTATGTTGATGAAAGAAGACCTCGTTTACCAAAAGATAATTCTTCCTGCTTATGTTACCATATCCATTCAAGACATTCAAGTGATTATATTTTGTAGTAGTACATCCTTAAGGGAATGAACCCAAAGGAAATCTGTTATTTCTTAAATCTGGAAATCTGTTAGTTTACTTGTTTTTCATTCAAGATATTTGTCACTTTGACTTGAATATATGAGGTATTTCAAAGGGCAGGAGATTAGTGAAAGAGAGAATATCTAAATGGTTTTTGATGCAGTTGATATGCCAACTTTTGATTGGTATTTAGGAGCAGGGAAAACTATGGGTTGTTCATTTCCTTTTGAGATTTAAGTATGTTCATACACCGTGGTGGTTTTATTATTATCACACTCTTTAAGAGTACAGGAAAAGACTTTAGAACAAGAGCACAAAAGCTTTTGATCTTACGTCAGTTATTTTGAATTTTTTTTTTATCATTTTATTCTTATTGTTCATCTCTATTCTTAGAAACATGCCTTGTTATCTTCTGTTCTTGTAGCCCCACGTGATATGAACGTCCAGCTCTCATATATTATTCCAGAACCGAGATACGTAGCCCTTTTCATAAATTTCATTGTTCATAACTTACCAAACTCAATGTCTAAAAAATATCCAGACACTGAATTCAATAATTACTGAACATGCCCGCTCTGCGAAATTGGAGATATAAACTAAATGGAATAAAAGAATCGGAGGCATACAAACGATGGAGCGAACCTTCCTTCGATTCTTCCACTTCCTCTTGGAGTATATGCAGATAAAAATTAATTTTCATCCAGGGTGGTGGGCCATTAATTCAATCGTGGAATTTTTCGAGGACGATCTGTGGATTCTCTTCCGATCGTCTGCGTGACATTCAAAACGCTGAATTAATTTATATGGAATCGATTAGGAGAATATGGGATCCAAATATGTCCGTTCAAGAAATATTGATTTCGAGGAGCCCTCGTGGCGACTTGTGGCATCATAGGATCACGAGACAAATCAGAAACGAAATATGATTGTTGGAATAAGTGAGATGAAGATACAAAAATCTTGGTGTTTTGATTGGATTTTGCTATTTTTATGACCAACCCAGGCATTCCTCAACTTTTCAGCGTAATGACCTCCAAAGTCGTAGATGTGGTTTTTCCGGGTCGATATGGATAACACTCTAGACAAGAATAGGCCTACATATCATCTTATAAATGCAGCTAGCTGTATCTATAGTTATATGGTCTTTGGAGGATATTGATGGAAAGTGATAGGCCTGAGCTATTATTTGATCAAAAAATATGAACCTCTGCACAATTTAATATCGAAACATGTCGAATTTCAAGAACTCCGAAATGAATGTGTCTTTCATAAGCTGGATCTTGGCCAGTGATGGTCGTACCAATAGAATGATATTCAGATGGAATTCAATTCCAAGCGCAAGTTGTGCATGTGGAGAAGCAATGGAAACAATACCCGACCTCATCAATTATTGTCCCATCAATTTCATGATGGTTTTAGGGCTGTTCATGATTGATAGATAGATAAATAGATAGATATTACAATTAATACAAAATACTCCTTTTGCGAAGAGACAGAGAGTCTTTTTACTGTTTTCCCTAAACTCTCATTTGTGTTGTAATGCCTTGTTACCTTAACCTCTTCTTGAAATTTTTACAAAATACACACCCTTTATTGTTAGCCCCAAGAAATAGATTCAGTTTACTCTGTCTGGTATTCACGCATGCGCGTATTCTCGGCCAGTATCGTACCTAGGGCGGAAGGAGGCAGCTGAAACGTAGCGAGTTGAGTTGCTCACTTCTCACCTAAAACTTGACGGAGATTATGCTGGAATTTTCGAAATTTACCCAGCGCTCTACAAATATGCCTCTTTCACCAGATAAATGGTGCTTGAACTGTATCGTAACTTCGTAAATACTGGATGCGTAGTCGACGCGCCGCGTTCAGGTCACCCTGCTAATTTTTTCGTAAAATTTGTTTGACTGTGACTAAACCGCATGTGTGTTGAAGAGGGGTGTTAACAATTCGAACATAAAATGTGAGGCCACAAGTAATTATTGATGTTATATTTTTCTCGAAAATAAATTTATTTGCAATTATTTTTCTTTTTTTCCCTCTCATAAGCAAAGCGGTAAACTGACCTTTGCTGCACCCATATTACTGTTGACCTTAATGAAAAATGTTTACTTTTGAATGGATTAAAAGAGATTCTAGGAACATCTGAATAAAATTTAATTGTTTTTATTCATGTTCTCCTGGATCATAGATGATGTGCAGAAAATTTATTCCATTGGGTTGAGCCTAAGGGGAGAGTTTAATGTTTTGCCCTTCCCAACATATCCATTAAATGAAAATCGTTTGAGTAAGGGTAAAAAACAATTAAATAGCACTATATCTGAATTGCTTACATCAATAAAATGTATACTAGTTCGATAAAATTCACCAAGGAAGAAGTGGATACAATTTATTTTATTGATCCTTTTGTAAAATATATATATGAGCTTTTTGTGCTCTTCTTCTACTAAAACAACGTGCTATCATTTTGAACAAATGTCTATAATGGTCTTAAGATCTATTGGGTTTGATTTCCTGATGGAAAATCCATGGTCAAAATTGAGTAAGTTCGTCCTGCCGGCCGTTTACTCTCTATCTTCTGAAAGAGATGAGCTAGAGTTACAATATTTTCAAAATAGGTTGATTGTCCAAATATTTCGGTCAAATTTGTTATTGAGCAAAATCCTACGAATTTGTTCATTAGTAATGGGCATTTGAAATTTGGTTTCCTCAATAACTCTTTGGATACTCATCAGATCAAGTTGTAACTTGGAGGAAGTTTTTAAGTAGTTTGAACAAATTAGCTGGCAAACATGTCGTCAGAATTGACAACCCAAAATTGTACTCAGAAAAAATTGAATGTATCACTCCTTAGCATTCTGTAGACGTTTCAGGAAATTCGACTCCGAAAAACATCGCTTTTGTGTAATTTGGCCTTGAATAATGAATATAAATGGTATTTCAAAGGAAAGGTGCTCACTGGAAGAAAGATATACTAAACGATTTCCGATGGAGTAGATATACCTTGTTTTGGTTGGTTCTCAAGGGAACTGAATTTGATCTGACACGACGTCATTGCTTGTCTACATTTTTCAGGATTCATATCATTAATGAAATAGTTTCATAGCTTTATATAAGCATTAAAATGAAAACCTCTTTAGTCCAGTATAGTTTGGATGAAAATTACCTTCCTGAGCATCCCATATTGGATCTGAATAGTTTGAAAACATTATTTTTCCTCTAAGAAATGATTCACTCACTCATGTTTCATCAGATGATTGTATCGATTTAATTCCTTTCAACTTCAAATATCTCAAAAATGGCCAATTCAGGAAAAAAGATGACGAATGATTTTATCTGCAAAAAAGACTTATGATTCTAGGAAGTACAAAATATGGACCTTTAGTTCAAGTGAAATTTGTTTTTCATGCAATTTAACTAATGATATAATAATAATAGTGAGAAACCCACAAGAAATGGAATTGATGCCAAAATATGCATGACTGTTATCAAAAACCTTCTACAAGAGATCATTTCAATTAATATTGTCATTTGAATATTACAGGTGAAAATACAATTCATTTATGAAATTTCAACACCCTATATCTTTTAAACAGGGAAAAATGTTATAGGAAGAAAATGTATCTTTTGACGTCAAGAATCTATGGTTAAAATCAACGCAATGGTCGAAGTATTTCTTAATAGATATGAAATTTTTCAATTAGAATCTATGCTTTATGAAAGTGAACGTCGCACAAAGTTGTAACAAACGTGCATAAACAAATCCTATGTTGTTTCTAAGTGAGATTTGACTTTTATTAGTCTTAAGTTATTTAACCTGGACTCAGGTCATATGCTCTCCTATACGAAATACGAAATTCTGTCATTTTTAGACTTGAAAAAATAAACAATAAATTATGCAAGGGGTGAATCTACAATACAAGTTCGATTGATAAGTACCCGTGTTTGGCAACAAAGGGAACTGTAGGTGAAAAATCTGTATACCTACCGTCTTAAAGTGGCATTTTCAAACGACGTCTGGCAGAATTTCGCACCAAATCATCGAGAGGTTTTGATTTGCCGATGTTTCATAGTGAAAAACTTCGTATGATTTGGAAAAATGGAATCAGATCAATATCGGCAAGTGATTTCATTCCTATATGTGGAAGAGAAGACGTACGAAGAAATTGAAGCTGTTTAAAATTTCGATGACGATCATTACATATTGGTTCAATGAATTCAAATATCAGTGTTCGACGAGGACGATCCAGAACGTCCGAATAATATATGTATATAATAAAATCCATGATGTTATGTTGGCTGAACGCCGAATAAAGATTAGAGAAATTGCTGAGATGCTAAACATTTCATATAATCGCGTGCACAATATTTTACATCGATATTTTGAGATGAAGAAGCTATCAGCAAGATGGATTCCCCGTTTGCTGACCAATTTAAAGCCAATCCAAACCAGTATCTACGTCGATTCGTAAGCGTCGACGAAGTAGTGGGCTTCTCTAGGCGAATGTGCTCTGAAGATGGCAAAGACAAAGACTACCATAGACCGAAATTGTTATGGCCACATTTTTTTATATTCTCCAGTAATAATCCTCATTGACTACATGGAAAGGGTATGACAATAACAGGACAATACCCTTACTTACTGAACAAAATTGCTTCTCCATCACGACAACGCACTGGCTCATTCATGAGCAGTCAAATTGGTTGAATTGAGCCACGAATTTCTACCCCACCCACAATTTCACCAGATCTGGTGAGTTCTTTATGTTTTCAAACATGAAAAAATGGCTCGGCAGAAGGCTGTACACGTCATCGAGGAGGTCATGAAACGGAAGCCTATTATGCATAGTTCGAGAAATTATATTCATTGGAAGGTACTAAAAAGTTGGAATATTGCTGATCTAAGTTGGGATATAAATAAGAAAAATCATAAAAAATTTACTCTCTTTTCAAACACGGATACCTATCAATCCATCCTCCTACTAGAATAGACTGAGCATTAATATGAGTTGAAATATTTGAATGATCGATAAAGAATTCACTCTACCTAAATAAAAAAAATCCCACATTTTCCACCAGAACCCCGTTGCCATCGGGTGGAGCCAAGATTCGAGCAAACATCATTACGTAAAATAATTAAAAATTCGTGACGCGTCTCTCATACAAACCCCAGCGAAACAAGGATGCAAATACCCGAGTACATCCCTTATGAAGCTTCCCCCACGTCGGCCGCTCATATAGGGCATAAGTGAAACAAGAAAGAATGCAAATGAAGTAAAAACCCGGTCTCTTCTTAATTCGCGCACTCTTCCAATTCTTTACCTCCCTCGCTCCTTCGGAATACTTAGTTTTCACTTCGCCCCACTCCGCGGGAAGTCTTAGGGGTGCAGGTCAGGACTAGACGAAGGAAGGCAAAGAAAACTTTGTTTCAACAATTTCTAAATTATATTTATGGGGAATACTACGTGGGATGAAAAGTCCTGGACCTAACACATAGATGGCGCTAGTTAGTTTCATTCCAATTACCTCTTCTTCGGTTAATACTAACCTTCAAAAGACAGCTGTTAAAATTTTATGATATTCTATTTATTAGTTTGAGAGTTATTCTGCTGAAAGTAACGCTACTTTTGTTATTAGGTGTACAAATAAGTTTCCGCGGTTTTTTATAAAAAATTAGGAATTTATTGTAAAGGAAAAGTACATTACGTTTTATTCAAAGTATTTTCCATCATTTTCCACTACTTTTCCCCATCTTTCTGGCAACATTCGGATACCCCGTCGAAAAAACAAATCTACCCAATTTTTGGTGTCTTCATATGATGTGAAGCGCTGCTCAGACAGACCATATGCCATCGACCGGAACAGATGATAATCAGAAGGGGCTAAGTCTGGTGAATACGGCGGGTGGGGTAAAACTTCCCAGTTGAGTGTTTCCAAGTATGTTTTTACCGGCGCCGCAACATGTGGACGAGCATTATCGTGTAAAAGAATAATTTTGTCGTGTCTGGAGTAGTAATGGGCGCGTTTTTCCTTAAGTGCCCGACTCAATCTCATCAATTGTGTTCGGTAGAGAGCTCCAGTAATGGTTTCGCTTGGTTTCAGCAATTCATAATACACGACACCAAGCTGATCCCACCAAATACACAGCATGAGTTTTTTTTCCATGGATATTCGGCTTAGCTATCGATGTTGATGGTTCGCCGGGCTTAACCCATGACTTTCTCTTCTTTGGATTATCGTAGTGAATCCATTTTTCGTCACCAGTGACTATACGATGCAAAAAACTCTTTTTTTTATTCCTGGCAAGCAGCATTTCACTACTGCATAATCGGCGTTCAACGTCTCTCGGCTTTAGTTCATATGGAACCCAATTTCCTTGTTTTTGAATCATTCCTAACTATTTTAAACGATGTGAAATTGCTTGTTGAGTCACTTGTAGAGTAAGTGCAAGTTCTTTTTGCGTTTGGGACGAATCTTCCTCCAATAGTGCTTCTAATTCCATGTCTTCGTACACTTTCGGCCTTCCACTGCGTTCTTTGTCTTTAACGTCAAACTCACCGTTCTTAAACTTTCGAAACCATTCCTAACAACTTCTCTCACTTAAAGCAGCTTCACCATATGCTTCTAGAAGCAATCGATGCGCCTCAGCTGCAGATTTTTTCACATTAAAGAAGTAAATCAAAAGTTTCCGCAAATGATGCTTATTCGGAATAATACTTGACATTTTGCACGAAAAAAATTACGTGATGCTGATACGGAATCACTAGTACTTTAAGGTTATGGTGTTGCCAGATGACTAAACTTGGGATATTACGTTTTACATCTGACAATTTCTCCATAACCTTCTGGTGGGGCCATCTTTTGACAAACCGCGGAAACTTATTTGTCACCTAATATTTTCGAAAAACAATTTCGTGTTTTAATTTTCACTAATTCTGAATGGGGAAAATACCGTTCAAGCAAAGCAATGGCTTGAAAAGTGTTATGGCACTCCGCTCCATCAGAAACAATAATAAACGTTGGTTTGTAGTGAATTCAAACGTTGTGGTAGAGATACCGATGATGCAGAACGCAGTAGGACGTCCTTATGAGGCGGTAACACCAGAAAACATTAAAAAAAAACACAAAATAGTTTAGAAAAAAAGAGAACATGTTGATAATTCTCAGCAGTGTTTGTCCACGTTTAAACGTAACGAACCGGAATGTTTGCTCCTTTATGTGACAATGGATGAAACTTGGATCCATCACGATCAAAACGATCGTCATCTGAGTGGACAGCTACTGGTGAACCTCATTCAAAGCACCTGAAAGCACAACAATCGGCAGGATAGGTTACGGCCTCGATATTTTGAGCATAGATATACAAAGTAGATATCTAACTCCCTCACTAATCGTCCCTGAAAAGTGAGGCATTTAATTGCAAAACTGACAAAATAGCCGCCGCGTTTTTCTCATAGAAAAATGAATACATCTACGTTTGAGTGATGATTTTGCCACGGATACAAATATTTCTATATCTGTGACTTTACTAAGCTTATCAATAGTAAATCAGATATCTAATGTAGAGAAATGGGTTGAATGAAGAGATTAATTGTTCGGCCATTCTGTTAACTTTTTCACCTCTTATTTATTTATTTCAATTTTTTCTACTGTGCAAATTACTGTTTGTAGATACGTTTCGTTCTTTAGTAAAAATTTTCTTTCACTAATGGGTTTTGATAATGAAGGACTTCATAATCAATATAATAAATTTTATTATTAATGTATACATAAATATTGAAATTATAATAAGACAGTAAATGACTTTACCAGTACCTAGGATGTTGAAATTCATTTTTATTGATTTGAAAACAATATCAACTTATTGTGCCAATACCTTTTCGACGTTGCATTAATTTTGTTGATTCTGTCCTAGCTGCCGCATATAGTCTGACCTTAAAGTATTCATTAGCAATAATTTTGATCATCTCTAATTTATGGCACCTCAAATCCGAATATTCTTGACATCTAGTAACTATGTTATTCAAGGCCAGTCTGTTTTTAACTGAAAATACTAATTGGTTATGTGATTTTGCATCAGAAACTTTGAAGTTCGAAGCAACCAATGTTCTTTCAGATTCGGAAACCACCTGAAACACATCCTTTGAAACATGGATCAAGCCACCTAAATTTTTTATATGAAAAAGATGAGTGTGTTCAACAGGCTCGAAAAATGATATACATTTGTATTGTCCACTAAACCTAACCTGCATTTGAAGCAATCCACGTTTTGCTTTATTTTCCGTACAATAAAGCCTGATATATAGAACAAAATGGTCTTCTTCAACATAATACTTGTACCACATGGAGGCACAAGATACTCATCTTCAATGTCACGATCAATGAGTTCCTCTTTTGAACATCTTTCAGTTCAATATCAAATTTTTTTTTCTCCATTTTAAATCAAAACTTTCGCTGGATCATTATCCACATATAAAGGCTATTTCCAACAGCAGATGCCTTTATCTCATTGTGCAACAAAATTTGTTGCAAAGCCCATCAGAACTGTTGAACGTTCGGATTATTGTTGAACCCATGGCGAGCCCGCACTTTTGAAAAAAAAAACGTTTCCAAATGATCTTGAGAAAACTATGAATCTTCGTGAAGAACAACATATTTTCTGAAGTCGGCCCTGCCATCGTCTAATAGTTCGGTAACTCACCGTTAGAACATTTATTTCCAGAAACATAAAGAACAAATACATTTATTTCCTTTGAACTGCGTTTCCCCTCAGGCCGAAATTGCAAAGAAAAAATTTTGTTTCATCAAGATAACGCACCGTGTCACGAGTCATCAAAACAATGGAAAAACTACATGAATTTGTCATTTTCGGCTCGATATTCGATAAATATTATAAAAATATTATAAAAATATTCGCTGTTGTACTGAAATAAGCGCATAAAATTGGGAAAATATTTCTTATGAAAAACTTGACAATTTCAACAATATTTTATCGTAACTGCAGGTAATGAGCATGATATTGGTCAAAAAAACAGTCTAAATTAGGATTACAAGGTGGTAGCGGATCAGTAAGTAGCCAAGAAGTGATTCTTCATTATATTTTTCTTTAAGGACTATGAAAGAATAAATCAAATCAATCTAATGCTCAAATTCATTGCAGTATTCAAGCATTCTTTGGGGTTTATGTACGTTATTTGTGTGCTTGACAATTTGTTGATGAACAACATATCCCCGACAATTCTTCTGTCCTCAAAACTAAGCATGTTGAAAACTTTGAGTCTCGAGTTCCACTTCTGAAGGTCAAAATATGCAGGAATTTTTGATGAATATTTTCCAGAAACCCATCAAATGTTTCAAAGTACACACAAAAGCAAAATTCAATCCGCTAAATACATATGCGTTTTAAAATGTTGTACGCGAAAACAATAAGTTCCAGAAGGAAACTTCACGATTCAAGTAAAAAAGACCTAATTATTCATTTCATTCCACAAACAAGGAACAATAGAAACTACCGATCTCACCCAATTTTTCACTTCCCCTCCATTCCCACCCTTCCCTAGAAAGTCACCCCTGAAAATCGGGGAAGAAAAGTGTGGACCAGATTAATTAAAATTCAAAGACATGAAAAATGCCTTTACACACTCGGTCTGCTGTACACGTACGAGAGCAGTCAACTTTCTTACATCCCAACCCTTGAAGACCCCCTCGCCCCTCCATCTTCCACCACCGACCCCCTTTGCCATTAATACTTCTTCTTCGCATTTTAATCGATTTCATTTGCGCATGTGAGCCTGTGGCTGCAAAAACTCCGGCAGAACCGAAGTTTATTTCTTTATCTTCAAGGAGTGGGGTGCGCTAAGATGATAATTATGAGGAAGGTGGATTGACCGTGCGATAAGAGATGGAGGATGTGGAGGGGGAAGGTTTTCTGACGATGTTGAGCTTATTTCGCTTATCTGGATTGATGGAGATATTTCTCAATGTTTTTAATCCTTAATGAGATTGATTGGGAGATAGATATAGAAAGAGGGATGACGTTCTTGATGAGGAAGGGTGCAAGCATTTCGCGGAGGCGAAACAACACCAGCAAGTTCAATCCAGAAAAATATTCTGAAGGAATGAAATTCGAAGATCGAGTATTGAAAGTCCTAAAATAAATAGAACTAAATAGTTAAAACAGGTGAGAATTGGAGGCCACGTCAGTGCGGTATTGATATTATTTCATGTGGGGTACATCAGGGGACAGTGCTAGAGCCTATTTTCCGCCTAATTTCCTTGAATGACCTGTTCATGTAAGAAACATTTGAAAATATAGCATTTGTCGCTGACGACACTGTAATATACTATAAGAGCAAATATAAGTACAGTCTGAAGCAAAACATTGAGAGAAATGAAGGAAACTCAAGGACTGATTTGTTAGCAGAGTGATTTCAATTTATTTCGATAAAACTATACCACTGCGTTAATTTTAACCATAGATTCTTGACGTTAAAAAAAAACAGTTTCTTCCTAAGTATAACATTTTTCCAAATTTGGCCCCGTTCAAAAGATATAGGGTTATGAAATTTCATAAAAAAATTGCATATTCACCTGTGATATTCAAACGATAAAATCAATTGAAATGATCTCTTGTAGAAAGTTTTTGATAACAGTCTTGCATATTTTGGCATCAATAGATTTATTCTATTTCAGTCAGTTTCTCATTAGTACTGTACAGATTGGTTAAATTGCATGAAAAACAAATATCACTTGAACTAAAGGTCCGTATCTTGTACTTCCTAGCATCATTAATCTTTTTTGAAGATAAAATCATTGGTCATCTTTTTTCCTAAATTGCCCCATTTTGGAGATATTTGAAGTTGAAAGGAATTTAATCTCTATAATCATTTGATGAAACATGAGTGATTGAATCATTTCTTAGAGGGAAAATAATGTTTTTAAGCAATTCAGCTTCAATAGTGGATGCTGTGGAAAGTAATTTTCATTCAAACTAAACTGGACTACAGGGGGGTATTTGCCCAATGTGGAAACATAAAATGCTTATAACTTTTTAACACAGCTGAATATGGAAAAACGGCATGGGAAAAAGTGTTTCCTGTAATCTCAAGAACCTACGGTTAAAATTAACGCAGTGGTCAAAGACTCACCCTGTATACTTACCGTTCAGCAGCAACCATCAGCCTTGGCGCAGTACTCTCTCAACATTCGGCAAGATCTGGTAATTAAACCTATACAAAGTTGAGTATCTGGAAATATGATAATCATCTTAGGTGGTACCATCACAGACTACTTAACAAAATAACGCCTATGTATTTTGTATTGACTTGAACAGATAGCAATGTTCCTGAATTACATATATAAAAAAAAATGTAACATAGCTTAGTCGAGTCACACTTAAAGGATTATTTGTTAGGAAGGAATATCGAAAATCTACTTGCATGCACTTGAAGTCACTCAAACGTGATTTCTAAGAGTACCTACAACTCAAAAGACCTGCAAGATAGCCGGGTGTTTTGCAGTATTCTCAGCTATTGGACATCACACAACTAAATGGATGGGATGTCAACCAAACAAGACTAAGTTTGAGGCCCCAAACCATCCATATGGGACTAGAAGAAGACATCACCATTGTGTACCGCTTTCTTCTAAGTCCATCTGATAGAGAAGCTGTCGTTATCTAGCTCTAAGTTTGTTCAATCGATTGTCTTATTGACTCCTGCAGTAAATTTCTGGGCTTTTTCTGTAGATCATTTAAAGATTTCAATAACGGGTTAGCCCCAAAATCCGTTCTCTATTCTTCAGTCTGTAGTACATTGAACTTTTCCAGTGTTATTTGGAGTCCACAATATGATATCACGAAATCAGACTCGAAAGGCTCTAAAATAAATTCATTCGATTTTTGCTTTAAAAATTAACGAAAATTTACGTGAACGAGAGTATGGGTGCACTCCGGTAAGCATACGGTATGCAAACATAAGAAATTAAAAGAATGAACAATGATTTAATTTTCTTTTTCAAAGTCATAAGTGGTTTTTATGATTCATCAGCTCTAACATCAGAGATTTCATATCAGGTTCTTCCTAGGAAAACTTGGAATAGGCATCTACTTGCATCCCCTACTTGTAACACAAATCTTGGTGAAAACTGTCCTGTAATTAGAAAGTGTTTTCTGTTTAATAATTCTTGGAGACTTCAATGTGTTCAGGATGAGTTTGTTTAAGTTCAAGGGAAAGTTGCGAAAAAAAGACTGAATAATTTAGATCATATGGAACTAATTTTATGTTTGTAATATGTAGATATGATTTAATTCTTACCTCTGATTAACTGTTATTTAAACTGTATCTGAACATTCATTAATTTTGTGTCATTTATATAAAGGTCTTTCAACAAGAACTTTGTTTTTTTAAAACAAAGTATCACGAAAAATGTTGATGACTATGATTCAAATTTTCATTGTATCACAAAAAAAAAGTATCTGACAAATGTCCACCACGACCACGCTGACAGAAGTAAAGTCTTTCATCGAAATTCTTGATCACTTTTTGGCAAAATGTCGGGTCTATTTCGGCTCTCACATCACAGATTTTGAGTCTTAGAGCTGCAATCGATTCGATTGGCTCCGTATAGACCCCGTCCTTAAGATAGCTCCGCAGAAAATAATCCAGTGGTGTTAAATCACACGATCTGACTGGCCATTTAACAGCTGAATTTCGTGAAATTGAGCTATCAGTAAATTTGGTGACAAGTGGCAAGGTCTTGTTGAAACCACATGTCGGTGATATCCATGTCATCAATGATAGGCCAAAATTGAGTGTTAACATCTCGCGATAGCGTGATCCATTGACCGTTATCGCATTTCCAGCCTCATCTTCGAAAAAGAACATCCCAATCACGCCTCCAAACCACTTAACGCGCCATACAGTGACACGTTGAGCATGCAAAGGCTTCTCAATAATCGTTCTAGAAATTTCAGAAGCCCAAATACGGCAATTTTGCTTGTTGGCGAACCCTGACAAGTAAAAATGGGCTTCGTCTGAAAAAATGATTTTTTCAGAAAAACTAGCGGGTTGTTGAAGAATGAATTGAGCGAATTCACAGCGATGTGAATGATCAGTCCGCTTCAATTCCAGCACTAGTTGAATCTTGTAAACCTTCAAAGCCGAATCTATATGAAAAATTCGCCATAAGGATAAGGATAGGGATAAGCTCAATTGTTGAGAACGTCGAGAAATTGACAAATTTAGATCTTTTTCAACACTGTGGCTCACAGCTGCAATGTTTTCAGTTGATCGCTCGATCGCGCGTTGGTGTGGGCACATTTTGTACCCAGATTGTCGACTCAAATTCATCGACCAAATTCCTAATAGTGGTCTCAGGAAATATTACAAAATTCACGGAATGTAATTTTAAGAAAACCACAATTTTCACTTTGGGTTTTAAGTATTTTGATGCAATTTCAGAGCGAAATTCAATTCATTGTACAATTGCCAAAGCATCTCCTACGAATATGTCAAATAACTGTCATTTATTAGTGGATACTATTGTGGGTAAATCCTGTTTGTATCCCAAATCACGAAATGAATAACTTTTTGATACAGCATTTGAAATATGCAACATTAATTGCAACTTGCCATGTCATTTATGATAGTTCGAAGTAAGCCTTCATTTTAGTAAACACTTGCACCAAATTCTGAATGCATTTTATGGTAATGATCATAATTGATGTAATACTATTCATATAGTTTCTGATTTTTTGAAGCAAATTTTGGTCTATATTATTTAGGGGACGAAGTTCAGGTTCCAAATGCAACCCTGCCCCATTAAGTAACGCGTTATCAATATCTAATTTTTCGGAGGGTCCCTAACGCTGAAAGTAAAACCGCAGTTTACACTTCATAATTTAAATACCGAGAAACGTGTAAACGAGTTTACCTAAACTTGAACGAATTAAATCTTGCAGAAACTCGCCGATGATAACTGAAAAGAGATATCATCTAATAGGGAATTAATGAACCAAAACTGCGGACTGTAATGTGGGGATATCAGAAGGTAATGTAGCGTCTAAGACTCTTGATATTCCCCCAGAAGAATAAATAATGCAAGCAAAAACTAATTACGAGGACTGTTTATTTAATCGAACATGAAACTGTATGACTGTTTTCATTAGGATACTCTCGACAAATTTCGAATTTTGAAATATTATAGACTCGTGCAACCTTCTCTTGATAATATATGAATATCTGTTGAATATAGATATTTTGAGGAAACACACGTCTTGTAATTGCAATCTCAAAAAAAAACTAATTTCCATAATACTTATACCTTTCAAGAAAATCACCCACGAAAGCTGATAAAGAAAGTAATATAATAGACTAAGAGTATTAAATCATTCGATGCGAATGCTCACAAGCATCGGCCAAATGTGAAATGAAAAGGAACACGAGCTATATAAAAGAAATAATTAATTAATTCCTTCCTTCAAGTTCGGCTATTTCGATGTTTCATTACCAATTTTCAAAGGGGTGATCGATAATAAACCTAAATATGCAATAATGGCGAAGGGTTTCTGATCCGATTAGCGAAATACAGCTCTCGTTATTTCGAATTGATGTTTGAAGAAATTTTTTTATTCGATATCTACCTTTCATGTTGGTGCAATGCTCTGAAATATTTATTTTTAGATATTTCATCAAATCAGATCCATTTCAGAGGCTTTTTTCATCTGGGCCTATTCCAAGATCGTATATAATAAAATAGAATGAGAATGGTATCTATCGCAAGGTAAGTAAAAACCATGTTTTTAAAAGTTAGATTGTACATAGGAATTAGTCAAACCTCGGCAAATTCACTTTTGAAAATAAATTAGGAACATTTAGTGAAAATTTTTAAATATATTCTATCTTCCTCAATAGCCTTGAAAACCAGAGATGATGTCTATTGTTCGATATAAGTTCCGTCATCTAAGGCTAAAGTTAGATTGGATGCGTATCAGTGCGTTTTTTCACTCGTACGTGCACTGACGGACACGCCGAAAAAATCAAACACATATAGTATATAACATTACTAGCAAGGTAAGAGGGTTTTTACTGGCGAATGGAGAATATAACTGACGAGCCGCAGGAGAGTCATTTACCTCCTTGTGCCAGTAAAACCCGTTACCTTGCGTGTATTGTTTTATATTTCATTTGTTTCTCATTTGTAAAAAGGTTAGATAAATTCCAAAAAAATCTCAATAGCGCAAATGTAGTAAGCGTTGCCACGAACATGTCTGTTTATTTTTCATTGTTATTATTATTTTTTTATGATTCAACATCAGATTATAAAATCACACAGGATTATTATTATTATTATTATTATTAGTACAATTAGAGTTGAGGATAACCTTTATAACTCACAATAAAAAAAAAATTATAATAGGCTCATGCATGTGAATTCGGAAAAAAAGGTAAGATTAAATTAAATTAATGAAATACTGTCCATATAAAAGAAAACTAAGTCCACCACTGAAAATGAAACACGCACTTCTAACTGGTCACAAGTATCTACCGGAGCTCCATGCATCCCATCTGTTTTTGAAGCTGTTGACACTAGGGGCGTTGACGACACTGTGAGGCAACATATTCCATACCCGAAATACCCTGTTGCTCAAGAAATTCTCTCTGCTTCTGGTGAAAAATCGTTCCCTACTCAGCTTGTATCCGTGTCCTCTTAGATTACCTCTGTTTAATGAAAATAGACCAGACATGTCAACACCGAAAAACCCCTTCAAAGCTCTAAACGTGGTCAGCATATCTCCCCTCATCCTACGACTTGAGAAAGTTTCCAATCCCATCATGGAGAGCCGAGTTTGGTAGTCAGGTCTTATGATACCAAATGGGATTCGAGTTGCTCTCCGTTGCACCTGCTCCAGCATATCTGCATCTTGAACAAAGATGGGATGCCATACTGGACCGGCGAATTCCAATATGGGGCGTATATACGTCTTGTAGAGCGATGTTAATGTTCGAAAATGGCAACGGTTGAAACATTTCTGAATGAGGTACAGAGACTTCTTAGCCTTATTCGTCACCCGCACTATATGCGATCTCCACAGCAAGTCAGAATCAATTGAAACTCCCAAATCAACATGTGATGTGCAAGATTCAATCGGATTTCCGTCCAAATAGTAGGTCATTTTAGGGTTGTTACTACCCAAATGCAGGACACGGCACTTAGAAAAATTCAGAGGCAACAGCCATTCCTCCGTCCACCTCTGAATGATATTACAGTCTTCCTGAAGGGTATCACGATTAGTATTGGGGTAGTTATAAAATTTCACATCATCAGCATAGAATGCACTCTCAGATGATATCAAACGAGGTAGATCACATACATAAACTAGAAAGAGCAGCGGCCCCAAGACGGAACCCTGAGGAACTCCACTACTCACAGATCTGAAGGAAGATCTTCCTGAACCGACTTTAACCGAATATGTGCGATCAGAAAGAAATGCATGGATCCACCGCAAAAGCATGCCTCGGATTCCATAATGTTCCAACCTATGAAGAAGTCGTCTGATTGGCACCCTATCAAACGCACACGAGAAATCTAAGTAAATTACATCGACGGGAGTTTTACTATCTAAAGCTGCAGTCCACGAACCAACGCTACTCAGAAGATTCGTTAAAACAGATCTGCCAGGTACAAAACCATGCTGTTCGGGCGGTATCACAGAAGTGTCCAACAGAAACTTTGCTAGTTCCGATGTAATCATCCTCTCTAAAATCTTGAGTACAGCAGATGTTAAGCTAATGGGTCTGTAGTTTTTAGGACTGTATTTATCACCTTTTTTGAAAATCGGGGTTACAGCGGACTGCGTCCATGCTTTCGGCAATATACCAGCTGACAGAGAAAATTCGTAGATTGTGGTCAATGGTGATGCTATCGCAGATGCACAACGTTTTAGAAATGTCGTAGTGATGCCATCGAGCCCAGGGGCCTTTCCCTCAACAAGACTTTTAAGGTGTTCAAGTACGAGTTCTTCGGTTACATTTATATTATTAATGCAAGCATGATTTCTGGGCTCGCTTATCTGAGGCATGGGGGTGTCAGGTTCGGTGGAAAACATCTTTTGAAAGGTGTCCGCAAAAGTTTCTGCGATAATTTTATGGTCGGACAACAAGATATCATCATCATTACGTAATACCGGAAGACTAACAGATGAATTTAAATGACTTCGTACATATTTGAAAAATTTCTTTTTACTTTTTGATTGTACCAATCTTTGTTCGAATGATTTCTTTGCATCTCGAATCGCTTCAGACAGTTGGTTGGAGTAGTCACGGTGGTTACGGAAGTCTTGAGACGATCTGCTACGTCTAAAACGTTGCCACAATTTTCGTTTAAGTCGACCCATTTTCAGAATCCTATCGTTGATCCAAGGTTTACTTGGATTATGTTTCACCACCCTCTCACATGTACAATCCGCTATCACCTCCTGAATCCTCTCACTGAAGACACCCCACATATCATCCAAATCATCGTTGCAGAATATCTCACTCCAGTTATACTCCCCAAAATTCGATTAACCTCATCATAATTTGTTATTTTCAGCCTTGTTTCCCGACTTTGTGGCTGGTCTGTCGATCTCAACTGAATCTTTGTTGAAAGAACTACGTGATCAGACTTTGCAACAGGTGACAGGTAATTCAGACCAGATACCAGATTAAGATCAGTAACGAGAATGAGATCGGGCGTAGTTGGAGACTGGCCCACCCTGAACCTAGTTGGCTCCTCTACGATTTGTTTAAAACTGCTTCGGTTTAGGATCTCGACGAAGGGTAAAGATGGAGAGCCTGGAGGTGGCATTCTCAAAAGAGGCCACTTACGACCACTTACTTAACTGAAAATGACGATTTTTATCTCGTGATACGTTGTGACCAATGAAAAGTGATGATTATAATAATAAATAGGTTGGATCTCGAATGTGAATGAAAATATTCAAAACTCAAAGAAAGATTGACTTTCATGAAATTTTCAAAACTTAATTAAGCTAGTAGCATACGTTTCGGGAATTGCTTTCTTCACAAAAATAATAATCCATGGGGATAAATGAGAGAGTTATATATCAGATAGGTCAATGTAGTGACACAAAACAAAAAGTACAGAAGTATGGTGATATTAGGGAAGTGTAAACGGTTCCAGCTGATAGCGATGTGGTTCTATAAAGAGAGTCATAATAACGATGAGTTGCAACCACTTCATAATTACATCTAGGGTTGAATAACTTTACCAAAATCAAGATGTTGATAACTCTTATATCGGCTTTTCCAATGGATACTTGACAACTTATTTTGTGAACGCACCCTTAGACCAATCATCGAACTGTCAACGTCAATTTATTCAGTAAAGTAAACATTTTCATTACGGTGAAGTGCACGAACGAACAACGTTTTCAAGTTATAAAAATTTACTACCGATATTCGGAGTCAGTGACCGCAACTTTAAGGCCCGTTTGCACCAACGCCCCTTAAAATGTCGCTTAGCTAAGTACCGCTTAAAGTTAAGTGTCGCTTAAATTCATCTCCAGTTGCACGACTGTCACTTAACAGAAACTTAACGAAGTGACGCTTAACTTTCTCAATCTAGTGACATTTCAGTATTTCATTTCTCCCTAGATCAATAGAGCGATTTCATTGGTTACACGCAATATTTGATGATCTGTGGTTAAAGAAGTTTTAAGTATTTAATATTTCTATTATTTCCAAGTCGTCATGAAATTCATTAAAGAAGTCCATTATACCTGTTAATAGCGTTGTTCGCAGTATATATTACAATTACGATTAATATTATTTTAGTCTCATCACATTTGTTCGAAAATCACAAAGAAATACTAGACAAATATTTGGAAAACCAAAAAAATCAAATTATTTTAGGTTAGAATCATAGATAAATACCAAAATAAATATACATTCACCTTTGATCTATGGGTAGAACCGCTCTTAAATAGTTAAGTGGCCATGAATGAGCACTTAAATTTGAGGCTCTCTTAAGGGATTTAAGTGCCGCTTAACAGTTGGTGCAACACAATTTAAGTTAAGGATTCATTTTAAGGGACGCTTAACGCTAAGTGCGGTTGGTGCAAACGGGCCTAAGAGCCCTAACTCCAATTTTCCGTCGTAATTTGCGTCCTAGTTGATAGGCAATGACAAGTTTGGTGCAAAAATTTGGGTCTACATATTCGCTGTTGGATGTTGTCGAGCCAGTGAGACAAAGGACCGGTCACAGTAACGAAAACATCGCTGCCTTTCGGGCCACCGTAGCCGACGACCCAAATCAGTCAATTCCACCGCGTTGTCAAGAATTGGGCATCCGTCAGACCGTCGAAATTTGCGTAAGGATCTTGGTTCACACCCATACAAGATCAAGCTGACTAGAGAATTGAAGCCGTTGAATTATTTGAATTTCTCCGATTGGGCTCTGAAAAAGCTGCGCCACGATCAAGATTTTCATCGAAAAATCATCTTCAGCGCTGAAGCTCATTTTTGGCTCAATGGCTTTGTCAATAAGCAAAATATGCGTTATTGGACAGGCAGCAATCCACACGTGATTCACGGGACTCGATTGCATCCCCAAAAATCACGGTTTGGTGCGGTCTTCACGCCGGCGGCATCATTGGATCGTATTTTTTCTTTGATGCCATCAGTCGTCACGTTACGGTCAGTGGCGATCGCTACCACGCCATGATAACGAATTTTTTTGGCCCCAATTGCAAGGTATTGGTTTATTGAAGCAGACATTTGATGAGCATGTAATTTCGAGAAACGGCCCAATCGATTGGCCGCCTCGTTCGTGCGATTTGCGCCTCTGGACTATTTTCTTTGGAGCTGCGACAAGTCACTGGTCTATGCCAACAAGCCGACTATATTGCAAGATCTCAGAGACAACATTGAACGCGAAATAGCGGCCGTTTTGGCTGAAATGTGTGGTCGAGTCATGGAAAATTGGGTCCAGAGAATTGACCGCTGCAAAATTGACCGTGGTGGCCATATGAACGAAGTGGACTTCCATTCATGAATGCTATGTTTGTACTTCAAGCCAAAAATAAAGTTTTTGAAATATCTCAAATGGTTTGTTTTTTATTTAGATTCAAAGTTGTGAAGTCCCTATTGGAAAACCCTTTAGTATTCCTCATTTGAATATAGCTCTAAGGTTCATTATATCTTTCCTTAAATCATTTTGATTATGTTAATTATTAATTATGTTAATTGATAGTTGGCTCTTCTGAAATTCCATAAATAATTAGTCATAACTGTCATGTGTTGAAAGTTCTCTTGTCTAACGACAGCCTTGATGATTTTGGAGTAAATTATGTATTTCAATCAGAAACATGATATGACCATATTGTCTGATAAACCCCTAATTCATAGCGTCCAATAACTTTAATTACAGTCAAGATGTAACGGTAATTGCAACTACGAAATGTTTGTATTCGAAACTTGTAATTGAACTCGTAACAGCGTCTGAAACTTACAATGTGACTAAACACCTCTCGATATATATCGAAGCTATCCGGCCACTGCTACCCCAGGTAAGCAACTAATACCAACCCCTTAGTTCGAACGATTTGATGGGGATAGTGCTTTAAAGTTGGCTGCATTGTTTAGCGACGTTGACCGCAGCTTCAAGAATAATGGGGTGGGCGCAGTGGGCAAGGGGGTGCAAGTCAAACCAAGACAAATGGCATTCGCGTCCAGGTTAATTCCTCTAGTTGTAGAACTATACGATATCTGGGATTCCTTAAAGTTCCAGCACCTCTTCTTGTCCGTAGGTGGGGAGGGTATGTCCACTCGATACAAATCCCGTTTGATTGGGAATCAGGACCGGGTTTGGACCAATTCGAATCGAAGGGATGGCCAACGAAATGTTACGGAATTCATTCGAAATTATAAATAATAATAAAAATTCGAATTTCTACAAGGTCACCTAAAACAAAAAGGAACATATTCCATATGAGAATTATTTCTTTTCAACATCTTATCACGCAGTTAAATCTTTAAACAATCATATAAACTGAATATGAATACCTGAAGAGGCCAAAGGCAAAAGTCGAAAACACATGTGGTGTTCTATTCCATTATTCGATTGATTTTTCCGAATTGTCTAGTATGAAAATATTCTCTGTTTAATTTTTCAGGAAATTGCATTTTCTGGAATAAAAATGTATGTATGTAAGATACAATATATCCCAATGTAAAATGAGGAATATGAAGAAAAAATTACACATATTCAGGAGCTCAGCTCCTACTTTAAAACATGTGTCACATCCATTCAATATAGATGAATTGTGGGCTCCAATCAAATCAACCAAATCTCGAAAAGCAGCACGTTTTGACGGAATTTATCCAGAATTCATCAAACATTTAGGAAAAAAGGCCTTGTCTTGGTTATTGTCTTTCTATAACAATATTCTGAATTCAGGAAACTTTCCTTCCGAATTTCGTAAGGCTAAAATAATAGGGATTTTGAAACGAGGAAAAAATCCTTGTGATCCAAGTAGTTATCGACCCATCAGTTCATTGAGCGTTCTTTTCAAGATATTAGGAGGGTTAATTCTTTTTAGAATTGAATCTTCTATAGAAAATGCTTTACAAAATTTCCAGGGAGGCTTTAGGAAAAATAGAAATTGTTCAGATCAAGTTCTCAGCCTTACAACTTTCAGAGAATCAGGCTTCAATGATAGATTGAAATCAGGAGCTGCTTTCTATATTTATCTTCGGCATATGACACTGTGTGGAAAGATGGATTAATTTTCAAACTCTATACCCATCTGAAATGTGGGAAAATGGTACGATTATTAGAAAATATGTTATCTGATGTTTTTATTGACAATAAAAGTAGCAATTTCAAAACATAGAAAAACGGCCTTCTGCAAGGATCAGTTTTAGCACCTTTACTTTTCAATTTATATATAAGTGATTTACCCACGACATCATCTCAAAAATTTGTTTATGCCGACGACATTGCTATTGCTTACCAACATTCGGATTTCCATACTCTGGAAAATATACTGTCATCTGATTTTGGAAATTTTAAAGAATTATTTTATTGGGTGTCGATTATGCCCAAATCCGAATACGTTTTCAACGTACTCGCTTACTGGGATTTGGAGAATAAATAGTTCGGGGTTTTCAGTTCTGATACATTTATGTTTTTCTCTCTTGAATCATATGGCAACATATTCAAGAAAATTGATCTATCGGTAAACAAGGCCTTTTTTTCGTCATCGTACCGGAATTTCGGAAGGACAAACAGTTGTGAAATAGTTAAATTGTATGTTTTCGGGGGACTGTCTTAATATGAACTGCACTATGATGTCAATTTGGACATCATATCAATGATCACGAAACGAAGCTGCCAATCAAGATATTTTCTATATTCCGAGATCTTAGAAATATTTTTTTTATTTTAATTGTAAACCTGTAGCTTCTTTCAATGACATGCTAGAACGCAAAAATTCGGGGAAGTTCCGAACATCAATTAGCTCGAAATATTTTCAAAATTTTATGGGGCTCATCTGAATATCTTATGAACTATCAAGTAATTAAGGAAAAGGGTCTGAAAAGTTTTTGGAAATTTTCTAGCGGGATGATTTCATGAAAATTCGGCAAATGTATTCGTTTCAACCCTATTCAAACACCTTGCAACTTCATCCAGATTTCTGATGCTCATAATGATGCGTTACCTTTCTAAAGATTGGACCAAATAATCATCTCAATCTCAATCGATTGAGACCATTTCAGCTCGATATGCGAAGATGACAGATGTTCACGCTCTTCTACTAATTCAATGGACATGCGCGTAATAATGAATTGCTGTTCGTTAGTATCATTGAAACTAGAGGATGGAAGAACGTTTTGATCTAATATCGAATAATTGCAACAAAATTTTAAAAAATATAAAAATATGATAATTGTTTTCGTTGCCGCTACAAAATGGCGTGCACGCCGGGTTTGATAAATCATGAATTATTGTAAAGTGATGAATATGGAGTATTATTGGGACAATAACCACCATTTCTTCCACATCTATATGGTCTACCAATAATAAACAAAATGAGTTTCAGAAATTCACTATGTCAACAATTGGCCAAACATTCAACACCACTTTTATATTGAGGGCAATGAAAGCACTGTTTACCAATGTTATGAACTGAATAGATTTTAGAATATTTATGCGTCTCAACAACATAACCAAAGTTGAATTTGCATATATTTCACTATTCTAAGTTAAGTCTCCCTTACTCCTACCCTGTCCACAGAGGACGTTCCTAGAACCGGACATCCGGGTATCTATAACCCGAATGCGTCTTCAGATATAAGTTGGTGATTATGAAATTCCTTATGACGACCACAAAGGTTAGCAGAAGTCCGTTATTGGCTATGTCCATTGGACATGTCTGTGAGCCTTTGATTTATGTCTAATCTACCCTGCTCTCCTCTTAATCGATGTCCGAGAAGTTCCTGTCTGTCCATTTGACTAAGAGGGCTATCTTGTCCCTTCAGATATTAATCCATGTGATTTTTAAGGAGGGAGATATTGAGAAATTGCCATCTAGGCTGCTTGTTATGGGCGATGTATGATTTCGGGGGATCTCTTGAATATTAATCTATTCCGCTTTCCTAATGATACTGCTTATTGATGAGATGGGTGCAATCTGGGTTCAGAACTGCTGGTATTACTGGAAAGTGTCGATTTTCTGAACTTTGACATATTGAATTTGAAGCAAGCATCTTTTAAGGCTATTAATCTTCAATTATAAAATACAACATTGCTTTAAAGAATTTTAAAAAAAAATATCAATAATAATACAGAGAGATTAATTTACACATAACTCAGACATACATTAATACGGAGTACACTCAGCAGGAGCTCTTTAAATAATTTTTTTTATAAATCATAGATAGCATGGCCAGTAAATTTGCTTACCTACTTCTTAATGTCAATATTTCAATTTAAGCACAATTCAGTTATTGACCTCAATTATACAAGGTATACCTCTATGAAAGTGAGTGTCGTAATACAAATATCTCGATAGGGATAATTTGTTGTGAACGAGCCTTCATATCCGAAGTCCCAAAATTTCATCCCAAGGAGGATCACATAATACAACTTCAAAGGGTAAGAAGGAGGGGGAACCAGCCATTCCTGCATCGCAATTAAAAGAAGCAGAAGCGGTCGGGATCTTTGAAGGAAGGAATTAGGAAAGAATCGGTCCCGGAGAATTTTAAAGGGTTGTCGGCCACCCCCTCGCAAGGGTGGTTTTTGCATGACAGCGAAAAGAAACGTTCCGTTTCCGTGGATAGAATTTCTCGAATCTATATCTATTATCTTGACTTGGGTTTCGTAACCCTCCAGGACCTGAATTGTAACCCTTTCGCTTGTCAGGGGCAAAGAAAATATTCTTGAATTCGTTATATGGGAGGACTGAAGGGTTGTTACTCGAAGAAGGGGTGGATTTTGCGTTTGATGAATGGACGTGCATTGTATCCGCATTCTTAAGTCGCTGGGAGCTGGCGGAGACAAGGGAAAATTGAATTTTTTTCATTATGTTCTGGAGTGTTTTCTACTATTGAATAAAATTTTTCAGTTATTCTTTCATATGTCACACTGGGATGAATTTTTTAACAAAATCATTGCTGGGAAAATTCTCGGGAACATTATTCAGATTGATACAATTTAAAAGATATTCAATGAGATTAAGAATCTGTCAAGTCGCTGACGTGGTCAAAAAAAAAATGTTGAAATGCAGTGACAAGTCAAGAGGTTTTGAACGCTTATTCTCTTTCTGGAAACGTAATAATTTTGATAATTTCTGATTATTAGGAAGGTTATTTTCAAAATGTCCATATATATATATATATACAGCTAAACCAATAACTCCACTGCTCTTTTCTATCTCAATGTTTTAAGGGTTTTCGTGGATCTATGAATATTAAAGGGCCAAGATTCTGGATACTGTTTTATTCTTTAGTCAACGTTTCGATCCTATTTTGGATATTCTTCAGGACTCTATAAAAGTGTTACAATGTTACAATAATCATCTTACACAAATCTAGACAAAAACTCACCGAATAGTTGAGGTTTTTTTAAAAGTAGTGTCATCAAGTGAGTAGTACAATTCAGTAAAACAATTCTCAGATAATAAGCACATCTTAACTATCGCCAATTAAAACAAACATTATAATCCAGCATAAAACTCTCATTCAAAAAGTGCATTACAATAATCTTCATCATGTTCAATGAAAAAAATCTCTAAGTAAACTTTTTTAGAGGGTAATCATCAGGCAATATTATTCATCTTTTGTTAGATCACGGTTATTTTAAAAGATCGATAGAATAATAATTTTTTTTTTTTTTTTCCGATTTTATGAGGAATCAACTTATATTAGCCATGACATTCATTTCATCGTATAACATTCAATTGTCTGCTCTCTGAACTTTCTGATTTATCGTATGCAATGAGATAAGAATATATATTACTTATATTTTCTATGTCTTTTTTTGAGTTCATTACGTTTTTGTCTTTTTTTATATGGTACATTTCCAAGAATGTTCTACTATTTGAGCTCTGTTTAAGCTCTAAAATAGCGGCTGATTCGTATGCCATGTTATGTATTGTCTTTCTGCAATGCTCTGCCAGAGCGCATTTCTTATTTGGGTTTTTTATATCAATTTTATGTTGTGATATTCTTTTTTTTTATTGTTGTGATGTCTGTCCTATATAATTTTTGTCACAAGACGAACAGGGATCTCTATATACCACACCACTCATCTTCATGTACAAGTACAAAAATAAGCTGCAATATATTTGAGGGACTTCTTTCTTCAAGAGTGGTCTTCCATTGATGGAGACAGAGACTTCTTCAAGTTGCCCACATCGAAACTGGAAATAAAAAGACAAAAGCAAAAAAAGAACTGAATAACAAAAATACGTATCATATTCATTTGAAATTTATAACCCATTCCAAGAAAGAATCGGAAACTTCATCAATGGCCCTAAAACTATCTTGAAATTTATATATGTGATAACTATTGATGAGATGGGATATTGTTTTTTCTGCTTCTCCACATTCACAACTTGCGCCTAGAACTGAGTTCCGTCTGAGTAGCATGCTATTGGTACGACCATGGCCTGTTCTCAAACCACTAAAAACTGTCCAAATTTTTCTTGGAAGATCAAAACCAGGAATTTTTCAGAAGGATCAAAAATGAGATTTTTATTGAACATTTTATAGGAGTTCCACTCCATCTACCATAATTCTTTATCGCTTATGTTCATATTGAATAATGTATTATATCAGAATGGTTTGCGTGAATTCAATCTTGGAATTTTATTTTGTGGAATGTATAAAATAATGGGAAATAAATTAGGGAAGGAATGATATTTGCTCCAAGAATTCAGAGATGCAGTCTGTCTGCGAATGTGGGGAGGGACAATATTAGACGAAACTGGTAACCAATGAACCGGTGTAGATTTTATGGTGCCAGTAATTATTCTCATAGATGTATTCTATTGTGCATCAATTTTTTGTGTGTGCACACTATTAAACCAAACAAAGTAACAATACTCAGCTGCAGAAAAGACTAGGGCTAGAGATGCTGAGCAAAGAGCGGAAGCATCATCACCCCAAGATGATCCAGCTAATTTCTGAAGAATATTATTCCTAGTTTTGAGTTTTATGCTCATATCATTTACATGAGCCTTGTAATTGGGGTGATGAATCTAATTTGACTCCTAAGTATTTTGGATTGAAATTATGTTCGATAGGACAATCATGGAAAGTTACAGCTAATTTCCTATATTTTTCATGATTATTGATTGAGATGGAAACAAGATACTTCTGTTTTGTTGGGATTTGGACATAATCGCCTCTCAATAAAATAATTCTTTAAAATTTCCAAATCAGATGACAGTATGTTTTCCAGAGTATGGAAATCCGAATGTTGGTAAGCAATAGCAATATCGTCGGCATAAACAAATTTCTGAGATGATGTCGTGGGTGAATCAATTAGATATTAATTGAATAAATAGTAAAGGAGCTAAAACTGATCCTTGAGAAAGACCATTTTCCAATGTTTTGAAATTGCTACTCTTATTGTCAATAAAAACACGAAACCTTCTATCAGATAACATATTTTCTAATAATCGTACCATTTTCCTACACTCTAGATGGGTATAGAGTTTGAAAATTAATCCATTTTTCCACACAGTGTCATATGCCGAAGATAAATCAATGAAAGCAGCTCCTGTTTTCAACCTATTATTGATACCTGATTCTATGAAAGTTGTAAGGCTGAGAACCTGATCTGAACAATTTCTATTTTTCCTAAAGAAATTTTGTAGAACATTTTCTATAGAAGATTCAATTCTAGGAATTCTAGGAATTAGAAAATGTTCATAATCTGGCGTTACCTTCGCCAGATGTAATGGTTGACTGATTAGGTTTCTTTTTCTTTTCATCTCTCGTGCTGACCAGGGGTGCTTTAAAAAAATTGAAATTAACGAATAAATACGGTAAAGAGTTCGCTGGACCCGCTAATAATCATCTATTTTTCATGAATAATACTTGTCTTTATATCAGAACAATTTATATTGAAACTGTTTGAACAATAACATATTCACGCAATTGCACATAGTATTATAAAATTTCATTAAACAACCCCACAGTTGCGTCCATACAACAATTTTATCATCTCATCAAGATTAGATTCGAGACTTAAAAATCTTTAAGAGAAAAACGAGTCTCTCATTAACGTTATATCCTATTGCAATTATATAAGGTCCGTAAGGAAATCTGAATACATTTTCCTGGAAAAGTCCACATTGGAAATTCCATCACAGAGTGCTTTTTCTTAATTGAAGTAATTATAAAATGGAACTTCAATCAGCAAGATATAGACGCGGGATGGAAATGGCGATAAACAAAGATAAGAGAGAACACATCGCCTCTAGAAAATCCCAGTCAGTCTTAAAGCGACCTTATATAGCTGGCAATTCACTCTTTAATTTATTCATTCATTTCGCCTTGCGATTCAGAGGGTTCTTAATCGTTTTCCTCGAATATGGCCGAAAATGACATAAATTCTAGAAACCGAACGTTTTTTGTTTTCGTAAGTTGAGGGATACATATTATTCAATCGCAAAGGATTATTTGGACAATGCTCTTTACTATATCTTTTCATTTAATCATGATATCATTCATCATTTCTAGATCCACCATTATTTTTAACTGTTCAAGCCTGACCTCTGTCGTCTCATGTGTCCATATTGATTATAGTGGGTATTTATCTGCTATGCCGGTTTGAAATGAGAGTTTTTTTGTGGAAATAAAACACTAATAATTAATGGAAAAGTAAAAACATTTCATTCAAAGCATTGGCCATTGTTTTCTACACATTATGACTACCTATCTGGCAATTTGTGGATACCACGCCAATAAAATTGTTCGTCTTTTGAAGAAACCAACCAGATACTCAATTTTCGACCTCCTCGTAGGAATCAAAGTGCTGCTCAGCGTGTCTCATTGATGAAAACAAATGGTAGTCGGAAGGAGCCAATTCTGGTGAATAAGGCGGGTTGGGTAGCAGCTCCCAGCCAAGTATTTTGATTCTATCCTGAACTGGTTTTGTTTTGTGTGCAGGTGCATTGTCATGGTTACGTCTTTACGAAAAACTACTAAACCGATCATCATGCAATTTGGTACATGTACTCTTGAAGGTATAAGAAGTAACATAGGAATCTTTTTATTGAAAAAAAATTTTTTTTACGAAAGATATGAGAATTGTTTCTCAAAAAATCGGTAAATTTCGCTACTTCAACGCCATCTAGCATTACAGTAATGGAGTTTCAACTCTGAACACTGTATTACCGACATGACGACAATATCTAATTTATACCACAGTACAGATACCAACCAGTAGTCGCACTCATGAAGTAATTACATATGTAGTTACTTTATGGTCGCACTCCGAGGATTCTCTTACACCAAGTCTAATTGGCGATTCTCGCAGGGATTCTAACCTCATATTTTGGTCCTTGTTCATTGTTTTCATCAATAATTCTAAGATGTCTGGAATAATGTCATTATTATTATTTTAGACATCTTAAATAATTCCTTCATATAATTAATTCGTTTAATATTTAGAAGAATATAATTTTTTTGAGATCTATTTAAAATTCAAAGAAGAAGTTGAAGAAAAAAATACAACCTAACCTATAATTCAGTGGAATTTCTTTGAGTCAAACTCTACCATGAACCAGCAAAGCTCATTTATTTAATCATTTATTTTCATTCCACTAAGTATTCTGTTTCAATTTTGTGTTATTTTCAAATTAATTCCAAAATGATTCACAATTGTAGCGTATACAACTGCAAAATCAATAGTTTCAATAATCCCAAACTTTCTTTTTCTCAATACCATTAAACACCGACAGGTGAGTGATGCATATAGTATAGTAGAAAATGTTGTTCACTAAAAGCTCCGTCATTTGAGTAGTGCTTCATTCAATTAGTTATGCTTAATTGAGATATCAGGAAACAATGGAATTTCAGGAGGTTTACGCCTACTATCGTCGTTTCTTTATGATTAGTTGAGATATCAGTAACCAATGGAATTTTAGCAAATTTACGCCCACAGCAGGATTAGTATAGTCGTCATTTCTTTACGATTAGTTGAGACATCAGGAACCAATGGAATTCCAGGAGGTTTACGCCTACTGCATGCGTATGCAGAAGAGTGAAATTTTTTTAGATGAATATTTGAGTATGTATCTATATGATATTCAATTTTATAAATAGAAATAACAATAATATAAAATATATATATATATAACAATAATTCAATAGGTCTTTTATTTTTTTCCCACCATAATGAGGGAACCCTTTCTAGAGAACACTCAGCATATTTAGCGCAGGGGAGTATTTATGGAGGGTGTACTGGGGGTAATTAAACCTACCCCCAGGAAAGAGTTTTTCACGCTTAATCTTCGAATGGAAACGATCTAAACCATCCCCCCGTTTCCCCACTTTTCACTCAAGATCAGTTCAGGTCCCTCGCTAAAACTTGCCACCAACTCTAGAATTCCATAATCAAATTCCTCTTTTCATAAATTGAATATAGTAAACAATAGTATCAGTTCAGACTAAATCATCAGAGAATTCATTGAAAAAGATTGTTAGAAACAATGCAATATAAAAAGAAAGTTATATTTCATGGACTCGAAGATTAATGTTTCAGTGAAATTTAAGTATTGAGGATTTTATATTAAACACATTCGATGCTTTCAACCACCAACTACTTATTTTTCTATATAATACCTACTCCTCAACTCAATATTCGTATATAAAAAATTGAATGAGTCATTTCACTTACAAACCTAAGGTACCTATGATTTTTAACACATTTCAAAAAGTTTCAGAGGCTGTTCCTGAGTAAACTATTGAGTAAATTTCATCACTAATTACTGTTTCTTTCAAAGTGATATTAAAACCACAATAAAACAATATATCTTTTATTGAATGCGTTCTGTTAGTCCGTTAAAACCATCTTTTGAATGTTGCTTCTGATAGAGCATGATCACCATATACTTCGACAAGGATTCGATGCGACTCTGCAGCACATTTCTTCAAATAAAAACAAAAAATTAGTGCTTTCCGCAAATCACCAATTTCTGGTACAAAATTCGACATTTTTAACACGATGAAAAAATATGATGTTGTCTGTTCAATGACTTGATGTATATTTAATATATTTCACAGATGTCATAGCAAACAAACAACAAAAAAGGCTCGTTCACAACAAATGTTCACCTTCGAGACATTTGTATCTTGACGCTCACTTCATACCGGTATATCTGGTAGGTAAATATCGATACTACAGGGTCCTGCAATATCGCATTAATCTGCTAGAGGTTTCAAACCTTAGACTTTATAAGAATAAGCCCTTTTATTTATATTGAGAAGTGTGGCATCTGAAACTTAGAGCTGGTCAACTGTGACCTATTGTACTGGTCCACTGGGGTCATAAACAAATTCTCCTGTTGCCAAACTGAGCAGATAGTAGGTTTCTCTTTTTCTTCAAGTGCCTATTCGTTTCGAATATTGGCATCCTAGGTATGACCAACGTCATAGTTATATGTTATAACTGTAGAAACCTTGGTATAATTTTTTATTGCAGGCTGAGATTTGTTGAACATATAACGCTACTGATAAGGAAGTCGTTACGCATCTATACAAGTATCGGCGTATTTTGCGTTTCAGTTCTCGCAAATACCTCGTACTGTCGTCCTTTAGTTATCCATGCTTAGATTCCATCACCAGGTGCAGATTGTAAGGTCCAAAATACATGTCGTTTCATTTTTGATCTGCGAAAATTTCATACAATTTCAGGTAAAATAAAACAACTTGATTGGTTGAAACTTGATGGCTTATTCATGTTGCGGTTGGCAGCTTTGGTCCATAGGATTTTGTCATCGTCTGTTCCTTCATATCTGCTCAAAAAGTTAGTATTTCGAGGTGATGTCCATGGTGTATCTGTGAGACATAGAGATAGACTTATGTTGCCAAGGATTAGGTCTGCCGTATTTCAGCGATCCTTCATATATCACGCGGTGATATGTGATCCTTTTTAGATATTATTCTGTAAGTGGTCTAAGGAAACATTTGAGACTCTTGCTATTACGCCAAAATTGTTAATTTGCTCACATAAGTGAAAATATCTTGTTCTATAATAGAAGTTTTTTTTTGTTCATGAAATTTTTTTTCTCTCCACTGGTTGTTATGTATGTTATACAATTTGTTTTTGTAGTTTTTGTGAATATTGAGGTTGAGTGGAAAAGCGTAAGCTACACTTCGCCTTTTGATGGTATTGTATTAAATACTTAATAAAAGTCCTTTTTATTATTATTATAGGAAGAAAATTCAAGGAAGCAGCATTTACGAATGCCTCTGGTCATCCTTCCATTGGGATTCCAGAAGTTTGGTGACCGATTGTTCGAAGTAACTTAAATAAGATCTTAAAACACAGATTTTTATCTAGTCTCAGAGTTCTGTAAATCTTGACACTAAATGAAAATTGAAACGTAATCAAATATTCTCATCTTTTTGAAATGCTAATTTTTTACCTTGAAATATAGATGATGTGTGTCGAAACTTCGGTAACAAAAACAAAGAGAGATGGTGGTTAACGCCCAAATTTAAATTCCATCATCAAAAATTCCTCGTCAACATTAAACAAATGATGCTTAGCTCTACCTAAATCATTTATTGGAAAAACAATATACAAAACTTTCCGACATAACATAGATATATTTTCTTGACTGTCTCCACGAACGTCCACCTTAATCCCTCTGCGAATAATTAAAAAGCAGAAGTAAGATGCTCAAAGTGTGTCAAATTATTTTTTAATTCAACAGAAAGCGGCAGCATACGTAAATTAGGAATAAAATTAAAAAACATTATAATCCGTCTTCGGAATCTTATTACGAATTCATGCAGACCGAAGAGTGGAGCAAAGAATGAAAGGAATAAAAAAGTCAGTAGACAAGAAGAAAATGTGAAGTACATTAAAAATTAATTAATACCCGGGATGAGTCTCAGATTTTTACATCTCCGGCAGTTGATTCTTCTTCCCTAAGATATTGCCAGACTCGTTTCTACATGAGAAACTCAAATTACTGGCCGGGGGTTCGGTTTGTGTTTTTTCGTTCGCTTCTCCTGCCTAATGAAGTTTTCCAAATTAGAAGTGGAACGAGCATTGAAGCGCTGGCCATCTACATTTTCAACTTCGCATCGTTAAAGAAATTCCTGAACAGATTTTTCACTAATTTCAGACTGACGTTAGGTCGTAGACCGTAGACAAAAGGCTCCCTGAGGAAAAGTACAGTCAAGTGGTGTTATGAACTGAAAAAAGAGATTTTGATTATACTAATTATCTCACTTTTATCTTCTGTACCGAATAGTGATAACTTTTGATTCTACAGGGTGCGTCATATGTGTACCGAGTTTCGGTGGGGGTATACAATACAATGAAAAAATAAAGAATAGAAGAAGGTTAAGAACTTTAGTTATTTATTATGTATTAAAAAGAAGAATACACTTTTTCTCGGAAAGAGCCGCATTTTTGGTATGTTGATTGTTATAAAGAGAGAAACATATGGTCAAAAATGCAGGTGTTAAAATTTTCAAGAACATTGAGAATGAGAAGGTTTGGTGAGAAAAAGTTTCAAACAGAAGTTCTAGAGCGGAAAATTCTAGTCCAAATTATGTACTTTATCGTTCTCGAAAGTGAATTTGTAGACTGATAAACAGCGTATTTCTTTAGTAGCGCAATACCAACGAATTTTAAAATCGGCCCTCGGTGAAATGACTTCCTGAACGCTGAACCAAACATCTGGCAGATATTTGCCAGATTTGGACTCTCGTCTCGTTTTGTATTGCATTTATTACATCGAACCCTAGCATAAAATGTTGAGTTGGTTGGAAACGGACAGTTTGGGTAAATAGTTCAGTCAATCTGTCGAAAAATAAATCGTTTTCACGGTATAATTACCCGCTCGATGAAATTTGGTACACTTGTTGAAAATGATGTAACTAAGCTACCTTTGCGATGGCCTCGCTGAAATGTTAGCGGTTTTTTGAAAAACTCAAAAAAACTTAAAAATAAGTAAAAAAATGCATTTTTCTCGAATTGTATCCATCGTAAAGAAAGTTTTATTGAACAAAAAATGTAGAGGACGTTGCGATCTACATTTTTTGTCATTGGTGCAATGCTGCTCGACTAAAAGTGCACAAAGTAGGTGGCGCTAAAGTATCAAAAAAAGGGTTTTTCATGTTTTTCGCCCTGAAATGTTGTTTTAATGCAAAAGTTTAAATGTAAGAGTTGTTCCTTACATTATTATCAACAACTTTGATTTAAACATTATTTTTGTACAACTTACCATTTTGAAGCTGCAGCTTGCAGAAGAATGAAAAATCCAAATATACTGTTGTACGCAGTATGAGTACACATCGGTAGTGCACGTTTAAATCAAGATTTTATTAATTTAATTTTTCTTAGCAATTAAACTTCAATAAATAAAATTTTAATTTGTTTTTGACAAGTATTATCCATTATTTGATTTTTTGAGTCGCATTCTGTTAGGAATTATTTTGTTGAACTCTCAATGTTATTAACAAAGACAATTTTTAATGTTTTTCAGTTTTGTTTTTCATTTTTTTAAAAATGTCATCAATTAAACAGATTTTTGAAGAGGTTTTGACATCTACATTTTCAACTTCGCATCGTTAAAGAAATTCCTGAACAGATTTTTCACTAATTTCAGACTGACGTTAGGTCGTAGACCGTAGACAAAAGGCTCCCTGAGGAAAAGTACAGTCAAGTGGTGTTATGAACTGAAAAAGAGATTTTGATTATACTAATTATCTCACTTTTATCTTCTGTACCGAATAGTGATAACTTTTGATTCTACAGGGTGCGTCATATGTGTACCGAGTTTCTGGTGGGGGGTATACAATACAATGAACAAATAAAGAATAATGTCAGGTTAAGAACTTTAGTTATTTATTATGTATTAGAAAGAAGAATACAAACAGGTATTCCAACTTGATACACTGAACACAACTAAAAAAAAAAGGGAAAAACTTGATCATCATACAATCTCGGCAATATATAAACCTTATCTATTCTACATACAGATCCCTTTCGGCAGATAGAGCCGGCCGTTCGGACGCATTAGTCCAGTAAAGGAAGGCTGAAATCACTTTTTCTCGGAAAGAGCCGCATTTTTGATATGTTGATTGTTATAATGAGAGAAACATATGGTTAAAAATGCAGGTGTTAAAACTTTCAGGAACATTGAAAAATTCTTGAAAATATAGAAAAAAAAACGGGTTTTCTGAAATTTTCGCGAATGAGAAGGTTTAATGAGAAAAAGTTTCAAACAAAAGTTCTAGAGCGGAAAATTCTAGTCCAAATTATGTACTTTATCGTTCTCGAAAGTGAATTTGTATACTGATAAACAGCGTATTTCTTTAGTAGCGCAATACCAACGAATTTTAAAATTGGCCCTCGATGAACGCTGAACCAAACATCTGGCAGATATTTGCCAGATTTGGACTCTCGTCTCGTTTTGTATTGCATTTATTACATCAAACCCTAGCATATAATGTTGAGTTGGTTGGAAACGGACAGTTTGGGTAAAACGATGTTCGGTTTTCTAATCTGAAGGCTAGAAGTAATATGAAAAATAGAAAAGTCAAAAATTGGATAAATTTTAAAAGGGAAATTTTGGAATTTGACGAAATTGAAATTCAAATTTTATTAATTCAAAAACTAATATAGTTTTCAGCCGCAATTATGAACAAATTCCTAGCTGAATTTCCTTAAGATGCATACGATATAATAATAATAATTTAGACGTAGGTAGGTATGTTTCTGATAGTAAAATAATAGTAATTCTTCGAAGGAAAGAAATTTATTCAGAGTAATGGGACAAAAAAGTTGAAATATAAAACTCTAGTGATTATTTGAAGAGCAATAGCGTTATTGAATAATAATTAAAGTTTTTGCATCGAATAATATCAGGAAAAACAGTTTTTTCATTTTTACTAATAATTCTTCAATTAAATGCATCAACATCATCTCCCTCAGCGTCATCTAGATCCCATTCGTCTTCATCGACATCACAGTTCATTTCTATCCAGTTTATCAGCGAGAAGTATCACATTTTCCATTACAGCTGCAGAATACCTTAAACAAATGTGAATTAATAAAAACAAGAATAAGAGTGAATTTCTGAAATTTCTGAAACTAATAAAACTAGGGTGTGAATGAATTTGAGACTCACATTTTTCAATAATTCCTGTAGAGCTACTGCTTTGGTCATCATTTTGAGAAGTAGCATACAGTGTGATCTATGCCAACCCCAATGTTCAGGTTTCAACGACGGACGTCCTAGCCAAACCTGAAGTTGATAATAAACTTGTCTGGTATGTTCAATTAATGCTGACTCTGTTGGAGGAAGCATTACTAGGGGTGATGTTTTCCTGGTTCATAAAACTGGGGTTGTGGATATTTTATATCTCAGTTCGTCGATGCTCAAATTTTCCCCACTTATGTTGTACAGATATCTCACTATTATTTCCGCAATAGGATGAATCTCTCTAATACTTTTATCTTCCTGATAGAAAATCTGCACTGATTCCTGAAGATAGGGATTTCTCTGTAGTAAACGTATCATTGTCTTCTTTCCTTCTTTATTTATTTCCTTTATATTTATTCCCAATATTTGACAAAATTTGTTTTGGGTCATTGTTACCATTTTGTCTTCATCAATTTGTACATTAGGGGCAACAACTTTTTCTTTTCGGCGGAATCGTTCATACGATTTATGATTTATGATTTCATCCAAATAACCGTCAAATACAATTTAACAATTCGGTCCAAATTTTTTCAATATGAAGGATCTATATATGTATTTCTAAGACATTTACAAATCTCTTAGTGTGAGGCCATACAACTTGGTGTATTAACCATCCACCATCTATAACATATATCATACCAGTAAGCAGAGATTGTGATTGAAGATGTGTTGAGAATAATTTATAGAGGTCAGACTTAACAGTTTTTCTCATTAATCCATATTCGTCGAAGAGAGATATTGGATATGGCGACAATTCGTAAGAAATTGCGATACTCAAGTTTGACCGTGTATTCTTCATCTGAAAGTCGAACCCAATCGATTGAGACCCTTTTTTGCCCGATAATCTGGAAAAATCAATAAAAACAAACAAGCGGATCATCAACATATCTATATGCTCGAAATTTTATCCTGGTGACATTCACCACTAAGAAGTTATGCAGAGTAATTCTTTTCACTTAATCAACTTTGGAAGGATCTTCCTTGATATGCATTTTAGGAAGTGAGTACATCCATCAAAATATACTTATTTCTTTTTCGTCGCCCACTGAAAACTCGGTACATATATTTGTTTCACCTGTGACTTGTAGATATATATATATATATGTCTTCTAGGATGCATTGAGTTGTTTCTCTTAAATTAAATAAGGGAGTGCCCTCTAGTTGTTCGTTCTAGAAACATAACCTTCATACACAACTGATTTCTACACTCTAACAGTAAGTTGAGTATAAATCTACTCAATGCAATAAGTGAATGTAATCCATGGAGTTGAAAAAAATGTCCATCTCTTCTTAGAATATGTTTGCAGCGTAAGCATTTGTGGTTATTGCAATCATAGATGTGCAATATCAATTTTTCTTTTAGTTGAAATATAGGCGATTTTAAAAGTTTTTTTAGTGAGCAATTATCGATCTTTTTTCGGTGTTAAAGAAAAAAATTATGAGCAGATTTATGCTAGATTTCTGCTACTCTGGACCTTTGAAAATGTCCTTTATTGCATGCGGTGATCCTGGTATTTCATAAAATGAATAAAATTTGCCTGCCCAGCTATTCACAAGAAATTATATCTCCTGAAATGAACGATTCTACAGATTAAAGAACAATGTGTATTAAATGAGCTCAGAGCTCCAGTTATTCAGCAGTTAGCAGTTGTAATAATGAACGTGGTAGTAGTAATAGGGGAAGTGGTGAAAGCAAAAGCATCGACTTGATGTAATATCTCCATATTGCGGTAGGCCTTCCCACACTTTGCCTTCTCAATGCTAGGCTTCAAACCTTAGCTACATTTATAGACCTATCAGCATCTAATGACACCCTATGGAAGAAGGGGATTGCTCTGTAGGCTTCCCACAAGGATAATCCAACTGATATCGAACATGATAGGTGATCGATTGTTTAAGGTTTTAATGGGTACTGAGATCTTCTCCCCAAAAAAAAACTTGCCAAGGGTTAAGTGCTCGCTGGCCCAGAAGCAAGGTCGAATCAGTTCGGCCAGGCATAAAATCGCTGTTGCAAACAAGAAGTACCTCAATCAAACTATCTGAAGTAACACCAGACCTACAGGCAATGAAAAGATAGTTCTGCAAATGGAGATTTCAGTCGAAAACAGAGGGCATCAGAAAAGAACTCAAAATACTTCATAAAGTAACCAAACTAACCCACAGCAAAGCACCAAAATACATTGGAGTGATACCCGACAGTCCATTATAACACAAGGAACACCTAACTAAACAGCAGTAAGCCTAAAATCAAGAAAGTCACAATACAGGCACTATGTGGCACCACTTGAGAATTAGAATTCATACTGCGCAGCTTTCATCTGATCTTGTCTTCCCATCTACTGAATACTATGCTCCAGTTTGGCTTAACAGTCTTAATAGTGCATCAAGGATAAAGCCATGCTACAAAAAACGTGAGAGTAAAAGAAGATCGTGGTAAATATAAATATGCGAACACTTCAGCATAGGTATTGAAGACTCTAACCAGAATAGTCTCTGCGTCAGAATCCCACAGACCGAAACAGTCAAAACAGTTTCAGCTAACCAAAGAATGGATCCAAGAGTGGGCTGCTCAACAAAGCTGACAATATGCCCTGAATTACCCGGAAACCCCCAGAGTTTGACCTTGCAGTGCTGCGTGTTCGTGTGATACTCTTAACTCACTAAAACTTCCACCTCATTTATCAATATATAAAACTGTCTGTTGTTCTGTATGCTGGGTGGTACTTTCATTCAAAGCGACAGGTATCCAGGGCGTCCTCGATGCTTACTCTTCTCACTTGGAAGGTGGAGATGTGAGGAAGAGTTGAAACCGATTAGGTCCCAAGCTCCGTAACCTCACGAAGCACTCGAGTTCCGTATTCTCTTAGCTCTGGTTACTATCTGGCCACGTATAAACCCCTCGGAAGGCCTTGATGACTCAGTACTAAACAAGGTAAAACTACAGTATCAATATTCTTAAGACCCTGATAGCTCGGCCATTCAGGTAGAAAGTAGCAGTTTCTATTGCACATTAATGTTACTCCATGGAGCTTTCCTGTTGCCTGGTCCAGGAGTTCGGACTCGAGAGGCCAAGTGGGTCATAGTTTTCCTGATTTCACTACTACTATCCTCCTCAGATCTATGCCACGTCCAGTTATACCAAAATGATCGCGATAATCTTCAAACTATGATTTATCCACAATCCAAACTACACAATCCATGTGCTGGTAGGGAACCCAGTCCAGAAGTATCGTTATGAACTGTACCTCTAAACTTAAATAAAACGTAATATATTTTATGCTGTAGGCATTGTTCTGTAGGTAAGTTAACTACCGACTTGAGGAGGTTAGGTTTAGACAGGTGAAATTCTGACATCTGTCACCTGCTTCGTTGTTTATGTGTCAAAATATTGCGCTCAGCTGTGTTATATTTATTTGCCACGATGGCTTCGCCTCCGTCACCCAAAGATAAAATTTTAAATAACCTGAGTAATGGTTTGAAAAATACCAAAATTACAAGCATGTCTCCAAAGAAGGAAGTAAGAAATGAAACAATCATCATTAAAACATCCACTCTTATAAGTTTTTTAATTCCCAGCAAAATAATATCGGCGAAATAGCTATAGAAGCATCAGAAATTGTAAGTAGGCTCGAACAAATTGCTGAAGGAGTTCCAATACCTGAAAGTGCATATAGTCAACCAACAGTTTTTCTCGGGTTAGACCATAAAAATGTAGAAGAAATTATGGATATAATTCATGGACTTATGAGTGTAGATGAAGATGGTGACCCCTTACAATTTCCTCCTTTAGACGTAGTTACTAAGTTAGTTATAGTCTGTCATAGTTTGGCTGCATATTGTGGGGGTTTAGAAAGAGGAATATTACAAAAATTAAGCACAAGGTTCACCACAGATACCACACGCTGGATAAGTCATATGTGTGGGTGAGTTTTATGATTATTTCATTACATCTGAAATTCATAGTGATATTCCGCAGGTTTTTGGATTCTTCTGCATTTTACCATGAAGATCAGCTGGAGGGTCTTGTGAGGGTTACAAAGATGATGTTACATTATAAATACCCTAGGTATTTAGAAGATGGGTCATTAGCTCTCACAAATTCACTGCCTATGATCTACAGCAGTGTTTCAAGTCCTCTCGGAGTTGTACAACATCTCTGTAGACAGTTAGGATTGCCTTTAGCCTGTGTTAGGCCTGTTCCCGTGAACACACTTTTCGGTAAATTTTTATAACAACATATAAGCATGATTCTTATTAAATAAATTCGCAGGTTCTCAGTATACAATGGACGTGGCAGCTTTACAAAAAATGCTCCAAGAAGATGTTGCTACTGGGAAAACCCCATTGATTGTTATGGCTGAAGCTGGTACCTTCATAACTGGTCATGTAGATAATATAAATAGGATTCAGGAACTCTGTAAAGCTCATGATATATGGTTACATCTTAGGGGACATAGTTTGGCCACATTTTTTCTACCAAATTTGTCTACAAAGAATGGCCAGGTACAATACAAATTTTGAATTATTTTAATGTTATATCATGTGTTTTCTTAGAAGTTTGTTTAATGGCGGAATTTTCTTTGTAGAGTTTGATTTAAAAATATTCAGCACCATTAATATAATGAAAAACATTTTTTTTGTTGAGTATTCATAAAAATTTTTCAGATGCAGCCAATAGCAGACAGTTTCACATTAACATTTGGAAGTTGGTTTGGAATTCCAGGTATTCCAATGGTTGTATCCTTTTCAAATATAGTAATCGCAGGAATATTTGTCCACATTTAAAACCGTCAAAGATATCTACTGAAACATTAGTGATAACATGAAGGTCAGATTATGAAAATAGTCCTTGAAGCCTCCATAAACTGTTTAGAATTACAGGAAGTACAAAATTCAATTTTTCTAATCTTTATTACTTCATTTCATAAGTTCTTTCAATTCTGACTTTTTATGGGAGTTGAATATTTACAAAAAGTTTCTTTGTGCTTTTTTCTAAGCAGTTTGCTGTGAAAACGGTATAAGATGTGTACCAGAACATTGGTTATTTGAGTATGCAATTGCAATAACCCAAACAAGTCATTTTATGCCTATGTTATGTGAATTTTGTTTTTCTTAACAGCAATTTAGACATTATATCGAGTTAAAGATAGCCCAGTGATGAATAGAACAAAGCAAGTAGGTACTAATAGAGAAAGCACTCTTCCTTTGTTAGCTGGCTTGAACACAGATCACCAGGGAAGAAGAATAATCTCTTTACCCCTGTGGGCCTGTCTTCAGAGGTTAGGTCAGGAAGGTGTACAAGCAAGAATCCGAGATAATTTTTTAGCTACTGAATATTTGTGGTTGGCATTGGATGCTTTTAGAAACATTCGACTTTTGGTGAGTTGAATTCTATTTGATGAAGTTGCATTATCAAACTTTTAAACTCAATGATAATATAAGAATTCGCTACAGAAAATTGATGTATTTTGAGAAAAGTTTCTGAAATTAAATTTTCTCAACCCAATACTCAGGGTTGTCGACTATTTCAATAGTTTTAACCATTCTTGAAGTAACAAGGAACTTCTTTCCTGTTCCATTTTTGCAATTCGAATCCATTTTGAAGCTTTTTAGACTTTCTAATTTGGCTTATAAATCCCTGGAACCAAGTTCAGTTTAGGTAGAAATGATATTCTTGCTTCTGTCAATTTAATTAAGCTAGAATATGGCTGTCATATATTATCTTTTGCTACTGATGGCAACACTGATTATATTCTATAGTTTAGTTTTTAGAGAGGTTAGGTAGAAGGCAGCTAGCTAGATAAGTTGATAAGCCACGCTTGTTTTAGCTCTCTTGAGATTCTTGTTAATTATAAACTTTAGATTCTTGAATATTAAAAATATTTAAAAGTAAACACTGGACTAATTGATTAACAACAAATTAATGGCAGCACTGAAGAAGTCTGTGCTCAAAATGATTTTAATAAGGAGATTAATTCAGGAAACTATTTTTCAGGATCTCAAGAAACTATGGTTAAATTTACTGTAGTAGTCAAAAACTCACCCTGTATAATGATAGGTTTAATAATGGGGATAAATTAATGTGATGAAAAAAAAATACACATGGTTTAATGAAGTTTTAACTTTTTTTAGTCCATTTTCATTACTTGAAGCTGAAATTTCTTTATTACCGATAAAAAATAATTAACCGAATACCATCATGAAATATTCATTCTTTCCATTTCCAGAGCCCTCGGCCAGGAGGTGAAGGGGCAAATTACACAATTGCTCATTTATTGAATGAACCTGCATCAATTCAAGTAAGACCTAAAAATAGTTGAAAGATTGCTTTTGAATCCGATATCTTCGTAGGTTCTTTTTGATTCTACGGCAACTTCAGTAGTCTTCCAATTTACACCAGAATGGTCTGAGAGTGAAATATTTGCCAAAGTGCCTCCTTATTACGACAAATTGAATTCATGGTTAGGACAGATTTTGCATCAGGATGCTCCTCAGGTGAGTTTGAATCTGATATGTCCATATGGAAGTATAAGCAGTTGAAAAATATGTAATGTGGAGTGGGTTGTCTAAACTTTGTAATTTGTATTATTGGTTATTTTAATTCGTAAAGAAGACCAAAGCTACTTGACCAAACGTCAGTGCCTTTCAACAACCAATTTAAATTCCAGAAGTGAGATGACCCCTCTTCAAAATAATGATTTTCGAAATATTAATCAACTATTGGGTGTTTCTTTAGAGAGATGGAACTTTCACTAGGTATAAAATTTTGACAGAAGGTGAATTCATGTTGTTTCAACATTTCTTTTCAGTAAGAATTGGTAAATAATGTAGGAAAGTCTCAATTTGTTCACAAATTGTTGAAATTTATTTTTAAAATCAGTGTTTTGTTTGCCAAACCTATTGAGTACATCCGGAAATTTATAGTTTACTTAATGTTCTATCAGAGTAGTTTATTCATCATGCTGTCGATGGATTTTGTATATTTTTTCTACCCATTGCAACAACAATAAGATGAATAACTTTAAATAGCAAAGAATACTATGATAGTGTTATTGAAGATTCAGATTGGTCTACTTGTCCACATTTACATGGAAAATTTTGAGAGAAGATCTTAGTGTACACCCATGAAAGATCCAATTGGTTCAAGACCTTAAGCCAATTGACTATAACAAACGTCGATTGTTTGCTGATTGGACCCTAAAACAGCTTGAAGTTAATCCACTTTTATCATCTAAGAATTGGGTTTAGTGTTGAAGTTCATTTCTGGTTGAACGATTATGTGAACAAGGAAAATAGTCCTATATGAGATGAAAACAATATTCGAAAAGATCTTCAGGTTCTATTGCATCCTGGAACATGCACTGCACATTGTGGTTTATATGCTAGAGCAATCATCGTTCCATATTGCTTCGGCAACCTTACTGGAGTTGATAATTAACAACAGTGATCAAGTTTTTATTTTGAATAAAAAAAAAAACATAATTGAGTTACCTTTGAGGTGAACTCTTTCAATAAATGCTCATATTTTGTGATCGGATCTATTTCATATTAAAGCATTCTCAAGATATTCTAGAAGATCACACAAAGAATAAATTTATTTGTATAGAGTAATATTCATTCCTTCATTAAATGACTATATTATTTTACAGCCAATATACGAGGGTTGCCTTTTATATTTTGGGATTGGACAACGTTAGTGTTGCAATCTGCCAATTGACAACTCTATCGTAAAGCTTGACATTTTTGAGGTTAAACTTAGTCAGAACGTTTTGACATAGGAGCGCTAGTTACATATCAGAATCCTCCAATATGTATGTAGTATATGTTGCTATCCCAGTATATCATGTTTCCACGACACTAGGAATTCACCTAAATAGGAAAGGAGGTACTATGCTACCTAGAGACTAGTTCTCTGTTAGTTAACGCATTATTGTTTCCATTGTCGTGACTTTAACATTGTCCTCTTTGTACAATAGTCAGATAACATTTTCTGTTGGCTCTGCGTCAACTGATTTTGTAAGATAGTCATGTGACCTATCCTGAGTTTGAGACAACCTTAGGCATAAGTGGGGCCAGCATCATTCAATATTGCATGAACATTTGACCGTCAAAAAAATTTGTTCGTGTTGGATTCCACATAATTTGTCGATAGCTCAAAAAAAGGCTCGTGTTGATTGGTTGAAAGAAATTCTCCAAAAAAACGGTCTCGCTACTTCGAAGCACGTCTATGACATAGTGACAGGTGAACCCGAAAGTATACAGCAGTTGACTGTATGGGTGTTTCAAGATGAATTGGTTAAAACTTAAGCAAAAATTTATAGGTCTTAATATGGAATATTTTGAAAAAAAAGCTATTTTCGATAATTAATATTTGTTTTTGTTCTCTAATGCCAAAATATAAAAGGCAACCCTCGTAAATGCCATCAAATTAAAAAAAAAATTGGCTTCAATCTTAATTCAGCTCTAATTTTTATCACAATCAAAAAAATACTGTATATCAATAATTTCTAAGAAAAATATGATGTAGTTTTGTATAGCCACATCATTTTTTGGTTTTTTTCATTCAAAATATATCTTGTTAAGAGATAATTGAAGTTTTGCATGAATTCATTAGATGATCTAACCAAAGTTGGCATTTGAGACATTTTCAATTAAGGAGTTGAATCAAAGCGTTGTAGAGTGAGAAGCCGGAATTCACTCTACTGTAATTTAATGTATAGTTAGTTATCTCAATTGAATGGATATTCATTTCCTCACAGTAAAGTTATCGGGTTTTTCCGCTTGTAGCTCAGAATTCCCGGAAGATTGCGAATTCAGGATCAACTTATTTGATTTGTGATAAAATCCGTTCTTTTATAGATTTATCATTTACTTATCAGTATAGGCTTAGAAGGAACTGATAAGTTGTGATCAAATAATTATTTATAATTTTAGCTCCGCATTATTTAGGTCTCAGAAGGAACCATCCAATCTAGCAATATTAAATTGTATTATATAGACGAAAGGAAAAATTTGTGACTTTCGCATTTTTTTTTTTTTTTTATAGATAGAATCGCAATGTATTGAACTTCCAACGTTCTTTTCTTATTCAATACAGAAAGTTTCTAAAAAAAATGAGCTATATAAATGAAAGGAAGGGAAAAAGAAAACAGGCAGGTAAAATGTGATCAGAGGGGTGAAAGCGGGGGAATATGGGAGAATGTGGCCAACTTTTGCTACAATAGATATTAGGTGTACAAATATGTTTCCGCGGTTTTTATAAAAATTAGGGATTTATTGTAAAGGAAAAGTACATTACGTTTTTATTCAAAGTATTTTCCATCATTTGCCACTACTTTTCCCCATCTTTCTGGCAACATTCGGATACCCCGTCGAAAAAACTCTTCATCTTTTGACGCTATCCACAAATCTACCCAATTTTTGGTGTCTTTATATGATGTGAAGCGCTGCTCAGACAGACCATGTGCCATTGACCGGAACAGATGATAATCAGAAGGGGCTAAGTCTGGTGAATACGGCGGGTTGGGTAAAACTTCCCAGTTGAGTGTTTCCAAGTATGTTTTCACCGGCGCCCCAACATGTGGACGAGCATTATCGTGTAAAAGAATAATTTTGTCGTGTCTGGAGTAGTAATGGGCGCGTTTTTCCTTAAGTGCCCGACTCAATCTCATCAATTGTTTTCGGTAGAGAGCTCCAGTAATGGTTTCGCTTGGTTTCAGCAATTCATAATACACGACACCAAGCTGATCCCACCAAATACACAGCATGAGTTTTTTTCCATGAATATTCGGCTTAGCTGTCGATGTTGATGGTTCGCCGGGCTTAACCCATGACTTTCTCTTCTTTGGATTATCGTAGTGAATCCATTTTTCGTCACCAGTGACTATACGATGCAAAAAAACTCTTTTTTTTTATTCCTGGCAAGCAGCATTTCACTCAAGCATAATTGGCGTTCAACGTCTCTCGGCTTTAGTTCATATTTCCATATGAACTAAAGCCGAAACGATATGAACGCCCAATTTCCTTGTTTTTTGAATCATTCCTAACGATTTTAAACGATGTGAAATTGCTTGTTGAGTCACTTGTAGAGTAAGTGCAAAGTTCTTTTTGCGTTTGGGACGAATCTTCACTTATTTTCGTAACTGAAGCTCAGTGTCTCACACTTTCTAATTTTTCACTTGAGGAGGTGAAAGTTGTGCATGAACAAAACTGTTATGGTCGACATTCATTCGATGACAAATATCCTTAGGTATCATCGTCTCAAAGTAAATGAGCCATGACAAAGTGCACATACTGAAAACCTCTTTGAATTATCTAATTACAAAAAAATTTCTTGATAATTACTGCACGCCAAGAAGATACAAAGACATTGTTAACGAAGTACCACATGACCCACTTCCTTAATCAAAAAGTTAAGAGAGTTGATAGGAATAGCACAAGGTGTAACAAAATCCTTCAAAAATGAAAGTGAAACAAAAATTGAAGTAAACAAATATTTTTCTTGATTTATTCCATAATTCTGATACATACTGTAGATGATCAATCATTGCCACCAAGAATGTATAATGTAAAAGAAAATGAAAATTATACTATAGGAATTTTCACGAACCTTGCGGTCCATTCTTCATATCTTCCGATGGTGAGACTCTGCTATGAGATAGTTGCCATCAAGGGGAGACTAGTGGCGCAGCAATCGTAAAAAAATAATGATGATTTTCATCAAGTCATAATTTGATTCTAGCCATCGATAAAGAACAATATAATATCTCAATGGTTTTAACTCATATGGTACTAACTCAGGGAAATGGCGTTTTGATTAAGAGGAACCCTCTCATGTTTTCTTATTTCAGATACCTCTGGAAATGTGCGAATTGGAAAACATAGGCGTCGCACTCCGCTTCTGCCCATTTGAAAATTCGACTGGCAAGCAACCGACTTCAGACGACATACTTTCTTTTTGCGAATGCTTGGAACAACAAGTGGTTATATTGAAGGCTACTATTCAACATAAAGAAACTTTTATTCATTCAGTGGAACAGTCTCCAGTTTTAAGCATTGTAGAACTTCCTGATTGGGCTGGTGAGTTTATTAACTGACTGGTATCGCAGCCTCTATGCTGACTGGTCATCGTAGACCGTTGTCAAGGAAATCAAATTACGGAAATTTCATTAGTGTTTATATGAAGGATTCATATTCATACTCTAGCAGAGACGATGTATGTTACGAATATACTAGTATTAATAATAATCGGTTTCATATAATGAACGAATAAAAAATTTAAAATGATGGATGTAGATAATGAGTTAAGTATAACTATATAATATATTGTTGTTGGTCGAAATTCTGGCAACGAAGTGAAAACAGGTTTCCAAATCGTAGTATTACTTTGACTATTCAACGTTGAATAGTCACTGCGAAAGTACGGTGTAATGTTGTATTTCTTATAGAATATAATAAGAACTCTTCATTTACCGACCTGTTACACTGCATATGTAGTTGTCTGGTTCAAATGGGACAATTGAAACTGCTTTGCAAAATTCCATTGATTTTGTAAAATAAATTTCAAGCATCGAATGCCTTTCACCAGTTATTCAAACCTTTGAACTTCAATAGTAATTGATATACAGGGTGGCCATTTGAAAACGAAACAGACGAGATTACAGACGAAATAAATTTTTTCGATAGAAATGCTCGGACAGGTCGATTTCTGTTTCGAGGGGGACAACTTAAGATGTAGGTTACGGAAGATGTAGGTTACGGATTTTGACTAATAGCGCTTCGACCATTGGATTTTCTAAATGTTCATTCAACAAAGAAATAATCAACATTATATAAACGTTTAAAAGTCACTATTAATCAACTCTTCATTCAACCATGACTGTGGCTTCATTCATTTTGAAAGCCTCATTATTTGAATCCTCATCACTAATGCATAAGGCACCAAACATTCTACACTTTCCATCAATATAGAATAAACAAACCATATGTATTTCCTTTGCTCTCTTTATTTTCATGAAGGTTTGTTCAAAACGCTTTCAATATTTTCTTTTATAAAATATTTCCTTAAAAAAGAATTTTAATAGTTCAATTGGAAAAAGTGAGAAATGTTAGCATTTTATGTGGAATGTTAGATACAGGTGGCCATTTGAAAACGAAACAGACGAGATTACAGACCAAATAAATATTTTCGATAGAAATGCTCGGACAGGTCGATTTCTGTTTCGAGGGGGACAACTTAAGATGTAGGTTACGGACGCATAGCGCTTCGACCCTTGCTACTACAACCATCACCCCCAAATTTTGAATAAGGAAGGTATTTTTATACTGATTTCAGCACAGTAATTGTTTATTAATTTTATGTATTATGAAAATGAAGTGGTGTTTTCATGGCACTTGTAGTGTTTTTTTGTGAAAAATTGACATTTTGAGCTTCAAAACAACCATGACTGTGGCTTCCTTTCTCCAATCCACTGACATACAAATCTTTAATCAAGATGTCGAACAAACAAATTGTATTGCGAAGGAGCTCAATCTTGCTGAAACTCAATCTAAATTATCTTCGATATAATTTGCAGTATTTCCAATAACATGCGGTAACACTTGATCGATAGAAATCTCCAAAAAGCCCAAATACGTACATATCTCTAATCAGATTACCAGGTAAAAAAATCAAATCATTAATGATGCCACAGAAATATTCCAGTCCCAATTCGTGAAACGAATTCCGACTTAATTATGAATTATGAATGATGTTTTCTCAGTTGGCTTCAATATGTTTTCATTTTGTTGATTATTGAATTCATATCTTTTTCAAAAAAATGAGAATGGATAATTTTTTATTTATTATGAACAGATCATTAAGTTGGCTTACTGGTTCTTCGACATGTGAATTATTCTTAGTTTTGAATCGAGACTTGATTCAGATTGAGTTTCAGCAAGATTGAACTCCTTTGCAATATGATTTGTTTGTTCGACATCTTGATTAGAGATTTGTATGTCAGTGGATTGGAGAAAGGAAGCCACAGTCATGGTTGTTTTGAAGCTCAAAATGTCAATTTTTCACAAAAAAACACTACAAGTTCCATGAAAACACCACTTCATTTTCAAATACTTAGTTAAGAATATTTCGAGAACTAATACATAAAATCAATAAACAATTACTGTGCTGAAATCAGTATAAAAATACCTTTCAAATGAGGTATCACTCACCCCATCTTCCTTATTCAAAATTTGGGGGTGAGGGTTGTAGTAGCAAGGGTTGAAGCGCTATGCGTCCGTAACCTACATCTTAAGTTGTCCCCTCGAAACAGAAATCGACCTGTCCGAGCATTTCTATCGAAAATATTTATTTTGTCTGTAATCTCGTCTGTTTCGTTTTCAAATGGCCACCCTGTATCTAACATTCCACATAAAATGCTAACATTTCTCACTTTTTTCCAATTGAACTATTAAAATTCTTTTTAAGGAAATATTTTATAAAAGAAAATATTGAAAGCGTTTTGAACAAACCTTCATGAAAATAAAGAGAGCAAAGGAAATACATATGGTTTGTTTATTCTATATTGATGGAAAGTGTAGAATGTTTGGTGCCTTATGCATAAGTGATGAGGATTCAAATAATGAGGCTTTCAAAATGAATGAAGGTTGCTCGAATGAAGAGTTGATTAATAGTGACTTTTAAACGTTTATATAATGTTGATTATTTCTTGTTGAATGAACGTTTAGAATATCCAATAAACATATGTTTCATAATGGTTGAATGAAGCAACCGTTTACTTAGTAGGTTTATTATATGTAAAGTCAACATTTGGTTGAATTTAAGTTTCAGAGGTCACGTTGAAAAATTCATCGTGTAATGTTGAATAAATTTCCGATACCATTTACGAACAGTTAGTATATGTTGGTGTATATATTGGGATGTAAGCCATAATGATAAAGAATCGACAACAGCTTGTCAAGTTATGTAAAGTCAGATCAGATAATTAATCAAGAAATATGAAGTGATTGTAAAATTCTCTGGATGAAAATTGATTTTGAGTAGGTCGTTTCCTTTTCAAAGAGTCTATTTATCTTTGTACCAAAATTATTCATTAAATTATCTAAACTTGTGTTCGTAATGGTATATTCTAAAACAAGTTGCAGAATGGGTACCTATTCCAACACGAATGCAATTCCAACATGAGTGTTGGAATTGCCTTCTGCAACGAGTATTAGACGATATTTTCTCTATTTCAGTCAAAAATTGTGAGAAATTTATTGGAATTCAATGAAAAATTCAGATTATACCTCCTAGTGCCTTTTGTGTTTTATTTTCGCAGTTGGTGTGACTGATACGATAATTGACAGATTATAAAATTTGAATGATGCGTTCAAATCTCTACATGGTTTAATATTGACAATTGACATGCAATGGACGCGTGTTGACATTCGAAAGGGATAGGATGTCAGTGTTGTCAACCACAAAACGAAAAATATAACTAAAAACAATGCTGTAATGTTTTAGTACTGTAATGAACTCATTACGACACTGAAATAGAGAAAAGCTTTTCTGACTTTTTGATATAGTTCAATATCTATGATTTACTGCTTTCTTTCAAATCTATATTATACCAATTTTTTCTACAAGGTCTGGGAGGTGTGAGGTACGCCCCAGAGGGATGGGAGCAGCTGTTGACAGATCAGGCCAAGAACGAGCTTAACAATCTCAACATGGCCCTTGTCGAAGCCTTGAGAACAACAGATTCAGCATTTTCGCTGGGTGAGGGAGCAGACGGCATGATGTGTGTAAGATTCGGCATGTTGACACCCCAATCCGATGTGGAGGATCTCCTGAATTTGGTTATCAAGGTTGGACAATCGGTTGAAGAAAACTCTAGGGTTCTGGACTCCATGGCTGAGATTGTGAAGAAAGGTATACAAATATCACAAATTATACAAAGACTTTTGGTTTGATTCTTGATGCACAAAGTGGGAGTTTGAAACAAAAAAAAACTTTATTTCTGACATAACAGGAATAGAAACGACAGAAAACATCACGCTAGATCTACATTTACAGACATAATTAAGAAAACGATTGGCTCTCCCATTTCTCAAAATATGCAATTACTGGAGTGGCAGGATGGCCTTTTAAGGCATGTTCCAGTTGTTGGTTCATTTGTCAATTGGTGGTCTCCCAAAACCAAAGAAACTGGTGTGAGAGGAAGAAGTCTTAATCTTACGCAGGGTGTTGTTGAATCGACAGAAAACATCTATAAATACCACATGCAGATACAAACAGGTAAGAAAATAATATTATAATATTTACAGACATAATTATTTAGGTAATAATGCATTGGCTCTCTCCCATTTCTCAAAATATGCAGCCACTGGTATGTCCTGTACTGACGAATATACAGGGCGAGTCTTTGACTACTGCGTTAATTTTAACACAGATTCTTGAAGCGAGAAGATACGCTTTGTTTCCCTTTTACTTTTTCCAATTATGTCATGTTACAAAGTTATAAACGATCGAAGGTTTCAAATTGGGCTAAACCACCAATTCCTTTTGAGATCACACAAAAATACAGCTTTTGCTTTATGATTGTCCATAAAATTGCAGAGACCTGTTTGAGGCTCCAACGTTCAAAATTTATGATAAAAACATAATATTTAATGCTCTTCGGAGAATGTTACATAATTTTCCATGCAAAAAATTATTTTGGCTGAAAATCGTACTGAATTCCTTGGTTTTTCATCAGAGTATTGATGAAAATATTAAACTTCCTGAATTGTATTCACAATTGAATTGAACATTGAACATTCCATAGGAATATCAAAGATTTCTACCTGAGATATTCTAGTGTTGAATGATTATTTGGGCTATTACCATCATCTATTGTGGATGTAATGTTTTCCGACGTTTCGATAGACATCTTCTATATTTATCAAGGAGAAAAGTAAGAAACCTTTTGAAAATTATCAATTTTCAAAAAGTAAATATTGACATAAGTCATGAAAGAAAATAGATGATGGTAATAGCCCAAATAATCATTCAACACGAGCTCCATCATCAACAATATCTCGTCATCAATGAGATATTCTATTTTAAATCTGTAAATTTCAAAGTGTTTCAATAATACATAGAATATAAATATGTCAAGGTTATATTCAATCAGTTTCTCATGTTGAAAGTCTTAATAGGTTCCCAACAGAAGAATCAGTTTGATGAATGGCAATATCGACAAAACCTATTTTGTAAAATTTTGAATTAACTTCAACTCTAGTGTGGATAGATTATGAAATTCAGAACATTTCTGATCATCATTTTTCTACTAGAACAATTTTCTCCAAAACTATATGAAGCATTCATAATTAATCCAACAAATCTTAATATGTACATTGTTTACCCATATAATCATTACATAAGATTAGGGCAACAATGTTCGCTATAACTCCTCTTTTAAGTCGAATCGCACAAAGTACTTGATGTATTCATTGTGGGAGTGAATAGACCTCTTCAAAGCTATTGTAATATCCTTCAAGATCATCAGATATTTCACAGGTATATTCCATGTGATTTATTTGAACTTGTTAAATTTAGGAAAAAGCTGGACCAACAATTCATTTTTCTATTTCTTTTATCCAAAGATTTACTGTGTATAGTATATTAGTACTTAAATGGTTCTATCTGGTATAGAAGAAGAACTTATTAAGTTAAAGGTTATGTTTTTTATCATATAATAGAACAAAGTATACATTGTCTTTAGCGGTTTTTCTGTAAATCGATAATATATTTATGAGTATTTGAGATTAAATATTTGGTATTGCATATTAAAGAATTATAACTGATCAAATATTATGGTAATCAGTACGTAATAATTCATTTTTAGAACTGATTTTAAAACTTCGTTTTGAAATTTGGTAGCATTAAGTTCGTATCGCAATTATATTATGTTCTATTATGAAACGATAACAAATAACCTTCAAACGGTCCGGTCTATTTGAATTTCGAAAATTGAAAGCTTTCAAAATAAGGTTCAAATACACAAAGTGAGTATTATGCTATGGATTGAAGAAAATATTTACGATAAAAAATCCAGGAAAAGGAACAATTTTCTCAATTTCATTTCAAGTTTCAATCATTCAATATCGAATAGTAAGTTTTGACGATATTAGGAGTTGGTGATACAATAACTCGAAGACCTCATATGATAGAGCATGTGTTTAATCTGAATAGTGTATCCAATTTGTTTGAAACAAAATTTGAATTTATTTGGGTTATTCATTACGAAGATATGATATAACAAAAACCTATTTTTTAAATTGAATGTCGATTCCCTCTAACCAAGCCTAATTTTCAGAAAATAGTAGTTTCTGTAAGTCTCAAGAATCTGTGGTTGAAATTAATGTAGTAATCAAAGGCTAACCCTGTAAAGTCGTTAATGTAAATGGACAATATTATCAGTTTCTTTGTAACACTGGTCTTAGATACCTAAAAATTTTAGGAACCACACCTCAAGGTTCTAAGAGCCCTCCTACACCTCTAATACAAACATCAGTTGGTCATTCAAGGTCAAGTAGTCACGCGAGTCATTCCTCCAGCCAAGGCCAGCCTAGCAAGCAAGGAGAAGAGTTGGTGGAAAAACCAGTACAAAATAATGTAGTAGACAAAGAGAAACCAGGTCAGAATATACTTAGTTCGAATGTGAACAATGCTGTGAATAATGTCAAAGAGACTGATGACAAGTAGGGCCTTATTGATAATCTTAAATGCGATTAAAATTTATTGTATTATGAATTGGGTAGATTAATTTTTCTGTTTCTTTGATGTTTTGTTTCGAAAAACAAATGGAATTGATTGAGCTTAAAAGGAAATTAATCTACCCAAGTTAGCAACATCGTTGAAGTATATATCCCAGTATTTCAGACCCTATATTTTTATTAATGAAGTTGTTATGTATATAAGTTGATTTATTCAAATAAGTTATTTTGTTTATTTAAATATTTCTATCCTTCTTGAATGTTTATTCCATTACAGTGTTGATAACAGCCAGTTTTGATATGTTTTATTAAAGTTGTCGCATTCGAGGTATTAAAAGAGTTCATAATTGTATATTTATTCTTAACTTTATTGTTTTTATTGTCGACACCAACTTTTTGAAATTACAGATGCTTTAATTAAGCCGAATAAAAACGTACCAAATTAAACTTGCTTCAATCTGTCAGTGAAATCTTCGCATTATTCTCTATGAAAAATGTATTGATGAGATCTAGTGAACACAAAACTACCCAGCCACATCCCCATCGGAATTCTGGAGTTCTAGAGTCGACATCGTCGAAAATGTCGTACTTGCAGCATTCACAATCTATACTTTTGGTCAACCATCTTCTTATAAATTCTCTTGCGTAATCCTTAGCTTCCTCATCGCCTGAGTTATATAAACCTAGCGCTACCATGTGCTTGAAGGGCATGAACATCTTCATTAGGTCATGCCCTGGTAGTGGCTGTCCTTCGGAACTCCCCCTGAAGGGCATCATGTTCATTTTCTTGAAATAACCTGAAATGATTAACTTATTTATATGTAATTTTAAGTAATTGAGCGTTTTCGAACAGTCCTTTGGTTTATTGTTCCTTACGCTATGTGAGCTATTATATAGTAGGTACGATAGAAAATACACTACTGGAAAAAAATAAAAAAATTCCAAATTGTTGGACAATTTTCAACAGGCCATAACATGGACACAAATATTGGTACAGAAATTTACAAAAGGAAAATTGTAGCTCCAAGTATCTTGTTTTTGGCGCTCTTGTTCACCTGAACAGAGTGCTTATCAATTTGCCCAAATGTCTGTGACTTTCGAATTTTTGGGCAAAAGTGGTATCAATCGTTTTGTTTGGACCTACTGATGAATAATCCGTGGTCAAAATCGATTCTGTCCGTCCGTTCCGTGAACACGATAACTCTCGAACGGATGAAGTTAGAGAGTTGAAACTTTCAGAATAGGTTTGAGGTATAAATATCTCGGCTAAGTTCGTTATTCGGTCAAATCGGCCGAATAGGTTCGAGTAACAAAAAAAAATTTTTTTTCAAATGACACTGTTCAAATAAAAATTTTTTTATGGTGCAGTTTTATCAGACGTATACAAAAATACCACTCTCGACTTCGACAAGCTAATAGTTCTGGAGATATGATTTTTAAAAATTTAAATAATTGTCAGCGACATTGAAGGATCTCTATATCTCCATGAAAGTAACTACGTTCGGTTGAGTAACGGTGAGAAACGTCAGAATTATTTTCAAATAGGAGAGTACAGGTTCAATTCCGTACGGAGTTTGAACTCAAGAAGTTTTTATCAACATTGATTATTCTTTGACTTAATCTTAGAGATTTCAACTTTTGTATTTTTATTCAAATAGGTGTTAATGTCTATATATTTTTTATCAACAATATTCAATCATCTAATCTTGCATTAAGAGAGGGGGGGTCTCGACAAATATCACGAAAATACTAGTTTGGTCTATTCAATCCCGATTATACATGCTTAACATTCAATCTTAGGCGTATCTTCAGCAAGAATGATCACTAGTCTCATCTAGTTGATACAGATCAGTTGAATACAGACTGCTATTTCAAGTAAAATAGTTTTAAATAAGAGCACGAAGAAAATTTTCTTTCTTTCTACAATTCGGCATCTTTTACCTGAAAGAATAGGTAAAATAATTCAAACATCAATTGAATCGTTTATTTCATAAACCAGTCAAGCGACAAAAAACATATTCTCGTTGATTATTTCGACCTTGTTGATTTGAACAGTTGACATGTTTTTGACAAATTAATACTTAGGAATATGTTACTTTCAAACAATTGAATAATTACTCGTAAGTGGTTTACAAGAGCACCTAAGCCAACTGACCTCACGTCAGTGCTTTCTAAATTTTTGAATTAATACTTCAAAATTTTGTAGCGTCAGTGGTTTTTGAGTAATCTTAGAAAAACCAGAGTCAAAAAAATTTAAAAAAAATGTTTGTTTTGATTTTGTTGAGCGTGGAGAATTTTTTGCTCAACTAATAACAGGTGCGAAAACCTTGTTCATTAAGCTTTAATTGCTTCTCTTAAAGATCTTGCTACGTCCTGCCCTTGCCGAGATATTGGTCTTCAAATGGAAAATAATGCTCTGATTCTCGATATCTCGGCAACCAATGATCGAACAGAAAGTGGAAAGAGGTGGGTAATCTTGAATAAATATCCTTTAAAGCCTGGCCATTGCTCGTTCGAGAAAAAGTTTTTCCTTTCGTTACATATATTTTGAAATGCAAAGAGCTTTTTTTGAATGGTTGAGGTCCTCACTTGATGGAAATCCATTTTCATTTAGTTTGAATATGATTAAATAAAAACTTATTTAATGAAGCTCCAGCTCCAGCATTCAAATTATCGAAAGAATTGATAAATATCATACTACAAGAAACCAAATTCAAACCAAAATTCGCAATCAAGAATTCATACGACCTCATAGATAAAATCCAAAACATGCGAGTTCAGGTAATGCAAAATTTATATCCTTTGATGTAAAAAATCTGTTTCCTAGCGTCCCAGTGAAGGAAGCAATAAAAATAGTAGAAGAGTCGTTAGACCGAAATAAAACGAACCCCGTTTTGAAAGACGAAATTCTACAATGCCTGAGTACGTGCCTTAAGCAAAATTATTTTACATTTAACAACACGTTTTATATGAATACAGAAAATTTAGCAATGGGTAATCCCCTTAGTCCGTTACTAGCCGAATTTTTTATGAACTACCTGGAACAAGCAATAGAAAAAAGCAAATATTTCATATATTGGTACCGCTATGTAGATGATATTTTATGTTTGTTCATAGGAACAATTAGACAGTTGACCATGTTTTTAGACTTCATCAATAAACTTTCACCTCATATAAATTTCACGTATGAAGAAGAAAAAAATGGTAAAATAAATTTTTTAGATTTAACAATATCAAAAATCAATAGTAAACACGATTTTGCAATTTATCGCAAACCAACCTACACCGACATAACAATCCATTCAAAGTCACATCATCCATATTCACAAAAACTAGCAGCATTCAATAGCATGGTATATAGACTAATCAAAACACCTATGAAGAAACAGAATTTTGATTGTGAGCTCAATACTATAAAACAAATCTCTGTTAATAATGGTTTCAAACCAGACCTTGTAGACCAAATATTGAATAAATTCCTATTAAATCAAGCTTTAACATTAATATACCCCAAAAACGACAAAATAGAACAGAATAGATATATAACATTAAATTTCACAGGTAAAAAATCAATAGAAGTAGCAAATTTTTTAAAAACAAGAAGAATTTCAATATAGCATTCAAAACCAATAATACTTTAAGTAATTTAATCAAAAATAATAAAGATAAATTAGATAAAAAAAAATCAGGAGTGTATAAGTTGAATTGTGGTTCATGCCAGAAAGTATATATCGGACAAACAGAAGCAGAAGGCTTAATATCCTAGAAACAATGGAAATTAACAGATATAACAAGCAAAATATCTTACTCAATGACCAAACGGATGTCAACAGATCACCATTGATGAACATGCCATAAAAATCCCAGAAGCATTTAGAATCGGTCCCCTCTTCCATCTTGAAAATACTGAGGAAAGCAACATAATGTGAAGAAGCCAAGTGTGCCTTTCACAGTTCAATATGTCACAATAAATGTAGAAAATTAAATAAGTTTTTATTTAAGATATTCAAATAAATCCATTCAGCCATTTTTTCCATATTTTCACTGAAAGCAATGATATTGAGTGTGAAAACAAAAATACGAAGAAAAATCCAGAATTTCAGTCAGAAGGAAGTTTTGAAAAATAAAAAAAAAATTTCAGTGCAAAAAGTTTTAAAGCGATTTTGAAAGGTTTAATGAAAAATATTAAAAAGAATCTCTGAAATGCGAGTAAAAATGTCAATATTGCCTTAGGGGTATTAACCTTTATTGGGTTTTTATTTATTTAATTATCGAGATATCTTTAGAATCCTGGAATGAAGCGGCTGATACGTTAAAAATTATTATTAGACATTCGTTTCCTGAAGTTGTTCCAAAAACATTTTTTTCATCAAAAATTTGCAAAATAGTAATTTACCTAACAAATCCGTGGAACGAATAGACAAGTCTGTGAGTTAAAAAAAAACATTTTCGGGCGTGATGCATACAATATTTTTTCGGCAACAGTGTAGAACAAATCAAAAAGAAGATGGATTAATGTGGCTCATAGTAGAGTTTTTGTGGTTATATTGAACTGGCACACTCGAAACATTGTTGGTTTCCTCAATATTTTCAATCCATTGCTTGCTCTTCCAAAAAACACCGTTCTCGGTGCTGCAATGAACTACGATACTGAAATCAAGAAAAAACTTTTGTATTATGCAATTTTAAGTTTCAGAATCATGAAAAAATTCAATTGAAGATACTTAACGAAAGTTAACGTTTTGTGCACTTTTCTGTCTACAAAATCGAAAATTAAGCAGAAATATGAACGTCTAAATCATCTAATTATTACCTAGAGCCTTTTTGCCCATCTTTGCTGCTACCCTCTGATCGAAAATGTCTGCCCACAGTGGGGCAAAATTCGTTGGATAACAGTATGGTCTTCTCTTGTGTAGTCCTATATCATAATCGAACCAAATACCATCACTAGGCGAATAGAGAATTGTCTGTATACTTTTTACCCATGCTTCGTATTTATTCCGATAAAAAGTTGCGTTCTCATGATCATTAAGAGTTTCATAAAATTGAGACATGACCTTGAAACCTGCAAAAATTACAATCTTAAGTTTTATGAGTTTCTCTTTGTCTAATAGATTGAAGTGGGGCTGCAACCAGAACGGGGTCGCATTTTGGTGCAATGCCCTACTGCCTCACTGGAATTGAACACAAAGAAAACATCTGGTTGGAGACGAGAAATTTTTTGATGATGGAATTCGTGTATAATTATTATTTGGACAACAACCACCATCCCTTCTTGTTCTTGATGCCAACGTTTCGACAAACATCTTCCGTAGTTTTAAAATATTAGACGCAGGAAAATATAGAAAACTGAAGAGAGATCCTACCTCCACAGTTGAATCGCAGATTCATAAAATGTTATGTAAATATTCAAATGAATTTCTATATACATAAAATGGAGACTAACATCAGACTTCAGCAAACCTCCACATCTTTATGATCTACCAAAAATACATAAAATGAATTGAAAGGTTGTCTCAATCTCACGATAGGTCACATCACAGATTTTGAGTTTTAATGCTTCAATCGATTTGATTGGCTCTGAATAGACTCTGTCAGAATCACCAGATGAAATGTATATCCAAGGAAAAGAAGATGTCTGACGAAACGTTGGTAGCAAGTACCATAAGAGATGTTGGTTCTTGCCCAAATAATAAATTTATACGAGTCCCATCATAAAAAATTCCTCGTCAACAAGTATTGTGACTATCATTATTGGTTAATTAAACATAAGTACTCACCTTTGCATAAGTAAACATTCAAATCAACAGGTAGGAGCCTCCTTGGATATGTATACGACGAGGTTGCGTTGATTCCTCCTTGATCATCAAATATGTACCTTTGTGGGTAGTACCATCCTGAACCTCCAGGTGCTTTAATGTTCGTGTAACAAGTTTCCATCTCTTTTGTAGTATTGAAGATTGAACAGTAGTAATAATCGAGATAATATTTGTCAGGTCTTGGATTTGGATTACTGTTAGTGTACCTTGCCAAATTGTACACTTTACCGTTTCTAGTCAACGCTAGCACTCTATAATTCAACCAATGCCGGAGTTCGTGATCTAAAACTCCTATATTTTCACGTAACCAGTAAATGTCATTTGTGTGTTTCATATAAACGTCTACCAGAAGACTCAAGACTGGAGGTTGCCAATTATTACAATAATATATCCGTGTTGCCCTTGGTATATAACCATATTTCCTTTCCATCAGTATGAAATTATTCAAGATCCCTTTCACTGTTGTTGTCATATCATTGACCAACAACCCTTTGATAATCCAGTAGCTATCCAAATAGTATGATTCCTTGTTAATTCCTCCAGGTATAACAAAACCATTAGGCACGGCTATGAATGAATAGTGAATAGGGTGATCCAGCACGTTTTGCCTAACTTTTCTTGTTATCTTCGGTATTACTTGCAACAAATCATAAGCAAATTTTCTTATTCGAGTATCCTTAATTTTTTGCAACCAACTTGGATTATCACGAAAATCAGAAGGCACCCATGTCTCTAACTCATCCCCTTCGGCAAAATTCTCTCTTAAAAACTTCTTCATATTGGCCGAACTCGGTTTGTGAGAACTTTTGAACATGAATATGTCGAAATTTTGCAAAATAACGTCCGGTGTATTCGACATTTTCAAATCTACGAATGATTTCGAATGACGAAAGATTCTCATGGATTGTACGATATGCAAAACCCTTCCTGAACAGAAGATGGGATCTTCGCATTGATAATAAGGAGTCTGAGCTGAAAATTTGAACAAAATACAAACAAAAAACGCGTAAACATACATTTTGGAACGAAAATTTGGAACACAAAGATTAATTTGAACTTGTCAATGAAACGTTGACATCAAGCTTCATATTGAAGCATCTTACTGAAATTTCAATTATATTATGTTAAATTTTGTGTTAAATAAGAAACCATCAACAAAAAATCAAAATTATCAAGAGTAATGTTATCACCATGAATATCTTCATTCTGGAAACTTTGATCATTTTGGGAACTATTTGTACAGTCGATTGTCTTACTTTGAGATGCAACAACAGTATATTCTGCACAGGGCCGCTTCTACATCTCATCCAGATGTCTAAAATCTTTGCCGACTCAAAAACTTTTGTTGATATGAAGATGTTGCACTCTCCCGAAGAAACCCTTGAAAACTGGGATACGTTCATTGAAGAAAACGATCATCACCCCAGCAAATATAATATCAAGAAGTTCATAACAGAAAATTTTAATGATGGCGATGAGCTTGAAACCTGGATTGGTAACGATTACACCCCTACACCAAGAATTCTTCGAAAAATTGAAGATATGATAGTCAGGAATTTCACTGCTAGTCTGATGACGATTTGGCATAAGTTAGGACGGAAAGTTAAACAAGAGGTTTTTCAGTATCCGGAAAGGTATTCCTTTATACCAATATCCAACGGATTCATTATTCCTGGTGGTAGATTTAAAGAATTGTATTACTGGGATTCATACTGGATCGTTAAGGGTTTGTTGATCAGTGAAATGGTAACAACTGCCAAAGGGATGTTGGAAAATTTTTTAACTATCATCGCTAAATATGGTTTTGTTCCAAATGGATCTAGAATATACTATTTGAGTAGATCGCAACCTCCTGTAACTACTATGATAGCAGGGGAATATATAGCAGCTAGCAAAGATATACTTTGGCTAAAGAAAAACATCAAATACCTCGATATGGAACTCAGGTATTGGATTGATTATAAAACAGTAAAAATAAGAAAAGGAGTACACGTTTACACTCTTGCGAGATATATCTCTGAATGCACCCTTCCTAGACCTGAATCTTATTTCGAAGATATCGAAAGTTGCGAGATTTTCGAGTCTGAAAACGAAAAAATTAAATGCTACCAAGATCTCAAATCTGCTGTGGAAACTGGTTGGGATTTCTCTTCAAGATGGATCTTTGACGAACAAGGTGGCTGCAACGCCAACGTATCTTATTCTGACGCAAAAAGAGTGATACCAGTGGATTTGAATTCGTTCCTCTGTATAAGCTTTAAGCTCATGGGCAAATTCTACAGCATGTTGAATGACGAGACCAATGCAACTTTTTGGAGAAACAAGTTCGATTATTGGAAAAAAGGCATCGACCAAATGATGTATAGTAAGAAAGATGGCGCATGGTTTGATTATGATTACTTCGAATCGAAAAATAGGCGGTATTTTTGGCCGAGTAACTTGACGCCTCTCTGGGCTCAGATTTACGACCAACCTGAGCTAGCGAAGTTGGGAAGAGCTGCTGCCTCCTACATTAAACGACAAGATCTTCTACAATATAAAGGTGGCATACCAGCATCGCTTGTTCTAACAGGAGAACAGTGGGATTTTCCTCACGTGTGGGCTCCCTTGCAGTCCATTGTTATTTTTGGTCTTTATAATTCTGGCGATAGCGATGCTATGCAACTTGCACGCAGTTTTGGACGGAGGTATGTGGAAGCTTGCATCAAAGGGTTCTTGGTCAGTGGTGACATGTACGAGAAATATGATTGCAAAGAACCTGGTGCCGTTGAAGGTGGAGGAGAATATATTGCCCAGGTTGGTTTTGGATGGACAAACGGTGTGGTTTTGGAACTTATTGATACTTTCTACAAGAGGCAACATTAGAAATATCAGCTTTGTATTGTTTTAGTGGAGATTTAGCTTCTGTGTACGCTATAGGTCGAATAAATTAAAACATTTTCAATTGTTTCATTCATGACTGAGAAGTTTCTCCTCTGATTATGACATGTCTCGCTAGCAAGAATAATAAAAGATGGTGGTTATTTCTTAAACAATAATTCTAAACAAGTTCCATGAACAAAAATCTCAACAATAAGGAGTATGCAGGTCTACACTAGGGATGGGACATCATCATCGATGTTTTTCAAACATCGATATTTCAGTATCGATGTCGATGTTTTTACCATCGATGTTAATTGATTTCATCATCGATGCTGACATCGATGTTGCGGATAGAATACTCAACATCGGTTTCTCGATGTTTCATATATATATTTATGGAAATTCAGCGATTGAATCAGTTTTCACTCAACTAGGTATATTTTTATACCAGGATGATATATATATTATTCAAAATCATGAATATGACTTGTCAAAAATTGACGAAGAAGAACAGCGCCGTACTCAAAATGAAGTGTACAATGAAAATATGAGAAAATATACCCATTTTACCATCAAATATTCAAAAAATAGTCCAATTTCTGTCTACCTGTAAATATTTGTGACCTTTTCTTTGGTTCAACTGATGCCCATCCAAAAATATTCTATACTGAAAAAAATAGAATTTCATATCCTCAATGATATGCAAACATGAACATGATTCCATATTTTATTGTCACCCTGTATAGACAGATGGGTGAATATAGTCGTCACAGTTTTGGTTCACGTCAGGAGAAAGTTATATTCGGGTTTTACCGCAATTTTGTGTTATTGAATATTTTGGAATCGGTCGTTTATTATACAGGGTGTCAATTAATTACTTGTACAAACTTTAAGGGGTTAAACGTTGCGTAATTTTAAAATTAAAAAGTTCATATGAACGGCTTTATTTCAGAGATAGAGATAGTGATATGTGATGTACTAATTCAACATGGACATGACACAAAAAAAATATATTTTGTTGAAGTGTTTAATCGTAGAAAATTCTTACTGAGTGTAAATTCTATAAAACGGTAAGAACTTTATTGACATTCAATTAATTTTATTTATTTATTTCACCAGTTTGAATAACATACAAAAATAGATTTTAATATACATTTAATTTATTCGGATATTTGATTGAGTTGGAAGTTAATTTTTTTTTGTACTTTCATCCAACTTTATACTGTACTTATAATTGTTATTTCATTGTGCCCCTTTTTTTCAATATAAGAATTTTCAGTAGACATTGAAATTATTTCTGATATATTGGGAATCTATCGTTAAATCATTATGAATTATTGATATACGTAAGTATAATTAAAGTGTTAAAACACCGATGTTTACAAACATCGATGTTCACAAATATCGATGTTCAATTAATGATGTTCAGTTAACATCGATGGTACAGTTCGATGTTATCATCGATGTTAAACATCGACGAAAACCTATCGATGTCCCATCCCTAGCTACACACTCACTCGAAGAAATTTATCCATTCGCCCTACGGGCTCGTGGGTTAAACTTTCTTCTCATGAATAAATATTCATTTAACTCACTTGTTGTATAAATAACTATTATATCTGAAAACTTTCTGATTGAAAGGGTGTCAAAAAAATTGCAATCATAGGTGTTCTATTTTTATTCATGAGATCCATTCTTTCCTGACGATACTAAAAGTTCATTTCAGTTGATTTGAAATGGTTCCATTTAACATTGGTTGCGATACATAATATGGGATTACTTTCCTTTAAATTGATTTTTTTTTTATTTCGAATATATAACTTCTCTATCTCCTCAAGATTAAATACTACAATTTAAAATTTTCAGAATCTAAATTACCTTTATATTCAGACAAAATTTCGTCGAAATCTAACGAAAATTTTAGGAGATTTTTAATACAAAATTAAGGAATCTTACGTAAGTGTTGTAGTCCCTACTCAAAGTTTATGATAATCCATTTTCTATATTTTTAAATCTTCATCAAAAATTTCAAATGGGTAATATTGAAAAATTTTCTGCAAATAGGAACAAGGAAAGCTTGAATTGAATAGTAATTTACTCAAAAAAAGTAGCTTCCCCGTGACAGTGCAACGAAGCACTGCCGTGACCAGGATTCGAACCTGGGTTACTACGGCCACAACGTAGGGTCCTAACCACTAGACGATCACGGCTACGGAAGCTGTTGATAGTGATGCGACTAGTAATTCATATGGTCTTGATATAATTATTATTCAAAATGGCATAGTTATATCAAAACAATTTCCCCTCTGTATTTCTGTTGATTATTGTTTTATTTCAATACCTGATATTTTTACTGTCGAAGCATGACTAACCATAACAAAAATATATATTGTATTGTTATCAGAACAAGCGGTGCGGTTCGAAAAAAAATCCATTTAATAGTGGTTCAAATTTCCTCAACCATCCTCCATTCGTTTAAAACGCACACGAGTGTCAACTAATCAATTTAATATAATTTTGCTTCTGGTAATTATGGAATGAAATCTGTGTTTTCCGTCGAATTTTTTGATTTGGTTCACCACAACTCAACAAGCATGAAATTCTATTGAACTAGTCATATCCAGATTAACCAGATAAAAAAATTTTCCTGTTCCAAGAACTAACTGTTGTGTGTTTTTCAAAATTGTTAATTAGGAGATTGACTTCGTATAAATAGAGGGTATTGAAAACTTGGATAGTTCTCAGTTTCAAAGTTCAGATACAAGTAAGCGAAGACTATCGGGAAAACCATTCGATTAGGCTGGAAAAAATAAACAAATATCTGAAGTTACCCGTGTATGTACTCAATGTAAGTTTGCACTTGAAAGTCTGAAGGATTTTGCCAATATTGATATTAAAGGTTATAATTAATTATACTTATATGTAGGTATAGGTGTTCTAAAAATGAATTGAAAATCCAATTGATAAATCAATGTAGAAAACCTAACATAAAATGATCATGTGGTTGAATATTCCGAGAGGAAAAAATTCTATTTTGTCAGTTAAAGTAAGTTATCCTCAAAAATTATTTTGAATATTTTTCAAAGCTGTAAACATACAGGGTGTCTCAAGTTCGAGTGCCTATTAGACGTTTCTGGAGAACTAGACATATTTGAAATCTGAAAATTGGGATTATGATATTGTTCGAAGTTCTCTACAGAGCTAAAATATTTTCGAAGCCCAAAAACTTTCGGTTATACAGGGAGTGAAAATAAATTCGACAAAAAAATTTTTTTTCAAGTTTTCCATTCCTGGTATGATCGAGTATTCAATAGTGAATGCATTTCTGTTAAAATCATTGTATTCAATCGAATAGTTTTCAAAATATCTAAAAAAAACTGGAAAAAAAGTCAAATATGTTCAGTCAGTAATGTGTATATATAATATATATAATAATATGTTCATTATTCTTATTTCAAATATCCTGAGCGTAAACCGTTTTTACAACATCGAAGAGGAAGGATGTGAAAAAGTCATGCATCTTTTGGATTTCAAAAATATCATCACAGGGTGTTTCAATTTTGTGTTGAAAATTGTGATCTCAAATTGGCCATAACTTCTGTTTTTCAAATTAGAACCCTATTTTTTTATCATTGTGTTGGATTCTGCGGTCAAAAATAATGATAGTTTTCTCACATGATTATGCTCCTAAATTCAATAATTTCTGAGTTATTTGAGATTTTCTGGATTAATGGTGTACGTAGAGTCAAATTGATTGCATCTAAAAAAATTCAATGAATATTCTTTCGAAACTATGGGAACACTCTATACCCATAGAAGATAAATTATCTGTTAATAATTAACAAGTGTCAGGTGTTATTGTTATTCGTTATCTTCATATCTCGATTTAACAAAATGAACCATTATTCTAATTACGAAATTCTGGATCTATTTTTTATACATGGTGAATCTGACAGAATTATTAGTACAACCTGCCGGGCCTTCAACGAGAAGTATCCCCATTTACCTTCCATGACGGAGAAGATCTTTAGAAAATATGTTTCAAACTTTCAAAGTTTTGGATGTGTAAGAGCCCCTAAAGAATACAAAAGAAGGGTAGTTGATGATGAGGAAAATGGTAAATGATAAAATGATAGTGTTTTGACTTATTTTGAAGCGAATGAAAATGCATCTATTCGAAGTGCAGCTGGATACTCAACATTATGTGTCATCCACCATGGATTTGAAATAAACAATATCATTAAGTGCATTTGAATGTGTATTATAAAATAATAAAATACAATATAAGAAATAAATCCAAAATCTCATTATTAGAATAGTAACGATTTATTTTGTGAAATCAAAAAATTTCATAACGATTAACAATGAGACCTGTCTGACACTTGTGAATTATAAATGGGATGATTTATCTTCTATGCTCACAGAATATCCTTATGAATCAGATTCGAAGAATTTGACTCTACGTACTGCATAAATCCAGAAAATCTCAAATAACTCAGAAATTATTGAATTTAGGAGCATAATCACTATCATTATTTTTGACCGCAGAATACAACACAATTATAAAAAATAGGGTTCTAATTTGAAAAACAGAAGTTATGGCCAATTTAAGATCACAATTTTCAACACAAAATTTGAAACACCCTGTGATGATATTTTTGAAATCCAAAAGATGAATGACCTTTTCACATCCTTCCTCTTCGATGTTGTAAAAACGGTCTACGCTCAGGATATTTAAAATAATAATAATGAACATATTACTGACTGAACATATTTGACTTTTTTCCAGTTTTTTTTAGATATTTTGAAAACTATTCGATATAATACAATGGTTTTAACAGAAATGTATTCACTATTGAATACTCGATCATACCAGGAATGGAAAACTTGAAAAAATTTTTTCGTCGAATTTATTTTCACTCCCTGTATAACCGGAAGTTTTTGGGCTTCGAAAATATTTTAGCTCTGTAGAGAACTTCGAACAATATCATAATCCCAATTTTCAGATTTCAAATATGTCTAGTTCTCCAGAAACGTCTAATAGGCACTCGAACTTGAGACACCCTGTATGTATTAAAAGACTTCTTAATGAATAGGAAAATACTCCCCCCAGGAATGTCTCAATTCTTGAACTGCTATACCAAAATATAGAATGATCAATTGTGCCATTCATTCATTTATTATTGATTATATTATGTGATTCAATTGTAATAACAATAATTATAATTTTTCAAGCTACGAGCATTCAATAGCTTTTATGAATAAATATTAGATTATATCTATCAATATGAGAACTAAGAATGGGGAAATTCAAACATCTACAGGTATGTCAATAAAAAATAATCTGACGTAAAAATTATTCAAAAAGTACTCTATTATTCACAACTTTGCATAGCACAAATATTAAAATTCAAGGTGCAATTACTTTCAAAATATTTCCTTTCTGAATCTTAAATCAGATTTTTTTCAAAAGATTTGAAAATGATTAATTTCTGCTTCGTTATTTACAATGAGTTGGGTACAAAGTTATTAATATTCACTAACCATCAAATAAACAATAATAAAATAAACATTTGAAATAATTTTCAACGATTTATTTCTCCAATTTTTAAAACAATATTGCAAGTGAATACGCTATTTATTTTCTAAAAAAATTCTCATTTTAGAAACTTGAGGTCATTAATAATTAAACAAAACGTTTTTTGTTCACACAAACTAATATTACAACAAGGATTTTTTTATTCAATAAATATTTTTTATTGAATGATTTCTTTGTTTTCTCGACATTTCTATGAATAATTTCATTGGAAGTTTTTGATTGAAATTATTCGAAATATGTAATTTCAATTTGAAATTAAAGAGAGCAGAAAATTACCCAAAGGAAAAGTTAAAGTGACAGAACTCCGAAACTAATATTAAATTTTTTGCTGTATATTTTGGATGGAACTTAATTTGGGAAAATGGTTTGAGAAAAATTTTTTTATTCATAAATCTATGATTGCAATAAATGTAGTTGTCAAAGACTCTCTCTGTATATATCAGGTATACCGGTATCAAATGAGCGTTTTTTGTGAAAATAAAACACTAATTATTAATGGGAAACTAAAAACCGTTTCATTCAGAGAGTAGGCCATTGTTTTCTACACATTTTGACCACCTGTCTGGCAATTTGTCGATACCACACCAATGCGTGTCCCTTCGATGAAAACGAATAGTAGTCGGAAGAAGCCAAGTCTGGTGAATACGGCGGGTGGGATTGCAGCTCCGAACAGAGTGTTTTGATTGTATCCTGAACCGGTTTTGCTTTGTGTGCAGGTGCATTGTCAAAGGGCGAAATTACCTTGCCGTGTCTTCTGGCCCATTTTGGTCGTTTCTCGATCAATGCATTGTTCAACTTGATCAGTTTTTGGCGGTTGCGATCAGTATGAACGGTTTCACCAGGTTTTGGGAGCTCGTAGTACACCACACCTTACTGGTCCCACCAAACACACAGCATTGTCTTCTTGCCGAATCGATCCGGTTTTGCAGTCGATGTTGATGGTTGTCCCGGATCAACCCATCAGTTTTCCGATTAGGATTCTTAAAATAAATCCATTTTTCATCGTCAGTAAAAATCCGATGCAAAATCGATTTTCTTTCGTGTCTTTAAAGCAAAATTTCACAATAGTTTCTCAGTCTTTCATTCAATTTATGTGGCACCGATTTTCCACAATTTTGGATCTTTTCCATAGCTTTTAAACGGTCAGAAATTGTTTGTTATGAAACATTTAACATTTCTGCTATTTGCTTTTGATTCAAAGTGTCATCTCCATCTAATATCGTTTGATATTCGGCGTCTTCAAACTTTTTTGGTGGTCTTCCACGTACTTCTTTTCTCACATCAAAATCATTATTTCTGGACCGTTGAAGCTATCTTTTGCATGTTGCTTCTGATAGAGCATGATCACCATATGCCTCGACAAGCATTTGATGCGACTCTGTAGCACTTTTTTCAAATGAAAACGAAAAATTAATGCTTTCCGCAAATCATCACTTTATGGTACAAAATTCGACATTTTTAACACGATGAAAAATATGATGTTGTCTGTTTGATGACTTGATGTATACCAAATTATATTTCACAGATATCAAAACAAACATACAAAATCGAAATAAATGCTCGTTTACTACAAATGTTCCTTGTCGAGATACTTGTATCTTGACGCTCACTTCATACCGGTACACCTGGTATATAGCTGACTATAAGAAGATGAGATAATGCTTGTTCGAAAAACTAATTGGATTGAAAGATATCAAAAACATATAAAAATTCAAGCAAAATGGTCCTTAAATTCATGCAGCAATATTAAAAATCATTGTTATCGGAAATGGCAAAAGATTGGAGATATTTTACCAAAAACTTCTCCATATGTTTGTCCTCCAGAAACACCCAAAAAACAAAATGTCTTGAATAATCCTCTGTATTTTGCCTTTATTTTTGCGAGCTTGTTTGTATCTGATTCCTGGACAAAGAGTGTAGAAAAATATTACGGGACACCTGTGTAAATCATGTGGATCGAAACTGAGATGAGCTCTCATGTCCTTGAAATTTTGGGATTTTTTATTTCATTTGCATCTGTGTTTGCCAATGCCTGAATACATTTTCTTCAAGATTACTTAATGAATAGGTACTTCAGTTATGACCGATTTAATAACAGAAGATTCTTATATATATTGTACATATCACAAAAGTGCTATTTCTTATCTTGTTTTCTTGTCTTGCATTCATAAACATAAGTTGGATAATTGATTTCTGAATCAATTCGAAAAATAAACGCATAACTAAAATTACGCAAGTTTAGTTCAGATCAAGTAAGTCTTTATTTATATTCTCTTAGATTATATCGCTACTATTTATTCGATTATATTTTCTACGTGTTTTTTCTATAAGGAATATCATTACATTTAATGTAAAAATTGTATTATATAGTTTTATAGGGATCGTACTTCCTGATCTAGAAAAATACAGGAAGTAATTCGAAATACAAAATTTTCTTTATTTCTAATAACTATATAATATGCATCAAATCATATCCATATTATTTCATTAGATATTGCTTTCTTTCAGTAGCCGTCATCGGTTTATAAATTTTTTTAATCATACTTTTATTTTCTATTTTTTTAATATGAAATTTAATTATTTTTGAATAAACAATCTAGCGGAAACTTTCCACTAAAAATACAAGGGTGTTTGATATATTCTATATCTTTTATAGTTTTGAATTGAAATCTTTTGGTTGAATTAATTGATTTCTGTTCATTTCCTAAGTAATTTGATTTGCATTTTCGAAAATAATGCACCTAGATATTTTTCATATGAATTATTGATAATTCCAATGATTAGGAGATCCTGTAATCAACTATTTATCAATTGAAAATTTCTTAGATCAAATATTTCTTCTAATTCAATAGCACTATAATGGCGTGTTTTGGATTTCCCTTTGGAAGTTTTTTATTCAGACATTAACTTGATTAATTCCTATTCAGGATGATGCTATGGTTTATAACACTGATAATATATTTCGAACTGATTGGAGCACATCAGATTCAGAATCTCATTGTGGATGCTCCAAAGGGAAAATATGAAGGATCCTTAATGGCCACCAGGCTAGGTAGAACAATTTATGCCTTCAGAGGGATAAAGTATGCACAAGCACCAATAGGAGAATTACGTTTTCAGGTGAATTTTATAAACTTCTTGTTGATGTTAAAATTACGAATAATATTTTACAGCCTCCTCGAGAAATAAAAAAGCATGATGGAATTTATGATGCTAGAAATGATGGACCTGTTTGTCCACAACCCACAGATGATCCGAGCTCAGAAGATTGCTTAGTTTTGAACGTTTACACTACTGAGGTAATCAATAAGACGATGGGATCGTTTTTAGAAACCTTCTCTGAGTTACTATATCTTCTCAATCCAAAAGATTTCATTCCGTCATGGTGTTTTTGCACGCTGTCGAGTTTTTGCACTCTCTGATCTATGGGCTTAATCATCTACAGCCTTATATTTCATGATTCAATAGCCAATCTTCAGTCCATAGTCTCTAATTCATTTCTCATTTCCAATGAATAATAGAATAGAAGCAACAGTCGAATTCAGTTCAAGTTCAAGAGTTATTCTGAAAAACGAGAATCTACAGATCAGAACTTTACTTGTAAAACGTAGAGGATTTTAGACTGTAGTTCACGGACTGTCATTTTTGCTTTTCAGATAAGATCTGAATACTAAATTATACTCTTTCGTGTGTTGTGCACTACAGTTTTGGACCTTTAGTTCATTTCGACAGTGCTGGTTTCGCATTCCACCCTGCGTGTATAAGGAACAGGATGTTCCTATCTTCGTAAATATGACATTTCTTATGACTGTATGGATTATTGAAAAAAATGTATCCAAACCAAGTTTAATTCCTCACTATTGCTTTCGATCTTTTTTATAAATTGTTTATACTTCAAATAGAAATGACAACAATTTTTATAAATACCTCAATTTTCAGCTTCCAAATGAAAACACAAATTCAAGTAGACCTGTAATCATTCACATTCACCCAGGTGGTTTTTACAGTGGGACAGGTCGAAGTAACTGGGTGGGACCTCAATATTTGATGGACCAGGATATTGTTCTCGTTACCTTCAATTACAGACTAGGCGCTTTAGGTGAGATCTCAGTTCTAGATTTTCTTTATACAGATTCTCATTTCAGGTTTTTTGAGTACTGGAGAAAAAGAAGCACCAGGCAATAATGGTCTCAAGGACCAGGTGGTTGCTATGAAATGGGTTAAAGAGAACATTGGGGCTTTTGGAGGAGATGCAAATTCTGTTACTATTTTTGGATATAGTGCAGGTTCCATTAGTGTTATGTTACATATGATGTCGCCTATGTCCGATGGTTTATTCCACAAGGCTATAATGGGTAGCGCTTCAATTTTGGGCCACACACCATATGGTACTAGTCAAATTGATGTTGCAAAAAGGCAAGCTAGGGTTTTAGGTTGCCCTGATAACTCATCTACTCTAATCATTAATTGCCTTCGAGGAAAATCTGCTGATGAAATTGGTAGATCATTGCAGCAGCTGAAAGTGAGTACCCAATGAAAACATGCGTGAAAAGATTAAAAGAGCCAATTTATTCTTGATGAAAAAGGGTTGCTCTTTCATAGAAATAACTCATTTGAGCAACCCTCTGTAGGAAGAAGTTCTATGAAGAGGTAGTCCAAAACTATCTTGATTTTTTATTTGGACGATTGAGTTGAGAAAATGAACCTTAGTTAACATCCTTTACTTTCATGAGAACTTTTAATAAATGCTTTCATCATATTGCCCTATAAATGCAAAGGTTTGACAATATTACCCCTAAAAATATTTCATCACAATTTTGAAATTTTCGGGTTTCTGGAGAGATATTTGCCGGTATTTGCCGATGTCTTCTCCTCTGCATTCGTGAGGGAGCCCGACGGACCTTTTCCAGAGGTTAGGTTTGCTAGGGTTTCTGGTGAGATTTCCGATATCAAGATCGATGAGGAGCTGATTCAGGGGTGCTTGGCTCAGCTCAGGGATACTGCTCCAGGTCTCGATGGCCTTTCTTCCAAGCTTCTCAGGAGCTGCGCGGGTTCTCTCTCTATTTCCCTTTATAAAATTTCCTCTAGTTTCCTCAAGTATTCGATTCTGCCTGCTGACTGGCTTACTGCTTCCGTAACACCCGTTTTTAAAAAGGGGGATAAATTATCACCGCACAATTACAGACCCATCAGCTTGCTTTCTACGGCTTCCAAGGTCTTGGAAAGGATCGTTTCGGACCAGATCACCCAATTTGCGTTATCAAACGATGTTATCCCTAATGAACAGCATGGATTCTTATCTGGCCGCTCTACCACGACCAACCTCATTTTGTGTATCATTGAGTGGACTAAAGCGTGGGATCGGGGGGAGCCTGTGGATGTTATCTACCTTGACTTCTCCAGGGCCTTCGATAGGGTCCCTCACCGTCGGTTGCTTGCTAAGCTCTCTCATCTTGGAATTAGGGGAAGTGTTCTTGCTTGGATTGGGGCTTATCTATCCAATCGTTTTTTCCACGTCAGGGTCGATCGTTCCTTCTCCAGTCCCGGGAGCCCTTTGTTATCTGGTGTTCCACAAGGTTCCGTCCTGGGCCCTATATTATTTTTATTATACACCTCTGATTTACCTAGATTACTCCACTCTTCGTGCTCTATGTTTGCAGATGATACCAAAATATACAACTTTCCCTTATCTAACTTCAATACTCTGCAACGTGACCTGAATGAATTGTATGTTTGGTGTGGTGAATGGTTACTTCCTTTGAATGTGGAGAAGTTCTGTGTTCTCCATATTGGTAGAAACAACCCGAGGAGGGAGTACTTCATCGGCGGCGATAGGCTGAAACAAGTTTCAAGTCACTGTGACCTGGGTGTAACTGTCTCCGAGGATCTTCGCTGGTCGAACCATGTTAGCATCATCACTGCCAGAGCCAGACAGTTGACTTATGCCATCCAAAAGACCTTCAACGGATGTGATGTTGCTACATTGAGGCTTCTCTTCACCACCTACGTAAGACCATTGTTGAAATATGCTGGCCCAGTTTGGTGGCCTTCCACTCGTGCCGATGAGCATTGCCTCGAGTCGGTCCAGCGCTGGATCACTCGTATACCCTTTGGAAGGATTCGCCCCACCTACGAGAACAGGCTCATCACTTTCGGATTGCCGACTTTCCAGTCGCGGCGCGACAGAGGTGATTTAATTTTTTCTTTCAGGTCCTTACGTGGCCACTTTGGTGATGATATCCGTGGCTTATATACTTTAAACACCAATAATCTGAGAGGTCACCAGTTCAAATTGGCAAAGGAAAAGTTTGCTACTTCCCAGCGGCATAGTTTTCTTACCAACAGAATCTTTGAGAGGTGGAACCGTTTACCAAGTGCTGTGGTTGATGCTCGAAGTGTCAATGGGTTTAAGAATGCCTTGGACTTGTTTTGTGGTGGAGATGTTCAAATGTGAAACAATTAAATTTAATTTGTATTGAATTTATAGGAAATTTCCTCTACTCTAGTTTTTGTTATAATAATAATAATAATAATAGAGGTCATTATAAATCTGATCTGGTGCCTGCGGTGGATATTCAAGCAAGTGGTTTTTTAAAGATTTGAATTTAGCAATCGTCAATACAGCCTGATGTTGGTCGAAAATTACATTTTTCTTCTGGAAAACAGATCTTTTCTCGCTCAGTTGATCCAAAAGGTTATAACAATGTTTGGAGTTCATTGTTTCACTTTTTCAGAATAACCAATCAAAAAGGTACCTACTGAAAAACTGATGCCATGAACTTATGTTGCTATATGTGTGCTTCAATCCACTTTCATCTTAACCATAAGATGATGTCCAAGATCAACCTCAACCTTTCTTTAGTTAGCTTAATATGTATGAATAGCAAACCTCCTGAATTATAACATTTAGTTTTTAACTACTCATATAGTACCACATATAAAACTGAATCTTAATCAGGAATTCGGAGATCAACCAGTACTCCTTTGGAAACCAGTCATTGAACCGGATTTTGGACAAGAAAGATTTCTAACAGGCCACCCTGTAACTCTAGCACTTCAAGGCAAGTTTCAAAAGTTACCAGTGATGGCTGGAATAACAAGTGATGAATTTGGGCACAAAGCAGTTGGTGAGTTGTCATGCAGTAATTAATAACTTGACACCCCTAAAAGAGTGTGAATTCAGAAGTAAGAAGATCTGAGCACAGACTCCTGAAAAACCCCACTGGAAAAATTTGAACAGTGAATGTGATTCGATTTTTTCAGGTTTTATAAGGAACAAAACTTTGTTAGATGAACTAGATAAAAATTGGCATAAATACGCTCCGATAGTATTTCTATATGAAAGGCACACATTATATTCAAAAGATATCAGCGACCACTTACGAAAATTCTACTTCAAAAAGGGCAAACTCGACAATAATTCTCTAACATCATTAGCTCAGGTATTGATATTGGACTTGTGGTATATGGTACTAATGACGAAGAAACTGCAATACCCAGAAGGAGAAATTTAAATTAATTTTTTTTTGGTGAAACGTATCTACGTTTCACAAAAACAGTGTTCCAGAAAAAATATAACCCTGTAGATCTTCTATCGAAATTGTTATGTCACGTGGTGAGAACTCTAAAATGTAATACCTATGTTGAATATCTTGTGAAGTGTACATACTATGAGAAAAAATCTTGAAAAAATTCAAACTTCAACACTCTGTATCTCGAAAACGAAGCGTTTGCGATCCCATGTTTATGGGACTTTTTCTTCTTAAACTCACTTAAGGAATCTCCCACTTTCGTTTGTACGTTCAATTTAGGTACACCCTGTATATAATTTACAAAAAAAAATACATAAATTTAAACAGTTCCTTCTGGGTAGAGCAGTTTATTTTAGTGCTTTGGATATTTCGATCAAATTTCTTGATTTATGTTTCAGTTGTTTGCTGATTCTCAAACTGGATGGCCGACAAATAGAGCGGTGAAGCTTTTTGCGTCTGGCAACTCAAAACCTGTCTTTTATTACAAGTTCAGTTATCAAGGAAATTACAGTCACTACTACTACCCTGAAAGTAACAAAACAATACCATTTGGTAAGTGACTTTCACAAAAATCATGTGGCTTTCCCAATTTGCTATTGTACCAAAAATATTTATATTCTTGGTATCGCATTACATGAATATTCGAAGACGCCAGATACATTGCGATGGCCTCGCTGAAATGTTAGCGGTTTTTTGAAAAACTCAAAAAAAATGCATTTTTCTCGAATTGTATGCATCGTAAAGAAAATTTTATTGAACAAAAAATGTAGAGGACGTTGCGATCTACATTTTTGTCATTGGTGCAATGCTGCACGACTAAAAGCGCACAAAGTAGGTGGCGCTAAAGTATCAAAAAAAGTGTTTTTCATGTTTTTCGCCTTGAAAATGTTGTTTTAATGCAAAAGTTTAAATGTAAGAGTTGTTCCTTACATTATTATCAACAACTTTTATTTAAACATTATTTTTGTACAACTTACCATTTTGAAGCTGCAGCTTGCAGAAGAATGAAAAATCCAAATATACTGTTGTACGCAGTATGAGTACACATCGGTAGTGCACGTTTAAATCAAGATTTTACTAATTTAATTTAATTTAGATTTGTAAGTATTTTTGCAATAATTTGTATGCTTTTTCTATACATCTGTTAATAAATACAAATACAAAACTGAATTAAACGTTTACTTGAAAATTAAAACTCAAATAATGACTTTAATTGAATTGTTGTTTGTTTATTAAAGTTTATCCAAATTTTCAAAACCTCTTGGATTTTTCATTCTTCTGCAAGCTGCAGCTTCAGCTTCAAAATGGTAAGTTGTACAAAAATAATGTTTAAATAAAAGTTGTTGATAATAATGTAAGGAACAACTCTTACATTTAAACTTTTGCATTTAAACAACATTTTCAGGGCGAAAAACATGAGAAACACTTTTTTTGATGCTTTAGCGCCACCTACTTTGTGCGCTTTTAGTCGTGCAGCATTGCACCAATGACAAAAATGTAGATCGCAACGTCCTCTACATTTTTTATTCAATAACATTTTCTTTACGATGCATACAATTCGAGAAAAATGCATTTTTTCACTTTTTTTTTGAGTTTTTCAAAAAACCGCTATCATTTCAGCGAGGCCATCGCAAAGGTAGCTTAGTTACATCATTTTCAACAAGTGTACCAAATTTAATCGAGCGGGTAATTATACCGTCAAAACGATTTATTTTTCGACAGATTGACTGAACTATTCTACATAGCTCATAATAGGTTCCGATGACCTGGATGTACACGGAATAGCCAGAATATCCAACAAGCCTGATTGAGTTGTACCCAAAAAGTTAGATTTCTAAATGTTTTATACCTTATGGACACCAAATAAGTGTATTTGTCATTTAATTGTGACATAATTTTCACCCACCAGAAATATTCAGTGTTGGAACAGCATTTCGAAATAACTTCTGCGAATACTTAGAAACATGTTTTGTCGAATTGAATATGACACATTCTTTTCGTCTTATACACAGTATTTGGATTCATTTCCATGATCTTCTTATCACTAATTGCATTGATCCACATGTTGAAAGGATCTAGGTCCATTTCTGGATTAGGAAAGCAATGCCTAATTTTAGAATCACTATTGCAGTTGGGCACAGCACATTTATTATAAAAAACCATAGTAAACAAAGGGTGAATTGTTATCATAAATTATAAAAATACTTAAAATTTTAAGATTCAAACCACCTAAACAACAAGCCTCTCATTTTTCTCTCCTTAAATAACCTGAGATGGGTCAATTCAATAGAATAAAAATAAATTTGCATTTTTTCAGATTAAAAGTGTCATTTTTCTGCTCTGTGCTGAACGAGTTCTGGATACAGCGACGTCTGGATCTACGTATCGTACTAAAATTTAATTTCAAGGTCAGCAACCTGCGTGAAACGTCTATAGATAACTGGTCTGTGCCACCAATCGTCTGTCGTATGAATCTACAGAGATTGTGAAACCGGTTCAGTCTTGGAGATAGCGATGGTGCTTCTTTTGGGCTTGTCTGGAAGTTTTGTCCCCTTCTTTATTAAGATTGGCAGCCTCCTTCGAAACTTCAGTGCCACATTGTGCTGATGAGAGGCAGTCACCTCGAAACCGGTGTACAGTTGCACTTGTGGTCTTTGATTCTCTGGGATATCCTACGCCAATCGTTGCTAGCTCACATCATTGGAACGATAGTTCATTGGGTTCATTCGTTCCATTTTATTAGCCTAGTAATAAAGATAGGGGTTTGAGAAAACAAACTCTGCAGTTATAATCGGATGTGTGGAATTTCATTTCAATTAGATCCTCGGAACCGGTAAAAAGAATTTAAAATCGCAAATTGGTCCCAAGTCTTTTGAGGTATGTAACTTGGAGTGTAAACCGATCTCGAAAACGTTTTAGAAGAAATACCCCTATTAATTTTCACTAAGCTATCATTTCTCAAAGTTCTTTGTATTTGTTTAAATATTTGTATAAATTATACATATCTGCAATTTTTAATTGGTTAATTATAACACGTTTTCAGGTGTGGTTCATCATGACGACTTAATATACCTATTTTATATATCCCATGATTTCCCCAAGTTTGGAAAAACAGACCCAGAATCAGAAATGGTGGATAAATTAACAACCATGTACGCCAATTTTGCTAGAACAGGGTATATGTAAATAATAACGGTGGTTTGACCAATTTTTAATTCGAAAATTTTTAGTACACCCATACCTGAACCCAGTAATATATTCAACTTTGCAGAATGGAAACCTTTTAATGATAAATCTGAGAAATATATGGATATTGGAGAAAGTATGAAAATGTCTTCAAAACTTTACCCTGACCGCTATACAGAATGGGACAGATTATTTCCATTTCATTTTCTATTGATCCAGAAGATGTGACTTATTAAATCAATGAGGCATCAATTATTTTTCAGGGGTTTTTTTCCCAGTAGGTTTTTGAAGTTTTAAAATTTTACCATTAGTGTATGTGAGAAAATAAGTTAATCTTTACCTTCATCTTCTCTGTTACAGCATGATGGTTCACAGCCACGGAAAGAGTAGCTAGTACAGTTTTTTGACCACAGGCGAATCCATAGGATATTCTACTGCGACTGAAATGTGATATGTACTCAAAAAAGAAATATTTGTTGGAATGATATGTGTTGATTGTCTTAACTTCAATGGAGTTATCGAACCACCACGGATTATCACAGATGATAATTTGGTATCCAAATTATATATATGTATCCATGAATATTATACAAAAATACCAACAGAAATATTTTTTGTTCAAATTATAATATTTCAACTTTTACCCATATTTAGAAGTTCGGTAATGCAAATATTATGTTAGGAGACTGAAATTTCTCGTATAATGACGGGAAATTTCTGGATAATATTCGTTTGACTTTAATTAGGAAGGTTTTTCATTGATTAAAAATAATTAGATATAAATCTTTTCCCACCTGAATTCGAACAATTCTTTAATTGGTTGATATAATTAAAAAAAGAATACAGTCAAAGTTAATCCGGAATGCGTAATTAGTTTAATCAGTAAAAGAATCTTGAAAATATTTTAATTTTTCATAAAAATAATATAAATATGTTTTCAAGAACAGTCTTGAGTTATCGTGTACTAATAAGTCAGGTGAGTGAGATCATTGCATTCTTTCATTTGACCATTCAGTATTATTTTTGTGCACTTGAATCCACTTACATCATTTCGTCACAGTCTTCAATTATACAATTTTGAACCGAAAATCATATGAATCGAGTAACTGATAACACAAATGGAAAAACGACGAATAATCTAAATGTATCCTCTCCTTTGTCCACCTACGTGGACGACCGAGGACTGGAGCTAGATATTTCGAATTACAGGATTTTTTCATAGCCTACAGAACTCGATGAGTACGTTGACGAACAAGATTGTTCTGATAATATTTTTTGTTTCGTATTTATTGAGATTTACAATCTACTTTTAAAAAGTATTTAGTAAATGTGTTGTCTGTGCAGCTTAATAGAAATAATGGAACGAAGTTCCTTACGGCTTGGAGGAGATAGGGATTTTGCTGCACGACCGAACTGAAAAAAAGTAATAGTAAAACCGTAAGATAGAGTCCGTGAAATAAACCGTTAAATGAGACGTGCGCAGGCGTGATAGTCGTATACACAATCGAGTAGTGTATAATACCTTTATCTTTCTCCTTATCTCTTCTCGTTCTCTCATCTCTTCTCTCTCTATTACCACTCCACCCCGTCAATGCATAGTATATAGTATATTGTCATGAATTCATGGACAAGCACGTGGCGATTACTCACATTATAGATACATTTTACAATTTACAGTAATAAAAGTGGAAACTTATTCAGTGCAAGAGAATTGAATACGTAAGTATTAGTTTTTTTATAAATATAAAATATTTCACATTGGTTAATATTGTGAGTACATACTAAAATATTTGTAAGGTTTTCTAGGTTATCTTTTTTACTGTTTTGAGGGTCATACGGAAAATAAAACTACGAAACTTCATAGCGATTATATATGTGTGTAAGTATGTGTATGTTAATTATTTTTTTCAAATAATTTCTCCCTTCAATAACAACCATTCAAATATATATACTGATGGACAAAATTAGAGCACCACCTAAAATTTCGTTAAATTTCAACAATTGATATCTTCCCAATCTTTAGTGGGATGTCAATGTTTCTTTTTTCCAATTGTAGCTCTGTTATTTTCGAATTCCCTCCATTAAACAGAAGTCCAAGAAATAAAATCTTCATGTTGTCTGGGCGTTTAAATAATGTCATGTTTTTTAGTCAAATTTTAACTTCTTCTATGGGCAATGCCATGTTGCTGAGGCATATAAAAACAATGAAGCGTTGTAGCCTAATACCTCTTGAGTATTTTGTTCTTTTAAATACCAATTTATCTTGGCATCGTCCAGAGATATTCAACATTTTATCAACTCTTGTATTTAATGCGTTATTTATGAATATATTTTTATTTGTAGCTGTTTTCTCGGCAAATATTATACTACAATTAGATATTATAAAAAAGAAATACTTTATGCTGCACAGGGCGTTTAAATTTTCGAGTTTTTTTCTCTACTTCCTTTCCTTTCTTTACTTTCAGTTTCCATAAATCTACGGAGACAACGACCAACTGTCGTATGATGAATATTAATTAAGCCTTTGGGCAATCTCACGGTGGGTAAACCCTACCTCACTCAATGTTACAATTTTATCCCAATCATGCTCACTCAGATGGTTTGCTGGAGGTATTTGAATAAGAAGAAACTTCCAACACAATAAAAAAGCGAAAAAAATTTAGAAAAACATAAAATTGAACGCAAAAAAAGTGCAACAATTATTGAAATTAATGATTATTGACAATATGATCTAAAAAATTGAGATTACGCAAGAAAAGTACAATATAAAGCAAAAATATCTAGTAAATTAATAAAAATATTTTAAAAGGTTATTGAATATTTTTTTTAAAGTTTTGAATAAAAAAATTTAAATCTAGTTTCAATCATTTTCACTACCGCGAAACCACCAAAAACAAATGCAGAGCATCAAAATGCATTCAGAGAACGTCACAAAATGAAGAAATTTAAGTATAAACGAGAAAGGTACAAAACAAAAATTAAGGGTGCTCCCTTTATTTCAATTTTTTTTTGGCCTCATCTACGAAAAAGTATTATTGTAAATTTAAAAAAAAATTACTTTCTGAATTTAAAATAATAATTCGTGTGTGGATTGAAAATATATAAAGTCAAAGAAAAGAAGCTCTCAAATGTATATATATAATTTTTTTTTATTTTTCATTACCTATAAATAACGATCCAAAAGAATCGACAACGAGATACTGCTATTGATACTGTTTTTTCGAGGTTTTCGCATAAAATAGAATCACAAACATATATGTATATCATAGTTTTAGAAATAGAATTTAATGACTAGACTTATTAATAAGAATTACTTATAATAATAATAAACTTTTTTTTAATTAATTCTATTTCTATGTAATTTTATGTTGTCAAACAATAATAAAGAGACATATTTTGTTATTTTAATTGATAATTTGAATTACGTTTTCTTTTATTTTACGTAATTTATCATTTCCTAATATACTAATTTCCTAAATACTGTCTTGTACTTAAATAAAAACTGATCAGTAAAATTTAAGAGAAAAATCAAGAAAACCTACATAAATTTGAGCAAAATCTAAAATTTTGCAAATTGTGTCGATTCTACATTAGCCGAAGGAACTTCGTTCCTACCTGGTGTCCCGCCACAACACATCTTTTTTCACATTGATGGATTCTTAGTTATGATAAGTCAGTTTCATCAGATGCGAGTATGGCTAAATCGTCAGCAAAAGATGCTATGGTAGTGTTTTTATTTTCCGGTATGTCTGAAATATAGATGATACATAAGAGTGGTCCCAAAATACTCTCCTGTGGGACTCCGGATTTGACTATTTGACTTTGGAAAGAGTGGTTATTTTTTCCCTATATTTCACAGCAAAATAACGCGGTCTACTAGATAGGACTTCGGAATAATGTAATATGGTTGTGGGAGGGGTTGTTTGTGTTTGTACAGCATTCCTCTGTACCAAACCTTGTCGATTGCTTGGAATGAAACCAGAAATACTGCTGAGCAAAATTTTCCTTCTTCGAGGCTGGTTGAGATTGAGTTCACGATGGGGTGGACCTGATGTGTTGTCGAGTCTCGGAAACCTGGTTGGTGGTCTGGCATCACTTGGTGCATATCCATGTCATCTTTAAGCCTTTTAAATGAGACGCCCTGTATAAAATGCAAACAGAATAAATTTTTTAATTCCAAACCTACCTATCAAAGGAAATAAAAGACAAAAATCCAATACTAGACATATAATAAAATCAGATAGGATTCTTGTCTAAAGATGGCGATCTTTATCACGTGATTCGGTGTGCCCAATGAAAAATAACAGCATTGTATTGGACAGTGACAACAATAAAGAGTTACGCCCGGCCCATCTGCCATGTGTTTCTTTATTTGGAAACAATTTATTAGATATGTGGGACAGGGTGACGATAAATAAGCTCAATTAACCCGCTGAATATAGATAGAATTTATTCATACACTTAGGTTGACAGATTTGTATGACAGGTACCTAAGTTACAAGTCGTATAGGTATATTTCTAGCAATTACTTTAGGTAATAACTTGCCTTTTGTCTGTATTCATTGCGGTTTGTATTGCTTCTGATTACTACTGGACTTTGTCTTGGATTTCGGATTTTCCACTATCACTCGTTAATTGTTACTGTTGATACTGTTACTTCTTTCATTGAATCATTCCTGAGTCATCTATGTTGAATAATTGGATGAAATTAACAGAACTTTCAATATCTCATACACAAACAGACTCCTTACATACCTACATCTGCAATATTATGATAAGATGTGCTGTTAATAATGAAACACGTTGTATATTCCAGTATCAATGAAATGTTACGATATGGTACTATCTCTCACAACACTTGTCCTCCTTGGTTTATGCTGTCACGCCAGGGGATCCCCCAGCACGAGTCAAGCATCTGAAACCAATCCAATTGTAGCAACACCCTTGGGCAAATATCGAGGCACCACAATGATAAATTCATATGGTAATCTGTTTTTTGCATTCAGGGGTATTCCGTATGCAGAACCACCAGTCGGTGAGCTAAGATTCAAGGTGAGTACGGGTGTTGCATATACACTGGTCACAAAAATCAATGATATCAATCGTTTCAAATAATAAACTCAATAGAAAGTAACTTTGGTCAGTAGGAATCTATATAATCTGGAAGGAAAACTTCTTTGAAGGCAACGCCTCTGATTTTAACTTCGGAGATTTCAAAAATACCTGTATGTCCTTAGTATTCTCATCTGAAAGCTGGTGCAGAGAATATGCACTGATTATGAATATTGATAAGACTTTTGATTATGACAGCCAATATGTAATATTTCACAACGATGCCACATTAGAAGCAGAAGATATAAAAGAATGACAATAATCTTAAATAGAAATACAAACAGTTAAATTTTTACTGAATCTTGGAAAGTTAAAAAATAGATGGGCGAATTTAGACATGAAAATAGTAGTCAAATAACAGATATTGTCGAAGATTCAAATATTGGTGAAGTGTTTGAGTATACTATCATAAACAAAGTTTTGATACTCCTCATAAATCCCATGTGTGCTACAAAACTTGTGATCAAATGTCGTTATTTGAGATCTTTTGGTTTTTACCCGAAAATGATGAGTTTTATCAAAATGTTTACCAACCGATTGTAAAATTCTCCACAAAAATGGTTCTAATATTTTTTCCCTAAGAATTACAATCCCTGAGAGGAGCCGATATACATGCTTTCAGTTGTATTCATTATATTATCAAGTTCAAATCTGACCAAGAAATCAAGTGAACCCAGAACAGTGGAACTGGAAATCGATAGATAAGACGCTGGAACCGATTCAAACTTTAATCCCACCTACTTCAAAACACCTCAATACTATTTTTTGCAATTGCAAAAAAGTTATTGTACCAATAATTCAAATTCGCGTTTTAGTTTATCTTTTGTTTCAGCCTCCTGCACCTATAAAAAAACATGCAGGAATTATAGAAGCAACTAAGGAACCAGCATCGTGTCCTCAACCACCTGTAGGCCAAGAACAGATTTCCGAAGATTGTCTTTTTATCAACGTATATACTTCAAAAGTAAGTGTTTCTTGTTGTTTAAATAAACAATATTTAAAAATATCCAGTTCTAGATACCTTCAGGAAATGAAAAACTGAAGAGGCCTGTCCTAGTGTTCATCCATGCAGGTGATTTTTCTACCCTTTCATCAAGAAGTGATCTCATTGGACCAAATTATTTTATGAATAGGGACAACATACTGGTTACTTTCAACTATAGACTTGGCGTATTAGGTGAGGGAAAAAATATTTATTCAATTTCTTGCACCAGTGTAAGAATAACAGTCAATCATGATGATATCTCCAAGCCAGATTGTTTCCAAAAGTTGTCTCAATATTGAAAAATTCCGTGTCTTCAGTTATAAAATTGCTAATTGAAAAAGACCACCTTCAATTGAACATAACAAAAGATATGTTGAACCTTTTGTCACCAACCCGCTCCGCTCTAAATGGAGACTATAAGGATCCTATATTCTTTATGGTGGAGGAGAATACTTCTTGCTATGTGAGTTTTTTCTTTTCGGCTTTGATTTCAAGTTATTCCAGATGATTCGTTCCGACGCAGTGCCAAATTTAAACCTGGACATTTTAATATGAAACTTTCACTAAGAAGTTTTCCCACTTAATATTTAATGAATGTTTGTCACGAAATTCGGATATCTGAATTTACCCCTTATCATGTTTTTGTTTCAGGATTTATCAGTACTGGAAATGTTGAAGCACCAGGCAATAATGGATTGAAAGATCAGGTGGAGGCTCTTAAATGGGTCAAAGCCAATATAGAGTCATTTGGAGGTGATCCAAATTCAGTAACAATATATGGAATTGGTAGCAGTGCCACATGCGTCAATCTACATCTTGTATCTCCTTTATCCCAAGGACTATTTCACCGTGCAATAATGAGTAGTGGGTCAGCTGCAAGTTATTACCCTATGGGAAGAAGTCTTCTACAGCAAACAAAAAATCAAGCAGAGTTGGTCGGATGTCCAATAAATAACTCCCATGTAATGATCGAGTGTTTGAAAACTATTTCAGCAGACAAACTTGGAAATTCTATACATAAATTAGTATGTTTAACCATCATTCTGATTTTAACCGCAAATCTGATACCATAATTAAATTATACAGAAACCAGGACCTTATGCAAGAACTATATGGCAACCAGTCATCGAAGGGAATTTTGGCCAAGAGCAGTTCCTTACTGAACACCCTGTAAAACTAATGCTCGAAGGAAAGTTTCAAAATGTTCCCATCATTGCAGGCTATAATTCTGATCAATACTCGAATGAAGTTATAGGTAAGTTGAATTTCTGTAATCTTCATTGAGTTTAAACAGGTTATTTTCAGAGCTGATACAAAACAAAGAGAAATTAGAAAAGCTGGATAAAGAATGGAATAGGGAAGCTCCAAAATATTTTTTGTATGCTCATGATAAGGACCAATCTGATTTTAGGAGCAAAGAGTTGAGATCGTTTTATTTCGGGGACAAAAAAATTGATAATTCGTCCCTACCAGAATTAATTAAGGTAATTTTTGTGAAGACTTTGGTGTCTATAGGATCTTTGAAACACGACCTATTTAAACTTCAACAGGATGAGTCTTTCCCTATCTATTGATGATACATTGAGCAGTGATGGGTTGATCGACTGTGGAATACCTCAGGGGTCCATGCTAAAACCAACATTTAAAAAAAATTTTTGAGGATTTTGTAAAATTTTCAGTGACGATTTCTTGGAAATTTGGAAAGCCTATTTATTTCAACCTCATTCAAATATCTTTCAACTCACAACTTGATCTGATGGATATTCTAGAAGTCATTAAGGAAACCACATTCTAGATACGAATAACTCCAAAACCATTCGACGGATTTGGCCGAATAACGAACTTTGTCGAGAAATTTGGACAATTTATATGGAAACTCTAGCTCGTATACTCAAGTTTGAGTCTGAATTGTTCATCAAGTAGTGAAACTCAATCATTTTCAGCTCGATATTCATCAATTACAAACCATATACCACCACATCGATAAGAGCCTCCATATCTTTGAAATAAGAGACGCCTCCTAATGCCCAGTGCCATGTTTGCTTCCCCCTAATCGTTCTAGAGCACTGTATGCGCTCTCTTTCTCATTATTTAATAGCCAAACGGTGTGTTTGATCTCAAAATTCTCAAAGCTTCGTTCCCAATATTGTGTAGGGATTTCAGAATTCAAAATGAATATTCGAACCCTATTTAAATTAGGAATGCACTGACCCAAAAACCATCTTTCTGGTGTATCCCATCCAAATTTTGAAAAACAATTATTGACGATGGAGCTATTTTAAATTTAATTTTGAAAACAACCTAATGTTATCTAGTATCGATGTATTATGTAATTGTTGAATATACGCAAATAAATATTTTCTGGAAACCGGAGAGTTGATCGAACTTAGAATTTATCGTTACCTTGTCCCTAAAATGGTTAAAACCTAGTACTTTTTAAAAAAAGCCCGATATAATATAAGATCATAAAAATAATAGCTCTCATCATGAATCAAATTTTGTTGTATCAATTGAATTTCAGATTTACAATGATGCATTAGCAGGATACGAAATGAACAGATTAGTCAAGCTTATAACTCAGAAAAGCAAGGAGCCTCTATTTTATTACTATTTCAGCAAGCAGCTCAAATATAGTTTTTTCAATCCGAAAGAAGGACCCAAATTACAAGGTTAAATGCAACACGAAACTCGATAGTGAATTCTAAGTCGATCTAATATTGTAATTTCAGGTCCTGTTCTTTATGATGACATCATATATATACTCCCAATAACGAAATTATTCCCCCTCGTCGAAAAAACTGATCCTGACTTTAAACTTGTTGAAACATTCAGTAGAGCAATTGAGAACTTCATGAAGACAGGGTAAGTGTTTGGAAAAATAAGACAGACTCCCAAATCATATCGTGTCAACAAAAGACAACGATTCAACTATAGAGTTTCAAAATGATTGCTCCTCCTTATCAGTGCTGGACATGGATCTCCCACATCCTAATCCGTCATTATCGGTCCTATGCAGCATTCATCCAGTTTCTCCAGTTCTCTTGATTTCGTCGGAACGCTCAGACTCTCTCTATCTTGTGCAATAAGTAATTTATTCACTGACTGATTTGTTGGGATGATAGTTTCGGTTCGGTAAGTGAGCACCGGCAACCCACATTGATTAAAAACTCCTCTCCAGCATGTTAAGATTCTAAGTATGATAAAGGCGCCAATTCGGCGATTTATCTGGCAGATCTGATTGTCCAATGCGAATGTCATGCCCGAGTTATTCATAAAAGGTAGCTTGTTTAATGAAGATATTACTTGGATGTAGATCTTCACTCATGACGGGGTTGGTCATGAATTTCGTTTTGTAATCATCACATTAGCTTCATCGATACGATCGGCAATTATAACTATATCGTCAGCCAATCGAGAGTGCGTCAATTTTATGCCTTTTACGTTCATTTCCATCCCTTCAAAATGAATGCTTTTGAACACATAGGCCATTTCTTAAGTTTTCAAATCCGTTCTGGTGAACCTCCTGAAATTCCATTGGTTCCTGATATCTCAATTAATCGTAAAGAAATGACGACTATACTAAGCATGCTGTGGGCGTAAATGTACTAAAAATGACGACTGTACATATGCATGCAGAAGGCGTAAACCTCCTGCAATTCCATTGGTTCCTGATATCTCAACTAATCGTAAACAAATGACAACTGTACATACGCATGCAGTAGGCGTAAACCTCCTAAAATTCCATTGGTTTCTGATATCTCAAATAATAGTAAAAAAATGGTGACTGTACCTATGCATGCAGAAGGCGTAAACCTCCTTCAATTCCATTGGTCCCTGATATGTCAATTAATCGTAAAGAAATGACGACAATACTAAGCATGCTGTAGGCTTAAACCTCCTGAAATTCCGTTGGTTCCAAAATGAGAACTCCCCCGCCCAGGAAAGAGTTTTTCACGCTAAATCTTCGAATGGAAACGATCTATAAATATTAAGAAGAGCGGCCGATATCTTGATATTATTAAGAATGATGAGTCTTAGCATTTCCATTCTGAATTCTATGATATCATACATTAATGAAAAAGATAATATTATTTTCTCAATATTTTCTATATTTGGAGTTTCAATAAAAAATGTATGATTTCGTCAAAATAAATTGTAAAAAATCATCTTCTTGCAGAAAACCAACTGATATTTGGAAGTATGAGCCTTACAACAATTCAACAGAAAAATACTTGATTTCTGTGGACCAAATCAAGACTAGTGAGAGATTGCATAGCGAACGTTTCGCAGAACTTGAAAAACTATTCCCATTAACAAAATACGACGTTGTTGAAGACACAGGAGTTCAAGAATAAAATCGTTTATAGTTGAAGTTGGAGGAAAATGAAAAAGATCAAAGGGATATTAGATGGCGTTAAATAACATCCATTTTAAAATCTTTTTAAATGATTTTAAATTGTTCAGATATATCAAAAATTGTATTTACACCTAAAATAAAAGAATCTACTCACACTTTCTTTTTATGTTCATTTTTTGTTCCAATAATCTATCAAACTGTAGAGGAATAACCTTCTCAACTGTTTATTGATTTTACTGACTGATATCATAGGTAGATTTATGTCATATACACCATGCTGAAGAGTGGAGAACAGCAAGGCTTACGAAAAAACAGATCTACAGTGGATACAAAATTTATTTCTATAGAGATTGCAACTTGTGTTTGCTTCGTGGACCCAACAAATTCGCTCGATCGCATTCGTCTTCAGTATTCTCAAGGAAAATGGGTACCTAGAGAATGCATTGACTTAATTAAAGAGTGCAGTACTGACAACTCAGCCAACCCACACACAGTCTATGCCAAGTACGTAATGTCTTTTGACTACCTTGGACACAGCATTCATTGGTTATCAATGTTTTCACGAACTCTTGTAAAAATCATTTCATTTGGGAACAAGTGTATAAAAGCTCTTTACCTCACTACAGTAATATTGTAAGCCAAAAGTTCTAAAGAATATAAATATATATATATACCTAACCTCAATGTCCCTCAACCTACTTATTCGAGATTAATTCGATTAGAAATTCGAAAAACATTTTCTGAAATATCCAAAAATGTACGTAAAAAAAATTTGACATTTCATCTCTGTGGACAGTTAACAAATTATAACTTTTAACAAAATTACTTTTTCCCCGGGAAAAAGTGAATACTTTTTACAGCTTTCTTGGGCGTGTAACCTTTCCCATTTTGTTTCAGGAATGTAATTAGTTTGAAATATTTTGAAATGTCTACATTATTATTGTATCGTAACATACTTTTAATCATTGAATAATTCGACCACACTGTTGATGGGTTTTGTTGTTGTTCCAGTTCCGGAAATTACGCCAATAACACTGTGTCCGAGAAATAACTGCATATCCTTTTCATTTTCCATTCCATAGTTCTTGAATACGCGGTTTCGTAAATTTTCCGGGATTTAGCTGGCAATAATTTTCGTGACGCTACTTGCGCTGCTTCTATCAACTCCGGTGGAGTCAGAGAAAAATCAGAATCAAGCATTTTTAACTTTATAGTATTCAAAATAACTACTAAACAATTACCGAGTTCGCAATATTTGAATAAAATCACAAAATTAAATTGACAGATATTTGGTTACACTGAAGTTTTTCTTAGCAACGCAGGTCTAATAGCTTACTAGTTTAAAAATTTAAATTTCATATCGATAACATTCTGACTTTAATATATTTTATTTTTCACTTGTACATTATATGTTTATTTTACCTTAGAAAGGGTTGCTATAAATACACTCATTATGCCCGTGGGCGTTTTAGCGGGCATTATGGATCATAACGCCCGCTCGTTGTGCGAGAAGCAAAATAAGCTAGAAAGAAATTATTTATTTCGCAGAATTTCAATACTAAAATAACGACAACTCAACAAACGAAAACAAAGTCTTTCTTAATTAAAATTAAAAGTGCAGTTTTCGAATTTCCCGGAAAAATTCTTCAATCTTGAATCTTGGGATGTTTTCTAAACCTGAGGAGCGAAAACTTGACCACAAGTACTTGAAAGTTCGTTCACAAGAGAACCACTAGAGAATTCATGAGAATCTGTTACCGAATTCATAATCATCGTCGACATTTTGTTTTGGAAAAAATGCTCTGCTCTATGTAACCTTCCGCCACAGATGCACTCTTCCATCTTCCGTGTATTTTTAACGTTTCATATGATGCACCAGCCTCAGTTAAAAGAGTTGCTGAAGTCCGTCTCAAACAATGTCCTGTATATTCATTTGCATTATCCAATTTTAAGTATTTGGCAATCATCGAAGGCACACTTCCTATGGTATTTTTGCCAATAGGTTGGATGGTGCACCGACCATTTCGGAACGTGAGAAAAATCTAGGATTCTTCACTCCACTGGGCCTCAAGGATATATATTTTCTGACCAGCCCCAAAGATCCTATTTTTCTTCCTCTACAAAGCTAAATCCTTTTGAGATACCGGTTTTAGTTTCAGGTATTTTAACAAGTAAACAACTACCCTTATCTTCTATATCTTTGATAGACATTTTCACTAATTCATCTCTCCTTAGTCCTCCAAAACACCCATTATTAGAACTACTTTATGAAGAAGATGAATTTCATCAGGAGCTTCATTGATGAATGTATGAACTTGTTCTGCTGTCAAAACTTTGGATTTCTTCGGAATATATCCTTTAGATTTCATTTTCAAAAACGCTACTAGCCGGGAGAATTGTGAAATATTGATATTTTCATTGACAATCAGTGTAGATTTCAAAATAGAATATTTCGTCCACAATGACGCAGGACAAAATTTTTCAGACTGAAATAAAAAAAATTACCCACACATGGACAAAATGAAAAATAAAATAGCATACCAATTCTTGAAACTACGCCAATAACACTGTTTCATCTGTAGCAATTATTTCATTTTTCAACTTCCATTGATGGAATGTTTCATAATCCTTGTCGTAGACGAGTCTGGATTTTTCTGGTAATAAATTATTTGCAGCTTTGGCTGCATTTTCAATTATATTATTTGGCAAATTGCTATTCATTTCTGTTATTTCTTTGAATTTTCACAACGAAAACAGTAATGACATTCACTTAATAAAATGATGACAGCAATAACGAACTTCAAAATATTAACAGATGCCATGGTTACTACTGAAAGTTTAATGGAAAAAATCATAGGAGCAATCGAATTTTATTGTAATTAAATGATATATTCGTGAAAAATAAAATCTTGTATGCACCACGAGCGTTATTAGATCCTAACGCCCATCGGGCCAAAGGCCCTCGGGCCGAATGTTTCCCTCCGGGCGTTAGGATCCATATAACGCAATAGGTACATAAATAACTATTATCCCATTTTGACGTTTAAAGACGACAATATTCAACCCATGGTAACAAGGGTAAGTTGACGTTTATCCACTGAGTTAATTGAAATTTTTTCAATTCACTAGTGGAATAAAGTGTTCACCACTCACTTTCGGGAAATTATTCTTTACGCACAACGCACGTAAAACTCATTTTAAAGTATGTTAAAATTTATCAAAAATTCTACATTGAGAGTAATTTCTATCATTAAATAAAAAATTACAATTATCAAGACTTTGAAAATGGAACTGGAAACCTGCACCTCCTCCAAAGGAAACACGCTTAGTCGTCATAGTACATGTGTTTGAGGACTTCTCAGGCTCTGCGGGAATATCCATTTCTGCATCAGGAACTCCGGTTTTTGTGACCCCACGAAGTATTTGTTCAGAAATATTTATTTTGTTTTGTAGTGAATCTTCAATATATCCTTCTGCAACAGAACTTGAGCGCCATCCACCATATCTTTTCAAATCTGTCCAATCTGCCCCAGAATTTGCGAGTAGGGTTGCAGAAGAACGCCTGAAACTGAGCCATGTATATTGTTCAGCATCAGAAAGGCCCAAATACTTTGCAATAGTAACGGGCATTTTCGAAAATGTATTCACACCTACAGGCTGGACGGTACATTTTTCACTTTTATGATTTATAAAAAGTTGCATGTGATCAACTTTGCTCAGCCTCAAGTTCCTATACTTGCGGAATATATCGAGTGGAATATGCATTTCTGCATCAGTAACTCCGGTTTTTGTGACCCCACCAAGTATTTGTTCAGAAATATTTATTTTGTCATGTAGTGAATCTTCAATATATCCTTCTGCAACAGAACTTAAGCGCCATCCACCATATCTTTTCAAAACTGTCAAATCTGCCCCAGAATTTGCGAGTAGGGTTGCCTGAAACTGTGCCATGTATATTGTTCAGCATCAGAAAGGCCCAAATACTTTGCAATAGTAACGGGCATTTTCGAAAATGTATTCACACCTACAGGGTGGACGGTACATGTTTCATTTTTATAATTTATAAATAGTGGCTAGTGATCAAGTTTGCTTGGTCTCAAGTTCCTGTACTTGCGGAATATATCGAGTGCAGCAACCTTATTAGTACCATTGACTACAGTGAACACTCTTTTCTTATAAGTTTTCGTATCTGGAATCTGAATAACCAATACGCTGCCCCGATTTTCCACGTCATCTACGGTCATAGTCACCAGCTCGGCGATTCTACACCCTCCAGCAACACCCATACCAAAAACTATATTTATCAATAAATATTGCTCATCAGGAGCGGCATCTAATAAGTATTCAAACTCCTCTCTTGTGAACACCTTCGACTTCTTTGCTAGGTATACCCTGGAATGTTGCTTCAAAAAGGCGGTGACTTGGTGAAATCTGCCGATGTCTATTTTTTCTTTCAGAGCCAACATTTTGGTGAGTTGCGAGTAGTAGGACCATAAAGACGACAACTTAACTTTCTTGGATTGTTCGGAAATACACGCCAAAATGATTTTATCGTTGACACCTTTGGCTTTTTTATTATTTCTCCAGGCACGAAATGCCGTATATTGCTTTTCGTACAATATTTTTGATTTTAATGGAATTACTGCTTCTGCTGCCTCTTTTTGCTTCTTGTATAATGCACTCAGGAACTACAACCTCGTCGTCACCACTCAACATTTTTCGAAATAAAAATTCTTTAACGGTTCTATAATTTTCATTGACAAACAATTAATTACATAGTGCCCTAGCAACCATCGATCGAAGGAAATCTCGTTATGAATTTGTATTATACCTAATATTTCCTCTAAAAAGTCTTCATTATTAGAAATTTCATCAAAATGGGATAAAATTTTGTTACGATACGTGAGTTAAAAATGTTTATTCATTCATTCATTTAACTCACTTGTTGTATAAATAACTAGTAAAAATATGTTCTTTCACTATTAAATCGTCGTTTTTCCTGTCACAGAAAAAATATTAACTTAACCTAGAGCTAAAATCTTACTTTTTCCCTTGTATAATATATAACTATTATTCCTTGAAGGACACTTCTGCCTTGAAAAACAATTGGTCAGGAACAATCAGGAGCCGTATCACGTAAAATAAAACACTTAGCAAACCGTCATAAGTACCCACGGCGTCTATACCTACAATTCCAAGAATTAACACTATTTTATTATTCATAACATGAAATTATGTGATCTGATCTCCATACTACTTTTATCATTGTCTCCAACATTACAGTGAATCAGAATGAAGGCGACTGTACAAATAGACCAGACCAAAAATATTCTCATTTGCATAAAAAATATGTATATGCAAGTTATCGTTTAGAATTCTCACAGCTAATTCGCAGAAAAGCAATAATTTATAATCCAGTTGGTTTATTATTCATAACATCGTGCTTTGTGCAGTGTTGATAAATAGAGTTTATAGTAGGTATTTAAAAGAATCTTCGAGAAGAGCCGGCAGTACCTTCATGGTAGCCGACTGAGTAAAGTACTTCTGTCGCAAGTGAGTATATTTTAGTTTTTGGTAGAAACCCTACTTGGATATGTTTCAATTAGATTAATGAGATCAGATTATGATGTAGAAATAAAATTTGGTCAATATCCTTCATCTATTATTGTTCTACTTTCTAAGGGTTTGACAGACATCTTTGGTCGTTTTCAAGGCAAAAACTCAGCTTTTAAAAAAGCTGACAATATTAGAAAATTCACCAATTCTCACTAATAAGTGTGTGTATCTCATAAATGTAATTCTTCGTTCTTTGATTTTCGTTATCAGGTTTAACTTTTGTTAGATTAGCCCTCATGATATCTTGTGTCTTGAATACTCATACGGTAAAAATATCTAAAATTAACAATTATAGTCATTCACTTCTTGAAAATATCAATGATTCCTTTATTTATTCTCGAAAACACTATTTTCTTTGATGAATACAAGAGAATGTTTCATTCTTATCATAACATCAAACAATTCAAAAAAACTGCAATCAAAAAATGAAATAGAATACGACACACGTATTTCAAGATTCATGTATAGCACTCTCATCAAGCATTCATAATCGATTAACAATAATTTAAACAATTCTTGGTTGGAACTTACTCGTGTGATGCCGCAAACGGAACAAATGAGCATGCTACCACAGTATAGATACCAACCAGTATTCGCACTCCGTGGATTTTCTTACACCAAGTCTGACTCGCGCTTCTCGCAGGGATTCTAACCTCATATTTTGGTCCTTGTTCATTGTTTTCATCAATAATTCTAAGATGTCTGGAATAATGTCATTATTATTATTTTAGACATCTTAAATAATTCCTTTTTATAATTAATTCGTTTAATATTTAGAAGAATATAATTTTTTTGAGATCTATTCAAAATTCAAAGAAGAAGTTGAAGAAAAAAATACAACCTAACCTATAATTCAGTGGAATTTCTTTGAGTCAAAATCTACCATGAACCAGCGAAGCTAATTTATTTAATCATTTATTTTCATTCCAGTAAGTATTCTATTTCAATTTTGTGTTATTTTCAAATTAATCCCAAAATGATTAACAATTGTAGCGTATACAACTGCAAAAACAATAGTTTCAATAATCTCAAACTTTCTTTTTTCTCAATACCATTAGACACCGACAGGTGAGTGAAACATATAGTATTGTAGAAAATGTTGTTTATTAAAAGCTCCGTTATTTGAGTAGTGCTTCATTCAATTAGTTGAGATTAGTTGAGATATCAGGAACCAATGGAATTTCAGGAGGTTTACGCCTACTATCGTCATTTCTTTATGATAAGTTGAGATATCAGAAACCAATGAAATTTTAGCAGATTTACGCCTACAGCAGGCTTAGTATAGTCGTCATTTCTTTACGATTAGTTGAGATATCAGGAACCAATGGAATTTCAGGAGGTTTACGCCTACTGCATGCGTATGCAGAAGAATGAAATTTTTTAGATAAATATTTGAGTGTGTATCTATATGATTTTCAATTTTATAAATAGAAATAACAATAATATTATATATATATATAACAATAATTCAATAGGTTTTTTGCCCACCATAATGAGGGAACCCTTTCTAGAGAACACTCAGCATATTTAGCGCAGGGGAGTATTTACAGGGGGTAGTCTACTGAGGGTTATAATCCCCCCCCGGGAAAGAGTTTTTCTCGCTAAATCTTCGAATGGAAACGATCTAAACCTCCCCTCCCTTTCCCCGCTTTTCATTCAAGATCAGTTCAGGTCCCTCGCTAAAACTTGCCACTAATTCTAGAATTCCATAATCAAATTCCTCTTTTCATAAATTGAATATAGTGAAAAATAGTTATCAGTTCAAACTAAATCATCAAAGAATTCATTGAAAAAAATTGTTCGAAACAATTCAATATAAAAAAAAAGTTATTTTTCATGTACTCGACTCGAAGATTAATGTTTCAGTGAAATTTAAGTATTGAGGATTTTATATTAAACACATTCGATGCTTTCAACCACCAACTACTTATTTTTCCATATAATACCTACTCTTCAACTCAATCTTCGTTTAGAAAAATTTTACTGAGTCATTTCACTTACAAACCTATGATTTTTAACACATTTCAAAAAGTTTCAGAGGCTGTTCCTGAGTAAACTATTGAATAAATTTCATCACTAATTACTGTTTCTTTCAAAGTGATATTAAAACCACAATAAAACAATATATCTTTTATTGAATGCGTTCTATTAATAAGGAGATATGATTACATTTACGGTTACATTATGAGCGGAATCATAATTTTTATATGAATATAGACTAAACAATGGTCCATATACTCTAAATATCACTGTGAAAACTTATTACCAGCTTAAATCAAAATATTCAAGCTTTCAGATAACGTTTATAACCTTTTCTAATCAATTTTTTAATTCGCGGTCGATAGGATTAGATGCCCAGGGAGGAATGCGCGAGTTCCCTTTGGTGTAAGCGATTTCAGTTCAAAATCCACGGTGTGCGACTACTGCTTGGTCCCTATACTGTGATGCTACTTTGAAATCAGTTGATATTCTAAAAACTAACCACAAATATAAGCATAGAGTATTATCGCGCTCAACAAATCGACACAGAAAATAACAACTGCATTCTATGATTTAATGAAGAATTGAGATTATTATAAAAGAATGAAATTGACTTAAAATGGAATTCTTCCCATAATATAAATTATTTAATTGAACAAATCTGCCCTTGAAAGTGTAAATAAATCAAAAATATCTAAAATTGACAATTATAGTCTCCTTGAAAGTATCAATGATATTTATTCTAGAAAACACTGTTTTCTTTGATGAATAAGAGAGAGTTTTTCATTCTTATCATAACATCGAACAATTAAAAAAAAATACAGAAAAATGAATCAAAAAATGAAATAGAATATGACACATGTGTTTCGAGACTTTTATATAACGCTTTGCTCTCATCAGGCATTCATATTCGATTAACAATAATTTAAACAATTCTTGGTTAGAAATTTCTTGTGAAATGCCGCAAACGGAACAAATCACAATAGAATGAAAAAATCTCTTTTATTCATCAAAGAAAACAGTGTGTTCTAGAATATACATATAAAGAAGTGTAAGACTATAATTGTCAATTTTCGATATTTTTGGTTTATTTATACTTTCAAAGAAGACTTGTTCAATTAAATAACTCGTACCGTTGTTATGTCGTATTTTCACCAATTTCCAATTCTTCTCATTATTTTTTATAAAACATTCACAAAAAAAATTGGTAGTATCTCATACAGACCTCTAGTCTGTTGTTCAATTTGACACTTATTTCTGAGAATTGAATAATTTTCTAATATTCTCAGCAATTTTTAAGAGATTCATTGGACAATTCTTCTCATGGGTTCCATAAAAAATTTTTATAAAATTTTCACACACAGAGCACACGATATAATCGATCTATTGAAGAGTGTTGTCTTAGTATCTATGCTAAAATTAGACGACGAAAGAGCTCAATGCTAACGTTGAACTAATGCGCCTTGGCCTCTCGCCTGGTACCGGTATGTGTTCCGGAACATTCTGTAGATCATCATCCATTCGATGATTAGATTATGTTCCCCTGGTCCTGAGTATGGAAGTTTTTGCTACGAATTCCAACCGAGCCGTATTCAATTCCTTTGTTACAATGAAAATAGATTATATCTGGTTATAGATCTTGATAATATCATATCAAATATTCATTTATATTTATTTATATTTAACGTTTAGTTGTAAGGTTGTGTTTATGAAGGTATTTTAGAGCAACATATGGTCCATGTATGATCATCCTGTCTTGAACAATGCTTGTTGTAAAAATTAATAAGTATGTATATTTTATTATCAATATGAATGCCACGACGAATTTGAAATAGTGATTGAATAATTAGTCGAAAAAATAACTCAAAATTATTATGAAATAAAACTATAGTTACTAACAAACAAACTGCAACACCCAGAAAGGGCTATTTTCATTTCAGTTCTTTTTGTAATCATATCGCAAGAAATAAATGATTGTAATTTGAAGGAACCAAACGAAGGTTTAAAATTTTTCCTAAATTTGTTAATAAAGTGTTTATGTTTACCGCGAATATCTACACACTCTCTAACATGTCTTGCCATTGATGCAATAAGATGGTCTATATCTTCGTGAAGGATAATATTCCAAGCTACCTGTAATTCATGTCTCAGATACGCCAATGGAGCAAAGATGAAATTCCAATGACGTTCCAAATATGCTCTATGAATGAAAGATTGGTGTATCTGGGCGTCCTTGGCAAAAGATTCACATGGGTCGCTTCGAATGTGTTTAAATATAACCTTGTAGAAATATTGGATCCTGGAGCAGGTTCAGGTAAGGGCGAACAGATGGCTCTACTATTTTTTGAAGGTAATTCAGCGCTGTCATGTTACCACGAATAAATACTTAAGGTGATCTACTTGCTTGTGCAATAGCACCCCATACCATAATGCCTACTATCTGATTAATAGGATGATCAATACCAAACTGAAGTTCACTTCTTTCTCCCCAACGGCGTCTAACCCTTTTTCGGCCATCATCTCCACCCAAGAAGAATTGAGACGACCTCTGCACCAATGTTATCCTTGCCAGCGATGTTCAACCTTCTGATGTAACACAAGATCGGATCGATATTGTTTACTCCGTTAGTAGAAAAAGTTCTTCAGGATCAGGAATTCACAAATTCCAGAGGTTTTCCATATTTTAATTTCAAAGTCAAAAAACCCAGATGTTTGAATATCATATGATATTAAAAAAAACCGTTTTTTTCAGGATGTTGGTATCGATAGTGTTTCTCGCATTTTTGGGAATCGGCCATTCAGTACCTGCTGAGGATCTCAAAAAAGCAGAACCAATAGTATCTGCGCCATTTGGAAAATTTCAAGGCACTGTTGCAGATGAGAACTCCTTCGGAAAACCTATTTTCGCCTTCCGAGGTATCAGATATGCTGAGCCACCAGTTGACAAACTAAGGTTCCAGGTAAATGAAGAAGTCGATAAATATGCGAACAAAAGTACCAACTTTCATATTTCAGCCTCCTGTTCCAATCAAAAAGTATAATGACGTGTATAATGCCAAGTCAGATGGTGCAGCTTGTCCACAACCTGGAAACACATATCCAACGGATGAAGATTGCTTGTTCTTAAATGTTTACACAACTAAGGTATGACGTCTACTTAGTTTACAATTATCTCTCCTCCAAATTCTATAAAATCAAAATATATTTATTTATGTTTGTACATACCATTTACAATTCGTGCCTTCACTGCGCAGCAATGAAGAATTCTCACCGTTAGTTTTCGAATAAATATTCTGAAATCAAAATAATTGTATGAATGAATGTTTCAGCTGCCCGACGGAAAAGAGAATCCGAAAAGACCAGTTATCATATTCATTCATGCTGGTGGATATTATGAAGGCACCGGCAGAAGTAATTTGGAGGGTCCAGGGTATCTAATGAACCAAGAAGTTGTTTTAGTCACAATTAATTACAGATTAGGAGCACTTGGTGAGTTGTCATCCCGATCATATCCAATGGAGAACTTTGTATCATTTCACCAAATTTCAGGTTTCCTAAGTACCGGAGACAAGGAAGCTATTGGTAACAATGGTCTAAAAGATCAAGTAGTTGCTATGAAATGGGTTAAAGAGAACATCGAAGCATTTGGTGGTGACCCTAACTCAGTGACAATCTTTGGTTATAGCGCTGGTAGTTTCAGCGTGAGTCTTCATTTGGTATCACCCATGTCTAAAGGTCTATTCCATAGAGCTGTAATGGGTAGTTCTTCAGCTTTTGGAAATTTACCCTTGGGATACCACCAATTAGATGTAGCAAAGAGATTAGCTAAAATACTCAAATGTCCAGATGATACGACTGAAAAAATTGTCCAATGCATGAAGAAAAAAACCTTCAAGGAGATGGGAGACTCTTTGGATCCTCTATTTGTGAGTTGAAATGTAATTGAATCGAGACATAGCTATGATATATCAATTTTAGGAAGTGGGATACGAGCCAGTTTATCTTTGGAAACCAGTTATTGAGAAGGATTACGGCCAAGAAAGATTCTTGACTGATCACCCAATTAAACTGATTCAGCAAGGGAAATTCCATAATGTTCCTGTCATGGCTGGTATATCTGAGAAAGAGTTCGGATACAAATCTTTCAGTAAGGAGATTCATTCCTTTACCTCTAGCTTATTTTCATATCATTACATAAATCTTATCCAATCAAATGAAACATTATACAAACTCACTTTAAGCCCCAAGTTATTTGGAATGCTATAATTTTCACGAAATTGAGATCATATAGTTTATCGATTCCCATTTCGTTGAATATAAGTTATATTGCTTAAAACCTGCCGTAAAAAATTTTTTCTACAGATTTATTGGAGAACGCCGACCAGCTGAACAAATTAAACGAAGAGTGGGAAAAATATGCTCCAATATTCTTCCTCTACGAAAGAGACACAGATCGTTCAAAAAGTATAAGCAAGGCACTCAAATCATTTTATTTTAATGGTAAAAAAATTGATAAATCTTCTCAAGAGAAATTATCACAGGTAGAATTATTAAAATTTCTAAACAAAACCATGTCCTAATTGAATCGATTTCAGTTGTACAACGAGGCTCAAACTGGATTCGCTGAGAATAGAGCTGTTAAACTGCTGGCAGAAAAAAATAAAGAACCCGTGTTCTACTATAGGTTCAGCTACAAAGGAAAATACAGTCACTTCTACTTACCTGGTACCAACGACACAGTTACTTACGGTGAGTAGAGTTCGATAACAATATATAAATTTCCCACAACATTGTTTCTTTTTTATTGTTTCGAACTTGAGTTAATAAGTCGCAAATTCGAATCTAGTAGATCCTCAACCGATGCAATACATTCGGTCAAAACACTACTAAAAAATCAAGAATCAACAGAACAGACTTGTAGAGTATGACAATCATTAACCTTGAGAATAAGCTTTCGATTTGATACGTAGCTCTGAGGAAGAAAATAATTTTATTCCTGTGGGGTTTACAGATAATTAATTGGGCATACTCTAAGACCCTTTAGGGTCTTCGTTTATACATAAACATCATCATGATCAAAGAACTGTTTCACTAAATATCAAGCAGAACGAGCGTAGTCTTCAATATAAAAATTGGTGTGCGGCAAGGTTCCGCACTTAGCACTCTGATATTTAATATTATACCAAACCATCTCACCTCAAATATTGGATATCTTTAAGGTGGACGTTATCATCATTATTAGTGAAGATGTGAACAACCTAATACAAAAGGCACTAGGAGATAAAATCTGAATATTTCATAGAATTCCAATAAATTTCTCACAATTCTTGACTGAAATAGAGAAAATATCGTCTAATACTCGTTGCAAAAAGCAATAAAAGAATAGGTGCCCATTCTGCAACTTGTATTAGAATATACTATTAATCGATTATTTCAGGACCTGTACACCACGACGACTTGATTTACCTCTTTCACATCAAGATTATATTCCCGAAGTTCGAAAAAACCGACAAAGATTTCAAAACAATGATGAAAATGACAACATTATGGAGTAATTTTGCGAGGACAGGGTAAGTTATCTCTATGTCAATCGAATATTAATCAAAACTGAGACTTTTGATTGCAGCAAACCGATACCAGAAACATGTGGAAGAGTGGATTATGCAGAATGGGAACCCTATAGTTCCAAGAATCAGACATATCTGGATATTGGAGAAGTTTTGAAGCCTCAGGAAAAGTTATACGAGGACCGTTACGCAGAGTGGGAAAAACTATTTCCACTGACACAGTATGATAAAATCGAAGATATAGCCTATTAATTCATTGTGATCAAAATTCTATTAAATGCCTTCAACAATTTACTTCTTTAATTTCATAAAAATTTAATTTCGGTTGGAAAATGGAATAGCTCATCAGTTTTTGTGAAATTGGCAATTCAAAATTACAATACTGACATAACGCACTATGGTGCTGACTCAGCCACAGAAATTTTCACTAGTTCAGCCATGTTGCAACCAACTTTTAGATAATAATTATTGCCGATAACAGATTTAACCGATGTCTTCAGACACTAAAAGATAATTTCATCACATCCTATTTTATCTTTGTCGGGAAAGAGGAGGTTCTGGTTTCAATCACAAACTTCAATGGTTTTGCCAGATTGCCTAATGTAATTTTTAGTTTTGATCAGTCAGTAGATCAAGCGAACAACATTCTGAAACTCAGAATAAGTCTATTATAGAAGATTTCAAACTCAACTTTATCGCGTATACTGAGGGAAGGATGGCCAGATATCATCTTTTTCCTAAATTACACTATTTTTGAGATATTTCAAGATGAATAGAATTAAATCGATGAAACATAATGAAACCTGAGTGAGTGAATCATTTCTTAGAGGGAAAATGTTTTTAAACAATTCAGATCCAATAGTGGATGCTGTGGAAGGTAATTTTCATTCAAACTAAACTGGACTACGGAGCTGTATTTGCCCAATATGAAAACTTAAAATACTTATAACTTTTTAACGCAGCTGAATATGGAAAAACGGTATGGAGAAAAAGTGTTTCTTTCGATCTCAAGAACCTATTGTTAAAATTAACGCAGTGGTCAAAGACCCACCCTGTATTTCTTTTCGGTCATATTCAACATCTGAACATTGAATTGGGTAACTTATTGTTTACTTAATTGTGTCCTTCTGGAACCTTTCAATAAACTTTCAAAGTCCTTTCACACACTAATTTCGTCAGATTTCGAAAAATATTTTATATGACCAATGTGTGGTATTTCTCCGAAAATACACTGAAAGTTTCAAATTTAAAGGGCATTTTTCTTAAAATTGGCAACACTACATCTCAAAGAAATCGTTCAATGAGGTATAAGAACTTCGCAACTGAGCAATTCAAAACAATTCAAAAATTGCAATTCCTGAAAATAATTTCAAATAAATTTGACGTAATATTCAATCTTTCCTTTTCCTTTATTGAATATAAAAATAAATTTCCTCAAAATATAACATATGCACCTGATAATTCAAAAAAAGAAGAGAATGTTGGAGAATTCTGACGAAATACGGTAAATAATAAAATGGAACGACAACTTCGAAGAACCTTCGCTTCAATGGTGCGAGCTAGCCACGATTTATTAACCTACTCTTCCCCGCTGACATAACGTCATTAGAAATTATATTCTTTTGAAAAACGAATCGTCATAAAAATTAAAAACGCAGAAAGCACTGACGTGAGGTCAGATTGCTTTGGCGCTCTTGTTGAGCTACTTGCGAGTAAATATTCAAACCATAACAAATCTATAAGCACTCTGATCAGGTGAACAATAGTCTTTTCTCGCACTATGGGACAATGTGATGCAAATATGAACGCCTAGTGAATGAACAAACCTATATCTCAAATTAAAAATAACTATTCATAATTTTCCCCAAGTTTTGTGCGAAGCTATAATTCCCTACCTCTAAAAACTTAAGTCAGTGCTTTTCTGAATTTTGACAACGTATATTATTTCAGCCATCGAGATTGAATTCTATCTCTATGATTTCCGTTAAGAAAAATTTTGATTAATATTACGCCCCCTGACATTGATGAATGAGCCCGGCATTTGTCAATTGAATATCGATCTGTGATGGCCATCGCTCAAAGAAAATCATCAGAACGTATGTCATTTCTCTTTTCTCTTGAGTAAATTTAAGAAATGATCATATCTTTAGATAGAAAAAAGCTACGACAATGAAATTTGAGGATAATTATGATATCGACCACCTCAATATATTCACGAATTTTTATTGAAATCCGAAAAAAATCTTATGAGATAGTGAGGATTAAAAAATTTTTTTTTGGAAATTTTTTGAAAAGTTTCTAGCGTGACGATTTCTGCGAAATTTTGCGAGCTGTTTTGTTGCAGCCTCCCTCAACAATATTTAAAGTATCAATTTGATCGGATGGATATTCTAGTAGTTATTGATAAAACAAAATTTCAGATGCTCATAACTACTGAACCATCCGACGGATTTGGCCCAATAACGAACTTGACCGAGATATTTGGACAATTAACCTATTCTGAAAATATGACAACTCTAGCTCATCTCTTTTGGATGCGGCCGGCCGGACGGCCGGACAGACTCAACTTTCGCCATGGATTCTTCATCAGGAGTCAGAGCCCAATCGATTGAGACCATTTTCGGCTCGATATTTACATCATAGCTCTGTTCGGGTGAACAAGAGTGCCAAAAATTAACAAAACAATAACTGCCATATCCTAAAAACTGTTGAATGATTGTTTGGGCTATTACCATCATCTATTGTGGATGTAATGTTTTCCGACGTGTTAACTAAGGTTATAAAATAAAATTGTTTTTATCAGTTTTTTTATTCGAAAAAGAAAGTACCCTGAATCACCCTCTATAAGGAATAGGTATTCTCTATACAATGGTTTGAGACTATTCCATAGAAGCTGGGGGTGCTGTCCTACCAGGAATAAATGCGCAGAAGAAAATGTTTGAAAAACAATCAGTAGATGGTTATTGCAAAGCAATGAGGGAAATTCGTCATTGAAAATTGAAAACTATTTCAGCTGAAAGCCAACCAGATATCAATAAAGCTGGGGACTCTAGCAACATTCTGTATTTTTTCAATTATTACAACGTGTTTCTCATGAAATAATAAAAATCTAGAAAGACTATCGAATATCTCTATTTTTGTTCACGTAGACATAGACTTCAGTGAAAACATTCTGTTTGCTCGCTTGTTTAACAATAGAACATCGTTCTATAGTTTTGCCGTATACTCTCCATTTTCCGACTAATATAAGCTATAGAATTCATATTTCATAGTTGTCCAAGTATCTCAAGTTCTTTATTATTAGCCTAAATCTGTCTTATAGTTTAGAGTTTCGTCAATTACTCCTAGAATATCCATCTAATCAATTTGTATCATGGATGTTGGAATAATAATAATAATAGGTTTATTCCATCAATTAATAAATTACACATAATAAATTACAATAAAACAGAGTTGGTTAAACCTATGAAAGTCCACCAAAGGCAAAGCCTGTATGTGGAAACCATTTACAAAACAAAAAAAAATGCTGAGACAATAAAATCAACGACAAAACAGCTCAACAGCAACAAACAATAAAAAAAGAATCATCAAAACCACACCCCACATCCGAAGAATCTCAGAGGCACCAGGCAGAAATCCAAATCAGAAAGTGAAAAAAATGAACCATTCCAAACTGATGGATTGTTGCTCTTGGAATCGAAAACAAGAACTCCTTTATTCTTCTCTTGAAGGTATGAGCACTGCTAATGTTTTGCACCTCAACCGGATGAAATTGGAACATCTTGGGGAGATTGGAACATCGATAAGATGGATATTTAGTATGATTTATTACAGTTTCAAGTGGAAGTGGATTGTGGTTGAATTAAAACTGATGGAAAAGTTTGATTAACGTTGAACTAAGTTAGTTTTTTGTTGTTTTCTTTCATATTATCTATCTTCGTCGTTTTGTATTGCACTATTCCAGATTTAGGAAAAAAATTTAGAATGCCTCAGAGGTTTTTTACATTTTTTTATTAATAATTCTCTTTTAATATCATTCCGGCCAGTTTTACATATGCTTTCTCAAAATCAGAAAATGTGGAGAGTTCCTTAGTCATTTCACTATAATTATTCCAATATCAAATATAACCACTAATTTTGGTATGGACATTGATGAAACCATATATTATTGTAAACAATATATTCGACGTTCTTATTCACAAATATTTATAGAAATGTCCCTTTTTCGATGCATAATGAGCATTTTTCTTAGGAAAATTGAGGACTATTCAGAAATTATGATTTAAAAAGTTCAATATATAGGGTGAGTCTTTGACCACTGCGTTAATTTTAACTATAGATTCTTGACATCGAAAGAAACATTTTCATCGTATAACATTCTTCCAAATTTGGCCAAGTTCAAAAGATAGAGGGTGTTGAAATTTCCTAAAAAAATTGCATTTACACTTGTGATATTCAAACGACAATATCAATTGAAATTATATCTTGTAAAAGGTTTTTGATAACAGTCATGCATATTTTGGCATCAATAGATTTATTCCATTCCTTGTGGGTTTCCCACTACTGGTTAAATTGCATGAAAAACAAATATCATTTGAACTAACTAGTCTTTTTCGCAGATAAAATCATTCATCATCTTTTTTCCTAAATTGCATCATTTCTGAGTTATTTGAAGTTAAAAGGAATCAAATCGATATAATCATCTGATGAAACATGAGTGAGTGAATCATTTCTTAGAGGGAAAATGTTTTTAAACAATTCAGATCCAATAGTGGATGCTGTGGAAAGTAATTTTCATTCAAACTAAACTGAACTACGGAGCTGTATTTGCCCAATGTGAAAACTTAAAATACTTATAACTTTTTAACGCAGCTGAATATGGAAAAACGGTATGGAGAAAAAAGTGTTTCTTTCGATCTCAAGAACCTACCTGTTAAAATTAACGCAGTGGTCAAAGACTCACCCTGTATTTCTTTTCGGTCATATTCAACATCTGAACATTGAATTGGGTAACTTATTGTTTACTTAATTGTGTCCTTCTGGAACCTTTCAATAAACTTTCAACGTCCTTCACACACTAATTTCGTAAAATTTCGAAAAATATTTTATATGACCAAAAGTGTGGTATTTCTCCGAAAAATCACTGAAAGTTTCGAATTTTATGGGCATTTTTCTTAAAATTGGCAACACTATATCTCAAAGAAATCATTCAATGAGGTATAAGAACTTCGCAACTGAGCAATTCAAAACAATTCAAAAATTGCAATTCCTGAAAATAATTTCAAATAAATTTGACGTAATATTCAATCTTTCCTTTTCCTTTATTGAATATAAAAATAAATTTCCTCAAAATATAACATATGCACCTGATAATTCAAAAGAAGAGAATGTTGGAGAATTCTGACGAAATACGGTAAATAATAAAATGGAACGACAATTTCGAAGAACCTTCGCTTCAATGGTGCGAGCTAGCCACGATTTATTAACCTACTCTTCCGCGCTGACATAACGTCATTAGAAATTATATTCTTTTGAAAAACGAATCGTCATAAAAATTAAAAATGCAGAAAGCACTGACGTGAGGTCAGATTGCTTTGGCGCTCTTGTTGAGCTACTTGCGAGTAAATATTCAAACCATAACAAATCTATAAGCACTCTGATCAGGTGAACAATAGTCTTTTCTCGCACTATGGGACAATGTGATGCAAATATGAACGCCTAGTGAATGAACAAACCTATATCTCAAATTAAAAATAACTATTCATAATTTTCCCCAAGTTTTGTGCGAAGCTATAATTCCCTACCTCTAAAAACTTAAGTCAGTACTTTTCTGAATTTTGACAACGTATATTATTTCAGCCATCGAGATTGAATTCTATCTCTATGATTTCCGTTAAGAAAAATTTTGATTAATATTACACCAACTGACATTGATGAATGAGCCCGGCATTTGTCAATTGAATATCGATCTGTGATGGCCATCGCTCAAAGAAAATCATCAGAACGTATGTCATTTCTCCTTTCTCTTGAGTAAATTTAAAAAATGATCATATCTTTAGATAGAAAAAAGCTACGACAATGAAATTTGAGGATAAGTAAGATATCGACCACCTCAATATATTCACGAATTTTTATTGAAATCCGAAAAAAATCTTATGAGATAGTGAGGATTAAAAAATTTTTTTTTGGAAATTTTTTAAAAAGTTTCTAGCGTGACGATTTCTGCGAAATTTTGCGAGCTGTTTTGTTGCAGCCTCCCTCAACAATATTTAAAGTATCAATTTGATCGGATGGATATTCTAGTAGTTATTGATAAAACAAAATTTCAGATGCTCATAACTACTGAACCATCCGACGGATTTGGCCCAATAACGAACTTGACCGAGATATTTGGACAATTAACCTATTCTGAAAATATGACAACTCTAGCTCATCTCTTTTGGATGCGGCCGGCCGGACAGACTCAACTTTCGCCATGGATTCTTCATCAGAGAGTCGAGCCCAATCGATTGAGACCATTTTCGGCTCGATATTTACATCATAGCTCTGTTCGAGTGAACAAGAGCGCCAAAAAATTAACAAAACAATAACTGTCATATCCTAAAAACTGATATTTCCATTCCAGCATTCGGGAGAAAAGTTTTTCAACAGTACCATCTATTTTCGCAATATAAATATTATCATTTATATTTAAAGCTTCATTTGAAGGATTGAAGAACGCCCCTGTCTATTCTGTCCTGGCAACAATTGGATATCAGTAATAAACAGAAATAAACTATTCGCAAACCAAAAAATTCGGCGGATATAAACCTATTATGTTTGGGAATACCATTATTCACGATATAATTATTAAAGGGCATAGGTTCTATTGCACTTTCTGTCTCAAACTATTTTACTTATCTTAAATGGCAACTAAACAAATTAACAGAGCCAGAAATATTCTCATTTACATAAAAAATGTGTATGCCGGTTATCGTTTAGAATTCCCGCAGATAGTTCGCAGAAAAGCAATTATTTATCGTCCAGCCAGCTGCTTTTATTATTCAAAACATCGTGCTTTGTGTGATGTTGACCAATAAAGTAAAAAGTTTATATTTAAACAAGGTTTCAATATGCATAACCGGTAAAAGCTTCTCGGTGGTTGACTGTGTAAGGTGTCCATTTCACAAGTGAGTATTCCTTCGATACATTCTAGAAAAATTGAAAATTTGAACTTGAAGTTTCCAAACCAAACCCAAGAAGTTATATAAATGCCATTTAATATGAAATCTTGAAGATATAGTATTGTAACGTCGTAGGTATAATCATTATATTGATTTTCCTATAACGTTTGTATAGATTACTAGAGGACGGTCTTCTAAAAGAACTGAATGCACAAAGTAAAACTTTCTTTGGTTGTAAACACATTGTTTTGTGCTTTCTTTAAGATATGCTCTATATGTTTACAGAAATATAAAATGAATAAGGAATTGACAAAGTAGAACTTTGAAAAAGATTCTATTGAGGATAATGAATAAAATACTAGTTTTTATATTTAGAAATCTCTTTTGGTATCAACAAATAATAGAAATATACCTCTATAGATATATTTATTTATTTATTTGCAAATCGAAAATACACATATCATGAATTTAAACACGAGCATCTCACAGAGGTAATCGAGTTGCCTGTTAGTGAGCTCGATTTGAATCACTACACCTGCCAACCAACAATAAAAGCAATAAAATAAAAGTACAATCAAGTACAAGAAAAAACCACAACTATGAAATAAGAACTGCGAAATATATGTTCCTAGGATACAACAAATTTATAAGTTTAACAAAATTTAGCCGCAATCCACCTCTTTAGTTTATTCGTCCTTGAATAACCATCATTCAAATCCTTGGGCTCATTCGGAACAGAATTGAAAACACCTATTGCTCTAACTTATGAATGAAGAATTGTGTATTTTAAATGAATGATTAAATTTCAAAAGGCTAAATTTTGCTAAAACTAAAAGAATGACATTTGGAACTAAATATAGATGTAATCTCTTTAAACAAACAGATTTGAAAGTTGAAGCAAATTCAAAACCGATTGAGCAAGTAAATGTAATTAGTTACCTGGGAATTCATTTGGACTCTCAATTGAAATTACAAGAACACGTATGGTATATATGTAAGATGCTGGGAAAAAATTGGATACTTTAAAAGAATATCGAAAAAACTGTCTTATTGGTCTAGAAGAATCATATACAATACAATAATTTATCCCCAGTTCACATATTGCATGTCCTTGTTAATGTTATGTAATGATGAGGATATAAATAAACTTCAAATGTTGCAGAATAAGGCTATGAGAATTCTGTTGGGCTGTAGCAAATATTCTAGAATTAATGATATGTTGAAAAAATTGAAATTTTTGAATGTCAGTCAAATGATAAAGGAATCAAATTTAGTGTTAATTTTCAAGATTTTAAACGGTCTGTCATCGAAATATTTTACGGATTTCCTAACTAGGAGGGGAGATATGTTAAATTATAATTTGAAGCAGGGAGATCATTTGTGTATTGACCATTTCAATACCACCATTTGAACAAATCAATTGGTGTGATGGGGGTGAGATGGTACAATGACGTTCCACCACAAATAAAAAATTCAAATAATGTAAAACAGTTCAAATCTGGATTAAAAAAAGAATATTTTCATTTTTAACTCATGTACTTATGATGTGCTTTCGTTTTTATTTTTCACATGTATTGTCACAGAATTTTAATTTTGTAAAAATTTGTAAAAGTTGCTAAATAAATATTATTATTAATATTAAAACAAAAAACTGAACTACTTTTGGAACTTACAGCTCTGAATCTAACCGGCAATTGAATACTCCTATCTCTAGATTTACTTCCTGACCGTAAAAATTATCTCCTGAGATTGTAGTAATGGTACTTTGGGCTTCCAACAAAAACAAATTCTCAACATCTAAGGGAATGCTCTGAGCAACCTTATTCTTATAAACAATTTTTAAAATTCTTCTCCGCTGAGTTTTCAAGAGGTTTAGAATGCTCCACCTCAAGCAATTATACTATAATTGGAAATAAACTTTAGGGGTTGCGTTTCCCACCCTTACAACCATGGGGTAAACCAAATAAATAACTGGATAAGTGTCTTTTTGCTAGTAGGAAACGTTAGGTTAATTTAAATATTGTAACTTTTTTGTGCTTGTGAAAAAAATTGTTATACAAATTTTATGAACGCCCTTTGAGGGGTTGTATCTTAACAAGGGTTGCTCCAATGAAGTTTCTTTATATGAAAGATTCTATCTTTTTTTCCTTAAATATTTTAAACTTATTTAGTTAAACTCTGTATATTTGTCATATTACCCTTTGGGACGACTAGAACATCAAGTTAAACCACCTTTGTCAATATCTGATGCCCTCGAGGTTCGAACACGCTCTCCTCCTCACTAAAATTGCGAAGTTAACAAGAATTTTCGTAATAGGACCGAATATTTACAATTCAACAGGTTCCAATGATGCTTTAGTTACTGAAAATTTACGCTCTCGACTCCTCTACTGCAAATATCTCATATTGATATGATTCTGTAAGTTGCACTCATAAGTGATAATGGAGAATAAATCAAAAGACTTGATGTTATAAAGATCATTGATATAACCTTCAAAGCTGTTTGCTTGTTTTGAGTTTCTACACGGGTTGAAATTTTAAAACCAGGCGAACTCAAAAGTAATTGATTTAGTTAGCAAGTAACTGCCTATTTACTTGAAATATATGCTTTTTTCTTAAAACATTACATATTTCTGAAAAAATTTAAAGTTCAAATAAAAAAATTGTTGATATGATAACAAGTATGATACATTCTCAAATTAGAATTATAATGAGCATCAAAAACTGCATACTGGAAAAAATTCATATTACATCAAATAGATCTACAAAAAGTTCTTCAACATCTACTATCTTTCTTTTATCTGCAATCTATTATAGCCAAAATTTGATTTTTCATTTGTGTATGTTGCATAAGAATCATAAGCCAATCTGTACGGCAGCGTTCAGCTGTTGTTAATGGTATAACAAGTATTGAGTTCGATTTTTTTATCGCATCTACAAACCCTTGAATTTTATCGACTTAATTTTTTATTTTCAGTATGTTGTTACCGTTACTGTTTCTCACCTTTCTTGGGATCAGTCATGCCGAGGAATCCAAAAAATCTGAACCTATAGTCTCAGCTGCTTTTGGAAAATTTCAAGGGACCATTTTAGATGAAAACTCCTTCGGAAAACCAATTTACGCCTTCCGAGGTATCAGATATGCTGAGCCACCAGTTGACAAACTAAGATTCGAGGTAAACAAAAAATAATCGATAAATGTGGGAACAAAGGTTTGACTTCTATTTTGTAGCCGCCAGTTGCAATCAAAAAGTATGATGGCATTTATAATGCAAAGGTGGATGGTGCAGCTTGTCCACAACCAGGAATTCAAGACCCAATTGATGAGGATTGCCTATTCTTGAATGTTTATACTACTAAGGTATGAGGTTAGAATACCACCGATCATTTCCATTTGCATGCTGAACTATATACAGGTTGAATATCTGATATGCTAATTTTGTATCCAGTCTCATCCTTCCAAAGTGTATCTAAGCTAAGTTTCGATAAGAAATTTGAAAGAAAAGTTTCTTTTATTCTATTTTTATAGAGATATTATACATATTATTATATATTGTAGTAGTTGAAGACTACTGAACAAATAATAGATATTTATTCCAGTTGCCAGAGAAAGAAGAAAAATTGAAAAGACCAGTTATTATTCACCTACATGCTGGTGGATTCTATGGCGTGACTATGCGGAGCAACTGGGGTGGACCTCAGTATTTAATGAACCAGGAGATTATTTTGGTCACTTTAAACTACAGGTTAGGAGCTCTTGGTGAGTTTCATTGGTGAAGACGTTAAATGAAACATGACATATGCACAAATTCATAGGTTTCCTGAGCACTGGTGACAAGGAGGCTATCGGTAACAACGGTTTGAAAGATCAAGTAGTGGCTATGAAATGGGTCAAGGAGAACATCGAAGCATTTGGTGGAGACCCAAATTCAGTAACTATATTTGGTTATAGTGCTGGTGGTATGAGCGTGACTCTGCATTTGGTATCACCTATGTCCAAAGGACTCTTCCACAAGGCGGTTATAAGTAGTTCTTCAACTCTTGGAAATTTCCCTTTGGGATACCACCAATCAGACATCGCTAAAAGATTGGCTAAATTACTCAAATGTCCAGAGGACACAACCGAGAATATCGTAAAATGCTTGAAGAAAAAACCTTTCAAGGAATTGGGAGACTCTGTGACTGCCTTATTCGTGAGTCGATGTGTTTTGTGTTGGAAGTCTGATCTGAATATTAATTTCAGGAAATTGGTTATGAACCCGTTCTTCTTTGGAAACCTGTCATTGAGAAAGATTACGGCCAGGAACGGTTTTTGACTGACCATCCGATCAAACTCATTCTGCAAGGGAAATTCCAGAATGTTCCTGTTATGGCTGGAATAACTACTGAGGAGTTTGGCTTCAAATCTATTGGTAAGAATTTTCGTATCTTCAAATTATTACTTTATTTCAATGATCAGATAAATATGTATAAGAACCTATTATTTATATTATTCACACCAATTTCATTTATATTCTTTTGAACTCTTGGCTCACAAAACAAATGTTAGCAGAGGTTGGTGACGGGGTGCCATACAATTCGATGTATGATATGCAAGCCTATTGTGTGTACAAAAAGAAGCTTAAATTTATTTATGGGACTTTATTCTTCAAGAGTAGTCTTCTATTAATAAACACAGATGCTTCTTCAAGTTGAAAATTATTATCATAAGTTTTATCAGCTGTTGTTTATTCTGGCAGTAATTTTGTTGTATGAAAAAATTAATTTATTCATTCCTTTCTCTAGTTTTGATTTTAAATATTGTATCGATATCTTTGCTGATATTTCAAATGGTCCAATTCTAAGTTCAACCAGTTTTTTTCTCTTCAACCTGTTTCGTTTTCTATGTATACTGAATCACCTGTGTTGAATTCATAAACTTTTCTGTTTTTGTCAAGTAATTTTTTGTTATATTCATGTGATTTTATGGTGTTTTGTTAGTGCACTTTTCTATCTTCTTTACAGTCTTCTGCACTTGTGTATTTCCTCATTCTTCGGGTAGCAAACAGTGACACTAGTTCTTTCCATATGTTTCGCAACCAAGCAATTGAACTCAAGATTACTCTTTTTTTTTTTCAAAACTGATTTCACAAAATAATTGTGATTTGTTCACTCATTAAGGGCTTGTAATGTAAGCTTTGTAGGTAACTTACCATTCATAAAGATGTAAATTCATAACATATCAAATTTAACAAAGGTGAAAATACATTTTGATCTTGAATATTTTTATAGGCAGTTCTAGAATTTGATTAAATATCGATGATGTTACACAACAAAAGCTTTGTGTAGCATTTCCTTATACCATAAACCTCCAGATAATAACACAAAAAAAATGTGTGAATTTCCGGTCCCAAGGACCAAAATATTAACTTAAACTATGCTCTTTTAATTACTGTGTCGAATTTCCAGTGTCCGTGAAAAGTACCTACTTCATATTGTACATTTGAAGGTTTATCCAATACTAACTCATTAGTAAAACATAAATAGTTAATCACACTGTACAGTGCTTCACAACCTGAATTAACATCAAATTTCAACATTCTGAATATCCAGTGTCGTACACTCTTCATTGGAGTATCTTAGGTAGGTACATACGTTTTTAACCCGAGAAAACACATTTCCATGACGAAGAAAAAAGAATATATTTGTGTTTTCGGGGATAAAAAACGTATGTATCGAAGATACTTCAATCGAAAGTGTTCGGAAATATTTTCATTTATTTTATATTTTTAAAATTGCTCTCGCTGTGTTTCCTATGTAATATTCTATGTGAGATGAAATAACAGACTCTTTGTCAACTCTTCAACAATATAATTGTTGACTGAGAATATCGCATTGATTTCCTGAAGAACTTTCAATTATTTCAAGGTTTCTGAAATACCTAATGACGACATCATTATTACTCAACTTATTCTTAATTATCATTTATTGGAAGCTTGACATTTCAGGATTACTAAATAATACTGACCATCTGAAGAAATTGAACGACGATTGGGAAAAATATGCACCAATATTTTTCCTGTACGAAAGAGATACAGATCGGTCAAAAAGTATCAGCAAGGGACTCAAATCCTTCTATTTTAATGGGAAAAAAATTGACGAATCTTCTAAAGAGAAATTATCAGAGGTAAAACAATTGATATTTCAAATTTATATATAAGCTTTGATTGAATCGTTTATAGTTATACAACGAAGCCCAAAGCGGATTTGCAGTGAATAGAGCTGTTAAACTACTGGCAGAAAAAAATAAAGAATCTGTATTCTACTACAGATTCAGTTACAAAGGAAGATTTAGTCACTATTACTTACCTGGATCCAACAACACAATTTCTAATGGTGAGTAGAGTTGTGAAGGTACACTAGATTCTGGAAAACTTTTTTCATCCATAACGTTGAATTTCAGGACCTGTACATCACGACGATCTGATTTATCTATTACAAAGCAAAATTCTGTTCCCCAAATTTGAAAAAACCGACAAGGATTTCAAGACAATGATGAAAATGACTACATTGTGGAGTAATTTTGCGAAAACAGGGTAAGTTATTTCTTTTTTATCATTTATTGTAATTTTGTTCAATACTGTGATTTCTGATTGCAGCAAACCGATACCAGAAACATGTGGAAGGGTTGATTATGCAGAATGGAAACCATACGATTCCAAAACTCAGATATATTTGGATATTGGAGAAGTTTTGAAGCCTCAGGAAAAGTTATACGAAGACCGTTACGCTGAATGGGAAAAATTATTCCCACTGTCACAATACGAGAAAATCGATGAAATCTCGTATTAAGTAATAGTTGATTGTGATTTTAGTTTTTATTAAACTCCTGAAACAGATACATTTTTTTATTCAATTCAAAAAACCCTTTTTCAGTATAACGTACAGTACAACATCGGTTCTGTGACAATATCTTCTGAACGCATTAAAGTAATGACTCGCAATTTGTATTATGAGTAACTGAGCAATGCACATGACAAAACATGTACAGAAAAAATGGCCAAAATTTATAAGAAGAGCAATTCTCTTATGCTCCTTAACCTATTTATATGTATTCTATTGAACATTTGGCTAACAAAACAAATGTATAAAGAAATCAGACGAAACATGAAAGTAAACCGAAAAAAATTCGCCTAAAAATGATGTATGTACTCTATACACAGTGCTCGCAAATTGAGAATGATTTGGAAATTGAACACTTCAAATGATCGAATTCTGAGAAGTGTGTTTTTTTAAAACTAACTGGAAATTTTTATGAATTTGAGCTCGTACATCAAATTTTTGGACTTTCTTTTAATAAGATGAAAAACGTGAAAAGAATTGTAATTTTGACAGTTAGCTAAATGATATTGCAAACAATTTGATGAAACATTGATCTGCACTCAGTGAGAAATTCAATTATGAATTCCAGACAATATGAGGAAATTAGTTCATTTTATTCGTTAAACAACAAAACACTCGTGAAATGGATTTTCGAGATCGACCACGAATATGCATCGACATTACCTAATTATTTAACGTATGGAAAAGTCCAGACCACACTCAACCTAATTCAACAAACCTTAATAATAATAATAGACGCAATTTTCCAATTGAGAAGTTTCATTGAATTAATTCTACAAAGTTTCCATTGAAGAAATATCTTGTTTTCAATATGAAGTAACTCAAAAACTCTAATTACTTATTTATTCAATCACACCATATAGTCTGGTAATAATTACTTCTTCGTCTTTAAAGAAATAATTTGAATCTTCATATAAAGTACTTTCTCGTCTTTGTTTGTTTCGATCATGCAAATTGTTAATCACATGGGCAGTAAACCACTTAAGTTGATTGTACCTTAACTTATAAAAGGGACAATATAATTTATTACTTCAGTAGTTTGTAAGACTCGGCTTTGATATGTGAACTACAATTTTACAAGTGAGTAACCTCCAGAATTCATCCCTTTTGTGCACTAGTTCCCATATACATACATATACGAGACCTGTGAATTAAGTAATGAGACTGATTTTTTTAAAATTTTAAATACAAAAATAATTACAATTCAATATTGTCACCGTCAAAATAACTTTCTTCTGAGGCCACACAGCGCTGGAGACTTTTCTTCCAATCCTTATAGCAGTGTTGGAACTCCGATACTGAAATAACCTTCAGCTGGTCGGTTACAGCCGTCTGAATTTTTTCGACTATCCCAAAATGATTTCCCTTGAGGAAATTTTTCAACTTTGGGAAGGGAAATAGGCCACAAGGACTTAAGTCGGGCGAATAAAGACGCTGAGGAAGCACAGGAATGTTTTTACTGGCCAAAAACTCCCCTATTCATTGGTGAAAATGTGATAAACGGTGGTGTGAGTCAAATTTAACTCTTTTGCTATCATTTTGACTGTCAACCGACGATCTGAATGCACAAGATCCCGGATTCTGTCGACATTTTCATCGGTTCTTGAAGATCAAAGCCTTCCGCTTCGTGGTTCATCTTCAATCGACTCTCTTCCTTCTGAAAATGCCTTAAGCCACCGATAAACCTGAGCCCGTTACAAAACAATATCTCCGTAGGCCTGCTGAAGTTAAGAAGAGTTTCCGTTGCACTGTGCCCAAGTCTGAATCAAAACCTTATAGCACACCGTTTCTTGAAATTGATATCATTCATTTTTAGAACACAATAGAAAAAACTGATTCACAAAAACAATCGCTACGCACAACCAAATGACTCGAGCGAGGTCAAACTCGTACTGAAGGTGGATCACGTGTTTCTCTACAGCCCCACTAAGCCCCGCGCTTCCAGTGTTGCCAGATCAAACGCAACGTGGCCAGTCTCATTACTTGATTTACAGACCTTGTACGTGTATAGTAATGTATAGTGAATGATGAAGTTATCGAGGTTCAATATAGTTTATTATCGAAACAAAATAATCTGCTAAGGATTCGATACATCTGAAAGTTCGGCTTGATATCGAGCAAACTTCTTATATGAATATAAATCGATTTTAGGTACATTTATAGTTATGGAATTCTGTAATTCAAGAGTTAGTGAGTAGGATTAGATAAACCTTTAAATCAATATACAGAAGTACCTTTATAACGCTGTCAATAACTAATCAAATTTGAAATTTGAAAAAATAGTTCAATATGCTGTGTGAAATTTTGTGACAATAGGTTTACCCCAATTTTTTTTATAATTTTGTCAAAATTTGTTCTGGAAACATTCAATATGTTCTGAACTATTGTGCCGGGTGTTCCATCTCAGACAAGCAAACTTTTGTTTCTTATCCTATGTTATTATCGGGGTTACTATTCGTTGTAGGGACATGTTTTGTCATATTTTTCAGCCTAGAACTAGCAACCTCTCGAGAGGAACCTCTTTAACCACACAAAATTGTAAAGGAAAATGGGGTTAAATAATACTTCATATTATTTGCAATGGTATACCAAAACGTAGTTATGATAAACCGTTATCTCAAAAATCAAGTTTTCTGCCTGAACGATGAATATTCTGATTTTATCATGTTGAACGTTGAAGTTAAACTCAATATTTTTGTATACTCCTATGTGAAGAAGCTTCAAAGACCTTTCAAATGAAATCGAATTGAACTGAATTCCTATCCCGATTTGAGTGTGTATCCGTGATAGCTAATCATATACCAAAGGAACGAGCGTACACAAAATTCTGAATTCATGTCAGTACCCTAAACATTCAATGTTCTCAATTTCAATTTTTCGATATTGAAAACCGATTTTTTTCAGAATGATAAGACAAGTTTTTCTACTTGTATGCATTGGGTTCGCCCTTGCCAGACCAGATGTTAAAGCGGTCTTAAACAACGCCAAATCTCCGATAGTAACAACACCATTAGGTCAATATCAAGGAACACTAATGACAACCAGATTAGGAAAACAAATATTCGCTTTTATGGGAATTCCATATGCTCAAGCACCAATCAATGAACTCAGGTTCAAGGTAAGAACCGAATAAATTATAAAATACATTGACACCTAGTAAAAAGTAGGTACAACGATTCAAGATTTCAACTATATTTTTTCTAAAATTAGAATACCAGATATTATAGATTGAATTGCTGATTTGTCACTCAAAGTTAGATAAAAAGAAGTTTAAATATCACATTTCAATTCTATCACAAATATCCATCTTTCTCCTTGTTGATATTTCGAGAACGAGATGCAGCATATTATTAAGTGACAGTTCGATCTTTTCATACCTACATTTTGCTAGTACCTAAGAGTCTACGTTCACCATTGCAGCAGATTCGCTCATTTGCTGTTCAATAGATCAACCTGTTTGTATTTTTTTTTCTACGGAACGTGAAAATAGAAATAAAAAAATAAGAAAAATCGTCCTAAAGGCACATATAATCTGCTGGTGACAGAGCTGGAGATAATCCTGAGTCGCCTTTGTATCACCGATGACATAGTTATAATTAGAGTTGGGTACCTCTTACAAGAGGCGGCTCATTTGTCCCGTACACGTCGAGGAAATGTATGAACGGCTCATTTTTATACAATGTACCACCTCACTTCAAATGTCCCACTTCGCCTCGATGAGAACCAGGATGGAGTCACGCGACAAATACAAAGAGGGAGAGGGGGGATAAAGTCCTGGTCCTGGTCACCGATACAAAAACGACAAAGACAGAGGTAAATGAGGGCTGAGACGGTGTACTGATTCATAGTGGACAGTACACAGATGTCGTAAATTATGGAATTACGGAGGGTTTTATGGCGCGGCGGCGTCTTTGTCACTTTGGCACCTCTTACCAAATATGATGGGATTTTATAGGAGTTTCTTTCAAATAAAAACAATTTTATTTTCGAGAAGGAATAAAACGCTAAGCTCTCGATTACTACCTGCTATTTTTGTACCAGTATCTCATGACATTATTGTCATTTTGCCAATTTAAAAATATTAATTACTAGTGGAAAAGCCCGTGTCGCCACGGGCGCAAGTAAGGAAGCGCGCGGTCGTTATTAGCAAATGCCCCCCTATAAGCAGCCGTTCATGTCATTTTGTGTCTAGCTTTCATCGAGGGAAGACGTGTTTAAAAAGTGCCCAAAAACTTTCCGACGCCCAACTGAAACGCCAACAGCAGCGATTTCAAAACAGCTTTCTGAAAGAGAAGAAAAAGAAGAAGAGTAGAGGCAATTGGAGCAACTGCAGAAAGAAAACGTGGAACACTCGAAAAAGAAAAGGGAGCTTCTGGAAAATCAGATCAAAGCTCCTGTTTTTCGTGCACGAAACCTGGAGGGTTACGAATATAGCACAGGACTACAACCGCCAAATTACAATTGTGCGGTTTCGCCTAGAGATGTAAATGTAAATGATTAAATCTTAGGCTACTGCAAGCGGATTTTTCATCGTTTTTTGCCGCATAATAAATTACCATTCGAATATCTGGTAATTCACGATTTTCAGCTATGGCTTTGCGACGTTCTTCTCATAATCTTTCTCCCATTGTGTAAAAAGCGCTTGCAAATGGGTTATTTTCACGAAGAATTTCATCTAGTCGAAGCATTGTCACTGGATTGCATCCTTGGTTAGCTGGGTGTTGAAATCTATGTTGCAAAGCTTCATTAGTAGCAAGTGTGTAAAGTTGACAAAATCTGGGCGTGTTTCCAGGTTGCGGAATAATGGAACCAATTCTGCTGTATGATGTTCCATGCAGACAAAATGAATAAGGGCCAGTTGATGCAAGTTCTCTTAAGCTAACTTTTTGTGAAGCAAAACCAAAAGGCACTGTTATACTGGCGTATATTGTTATGGGAATTCTTCGATTCTTCACCTGTTCCTGTGTACAGTTCTCTGAGCAGAGCTGGTTATTCTCTCAATTGCATTTGCTCGCTCATTACAACTTTGCCTTTCTGGCAGCACTGGCTGAATCCATCTCGCCCTTGTTCACCCCTAAAATGCAGAGCAATGCAAAATTGACACGATTTCCTCATTTCGCCGACAGAAAACGCGGGAATTCCGTCTTCAACCGGAGCCCTTCTCGCTACAAATACTGATCGCATTGCGTAATTATTGTTATGAACGCGGCGTCGGTTTCTTTCAGTTCGGGTTGTCCGGGTAGCTATCGAGAACCCACTGGTCTGCCTCGTCGTCGTGTCTCCATTGTAAATTAAAATTTTACGCTGGCCCTAACTCAAAAATGAAAAATCTGACGTGACCCGTTTTCAATTTTTACCCAAAATTGGAGAATAACCATCCAAATTTAGGTTTTTAATGTCTTTTTCAATTATAATTTCCTAAATAAACTCACTCGGTAGGTTTAGAAATTAAAATAAGCTTAAAATCAAACTTAAAATCAAGCACGTCAAAACACGCGTTACCATATGATTTATAAGTCACATGTTATAATTTAAATACAAATAAAGTTAATCAGATTTACAAATGTTTTTAATGAGTTATATGACGCTAATGGTGACTTGGAGTGCAAGAAGAAGAGATTAAAGCCCATATCAGAAAAAATTTGTTGAGCGGTGGCGCCATCTACAGCGAAAACATGCCAAACACCCTTAATTTTTAAGTTTTTTGGGTTTTTAGAGAAATTATAGATGTTTGGCACTTGTTATTATTTTTCTGCATCAGTTTAGATGCCTACCGTTAATTTAAAAAGAAATTTATGCAAATCGGTTGATTGGTTTAGGCGCTAGACCTTACTTTGCATCATATTATTAAAATAAATTATTAGGAATTCTGTTCGTCATAGATAAAGAAAAATTAGAAGACATGAAAAGTCGATTCGACGAAAAATTGAACGAGTTGTTATTATTATCAAAGGGCGAAATATTCAGTTTCTTATCAACCAAATTAACACAAATGTTAAAATACAAAGATGAAATTTTCGGAATAGTGATACTCAATAATTGACCGTAATAAATGCTAAAATTGCAAATTGCCATGAGCCATGAATAAGCAATATATCTTTTCGGCATAATGAAGTCTCATAAAATGTATTCAGCCCCGAAATCACTTGTAATTGGATACAGTTTTATAAAAACAGTTTTTTCTAAAACGAACAGAAAAACTGTGTATGATGTGAGAGGAAACTTTAAATTTTTTAATTACATGACAATATATACCTATCACGGTTAGTTTCGATTATTTTGAATAAAAAAACCCTCATCTTCAGTAAAATCTTCCCCTCACTCGCTCACCGTCCTTAAGTTTCAAAATCCAATAATTAATTTGCATTCTAAATTTTGCCTCTTATTACTTCAATTCTGTCGACAGTTAACGTTACCCTCATTTCGGATCGACATATTTGAAGTGACAGACCGTCAACGTTCCTAGTTCCTACCTACCTCGCCCTACGCTATGCTACACCGCCTCAACAACTAGTCGTCTATACTAATGTATATACTATATGCTAACGATGTAGACAACAGGAACCCTCCTTTTATACCATTTCAGAGTCTCCCACTTCTTATCATCGTCATGCGCATCAAGAGTAGGGCATCGACACGTAGCACTGCTGTCGGTTACCGAACGAGTCGGACCGTGACGTGGGCTGCCTAAGTACATTTTTAAGAGTTTAAGAGGGAAATATCGCCGTGTCATCGACGCAGCACGAAATATCTTCTATGTAAAAAACGCATCGTTACAAAATGTAACTGAATATTGAAACTGTTATTCAGAATTTGAAGCTTAGTGTAAGAACTTTATATTCAGAAATAATAATTGAAATTCAAATAATTATTGAGTAGTAGAGATGGGGTGAAATTGTAAAATATTTTCATGAAAAAGGTCGTAGGGTTATTTTGCACGTATCTTAAATCACTAGAGTAAAGCCTGCCCATGGTCAACTTTATACAATATTAAAATTTTCAGCCTCCAGTGCCGGTTCCAAAGCATGATGGAATCTTCAATGCATCAGAAGATGGCGTTGCATGTCCACAAAATACCGTCGATCCAATTTCAGAGAATTGTCTACTACTTAACATATATACAACCAAGGTAATTTTCAGAAAACAAAAGGGAGCCAAATATTCAGTTTGTAATGAACACTAAAATATTCAGATTCCAAAAGGCACGGAGCAACCGAAGCTACCAGTCATTGTCTATATCCATGCAGGAGAGTTCAGCAGTTTATCTGGTAGAAGCAACAGGGCTGGACCAGAGTATCTCTTGGATCAGGAAGTTATATTGGTTACTTTTAATTACCGTTTAGGTGCATTAGGTATGTTTGAAAAGTATGCTTTGATTTAACACTTTTGTATCCCAGGCGATATTTTATACTTGCTATACCGTTTATAATGAACACTCTTTGTTCACTATCCTATAAAGGAATTGCCAGTTTTGTAGCAATTGCGCAAGACGGCTAAAGAAGTAGACTTTCATCCTAATTCTTTTCACGATTTACCAATGGTTTAGGGGTAATGCTATTAACCATTCAACAGTATTTTGGCTGAAAGGGAGCTTGTATAAGCATAAACCTAATTAACATAAGTAATTTTAAGAAAACTCGATTAAACTCGTATAATTCATTTCCAGGATTCTTGAGTACAGGCGACAAAGAGGCGCCTGGTAATAATGGTCTGAAAGATCAAGTCTTGGTTTTACGATGGCTTAAAGAAAACATCGAATCGTTCGGAGGTAACTCAAACTCAGTTACTTTATATGGATACAACGCAGGCGCCGTAAGCGTTGGTTTACATTTGGTGTCGCCCATGAGCAAAGGATTGTTTCACAAAGCCATCATAAGCGGTGGTTCTCCATTGGGTCAGTGGCCAATTGAACACCATCAGATGAATGTTGCGAAGAAATTTGCCAAAGCAGTTGGATGCCCTGAAGATACTTCAGCAAATATTATCAAATGTTTGAAGGGAAAGTCAGCAAATGAACTTGGAGAATCGCAATCGAAATTATCAGTAAGTGAATCCGCAACAGCTTTTCATTCGCGATACTTTAAAGGATTTTCATTTTTTTCACAATTTATTATATGGTATCAAGTCTTCGACATCGAAAAATTAAGTATTCATTTTATACGTAGGAAGATTGCCCAGTTTTATTTATTTATGATGCATTTTTGCAGCAGCTTTGTGAATAAAGACTATATCCCGTATCTGAATTGCAGGAATTTGGAAACGAGCCTCTATACACGTGGAAACCAGTGATCGAAGAAGATTTTGGCCAGGAAAGGTTTCTCATACAGCACCCCGTTAACCTAGTACAAGAAGAACACTTCGAGAAAGTCCCCATACTAATTGGATTGACCACTGATGAATTCGCAGGAAGAGCAATAGGTATGTCATGATGTTGATACTTTACTAGTTTTCTCAATGAATTATTTCAGATATATACAAGAATACAGAACTCCTTGAACATCTGGATGAACATTGGGAGCAAAACGCTCCTACAGTGTTTATGTATGAGAAAGAAACTGACCATTCGAAGACTATCAGCAAAGCTCTCAGATCATTTTACTTCGGAGATAAAAAGTTTGATAACACTACCTTATCCCAAATGTCTCAGGTAACCCAAAAAATGTTGCAAGTTTGTTAAATTAATTTTGATTTATTTCAGATCTATACCGATGCGTTATCAGGTTTTGGAGTGAACAGAGCAGTTAAACTTCTAGCAGCTAAAAATTCAGAGTCTGTTTTCTACTACAGATTCAACTATAAGGGGAGATATAGTCATTACTACTTACCTGATAGCAACGGAACAGTGCCTTATGGTGAGAAATAATTTATATAGATCGAAAAAATTCATTCTCGTTGATTTTCCCAGGTGTGGTGCATCATGATGACCTGATCTACTTATTCTACATATCTGCCAATTTCCCCAAATTTGGGGAAAGCGACACAGAGACGCCAACCGTAGAAAAAATGACAGCGATGTGGGCCAATTTCGCCAGGACGGGGTAAGATCAAATTATAATTTATCGATTTTTTTTGTGACGGCAAAAGCAATTGTGTTATCATAGTCTGTCATCTCTTAACATTTAATAAAACCTTGACGCTCAGAAAAACGGCTAGGTATTAGATTGGAAGCTTGGGGGAGGTTCTCCAAACATGATAATAATCAAAATGGTATACACAGTAGTTGAACTTACAAGAGTGATCTATTTTTCTACATAGTTTCCTAAAAGTCAGTACATTCATTTAGTCAAATTTTTTATCAAACCTAGGATTCTCTTAGAAATTTCCTGTTACGAAGATGATCTTTGACTGGGAGAGAAGTCAATGAGTGGTCAGATCTGGCGTATAGAGGGGTTGATCGAACAGTTCAAACTCGGTTTCTTGAATGGCAGCGACTACTACTTTGTGAATCGGTGTGTTTCCTTGGTGAAAGAGCATTTCAGCTCGCAATATGCATCTTCATTCTTCTCAAATGATCTCCCGTAATCTTCCTATTTGTTTTATGTTATAAAAGCTTGTAACAGTAGCTCCCTCGAGATTTCAAATTTTTTCGACATCGGTGAGGTTGATCTAGGTCTTGTCGATGATTACGAAACATGTCAAAAATTGTTCTTTCTCGAGATTAACACTTAAAATATCAACTTGTTTCTTCATTTGCTCGTCTGTTAACATTCTCGGTATCCAACGCGAAGAAACCTTCATCATTTGCGATTCGTTTGACAAATTTTTTTAAACGCTGGCATAAAGATCCCTTTGGTTCCAGTTACGTGCTGAAGGTCATCCTTCCATCTGCCATCACGATATTCACTATCTTCTTGACTTTGTCTCAATTGATGGACGTATCAGGTTTTCCAATGGGGACTTGACAACTTTGAATTTAATTTATGAACGCACCCTTAGACAACGTCAATTCATTCAGTAAAGTGAACATTTTCATTATGGTGAAGTTCACGAACGAACAATGTTTACAAATTATAAAAATGTAATACCGAAATTCGAAGTCGGTGACCGCAACATTAAGAGCCTCAACTCCAATTTTCGCGCCCTAGTAGACAGGCAGTAACAAGTTTGGTGCAAAAATTTGAGTCTACATATACACATCGCATTCTCAAGAATTAGGCATCCGTCAGACCACTCTAGGAGAATTTTGCGTAAAGATCTTGCTTTACACCCGTACAAGATCAGGCTGACTCGAGAATTGAAGCCGTTGGGCCATTTAAAGCATCGTACGTTCTCCGATTGGGCTCTGGAAAAGCTGCGCCTATCATAATTTTCATCGAAAAATCATCTTCAAAGATGAAGCTCATTTTTGGCTCAATGGTTTTTTCGATGAGCAAAATATGCATTATAGGGCAGGCAGCAATCCACACGTGATTCACGAGACTCAATTGCATCCCCAAAAAATCACGGTTTGGTACAGGCTTCACGGCGGCGGCATCATTGGACCCTATTTCTTGGTTGATGCCGACAATCGTCACGTAACGGTCATTGGCGATCGCTACCGCGCCATGATATCGAATTTTTTTGGCCCCAATTGCAAGGTTTGGAATTGGCCAATATATGGTATCAATAGGACGGTGCCACTAGCCATACAGTACACGTAACAGTCGGTTTATTGAAGCAGACATTTGGTGAGCGTGTAATTTCGAGAAATGGCTCCGTCGATTGACCGCCTCGTTCGTGCGATTTGACGCCTCTGGACTATTTTCTTTGGGGCTACGTCAAGTCACTGGTCTATGCCAACATAGACGACGACATTGCAAGAGCTCAGAGACAACATTGAACGCGAAATAGCGACCGTTTCGGCTGAAATGTCTGGCCGAGTCATCGAAAATTGGGTCTAGAAAATTGACCGCTGCAAACAGGCCCGTGGCGGCCATATGGACAAAGTCGAGTTTCATTCATAAAAATTATGTTTGTACTTCAAGCCAATAATAAAGTTACTGAAATATCTCAAACGGTTTGTGTTTTATTTATATTGAAAGTTGTCAAGTCCATATTGGAAAACCCTGTTTACACGTCTATAACTGTTGAACGCAATATCCAAACTAATCATGCATAGCGTCGTTTTATAGGTTATGTCAAGACCTTTTAAATTATGTATGAAATATTTGGCAACCTGTTATAAAGGAGCTCAGTTCCCCGAAGTTTGGTTCAAGCCGTTGTTATGCCTTTGGTAGACATGTTTTTTAGACAGGGGTATTTGATGAAAGCTCTGATTCAATTTTTTAATTTTTATTTGATTCTATTTTTTCATGATTCTTCACTTCAGTTGTCAGTATGTCAATGAATATGTGTTCTTGCAATCATCTCCTATTTATAAGATTTTCTCACGTGCACCTAGAGGGTCTATTAGCAACCAGAGAATAAATCGAGGGGTAAATATCTGTCTGAAATGTTGTACACCAAAAATCCTTTTTGGCAATTAAATCCCGAGAATTCCCAATAAAAGCCCATTGATCTCTATAAATCCCACTAATTCCAAATAAATCCCCATAAATTCCCATCAATCTCAATAAATCCCTATAATTTCAAATAAATCCCTATAAATCCTCTTTAATCCGATTAAATCCCCGTAAATCCTAATTAGTTTTACTAATGTAACTTATTTTTGATTCGGACTTGGCAAATAATCTGACGGCTCAGATGCTAGCAAAACGATAAATAATAAGGAGGGTTCAAAGATTTCAATTATTTTATTAACATATACTATTGTTACGTTTTTCCTCAGCGAAATAGAAAATCAATACAGGTCTTCTTTGAACTAATTTATAATATATTCACACTTAACTAACAATAATTAATAATTTATATACACAATTTATCAACAGAATTTCACTAGGAACACCTGTTTATTCGTCGGCAAGTTCTATCCATGAATGATTCCATGAATCGGCTTCAGTCATTTATAGCCGGCGCTGGCGCTGTTTTTCTAGAAGTTACCAGAAAGATGCTTCACATTCCAGAATGATAGTAGCGGCCTCTTTTATGTCACATAAATATGCCACCATTAATCGTTTTTTATGTGACAGCTTTATGGCGAGCGGTCCCTTTCATCATGTTCTTAATCCCTTTGTCGGCGCATAAAGCGGAACTCCTCTGTTGTCGCGACAGTCCTTAAAATGTTCATATTCGGTTTTGTTATATTGCTCCCTCCTTAAAAAAATGTTCGGTCCCCGAACTTTTCCTTCATGACTGAATCTGCAAGCGCTCCCATTTCTGCAGATCCCTTGTTGATCGAAATAGCAGGATAACGTTTTCTTTACGGGACCGCCTTTTGGGTTGAAACTACAATCCCGTATTCGGACATCGGTATTCTGGAAAACTATCTCCAGCATGTTACGAACTACTCTCCAGTTCAGACGATCCAGTCCACAACCCAGCTTGGGAATTGCAAGCTTGTTCACACCTACTCTAGCCAGCTCGTCTCTAAGGTTGATCAAGGTACTCCACATGGCTTGGTAGGTTGGCTTTCCATAAGATTTTTCCTTGGTTACCATATAGAAGAGGTAACGAGGTCCATCGGTCAACTTCATGATTTGGCTAAGGGAAGGTTGTTGTCCCATGAGGTCTGTTACACGACCAAATTTCTTCTTGAAGAGGAGAGCTATCCCTTTAGACATGTTGAGATCTTCAGCTACACAGTGCGCCAATGAGTAGTCTACCGGTACCGCAAAAAGATCTTATTGCTCCTCGGTTGTGATCCCGAACCTCGCTTTTCCGGTTTCTCCATAATTTGCCATGAACTGATTAAAGCTCAATTCCTCTTGATCTGGGGTCTGAGTTGTAGTCCTTCCCACTCCCGTCTCGTCCTGAGCGTTATGATCGGCCCAGACCTTGCCAGGCGATTCACATGAACTACACGTTTATTTCCTCTTGGCAATTTTCGGATGCGGTAGACTACGTCGTTGATCCTCTTCACAACCTTATATGGTCCTTCCCAATCCTTCTGTAACTTTGGGGATAGCCCTCTTCTCCTCTGGGGGCTGAACAACCATACCAAATCTCCCACTTCGTATCCACCTTCTGCCGCCTTGATGTCGTAACGAGTCTTCATGCGATCACTTGCAATTTGGAGGTTTTTCCGGACCTTCTCATGGATGTAGTGCAATATCCCCTTCAGACTGCTCACGTAATCTTCACCCGCAATATCCGTTCCAGGCGTACACCCAAACTCCAGGTCACAAGGAAGTCTCATCTCTCGACCGAACATGATGCATGCTGGGGTTTCCCCTGTCGATTCCTGCACGGATGATCTATAGGCCATGGTGAATAGATGCAGGTACCTATCCCAATCTCTCTGGTGGTCGGAGACAACCTTGGCCAAGTATTTTCCCACAGTCCTATTCATTCTCTCGACCATGCCGTCTGACTGTGGGTGGAGAACAGTTGTTCTGGTCTTCTTGATCCCTAGCAACTCGCATATGGTCTGGAACAAGCTGGACTCGAAATTTCGTCCCTGATCTGAATGAAGCTCCATAGGCATGCCGAATCTGCAGAACATCTCTTTGACCAAGACATCAGCAACTGTTGCGGCTTCTTGATTCGGAATAGCGTAAGCCTCCACCCATTTGGAGAAGTAGTCCATAGCAACAAGGATGTACTTGTTTCCATCGTCAGTTTCTGGAAACGGACCAGCTATATTGATTATGATTTTTTAACCAACCTTGAATTTGGAATCTAAAATCATAAAAAAAAATCTCAATTCACAAATCACAGAGGTTTCATGCTTCAAGCAAACCGATAACTACTAAAGTGAAATGTTAAGATTTTTTACATTCATATATTATACACATAAGAGTGACGCAGATATAAAACCTGCAAACGTATAAATACAACACATCACTATGCGAGATAAACCATGACATAATGTTTCTTGTGAACAAGATAAAACGGATAAAACTTACCTAAAATTTCACTTGTCAACTCACTAATTAATCAATATTCGTCACCAAGAAGAGACTGTAATAATAATAATATATTAATACGCTCTCGAATAGGCTAAGCAACCGATGAAATCAATCAGATGAATAATCATAAAGTAAATTTAAGCTTGCCTAGTTCGTTATTAATATTTTATAGCTAAGCTTTTTTCAATATGGACCTAAACTGGGAATTTAATATGCATGAATCAAACGGAGATTTTCCTGAAACTTCAGGTGGTTTCAGTAAAACCGGCAATGCCGCGCTTAAATAGTGTTTATTCGCGCAGCACATGGAGCTAATTTGCCGAGATCGCAGGACGATTTGATCGCACGTGGTAGACGAGTGCTCTTGCGCCGAACGTGATGTTTTAAATTCTTCGTAAATCCTCGGTAAATCCTTTATAAATCACTATAAATCCCAGGTAAGTCCTATAAATCCTCTTGAATTCTCATAAATCCTCATAAATCCTCTTGAATTCTCATAAATCCCCGTAATTCCTTGAGGCTGTACACCATAAATCCCCAGATATTTACCCCTCGGAATAAATTTATTCTTTTTGTGGTCTAGAAATACTGATTATAATTACTTTTGAATCATCTCTCATACTGGAATCTGTTTGCTATTTCACGGTGAAGTGATTCGATTCTACTTTTCTGAGAAAGTATTCAAAGAATAGTATTAGTACGTATAATCTCTTTTTGTTTCAGAAAACCAATTCCTGAAACCAAAGATGAACTGGACAACGCCAAATGGGAGCCCTTCAACATTAAATCTCAAAGATACTTAGAAATCGGTAACAAGCTAACAGTTTCAGAGAAACTTTACGAAAAACGTTATGCCGAATGGGAAAAGCTATTTCCTCTCAGTTCTTATGACAAACTGAAGAAAAATATGGGTTAAAGAGCCAATGATTCGATGATTGTTGATAATATTTTTGTAACATATTTTGTTCGATTTTTACACAAGTAATAAACTTGATTCGCAATTATAAAATGAAGATTTTATTCATAATTCAATACACACAATAGGAACGAGCAGAACATAACAACACAAAACAAGAAAAATTTTAAGAAAGCCAATTTAACCTTGGCTTCTTTATTCAACAAATGGACGACAACGAAGACAATAAACAGTCAACACATTTTCATGCTTAATCTAATTTTTTCATGGCGTCGTCGAATGAATTGAAGAACTTGGACATCATGAATGCATTGTGGTTTTTTATGTCATTCTCATCCTTCGAATCTCCATCATTTTTCACAAGATACTGTTGGTAGATATCAGTTGGAAGAGTCATGTTTTCCATTCCATGGGATTTTTGAAGATTTGAATCTAGTTGTTGTAACCTATGAAGGGATGGTGAGAAATTCTGCATTGCATATGGATTGGTCATAACGTTTCGCTCAACTGAAGGATTGTTAGCACCTGTTCGATCTTCATAGTGAGCTCTCGACGGCTGCATGTTAGGTATCCTAAAATATTCATCAGAAACAACTGGCCTCCGCTGAAATTCTTGAGAGTACAAATTTGGTCGAGGTATCTCAAATCCACCATTCATTATATTTTGCCGAATTGAATGATTTTGTGACATGCAGTAAAAGCAGTTAAATATCCTGTGAGAATCACAGTAGGTATTCCACAAGAAGGTGTTCTTGGGACCTTCGTGAGATCTGGGATGGGGTGGTTGGTTTAAGAAGAAGCTTTCATTCTGTTTTTGTAGGATTTCACGATTGGGACTAGTACAGTTACCTTCAGTATTCAACTGATATCTGAACATTTCACCTCTTGGCGTATTTTCTGTAGCAGCTGGAAAGTTATTAAAACAAGGGGTTTGCGTGAAATATTGTTTATGTCCAATATTTCTAATAGTTTGTGGGGGTTCCGGAATGTTCATTGGTGAAGTCTCATGGAATGGTGGGATATAATTATCTGGTAAATTGTTTAATGGAATCCTACCAAATGATGGTTGTCTCAAAAAGGGGATTGTGGAATTAGGAAAACTATCATTATTCACTTCCGTTCCATACTTGGGCATATGGGAAGGATTGAACCCGAATTGACCGTTTAGACTAACAGATTCATTGGCAAAGCTATAAGGCCATATATTTCGACCGCTCATATTCATTATAGACTCATCCAATGGACCTCTTTTATTGATTTCAGGCGCAGATCCAACACCACTCAAATTATCTTGATGGCTGCGATGATTCGTTTGCTTCCATGAAGTTTCGAAATCTGGTTGTCCCATCATATTAACAGATCTTGTCAATTTTGAAGTATTAGGAGTAAAATTTTTCAATTGTTGGAAGTCATATGGCACGAAGGTCCTATTAACTGGCTGACTCATTTGGTAATGACCGTTATGATTTACACCGATATTCATATGATCACCAAAATTATTCATGGGCATTGTCACATGATTCTGACTTAGGAAAAAAGGTTTTTGTGGCTCAGACTTGGGAGCCTCGGTATTATTTTGAGCTTCGGCGTTCTTTGCAACCATGTCGTGGTAGTAGGATCCAACGCTTTGTACAGAGGTGTTCAAATCTGGAGATTTCTGTGAGAAACATTTCACGTTCGATGTCATTTTTTGTTTGTCTGAGTATCCGGCAGCTTCCAAGAGAGTTGTTGAAAAGAAATCTTGAATTTGCTGCGATTTTTGTGGAGTTTGCATCATGGATATGTTCTGCGTAGTACTGACTGATTTTTCATCTGTTTTATATCCACTATCAGAGAGCGGAAATTTTATACCATGGTTCTGGGTAAGTGCAGGAATCCCCTTATTAGAGGAGTTCGAGCTCATTTTTCTTGCCGGTGTATTGGTAGCTTTCGCCGAATTGTTAGTATCGACTGTATTCAAACTCCTGAAAAAGAATTGAATTTTATTTGATTAAATCAGAGCAAACACAAAGAGCCTCAATAAGCCTTCACCATAGGCTATACTCTACTGCTCCGAGAGAGCAATACAGCAACAAAAAACTTCATGAAACAATACGAGGATTACCTTTTATATTTCGGGATTAGAGAACAATAACAAATATTAATCATCGGAAGTCGCTTTATTGTTTTTAAAATATTCCCCATTAATATCTATACACTTTTGCATGCGTTTGAACCAATTGTCGAAGCACTTCTGCCACTCCGATTGAGGTATCTCCAAAACATGCGTTGTGAACGCATCAACCGCTTGAAGTCATTCCGCACCAAGTCAGAACTATAGGGGGATGACTCATCAAATCGATGTTTTGAGTGCTCAAAAATACCGTTGTTTGATGTGTGAGAGCTCGCATTGTCGTTGTGAAGGGTGATCCGTCATCGGCGGTTGGTTTTCCTGATTTCTTGGGGACAAGTCCAAACAAATGATTGTGTACCACTCAAAATTGACTATTCTGCGTTGTTCTAATGGTACGATTGCGACATGTCCGAAAAAACAGGCGTTTCATGCGCTAGCAACTTTCATTGGATTTGCCTCATCTTGAATCACCCATACAGTCGACTGCTGTTTACTTTCAGGCTAATACGCATAAATACACTATTCATCACCTGTCAGGATGTCACAGACGTGCTTCGAAGCACCGCGATCGTATTTTTGGAATATTTTTTTAAACTTATCGACACGAGCATTTTTTTGAGCGATTACGTATAACCTCAAAAATGTCAAGCTTTACGATAGAGCTGTCAGTTGGCAGATTGCAACACTAAAGTTGTCCAATCCCGAAATATGAAACCCTCGTATCACCAAATATCATTAAAAAAAATAATTATGTTGAGTAGCCATGAAATGGTGATGGTGAATTAAAAATGGAGAGATTAAATCTTTTTTTTAATCATGATACCTCTATCATTCAAAATTGAAAAACAACAATATCATTTTGTCTTAGAATTTTCACTTTTTTACGCTATTGTTCTCCCAAAGATAGTGCTTATATGGTATATTTCCCAGATGTCTATATTTTCCGAATATTTGGGTGAAAGTTGTATCAATGGTTTTAGAATTATATGGGCAATAATCACCATCTTTTATTGTCCGTGCTACCAATGTGTCGGAAGACATCTATCGTTATCAAGGCAAAAAAATATAGAAAAATTCTCAATTTGTATTTATTGTCAAGTTCAACAGATCTCTGAGACTAGATCAAATTTGTAGTTATCTGTGGTTTGAGGACTTCAACAAGTTACTTCGAACAATCGGCCTCCAAAATTCCGACAACTCAATCGATGGAGCTGTGATGTGCTCTTTTTATCTGATGATTCTCATTCATACATGTTGGACCAACTTCGATCAATTGGTGTCAAACACTTAAGAAAGCTTTTCATAGTATTTTTATTTACTTTCAAGTAGCACTTCCTTCCTCTGAATAAGATCTTTTCCATTCGCATTGTATTTCATATATGCAATTATTCGTTCTTTGATTTTCATGATCAGGTTTAACTTTTGATTGATTAAACCTGATGGTATCTTGTGTCTTGAAAGCGGTTGATGTGTCGTAGTTACATCCTATTCTTTTCATTTTTTCTGATAATCTCTTTACATAAGGAATAACTCGTATCGTTGTTTGTACGATATCTGCGTATATTTTTTTATTATCGAGTTCTAGCTGACTGTGTCTTATTTATTTCGCTGTTTCCCATATACAGGGTGTCTCAAGTTCGAGTGCCTATTAGACGTTTCTGGAGAACTAGACATATTTGAGATCTGAAAATTGGGATTATGATATTGTTCGAAGTTCTCTACAGAGCTTAAATATTTTCGAAGCCCAAAATCTTCTTGTTATACAGGGTGTGAAAATAAATTCGACGAAACAATTTTTTTTCAAGTTTTCCATTCCTGGTATGAACGAGTATTCAATAGTGAATACATTTCTGTTAAAACCATTGTATTGAATCGAATAGTTTTCAAAATATCCAAAAAAAAACTGGAAAAAAAGTCAAATATGTTCAGTCAGTAATATGTTCATTATTCTTATTTTAAATATGCTGAGCGTAAACCGTTTTTACAACATCAAAAAGGAAGGATGTGAAAAGGTCATGCATCTTTTGGATTTCAAAAATATCATTACAGGGTGTTTCAAATTTTGTGTTGAAAATTGTGATCTTAAATTGGCCATAACTTCTGTTTTTCAAATTAGAACCCTATTTTTTTATAATTGTGTTGGATTCTGCGGTCAAGAATAATGATAGTTTTCTCACATGATTATGATCCTAAATTCAATAATTTCTGAGTTATTTGAGATTCTCTGGATTTATGGTGTACGTAGAGTCAAATTTATTGCATCTAAAATAATTCAATGAATATTCTTTCGAAACCATAAGAACACTCTGTACCCATAGAAGATAAATTATCTGTTAATAATTCACAAGTGTCAGGTGTTATTGTTCTTCGTTATCTTCATTTCTCGATTTAACAAAATGAACCGTTATTCTGATTACGAAATTCTGGATCTATTCTATATACATGGTGAATGTGACAGAATTATTAGTAGAACCTGCCAGGCCTTTAACGAGAAGTATCTCCATTTACCTTCCATGACGGAGAAGATTTTAGAAAATATGTTTCAAACTTTCAAAGTTTTGGATGTGTAAGAGCCCCTAAAGAATACAAAAGAAGGGTAGTTGATGATGAGGAAAATGAAATTAGTGTTTTGACTTATTTCGAAGCGAATGAAAATGCATCTATTCGAAGTGCAGCTCATGAAATCGATTTAGACAGAAATTCAATGCACCGAATTTTGAAAAAACAGAACATGCATGACTACAAATATGGAAAAGTTCATGCATTAGAACCGCATATTATCAATTGGATGGGGCTCCGACACATAGTTCGCACGAGATGTCTGAAGAACTGAATGCAATGTTTAGTAATCGGTGAATCGGACGCCGTTCTTCACTATTTTGGTCCCCAGGATCTCCCGATCCTACTCCCTTAGATTTTTATTTATGGGGTAAAATAAAAAACATAGTCTATGAATCTCCTATCGAAAGCAAAGAAGATTTGATACGGCGTGTGGAGGATGCCTTCCACTCGCTAAAGGGGGAGGAAATTGAGCGAGCGAGTAACCGAGGTGTTTCAAGACGTATTCGAAAGTGAATGGAACAAAATGGTTACCATATTGAGACTCTTACCTGATCATTTATTTTGTAAATTTGAGTTTTAAAACGTATTTTTATTTTTATTATCATAATTTATTTATAATCATAATTCGGTGTACTGAAGTTGCGAATCTATTTAATGTGTTCCTATTGAAGAGATGAATTCTCATTCGCTTCGAAATAAGTCGAAATACTAATTCCATCAACTGCCCTTTTTTTGTATTCTTTAGGGGCTCTTACATTCCAAAATTCGGAAAGTTTGAAACGTCTTTTCAGAAATTGTAAAAAAAAATGGGGATACTTCTCATTGCATACTCTACATTTTGTGTCATCCACCATTTTAAATAAACAATATCATTAAGTGCATTTGAATGTGTATTGCATATACAATTGAAAAAATACAATAAAAGAAATAAATCCAAAATCTCATTATTAGAATATTAACGATTCATTTTGTGAAATCAAAAAATTTCATAACGACTAACAATAAGACCTGTCTGATACTTGTGAATTATAAATGGGATGACTTATCTTCTATGCTCACAGAATATCCTTATGAATTTGACTCTACGTACTACATAAATCCAGAAAATCTCAAATAACTCAGAAATTATTGAATTTAGGAGCATAATCATGTGAGAAAACATCATTATTTTTGACCACAGAATCCAACAAAATTATAAAAAAATAGGGTTCTAATTTGAAAAACAGAAGTTATGGCCAATTTAAGATCACAATTTTCAACACAAAATTTGAAGCACCCTGTAATGATATTTTTGAAATCCAAAAGATGCATGACCTTTTCACATCCTTCCTCTTTGATGTTGTAAAAACGGTTTATGCTCAGGATATTTAAAATAAGAATAAGGAACATATTACTGACTGAACATATTTGACTTTTTTCCAGTTTTTTTTTTGAGATTTTGAAAACTATTCGATTTAATACAATGGTTTTAACAGAAATGTATTCACTATTGAATACTCGTTCATACCAGGAATGGAAAACTTGAAAAAAAATTTTTTCGTCGATTTTATTTTCACACCCTGTATAACCGGAAGTTTTTGGGCTTCGAAAATATTTTAGCTCTGTAGAGAACTTCGAACAATATCATAATCCCAATTTTCAGATTTCAAATATTTCCGCTACAACCAATTTAGTATTGAGTTGATGGTCGAATTAAAATGCAGATATTGACCTATGTTTGTTGGTTTTTTATACACACTGGTTCTTGGTATTCTACTATGTTCAAAAATTTATCTTAAAATTGAAAGTTGTCCATCTTTCTCCACTTCCATTGTGCATTCGATAGATTCTGCTTTATTATTAAGATGTTGAAGCAATCCATCTTTAACGTTCATTGCCAAATGTTGAATGTATCATCTGCATGTCTATTCCACAATTTGGATTCAAGTACATAATGGTCGAGAACTTTTGGGTTCTTCGAAATCCACATATACAGTTCAGTCTTTTACCACTGCGTTAATTTTAACCATAGATTCTTGACGTCAAAAGAAACAATATCTTCCTATAACATTTTTCCAAATTTGGCCCCGTTCGAAAGATATAGAGTGTTGAAATTTCATAAAAAAAATTGCATTTTCACCTGTAATATTCAAACGACAATATCAATTGAAATGATCTCTTGTAGAAGGTTTTTGGTAACAGTCATGCATATTTTGGCATCAATAGATTTATTCCATTTCTTGTGGGTTTCTCACTATTCCTGTACAGATTGGTTGAATTGAATGAGAAATAAATATCACTTGAACTAAAGGTATCTTGTACTTCCTAGAATCATTAGTCTTTTTTGCAGATAAAATCATTCATCATATTCGAAACTTCGAAGACTGAAACCTAATTTGAATGTATTTTATTTTTACTTTTCCTTCGATAATTCAAGGTGAAAAAAATCAATTAGAATTCATTCAAGCTTACCAATCGTGAGAATTTTCGGAATCGTTCTTCGGCATCGGCACAAAAAAAGAAGAAGACGAAGGCATCTTCGGTGAAAACTTTACTGGGGGAGAATACACAAGGGGAGATCTCCATTTTATGGACTTTGAATACTGCAACGATTCTTTATCATTCAGATCGATAAACTTCTCGAGGTTTTCCATCATATCTTCAGATTTTTTTTCATTGAAAGTGTTGAATTTTTTTCGTTTACTGTCAGGAGCGGAAGTGGGATCCTCGTTTATAGATGAATGAGCCAATCTTTTTGATGGTCGATATCGGAACATGCTCAGAGCATCTGATTTCGGGCCCTGAGAAAAAAGGATTTAAAAGGAGAGGATTGAGGTTAATCACTCGATTAATGAAACTTTCATGATTGGAACAACTTCTGATAATTACTCACAAAAAATTTCACATCGGATAAATACAAACTATCTTATTCCTTCAGAACACATCATCAATTTTCAATAATCGATTACAGAATACATCATTCATTCTCATTTATATTGTGAAAATAATTTTCAATAATCGATTACATTCGATTTAATCAAGCTTCAATTATTGTAATGTCATTTCAGAAGCATTTCTATGCAATGTCATAAAATGGAAATTCAGAAATTAATCACGTCAGAAAGTTCTATATTCTGAATTTCAGCCACAGACATATATTGTTGGGATCATAGATAAGACGTTTCATTCTAACAATGTGTAAGTACATAGATTAACGTAAATAAATAATTAAAGTTCATTTAATCTATGAGCAAGTTGAGGATGTGTTCGGGAAAAATATGTTTGTAATTATCATAAGGAAATCCTGTATAACTAAAACTAAAAAGAACAATGTAAAAAATCTTACGAATAATGAATTTTCGAAAGATTCCACTGAATGAATCTTTCCCTTCTTCAACTTTCCTAGCGTTGGTTTTTTCGCAAATCTATTCAATGGAGTTTTTTGAGCTTCATTTTGTTCGTTATATGTTTTCACAGTAAATGGAAGTTTTTGTTCTTTATTCTGGCCAGATTTCATATCGTATTTAAAGCGGAGTTCCTCATCAAAATCCGTATTTGCAAGATCGATAGTGAGTATTTTTTCAACGTTAAAATTGTCACTGTATTCATTTAATTGGTCCAAATGCTTTTCTTCTTCATTATTTTGATGCTGGTCGAGAAGTAATTCAACGGATCCTAAGAGCTCTTCATCCGAGAAAGACTTAAAATGGTTGATTTCTGCTATTTTCGTAATTTCTGAGGTTTCAATTTTTGGATTTATATTGATATATTCGGCCTGAAATTGAGAAGAAGTTTGAACGTGCGGAGTCACTTCTGAGTTTTTTGATTCGTCTATTTTCTTTTTTGACATTTCTGGTCCGTTTGCTTTCTGAATTTCCACATTTTTGCCGGAAAAATCAGAGTTATCTACTGTTTTCAGCTGTGTCTGGAACGAATAATTTATTTGAATTGTACAAGTTTAATTCGAGTATATCCTCTCACCTTTGTGTCATCGACAGATTTTTTTTTACATCTCATATATTTATCGATGTATGTCTGCACATAGCTAGAATATTTTGGATCCAGTTCCTTTATCGATGATTTGCCGTTGGTCTCGGACTTTTCAGGTTTTTGTACTAGTTTCTTGGGCTCGGTATCTTTTTCGTTCAAGTGAAATGTTTTACTCAAATCGATTCCAACTGGTGAAAAAATGGGCTACTAGATTTTAGTGGAAAATGATGAAAATAGAGGTGATACATTTTGTATTTTTTAAAGCTATCATCTGAGTTGATGCGTTGCTACAAAAAATGTACTTTAACCCAAAAACTAACAGTATGATAGCAGTTTTTTAACCAAATTTATCATAAAATTATACATGCTACAGTTACTTTACGGGAATTTCAATTAAAATGAATTCAAAATTACATTTTTTATTTAATTGTATCGGTGTTTACTTGGTGGAAATTCATTTTAGATAAATAATAAGATTCAGATTTCCACAAATTTTATTGTTTTTTACAACTGTTTCGCCTACACTATGGCTTCATCGGGTTTTACATTTTGAATGATCATTGTGATCATTCTCCCCTTTTCGTTTGTACGTTCAATTTAGGAACACCCTGTAGATCAAACGGGACGATCATTTAACAAACGGGTACAGGAACATCAACGTAGTAACGTAACCGAAAATATTAATTCCTCATTTAAATGAATACGGACATAATTTTAAACATAATTTTGATATCCTCCATCCAGAAAGTAAAAGTTCAAGATTAACACATTTAGAAGCCCTTAAAATAAACAAATATAACTCACAAAATATTATTTCGAATGAACAAACAAATGTCCGGTCCTCGTTGTTTAACATCTTCTTGAAAAAATCCTAACATACCTCAATATTTATTACCCTATTAGAGACGACCTTCCGGAAAAATTTTATATTTACAGCCATAAATACAGAATTACCTCAGTGAAATTATCATTCAATGTAAAACCTGATGAAGCCACAGTGTTGGCGAAACAATTGTTGTAAAAAACAATAAAAATTTGTGGAAATCTGAACCTTATTATTTAATTCAAAGTGAAGATAATGCGGTGAAATAAGATATTGGAGAAGGATAATGGGTTAAACCGCAGGAATGCAGAAAATATGGGAAATGGATGGAAGGTACTTGCCGACACGTGTTTCTGCTTATTGGCTTCTTCAGGGCAAGGCAACCAAGAAACCTGGATATGGATGGAAATGAATAATAAAATAAAACTAAATGACAACAGGTGACCACAACAGGAGCGAGCATCCAATTTGTGGCTTCAACCCAAGATACCTCTGGTTTGGAGGCTAAACCGAGCATCGCCACGATGGAAGCATAAGCAACCTGTGTGATGCGACCAAAACCCAAGGATACAATTAAATTCAAAGTGAAGATAATGCGGTGAAATAAGATATTGGAGAAGGATAATGGGTTAAACCGCAGGAATGCAGAAAATATGGGAAATGGATGGAAGGTACTTGCCGACACGTGTTTCTGCTTATTGGCTTCTTCAGGGCAAGGCAACCAAGAAACCTGGATATGGATGGAAATGAATAATAAAATAAAACTAAATGACAACAGGTGACCACAACAGGAGCGAGCATCCAATTTGTGGCTTCAACCCAAGATACCTCTGGTTTGGAGGCTAAACCGAGCATCGCCACGATGGAAGCATAAGCAACCTGCGGTTTAACCCATTATCCTTATTATTTAATTATTGTACATTTTTAATCTAATGCATCATAGCAATGAAAAGAAGTTTTGCTATTTATTAATATCCCACATTTCAATAATTTTGTTTTTTTTTAGCATAATTTGAAAACCTGTTATAAAACCGATGTCCGAGTACCACCAAACCATATCAATCCAGTCAGCAGTAGCCACATCCTTCAATTTCATGATAAAAAATTTCGAAATATGACAGCCTAAATAGATTACTGTGGTACTGAGAAATTTTTATTTTATTACTTTCGGTTGAAAATGTTTACTTTCGAAAAAGAAACGATCATTTTCCTTACTTCACCCACTCACCCAAGTCCTCGCTGATGAAATTACAATAAACTTCATTCAAATTACTCATCTCGGCATTAACATCCACATATCTGACGACTTCAATATTCTCCATCATATAAGAATGCCTAAGGAAATAAGAGTTAGTTTAATCGAGTCATTTGTGCAATTGTTTTTCGTCCCATAATATTACATGGGCGGGTTCAAGGAATGAGGATTTAAACGCAAGATGTAAGATACAGCTTAGTCGAAACTTCCCAATTTTCCTCTCCAATGCTTTAAATTAATACCCAGCTTTTCAGTTTATATATTCGTAAACTTTGTCAAAAATGATTAAAATTCCTGCTAGTTAATGACAATGAAAGAAGTAAAGGGTACAATATTTTATCACCCCTTGCAACAGACAAATCGAAATCATTTACAATTTGGAACAAAGTCAGACTGGAGATCATACTCTGGGTTTTTGTTCGTTGCATAGAAAGTTTATTAAGTGTGAAGCAATTTGTTCAATTCATCCATGTCATCAGACATTATCGAATGGTTGTGTCAGCAGCAAACGAGAAATAATTAGTAAAATCATTTATTAATATTGAAAATAATATTGACGCCGCAACGGAACCTTGGGGAACTCCAACCAATCCTAAACCGTGTGATACCTATCAGTCAAACAAAAATCTGCGTGACTGTCATAACCTTATTAACAAGGTCCGAAAGTAAGTCGTGGTCCACGAACAGTCAGAAGCCGTGGTTAGGTCGAAAAAACCACAAAGAATACAATTGTAACGATTGACAAGATTGACAGTATGGCAAGATTTTTCATCAGTTAGAGACACGGACATCAGAGCATTCATAGTTCAGCTTTGCTTGTGTTTTCTTCACTTGGTACAAAATATTTGAACTCTGAGTGAATAAACTGATGAGCTAACTGATATAAGTGAGTTACCGAACTATTTTAAGCTCCTAATATCCATATTGATTCAATATTATCTAACAAAGACTGATTCAATAGATCTTCTTAAAAATTTATAGATGGAAATAATAATAAATAATAAAAGAGATTTGAAATAAAAGTTATCTCAAAGTCCAGATTTCCGTTATTTTGTTTTTCAATTGATTGGGTTTCGGATGAGGAATACAGGGTCAAACTTGAGTATGTCTGTCGGGCATTATACTCTCTATCTTCCGCTACAGTTTCATATATTATTTTCAGAATAGGTTAACTCTCCACATATCTCGATCAAGTTCGTTATTGGGTCCAATCCGTCTAATGATACAGGAATTATGAGCATTTAAAATTTTCTTTCCTCTCAAAGTCAGAAATATCCACCGGATCAAGTTGTAACTCAATAAATATTAGAATTAAGTTGAAACAAATAGACTTGCAAAATATCGCAGAAATCGAAACGGTAGAAAAATTTTTTTTAAACCAAAAAAAATGTTTTCCAAATCTCATGAAATATCCGTCGTATTCAAACAAAAATTCGAGCATGCATGAACAATATTGATTTCTAATATATTTCCAAATTTCATTTCTGTAGCTTCCTTCCACCAGTTTAATCCATTTACGTAAGGGCAAGCAATCACAGAAGTTAGATGACATTTATGTCCTGTGTCGACTCTTGGATCTTTGAAACTTTGGGGCGCCCGTCGAAAACGAAAGTACAGAAAATTTCCCATCTCCTGGCACCCCAACTATAACTGAAAGCTTCCAGATGGAATAATCCAGGAAGATCAACACATAATATACCGTGTAGATGATCCATATTCAGTTGATTCTAGTTTGAAAATAATTAGTGGATATGTAATTAACTACTCACATGTATCTTTCGTGCAATAAAATATGATTGAAATTGTCTCCAATCAAAAGGCACATCACAGAATTTGGATTGATTGTTGTTGAAACTTCCAAAGACTCTGGATTTAATAATAAAAGAGTGATTTTGAGAGATACGCTAGCTTGCCGTATCAATTTCTCTATCTTCATGTCATAACGAGGAACCGACTTGGCATATTCTATAATTTTATTGCCAAACGGTGGTTTTTTACTGGTGATCTGAAAAAATAAATAATGAAAATACTCAGTGTTAATCAGTTTATTGATATTTGGTAGCATTCAATAAAAGAACTGATTGTTTTTCCATTGGCCAAGTGAATGAGTTTTGATTTAGATTTCAGAGTAATGATAAATCGATTTATAGAGATTTCTCTGTACTGTTTGAGAAGACAGAGCCTCCCTCGTTAACTACAGAGCTGCCATGATTGCCCAAATTTGAGAAGTCTTTCCCTGGTAGTTGAGATATTTGTTATGAATGGTTAATTATTATAACCTACAGTTATTTTGTACTTACCATTTCGATTTCTCTCGGATTAGTAGTTATAATTTTTTCGAAACTGGTTTTGCCCGCGTTGACAAATTGCTTCGAGGTAACCAATCCTATACCAGGAAACTGCTTCATTATATGCTTAGAATCCTCCCATAACTGGGTTCTGAAGCATTTCCATAATACTGTCGAGTTCAAAAGGGCAGAGTAACAATTTTTCACACCTTCCAGATAATCGATCAAACCTTAAACAAATACTTGTAATGAAAACAAAACAAACAAGTTCTTCAGCCGCCTTTTTCGTTACAACAAACAGGAAGAAACCAAATTCCATGGGCTTACATACGAGGCTTGTCTGAATAGTATACAACCTTAAATTTACCAATAGTGCCAATAGTGATGCCGCTAGAATACATATTCCGCAAGACAGAGTGTGTCTAATTACGAGGGTTGAACTTTATATTTCGGGATTTGACTACGAAAACAAATATTAATCATCGAAAATCGCTTCATTGTTTTTCAAAATATTCCCCATTTAGATCTATACACTTTTGCATTGTTTGAACTAATTGTCGAAGCACTTATCCCACTCTGATTGAGGTACCTCCAAAACATGCATTCTGAACGCATCAACCGTATCTTCAGGTGTTGAAAAACAACCTCTCATTTTATTTTTTACGTACGGTAATAAAAAGAAGTCATTCGGTGCCAAGTCAGGACTATACGGCAGATAACTCACCAAATCGATGCTTAGGGTGATCAAAAATCCAGTTGTCTGAGCCGATGTCGCATTGTCCTGGTGAAGGGTGGTCCGTCTTCGGCGGTTGGTTTTCCTGATTTCTTGGAAGATAGCTGGCAAACAAACGGTTGTGTACCACTCAGAATTGCAACAGTTTTTCCAATAAAAACAGGAGGCGACCATTTGCATTGAAGTGCTGCGTGCGCGAGCAACTTTTGTTGGATTTGGCTGATCTTGAATAACCCATACAGTCGACTGCTGTTTATTTTCGGGCTCATACGTGTAAATCCACGATTCATTACCTGTCATGATGTCATAGACGTGCTTCGAAGCATCACGATATATTTGTGGAGAATTTCTTTCGATCAATCGACACGAGCCTTTTTTGGAGCGATTGACAAATTGTGTGGGACCCAACGCGAACAATTTTTTTTGACGGTCAAATGTTCATGCAATATTGAATGTATGCTAGTCCCACTGATGACTAAGGTTGTCTCAATCTCACAATAAGACACAGATACGATCTTCCAATATCAGTTGGCGCACAGCATCAATGGATTTCGGAACAACAACAGGTTTGGTCGACCTTCACGTAATTCGTCTTGGTGTTAACTACGCCCTTAGTTGAATTCACCATACCATCGATAAACACTGGTCTTTGATGGAGCTTCATCGTCAAAAATTGAATTGAGTTAAACGATGCTCTGTTGTTGAGTTAATTCACCTCGAATGTTGTAAAAATAATCGGACGAAAATGTTCACGATTTAATTCCATTTTTTTGAGCATGATCAATCTTCTAAACTACTTACAACACAAGTAGCACTCGTATGTCAGAACGTTCTTAGTACGTTTAACCTCAAAAATGTCAAGCTTAACGACAGAGCTGTCAGTTGGCACATTTGCAACACTAAAGTTGTCCAATCTCAAAATATTAAAGACAACCCTCGTATTCTAGTTGAACCGTTTTTCATTACTCTGAAAGCCTCTTTCTAAGGTTGTTCAAAAGTGAATCCGTCTGGTTGTTGATGAAGAAAATAGACTTGTGTTGTCCAAGAAGTTGAAATTACAGACTTAAAATTTCTCCCCTGTTTATGAGTAACTGTAACAGTTTTTCACCCCGTCCACTTGTCCTCTCTCAAGACTCGAACAAAGACACTGCATCAAATTCTGTCAAAAACTTCGCGATTCTCAAAGCCAAACAATTAGTGAGATTCGGCAGATGTTTCGAGAAGTTAAGATGGGTGTAACAAAAATTAAGATGTTCGCAGTGCAGTGGCTGAGAGTACGCTGCAATACAGCAGAACTAAACTGCTCAGAGTGCAGCCGAGTTTAATATAAAGCCAAATTTGCCCGAGAGGTTTCATAGATTAAAGATACTGCACATGCAATATCACATGATGATTCGAGCAAGTACCTGCAAAATTCATACCAATGAATCAACACTTTCTCAGCCAAACAAGGAAATTAATTGTAGGCCATCCTACCTACTCTACATCATCTCATTGCAATTTAAACTAGAAAGCAACTGAATACATTTAGTTTTAGAGTAGAAAAAAGATAGTGTGTGAAGGCGATATTTTATCTGGTTGATAGTCGAATACTTTTTAGATAGTGCTCGTAGTCGTCTGAATACTTACATCTGCAAATCCTCTCTCCTAGCTTCATGATCCTGTGAGCCTCAGATAGAATAGATTGATCCTCGATCTCCAAAGAACCGAAGATAGCTTGAATTATACTTGATAACCCAAAAAAATATTACTATACATATACATACAGTGTGCACTATCAGATTGAAAAAACAGATCAGCAAATCAATTAAAGGAACAAAAAATAAGACAAAATCCTAATACAGGGTAAGACAATTCCCTGTTTTCATTTCGTCTCTCACATCGATATAAAATAGTGAAGAGATGATATGAGTCGATATAAATGCAATCGATTCCGCCAAATTGGTACATGGTTTCCTTCAATTTTTCATCGGTTTTATGTATCTGAATGAAATACTAATTATACAGGGTGAGTCTTTGACCACTGCGTTAATTTTAACCATAGTTTCTTGAGATCAAAAGAAACACTTTTCCCATACCGTTTTTCCATATTCAGCTGCGTTAAAAAGTTATAAGCATTTTAAGTTTTCACATTGGGCAAATACTCCGCTGCAGTCAGATTGAATGAAAATTACCTTCCACTGCATCCACATGTTTCATCAGATAATTAATATCGATTTAATTCCTTTCAACTTCAAATATCTCAAAAATGGTGAAATTTAAGAAAAAAGATGAGGAATGATTTTATCTGCAAAATAGACTAATAATTCTAGGAAGTACAAGATACGGACCTTTAGTTCAAATGATGTTTGTTTTTTATGCAATTTAACCAATCAGTACAGAAGTAGTGAGAAACCGACAAGAAATGGAATAAATCTTTTGATGCCAAGATATGCACGACTGTTATCAAAAACCTTCTACAAGAGATCATTTTATTGATATTGTCGTTTGAATATTACCGGTGAATATGCAATTTTTTTATGAAATTTCAACACCCAAATTTGGAAAATTTTGAAGTGTAGGGCCAAATTTGGAAAATGTTATAGGAAGTGTGGCGGCACTCTCTGTCAGTGGCAGCGCTCAAGGAGTGTGTCGGGGATCTCTTGGCGGCACTCTATATAGCCACGCATTGATTAATTGCGCCACAGCGCATAAGCGGTGGCCTAAGAGACCCCGAGTGCTGGGAAAGTTTCACGACCCACTAGGTGCCAGATTGACGCAACTACCCGGCGGCACTTCCTCAAACTTAGACGCCTAACATCCGTACCCTCATGGTCTGCCGCGGTGGCATACTTAGGTGGACATCACCCGTCCGCACCATACTGATGAGTCAGCCAAATGTCATGCTACGCCTACTGACTTTGGCACTGGTTTCGTTCCTCCGTCACTGGTAGGGAGTGTGTAGCGGCACTCCTCAATCGAGTGGCAGGGGCATAAGTAGGGATAACACTACAGAAGAAAATGTTTTTCGGTGACGTCAAGCTATGGTTAAAATTAACCCAGTGGTCAAAGACTCACCCTGTATCCTCATAAATGCAGTCAAATTTGATCCATACGTTTCAAGCCATACTTTTTATGAGTGTTCATTCATAAGTTTAAACATTCAGAAGGAAATGTATCTCAAAAGGGTATCTAGGATTCCTATAATAAGAGTTTTGAAAATCCAAAGTTGTAACGTTTCAATTAAAATTTTCAACCATGAATGAAGCGGTTATTCCATATCGAGAACTGCTGCGGTAACAAAAATTTTTGGATAAAACACAGCAGTTTGTATTTAGTCCCAGTAGAGTAATGCCATAATTTGAAGATGATCTTCAATATGTGTCAGTACCTATACATACGTTATTTCTATAACCTAACCTATTGAGATGTCGAGCAAAAATGTTGGCACTCAAATATAAACACATACCAGGCTATTTTCATATCCAATGTTTTTATCTTCCCATTGAATGGATATCTGATTGAATTCTCGTTCTTCTTTTTGTTCAAGAGATTGAGGCACTTTTTCTCGTCCACGCGTAGCCTCATATCTGTGAATTCTTTACTTTTCGAAATCAGCGATAGAATCTGTTGCATCAGCTCACTACCATTCATCTAAATGCAGAAACAAGAAACTTTTTAATAGAACCGTATTTGTTCATGCAATGGCTCAGCCATTTTTTTTCTTGGTTGTGATTCCCAACTGAACAATGATCACCGAAATATATTCTAAACATATTGAAGAAAAAAGGTTAGAAGAGGAGATGTTTCTGGTTGTTTGGGTGATGCCAATTCTATAGCGCACTTACTCTACCCTTCCATTCATACTCACCGACTTAATTAACTTCATAGTTTCGAAAGACATATAATATCTGGCCATCAAATTACCGAGAAAAGTGGTATTTATATTGACATCTTCATCCATTGAAGCCATTCCATTCTTCACTAATTTATTGAGATCGATTTGACAAATTTCTATGAAAATTGAAAAGATTATAACATGAAAATAATTGAACTCAGAGGATCATTAAATACCTAACAATTTCTTATCTATCTTATCAGCATTCATACCAAACGGTATACCATAGTGTCTCGGATTTTTTCTAGCTCTGATGTACAGAAATGTAGAGGATAACCATCTCATAGCCACATCTAGATCTGTGATCGTTCTCAACACTATTTCAGCGTTTAGATGTTCTGTTAGATGTCTATGAAAATTAGATTCGATGTTCTCTTTGCCATCCACCATTTTCTCGAATTTGGCCTGGAAAATTTCCGAAAATGTTTCAGTTATCGATATAATATTTGATTTCCAAGAGTGATAAACGCAATGAGAAAACTACAGAAGATTATTTGTGTTATTATTCAGGCCTACAAATAGAAAATTGCCGTTTTACCAAAGGTTGCACTAGCATTGCAAATCAGTCGATAAGTACCCACAGAAACGTTACATAGTCAGCTGAGGCATCAGTAAACAACTCTACAAAATCTTGCTTGTGTATTTTTACTGTGCTTTGTTTTGTTTGTGTGCAAAAATGACGAAATTCGAGCGAAGCAAACGGAAATAGGAATAGTTTCATAAGTTCAAAAATGGCGAATATGACGTGAAAGACAAGGAACATCCTGGACCCGTGAAAGAGTCCGAGGATGCAGATTTGGAGACACTGTTGAATAAAGATTCTTGTAGAACGCAACAGGAACTTGCAAATTTATTAGGCGTAGATACACTATGATAACCTGATGTGGAAAAAAACGAGGGGTCTCCCTGGCCATGCAGCAACTTCGACAGCGAAACCAAACATTCATGGCTCGAAGTTGATGCTGTGTATTTGGTGGGACTAGCTTGGCGTAGTATACTATGAACTCTTGCAACAATTACAGGAGCCCTATATCGGACGCAACTGATACGTTTGAGTCGAGCGTTGAAAAACTCCCGAAATACGCGGAAAGACACCACAAGATAATACTTCTGCATGACAACGCTCGGCCACATGTTTCCAAGGTCGTGAAAACATACCTGGAAACATTGAAATGGCACATCCTACCCCACCCGCCGTACTCTCCTGACATCGCCCCTTCTGATTTCTACCTATTCCGGTTGATGACGCATGACCACACCGACCAACACTTTCGTTCTTACGAAGAAGCCAAAAATTGAATCAATTCGTGGATTCCAAAAGAAACCGATAATTAAAAAAAAATAGTACCACTACTGTCATCTGCTGTAATATTTTAGCCGTAGATGGCTTAGTCGCTCATTAACAATTGGTGTTAATAATTTCATGACGTTAGGATGCAATGATATGTGTATACTTAGGTAAGCCAGTACAAACATACATCAAAAGTTATTGCGTTTCAAATGTCAGTGTGTTTTGTAGATAGGTCGGAAAATGAGTTGCAAACAAAGAGCTGCAATTGATTTTTGTGTTAAACTTGGTAAAACTTTTTCTCGAAATGCATATGGGGATAATTGCCTCTCCCGTACGCAAGTTTACGAGTGGTTCGGGCTATTCAACTCTGGTAGAGAGTCGCTGGATAATGACGAAAGATCAAGCCGTCCCAGAACCGGAAAATCAAATGAAAACATCGAATAGTTGCGAGAATTCATAAAAAATAACAAAAATCACCGGTGAAAATTATTGAAATGGAATAAGGTATTCCTGAAACAACCGCATTTTGACCTTAAAAAGGTTAATTCGCGGTTTGTGCAAAGACATCGTTAAGAGTGCTTAGTAGGATAAAAACTTCTTGAAATCGATTGTAACTGGTGACGAGACGTAGTGTTTTGAATATGAGCCCGAAACCAAGCGGCAAAGTGCTGAATGTAGAGCGCTGGATCAAAGAACACCAATAAGAAGTCGCTATGTGAAGTCAAAAGTTAAAGTTATGCTGATTTGTTTTGACGATTCAAAAGGAATTACCCTCAAAGACAGTCCACAGGCAGTCACTGGACAGTTTTACTAGGGCAGCTTGAAGCGTTTGTTGGAAATAATTCGTCAGAATATCGAGGAATCGGCAGTTGAACTCTTTTGCACCATCACATCGTTCGCGACTTGTAACTGAATTTTTGGTCGAAAATCTCGTTATTCCTTTGCATAATTCGCCTTACTCACCAGATCTGGTTCACATTTCGATGTGCAGCATAGTTGGATACTTTAACGGTCGAAGAGTTTGATAGAAAGAACTGTACCGCAAATAGCGTACAACACTGATGGCGTTCTACGTTTTTCATCATCCATATTTTTCTTTATAAATTTCTCACATAAGGAATTATCATAAAAGATTTGTTATTTGTATAAAATCATTATTCGAATTATACATAGGTGTATATGCTAATTGGATGGGTTAAATGTTGCATAATTATCATTGTAGCGATCATAGTGGAATAATACCTTCCGGCTGTAAATTTGCTCATATTCGAACATTAAACTTTCGCATGTAAATGGAGACAAATGAATGTAGATATTTATTGCGTAAATTTGTTGTCTTAATCGACAATGTAAATAAACTCAACCATCCTCTGTGCACTACAAAGTTTTAAAAAAATATTGACTAAGGCGTCTACATAAATCACTATCTGGTTAGTTTATTAGCCCACCTACGTTCCCAATGGCAAGCAATCACAGAAGTTGAAATTATTGTTAATTTATCACGTTGACATTCACGATCCGTGTCTACTCTTTGCTCATTGGCTTTGGGGTGATGGTCGAAAACGAATTTAGGGAAAACCTCCCATCTCCTATCAGTCCCTATGAGCCTCAAACATGAAATGAGCGTTTTTTCGTGAAAATAAAACACTAATTATAAATGGGAAAGTGAAAAACACATCTTTCAAAGTATTGGCCAATGTTTTCTAAACATTTTGACCACCTATCTGGCAATCTGTGGATACCACGCCAATAAAATTGCTCGTCTTTTAAAGCAAACCAAACATACATCCAATTTTCGACCTCCTCGTAGGAATCAGAGTGCTGCTTAGCCAATGCGTGTCCCATCGATGGAAACAAATGGTAGTGGGATGGAGCCAAGTCTAAGGAATACATCGGGAAGGGTAGCAGTTCCCAGCCAAGTGTTTTGATTGTATCCTGAACCGGATTTGCTTTGTGAGCCTGTGCATTTTAAGGGAGCAAAATTACCTTGCCGTGTCTTCTGGCCCATTTTGATCATGTCTCGATCAATGCATGATTCAAATTGATCATTTGTTGTCGGTAGCGATCAGTATTAACGGTATCACCAGGCTCTAGGAGCTCGTGGTACACCACACCTGGTCCTGCCAAACACACAGCATTATCTTCTTGGCGAATCGATGTTGATGGTTGTTTCGGATTATAACACATGATTTTTTCCGTCTAGGATTCTTAAAATAAATCCATTTTTCATTACCAGTAACAATCCGATGCAAAACCGATTTTCTTTCGTGTCTTTGAAGCAAAATTTCACAAGTTTTTTTTTGTTTTTTCATCTATCTTTCATTCAATTCATGTGGAACCCATTTTGGATCTTTCCCATAGCTTTCAAACGGTCAGAAATTATTTGTTACGCAACATTTAACCTTTCTGCCATTTGCTTTTGATTCAAAGTGTCATCTCCATCCATCCATATCGTTTGCAATTCGGCGTCTTCAAACTTTTTTGGTGGTCTTCCACTTTCTTCATTTCTCATATCAAAATCATTATTTCTGTACCATCTTTTGCATGTTGCTCCTGATAGAGCATGATCACCATAATCCTCGACAAGCATTCGATGCGACTCTGCAGCACTTTTCTTCAAATGAAAACAAACAATTAATGCTTTCCGCAAATTAACACTTTCTGGTACAAGATTCGACATTTTTAACACGATGGAAAAATATGATGTAGTCTGTTCAATGACTTGATGTATCTATTATAATAATATGATGCATAGTAAGGTCTAGCGCCTAAACCAATCAACCGATTTGCATCAATTTTTTTTAAATTAACGGTAGGCATCTAAACTGATGCAGAAAAATAATAACAAGTGCCAAACATCTATAGTTTCTCTAAAAAACAAAAAAAACTTAAAAATTATGGGTGTTTGGCATATTTTCGCTGTAGATGGCGCCACCGCTCAACAAATGTTTACTGATATGGCCTTTAATTTCTTCTTCTTGCACTCCAAGTCACCATTACCGTCATATAACTCATTGAAAACATTAAAGTAAATTTGATTAACTTTATTTGTATTTAAATCATATCATGTGACTTATAAATCATATGGTAACATTGCTAGAAGAGGAAAAACACTTTATTTCAGTTGTTTTATGTAGGCTTTCAATTTAAAAGGGTGAAGTGAATTTTAATTAAACCAGGGTATTCGAAGACTTTAAAAATCGATTCCATTTTTTTCAGTGGAACTCGATTTGTTTATTCAGACCCATTAAACAATCTTACAAATCGATTTTTTCGGTCAAATTATATTGCTGAAATAAACCAAGATGCCAAAAAAGTCAAGATACATTTAAAAAAACAAATTGTTGACAATAGTTTGGTAACTGTGGTTTGCTCAATCAAGCATACAGATGATATTATTTATGTTTTTCCGGCTCAGATACAACATGAAAACTAAGAGGTGTAAATTTGATTAACTTTATTTGTATTTAAATTATAACATGTGACTTATAAATCATATGGTAACATTGCTAGAAGAGGAGAAACACTTTATTTCAGTTGTTTTATGTAGGCTTTCAATTTAAAAGGGCGAAGTGAATTTTTGTGAATAAAATAATTTGTGAATTTGCAATAGTTAAAAATTTCAAAATTTGTTATTTGAATAAAATTACCTTAAGTGAAAGTTGAACTGTTAGGGCGAGTTAAAAATGGTTCAAGAGTACTACCTGAGTTGGTCAGAAAGTGAGCATTTGAATAATGTTATAACAATTTATATTTTATATAACGTGCTTGAAAATATAAGATGGAAACTGCGATTTTGAAAAAGTTTCATTTTAAAAGTAATTGTCAAACTTAATAACGTTTAATAATTATAATAAACATCTATAAATTCTCTAAAAACACAAAAAAACTTAAAAATTAAGGGTGTTTGGCATGTTTTTGCTGTAGATGGCGCCACCGCTCAACAAATCGAAATTGACTTCCGCCCATGCTTCTGCAATTTCAGCTTTGACTTTCAATGAGGAAAGACGTGTTTTGACGAGTTTTCATCTGATTTTCCAGAAGCTCCCTTTTCTTTTTCGCGCGTTCCACGTTTTCTTTCTGCAGTTGCTCCAATTGCCTCTGCTTTGCTTCTTTGTGCTTCTTTTTCAGAAGGCTGTTTCGAAATCGCCGCTGTTGGCGTTTCAGTTGGACGTCGGAAAGTTTTTTGGGCATTTTTTAAACACGTCTGTACTAGATGAAAGCTAGACACAAAATGACATGAACGGCTGCTTATAGGGGGGCATTTGCTAATAACGACCGCGCGCTTTCTTTCTTGCGCCCGCTAGTACTAAATATTTTTCACAAATTTCATAGCAAACAAACAAAAACTAAAGGCTCGTTCACCACAAATGTTCCCTATCGAGACATTTGTATCTTGACGCTCACTTCATATCGGAATACCTGGTATATTCAGAGTTCGAAAAAATACTTCAGAACAAGCGGCATAGCTTTTCTACATTTTTTTATAAATTACGTAGTTCTAATCTTGAGACTGGCAGGAAATTCGCCAATTGCATCGTGTGTGGAAGAAGTGATGCTACCAGACAATCCATTCAAATCAATCTAGAGCCAGACTAATTAACTTGTTGCAAATTCAAAATGAATTTTAAGACAGTTTTCAGTTCCCTGAACAAAAGAAATATATCAAAAAATATTCCCATTACTAATTGCAGAATTCCGAATTGGAATTACAAAACGTATTTCATCATTATCATGAGGGAAGTGACCTTCCTTCTTTTCCATATTACTTATGGTATTATGTATTCTCATTCTGCTCCCACATTATCTATAAAATAGACCGTTAATGGAGAATCTTCATTAGTAGATCCTTGCATTTCAATCAAAATTAGTTCTCTTCTATTAATTGTATTCAGATTGAAATAGATACACGTTAAGATGTTTAGAGAATTTTTATTTTTGGTTTGCGGGTGTTTTTTGTTTGGTGTTGAGTGTGCCCCTCAGGTATATCCTGTAAGGGGTATAACCAATATTGACGGAGCTCCAGAACCAGTAAGTTGACTTACCTTATCAAACGGGAGTCATTTCAAAGATATTCGGAAAAAACTGCACTACTAGAAAAATTAAAGGATCAATAAGAAATCCAAATTTTTGGACGATTTTGAACTTAAGGTTAATTTTCGAAAATTCTCCGAACAACAAAGAAGGAGTAAAGGTCGAATATAAATTTTATTTACAGTTAGAAGTCCATAGAATGAAATCCCCAATAAATTGTGCCTTAATTTGTTTTAGTTTTCTTTTGTTTGTGAAACTTGTTATTTTGTTTATCTCATTGCTTCGAACGAATTAGTTTTAATTATCCAGGAATTATTATGAGTTCCCTAATCCTACAGAACAGAAGACTTGTCCTTCCTGCGACGAGCCACATCCTGAAAATACTATCGGGTTTTCCAATGGGGACTTAACAACTTAGAATTTAATTTGTGAACGCACCCTTAGACCAATCATCGAATTGTCAACGTCAATTCATTCAGTGAACATTTTCATCATGGTGAAGTACACGGACGAACAACGGTTGCAAGTTATAAAAATTTACTACAGAAATTCGGAGTCGGTGACCGCAACATTTAGTAGACACAAGTTTGGTGCAAAAATTTGAGTCTACATATTCGCTATTGGATATCGTCGTACCAGTGAGACAAAAGACCGTTCGCAGTAACGAAAACATCGCTGCCGTTCGGGCCTTCGTAGCCGACGACCCAAATCAGTCAATTCTACGGCGTTATAAAAAATTGGGCATCCATCAGACCACTCTATGGCGAATTTCGCGTAAGGATCTTGGTTTACACCAGTACAAGATCAAGTTGAGTCAAGAATTGAAGCCGTCGGACCATTTGAAGCGACGTACGTTCTCCGATTGGGCTCTGGAAAAGCTGCGCCACGATCATGATTATCATCGAAAAATTTGGCTCAATGGCTTTGTCAATAAGCACAATGTTATTGGACAGGCAGCAATCCACACGTGATTCTCGAGACTCAATTGCATCCCCAAAAAATCACGGTTTGATGCGGTCTTCACGCCAGCGGTATCATTGACCAGTATTTTTTCGTTGATGCCAACAATCGTCACGTTACCGTCAATGCGCAATAATAACGAATTTTTTGTGGCCCCAATTGCAAGATATGGACTGGGAACATGTTGTTTCAACAGTACGGTGCCACTAGTCATGCAGCACACGTAACAATTGTATTATTGAAGCAGACATTTGGTGAGCGTGTAGTTTCGAAAACCGGCCCTGTCGATTGGCCGCCTCGTTCGTGCTATTTGACGCTTTTGGACTAAATAGCGGCCGTTTCGGCTGAAATATTAGGTGTACAAATAAGTTTCCGCGGTTTTTTATAAAAAATTAGGAATTCATTGTAAAGGAAAAGTACATTACGTTTTATTCAAAGTATTTTCCATCATTTGCCACTACTTTTCCCCATCTTTCTGGCAACATTCGGATACCCCGTCGAAAAAACTCTTCACTTTTGACGATATACACAAATCTACCCAATTTTTGGTGTCTTCATATGATGTGAAGCGCTGCTCAGACAGACCATGTGCCATCGACCGGAACAGATGATAATCAGAAGGGGCTAAGTCTGGTGAATACGGCGGGTGGGGTAAAACTTCCCAGTTGAGTGTTTCCAAGTATGTTTTTACCGGCGCCGCAACATGTGGACGAGCATTATCGTGTAAAAGAATAATTTTGTCGTGTCTGGAGTAGTAATGAGCGCGTTTTTCCTTAAGTGCCCGACTCAATCTCATCAATTGTGTTCGGTAGAGAGCTCCAGTAATGGTTTCGCTTGGTTTCAGCAATTCATAATACACGGCACCAAGCTGATCCCACCAAATACACAGCATGAGTTTTTTTCCATGAATATTCGGCTTAGCTGTCGATGTTGATGGTTCGCCGGGCTTAACCCCTGACTTTCTCTTCTTTGGATTATCGTAGTGAATCCATTTTTCGTCACCAGTGACTATACGATGCAAAAACTCTTTTTATTCCTGGCAAGCAGCATTTCACTCATGCATAATCGGCGTTCAACGTCTCTCGGCTTTAGTTAATATGGAACCCAATTTCCTTGTTTTTGAATCATTAATAACAATTTTAAACGATGTGAAATTGCTTGTAGAGTAAGTGCAAGTTCTTTTTGCGTTTGGGACGAATCTTCCTCCAATAGTGCTTCTAATTCCATGTCTTCGTACACTTTCGGCCTTCCACTGCGTTCTTTGTCTTTAACGTCAAACTCACCGTTCTTAAACTTTTGAAACCATTCCTGACAACTTCTCTCACTTAAAGCAGCTTCACCATATGCTTCTAGAAGCAATCGATGCGCCTCAGCTGCAGATTTTTTCACATTTAAGAAGTAAATCAAAAGTTCCCGCAAATGATGCTTATTCGGAATAAAACTTAACATTTTTGCACGAAAAAAATTACGTGATGATGATACGGAATCACTAGTACTTTAAGGTTATGGTGTTGCCAGATGACCAAACTTGGGATATTACGTTTTACATCTGACAATTTCTCCATAACCTTCTGGTGGGGCCATCTTTTGACAAACCGCGGAAACTTATTTGTACACCTAATATGTGGCCGAGTCATCGAAAATTGGGTCCAAAGAATTGACCGCTGCAAACAGGTCCGTGGTGGAAATTTGAACGAAGTCGGGATCCATTCATAAATGTTATTTTTGTATTTCAAGCCAATAATTGAGTTTTTGAAATATCTCAAATGGTTTGTGTTTTATTTAGATTCAAAGTTGTCAAGTCCCTATTGGAAAACCACTTATAATGGATGCCTATAATCCAGTAAAAACCATATAGGGTATCTGATCTTAATTCATCATTATTTTGCAGTATAACTTCAATTACAAAGTTGAGAATCCACCAACTGGAACCTTTTTCGGTCAAAATGAAAATGGAGATGCAGCCGGGAGGGTAACTGGCTCATATTTTGTGCAGTTACCGGACGGACGTCTCATGAACGTCGAATATTTTGTGGATGGAGATTCTGGTTTCGTTCCGAAGATATCATACCAGACAGGTAGCCAATTGATAGGTGGACCAATCAGAGTATAAGTTTAATAAGAGAATTAAATTTGTTACAAATATGAAAAATAAATAAATTAAAAGGGACTTTGACTTATTTAATATTTCGACTTTTATGCTACTATAAAAACTGAAAATTCAACTTCACATTTTACAAACAACTGCGCAACAAAGTTTCGACGAATCAGATTTTAATATACTGTATAGTTTGGGCCTGGGGGTGAAAGTACACTACCAAATATGGCGACCAGAAAACGGAAGCATACGTAATAAAGATTTCATTATTCATACTCGAACAAAGAAGAGTTTTGAGATTTGACAGATCTCAGATTTCGGAGAATAGCGTGGAGTTAACATCTTAACACAAATCTCTACCGTCCTTTTAATTTTTTTTTCAAATTTAGACCTCGTAGTGTTATTTCATCTAGTTGAATCTTAAAATCTAGAAGAAAGGGAGGATTAATTCATTATATAAAACATTTTTAGCTGTTGATATAATTCAATGTATCAAGGTGAATACTGAAAAATGTAACAATTAATTCATAAAAATATTATAGATATTATTTTACTCGAAGGATTGCTGAAAGGATTAGAGATTATTATGTAAGCTACAACAAAAATCGTTTGATTCTTATTGCTTACAACCTAGAGAAGCTATGTCACTTCAAGGATGATGAAGATGTTTAGTCGGTACAACATTATTTGTGTGAACCAGGAAGAGGAGGAAGGAATGAGGATTAGGATGATATAAATTTCATCTTGTGGAACAATTATGAATTGCAAGTACCACAATCTTCTATTAATATAATGATTGGGTGAGTTGTAACATATTTTATTTCAGAATTTTTTATCTCACCTATACTATTTTGCATTTAAAATGTCCAGTAGTAGCTTCTGTTAAGTTGAACAAACCTTTTCTTGTAAATTTCCATCATGTAACAGCACATTTTCTAGAAATAGTAATTAGAGAATGTGGGGAATTCACCTGTAGTGGTACCTACTCATGATGTTGAAAAAAATAGTATTTGTATGAAAATAACAGTTTTAAAATATCTCAGAGAAAAAAATTTTTGAGTAAAGGCCATGTTGGTTATGTCTTTATTGAATCTTTTCATAAGTTTTTGTTACTGTTTTCCATTTTCTAGGACACCGGAATTATACAAACACCTGCGGGAAGTTCCAAGAACAATAAGAACATAAATAATTTTTGTGCGAATGACAACATGTGATATCCAGTGATTCATTGTAATATTTGTTCTAAATTATTTTATATACACTGTTAAATTTTATTGATTTCTTGTTTTTCATGCATGACTGTTTTTTATTAAGAATAAGTGTTTTTTTCATGTCATCAGATATCCTGTGATTAATTGTAATGTTTCTCCTAGAATATTATATTTTCACTGTGATATTTTATTGATTTGTTGTTTTTCATGTTAATTTAACTTGACTCTTTTATTCAGAATAAGTGTTTTTATTTATCATAAATGTTTTTTAATTAGCATAAGTATTATCTAGCACAACTGTTTTTCACACAGGGTGACCGTTTTTTTCTATAATGTTTTTATAAAGTTTTTGTTGTGATCCAGAAGTTTATTCTTATTCAATGTTACTATCAAAAGATTCTCTCTACCAAAACATTTTTTGTGAATTCAGAAAGTAATAAGTGTATTTAACACAAGATTTGTGCATTAATTAGATTTATTCGTTTGAATTAAATTTTTTTTATTATATCTCATAGTTTTTGATCTCAGTATAATTCCTAAGTATGCTAATTGAAAATTTTGAAACCTCCAGGCAAAATTTTGTTTTTTTTATATAGTTTTTACGTTAAATAAATGTTATAATTTTCCAAATTTTCTGATATAATTTTGTTTTAAATATAGTTAAATATTTTTCTTCCGTTTATTTTTTATGTTCCCACTTTCAATTGGTTTTCTTGTTTTCATTTGATGTTTTCTCTCTATTATGTTACGCTTGTATTGTTCAATAACTTCCCTTCCATTCACAATAAATGATCCGAATTCAACGAACTATATACTCTGTTCAATTTTTGAATTAAGTTCAAATGATGTTCTGTATATTATATTTCTGAAAATCTGAATCAGAATTAAGAATAAATTAATGAAAATCTATAACAGCCTTTTTCTTTATCATTCAGCATTTGTCTTAAGTTCATCTGAACGGAATAGTCAGTGCATATATTTACCATGAATACCTGAGAAAATTCCCGCCGCTTTCGTAATTAAAATTTCCCGCTGTTTCGTTTCTGTACAACCAAATATGGCGGCCGATTTGTGTAAAAACGGTCTGGAGACCGTATAAGATTTTCCTTGTTGGTGCCTATTTTCACGGATATTCAATGAACATTGAAGAAGTTCAATATTTTCGTGTTTTCAGAGAGTATACTGACCTTATCTGCAGTGGTAGTCAAGATGAGAGCAGTAGCTTCCGTATCGAACTGCGGTCTTCCAGCTCTTCCCATCATCTGCAACAGGGCGGATGCTGGATAATCCTGGAAACCACCCTTATCGTAAAACTTTGTGGATTTTATTATGACCAGGTGAGCAGGTAGATTCACTCCAGTTGCAAGGGTACTGGTGGTTACCAAAACAGGCAATCTTCCGCTTCGGAAGAGTTGTTCAATCACAGATCTCGTTTCAGGAAGAAGTCCACCATGATGGTAACCGATACCATGAATTAAGCCAGATACAAGCTTAGTATCGCTGATGGAGGATCCAGCCTTTAGAAGGACATCCTTTTGAGTATCGCTCAATGGAATTGTTAAGGTTTGAATTAGATGTTTAGCTGCCATCTCAACACTCTTACGTGTGCTACAAAAGATCTGGAATATTCAGGCCACATTAATGTACGTATAGGAGAGGTTTGACTCCACTCACCAATGTTGGTTTTCCATTAGAGTATTTCAAAATCAATCCAGGCAGTTTGTAGTTCAAAGAAATATCAAACTTAAAGGATGAACAAGACCTACTGTAGTTAAATCCGAGAACTACAGTGTTTAGTTTCACAGGCCTCATACAATCTTCAAAACTGAAAAACGTTGTTGTCAAGCTCAAGGTAAAAAAGATGTAACCTACATAAAACAATGTGCAATCCATTGAATTCACCTACCTATAATATTTAGCTTGAAGCCAATCACCCAAGTCTTCAATATTAGGAAATGTGGCTGACACTGCCAGAAACCTTATATTTTGTCTATAGTTATTGTCTTTATTATCATCAAATAAACTGCTCTGAATTGTTTTCATCCGGCAAACCTTATAAAATAATTTTCATAACACAATGAGAATAAGATTGTAAGTTGATTGATTTAGAAATATTTTGAATAACTTTTTTTGTGATATTTGAGGGTTTTTCAGGAGCAAAATTTGAAATTATTTTTATATATAGGGTGCTCCTAAAAAACGGGGGAGATTGGCCCCATAACTAAGTTCAAGAAAAATCTTATTATATAAACATGGGGTTGCTAATGTTTTAGTTTAGGGTACAGAGTGTGTTGACGTTCGAATTTTTTCAAGTTTTTTTATCCATATTATCTTGCTTTACAAGATATTCAACTGAAATTAGACATAGACATTTCATTTGAGACTTTTCACCACATGACATGGCACATCTACAGGGTGATATTTTTTCTGGAACACTTACCTGTTTTCCTGCAGAATTTTTTTCTTGGTGAGCAACTGTTGATTCGAAGAAAGGTGCAAAGATGCTTGTTGTTACACCCAATTTTTCGGTCACTTGTTATTTTGTCGTACCTGCCACCGATTTCGAGAGAAAAAATTCTGAAAGTTTCTCTCGAAATCCTGCGAAAAATCAAAATTATGATAAGGCCATTTTTTCATAAATCAAAAAAAATCTCTGGGGAGAACAGGTGACTGTTTCAGAAAAAAAAAACCCTGTAGATCTGCTATCAAAATTGCCATGTCACGTGGTGAGAAATATCAAATGTAATATTTTTGCCAAATTTCAGTTGAATATCTTGTTAAGTGTAGAAACTATGAGAAAAAAACTTGAAATAAATTCAAATTTCAACACTCTGTATCTCGAAAACGAAAAGTTTGCGACCCTATGATTATGGGAATCTCACCTTTTCGTTCAGTCTAGGAACACCGTGTATAGTGTCCTGAAACGCAACGATAACCGGGTATCGGTGCAACACGGTGCATCAGTTATGAATAAAATAAGAAAAAATTCATGTCATTCCGATCAAAAAAATTTTCAATACTTAATATCTCCTAAGACTTCATTTCAGATTTAAATAAAAATCCGTATATATATTGAGGTTACTGATATCTTACTCATCCTCAAATTTCATTGTCGTAGCTTTTCCCCTTCTGAAGATATGATCATTTTTTTCATTTACTCAAGAGAAAAATAGAAATCTCATGAAGTCCGAGCTTTGTCATTGAAAGATTTGCCATCACAGATCGATATACGTTTGACAACTAGCGGACCTAGATATCAGTGTCAGTTGGCGTAATATCAATCAAAATTTTCATAGAATTCATAGAGGTAGAATTCGATGTCGATGACGTTGTCAAAATTTTGAAAAGCACAGACGTAATATTAATCAAAAAAATTTTTATCATAGAGAAAGAATTTGATGGCGTTGTCAAAACTCAGAAAAGCAATGACGTAAGTTTTTAGGAGAAGCATAGAACAAAATTTGGTGAAAATTATGAGTAGTTATTTTCAAATTGAGATAAAGGTTTGTTTATTCATTAGGCTTTCATATTTACATCACATTGTCCCATAGTACGGAAAAAGACTATTGTTCACCCGATCAGAGAGCTTATAGATTTGTTAAGGTTTGAATATTTACTCGCAAGTAGCTCAACAAGAGCGCCAAAGCAATCTGACTTCACGTCAGTGCTTTCTAAATTTTTCATCAATACTTTTGAAAATTGGAGAATAATTTGAATAGACCATTTGAAACTGAAATATTTATTGAAAAATGAAGCAAAAATAAAGAAAAATATTTTACAGCAAAAAAACGGAAACCCTATGTGGCTACAATTACCCCATAGTGTTGGGGTAATGGTGACAGAAGGCCATCATTACCCCAACAAAAAATTCGGCGTCCTCTGTTTTTGCCGTGATATTAATTTTTTATTTGCTTTTTCTTGGAGAACATCTTTGTTTGGGGTGGACGTGATTATTTGGGAATGCTGCTTTGAGGCCACCCTTTTATTGTCACCAGACTTAGGTTTTGAGGGCCCTGGTATTGGTGAAATTTCGTGGAATGACTTTCCAAAATCTGAGTTTTGTGATTTTTGTGAAGGCTCCATTGTTTCAGAATGTGTTCTGCATGGAAGTTGACCCTGCTCCTGCTGGACCTCCTTTTTGGAGCTGCAGATTCATCCTCTTTCGCGGATAAATGAACATTGGTGGCACATAAATTCCGGTTGCGCTATAAGCATACACCACTGTTATATTTCGACCTCTTTCCCAGCTTGTTGCAAATCCAACCTGTTTTAATCCCTTCTGGGCAAAAATTTTTCCTGGCGTCTGAACTGTGGAGATTCCTGTCTCATCGGTGTTGAAAATTCTATGAGCCTCAAAATTATACTTGGTTAGTAATTTTTCTAGGTTTGCGAATCATATGGAAACCTCCAGCCTACTGAAAGCTGTTATTCTATTAATCGATATTGCTTCCGGCTTGCGAAGTGCGATTGACGAATTTCTTTTCATGAATCCATACAGCCAGTCATCACCAGCAGTTTTCGAATTTTTGTTAAAAGGAAATGACAGATTATTTCTAACGGCATATTCAAAAGCACATTTTTTTATTTCTTGCCGGGAGATTCCGTAAAAAAGTTTTGAGAGATGGATGACATGTTGCGCTAACAAATTCTCTTCATGTTTTGAAAAAACAGGTTTTCTTCCTAATGAAGGTCCATCATTACTATTTTGCTTCATTCTTTTCTACAGAGTACTTCTCGGAATGTTGAAAGCTCTGGATACCTCCCTAACACTTCTACCGTTTATCACTGCTGCAATGGCTTCCTTTAGCTGTTCACTAGTCCAAGATCCTTTTTCAGTTAGCCTGCGATAAGACCTCGGCATCTGAAGAACATGCTAATGTTACCTTCAACATGATTAGCCTACCTACTGTCTCTTCGGTTATCCAATAAAGATAACATCATTTCATCGCTGATGAGGTAATTGTGGCCGGCTTTCATTACCCCAGAGTTATCGGCTACGATTACCCCAAAATATGCTTGTTATAATTTATATTGAAAAAATTTCTAAAATTAAATGAATCGGTACTTACGATTGTTTTCTCCTAAGTTTATGGTTAAATAAAGAATACACAACACCAAATTTTTGTCGATCAAAAACGATGACCTGGAATTCGAACTTGCCAAAACAAATAAGCCTTACATACTGAGGCACTTAACCTGAAAAGTGAGGATAGCGTCTTCCATTGGGGGAATCCCCAGCCTGTCTTTGGATATCCAGTTGAGGTACTCACTAAGAGATGGCGAAACTATACCATATTATGAAATGATCATTATATCGTTATATTTGTGGTGGCTCCTTTTACCCCGACGGCCACCATTCCCCTGGTTTCCCCTACAGGGTGCTCCTAAATTTAAACGAAAAAGGAGATTCCATAACTAAGTTCAAGAAAAATCTTATAAACATGGGGTTGCTAATGTTTTAGTTTAGGGGTTCAGAGTGTGTTGACGTTCGAATTTTTTTCAAGTTTTTTTTATCCATATTATCTACGCTTTACAAGATATTCAACTGAAATTAGACATAGACATTTCATTTGAGACTTTTCACCACATGACATGGCAGATCTACAGGGTGATATTTTTTCTAGAACACTTACCTGTTTTCCTCCAGAACTTTTTTCTTGGTGAGCAACTGTTGATTCGAAGAAAGGTGCAAAGATGCTTGTTGTTACACTCAATTTTTCGGTCACTTGTTATTTTGTCGTACCTGCCACCGATTTCGAGAAAAAAATTTTGGAAGTTTCTCTCGAAATCCTGCGAAAAATCAAAATTATGATAAGGCCATTTTTTCATAAATCAAAAAAATCTCTGGGGGAGAACAGGTGACTGTTTCAGAAAAAAAAAAATAACCCTGTAGATATGCTATCAAAATTGCCATGTCACGTGGTGAGAAATATCAAATGTAATATTTTTGCCAAATTTCAGTTGAATATCTTGTTAAGTGTAGAAACTATGAGAAAAAACTTGAAATAAATTCAAATTTCAACACTCTGTATCTCGAAAACGAAAAGTTTGCGACCCTATGATTATGGGAATCTCACCTTTTCGTTCAGTCTAGGAACACCGTGTATAGTGTCCTGAAACGCAACGATAACCGGGTATCGGGTGCAACACGGTGCATCAGTTATGAATAAAATAAGAAAAAAATTCATGTCACTTGGTGATGAAACAGAAATTTCTCGTAAAATCATCACAAAAAACATGTTGATGAACCTCCTCAATATGAGGTCCGCATCTGTGATGGGCCACCCAGTATCAATATTGTTGCGATTGTGCAAAAACATTACCACTGCTTCTAGTGTAGCTCCTCTATTCTCCTCGTTCAGTAGATGAACCTCATCAATCATAAATAGTTTTATCATCTGTATTAATTGCTTATTTTCCTTCCATTTCCTTGATATAGAATCCCACTTTTCAGGTGTAGTAATTATTAGATTATGATTCGATAAACCATGAGAATCAATTGAATCGCTATCTCCAGTAATAGAAATACAGCTTATACCTAAAGGAGAAAACTTTTTGTGCCAATCTATTAGACGCTCTTCGCAAAGTGCCTTCATTGGAGAAACTACAAAATACATTATCAGTGAGTAGGTAGTTCAATTTCAATTTGAACTCACTATATATAATTTGAAAAGTGTTGGAATACTTGGATTTTTCAGAGATCATTAGTTGTCTTATTATAGCCAGTTCGAATAAAACTGTTTTTCCTGATCCTGTAGGGGCCGACAGAACAACTGAATGATCTTAAAATAAAAACTTTGTCATTCAAAAGAACTCAAAAATAAAAATTTTAGTTTACCTGAATTAAGTATATCATGGAATACTGTTGATTGTACACGATTGAATGCAGGATATGAAGAAAATACACTCCTATATATTTCTGGAACACTCCTTATGTCTATTAACATAGTGCTAGAAGTTTATTGAGTGTTTTATTGTATCAAAAATAATCATGATTAAGAAATACTTGCCTGTTTGGTTGCATGGTTCTTGAATATTCTTTGGAAACCAAATTGTGAATTAAAACAATAATTAATAAATCATCATTTCGTTACGCAATCATCAACTCTTTTAGTACAGATAGAAATGCTTCTTTGAAATTTATCTTTAATATTTAATTAACTAGCTCAACTTTTCAAAATTCAAATCTCTGGTCTTTCTCCTCTTTCACCCCACTCCTTCAAAGATAATCACAGAACTGAGTACTACACCCACATTGTTCAACTTCAGCTTAAAGCAATTGTTGATTTGTTTTGAGGATTTTAAGCTAGGAAAACTTATACAGTTAATCTTCAATTTAAAATAGTCGAGGCAATATGTAATATTTAGATATTTAATATCAAAAAGAAATTTCAAGTTTGGATTCTATGAGTGCGTACCCTTAATTTTCTATGATGCTGTAATGTCGATTAAAAAAAACAAACAAACCATTATACTGTACAAAAAATATTATTTTCTGATAGGCTTGATGTTTATTTTTAGTTTTGAATACAAATTAAAATGAGGGCTAAGTGTTTTAAAGACTTAACAGCAGATGAGAGACTTGTAAGAGGAAATCGATAACTTTATTTTGAGGTTATAATGAAATCTTTTTTAGAAGCATTCAAAAAGCCATCGAAGGCCTTTCAGGATTTTACAAGAAAGAGCCACAGATAATGAAAATTGCATTGAATTTTCTCCTCCAAAAAAAACGGATCAAGTTATCCTCGTAAGTTTGTAACTTTTTTTCCACTTCATTTAGTAATATTTATAATTTTAATTTCTCTGCAATTTTATAATCCAATTTATTGCAAATAATGCTATAAAATCATATCTTTTTTCCTTTTAAAAGATGCACTCCTAAAAAAGGACTTCAGCCAGAATCAGTTGTTGATTCTGCAGATGACTATGTAAAAAGGGTAAATTTGAATGGAACATCTATTGATAAGATTTATTTGGAAGTTCTCAAGAAAAAATTGAATTTGATTCTTAGTTTTCACTAACATGATACTTCCTTAGTCATACCAACAAATTTTATATATTTTTCAAATTCTCTGCATACCTACACTTTGACATTCCTCAGAGAAGCTGTAAAACAAATTACTTTCTTGGAAAAGGGAGTCCAAACAGGTGCAATGGATACAGCTCAGAATTTGAATGCTGATGATTCCATGAAAGAGTATTGGAAAGCACTTGCTGAAGCTCGAGGCGATGACTTAGAAGTTAGTTTGAGAGAAGGTGAAAAATTGAGAGACGATGTTGAAATTCTGCAAGAAGAGAATAAAAGGTGTAATGCTATGCTAGAAGAAGCTAAAATTATGGTAGAAATTCTCAAAGTATGTATGAATGTTGATGGCTATCCTTTGGTCATCATTGCCCATTTTACAATTATCTAATAATTTAATCACAATAATCTTATAAGTTAACAAAGTATTCATTATATGATATTATAAGTATACATGTCTATGGAGAATCTCGCACATTGAAAATAAAACTATTCATCATGTTTCAGGATGTTTATAAAGCTGAGCATGAAGATGATGGTGAGAAAGAAAAAAGATCATCTGAATGTTGTGATTGATGATACATTTTCTTCAGTGTTACCTGCCTTAACTTATTAAGTTTGTAATTATATTTTATAATTAAAAATGATTCAATAGTCTATTATCAACATTATTAATTTCTAGAATTCAGAGCGTTGCAATAATCAAGTTGTCCATGATCTTCGATCACAGAAATGATAAGCTGGTTCATATGTCACAATCTTCATTTATGATCTTAGAAAGATTTTATTACAACAATTATTTCACCCATGGATGAGAAAAATAAATTTTTGGCTTGAAAATCATTTATAATGGCACATAGTATACCATTTTCTTGTTTGAGCAATCCTCAGATAATGAAAATAATGAGTGACTCTTATGGTACCTTGAACCAAAAATTCAATGTAAACCAGGTAAAATGATATATCTGATATTATCATTGATTCTTCAAAATTTTCTATTGTCCAGATTCAATCACGAGGAAATGTGCCTGCAATACCTTCTAGAAATTTTCAGTACATTTTATCTGGAGATAAGTTCGTACCTGTGGAAATGGATATCGACACCAAAAGGGTATTTCAAAACTTTAGGCATTTATAACAGTTTGAATGACACATACATTTCAGACTCCCATGATGAAAAATTGTAGAACTGAATTCAATGAATCGTTGGCCCCAAGAAATACATATCAGTCAGCTTCTAGGAGTGTTAAAAATAATAAGAATTTATCAATGCTTATGCCATTGCCTGTTCCTCTTTCAAATAGAGATGAAAAACTGGTTCATTCTCTCGGTTCTAATTATTCTACATCTCAGATTTTTTCCAATGAAGAAAGACAAAAACTGTCTAGCAATAGTCAACGTGTACCTGTACAAAGTGACCAAACAAAGGTAGGGTACGAACAAATCATGATGATATGATACTCCTATATGATATCGAAATATTTTTTTCATTATAGAATTATCAAGCCAAAAAAATTTTTTTTATTGGAACTATTGACAGGATCTTGAAATGGAATAGAAATCTTGAGGATGTCTTCTGCATGTATGAAGTCATAGGTATATTTTGCATGTTGTAAACAATTGAAGTTGCCTAAAAAAATTTTTTCAGCCCCTATTGTATCTTTACAAGAAGGAAGAATCAAAAACCAGAAAATTATGCTTTTAAGAGATAAGAAAGGACCCATACTTCAAGTACAATATTATACGAATACTCATATCAATATCAACGATTTTCATATAGGCCAGTACCTAAGGTGAAAATCATATTATTTTATTTTGTTATGATCAGTTCTTGTTCAAGATAATTTCATTCTAGGTGTGTAGGGCGAATGATTGGCTTCAATATTCTTTCAGCAGAAAGTATAAGAGAAGCCACAGAGAATGAGATATCAACGTTAGCCCGACTTTCGTATGTCTGTGATTATTCTGTCACTCACAATTTGAAGAAAGCCTAAAGAGTATTTCATAAGTTTGTTCAAAAATTGATATTTGAATTTTTTGAAGAATTAGTTGTTGTTCATTTGAATAAGTTAAGTAAAAATCTGAGTTTGTTACTATTGAAGATTTGTAGTGATAGCAGAATATATTTTCAACCTAATATTCTTGATCATGTTTGAAAGATTACTTAGGCTATTCTCATTATCTTTGTTGATTCCAAGTTATAACATGTATAAGCATTCATATGCAATTTGACAATTGATATTATGAGAAGATTAATAAAAACGGGCTATATCTACCATCTGTTATTGTTCTTCTTCCTATCAATATTGCGATGACCACTGCTGTTGTTCTCAAGGCAAATTAAAGTTTGCAATATTTCTATCGTTAATATTTATAAGCCTCCGAATATAACTTGGCTAAGAAATATCAATATCATCCCTTAATTTATTTAGGAGATTTTAATTCCCACCCTGTAATGTGGGGTATAGTAATGACAATAGAGTTGGAAAAGCTTCAGCTAACTGGATGGAAGATAATAATTTCTATTTGATTTTTGATGGAAAACGTGTACCTTCTTTTCATTATTCTAGGTGGAATATGATTTCTGCTTAATGTCTTGTGACAATTCTTTAAACCGCTTCCTATAAAACCATAGAAATTTGGTTCAATATACTGAATGTTTGAAGAGGCCTCGTTGAATTTACAATAAAGTAAATTGGAGTGAATACGCCAGGAAAGCAGACAGGTGTATTAAACCCTTCCAAAATAATTATCACTGATTCGTTGGTGTTGTGAAAGCCGCAGCAAAAAAATTTGTGCAAGGGGGTTTCCGGAAGGATTATATTCCTGGTTGGTTGAAAGAAAACGATAAATTGTATTAGGACTACCAACATTCACCATCCAATGATAAATGTGAAAGGCTCATGAATTCTATCAATACAAGCCAAAAAGAGAAATTGGGCAGTGTTATATCGAAAATGAATTTCACACATTCGAGTAGCTGTTCATGGGATCATTTTGGGAATATAGGCGACGCTACTCCGCTTGCCTCTTTATCATCAAAATTTGATCTAAAATTAATTGCTCGCCGTCCTGTTGATTATCTGAGTATGTTGATATATCCCAATCTAAAGTGAAGAAAAAAAATACACATATTCTGGAGATCAGCCTCTGCTTCAGAACATGTGTCGAATCCATTCCATAGGATACATGAATTGAGAGCTGTAATTAAGTCAAAATCTTGGAAATCAGCAGCTTTTGACGAAACTAATCCCCAATTTAGTTAATTTGCAGGTGAAGGACCCTTCCTATATTTTACAAAATTGCTGGTCTGGTTAGGTTAGATTAGTTTAAGTAAGGTTTAAAAATAACAAGGCCGAAATTGAAGAAAAAAAAATGAAATTAATATTTGAAAAAAAAAATTTAGATTTGTTATTTTGTCATTATGTTTGGTATGTTTAAGTTCAGTAATAAAAAAAACAATGTCAAATTTTATTTATTGCCATTTCAAACAGTGGAACATGGAAAAAAAAAATTTCCTCCAAAAATTATCATTAATCATTTATTATTACTTTAGGGGGTGTACTGAAGCACCCTAAAATTGCAAAAACATAAAAAATGCGATGGGTCCTTGAACTGCAAAATTATCCCCAATTTATTAAACATTTAGGAATTCTGGAAACATTCCTTCCGAATTCCATAAGGCTAAAAATAAGCTATTTTGAAACGAGGACAAAATCTCAGCTATCCTAATGGTTACGAGTATCGACCAATCAGTTTATTGAGTGGTCTTTTCAAGATATTAGAAAGATTAATTCTTTTGAGAATTGAATCTAATGTAGGAAATGCTCTACAAAATTTCCAGGGAGGTTTTAGGAAAAATAAAAATTGTTCAGATCAGGTTCTTAGCCTTACAAATTTCGTAGAATCAGGCTTCATTACTTAGTTAAAAACAGAAGCTGCTTTCATAGATTTATCTCCGGCATTTGAATTAAATTCATATCTAAATTACATGGCTCATTTAGATGATCTGCAACTGAAACTGAAAATATTCTTCAGAAATTAGCTGGATTATCTTGGGGTTCTGAAGCTTCCACACTACTCACAGCATCTCTAGCCTCAGTCTTTTCTGCAGCTGAGTGCTTGGTTTAATACTGTCCATTCCCAAAAAGTCAATGCACAATCAAATACCTCGATAAGAATAATTACTGGCACCATAAAATCTACACTTTTTCATTGGTTATCAGTTTTGTCTAACATTGCTCCATCCTATTTTCGCAGACAGACTGTAGCTCTGAATACATTCCACAAAATGGAGTTCCCAGACTGAAGTCACGTAACCCTTTACATGAAAACGAGCTATAAGGAATTATGGGAGATTGAATTATTGAATGGTACTCTCACGAAATGTTCAATAAACGTCTCATTTCTGATCCTTCAAAAAATTTCCTGGTTTCAATTTTCCTAGAAAAATTTGGACAGTACTAAATCGTCTGAGAGCAGATCATGGACGTACCTATAGCATGTTTTTCGGATAGATATCAGTTCCAAGCGCATGTTGTGAATATGGAGAAGCAGAGGAAACAATAACTCGCCTCAATCATTGTCTATTATATGAATTTCAGGATGGTTTCAGGGCTTATCATGATGATTCCTATATTCTTTCATGGAATGGGTAGTAAATTCCAAACAAAGTTGATAAGTAATCATTTTATTCAGTTCTTCCTTCGGATTTTGTCTTTTTATTTTCAGATTCGATGTGGGCCACTTGGAAGACCCTCTGTGTCATTAATCACGCCGGAAAAAAGATGACCTTCACCCTTGACCATTCAATATTTGAGCATATTTTTGTGAACTATCCAACACTTATGCAAGGAAAACATGTTTTTTTTCACTGGGTTTTCCTTAGGTTTTTATGACATACACAAAATTGTATGACACCCCGTCTTTAACCCCAGCATACACTATTTGCTAACAAAAATTGTACGCCGTAAAGTCAAAAGAATACATATATGGGTAAAATATGACCTAGTGAGTTCAACAAATGCTCTATCAACTCCCATTATGAATGACAATGCACGTTATAAAGCAATGCTTTTTGAGGTCGATGTGACCATTATCTAAAACCGCGCTCACCGAGTAAGATTAGGCGAGATCATCATATTGTAGAAAGCCAAGTTAGTACCTGGATTTCCAAATCTGCATTAGGTGCTTCGCAGTTCAAGATCCTGCCTCGTGTATCCATTATCACTTTTCAACGTCGCACCTTAAAAAATTCATACTGGACGTGAATTAATTTGAAATTGAAGCATAATAAACATCTTTTGTCGGCTCTATATTGGAAGGATTATAATATCACCTTTTATATCCTTTAGATAATGTGCATCAATGGAATGTTAACTTTGAAATAATTTTACAACTAGGATGAAAAGATAAAAAAATAAAATATCTATACTAATCTCATCTCGGGAAGGTAATATTTTATGATGATATTCATAAAAGCATTGTTATTATACGCCGGCAGTTTGTTGGGATTACAAGTGAGGTTGTGAGCTCTAGGATTATTTTATCTCTGGTGAACTGACTTTTTGGTGAAGTGAACATGTTATTCAATCTCACGTAAGTTTTTTCTTTGTAGATTATGGAGACATATTTACGTGTGGTTGAAATATAAGTTAAACAGCAGTGTTCTATACAGAATGACCTTAACTAAATCACCCAATTATAAATTCCTGGCGTATGATTAAAGGGTTACAGAATAAGTCACGCTAGATTCGTTAAGGGCATGGAGTATTTCACTTATTTCACTATGAAACTGCCTAACCTAAACTCAACCCTTGTCTAGATATTCGATTTTTAATTTTTTTATTGAAAATTGCCAATATTCAGTCTACTACATTTAATTTTGTTTACTCTGTTCGTCTTTTTATTATTATCAGTGCATTTTTACATGTATTATAAGATGCTTTTGTAACTCAGTCATTAAAAAAGTGCATAAGGTTATTGAATAGGCCGTAGAAAAGTATTAAAGTGAAAAAGCGCCTCTGGCTCTTCTTCCCGAACTGTGGATCATCGTAATACAAAGAAAATATAACCGTCACAATGAATATAAAAAATCAAAAAAACCATATCTGAAATATATTATTTATTCAAGTCCAAATTACGGAACCTTAGTTTTGAACCTGAATTACCTAACTTTAATTCCAAATTACAATCGACAAATTCGTTGAAGGATCTTTGAATGTTTATTTCATCGATCTCTAATAAGTCCCAATCAATAAACTGAATAACAATCGTAATCTATGAAATCTCTATGAAATCAAAATTTTTAATCTTTAAACGTCATATATTGAAGAAATCTAGCTACTTAAAATAAGATTTTGAAGTTCAAGAATGTTCTGGATATCGGTAAACTTGATGTACTTTCCCAATTTTGTGGATCAATGATGAATATTCTAAGCAATATCGAGTATAAAAAAAAATTCCAGGAATTTTTCTGAAATTTTCAAGCCTGCAAAACTATTCGTTCCAATCATATTCAGACGTTTTCCAAGAAACAAATTTAAAAGATGGATATTCAAGGATTTATTGAGGAAATCAAATGTAAGATTGTTATAACTGCTGCACCGTTCGACTGATTTGATCCAATGACGAATATGACCGTGATATTTGGACTATTCTCAGTATATAAAAACTCTAGCTCATCTCCTTCTGGAGATGAGAGTATACGGCCGGACATACTCAAGTTTAACCCCAGATTTTTCATCACGAAGTCAAACCCAATCGAGTTTTGAGTGAAATGATACCAAGCTGTTCTATTATTTTTTGAACAAGAACAAGCGTGCAAAAATATTAGAAAGTTTATTTATCTAAAAAAAATCATTATGGAAATTGTTGCGTAGATGTGTTTTTTAAAATATCTACATTTAATCAGATATCTAACGAGTTATAACAATCTAGGACTTGCATTACATTTCATGGAAAAAATGGTGGGGACGCTCCAGTTAGCAGTTCTAATCGTCCTGCGTCTATTATCCTTCAATACAAGTTAAGATGCACCATGCGAGCCAGACAAGTGGCGATTTATGTAGGTGTGAATTTCTTTCTGACCGGATTGTCATGAGCATTGACGAAACCCAACTTTGGAGCGCTTTATAACATAGTGCCTTTCATGAGTTTGTAAGTGCCATTCAAGGTTTCAATGATACTAATGAACCCAATAGTTCATTCTTGATTGATAGACAGACACTTCAAATTCATTAATTACTTCCTAGATAATGAATCACCACCTAGATAATAAACCGAAATTGTGCATTTATCATAATCAGGTTTTTCGGAAATGTGTCTAAATGAACGTTTATTATTAAATATTGTGCAATTCCTGGCCTTCACAAAAATTTGGTAGATAAACTAATATAGTAGATACATATCTCGATAGGATTAAAATATGTAGGTAGTATTTTAATAGTTAATTGTTCTCCCGTGATTTAGCAAAAACATTTAATCTTTTCCGTTTCGTCTAGATCGATAATTACTTTGAAGTATTTCCGCTTCTCGTAGAGGGGAAAAAGTTTATACAATATATCATGAAAATGAATGAATATTTGAATTTTTAAGTTCTTATATCTGTAACTTGACCTGTAGCACTTGGCGCCAACGCATGAAGTGCCACAAAACAGTTCCATAGGTAGCAGGTCAATAATTTTTCATCGAGATACACATAATGTCTGAACACACTACGTGAATTGGTTTTTGATTTTATTAGATTATCAATTACTACCATTATTTTCAATAGAAAAGCCGTTCAGTAACCAAATACTACTAACAGAAAACATAAACCTCTTTACTTCGCCGCCCCTCAATATATGGGATGTTATGCTACCAGTACAGTCAATAGATGGAGCTATACTAAAGACTGCACTCTGTACATCCGCCAATATTCTTATATTGTTATGTAGTGTTCTTATATGTTAGTATTGTTTGAGTTACTTAAATGTCCATTGTTGCATAGATGTTATTGAATAGTGAATATAATGTTTTAATCTTCTCACCATTACGCTCATGGTTTATGAAATAATTAATATAATTTAATGTTTGTGTTAGATTCAAATTCTTTGTTTTAACTTCAAACCATTTTAAAACTCATGAATTGATGTCATGGATGTCTGTGTGTGATTTCATTTTTCTTGGGACTAGTACACAAACCTTCCACATTACATATAATTTTTTCATTTTTCATGAATGAGTACGAGCAATAGTTATCAATTTAGTTCAATATTTCGAAAATACCTACTTTTTTGTGGTCGGATAAGAAGGAAAAATAAACGTATACCCTATCAATGCTCATTAGCATTTTTAAGTGATAAGGAAGGTTGTTTTGTAGTTTCAAACTGACAGAAAATCGATTATTAATATTGCTCCTTGAAGGTCAGTTAAGAATATTACCATTTTGATTTATTCGTCAACCGGGTGTTTAACTATAATTTCTTTTATTCACTAATGCTTTTGATCGTCGATTAGTGCTTCATCTTACGCGTTATTGTGGTTTCAGTACTGAATGATGAATTCTACAATTATTATGAAGGAACGTAAAATACTGGAAAACCCTTGCAATAACATTGATAAAGGGTGATTCATTAGGAGGTACATTTTTTTAAATAAAAAAATAATAGAAACAATTCTATTTTATAATCTTTATTAACAAATAAAAGAACCATTCTTTAAAATTATATTTTATAATTTCTTTCAAATGCTCGACTACGGTCAACAAAATCCATTCGATAGTTCCAATTTTCAAAGATCTAGTCGGCCAATTCTGGTACAAATTATATGATTTCACCGAAATGCTCTCGCAGTAAAGCCATGGTTTCACGAGCTGTATGGCCAATGGCACCATTTTGTTCGAACCACATTTCGTCGAAACCAAGGGCTTCAATTTCGGGCAACAAATAGTCTGTTATCATGGTGCGATAACAGTCACCATTCACAGTAGCATTGCCTGTATTTTGGAGAGAAGTGTATCGATTATTCCACCGGGCCATAAACCACACGAAACAGTTGTTTTTTCTGGATTTAACATCAATTCTTGGGACTCCTCGGGTTGTTCATCACCCCAGATTCGGGCATTTTGTTTATTCACGAACCTATTAAGCCAAAAGTGGACCTCATGAGTGAACAAAACTATTATCGAAAAAAGTGAATCCTCTGCAAGCTTGCCAAGAGCCCAACAACTAAAATTTATTCGATTGGGTAGGTCGGTCGGTTTCAGCTCTTGAACTAATTAAATTTTGTAAGCTTTCAAAGAAAGATCCTTACGTAAAATCCGCCAAGTCGTTGAATACGAAAGGCCAACCTGTTGAGAACGGCGACGAATCGATAGTTCAGAGTCAACACGTACACTCTCCCCCACCGCCGCTATATTCTCTTCACTACGAGCTGGATGTTGTCTATTTGGCCGAGTATTATCTAATAACGAATATTGAGTCTCAAACTTAGTGATAGTAGAGCGAATTGTGCGTTCGGTAAGCCAATTTTGTGGACCGTAAGTCGCTCTAAGTGTGCTATATGCATTAATCGGAGAAGCCCATTTTCGTAATAAAGCTGAGCAATTTTTAGACGCTGTGCTGGGCTAAGTCGTTCCATTTTGAAATATCAGTCACTACTGAACAAGAATACCACTTCAGCTTAAACTACGCATGCGCGATCTGCAACTATATCCCCCCACAAAGAGTACCTCTAAATGGATCACCCTTTATCTTGTTACTAATTCGAAAATATCCTCCAGTCTGAGACCATTAAAAATTGACTAATCACACAGCAAAAGTTTTATGCGAACCATGAATTACGTCAGCATAAATAATAAATGACATCAAAACGGTTAATTGATGACCTTTCATGTCAAGATAATTTCAAGTGATTTCCTTTAAACACTTCCTCAAGAGAATTCATTTAAATCCATGAAAAAAAATCATTTTAATAAACGAAGTAAAATATTGCCATTCATTGTCTTCCGATGCATGATAAACAGATGTTCAAGGTAAAATGGATACCATCAGGATAAAGAAATTATCTAATAGGTACCGTAGGTATGTTACAAGTTTATAAAACTTTATAATATCTATTTCTCTAATAATTCGGGTTATGAGTTCCTCTGACTTCACTTCTTCTTCTGCTTAATTAAGGCATTTTGTATACGCTCTCCTGAAATTGTATACCAACTGCCTCTCCTTCTTTTTGGCGGTCTGTCTGGTGGTCTCCTTCCTATTTCGGCGATCAATTTCGTGCTATTTTGACCAGTCGTGTATCTATCGTTCTATAGGCATGATCATTTCATAATTCCTCTCATTCCGTCACCGACCCCGCAGTTTTCTCTGAAATCGGTTTTTGTATGTTCGTCCCCTAATGTGTAACTATATATGACACGAAAAGTTTTCGTTTTAATTTGTCTCCTCTGTAGTTTTGGTTGCGGCACTGTCGGGTCCCTTCTCCGCTGCGTCTTGTATATTATAGTCTCATATTCCATATTTGAGGTGTACTGATATTGTGGCATCTTTATTGATTTGATGGATTACTTCTTCTTTGATGGTACCATTCATTTGAACGATGGTGATGTCATCGATTGCTACTTTACTGTTTGCTTTAATATTATCATTGACTTTGTATTTGTGCTTGTAAAGGGTGATTCATTTAGAGGTATAATAAAAACAGTTTATTTTATAACCGTTATCAACAAATAAAAGAAACATTCTTCACAATTATTTTTTAATGATAATTTCATTCAAATGCTGACCCCTACTACTGTATGGTAAATGGCACCATCTTGTTCGAACCACATTTCGTCGAGACCACGGGCTTTTCGGGCAACCTAGAGTCTATTATCATGGTGCGATAATGATCACCGTTCACAGTAGAATTCCGGCTGTCCTCTGTTTTGAAGAAATATGGACCGATTATTCCACCGGCCCATAAACCACACCAAACAGTTGCTTTTTCTGGATTTAACGGCAATTCTTGAGACTCTTCGGGTTGATCATCATCCCCGATTCGGGCATTTTGTTTGTTCACGAACCCATTATGCCAAAATGGGCATCATCAATGAACAAAACTTTTGTCGAAAAGAATGGATCCTCTTCAAGCTTGTCAAGACCCCAACAACTAAAACTTAAACGATTCGATAGGTCGGTCGACTTCAATTCTTGAACTAATAGAATTTTTGTAAGCTTTCAAAGAAAGATCCTTACGTTAAATCCGCCAAGTCGTTGAATACAAAAGGCCAAGCGGTTGAGAACGGTGACGAATCGACACTTCAGGGTCATCACATACACTCTCCCCCACCGCTACTATATGCTACTCACTTGTCTATTTGGTGAAGTATTATGCAATAACGAATATTGAGTCTCAAACTGCCATTTTCGTAATAAAGCAGAACAATTTGTAGACGCCCTGCCGAGCTAAGTCGTTCCATTATGAAATGTCAGACACTACTGAACAAGAATACCACCTGAGTTTACACGACGCATGCGCGATCTGCAATTAAATCCTCACCACAAAGAGTACCTCTAAATGAATCACCCTTTATTTATTGATGATATTAGCTTCTTTTTAACTCTTGATTAAGCAGGGTTGTCGGTATTGAGCTCTTCAATTAATTAAATGCAGTCTCATAGTATCTTTTTTTTTTGCGAACAGTCAAGACATCTGCAATCCGAATGCGATGGAACGATTTTGTTAGGTCCACAAATTACGATTTGACAATTTCAATTAATCTCCGCTTTCCTCTTTATGAAAAATAATCCAATGAAATCCCTGTATACCACTGATCTACATCTAATCAAATGGTTTGAGGAAAACTAAATCGACCACATTTATCATATTTATATGTCCGAAAAGTAGGTCATTAGTTGTTGAATATTGGGTATAAAATATAATATTCTGAAGTAGAATTCGTTCAAATATTTTCATAGCGCACTTTACAGCCTTGCGCATTCTCCATTTTGTAGTTGCTTTTGAAAAAATTGAATACAAACCAAGTTCGCATCACTTGAGAGTGTTTTTGCTCACGTGGTAATTACTGAACTGTGTGGTATCGAGGTTATTGGTTGATCTTGATGTCGAACATTCCTCCTGGTCAATACTCTCAACGCACGAATTTGCTTGCATCTGAAATTTTTAAACTTATATAAATGTGCTCTACAATCTGGAATTAAAACCATCGCATTTGCTGTTGTGAAAAAGGCATTGTTTTAATGAGTCGACAATCAAACGTTTATTGAACGAGTGTAACAATATTAATTAGTGTTATGAGTAATATTATTCAGCATTCCGAAAAATGAATATTTTCCAATTTTATCCGTCATTGTTATGAGCATTTTAAAGAAACAAACTTCAACAAGGTGTATTTCAAGCAACGCCAAAATGGATAGCCTATTATCAGTTGCCATGTGATGAAAGTTGAGTACATTTTAAGTTGACTCAATAATTATTTGCTGAAAAGGTGAGGAATTTAGAAATTATTTCAAATATTTGAGCAGTATCCAACTTTCGAGTGAAAATCAAATGCACTGTAACACCATAGTCACAATTCAGGCAGATTTCCAATCAAGATGTATGAATTTTGGGAAAACATATTCATAGTGAGATATTGTAATGCATATCACACTTCCTATACACTATCTCATTCAAATTAATTTCAAATAAGGATTAAATTAATATCATGAATGGCTGCATGCTGATAAAAATTTTTTCATAATAATCAGACGATCGCTTGAGTACTTATTATTACTAGATAATTTTCAGGGAGAATAATTGTGTTTCCTTTGAATTCATTGTAGAATATAGGACAAATAAAAATAGGGGAAATAGGAGAGGTTCTTTGGGAAATTTAAAATTCTGTTGAAAATCTATTAATTTTTATTCGTTTCTGATCCTTTGCAAAACTACCCACGAATATTCTTTCATATATCAAAAATCGAAATTGTATTATATCGCCCATAGAAAGTTAAGTTTTCCGATACAAGTAACGTGTGTGAAATCAAACGAGTAATTTTATTGCTTACAAATATTTTTTGTTTTATTGAACTTACAAAAACCGATACCCTTTCTGGACACCTTATAGTAAGTTGCTATTTCTCGTCCGTTACACAAAATTAGGCAATTCGTGTTTGGTTCATCTATTGATAACAAGACCTTAGTCACTTGTTACCTTCCAACTGTGTAGGTTTATTGGTAAACATGCTCAATGATACCACTCCTGGCGGTTGTAGTCGATAAGTGTTATGGAAACATTCAAATGATTGCAATGTAAATCACCCTTTTTCACCAAGTTTGGAATTCAGTGAATACAAATGTATTGTGTGAGGTGTGTATTCTGAGATGACTGAATTCTATAGTAGAAAATGTTGCTAAACTTAACGCAAGGATTTTTTGTAGTCTTTTTTTAATCGACAATCTTGATTGTAATTTATAATGGTTTTTATTATTTATCTGTGAGTTATCCTTCAAGTAGAAGTAGAAATTTATTATTAACTCTCTGAGTATATCAGTACCAATCGTCTACTCTTTCAGATCGAAGAAGCTGATATTATTGTCTGCTGGAATAGTAGCTGTTGCAGCTGCTGTTGTAATCATTGTACTCCTTGTGATATTTATTCCAACGGATGGAAAAGAAAAAGTTGGAGCTATAGTAACGAATGGAAAACTCTGCGCTGATATTGGAACGTAAGTGGTAATTGTGAATACTCCCCCTATTACGGTCATTTTAGGCTGTAATTTTTGAAGTTCGATAGGTAGAATTGATATCAAAAATGGCATGATACTCGCTCCAATAACGTCATAAAAACAATACTTATAACCAGTGACGGCTCGTGCCATGGGTCGGCCAGACCAAGCATATATATATATGTATATATATAATTTAGAAGCAATTTTCTAGGGATTAGAGCGCTGGATTAAAATTAGGATTTCATCTTTTTTTTTATTAATACTTTACTACATATGTTTCGACGTACATTGAGCTTTTTTCAAGCTTACATGTTACAAATACAGTGACAATCATATCTAAAATGTATAACTGTCCAACAATTCATCTTAAAACTTAGTAAAATTAAAATCATATTCATCATGTTGTGAACGCTGTCAATTAGAATTATTCTAATAATGGAAAACCTGTTATCTACTAAAAAACTAATCAAATCACCGCAATTTGATACTAACTCTCTTACACTTGCCATCTGGATCACTCACATTCAACTTGTAACCGAAAACGAACGAAAACTCGTACAACCCTAAGCCCTACACACTAACATCTTACCCAAACTACTGACCTAGTGAACTGAACTCTGATAATCAAAGTGTAAACACACGCAATGCAATTCTCATATACCCCCTCCCCAAGGGTATCTTGGCCGACCTAGTCTTTGAAAAATGAACAAGTCGTGGGTTGCTGTTTTGCTATTTACAGTTACTAAGAATGAATTGTGAAGAAAATCACAAAATTTATTCCATACAGTACGAATACACTTTTTTCTGAAATTGAAATAATATTCAAGTACTTATGATTATAGTAATTTGAGATTTGAGGGTGAAAATTTCAATTATTAACAGGATACGTGACAAAATTTTAAATACATAATGATTTCTCTTTCTATCTCAAATTTAGGATAAACATATGAAGATTTCGGATATTAAATTACAATTTTTAATTTGATATTTGAAATAAACATCGATAATACTAAACAATTTCACCCGCCTTCCGTTTCACATAGGGATGGCCAAGTCTTCTCGGCCAACCTCGCAAGTGTCACAGTCAAGGTATTGTAGAGTTCCATTAATAGGAACTTCGAGCGACGTATGTGTTAGATGAAATCATAAACTGAAAGCTGTGGCTCGGCTGGCTGAGCTGCGTTATTACGTATAAGGACAGATGCGGGAACTTGGAATAAAAATTATTTGAGGTGTTTGACCGAAATAATGTGTACTTCGATGTGTTGAGTGGAAATATGAGATATATAGAGGGCAGAGGAAAAGATACTAAGGGAATTTCTCGAGATTTAAATATTGCTATTAATTTTTCAAATAAGTTACGATTAAAAAAATATTTATTTTCACCTTCTCTTTTTCGGTTGCGTTTGGGTCAGCCCGGCCGACCCTGCCTACCCTGACGAGCCGTCACTGCTTATAACTTCATCTCACAGGGTTGGATCTTCCTAGATATCTCCAAGGTATTTGACCTGATACGGCATGCAAGGTTATTATACGAGGTCTGTAAATTGAGTAATGAGACAGGCCACGTTGTGTTTGATCTGGCAACACTGGAAGCGCGGGGCTTAGTGGGGCGGTAGAGGAACATGTGATCAACTTTCAGTACGAGTTTGACCTCACCAGAATCATTTGGTTGTGCGTAGCGATTGTTTTTGTGAAACAGTTATTTCTATTGTGTTCTAAAAATGAGTGACATCAATTTTGAGCAACGGTGTACTATCAGGTTTTGCTTGAAACTTGGGCGCAATGCCACGGAAACTCTTCTTAAACTCCAACAGGCTTACGGAGATAGTTTGTCACGGGCCCAGGTGTCGGTGGTTTAAGGCATTTCAGAAGGAAGAGAGTCGATTGAAAATAAACCACGAAGCGGAAGACCTTAATCTTCAAGAACCGATGAAAATGTCGACATAATCCGGGATCTTGAACGTTCATATCGTCGGTTGACATGCAGAATGATAGGGGATGACTTAAATTTGACTCACACCACCACCAATTTCGACCAATGAATTGGGGACGACAAAATTCTGCGCAGAAATGGTTCCTAAAAACCAGTAAAAACATTCCTGTGGCTCCTCAGCCTCCTTATTCGCCCGACTTGTGACTTTTTTCTATTCCCAAAGTTGAAAAATTACCTTAAGGGAAATCATTTTGTGACAGTCGAAAAAATCCAAACGGCTGTAACCGATCAACTGAAGGTTATTCCAGAATCTGAGTTCCAGCACTGCTATAAGGAGAGGAAACGTCTCAAGCGCTGTGTGACCTCAGAAGGAAGTTATTTTGAAGGAGACAATTTTGAATTGTAATTATTTTTGTATTCAAAATTGAAAAAAAATCAGTCTCATTACTTAATTTACAGATCTCGTATAAGACCAAAAAAATTTCGATGAATACTACCTGATCCTGAAATCATACCTCCCTAACAGAAATTTCTGAAATATCTGGAAAGCAAGGCTTATGCAGACAAACTACAAACACTTGAGCAACTCAAACAAAATATATAATGAAATTAATGAAATACCGCTTAAAATGTGTGGGAACGTAATAAAAATGTGCTCAAAAGGTTGTATTACATACATAATTGCTGCCATTAAATAGATCATTAATGAATATACGATCCATTTTCTTTCATTTAATCAAAAATTATAAACAAACGAAGCAGTTTACCTTCCTAGTTGGCACCCTGCATATTTTTATCATTCGATGTTGTTTATTGAGTTGCAGATGAATACGAATTACTTTTTAGTACATTTGTTTTGAAGTCGATTATTATTTGTAAACAAAACTTTATTTCCGTAACTGATCCGTAGATGATGGAATTGATTCCGGAAATGAATAGAAAAATGCTGATAATCGTTATCATTATACCGAAATCATAATGTTTTAAGGTCTATAATCAATAAAGGTGGAAAAGCGGTAGATGGAGCGCTTGCTGCCCTATTTTGTGAAGGGGTTTCTATGCCACAGAGTTGTGGCTTAGGCGGAGGTTTCTTAATGGTGATCTATGATAAAAAGTCCGGAAAAGTTCATGCACTCAATGGAAGAGAAACCGCACCAGCAGCTGCCACCATTGACATGTACCATGGCAATAGCAATTTGTCATTGAGGGGTAAGAAATATATTCTATTATTCTGAAAAAAAAATTGAAAAGCACTGGCATGAGATATGGAGCTTTTGCGCATTTGTAGTAGGATACGGATTGCTGGAACCAGCATCCACCCACAAAATAATATATTGCATTTTTTTGACCAATTGATAAGAGCCTTTTTTTGAGCAATTAGCGAATTTTGTGGGATCCAACGCGAACAAATTTCTTTGACGGTCGAATGTTCGAGCAATATTGAATGTATGCTAGTCCCACTAATGCCTAAGGTTGTGTCAATCTCACGATAGATCAAATGGCGATCTTGCAATATAGATTGGCGCACAGCATCAATGGTTTTCGAAACAAAAACTTTGGATGACATTCCTCATGTAGTGAACTATGATCCTGGTTGAATTGACAATACCATCGATAAACACTGGTCCTTGATGGAGCTTCATCATCAAAAATTGAATAAAGTTAATCGATGCACTGTTGTTGAGTTAATTCACGTCGAATATTGTAAAAATAATCGGACGAAAGTGTTCACTATTTATTTCCATTTTTTGGGCGAGATGAATCTTTTAAGTTACTGTAAACAACACAAATAGCACTAGTATCTCAAAACGTTCTGACTAAGTATAACCTCGAAAATGTCAAGTTTACGAAAAAGCTGTCAGTTGGCAGATTGCCACACTAAGGTTGTCCAATCCCGAAATAATAAGGCAACCCTCGTATAAATATCGGTAATAATCTATTTAGGAATAGTACAACTTAATGAAATTCCATGAATTTATAGACAAGGTCGATTTTCAATGTTCAGGGTGTGTGAAATCATCAATATCTCGTTAACAGTGAAAAACTCATGGTCGCGCAAATGATGACAAAATAGGCCAATTTGGAAATTTCCTGATTCACCCGGAACTATCAAAGATTCATGAATATTATTTCATAACACGCAAAGGATTTTAGAAAAAAAGTCACGAGAGAATATGCAAGCAGCCCAAATATCTGTTATTTTGGAAAATCGAGCCGCAACTAGTCTCAATTGTTTCCTGGTGAAAAAAACTACCATATTTTTCATATTTTCAAAATTGATCAAATCTGTCGAATACCAGCTATCAGCATCTGAAATCTGGTTTAGTCTATGAAGAAATTATAGCTTCAAAGATTCATTTTGTTATATGGATGTTATCGAATGTCATCTACGGTTATATCTCAGATCCTATGCAGTATTATAAGAAGGTGATATAAAGAGAAGTAGGTTTGCGTTTGAAAGAAAACTAAACGAAACCTGAGAGTTTGGTTATTCTTCATTTGAGATATATTTTTTGATTCTTTATATTCTTTATATCAATTGTTACTATATCGTAATGTTTCAGAGTCCGGAAAAGAACGCACGTCAGTACATTTCTACATGCTTTTCAAATTGATTGATTTTATTACTACAACACTCTAGTAGAAAAGATGTCTTGTTTTAATTGCTATGTTCTTTCAAATCTTAATTTTTATTCCCCTGAGTTAAATTTAAGAAAGGATAGATATTTTCATGAATTGATATAATGAAAATATTGAAAAACAATTGTTTCATTTCAAGGAATCCTTTCTGTAGCTGTGCCTGGTGAGTTGAGGGGATATTGGAGGGCTTACAAGAAATTTGGAGGAGGCGTACCATGGAGAGATATAGTTCAGCCAACCATAGATTTATGCAAAAATGGTATTCCTGTGACAAAATATCTGGAAACGATTTTCACCTCAACCAAGCCACGGCTATTGGCTGATGCGAATTTAAAGTAAGTACTAAAATACTAAAAGAATGTTTTATGTATCGATTATCGAATTGAATATCGACTATCGAACCTAAACATTGTGAAGAGCACTTGCGTGATGGGAGTCATTGAAGACGTTTTTATATGATAAACAAGCAGAAGAATTTCGAAAAGATATGAAGGTGCTCTTATTAATGCAGTTTTTTAGCAAAAATTGCCTGGCAACACGAATGGAGTCATCTGGAGTTACGAATGAAGCGATATGAAGCAGTTTCAGAAAGTGATGACCATTATTTCGACGATTTTGATTGTATTGGTCCATATATTTCATATTACTCAATGTCATTGATACAAATTGCCGAATATCCGATGGGTTCAGAAATTGATGTCAATAAGTTCTCTATCCCGTATGGACTAATTCACTCTGGGTGTTGGACGTCTCACTTTCTCAGAAATAGCGAGAGATCAGTTGAAAGTAAAGCAGCGCCAGCGCTGCTGATGTATGAAAGTTCCTTGAAGTTGCCACATATTGCTCAATATTTTCTCTTCTCGAAATCGATAATAATTGCCTATATATTGTTGCCCATGTAATCACACCTGTATATGGGCTTCCGAAATAACAGATGGAGTACATACCTACAGAGATTTGACCGGAATTCCACTACTGTATTCTGAGTATTTAAATGCTCTTCTGATGAAATAAGACATGGGTAACCCCTCATCTCCAATATAGCTTAATACAATCTCCAACCATCGAAGTAATACCGAGGTAAGTATGATACGAAGTACTATTAGTCGGCGTGTTAGTTAGAGTTCTGCGGGACCTAATTGAACTTGAATATAAAGAGCAAGAAGAAGAAGAGCAATCAGGCTTTCGAGCAGGAAGATCTTGTACAGATAACGTCTTCTGTTTGAAACAAATTATAGAAAAAAGATCAAATACTAATATGGAAACTCACCTTTTGTTCGTGGATCTGCGAAAGGCATATAATACAGTTCCCGTTGAGCTACTTTGGAAGGCGTTACAAGAAACCAATATCAGCCACACCCTTATAGAAGCACTTAAAAATCTTTATGATGGATCTACATCAAGAATCAAAATTGGAAACAAAGTATCAAAGAAATTCCCTATAAATAAAGGTTTGCGCCAAGGATGTTGTATATCGCCCACACTTTTTAAGATCTATGTGGCAAGAGCGTTAAACCAATGGAAGAAAAAATGTAGCGGAATGGGTATTGATCTTGGAGAAAAGTGTTTATATACTCTACAGTTTGCAGATGACCAAGTCGTCATAGCGAATGACAAAGAAGATCTTGAATATATGGCAAGAAAACTAAATGAAGAGTATAAGTAATGGGGTTTGGAAATGAATACTCAGAAAACAAAATATCTTTTAATAGGAGCTGAACCGGAAAATATCCAATTAGAAACGGAAGAAATAAGCTCGTGTAGCGATTACACATACTTGGGAGTTGAATTTGATTCAACAGGAAAAGACGACAGAGAAATCAGAAAACGAATAGCACAAGCTAGGCGAACAGTGGGCTGCTTAAATGGGGTGTGGTGGAGCTCTGATATTGGGAAACAGAGAAAATATAATATCTACGAAACCTTTGTAAAAAGTAGTTTAACCTATGGCTCAGAAACATGGAGAATTACAGAAAGCAATAAAAGAAAAATTGAGGTGACTGAGATGGATGTGTTAAGGCGATCTCTTAGAATATCCAGAAGAGACAGAATCAGAAACGATGACGTCAGACAACGAATGGGAGTGGACGGCTCAGTGACAACAGATATTGAGAAGAAACAACTGATATGGTACGGACACGTACAGCGAATGGACGAAAACAGACTGCCCAAGTTGGCTTGCAGTGGGTACCACCAAACCGTAGAAAGCGAGGAAGACCTAGAAAATCATGGAAGGAAGGAATAAATAAAGCTATGAGTGCTAGAGACCTAAGAGAGGGCCAATGGAACGATAGAGAGGAATGGAAGTTGGGGATCGGACAACGTCGTCGGACGTTTTAAAACCGAAATATATATATATTAAAACTTCAGCAAGGAATTGAAATAATACGAAAGTATAAACAGCTAAAACTATAATATTTCTTGGTGCGAGAATTGATGAACGCAGAGTGTCTAGATAAAATCGATATGCTTAGCCTCTACTCTTGGTTGAGACTACTCCGTGATGTGGGTTTTCTTTCTTTGATGTTTCAAGGTTAGGTTTTTCAACGTTATCATACTCGCATCGCTCACGGTTATAGAATGGTTTTAAAGATACTGTTAAACATGGGGCCGTCTATTTCGTTGCCAAAAAAAAATGAAGGTGAGTATACCTCTTGACTGATATGCCTGGATCAAAAGCAAACTGCGTCTGAAGGAAGAAAGGATGGTAAAGGGTAGGAAATTTACATGCAGGCTTTCGTTATTGAAAACTGAGTAACTCTGACTACAGTTTGACTTATATGGCTGGACCAGAAGTGAACAGGACCTGTGGGGTACAAGAGAGATGGTATGGTGGCTGGACCAGAAGTGAACAGGACCTGTGGGGTACAAGAGAGATGGTATGGTTGTTTGAAAAGGTGGAGCTCTCCATCCACGTGTACAGAGAAGAGCTTGCATCAATTCTCATGCAGAATTTAGGGGGTGTAGCAAAAAGAGAGTGAATTGCAATGATGTTGAAATTTTCGGGTATAGGTACAAGGAACTGTAGGATATTCACAATCCTGGCTCGGTGCCATCAAGGGTGAGTTGTCTTATTGGCACTGAAATGAATGGAAGGAAAATTATGAATTTACCACTTAAACGAACAATTGTCTAATTAACGATACAAATTTATAAATCAATTTCCACGGAGGTACCTGCTTCCATATTCTCACGGGGAGAAAGAAATGATTTAGGTAAAACGGGTAGATCAATAATCTATAGTTGGATTAATGTAGTAGTCAGAGACTCACCATCTCTGATTCAAGAAGAATATATGTTCGATTAAATACGTTCATATACGTTTTTATATCTTCTAGTTACGTAACTATTATAAATTAACATAATTTCGAAGCTGCTTTATCTATCTACCTAATTTTTTATTTTTTCACAGATCAAGTTTCATCGACCCCGCTACTGGTGATACATATAAAGAAGGTCAAGTAGTGAAAAGGTTGAAATTTGCAGAAACACTGGAGGTGATAGCTACGGAAGGTGGAGAAGCTCTTAATAATGGTAGCTTTACAGACCAACTAGTCGATGATATACAGAAATTGGGAGGAATCATAACTAAGGAGGATTTACTTAATTACGAGTAAGTATGCTAATTTTTCAATAAATGATGAATTTCATACCTTTATTCATGGTACCTAAGACAGGTTAAAGCTGTTCGTCATTCGGGTTCAATAGGAGTGAAAAGAATGCAGTATACAGGGTGTTCGGCACATGGACCGTCAAATTTTTTTGGGGCGTTGGTAGGGTCATTTGCTACCTTTTCAGTCTTGGAACCTAGGTCCTTAGTATTACGGTTACGGAGGTATGATTTTTTTATTGGGTTTTTCTAAATTACCCAAAATGTACCCTTCGAAGCCCCATAACTTTTTTTGCGTGGGCTTTTACATGCATTTTTTTATTGTTTTAAGTCTACATGGGTGTGTGTTTGAAAAAAAACGTATTTATTGTTACAGATAACACCACAAAATTAACACGAGGGCCTTTTATTAAAAAAAAAAATGAAAGTATGAAAACATCTCTACTTCTAAAAGAAATAAAAAAAAAGTTGCAGTTATTGCGAACTTAATTTAATTTTAAAACGTTCTTTGGTTTATCGCGGTTCTAAGAGTATGCTATATACGTTAGTCAATAAATAAAAAGATACTACAAATAGTGTTTTAGATAAAATAGCAAAGTAAGGACAGATTTTAGTAAAATACAGTTTTTGTATGATTGTTTATTTACAAAGTAAAATAACACGATTCTTTAACGTAAATTCTGTTCGAATTGTTCTCCTCTACTCCGAATGTACGCCCGACACCTTTTTCTGATTTCGACCGTTGTAGTGGCTAGCAACATTTCTTCTTTCATTACCACAAATGCCGCGTTTATGCGTTCAATCAACACCACTCTTGTAGATACCTCTGTGAAATAAACCAATTCTTTGGCTCTACCCCAGACATGGTAATCTAAAGGTGTTAGGTCTGGAGATCTTGCGGGCCAAGAGATGGGGCCGGCTCTGCCTATCCATGAATTTGGAAAAGAGTTGTCGAGGTGATCTCGAACATCTCTCAGGAAATGTGCCGGGCAACCGTCATGCTGGAACACAATCGGCACGTCTTCATCGAAGGCCGGAACATCGGCTAGTAGCTCCGGCAGAGCATTCTGCAAAAAATGCAAATAAGCAGGCCCACTTAGTCGAGCCGGTAAATAGTGTGGCCCGATGAGATGTCTTCCTATCACACCCCCAGCGTTAACACTAAATTTTTGTTGAAAACTCATTTGCCTTTTCACGTGGGGATTCTCATCTTTAGGTGCCCAGTGATGTAAATTGTGCAGATTTGTTATTCCTTCTCGGTTGAAACAGGATTCGTTTGTCTACAAAATTCGTTTTAGAAACAAGTTGTCATCGACATCTGTGTGCAGCAGAAATCTACAGAATTCCAACCGTCTGGCAGGATCGCCTTCATGAAGACCTGTAACAATTAATAAAATTCATTAGTCTGTGACAATTTTTTCCCAGTCAAAAGGACAAATTTATCATTAAAAAATTTCATTTACCTTGTACCGGGGTGTAATGAAAAGCGTGTTGATTTTTATCCCGAAGTACTGACCAAACTTTCCAAATCGTTAAGTTGAGTCTTTGAGCAACGACACGAATGTTTGTAGTTGGATCTTCTTCAAAGGCTTGAAGTATTTGATCGTCAACTGATACATGGTGTTGCCTCATATTGACCCGAGGCTCTTGAAAATGTAAGTTTCCAGTCTCTCTTAATCATCGATAAGTCGTCGAGAATGTTTCGTGGTGGGGTAATGTTCGATCAGGAAATTTGGCTTGATAAATCCTTTGAGCTGCACGAGCAACACCAATCGGCCTTGCCATATGCCATCACCATATCAGCATACCCAGCGTTGGTGAAATTAGGCATATCAACAACCAAAATTAAAACAACAGTAGCAAAAAGTCGATAAAAGTAACAAAAACAAAAAAATTCAAATTTAAAAAACTGAACAACGCGCCACAGACACTTCCAACAGCAGAGACAGTTAAATCTCGAATGACGGTAGGGTCAAGTCAGCGGCGACTAACCCAATCCAACCTAAGGACAGAAATAGTAATAATAATTCACACGCGTCTAAAACGGGCAGGTAAAATTTCCTTGCTCGCTGTGTTGTGTCGAAATCCGTACTTTTATTTAGGTGCGACTTTCTTCACTCTTCTGACTAAAACCTTATTGGCAGTATTATTTTTCATTATTCATCATGTAAAAGCCCACGCAAAAAAGTTATGGGGCTTCGAAGGGTACATTTTGGGTAATTTAGAAAAACCTAATAAAAAAATCATACCTCCGTAACCGTAATACTAAGGACCCAGGTTCCAAGACTGAAAAGGTAGCAAATGATCCTACGACGGTCCATGTGCCGAACTCCCTGTATATTCTAAAATGCTACAAAATGGAATTTTTTATTTGAATGTAGTTATTTATGATAAAATCGTTAAATTGGCAACTTAATGATCTGTTTCTAGGCCTCTCTGGGAAGATCCAATAGCAGTGAGCCTTCCTTCAAATTACACTCTGTATACGTCTCCCCTTCCCGGATCTGGAGCATTACTGGTTTATATCCTGAATATGTTGCAGCTTCAACTGGAAGACTCAGATCCTAATTCTCTGGAGAATGTGCAGAAAATGGTGGAAAGTTTCAAATTTGCCTACGGAAGCAGAACACTACTGGGTGATACGAAAACTACCGAAATGTATGAGGTGAGAAAGATGAGTATAGGTAACTGATCACTGAGTGACGAATTGAATATTTTAAACCGACTCTCTAAGTGTGAAAGTTTTTGCGTGTTTTTCTCAGTGAAAAAGCTTGGCCAAAAAAATTAATTAGTAAGAATCTGTAATGAGAGAGAATGTCTACAAGGATTCGTTCTGACTCGGAGTGTAGCTACGGAGGCACTGGATGAATATCTTGAGAGTTTCAACATCATTGTAAATAATTATACTCGTATGTTGAACTAGATGTATGATATTGAGTTATGCAGGACTAATATCTGAATTATATCTTGAAAAAATATCTAGGCAGATGAAAGGGGGTCTTTAGAATAATTGTTGAATAATCCTGCTTGACCATTCAGTAAGAATTATTGAACAATAAACATGTAAAATAATGGGACCTGCCTAAATAATCATCCTTATAATTGGTTAAGTAAGATAAAATTAGAAAATTATTATTTTCTGCCAGTACTTCATACAATAAGAGATTGTATGCCAGGAATCCAAATATTGAATTGTAGGATTTAGCATTTTTGGACGGAGTTGGGTGCCAGTGCGGACCTGTGCTTAGCGCGTCTTCTTTTATCGATAATCTCAAGATAACGAACTATTCCAGTTTATTTATTAAGACGCCGTTTGGTCTAGCCAGTTGAACGGATATGTTCGAGATGACGTTTTCGAATATTTATTAGAGGACCAAGTGCGACTCGGATGTGTTCTGTTAAAAGGTTAACATGTGCATCTCAAGAGTTGAGAGAAATAAGAGTTATGACGAAGTACCCTAAGTGCAGTGATGGGAACTATGTTAAACCCCATTCGTTTTAAATCGACCAATAGACAGTTGGGGGTGTAATCCTAAAATGACGAGAAGGACTCGAGATCGAATGGTCCTATCGAAGACAGAGTCGAACTCTAGACGCCAAGTCTAACTCTAGACGCCAACTCTATTCTAGACTCTGAAGACGATTAAGGGTAGAGATCAAGACGGTAGACGTTTCGCGAGTTTTAGAACTATTAGCCCAAGTAAGAACTGAACGATCGTTCACAAAACTCAGTATCGGCCTTTTGTATTTGTATATTAGACGATAATTTCATTTATTCTTTTGGTGTAAATAAACTTGTGAATACGAAAGTGTTTATTTCGACGTTAGACATTATCTATAGGCAGAAATCTATTATAACCCCTAGACCATTGATAAAAAAGCCAACAAAATATTGATTTTCATAAACTTGTTGATGCTTTGTTCTATCTGATTTATAATACAGTAATAGAATTATATAATGCATTAGAAAATCTCTTTTACTCACAGCTTGTGAAGGAATTAGCATCATTGAAGAAGGCTAGAGAAACTATCAAGAAAATAAAAATCAACGAAACTTCACAAGACCCGTTATATTACGGTGCACAAATATCTAACCCAGACAATTATGGAACAGCCCATATTTCCGTCTTGGCACCTAATGGAGATGCTGTTTCTGTTACATCAACTATAAACCTATAGTGAGTATGTGTCCTTTTGTCTAATAATTCGTCTCGGACGATCTTTATAAACCACCAACTCACTGAAATTTCTTTCGTTGTTTGCACTTGAAAGTAGGCATCAACTGTGGGTAGGTATATCTTAAGCTCAAACCCTTTTCGGCCAGGGTTAGGACGCCAAGAATCCTCCATAGTTAATCTTATGTGTAAAAATTTTTTTACTGAGCATTAACTTCAGTTGTGAGTCATTTTTATTTCCAGTTTTGGATCTGGAATATCGGCTGAGCATACTGACATCATCCTCAATGATCAAATGGATGATTTTTCATACCCTGGCATTGTCAACGATTTTGATATTCCACCTTCGAAAAGTAACTACGTAGCACCAGGCAAACGACCTCTGTCTTCAATGTGTCCGGTAATTATATTGGATAATGAGAAAAACGTCAAACTAGTAATTGGTTCTGCGGGAGGTACCAAGATCACAACCGGTGTTGCTTTGGTAAGAAAACATGGAATATCTTAATGAGTCCAATTATGTCCGGTCAAATAACAATGATTGCACTGGTCAACAAAATTTTGTAACAAGAAAGGTGCTGACTAATTTTGAATTACCTACCTACCCTCATTTTGTAACCATATTTATTTTGATTCCATCAGATCTAGTTTTCGTGTTACAGCTATTACCCACAAAATTAAAAATCAATTGTTTTCGTTTTACTTTCGCATTTAGAGAATTTGTTTATTTGGAGGGAGAGTGGTTTGTTCTGTTTTTAAAGTGAAGTGATTCTTAAATAATGTCAAGAAAGTCTAAAAATAATCCTGACAAGTTCTGTTACATTTGTGGTGACATTATTTTTAAAACTCAGCGAAGGAATTTGACACCATTAGTAACTAAGTTATATGAACAGTATTTTGGTTTTGCCATCGGACAACAAGACAAAGCGTGGGTTCCACACGTCTGTTGTATTACATGTGTGGGTTTTCTCACTGGATGGGCAAAAAGATCTCGATCTATGCCGTTTGAAATCCCTATGATTTGGACGGAATCAAGGAACCACTCATCTGATTGTTATTTTGTCTAAAGAAAAAGAAGATAATCCAGACGGTTTGAACAGAAAATTTTATTTTATTGCTGCATTGGAGCTTGCTTGGCGCGAAGGAGAGGGTTCATCATGCCTAATTTCGCATTTCCAACTCGAAATTGAAAACGATAGTAATCACACGGGCCGAATTGCCTACAATCCGATATTTTCTAATACAAGACAAGGTGGTGCCCAAAAATGTGCGGAAACGAAATGGCTGACTCCCAATATTGAAGAAGATATTTGCCCGGTGAGGTTATATAAGCTACTTGTATCCAAAAGAACTGCAAACATAACCACAGAAAGACTATTCCTTACTCCACATAAGAATTGGAAATATGGTTCATGGTTCAAAAACTCCCCAGTCGGTCCCAATATGATAGCTAAATTTACAAATGAATCAACAGAACTCATTGGCATCAACACAACCAAGTCGAAGATAACCAACCACTCGCATCGAGCTACTGCTGTCAGCCAATTAGCCAAAGCAGGGATTGGCGAGGAACAGCTGATAAAGATAACAGGCCATTCTTCTGCAGCGTCAGTGAAACCGTATCTCCAACTGGACCAACAACATCACAAAAAAATAATCACAGCCATAAGGAATGAAAAAATGTCCTTCAAGAAACAACATCAGTATCTACTTCATCATTCGAAAATAATGCTCGTAATGTGTATAATAATTGTACTATCAATAATTATTATTTTGAGAATAAAGATGAATAATTTGTTGTTATGCTTCTATCTGGTTATTTTTGAATAAAAAACTATTTTTTATTTCGTTTGATTTATATTGTTGAATGATCTTTCCAAATACCACACGAAATTCGAATTTTTTTGAGAACACTCTATCGTTTTTTGAAAATTATACAAATTTTACTCAACAAAGTGATCCCGACTCGTGATATTTTAAGGATACCTTCGTTTCGTGAAATCTAAACGCATAATTCCCAAAAAACAAGAGTGTTCTCAAAAAATTACACCTCTAGTGGTATTACCCTTGAAAATACATTTTTCGCATTCACATTAGACTGCTTTCCTGAAAATTTGGGTGCCGCCAGCGATGAACACGATGAAAGATTCTTAGCTGATTACTGTTTGACATTAAAACGAGACGTTCCTGAAGCAAAATACAGAAGAAAATATTTTTGTTCATAAAAATTCACAATTTCTGAATTGTTATAAAATGGTATTACAAAAAAGTTTCGTATTTGAAGCATTTTAATTTTCTTTCTAGTAGGTATCCGTCTTCTTGTCCTAAACATAACTAGAAAAAGTTTCCATGTTACATACAAAAAAATATTTTTTGTTGACTAGTGTTGTCTGTATTAAAGATAGAGTGTTTTTAATTCATATTTTCTCCTATGGTATGAAGAGCTTTTCATCTACCGGTTATCCCATTACTACAGTTGACATTTCCAGGCGTTTTGCCATGACAGGTCATACATGTAGTCTTGGGATCTTTATCTCATCCTCGGAACCTATTTTTTAATGATTAGCTCTCTATATTATATCCTTTTTGCAGATACTTTATTGTGTTCTTTTCCTAAGTTCGGGTAGGTGTTTATCTCTCGTTGTTTCCTCTGTCGGGCACTTTCAATGACTTCATCATTTTGGGAATAGCTCCAAGGAGCACTCGATATTTCTGAGGACTCAGATCATTGAATCTGCACTCTTGCCAACAAATTTTTCTTTACAGCTCCAGATAATTCAAGATTTACAAATTTCAGTTGGGTTAGTGGCATCTGACAATCATATAATTGCCTGAGCTCTGCTTCTTCTGAAGTGCTCTAAATTTGCAGTAGTTTGGGAAACATAATTAAAATTTTTAATTCCCGGTTGAACTTGATGTTATCAAGCTTGAGGCCGAGGTGGTGACTAGAATAGAAGGCAATACGAATCAGTTATTTTTACTAGAAATATATCTGCCGTATATTCTAAACACACTTTAATTGCAACCACGTGGAGTAGGAAAATTCTGATAGCGCTTACAATAGACCCAAATGGCGCTCTGTCTCTATGTTTAATAGGAAACGTCATGGCCTTCTCCTTGGAAATTGCTCGCAGAAATAACTTGATACCTCTAAAGATCCAGGTCATTGTATCTGACCTGCTTCTGTATCTGTAGACTACTTGACAATGGGATGTACCCTTTGAAGAAACGAAGCTTCGAGTATTGCGCGAAGGAAGTTTATTTTGAAACATTTTTCGTACATGCGTTACGATTAATTATAGTTTGTCTTGACCAAAAAGTTATTTTGATTCCTTCTCAAATTTTAGGCGATAGTGAATCACCTCTGGTATGACATGGATATAAAAGAGGCCATTGATAGTTGTCGTCTGCATCATCAACTTTTCCCAATGGCAGTGCAGGCAGAAACATGCTACAAGGTACGATTTCGCCATCACGATAATGGAACAATCTTTTTTATGTTTTTCTTTATTTAACTTCATTCGGTACTATAGAATATCTTTCAATATAACATTGAAAAGAGATGGATCATACAGGGCGAGTCTTTGACCACTGCGGTAATTTTAACTATTTAGGTTCTTGAGATCAAAAGATACACTTTTTTCTCATACCGTTTTTGCATATTCAGTTGAGTTAAAAAGTTATAAACACATTGGTCAAATACCCCTCTGTAGTCCAGTTTAGTTTGAATGAAAATTACCTTTCACGGCATCCACTGAATTGTTTTAAAACATTATATTCCTCCTAAGAAATGATTCACTCACTCATGCTTCATCATATGATTATATCGATTTAATTCCTTTCAACTTCAAATATCTCATAAATGGTGCAATTTAGGAATAAAGATGAAAAATTATTTTATCTGCAGAAAAGACTAGTGATTCTAGTAAGTACAAAATACGGACCTTTAGTTCAAGTGATGTTTGTTTTTCATGCCATTGAACCAATCTGTACAGTCGTATTGAGAAACCCACAAGAAATAGAATAAATCTATTAATGCTAAAATGTGCATGACTGATATCAAAAACCTTCTACCAGAGATCATTTTATTTGATATTGTCTTTTGAATATTACAGGTGAAAATGCAATTTTTTTATGAAATTTCAACACCCTATATCTTTTGAACGGAGCCAAATTTGGAAAAATGTTATAGAAAGAAAATGTTTTTTTTGACGTCAAGAATCCATGGTTAAAATTAACGCAGTAGTCAAAGACTCACCCTGTATATAGAGAAAACTTTTCACGAAGGTTTAAAAAAACATTGTACATACTGACATGAATTTCTCATAATTGACTTCAACAGATCTGCCTTGAAATCACGTAGATGGGGAAAATGAATAGATGGGATACTGCTTTATTGTATTCCTTTGTACCTTTTTTTTTATTGATTGTTCTGACCAAGTCATTATTAGAAAAATGTCATGTTTTCAAGTAGGTACCATCTTTTAACTTTTCTGCTCTTTGTGAACATACAAATATCGATTCTTCTTCTGTTTAAAAATTTTATTTCTTTCGTTTGATTGTAATCTTTGTTATAACAATTTAATTCTAACTATATAGAATTAACTCTTAGCATTAATTAACTCTATCTATTGGATCAATAATTTTATATGAAAAAAATTTAATTTAAAATGAAATATTGTTAATTGTTTTGTTTTTGGTAACGTATATTAATGCAAATTCAATTTCAGAGTGGTAACTTTGACGACTACTTGGATAAAATTGGTCACAAAATAATCTACAAGAGTTCAGATGGTTTTTCTGCTGTCACTTCTGTCTCGAATAAAAGTGATATTGTGGCTTCTTTTGACAGGAGAAGACCTGGTGATACATCTTATATTTATAGATGACTTTTAGCATTAAGTTTATTAAATAAGTTAATATATATTTTGGATAATTAATTCTGAATTGTTTCATTTAATTTATAATTTTCCTAGTCGACTTTGTTAGTACAGGGTTTTCCAATAAGGACTTGACAACTTTGAATTAAATTTATGAACTCACCCTTAGACCAATCATCGAACTGTCAACGTCAATTTATTCGGTAAACATTTTAATCATGGTGAAGTACACGAACAACTTCTGAAAGTTATAAAAATGTGCTACCGAAATTCGGAGTCGGTGATCGCAACTTTAATAGCCTTAACTCAACAATTTTCGGTCGTAATTCGCGCCCTAGTAGACAGGCAATTACAAGTTTGGTACAAAATTTGAGTCTTCCCAGTGAGACAAAGGACCGGTTGCAGTAACGAAAACATCGCTGACGTTCGGGCCTCCGTATCAGTCAATTCCACGGCGTTCTCAAGAATTGTCAGACCAGTCAAAAAATCATCTTCAGCGATAAAGCTCATTTTTGGCTCAATGGATTAATCAATAAGCAAAATATGCGTTATTGGGCAGGCAGCAATCCACACGTGATTCACTATGTAACGGATTTATTTAAGAAAAATCGATTCTGTGTAAAATACTGAAAGCCCGTTGACAAAAGGGTGACCAGCTAGCTCACAAGGGGTGTTCTTCACCTTGGAAATAAATTCAAATTTGCTCAAAATGTGAATGAAGGGCGGCAGTTAATTTAAATGCCTTATCACCTTATTAAAATAAAAATTACCAAAACAATGATGGGTCTTTTTATTAGAGTTTCTTTTACCTATTCGTGTAAACCAGGAGAAAATAAAGAGAAATATCAATTATCCCTATATTGCAAAACGTCAACAAGCAATTGTATTCACAAATTCTACCAAACAATGTTAACACTGCCAATACTTCCTATCCAATTTCTGTTCCCTAACTCCAAACTTAATCTCTACGCTTATAGTTCTACTATTGTTCTAATATTAAGGAGAATCTAGTATTTCTCTAGTATTATGGTAAACACAATATTTGTAAAAAAATCATTTCCTTGTAGATACATGTTATGATTGATTTTTCATGGAATTTTGAGGAAAGCAGTTGGTCAAAAACTACATTCAACTAATGCCAACGTTTCGTAGATATATTTCTACTTCTTCAGGGCTACAGAAGAGAAATTTTTTCACAGAGATCAAATATGATACAAGTACATCTGATATAAAAATTGATTCTAGCCAAGCTCTCAGATTACAAAATATATCCGAAAATGAAAAAATATTCTAATCAATTTCACGAATTGAAGTGAAAGTTTGCATCAACTGGAACAGAATTGAATAAAAACTCAAAAAAAAAATATCCGAAATGGTAAAAGCAAACAACTCATCAACAAAGGAAAATAATTCTACAATCCGACAAAGTTATGTGTGTCTAATTGATTTCAGAGCTCATAATACTATCCAAAAAAATTTAGAGGTCAGATTGCTTTGGCGCTCTTGTTGAGCTACTTGCGAGTAAATATTCAAACCATAACAAATCTATAAGTACTCTGATCAGGTGAACAATAGTCTTTTCCCGTACTATGGGACAATGTGATGCAAATAAGAAAGCCTAATGAATGAACAAACCTATATCTCAAATTAAAAATAACTACTCATAATTTTCCCCAAGTTTTGTTCGAAGCTATAATTCCCTTCATTTAAAAACTTACGTCAGTGCTTTTCTGAATTTTGACAACGTATATTATTTCAGCCATCGAGATTGAATTCTATCTCTATGATTTCCTGTTATGAAAAATTTTGATTAATATTACGCCAATTGACACTGATTAATGAGCCCGGCATTTGTCAATCGAATATCTATCTGTGATGGCCATCGTTCTAAGAAAATCATCGGGACTTATGTCATTTCTCTTTTCTCTTGAGTAGATGAAAAAAATGATCATATCTTTAGATGGAAAAGAGCTACGACAATGAAATTTGAGGATAAGTAAGATATCGATCACCTCAATTTATTCACGAATTTTTATTGAAATCCGAAAAATATCTTATGAGATAGTTAAAAAATTTTCTAGAGTGACGATTTCTGCAAAATTTTACGGGCCGTCTTGTTGCAGCCTTCCTCAACAATATTTCAAGTATCAACTTGATCGGATGGATATTCTAGTAGTTATTAAGAAAACAAAATTTCAGATGCTCATAAATACTGAACCATCTGACGGATTTGACCCAATAACGAACTTGACCAAGATATTTGAACAATTAACCTATTCTGAAAATATGAAAACTCTAGCTCATCTCTTTTGGATGCTAGACTCAACTTTCGCCACAGATTCTTCATTAGGGAGTCGAACCCAATCGATTGAGACCATTTTCGGCTCGATATTAAAAAATTACAGACATTTGGGCAAAATGATAGGCACTCTGTTCGGGTGAACAAGAGCGCCTAAAACGAGTTCAAATTTGATTTAATGTCAATGTAATGATTTTGGAAAAAAATATCTTTTGAGAACAGCTTGACTTTCTTTCAACTATTATTTATATTATTATTATTAATATACAGTGGACATCAAAATGATGAAACAAATTCCTTTCTTCAGAATAAAATATTTTGTAACAAAATCCGGAAACAGCTTAATTTTTGTTCCACTTTTACCAAATTCGTATACAATTTTTAACGATTTTTGTGGCCCTTCACCACGACAATGCGAGCTCTCAAACAACTGCATTTTTGAGCAATCAAAACATCGATTTGATGACTCATCGATCGTATAGTCCTGACTTGGCACCGAACGACATCCTTTTATTCCCATACGTAAAAATAAAATGAGAGGTCAATGTTTTTCGATTCCTGAAGCGTTCAGAATGCATGTTTTGGAGAAACATGGCAAAACTGCTTAGACAGTTGATTCAAACGCATGCCAAAGTATATAGATTTTAATGGGGAATATTTTGAAAAACAATAAAGCGATTTTCGATTATTGGTATTTGTTTTTGTTCTTTAATCCTGAAATATAAGAAGCAACCCTCGTATCTTTCTCAGAAGTGTGCAGAATTTTTCTTGAAAAAAATTCCTTCAATAATTAGTTCAAAAGAGGTTCTCAGTAAGTGCACTTTGTTTGGCTCGAATGAAACATGAACTAAACTGTAATAATCGACTTTTTTTCGATGACGAATTTCATCAGGTACCTCAATGATCCATGACAAAGTGCACATACTGAGAACCTTTTTGAACTAACTGATTTAAAAAACAAATTCTTAAAAATTTCTGTTATCCTGTAGAGAAGATTCAAAGACCTTGCCAAAAAAATTGACCTGTTTCAGGATTTTGCTGAAAAAAAATTTTTCATATAAAATTAACTTATTCCATAATTTTCTCGTGAACTGTGATAGCATTAAGATCAAGTCAAAATTTTCAATTCACCCTGTGAGTCACAGTCACGTGAGTCATCCATCCCACACAGAATCGAGATTTAAATTCCATACATGCATCTCTGTTGTTCCAATCACGCAAATAAAAAAAGTTTGATTATATTTTCCTTTCATGTATGAAAAACAACAATGTTCTCAGAATCTGAATGGAATTTCTGAATTCCGTTATTTATGGGATGTACTGCATAGGTTATAATTAAAAAGTCTTCCTACTGAAAAGAACGGCATCCCTTCTATAAATCTGTACTGACAAAGTCCTTAATCTTCTCGAATAAATCATGAGATTCGGCACAAGATTATAAATTTGCTGGTATAATTGATATTTATTTCGAATACAATCTTCTTTTTGCATTGCGAATTAAATGCACATTTCATGAATATTTGAGTCTGGGATCAAAAGGATGCATGTACTCGTACCTATTCAAGATTATGGTAGTGGTTTATACATTTCAGATTTTTCAGGGACTGGGCAGATTTATCAGTTAAATATTATGAGGGATATTAGAGACGAGAAACTTTGCAGAAGAAACTCGAAAAATCTGAGTATTTTTTCACATTGCAATAAATATAAGAATAACCTTTATTTCAAATAATCTACATAACATAAAAGAAATCTCTAGAACATAAAAGATATGAAGTAAATTGGGTTCACAATTTTCGGTCTAGATCATCTCAAGCAATCAATCATCAACAATGTAGGGCTCCTGTTTTTGGGTTGTAGCCAGGGTACGAGGGTTGCTTATTATATTTCGAGATTAGGCAACAAAAACAAATATTGATAATAGAAAATTGCTTTATTGCATTACAAAGTATTCCTCATTAAGATCTATACACTTTTTCATTCGTTTAAACCAATTGTCGAAGCACTTTTGTCACTCTGATTGAGGTATCTCCAAAACATGCATTCTGAATGTTGTATTCCTATAAAAAGCATTTCAAATATAAAATTTCTTCCTCCATTTTATCGGTTTGCTTTGTTCATTTCGATATTAACGATGTTGTAAGATCTTGTGCTTTACTGAATTGAACTTTAAAATAGAGTAGGAGAATTCTATAACCAAAGAAACAAGCAATTTCAACGTTTTTTCCAAATCTACTTACCTATTTTCCTTAAGCAAAGAACTCGCTCCAAGTATTTTTGGTGATGTATTATCGAACGTGATAATTGTAATAAATTAATTATTTTTAATGCTGAATCTATCAGTTATACCGCTATGAAATGAGCGTTTCCTTGTGAAAATAAAACACTAATTATTAATGGGAAAGTGAAAATCATTTCATTAAAAGTATTGGCCTTTGCTTGTACACATTTTGACCCCCTTTCTGGCGATTTGTGGATATTAAGCCAATAAAATTGTTTGTCTTTTAAAGTAAACCAACCAGACACTCAATTTTCGATCTCCTCGTAGAAATCAAAGTGCTGCTCAGTCAATGTGAGACCAATCGATGAAAACAAATGGTAGTCGGAAGGAACCAAGTCTGGTGAATACGGCGGGTGGGGTAGCAGCTCCCAGCCAAGTATTTTGATTGTATCTTGAACCGGTTTTGCTTCGTGTGCAGGTGCATTTTCATCATGCAAAATCACCAGACATTGTTTGTTGTGCAACATTTGCTTTCAATTCAAAGTGTCATCCCCATCCAATATCGTTTGCAATTGGGCGTCTTCAAACATTTCTGATGGTCTTCCACGTTTCTGATATCTTACATCGAAATCATTATTTTTGAACTGTTGAAACCATCTTTTACATGTTGCTTCTGATGAGCATGATCACCATATGCCTCGACAAGAATTCGATGCAACTCTGCAGCGCTTTTCTTCAAATGAAAACAAAAAACTAATGCTTCCGCAAATTATCACTTTCTGGTACGAAATTCGACATTTTTAACACAATGAGAAAAGTATGATGTTTTTTGTTCGATGACTTGATGTAAACTAAATTTGTTTCACAGATGTCATAGCAAACAAAAACAAATGTTCCCTATCGAGACATTTGTATCTTGACGCTCACTTCATACCGGCATACCTAGTATAAGAGAAAAAGTAGAAATTTTATATTTGGAAACAAGAGAAAAAGCTTGACAACCAAATCTATTTCATTTCAGTACATTACTTCCCGATGGACTGTTGAGTACTTGCTTCAAATTTAATCAGAAGCCTTCAGGTAAAAATTTTCATAAAATATTTTCAATTGACAAAGAAATGAAATGAACCCTACCTTTTGATCTCCAGTTTTCAAGGTTGTCCCTACTTTTGAATTATGTTCATATTCATCTTCAATATATTATTGTTGTATTTTGTGATTTTTATTTCATTTCTGTTTCAAAATTGTGTAAGTGAATTCATTGATCTCATAATCAAAGATGTCTCTGTTTTTGCCATAACCTCTCAATGTTGATAATAAGATTTAAGAATTCCTAGGTACAACTTTGACATTAGATGAAATTGTTACATTTTTATTTGTGGTTGGAAGACTTTTTGTGCGTTTTTTGGTTTATGAAATCAGTAGAACATTGTGCTTTCGATTTGCCCAAATGTCTGTAAATTTTAAATATCGAGCCCATAAATGATTTCACTTTATTGGGTTCGACTTCTTGATGAAGAATCCTTCATTTAATTTGAGTTTGTCCGGTTGGCCGTATACCCTCTATCATCGGATGGAGAGCTAGAATTTTCAAATTTCCAAAACTGGTTAATTGTCCAAATATCTGGGTGAAGTTAATTATTGAACCAAACTGGTTCAAATAGTTCAGCAGTTATGAGCTTTCTGAAGACATAGTTTGGTTAGTTTAATACAAGCTATTCGTTCGTTGGTTTGTTTATATTGTCTATCTCTGTTGTTTTTATATGGCACTACTCCTCGGGGAACAGATTTTAGACTAAATGCGCAAAATATCCTGACCTCATGTCAGTGATCTCCTACATTTTTCTTAAAAAGAATTCAAGTATGTCGCTCTCGTCAGTGCCTATCAAAATTTTTCATAGAAAATTTCAGATCTTCATCTGACGTCATGTCATTCTTCCAACAAAACTGAGAATTTCTCTGTCAATGTCAATAATCAGCGGTCAAAGACTGCTCTTTCTTTGTGACTAATTAAGATTTCTTAACGTCAACAGCTTTGAGGCCCCATGAAGTGTTAAAATACACAATCGAGGTGGTAACAAACTTTAAGTTGAACGTATGATGATGAAGCTATAAAAACTGAAACAATATTCTTGAATAAACTACCATTAAATTAGCATCTGCGTGATTCATAACATTGTTAAAAATACTTCCAGAAAGAAGGCAACACCATTACCCTTCAGGTAAATTTCAGTGGCGTACTTACTTTCGTATGACTAGAAAAGTTACAAAACACAAATTTTCCTTTTTTCATGCTAAGTCTCATGTAAAAATATTCATTAGGTTATTTCCACCATCCATTATCGGGGTTGTCAACCTTAAAGAAACCCTTTGCCTTTCCGAAAAGTATCCGTTTTCATTATATCAAGAAATTGAATCCTAATTCAATAAAAAAAAATCATTAGAATTGTTATCCACCAATTTATACATTCTTTTCCGCTTGAAGCATCCAACTACAAGGTGTCCAGAAAGAGTATCGGGTATTTGTAAGTTCAATAAAACAAAAAGTATTTGTGAGCAATAAACAAGTTTATTGTTTACTATTAACAAATACCCGATACCATTTCTGGACACCTTGTATAAGGAGGTTTGTCTGTCCGAGGAATTTGATCCACACGTGGAGGTGACCATTCTAAAATGAAAGACTGGTCTCAATTCATTGAAAACGTTAGAATAAGTTTTTGTTTATAAATTTACTTTTTGAAGCATAATCATTAACAAAATAGCCCCTAAATAACTTCTTCCCTCAAATTTTTAATGAGGAAGATAGGTAATGGGATTTTCGGAAATTGTAATTATGTTTTGCATTTCAAAACTGAGTTCTAAGATATAATCTGTCAAAATAAAAAGCCACCTCTCTAGAGAGATAAGTTTTTTAATTTTGATTAGGAACTCTTGTAACTTAAAAGATATTTGTATTAGATAGAAACAAATAGGATAACAAAATTTCGTACAAATTGACATGCTAGTAAATTTTGAAAATAATCTCAAAAAAAACTGTTTCCACAAACTTTATAAAAAAAATAATCACAATGCAATTTCTCCGCAATCCTCAATCTGATTTACTAATTAGTCCGGTCAAGTTAGACCAAATAACAGAGGTGAGGTTACCAAAATTCGCATAGAGCTGAAAATTGGTAGAGATGGTCAGGATACCATTAGAAAGAAAGGGTGAAAAGTCCCCAAAAATCCCATTGTTGAGTTATTCAAGGTCAAAGGTCTCGAAAATAGTTTTTTCGCTTTTTTTAGCCAAACGGTGAGTTTTATCATAAAAATAGCTCAGACATAAATTGTAGATCGTGCCATTATCTACAAAAATTGTCTCAATACTTTTTTTCGTGAGAGTCGCCGTTTCGAGATATGAGCGAAGAAAGTTGTATGCTCCATGAAATGCACACGTTTCCACGTCACCTGTGAGGTAGTGTACTGACGCGTTTTTTAAACGTGGTTTCCCGGTAGGCCTATTCCACGAACCGATCTGTACTAATAAATAATAAAAAATTGTCGTTAATTGTAAAGAATGTGATAAAATTATTGGTCCGAATTATAATCATTTATTACATCTGTTTCTTCTTGTTCTTCGTCTTCTTCTTCGAGCTGAGTGAAAATAAACTCGTCCAAAAGCGATGGATCGGATGTCTCGTCGTTTTATGAAATGAAATCAGAGAACACAGCTGACAACTTCAGGCTAAGGAACAAAACAACCCAACTTTTTTGCAGCCACATTTGGCATTACATCCTTTTTTACAATTGCAAAAAATGGTGTTGAGAAGTTTTTCCGGTGCAGGTGGAAGTAAAGTTTGGACAGGTTCTAATGCATTATCAATCAACATCCAACCCCAGTCTTTTGGGTCTAATTGATTACCAAGCCACACTTGAACTTGATAATATACCCGAAGAAGATGTTGTGCCGAAGCCGAGGTTGGAGGAAGATAAGCCAATTGCACTTGCTTTTTATTACGAGTATTTTTGACAAAAGACACGTAACGGAACTTATCTATGCAGGTAATTTTTTTTTGAGCTCCGTACATGGCAAGAAGAAAGCGAATTCCATGAATAATTATGTCTTTTGAAGTAGACTTATTATTTTTAAAAACTTCGGCACAATCAAGTAAATCTTGTTTCTCAAACATTTTGAAAACAAACGTCAAGGTTGCACTGGCGTAGTATTGATTTTTTTCAAGTTAATATAACGAATGAAAAAGAATTCAACTCGCATTACGTCGCCAATGACGAATGAACGTGACGTACTTAAGCATTTTATGGAGCATACAACTTTCTTCGCTCATATCTCAGAAACGGTGACTCTCACGAAAAAAAGTATTGAGACAATTTTTGTAGATAATTGCACGATCTACAATTTATGTCTGAGCTATTTTCATGATAAAACTCACCATTTGGCTGAAAAAAGCGAAAAACCCATTTTCGCGACCTTTGACCTTGAATAACTCTTTTAGCAACAATGGGATTTTTGGGGACTTTTCACCCTTTCTTTCTAATGGTATCCTGACCATCTCTACCAATTTTAAGCTCTATGTGAATTTTGGTAACCTGGTATGTATACTTTGACCGGACTAAATGGTAAGTAAAGATTCAATAGAAAGAAGACATCTAAAGTTATAGGTTAAATTCACTCTTAAGTTTGTTTTTCTTTTTTTTGCATATTTCTTCTCCAGAACCATTATATGAAGATATTAATAATATACCCTTGATTTTACTCATTGAAATACGAATTCTTAGGTATTTCCTCATGAAAATATTCTCTGCTTCGATAATTATCGAATGAAGTAGTAAATCAATGTGTTTAACGAATATCCCATTATTTATGTTAATTCAACACGCAAGATTTGTTCTAGCAAAAACAATCTGAAGATTGATACAAGGTTTTTTCCTAGACGTTGAGATCAAGGTGATGGTAGCAAAATTAATTTTGGTACTTGATATTATACATGACATCATCCAAACTCAAATATTTACTTGAAAAGAATTCCTGATAATCCTATTTGGAATCAATTCCCAAAACAACACAAAAACTAACATCTCAATACAAAAGTACTTTATTAGACAATAACATTAAAATCACCTCACATTCTCACAATAATTTATCTAACTAAAACTACTTCAATAACATGAATTGCATAATATTAAATAAATAACAATAAATATATCTCCTAAAATTCCTACTTATAAGGCTTATTAATGATTCCATTCAATTTTAGTCTGAGACCTTCAAGTCCATCAAAAAATCAATTAACAGGAACCTCCAGAATTAAGGAGATTCAAATAACAATGACTTGACTTCAATAAATAAAAAAATCAGTCGTTTTTAAGACATCAACCTTGGTTTTTAATTTTCTCGACATCTAATCGAAATTAATTGAATTGGAATTTAAGGATAGAAGTTTTGGAGCGCGTCACTATACAGAGCGTTGTACGAATCCCTGAGTATACTGATGGTGTCGGATGGTTTTCCGTTAAAAACAAATTTGTGGTCCAAATTGATGATAGGAGAATCTGTTGGTTTTGGTTTTTCGACTGGCCTTTTGGTCGTTGTGGGTTTTTGTATCGGGTAGTTGCTAGCAGACCATTGGTAAATATTGCTGGGTTTTCCATTGGCCAGGAAGTTAATGGGTAGATTCAGAAAGTTGCTGTTGGGGTTGTTTGGTTGAGACATGTACCCCATTCCAGGAACAAATATGTAGGGTTGTGGAGGTAGAGCTATGTAATAAATGGGGGAGTTGAATGAATTTCCTGGAATCACTTTTTGAACTTTTCTTCCGGATGTTGAGATAGCACGAGATATTTCGTCTTCGTTCACATAATTGCCGCCATCTTCCAAGTCTAAATTGTCGAATCCATAACCGTCGTTTGGTAGGTAGTTGAAATAGAGTGCTTTCGCTTTTCTCTGGTCTATTGGAGAGGATATTATAGCGTTTACCAGGAAGAACATGCAGACCAGGCTCAGGACGTAAATCTGAAAAGAATGATTTAAAATTTACAAATGAAGATGAATAAGAGTTCATAAAAATATTGTATAAACAAATTAGTACAAAAATTGACTTTATCAATTTAAATAATTTCTATTAGTTCGTGAAAATCAATTCATTAAAAGAATTTCAAGAATATACTAAAATACAGAGGGTCACGTGTAAGGAGAGGATACCGAGTATGGCAGTTTTTTAAATATCGTACACCTACAAAAGTTGGCTTTTCCCAGTTTTTTTATAATTTTCAAAAATAATAGTATTCCATGAGTGGTTTCCACACTGCATAAATTAATATGCTTTGATTGAAATAGCTATTTTAATAATATAATTGTTTAAATAATACGAATAGTATTTATAAACTATAAGCTGCTATCAGATTTACATTAAATCTGGAAAAAATGTCGTACTTTGCATTTTTTTTATTTGTTTGTATTATATATAGCTCATTTAGCACACCTGAATATCAAAGCCATATCTTATAGCGTTTCCCCACCCCAAAAATTCGGAATGTATGGGGTGTGAATCCCTGCATGATTTTTTTAAATTCGTTGGAGTAATATAACCTTTCGTTCTAAACCAGAAAAAATGCTTTAGAATGAAAAGTTTTATCGGCTCTTTACCCATAACTTTTCAGCAAATAATTATTTTTCTAACTGCATTTTTTTTATTATAATTACTTTTGGATCTTCCCTCGTATTTAATCTATTTGAGGTTGATAAATTGAATCTTGGTATAAGAACATCAGAATTTAAGTTAATCACTACCTAAAATAAACACAAGTAATTGCAGTTTTTATATTGACATAGATGAAATCTTGTGGGTGACTGAGATTAAATACCTACCAACTTACCAAATTAATGCTGATGGAGAAATGAATTTTTACTAGGGTTACATGGTCCTGCTAATTTTATTGCTTGGACTTTGTAATGAAACACTCAAGTAATGTCAGGAAAGCGTTTTTGCATGAAAATTTTCACAACAGTAAGCAAATATCTATATGGTCCTTAAAATGCATTTTTTTAATTTTCAATGATGTAATATTATTTCATGGACAGGATGGTTTTAAAACAACTGCATCGATTTCCACTCTCGAAAGGAAAAAATGTGTCGAAAAGTTCTATTTTTACTCTCTAATCATAAATAAAAACTAATTTGAATCTTAAATTTGAATAATTTCTATCTGAACAAATATTTCATTCGCATGAAAGTTGATCTCTAAAGTATTCATGATTTCAAACGAATGAGAGTGATATCAATGTTGAAATTAATCTTCGTCAATGGAACTGAGAAATAACGTGAAATGTTTCATTAATATTCTGCTTATATCTGAAATTTTACGGCTTGCGACTCATCTTCCATAATTATTAGAATGGGTTACATAAGGTAGCACTACAAGTCATTCAGTCAACTTATGGTATTTATTGGATGGGAATAAAGAGAATACGTGCAGATGGAGTGGGCGAATTCTTGAATGAATTTGAGTCTTGAGAAGAGATTATTTTCTTGGGTTTTTACCTTGAAGATTAAGAATCAAAATAAAATAAAAAAATTCCTCTATTTGTATTCAAGATGAAACCTACCGAAAGTTGCAGAAATCTTTTAATTGAAGAAAGAATTTTAACTTATATTATACAGCCAATATATATATGAATGCATTACCTAAATAAGAGATAATTATACTGAGTTTAAACATTATGAACTTGAACATAAAATTGACACAAGAAATAAAAACAACTTAATTCAGGATATAACAAGCTTAACATTCATACAAAAAAATGTGACCTGTAGTATGTTTGCAATATGGATAAATTACCTAATAGTATCAAGTTTAAAATTAATTGTAAAGGTTACAATAAGTATAAAATGGTTTTGAAGAATTTTTTTTATAAAAAATGTTATTATTCTCTAGAAGAATATTTCCTCGAAGAGGATTTTGGAGGGTTATAGGGTAAAATTTTAATTTGATGTAGTTTTTGTTTATCACTATTTTTGGTATTATTGGGGGGTTATTGGGTAAAATTGTAATTTGATTCAGTTTAATTGTTTATTACAAGTTCTAGTATTATTTTTGACACGATCTACACCTTTTGTACTGGTATTTGTAGAAAATGGATCAAATGAAGTGTATCTATCTATCTATCAACTTGTGACAAAAAATGATATTCCACATTGATGACAACAAATTCAATTTATTTAACGATTTTAATACCAGAAAGGGCATAAATTAATTAATTATTATAAATATTTTTAACACAATTATTCAAATTAATTCCAGAAGACATAATTGATTTATTGCCTTACTTGCTGTAATTTGGAAGGCACATTGTACAAGGTGCCCTGATTTTTAAATTCATAGTACTTTCTGTACCAGCCATCCGCTTGCCTTTTTGGCGCTCTTGTTCACCCGAACAGAGTGCCTATCATTTTGCCCGAATGTCTATAATTTTGGAATATCGAGCCGAAAATGGTCTCAATCGATTGGGTTCGACTCCCTGATGAAGAATTCGTGGTGAAAGTTGAGTCTGTCCGGCCGGCCGTATCCTCTCTAGCATCCAAAAGAAATAAGCTGGAATTTTCATATTTTCAGAATAGGTTAATTGTTCAAATATCTCGGACAAGTTCGTTATTGGGCCAAATCCGTCGGATTGTTCAGTAGTTATGAGCATCTGAAATTTTGTTTCCTCAATAACTACTAGAATATCCATCCGATCAAATTGATACTTGAAATATTGTTGAGGGCGGCTGCAACAAAACGACTCGCAAAATTTCGCGGAAATCGTCACGCTAGAAAATGTTTAAAAAATTCCCAAAAAAAATTTTTTTGATTCTCACTATCTCATAAGATATTTTTCGGATTTCAATAAAAATTCGTGAATATATTGAGGTGTTTGATATCTTACTTATCCTCAAATTTCATTGTCGTAGCTCTTTTCCATCTAAATATATCATCATTTTTTTAATTTACTCAAGAGAAAAGAGAAATGACATTCGTCCCGATGATTTTCTTTGAACGATGGCCATCACAGATCGATATTCGATTGACAAATGCCGGGCTCATTAATCAGTGTCAGTTGGCGTAATATAAATGAAAATTTTTCATAACGGGAAATCATAGAGATAGAATTCAATCTCGGTGGCTGAAATAATATACGTTGTCAAAATTCAGAAAAGCACTGACATAAGTTTTTAGGAAAAGGGAATTATAGCATCGAACACAACTTGGGGAAATTATGAGTAGTTATTTTTAATTTGAGATATAGGTTTATTCATTCATTAGGCGTTCATATTTGCATCACATTGTCCGATAGTACGGGAAAAGACTATTGTTCACGTGATCAGAGTGCTTATAGATTTGTTATGGTTTGAATATTTACTCGCAAGTAGCTCAACAAGAGCGCCAAAGCAATCTGACCTCGCGTCAGTGCTTTCTAAATTTTTATATATGCTATTAAATTTGATTATTATTTGTTCCATATCAATATTCCATTTTGTGCGCTAGAACAGCTTGGCTATGGGTTATCTCAAATGTCTGTAATCTTCGAATAGAATTGAATCGATTGGGATCGACTATATGCAAGCATAACTTTCCCATTGATGTTATATTACCTGGCAGCTTTCCAGAACTTGAAGCCCTCATCTTGTGAAAGTGGAACTATAGCCCTTTTGTTCAGACTTATTTACATAATGTTAAAATAACGACTGACTTGAAACATAGATTACCGTAATCTATGATATTGAAGTAGGCGCGATGAGATTTATTTTTATCAATTACATTTAATTTCTTCATCATCACTTTCAAAACCAGTCTTTGCAAAACTTTTTTTGCAATTTTATCTGATTTTATGTATTATTGTGAGAGTTATCTAAACAAAATGACATCAATAGCTGTTATCAAATAAATGACTGACATGATTAATGTCATTTAGGATCAGTAAACAATCAAATAACCTACTCTCCCAAATTGAGTGAGTACATCCGACCTTATTGAAGATGAAAATACTGAACACAGTCGGTGGGATATTTTTTGGAAAGTGAAAAAATGCATTATCAGAGCCAGAAGCGAATAGCATTCATAAAAATCTTTCGCCTAAGAGAAATATTTTAAGGTAATGAATACCTACTTGAATTTTTCATTTCGAACTAAGCATTCTTCACACCTAATTGCACAATAAGTACCAAAAAAGTAAAAGGTTAAGATGCTTTCTCTTAATAAATAATTCTCCATAAATATCCCTAATTTGATTATAATAACAATGGTGGAAAAACGTAATAGAAAATTGTATGCCACACTGTGTGGACTATTCAGATCAATTAGAAAATTTCGTGTGAGATAATGTTGTTTTGATTTTGATAATGAAGAAAGCATCTCTCACGAATTTTGGTTTGAGCATGCGATAAGATATGTAATTACTGAGGAGCTCTAAGCCAGCGAGAAATATTAGTGGCTTCAATAATTACATCTTCAGTTAATTCATTTACAACTTAATAAGGGGCTAAATGTGATAAAGCAAATTTAATCATAAGAGCCAAGTGAAAAAAAAACATTGACAGGAATTTTTCTCTAATGATGAGTAATATTTTTCGAAATTATATATCAGCAACTATAATCTACTTACGACAAAATTGTAGTGTATATCTATTTCAGAGTTCAAGATGAGAATAGGGAAAAATTTTATGACTTCCAAATCGTCTTGGAAACTCATCATTTTCTTAATTGAAATAGGCCACTTAGGGCTTAGATCATCATTCGTCGACTACTATAATGATCCATTATAATAATAATGTTTGTTCGTTAGTGCAGATTGTAAGATAGTAAAAAACATTAGCGAAATATATAAATAGATTACCCCTACGGACTTGTTTTAGCCTTATGAATAATCAATGGGAGAAATTGATAGATATTTCTGGATTTTCTCAAAATGTTATCTGTTATACATATTCTTTAATTTTTTCAACTTCTTTTCACCTTTTATTTTGTGGAGGTCAACATAAAATCTTAGGACATAATTTCTGTTATTCTCGTGAGTTTTATTGAAAAATATCTTCATATAAAATATTCTGTTTCACTGGTGCAACCAGAAGGGGAAGCTTTGGGACTATATCACTCAAAACTTAATCATACAGTGTGAATCGCTCAAGTCTGCCAAACTCGATTTTTTTTTAGTCACCATATATATTTGAATATTTTGAAATCCCCTTAATGAACTGATTTCAACAATGTCTTTCTTATCACAGGGTGACATTTTGGATAAATTAATCTGGCAATATTGTTATTTTTTGAATCACCTAAAATTTAGGGAAATATCAAAAATCGAAACTAATTTTTTAAATTAAATAAAACTGTCCATGAATTTTATCAAGAATGCCAAAAGCTACCTAAAACGACAATTAGTTAAAAACATCTGTAAATAATATAGGGGTTGTTTATATCTTCTATTCTTTCAGTTGTTGATGTCTTCACATTGTTCACTGAAAAAGTCAAATTTCTTTGAAAACTTAACCTTGAAGTAGTTATAATAAAATATACACAATCACCGAAGTAAGATTAAAATATAAGCTGTAATCAGATATACATATTTATATCTGGAAAAAATGTCGAACTTTGCATTATTTTTTTTTATTTATTTATATTATAAACTGCTCATTTAGCTTACGCGAATAGCAAAGCCATATCTCTCGTTCCTTCACCCCAAAAATACGGAATGTATGGGGTGTGAATCCCGGCATGATCACAATTTTTTTAAATGAATTGAGTATGCTCTCGAAATAGAAGATAAATAAGAGAATTCTGAGAGAAATAGAGAGCTTGCATAATGAATCGATTGAAGTTCTCGAAGCATCAATATACGTATAAATCATTAGTTTCAGAGGTGAGCACGCTGAAGCACAGGTACGCTCGCTGAAGGTCCGCGGTTCGAAACACGGGCGGAACAAATTTTTAACTCCGACTTTTAATGTGTGGCATCCAATAGTCTTCGTGAGCGCAACTACATTCCAATGAGTTTAAAACTCAACGCTGCAAATTTTGAAAAAGATTAAGTGAACTTGGATGAATATTTGACCTTTAATTTCAAGTGATAGAATTAGAGAAAGGGGTAACTGAATATACTCAAATTAAAGATACATTTTTCACTTATTCAGAAAAACAAACAATGACAGTGTTCAGAAACACGTTAAAAGAGAATCTTCTGTTTGAATGCTCCATTATTCTCAAGAAAATCAATTTTGTTATGATATCCGTCAGTATTTTTATAACTGGAGGATGTGTCTAAGACTTTAATTTTCTTCTCGGTTACATCGATAAAATCTGTTTATGTCCAATTAACTCCTTGTACATCCGCCACTTACAATAGCTCATTTCGTCTTAATGATGATGAATTTACAAATTTACTGATATGATGATTTATTCACATGAAAAAGAAATTCATCCGTCATTTTGAGAATTCTTGAAAGCTAATAGGTGTTGAAAATTTAAAGATTTTGTTTTTTGCATTTTTCGTGTGAACAACTTTCATGTAGATGTTCATGGTAAAATTACTATTTGTAGAAAACTTCATAACATTGTTTCTTTGTTGCAGCGTATATACTAACAAGTACTTTCACCAAAATTCATAAAACCAGTTTAATATTTATGATTATTTTAATGGAACAATTCATAACGTTGAGAATTTGTAATTATGTCAACTCAAAATAATGAATTGTTTTTCTACGTATTCAAAGAAAATATGTTTTCATGTTAGTCGGTCATATGTTAATGAAATTTTTTATATTCTCATTCAACACTTTTTCAGCAAAATGTTATGAATTCTTCAGAAATCTTTGATGGACATGTTGAAAATAGGTGGAATTCAGGATATTCCAATACCGCCGTATTAAAATTCACTGCTTTTTTCTGAAAGCTATAGTTTGTACAGGAACAGGGCCATCATTTTGCCCACACATCTATAATTGTCGAGTATCGAGCCAAAAATGATCTTGGCCTATTGTATACGACTTCGTGATGAAGAATCCGTGGTCAAATGTAAGTTTATTCGGCCAGCTGTATACTCTTTATGTAGAAGGAGATAAAATCTCAAATATACTTATTTACGTAACTCTCGCATTTGATCTAGTTTTTTTTAATAATTCATTATTGATTAACCGCTAAAGAAAGATATAGGGAAGTGAAGGTAAATTGATTTAATTTCTTATGGAGTGTTTTAAAAAATTTAAATACCGGATGTCCTATCCAAAACAACAAAACTGTTACCAAATTTGAATACATCTGACAACGCTTGAAATCTGAAAGAAAGTCTAAATGTACCTCACGTAACCTTAAGTTGATCTACAAAATTTTAAATTTCGTGCAGGAGTAATTTCCATAAAAATTCAATTAGCCCCTCCCTTGGGACACCTGATAGAAAATGAAATTAAAAAAGATGGGATCTTTGAAAAAACTCCAGCTAAGTTCACGGAGCAGTAAATATTCTGAGATGATTCGATGAATATCCATTGAGTATCGGATTTAATTAAATGTGGAAAACTGAAATTTTGAACATATAATTGATGTATCAAATAGTCAAGTTATTCCTTCTGAATATTTCGCTAAGGGCATGGATATTCCACTTTTATAAAGCAATTCCTAGGAAATCATAGTTTCAAGATGAAAAACCATAACTTCAGGATAATTTGCTTATATTAAGACTAATCAAAAAATGTTTTCATATACACAACATTTTATGAACATCCATTACCGATCTTCCCTATTCAAAATTTTAGGGTAGGCGCCGCCCCTTGCAGAGAGTGGTTAAATCGAGAATCAATTAAGTTATGTATCATAAAGTGTTCCCCTAGAAACATAAATTGACCCCTCTATGCGTTTTCAACACTTGTGGCCAAATTCGTCCAGAATAACAATAACTTTTATCGATACAATTATCAAAATGCAGTGCTTACAATTCTGCAAACCATTCTTGAAATGATCTTCTAATATAAAGTTCAATGGCAACTAAAGAATCTACCAATTGAGACAAATGGGAGAATACCAGCTTCTTGTAGTGTTTGAAATTTTTTATGTATTTGATATCATTTGGTAATTTGTTTAAAATTACAATTGATAAGTAATATGAACCTTTCTCATGAGTTTGAGTCTATGTTTAGGAACAGAATAGTTGAAATTTCGTGTTTGAGTTGAGTGTAAGTTGGTAAACAACACTGTTTAGTTTTCACTGAAATATACCTATTGCCAGCTCTGAAATGAATACAGAAACTTTTCAGACCACCATGGTATTTCTAAAACTACGCAGATTTCCGAATTGAATCATCCTAAAATACCCAGTATACAACGTGCGAAGTAACTGTGAATTTTTTTACAGCATCTTTCGATCAATAATACACCCAATTGAATGTTGTGAGAAAGTTTTAAAACAATATTTCCCGAAATTGCTTCTCCTAACAGTAAATTACCTAAGCTACCCATTGATATCCAATCGGCAGTTTGATGGGTTTAATATTGCATATTGGATTAATCGGCTGGTACGGTATCATCATAACACCGCAAACTTTTTTTTAATGATTCAATTCAATCACGTATAGCAACAATTTTATCCCAGATCGAGATGTATCTCTTGGCATAGTTTCTGCAGAATGAGGTTTTTTTTTATGGTGAGATAGATCATCTAATCTGCGTATACGAGATTCTATGTCATTTTATTCGATGAGTGAGGGTCAGAGATCACGTAAACTCGCCAAATTAAGGAGGTGTTTTTAAGTTCACGTTTTCTCAATGTGTGAACTCGATGAAGACCTCATCTGTACCTAATAATTAGGTGTATGTTGAGTTTATTCACAATTCCACACTGGAAATATGTACAAGTCCGACTTTTGAATGAGGATGAAGTGAACAAATAGGTTTATTTTCGATGTCGATAGAAAGGCACGGCGTTTCGCGTTCTGTACTCTATGGATTCGCACATTTGATAATTTTCTCTATTTCAGTGTCGTAATGAGAACTAAAAACAGTACTGTAATGAACTCATTACAGCATTGTTTTTAGTTATATTTTTCGTTTTGTGGTTGACAACACTGACATCCTATCCTTTCGAATGTCAACAATAGTCTACTGCATGTCAATTGTCAATAATGAACCATGTAGAGATTTGACCGCACTATTCAAATTCTATAATGTGTCAATATTCGTATCAGTCACACCAACTGCGAAAATAAAATACAAAAGGCACTAGGAGGTATAATATAAACTTTTCATTGAATTTCAATAAATTTCTCTCAATTCTTGACTGAAATAGAGAAAATATCGTCTAATACTCGTTGCAGAAGGCAATTCCAACACTTATGTGTTGGCGAATTTCGCATTCGTGTTGGAATAGGTGCCCATTCTGCAACTTGTTTTAGAATATACTAAGTATTATGGACTAAGTTTCCAACTCAAATTGAAATTATACAGGAAAATGTATTAAATATATCAAAAACAGGAACAACTTTCGGAGATTTTCTTTTATTAATATAGCTTAAGTAAGAAGTTTTTCACTAGATATTTACTGTTTCGTTTATGTTTGGAATTCTACTTTATTATGGATCCTCAAACCAAAAGGGTAAAGAAGTATATTGAGGACATTATCATCCAATACTTTCTGATACTTACTGATTCTAAATAAATAATAAATATCGCTAAAATATATCAATACGAAGATCCTACGTGTTGCGTACCACAGTTAGTTTACTGGGGTTGTTCTTGGTGAACCAATCTTCGATTGATTCAGTTGAGATGTATATCTTAGAGGTTCAAAGATATACGTCGATACCAAAACGGTGTATCGAAATTTCACTTGATACTGCTGGGTTAGTTCAAAGTAAAATAGTATATTATATACCGTGGGACTGAAGTAGTTCAGTCGCAAGGTATATACGATACTTTTCGTAGTTCCGGTATGATTTTATTAATTATTTCAATAATTTCAATCAGTTTTTTCTCTCTTCAACTCATTTAATAAACTGTCTTTAAAATAAGTTACCATAGTAACATTGCGTTGTGACAATTATAATTTAGAAACATTGTCATTACTAGTGTCATTGTAAAGAAACATTGTTATTGATAATTATTGGTATCATGAGTGAAGAAGGTGTATCTGATATTGATAAAAGAGCAGCCGAAGTGTGAAGAATTGTTACCACCGAAATCTAGAAATTACGAGCAGCAGTACGATGCTTTTAAAAAGTGCTGCCGCTTAAAAAATGTGGGACAACCTACTGAAACCCGCTGTTAGTCTACTTCAATGATAAATCAAAAGCGGTTTGTTCTGTTCAATGTTATTAACATCAACAAAGAATGGATAAATACTTAAGGTAAATTTGGAAATTTGTTTATATTCAGAAATTTTAAGAAATCAATTGCACTTATTTTGGGTGTTGCGGGAGATTGTCGTGGAAAAGAGTTGGTTGATTTAGAAATCGACGATGTAAGAAATTTGGGCGATTCCTTCCTAATTGCGATTAGAAACACCAAAAATAAAATTGACCGAATTTTGTGATCGAAAACAGTAGTAGGAAGAAACATGTTTGTACTACATAGGAAAAAACGTGTTTGGTTTTCCACGGCAAATAGCAGCTTTTTGAATTTAGAAAATGCGACGTCTTATACGGGACATTGTTTTAGACGCACATCTGCGTCTTTGTTAGCTGATTCGGGAGCAACAATAGACGTGCTGAAGAGACATAGAGGATGGAAACCCTCCAACGTGGCCGAGGGATATATTGAATCGTCTATTAAAAATAAACAAAAAATTTCAGATAAAATATTTGGTCAAGTCGCCGATTCGTCCACTATAGTTATGCCACAGTCCTCATTCTCGCTTCCTGTTTCCGCAGGATCTTCGAAACAAACACCAGTTCAATATGATATAATAAGGACCTATCTGTTACTCGTCAGTTACCTGCTGCATTAACCCAGGAAAGACTGGTCAATATGACGAACTGTCACAATATTAATTTGAATATTAACGTTAATTACCATTCTAATTAATTGTATTTTTCAATAAAATATCCCTTAAATTCGTTTGTTTGTGATTTAATCGTTCCGGGAGTTTCGTCAATATTTAATCCCGGAGGGATTAAATGTGACACTTTAGTACCTGTCACAAGGGAGTGAAGTTGTCACTTTAGGCCCGGAAGTACGAAAACACTATTTAACAACAGCAGTAAAGTGATTTTATTGTTTTGTCAGTCTATAACTGAGCTTGATATTTACACTACGGAGTTTTGCCTGATTCTCTATCTAAAATACATCTGTTTTTAGTTTTTATAGTCTCATCCTTCTGGTGCAAAAATAGGGTACAAAAATTCGAGAACATTCTAATGGAATTCCAAGAGCCTTCTTGGAAGATCGCATTCTCAAGTATATAATGGGACCACATTTTCCCCGTTCAAAGTGTTACATTCCTTAAAATAAAATAGTTAAAAAAGGTTCCTTCAATGTATTTGTTAACCCTGAAATTGAGCCTTATGCCTTAAATGACCTTAGCGAACACTACGTACCAAAAATGTTACAAATGTCTCGAAAAATTTCGAAGGATATTATTTATATTCAAAGTAACTGACAAAAATAAACAATATTATGTAGAAATTACATCTCATTTCATGAAAGTAGGTGGAATTAACTTTCTGCAATTATTATAAGCATAGATTAGCATAAAAGAGGCATGAAGACCAGTAAATGTTACCGCTTTACCTGAAATATGCTAAAAATTATCATTTAATTGCTTGAACAACACGTTATAAATATAAAGCTGGACCAGAAAAAATTCGGACCGGTTGACGTGATTAAAATCGGTATTAACACTGTTTCGTTTGTATACTCGTTCTAGAGTGTTCACCATTTCGTTATAAAATTTAAATATTTAGCCGAAATAGACTCAAAAGTAACATATACCTAGTGATGAAAATACACATAAAAAACAATAAGAATCTTTTGTGCTCAGAGCGCAGCGAAGCGAATAGTGGAGTGTTTCTTCATGAAAATCGGTCATAAAGGTTCTAGATTTCTTGAAAATCAAAAGACCGTCAACTTAGCTTGGTACGCGACCATTTGTTCAAAAGAATATTTCGATAAATTGACAGGAACCAACCGGAATTAACGAATCATTTTGCCTAATGACTATACCAGCTCTCGCACATCTCGTCAAAGAAACGAATTGATTAGTCGTCCACTATACAGTCCCGATTTGGCACCAAATAATTTTTTTTTGTTTCCAAAAATCAAAGATAATCTGCGCGGTCACAGATTTCGACCCACCAAAAAGCAGTTGGGACTGCAAGAAGTCATGTTTTAGATCTCCTCCAGATTGACAAAAGTGCGCCCATTAATGGTTGAAAGCAAGCACAAGTATATAAATTTCAGAATGGTCATTTTGAAAAACGATAAAACAATGTTTCATAAAAATTTTGGGAGGTTTCACTGTTGAGCCAAAAATATAGAGAGCTATCTTCGCACCACATGTTAATTAATACACTGTCAAATTTTCTGCCATAATTGATATCCTCGAACTGGAATATCATGAAGAACATAGAAATGATATCGATACATATTTAGTATACATCAAGTCATTGAACAGACAATATCATATTTTTTCATCGTGTTAAAAATGTCGAATTTTGTACCAGAAAGTGATTATTTGCTGAAAGCATTAATTTTTTGTTTTCATTTGAAGAAAAGTGCTGTAGAATCGCATCGAATGCTTGTCGAGGCATATGGTGATCATACTCTATCAGAAGCAACATGCAAAAGATGGTTTCAATGGTTCAGAAAGACCACCAAACAGTTTGAAGACGCCGAATTGCAAACAATATTGGATGGAGATGAACCTTTAACTCAAAAGCAAACAGCAGAAATGTTAAATGTTACACAACAAACAATTTCTGACCGTTTGAAAGCTTTAAGAAACATACAAAGTGTGGAAAATGGGTGCCACATGAATTGAATGATATCTTGACTCAGAAAATTTTTTCTTTTATTTAATCTCTAGAAATTACGTGAGAATATACATTTGACTTACCAAATATGGACGATTAATTCCAGAAGCACTTATCGATTATAACTAGATAGAAACCTCTTTGCATTGAAGTTTATATCAAGCCATTAACATAATTAATAGTAAAATGCATGGAGCGTTTGCTTGCTTAGTAGAGTGAGAAAGATTTATTGGCAGTTTCCTCAAATTGAAGTATATATTTTTATAACTGTTAAGTTTTCCTACAGTCCAATTTACAGTTTTCAAGGATATTAGCCTGCCTTCACAATTTAATTAAACTGGAGAAACTCATTTTTACTCACTTGCTCCTATTGGAAGATCGAACTCTCGTTTTGCTCAAATGACATCGAACAATTTAATTTCTACTCCTCGTGGCCTTCTGTGTTTTAATTTATTATTATCACTATCATTGAAGTACAAAAATAACAGGGTTTTTAACCCATGACTTTAACATTTCTCTCTAAAATTTTCATTTAGAATGTTGGTGACATTAACATTTTTAATGTTTGAATCTCTTCGTATATGGAAAACACATAACATAAGCAATAAAATGGCACAATCCTAAAATTCAGGGATATTCTGCATATCACTAACCTCTATGTTCTTTCAAAATTTCGTGGATCTCTGATAAATATCTTATTAGATATCAGGTATTTATAAAAAAATTTCGGAGATTTAAAAAAATTTTGCGTAACAACTCTAGGTCATTTTCTGTGAGAGTTATAGAATATATAAATCGGCCAGACAGCAGGATATAGTAAAGTTGGGCCACGAATTTTTTTATAAGGAAATCGAACCCAATCAACTATTGACTTGAATTGAGAATTACAAACATCGGGGCTGAATGACAACTCGCTGTTCTTTCTGTCTTTTACCGAGCATTTCACCTTGAAAACGTTAGTAGATGTCAACCGAAACGTTGTTGGTAAAAATAGTCTAAAAACCATTCAATAGTGTACTCTGTGAGAATGAGTGCACAAAAATACCGTTTTCAAGTTTAGAATTGATCACCCAGTGTGCTCCCAATTGATTGGTAATTGGCTTATCTCCTGATTAGTTAATGAAAGATAAATCTACAAGTTGAATTAAATCGTACATTTCCGATTGATAAGAAGGAATTTCAGGCTTTGAACCAAATTCTTGGTTGTTGAACACACACACTCATGCATTTTTTGAATATTGAATTGCAGCTTGTTTACTTCTTCTGTGAAATCTTTTTAGTATTTGGATCTAATTAGGCAAATTTCATCAGAAAGCGAGCATTGGTTGGTTCTTAGATAGACTCGTTCTGAGAATTCAGTTAATATTCAAATTTCATCTGGAGAACTGAAATGAATATGCAAATTTTATTATAGCAGATATTTCTAAAAGGGACCACCTAAAATCTGCAGTTCTCAAAATTTTCGAGAGTTACTTCAGAACCAATAAAGTTTCTATGGGACACCTGTGATACCGCCTCAACACCATGATTTTGTACCGGTACGGATCTTTTAAGTAGCTTTGGTTCGTTGGCTGCAACTTTGAATAGTAAAACTCCAGTTGCGTAACTTTTTTTCTCTATTTCACTGTCGTAATGTGTTCATTACAGTACTAAAAACAGTGCTGTAATGAACTCATTATAGCATTGTTTTTAGTTATATTTTTCGTTTTGTGGTTGACAACACTGACATCCTATCCTTTCGAATGTCAACACGCGTCCATTGCATGTCAATTGACAATATTAAACCCTGTAGAGATTGGAACGCACTATTCAAATTCTATAATCTGTCAATATTCGTATCAGTCACACCAACTGCGAAAATACAATACAAAAGGCACTAGGAGGTATAATCTGAATTTTTCATTGAATTCCAATAACTTTCTCACAATTTTTGACTGAAATAGAGAAAATTTCGTCTAATACTAGTTGCAGAAGGCAATTCCAACACTCATGCGTTCAAAAACTCGCTCCTTCGTCTCTCGTTTTCTAATTTCGCATTCCTGTTGGAATAGGTGCCCATTCTGCAACTTGTTTTAGAATATACTGTTAATTTCTAGAGTGCGTTTGACAGGGTGCCAATCGCATGACTAGTTCATGAATTGGAACATTACGGAATCCATTGCATGCTTCTGACGTGGATCCATAAATTTTTCTCGCACATTCTCGATTAGAATCAGCTCAAGGAGATCTCCGTTCGGATCTGGGATATGGACTTCCTCAGTGTCCTGTTCTGGGGCCACTGCTTTTTCTAGTTTATGTATGCAATCTACCTCGTTTGATATCTTCTGATAGTACATCCCTAAAAGTGTCTACTATTTGAAAGGGAATCTGATATCTGATTGATTCTTGTTCATCACATGTTGACTTGGAAGTTTCAATTGATGGGGATTTGGTGTAGAGATCGCATATAATTCCGGTGACGAATAAGGCTTAAATTCAAAAATTCATCAATCGTTGTCATTTTTTGATCCTTAGCATCGTTCTACAAGACGTATTTACGTCCCATATTGGAATTAACTGGCATCCCAGTTTGGCATCCCATCTTTGCTAAAGTGCAGGTCTATTGGAGTTGGTGCAACGAAGAGCTAGCCAAATCCCATACGGTATCATGAGACCTGACTGTCAAAACCGGTTCTTCCTGATGGGATTGGGAACTTTCCCAAGACGTATGCTGAGGGGAGACGTCATCAAGTTTAAAGCTTTTAAGAGTATTTTTTGGGGTTGACACGTCGCATCAATTTTCATTAAATAGAGGTGAACTGAGGTGACACAGATACAAGCTGAGTAGGCATCTAACCCAAATTGGCTGAAAATGCCAACTCATTACATATATGTACCAAGATAACAATACAAATTCATAATCGAATTTACATATCCGTTTTTGACATTAAAACATCTGGACAATAATTCTCACAATTATCTCTTTTAGATATAAGAAATCGGGTATCCCAAGGTGGGTGGATTGTGGAAACTGTTTATACAGAAAATTCCATATTTTGTAGACCAGAATTAGGTTATGTAAGGCACATGTTCGAAATTTTTAGTGTGGCAACAGCTTGAATATTTTGAGAGGAACACCCTTTATTTCAAGTTTTTTATTATTCATAAAAAATTAAATTGATTTATTTCTACTTCCCTGTATCTATCTTATCGGGATTTGAGTTACAAAATATGTTTAAGATCTCACTACGAAATTTGGCATGATCTTAGACAACAGTTAAACCTGCGCCACTGTTTCCGAATCTTAGTAGTAACTTAGAATCCAAACAAGTTAGGTATAGAGAATTGGATAGAAAAATTGTAGTGTGTTGTTCTCGCTATGAAAATGAAAAACCTTACTATGTATTCAATCCTTAAAAAAACTGAAGTTTTTAACAATTTCATGAGTCGACAAATTTCGAACTGACATCTCAAATATTGAGCGGAATTTAGTCATTTTCGTAACTCTCAAATTTGATCGAAAATTTTTGAGACTAATTTATGACTCATAAACCGTTGAGAGCAGACCAAAAGAAGTAAAAGTAAATTGATTTAATTTTTATGGACAATCATAAAAAACTGTAAAACAAGGTGTCCCATTTAATATAACAAAGCTGTTGCCTAATTTGCATACATCTAGCAACACTGGAAATTTTAAACTATTTCAAAAATATACTTTACATAACCTAATGTAGATCTCCATAATTTAAAATTTTTTGCCGGAATAGTTTCTGTAATAATTCAATAGGACATCCACCTTGGGACACCCGATGTACATGTTTATACTGTACTTATTAGGAGTAATTGTGAATATGCTTTCAATATTTTTTTTTCCTGAAACTTCAGTGACGTCTTTCAGAAAATAACATTTCGAAGAATATAAAAAGAATTAATTTGGAGAAAATATTTCGAACGAAATAGAAATACAATTCTAAAAGTGAGCAATTTAAGGAAATTCATATATTCTATTTGAAATGACATAGTAATATCTGATTTCAGGTAAAAAATATTCCCAATGTATCGAAACCTCTTCAGAATACATCCATTTACGTAAATACAATGAGTTAAATGAGATCATTAATTTAATAAAAAAATTAGGATGAATCATCCAGATGTTTCAACGTGCAGCCAATAACCTGAGTTTTAAGATTTTCTTTCATTCATCATGCCGAGCAACAATTATTTGCATATTTCATGAGAAAATTTTATATTTATGTAGCCAGGCCACAATAAATATTCTCATATTGAAGGCAATTATTCGTTTTTGTATAGATTCACGTCTGCTTCTGAGGCTGAGGATGAAATGTAATTTTATTTATTAATTATTTATTGATGATGACAGTTTAATGAATCACGCGTGGATATATTATGAGTTGAAGATCATAAAAAAAGACACTGGGTCTGGTGAACAAGTAGGTATAAAACTTTGAATACCTGTCTTCCGCGGGGATCATCAGATCTAGTATCTCTTCATTTCAATTTATGAGAGTGTGAAACTACTGAAATAATTTTATGGTATTAACATCGGTTTACTTCTTTCAATTTGTAGTGGTAGATCATTTACCATCATCCATTGAATATATTCTTAATACAATATAAGGCAGATACCATTTGCCATTATCATAAATAATTTGAAATCAGCCTTTTGAAAACCATTCAATACTCACAAGAATAACATATGATATTAAGTATCAGGTATACCGGCATGAAATGAGTAAATATAAAACACTAATTATTAATGGGAAAGTAAAAAACCTTTCATTCAAAGTATTGACCATTGTTTTCTACACATTTTGGCCACCTTTCTGGCAATTTGTGGGTACCACGCCAACAAAATTGTTCCTCTTTTGAAGCAAAAACAAACTCCCCAACTAGCCTATGCGTGTCCCAAGTCTGGTGAATACGGCGGGTGGGATAACAGCTCCCAGCCAAGTGTTTTGATTGTATCCCGAACCTGTTTTGCTTTGTATACAGGGCATTGTCATAGAGTAAAATTACCTGGTCGTGTCTTCTGACCCTTTCTTGTCGTTTCTCGATGAATGCTTGGTTCCAATTGATGATTTCTTGTCTGTAGCGATCAGTATTAACGGTTTCACCAGATTTTAGCAGCTCATGGTACACTGCACCGTTCTGGTCCTACCAAACACACAGCATTGGTCTCTTGACGAATCGATCTGGTTTTGCAGTCGATCTTGATGGTTGTCCCGGATTAACCCACAATTTTTTTCGTTTAAGATTCTTAAAATAAATCCATTTTTCATCGCCAGTAATAATCCGATGCAAAACCGATTTTTTTTCGTGTCTTTGAAGCTAAATTTCACAAGTGTCTTTACGGTTTTCCATTTGTCTTTAATTCAATTCATGTGGCACCCATTTTCCACACTTTTGGATCTTTCACATAACTTTTAAACGGCCAGAAATTATTTGTTGTGCATTCAACATTTCTGCCATTTGCTTTTGATTCAAAGTGTCATCTCCATCCAATATCGTTTGCAATTCGGCGTCTTCAAACATTTTTGGTAATCTTCTACGTTCTTCATTTCTCACATCAAAATCCTTATTTCTGGTACAAAATTCGACATTTTTAACACGATGAAAAAATATTGTCTGTTCAATGACTTGATGCATAATAAATATGTTGCACATATTGCAAACCAAAAAAAATAAAGGCTCGTTATCGAGACCTTTGTATCTTGATTCTCACTTCATGCCGGTATACTTGGTAATAAGTATTGTTTCTACGATTTCCATCTTGGAAAATTAGTAAAATTGGAGGATGCGAATTATGGAGAATGAGAGAATGAAATTAATTAAAAAATTTGAACAATCACTACGATGGTGTATAGTTTCGTCATATTAAATGCTGATCTGCCCTCAAATTTTGACCACTATACTCGTATGTATTTAATTTTTTTTTTCGGTGATTCCAACCAGCTATGACAGCTTGAGTTTTGTAACGGGATACTTGCGTCTCATTTTTACTCACACGTATTAACTCGAATCTTTGCATACTTACCAAGGGGCTAATGGGTATATAATAATTTTATAATTTAGTAGGAATGTCCCATGCGTTATTAGCTAGATCACAAGATAACAGAAACAGGTCACGTACGTACCATCTTTGTCGGTAAATGACTCAGATTGATGATTATTTAATTTTATTGAGTAGTGTGGTGCTGATATTTCCTACATGTAGTATGAAGATAAAAATATAATAGAGTAGATTAGGTTGACCACTAATTTCAACGACGTAAGGTTTGATTAAACAAAAAAAGCAACAGATGTACAAATCTTATACTGTCTCAAGAGCGAAAGATAAGTCTAATTGTATTATACGATCACGATAAGCTGTATTTTTATAACCAATGATATGAATGCAAATCTGAAAATACAAATACGAAATTAATATCAGTTAAAAAATGTAGAAAAACACTGACGGGAGTCAAGAGCTTTTTCGTGCGTGTTCAAGAGTCTGTTCCCGTACTCTTAAACAATGTAACACTAATACAACCGCCAAGATGAATGGAAAAACCTATATCTCAAATTTAAAAGAACTTATCATAATTTTTCTTGAGTTTTGTTCGAAGGTATGACCGATGTCAATAGAAAACGTACGTGAATGCATCGAGAAATGAAATTTCTGACGGACTTACTACATTTCCCTGTTCCGATTTTACAAAAAATCTTATTTTAAAAGGAATAATTTGGGGCTATTTGTATAAGCGAAAGTAAGTCAGGTGATTGGAAATTTCTTATAGTTTCGTTTTCAACCGTCGCCCTAAAGTTCCAATGAGCCAAGAGTCAACGCAATTTATCAACATTAACTTTAACTTCTGTGATTGCTTGCCGTTAAGTAAATTAAAAACTAATTATATCTTGTGCTGGAAGAAAACTACGGCAATGAAATTTAAAATTTGTAAGATATCAATAACGTCCATTCATGCACAAACTCTTGTTCAAATAGGTCGGATATCTTATAAGGTATTAATTATTGAAAACAATTTTCTGGGAATATTTCAAGGTTTTTTGAGAGAGCCGTTTTCTACAAAATTTTGTAATCTTTGTTTCGACCTAATTCAAATATCATTCACGTTACAACTGGATCCGATGGATATTGTGGGGTTATTGAGGAAACAAAATTTCACATGCTCATAACTCCTGAACCATTGGACAGATTTGGCACAATAACGAACTTGAGCGAGATATTTGAACATTTAACCTATTCTTAAAATATGAAAATTCTAGTTCATCTTCTTTTTAAGATAGACAGTATACGGCCGGCTGGATATGCCCAATGTTCACCCTGTATTCTTCATCAGGAAGTCAATCCCAATCAATTGATACCATTCTCGAAAATTAGAGACATTTGGGCAAAACGATAGAACTCTGAATTCGGAATTTTAAAAAAAATCTAGCCTGTGAATTTTCACTTAATTTGACAACTTCTTTCTCTCGATGATATTAAAATGTATAAATTATATGTATATTTATATTTTCTTGAAAAACAATTATTGAAAATTCTATTCAGTTTATTAATCAGTAATAGTTTTAGCAAATTAGTATATGACAATATTTTGAATTATTATATGAGGTGTCCCAAGGTGGGTGGCTCATTAAATTATTAAGAAAACTATTTATGAAAAATATTTCAAATTTGAAAGTATTTCATAAATGTACTTCAGACAACTTTATATTGATCTACAAAATTTGATTTATTTTGCATAAACACTTTTAATAATAATTCAATAGGCCACTCACCTTGGACACTCGATATATTCCTAATTTGTTTTCAAGCCCCTATATAAAGCCTATCTACGCCCTTGTCGACAAATAGAATTCTCAAATTTGGCCTTAAAATTCTCCATATATGTTAGGAAACATTTTTAACAGTATTTCCGAATATTACATATAGGGGTTGAAATAAAGAACACCGTTCAATGATATATACAAATGCATCAAAAAAAATCTTCAAAGCAATCCAATTCAATCAACAAAACCAAACAATCAACCCCCAAATTGCCTAAACACAACGTACCTTCATTTTCCACTTATATCACTTCCTCAATCACCGCACTGAATCCTGGAAACCTTGACAGATTATCAGCGAATCTTCGCGCGACCTTGTACGGCCTTGCACTTGGATTACCGTAGTACTGCTTGTCGCTTAATCGGAGGTACCACTTCGGCGTATCTTTATGATGTTTGTACCGTGTTTACGCGGCTACTGAACGAGATGGTACTTTTGTCGCTTATGAAATAGTGGTACGAAAGAAGTGGTACCGTCCAATTTTTTTCTTCGGTTCGTTTCAGCGGAACCACTAGAAAGTAAATCCGTACCACGGATTCGTTGCGATTCGCCATTGTTCTTCGATTGTTTTGCGAGGGAGGGGTGCATTATGTGTATCGTTCAAATTTATCGGTTTGGAAGTTAATGTATGGGGTAGGTGGTACTGTTTCGATTCGGTTAGGTACTGAATTATTATGTTGATATTGTAAAACATGAATTTCACGAACATAAAGTTTTGTGTGATTCTTGGCTGAAAACTGCACCAGTGATCATTTGATGGAACTTCAAGGAAATATATCATCAAATCGTATCATTTTTCTGATATGCTACTGTACCCACCCGATAAATAGCCTGAAGGCTATCAGTAAAAACATTCAAATTCATTTAATAAGTCGTAATTAAAAATGGGGTACCGTAGAGTTTCTGAGTTTCGCTATAAAAAATGATTTGAATTTGTAGTGAACTGTCCATTATGATTAAAAAACTAATATTCAGTTATTCAAATAATAGAATTATGATAAACACGTTTGAAAATTATAATCAACTAAACTTTAATAATTGAGAAGTAGAGGAGATGTAGGTAATGGAATCATTTAAGCAAAAACAGAAATAAGAACATATTTATCAATCAACTATTTAATGTTCTATTCTAATCACAAACTACACTTTTTTAATTATGACCAGAAATTAACCTTCATTACATAAGTTTACCTACTAATTTTGATATAATCAACAAACAGTTGATCACCATTATCAGCATCGGTTGGCAATAGTAATCAGTATATGGACAATGCTTATCCACACATATCGCATACATACTTCTTCGCTAAATATGCCGGTTTCGTAAAATTTGTAAATATTTGTATCTATCCATACTGATGTGAAAACAGCCGAGTAAGATAACAGATTTTTGTCGAGAATTTTTCGTACGCCACTGGAATATTGGCCGGATAGCTATGCAAATAATTTTTATTCGCCGAGATAATTTGAGATTTTTCTATTTTTACGTACGAATCTGGTTATGGTACGCTCTCTACGAAGATAGCCCATGAAGATTCCATCACCAGCACTCATTCGACAGCCCCCCGGGTCGAATATGCCGAATGACGGAGGAGTTTTCAATAAAAAAATTCATATCTAGCAAACTAGACATAGGATTGAAGTCAAATTTAGCAATAACATCCCAAAAGACCAACTGACAATTACTTTGTATGTCACATTTACTTGCACCCCCTGAGAGTCCGTAGGTACTCAGCCCAATAGTTGAAAATTCATAAAAAATCGAACAAACATGAGAATGCTATCATACTTCTGCAGAATTATCTACCTATTGACACAAAAAATAATTCAGTAGTTATCTCTGACATGCACCACCATGGAGGGCTTGTAGGTTTTCTATCCCTACACGTTTCGTCCCTGGCACAGACTCATGCTAACTCATGCTAAAATAACGGCTTAATGATTATTCAAACAGATACTCTCGAAAACTAGACATAGAATCGACACGAAATTTTGTATTTTATCTTCTCTCTGTATACACAAAATAACAATATGACTCGCTTCAACTTGCACCCTCTGGGAGGGGGCAAACCGAGTTCCAGCCGAATTTTCTTTGTAAATTTTCATATTTAGCAAACTAGTCCTGGGATTGAGGTCAAATTTGGCATTAACATCCAGAAACACTAACTCATATTTACTCCATACGATACATTTAATTGCACCCCCTAGAGGGGTCAGTAGGTACTCAGCCTAACATTCAAAATTCATAAAAAATCAACCAAACATGAGAATGCTATCCTACTTCTCCAGAATTACCTACATAATTGATTATTATTATTATTCATAATTTTCGTCAATGATTTACCTGATTACCTGAGATCGGTGTTAGTGCTCATTTTTGCAGATAATTTTTCTGTTGCCGTTACAGCCTCGAGTGTTACTGAACTTGTTGATTGCTGTAAAGGTATTATTCAAAGTCTTATGGATTGGAGCCCAAAGGAATGCATTACTGTTAAATGCCGAGAAAACTAAATGTATTTACTTTGGTCTGAAAAACATTAACCGTGACATTTTGAGTATCAGCTGTTCTAATACTTCAATAAATTCTAAAGAATATATAAAGTTTTTAGGTTTACTTTGGGGAAATTCCACTGATGTAGATAGAGTTTTTGTTGCTCAGAAGAGGGTTCTGCGCTTGATCTTTGGTATAGACTCGAGGTCCTCCTGCAGGCCTCACTTTGTGGAGAATAAAATTTTGACAGTCCCTTGTATATATATTTATAAGTCATTGCTCTTGATCAAGCAAAATTCAAGAACTCTAGAAAGATTGTCCAGTCATCACTCCTATACAACGCGAAATGACAAAATCCTGTCTTTGCCTAAGCACCGAACGACGAAGTTCGAACATTCACCTACTTACCAAGGTATTAAAATTTACAATAAATTACCAGAATGTTTTAAAAGTATGAATTTTATTTGTTTCAATAGGGAGACTAAATCCAAGTTATGTAAAAAAGGCTATTATAGTCTAAATGAATATATGGGAGATCATTTGTAATTTGATATCAATTTTTTTTTCTCTTCAAGTCGGTTTTTCAGATCAGAATTTGTTAATATATACTTTTTCCTGTATTTTTTCGACTTGTCTCATACATTTAATGTCTAAGGTGATGAATAAAGCTTATTATTATTATTATTAATGACAAAAAAATATTTCAGTAGTTATCTCTGATTTGCACCCCCATGGGCTTGAATAACGGCTTAATGTTGATTCAAATGGATACAAATATCTCAAGAACTAGACACAAAATCGTCACAAAATTTTGTATTTATACTTTTCTCTATATGCACAAAATAAAAATATGACTTGCTTCCACTAGCACCCCTTGGGGGGGCTAGCCGAGTTCCAGTTGAGTTTTCTTTGAAAAAATTCATATCTAGCAAACCAGACATAGGTTTGAGATCAAATTTGGCATCAACATCCAAAAATACTAACTCATAATTACACCATATTACACATTTACTTGCAGCCCCCCGGGGAGTCAGTAGGTACTCAGCCTAACATTCAAAAATTCATAAAAAATCAACCAAACATGAGAATGCTATCATACTTCTCCAGAATTATGTACATATTGACAAAAAAATATTTCAGTAGTTATCTCTGACTTGCACCCCCATGAGTGGCTTAAATAACGGCTTAATATTTATTCAAATAGATACGAATATCTCATGAATTAGTCATACAATCGACACGAAATTTTGTATTTATTCTTTTCTCTATATTCACAAAATAACAATATGACTTGCTTCCACTCGCACCCCTTGCGGGGGCTAGCCGAGTTCCAGCCGAGTTTTCTTTGAAATAATTCATATCTGGCAAACCAGACATAAGATTGAGGTCAAATTTGGCATCAACATCCAAAAACACTTACTCATAATTACTGCATATTACACATTTACTTGCATCCCCCAGGGGGGTCTCCAGCCTCCAACATAACAGAACCGCCCAATGTTTATTTCGTCGATTTTACCAAAATCAGTAAATTTGTGTGATAAAATTTGATCTCAGTAGATAATTAAGAAATTGAAGTTTATGATAAGAATGAAACAATAAATTATTGATTGGATTACATGTTTTTATCTTGGTGTTTGCTTAAGTGATCCCCTTCACCTACATCTCTCCCTTATACTATCACTATCACTAGGCTTCATAAATCGGTAACTCTAAAAACTAAATCCTCATCATTACCCTCCAGAATTGTTCAATTACACAGTCAATCTAAAATAGAAGCAAGAAATCTGGGCCATTTGATACCTGAGCTATTGCACACATTCCGATCTACAGGTGGTTTCTATCTGTGTAGGAAATTATATTGAAATATAGCGTGTAAAATCTTAATTGTTTCCTCCAAAAATCGATCTAATGTGGGTCAAATTGAAACTGCTTCGTGTTAGGGCCACTTGATCGAAATCTTCATTTGAACCGAGTAATGGTCGATGGATGCGTTTTTATAGTTTAAAAAGTGTTTTCTGAATTAATCGATTGTTATTTCTTGCTCAAAGAGTCTTGTTTTTTGACAATAGGTATATAATCGAAAGAAAGTCAATGGTTCTTCACTAAGTAGAACGAGTTGATGAATATTTTGGATTTTCTAGGACAGGCTGTCAATAAAAGAAATACCCGATATTGAAATTAATTGTGAAATGAAAGAATATAGGACTTGGACGGCGATTTTCCTTCAATGCATGAGTAAATACACATTCCATAATTAAATTTAAGTTGTAGTAGAGATTTTCCAATAGGTTCAATATTTATGATTGCTTAAGTGTTTTGTTCGGAACCAAAATTATTTTAAAATTACACAGGCTATAGTTATTTCACAGTGATTTTTATTGAATTTAATACAAAATTACATTTTTAAGTTTAATTTATCATAAAAATAAAAAGTAGATAAAACCATTGAAATTCTCTTTAATCGTGTTGCCATGATCTTAAACCTACGAGGGTTGCCTTTTATATAGAGGGTTGGGATAAAGTTTGGCACCAAGTTAATATATTTTTAAACGGAACGGACGATAATTTTGAAATTTGGCAGCTCAGTGTAATGGACCACAATGCATTTGATAAGCATATTTTCATTAATGAGATACTTCCCGTTTAACTGGAAAAGACCAATTTTTTTTTTATTTGAATGGGATACACTGTATATTTCTGCAGATTCTGAAAGAGCACCTAGTTTCGGATCTGTCCATACCAGGTTCCATGTGAAAATTATCTGTAAAAAAAAGAAAGTCGTTCAGATAAATAAATTGATGTTGTTCGTATCCATAGTAATAGATAAAACGAAATATTTTGTAGTAGGTAACTGTCTCCATGTTTTTTGAAGTTTAGTTTGTGAAAATAAATCGTGAATACGTTTGAAAATGGTCAACTGGAGTGAAAAAGATCGTATTGAAATATTAATAATGATCGGTCATGGTGATGGTGTTGGAACTCATGAAGATGTGTGTCATATTTTTAATGATTTGCATCCTGAAAAAAATCCAATATCACGATCAACAGTTATTAGAACTTTATAACGTTTTAATGCATCTGGAATGGTCAAGGATTTGCCAAAATCTGGAAGACCACGGGACGTAACGAACGAAGCGATGAGGCAAAATATTGCCATTGATTTAAAGGAATCACCTCAAACTTCTACCACAGTTCTGACGCGCAACTACGGCATAAGTCGACGTTCCGTGGGGAAAATATTAAAGAAGAAGAATTTTTATCCGTATAAGGTACGATTAGTCCAAGAATTGTCAGAGGATGATTTTGAACGACGGCTCGAATTTTGCGAACATCTAATGAACATCTGTAATGACGACGAACGTTTTGCTGTCAATGTAGTGTTTTCTGATGAGGCAACTTTTTATTTGAATGGAACGGTTAACCGCCATAACTCAAGATATTGGTCAACTGAGAATCCTCATTGGATTGATGAAGCACAAACACAGCGACCAGAAAAGTTGAATGTTTGGATGGCAATTTTACAAAATAGACTAATAGGCCCATTTCTCATAAACGGGAACTTAAATGGAGAAAAGTATCTAGATTTACTAAATAATCAAATCATTCCTGCACTCCAACAGAACGGGCAGTTACCACCGAACGTTTGGTTCCAACAATATGGAGCACCTCCTCACTATGATAGAATATAATAGAATAGAGGGTTCGGAATTTTCTAAATGCTTCTTTTCCAAATCGATGGATTGGACATAGAGGACGCATAGAGTTCTCCAGGTCTCAGCCTATTAAACTTTTTTCTTTGGGGTTGTTTTGGAGATAACTCAATCACAGTGGCAAAAGTGCTTCGATAATTGGTTCAAACGCATGCAGAAGAGTATAGATCTTAATGGATAATAGTAATTTTTAAAAACAATAAAGTAGTTTTCGATGATTAATATTTGTTTTTATTCTCTAATCCTATAATTTACTCGAATCAGCTTTCAAACGATGCTTAAGTACTATTTTTTAATGATTTCAGTAGTTTAGAAGCTTGCGTAGTTTTTGAACAAAGCCAGACGTGAAAACTTTTTGTATTTTTAAATTAAAATTGAATCTTTCGGTACATCCTGCTAAAAACTGAAGTTCCAACTTTCAACCTTTCCTTACGTAACTTAAAATAATTTTAGGGATCTTAGTATTTTCTTATTGAATCAACATTTACGAGAGTCATGACCCAAAAAAATTGATATTCAGAAATACACCTTATTTCAACCTTGAACCATCATATTTCACTAAGCTAGCGGTTTCCATATTGATTTGATGATTTTATTATATATTCGACATCCTACGAATATAATATGGGATATCGTGGTTTTTCAAAAATAGTTCTTGGATCCTTTCAAAATTCTACTATCCTGATGATTTGTACTCTTTATAAGAAGACAATTCGGTCAGAATATGATGAATAACAAAAACAGTATATTCAAATCAATGTTACCGAATTGGAGTTCTTACAGATTCTTAGCTACACCTCAATGTTGCAGTTTATAGCCTGCTTTTCACTCTGGTGTTTGAAACCAATCCATATCCATAATTAAGAATCCACCCTTTCCCATAATTTTCAATTTACTCTGATAGGCGTAGAACGGTGAGCATAAATAGCTATATTAACAGGTAAACGCAGCGTTAACCAATGAAATTCTTCAATTTAATATCTTGGCTATCAATTCGAAATGGAATAGTTTCACATCTTCATCTTCAAAACCACTTTCAATTTGATAAATCTCATTTTGAACAGTTAACTCCGTTTCAATTGTGAATTAAATCTGAGATTATGTTGGAATGAAATCAGTTCCAATTACCTTTTGCGAATCCGTTTAGAAGAGAGAACATTCCATAAATTTTTACTAGCAAAATAAATGGGAAAGCACTGACGTGAGTACTATATATTATAATTTAAGAAAAGAGCTTTAGCAGTCAAATAAAAAGTAGAAGACTCTTTTATCCTTTTCATGTTTTGATATTGGGGTGACATCCGACAGCATATTGTTTGATAATATATATTATATATTATATATACTATATAAATTGTATTTTAGAGATTTTATGAAATGTGTCATTTTCTTACAATTTTATACATGTAAACATGGTGGTCCAATAAGCCACGTCAAAATGGTATATAACATTACTAGCAAGGTAAGAGGGTTTTTACAGGCGAATGGAGGATATAACTGACGAGCCGCAGGCGAGTCATTTACCTCCTTGAGCCAGTGAAACCCGTTACCTTGCGTGTATTGTTTTATATTTTATTTGTTTCTCATTTACAAAAAGGTTAGATAAATTCCAAAAAAAATCTCAATAATTAGTCGCAAATGTTGTAAGCTATGGAAGCGTTGCCATGAACATGTCTGTTTAATTTTCTTTACATTTGTTTTGGCGAAAGCGAAAATGAATGTACCAAAGGAAATCATTGAGGCAGTCAGCAGTGTAGCTTCAAGTTTATTACCTGCAAAATCAGCTTCAAGGTACGAGCGAGAATACGACTTCAAAAAGTGGCAAAACAAAAATAGTGTGATTGGGGTAACTGAAGATGTTTTGTTGGTCTACTTGAATTAACTTTCAGCTAGATTCAGCCCTAATACTTTATGGGCAAAATGGTCTATGCTAAAAAGCTGCTTGGAAATGAAAGAAAATGCCCCTGTTCACAGGTTTGTTTTCCTTAAAAAATTTATTGAAAAATATGACGTTCTGTTGTCATTTGCAGATTTCAAAAGGTAATAGCGTTTCTGAAACAAAAAAATGAGCGTTATACGCCAAAAATGCCAAGGTACTAAGTAAAGAAGAGGCTGAACAATTTCTTTTACATGCTCCTGATGACCAGTGGTTGTTGGCGAAAATTGTAACAATATTTGGGATTTTCGAATGTTGTCGATGTGATGAATAATGTAGAAGATATGGGAAAATACGTTATTGTGACATTGCGGCAAACAAAAAATTTACAAGAAAATTCACCATAACCGATGATGGCTGCAGCTTCAAGCCGTGCATGTTAGACAGAAAATATGTAAATCTTTGGCCTCCTGGAACAGAAAGCCTAAGATTTTTTCTGACATACCGACATGGAATCTGCATGTCCTTTAATTCTGGCCAGCACACTATTGGTGGTGTCACAAAGCAAATAGCGAAATATTTAGGTTTAAAAGACCCAGAGTTATACACCGGCCACTCTTTTCGCAGAACTGGAGCCACTATGGTTGCGGATTCGGGTGGAGATATTTTAGCACTAAAGCGTGCAGGAGGGTGGAAGAGCACCGAAATTGCGATGAGTTATGTCGATGATTCGGTCAATAAAAAAATCGAAATGTCTAGCAAATTATTTAGTAGTAAGGAGAGTACAAATGTTCTGCAGTCCTCGAGTACAGCAGTTTCTGAGTCAAGAGATGGTTCATCATCATCAGTATTGGTCCTCGTTTAAAGAGTCCTATTGCTTGGACACTTTTTCAAGTATTTCGTTAGCTTTTGTAGTAGCGTTTCGTTTGGAAAATGATCTTCTACTTGATGTCGGAGTTGAAGACTCTGACTGCTGATATATTATAGCAGATGCTGCTCTGGACGTTGACGGTAAACTATTCACACCATCTTGTTGTTCTGCTCCTTCTCCTTCTGTAATTTCTGATGCAGACATTACATCTGGTCCCTGAGACTCATCCTTGAAATAATATCAATAATAATTTATATGCGTTATAAGAAATAATGTTTTGATTTGAACATGAAGGCAATCACCGGAAGTACACTTAACATTTCATCCTCATTACAATAAAAAATAATTTTTGCCAAAGCGCCAAAAACAGTCAAACAAATTGTCAATATATATAATAATAATATAATTTATCTTACCGTATTAAATTCTTGATGTAGTATATCTATACTGGAAATGCTTTCACGAGGTGTTTCTTAACCTATCGGGAGATTAAGGCAACCTTAAGCATTTGTGTGACCAGCATACATTCTATATTACATGAGCATTTGACCGTCGAAAAAATTTGTTCGCGTTGGATTCCACACAAAATATCAATCGCTCACAAAAGAGCTCGTGCCGATTGGTCGAAATAAATGCTCCAAAAGTACGATCGCGGTGCTTCGAAGCACGTCATTGTGACAGGTGATTAATAGTGGGTTTAGGCGTAAGAGCCTGAAAGTAAACAGCAGTCAACTGTATGGGTGTTTCAAGATGAGCGGAATCCGTTTTTTAGTAAAACTGGACATGTCACAATCGTACCACTAGAACAGAGCATAACAATCAATTCTGAGTGGTTCACAACCAGTTGTTTGCCAGTTGTCTTCCAAGAAATCAAGAAAACCAACCGCCGAAGACGGATCATCCTTCACCACGACAATGCGATCTCAAAGGACTGTATTTTTGATCATTCATAACATCGCTTTGAAGAGTCATCCGCCGTATAGTCCTGACTTGACACGGAATGACTTCTCTTTATTCCCGTACGTAAAAATAAAATGAGAGGTCCATGTTTTTGGACACATGAAGAAGCGGTTGATGCGTTCAGAATGCATGTTACGGAGATACCCCAATCAGAGAGGCAGAAGTGCTTCGATAATTGATTCAAACGCATGCAAAAGTATATAGATTTTAATGGGGAATATTTTGAAAAACATTAATGAGATTTCCGATGATTAACATTTGTTTTTGTTCTCCAATTCCGAAATATAAAAGGCAACCCTCGTAAGAAGTCAATCTGATACTTTCAGAGATTCTCATCCAGAACAACTGCATAAAACCAAATACCTGAATTTAAAATCTTTCCGTATATGCATAATTCATAAAGTAATAATCTCATAATTTCACTTTCGTCGAATAATTCGCGATTCTTGCAAAATTCAACACTCTAAATTAGCAAAAAAAATCCACGGTCATCTTAATACATCTGTTATCTCCTCGAAATATTTATTAAACTTTCTCGTAGACCCACACTCATCACATAATCAGTGAACGAAAAATATGATAATCTAAAATATAATCGGACATCCTTTCCATCCCAAATTGGATATCACCGAGTGTAGCAAGCCGGCGTCTGGTGTAAATTACATTTCTTCTCTCGACTGAACATGGAGGTTAATAATAGCATATACGAAACTGAATTAAGTTTATTGTTCACCGTGTTCTCCGTCTTTTACTGGGTTAATATAACTATTGCGGGAATTTACTGTTAAATTCAAAATGCAATTTTATATCGTGCGTCGCGAACTGTGCATATTTTTAATGGACGCTGGCGGTATTTAATGTGGCGGAAACTGCACTCACGCTGGGTTTCGCGTTGTTTATGATGTCGTTTTCAGGATGATCTTGATCTTTCAAGACGATTTAATATGCACGAGTTTTTAACAACTGTTGTCTTCCGATGGAGAGATTGAGTTTCTGAAATGTGATTCGCAATCGTTTTTGTTTATCTTTACGTGGATAAAAGTAATTAGTGTACAGAAGTTGGTATGTTCATTGCCAAGTATGCTTCTGGCTGTACCAAAAAAATATGGGTCGTTTATTTTATAGGACGTTTTATACCAGGGTTGCCTTTTATATTTCGGTATTTGACAACCCTAGTGTTGCAATCTGTCAACTGACAGCTCAATCATAAAGTCCGACATTTTTGAGGTAATACGTAGTCAAAACGTTTTGACATACGAGCGCTATTTGTGTTGTTTACAATAACTTAAAGGATTCATCTCGGCCAAAAATCGAATGAACATTCTCGTGCGATTATTTTTCACAACTTTCGACGTGGATTAACTCAACAACAGTGCATCGATGATCTTAATTCAATTTTTGGCGATGAAGATCCATAAAAGGCCCCATACATACGATTATTTCCATTCATTTTAATCACCGCGATCAGAATCGGCGTTTACAACCGAAATGTATGGGACTGAACCAACGTGTTTAACCGTCGATTATAATTTCTGTTGACGCCTGATTTTCTACACGCCGATCAAAATCGTAGTATATGGACATCAACACGTGAATCGACGTGTTTGAACCAGTGCCGCCTGTAGCGAACAGTCCTTTGGAGAGTGCAATATTGGTTAGGTGAAATTTTCAGTGAATAGCCATGAATAAACAATTCATTTCGGAATTCATTGAAGAATATAGAAAAGCTCCATGTTTATGGAGAATAAAATCTGAAGAATACCGAAATAGAAACAGAAAAAACAAGGCATATGAAAAGTTGTTGGTTAAATTACAAGAAATTGATTCACAGGCGACTATTCATACAAACTCCTACAGATCCGGGGCCGGAGAAGACGAAGTTTATATACCACACTTATGGTATTTTAACCTATTACTATTTTTAGAGGACCAAGAAACACCTCGTGAAAGCATTTCCAGTATAGATATACTACATCAAGAATTTAATACGGTAAGATAAATTATATTATTATTATATATATTGACAATTTGTTTGACTGTTTTTGGCGCTTTGGCAAAAATTATTTTTTATTGTAATGAGGATGAAATGTTAAGTGTACTTCCGGTGATTGCCTTCATGTTCAAATCAAAACATTATTTCTTATAACGCATATAAATTATTATTGATATTATTTCAAGGATCAGAAATTACAGAAGGAGAAGGAGCAGAACAACAAGATGGTGTGAATAGTTTACCGTCAACGTCCAGAGCATCTGCTATAATATATCAGCAGTCAGAGTCTTCAACTCCGACATCAAGTAGAAGATCATTTTCCAAACGAAACGCTACTACAAAAGCTAACGAAATACTTGAAAAAGTGTCCAAGCAATAGGACTCTTTAAACGAGGACCAATACTGATGATGATGAACCATCTCTTGACTCAGAAACTGCTGTACTCGAGGACTGCAGAACATTTGTACTCTCCTTACTACTAAATAATTTGCTAGACATTTCGATTTTTTTATTGACCGAATCATCGACATAACTCATAGCAATTTCGGTGCTCTTCCACCCTCCTGCACGCTTTAGTGCTAAAATATCTCCATCCGAATCCGCAACCATAGTGGCTCCAGTTCTGCGAAAAGAGTGGCCGGTGTATAACTCTGGGTCTTTTAAACCTAAATATTTCGCTATTCGCTTTGGGACACCACCAATAGTGTGCTGGCCAGAATTAAAGGAAATGCAGTTTCCATGTCGGTATGTCAGAAAAAATCTTAGGCTTTCTGTTCCAGGAGGCCGAAGATTTACATATTTTCTGTCTAACATGCACGGCTTGAAGCTGCAGCCATCATCGGTTATGGTGAATTTTCTTGTAAATTTTTTGTTTGCCGCAATGTCACAATAACGTATTTTCCCATAGCTTCTACATTATTCATCACATCGACAACAATCAAAAATCCCAAATATTGTTACAATTTTCGCCTACAACCACTGGTCATCAAGAGCATGTAAAAGAAATTGTTCAGCCTCTTCTTTACTTAGTACCTTGGCATTTTTGGCGTATAACGCTCATTTTTTTGTTTCAGAAACGCTATTACCTTTTGAAATCTGCAAATGACAACAGAACGTCATATTTTTCAATAAATTTTTTAAGGAGAACAAACCTGTGAACAGGGGCATTTTCTTTCATTTTCAAGCAGCTTTTTAGCATAGACCATTTTGCCCATAAAGTATAAGGGCTGAATCTAGCTGAAAGTAAATTCAAGTAGACCAACAAAACATCTTCAGTTACCCCAATCACACTATTTTTGTTTTGCCACTTTTTGAAGTCGTATTCTCGCTCGTACCTTGAAGCTGATTTTGCAGGTAATAAACTTGAAGCTACATTGCTGGCTGTCTCAATGATTTCCTTTGGTACATTCATTTTCGCTTTCGCCAAAACAAATGTAAAGAAAAATAAACAGACATGTTCATGGCATATCCTCCATTCGCCAGTAAAAACCCTCTTACCTTGCTAGTAATGTACCTATTATAAAACGTATTATAAAAACTCTAAAATCTAAAGATGAGGAGTTTTATGAAGTTGATATTTGCAGAATCGTTCAAAAAAAGCAATATGAGCTAAAAGAAAATAATAATTATAATTATCAATAATAACACGTTCACGACCATATAACTAATTAATCACATTGGAAAAGTGAAGGAAAAACTCATTCAATTAATATAAAGTACATATTTGCTATTTCACAAGATAGTAGGTCATTTTAAATCGCTTTTTGCACATCCACATACTGAATCGTAATTTTATATTTTCACTCAGAAAAGTGAGAGTCTAGATTCCGGCTTTTGAGGATACAATTTTCTGTTTAATTGATATCATCAGATCAAAATATGCGATAAAAAGAGATGTAATCAAAGACATCTTTAATTGCATTCGTGAATGGGTCATTAATGTGAGATGAGTTGAAAGTACATAAATACCTATAGGTAGGTATATTATTACTACGAACATATTACTTACAGCATTATTTCACACCTTCATCAAATTTCTATTTTTCATGCCTCTTCGAATAATTACTTCTTCAGATCTCTCAGATTAAGAATCAATTATTGTATGTACCACTGTGTATATCGCGTATTTGAATTTGATCAGCAAATTGCTGTCACAATTTTGAAAGCGTATAATCGATTTTAATGGTACAAATTGGTTTTTGTGTGCTTGTTCCTAGTGCAACAGCGAACTATTGTTCAGTCCAAATGCCAGTAATTTTTCAATATTCAGTTATCAAAGAGTATGTCTATTTTCAAACAGAGTTTTTTCTAGCTGAAAAAAACATATTCATATTCTTAGTTTAAATTTTTTTTTATTATCTCACAAATTCTTTGAATTTTAGCAATCACGTAACAGATGGGCGTAGTCAGTTTTGTCGTTCAGCATAATGCGGTTTTCATTTAATAAAAGGTTATGTATTCACTGATTATCTCCTTAGTAAAATTTACGGTTTAGCTTGTTATGTTAAAAAATCCTTGATTCACAATATCGAGTTAATCCAAAAAGGCTTATTTGAGGGAGTTCTCTTTATCTCTTTCAAATTTTGTATTTTTGATATTCAGTTCTTTTTTCTGCTTTTGTCTTTTATTTCCAGATTCGATGTGGGCACCTTGAAGAAGTCTCTGTTTCCATCAATAGAAGACCACTCTTGAAGAAAGAAATCCCAAATATATTTCAGCTTATTTTTATACTTTCACACTTAGACGGGGGAGCCAGGGGGTTTTTTTACGGGGGTTTTTCCTAGGCTTTATGTGATACGCCGAATTGTATGACACCCCGTCACTAACCCTGATCTGTATGCTTTATTGTTTGCTAACTAAATATTGTAAGCCAAAAGTTCAAAAGAATATATATATTTAATAATAATGCTTTATTTTAGCCCATAGCTACAATTTTCACAGCAGAAAAAAAGACATATAGTATAGCATAACAAAATGTGAACAAGATAGTAACTACAACTGAAAATAAGGTTTTCTTAACCTACTTTTGAACACTTTTATGTTTGGTGGGGACCATCTGTGGTAGAAAATTATACAGGGTTATGATAAAGTAATGCACAAAATTCATAAAACGTGCAACGATAACTTTTGAAAAAAATGCAAAAACACGTCGAACGGTGTTTTATACTCCGCATCTCTTGACATAAGTTACAAAAATAACAAGTCAAATTTGTCAAAGTTATGACGTCATCAACATATTTTTTTAATGGGAAGCTAAAATTTTTATTACATTATGTTATAAAGCTTGTTTTTTTACACTAGGGAAAAATAGTTGCAGTTGAGCAAACGTAAGTTTCATAATAACTTTTCAATTAACTAAACAGTCCATTAAACCAAAACTATTTCTTTTAGGAATTGTTGAAACTGTGTCCCGTTTACTAACTGACATAGGCCAAGACGATGGTAGGCCGCACTTACAGAGTTTTCGATCATCTCCGGAGTTATAAGAGTCATTTCGTGTCTAATTCGTTTCATTAAGTCTTCTAAATTGTCTGGCCGGTTAATGTAGACCCGACTTTTCAAATATCCCCACAGAAAAAAATCATGGGGGTTAAGATCAGGTGACCTAGGTGGCCACCCCATTGGTCCACGTCTTCCAATCCACCGTCCTTCAAACTGGTTATCCAGAAACCTTCGACCATAATGTGGTGGTGCGGCATCTTGTTGGAACCAAATACTGGGATCCAAGTTTTCCCCATTATTTGGATCCGAAAATGCCGCAAGTAGGTCCGGAAGCACTGCCATACGAAGATGTTCCAAATATCGTTCAGCTGTTAAATTCCCACTAAAGTAATAAGGACCAATAAATCTTCCCCTGACGATTCCTACCCAAACATTAATTTTTGGGGGCGCTGGGTGTGTTTTGTCTGCATCCAGTGGGGATTTTCCCGAGCCCAGTAGCGACAATTGTGTCGATTTACAAAACCACTTAGACAAAACGTTGCCTCATCGGATAATACTATACTACTAAGAAAATATGGATTTTCGTCACAAAGCCGCATGAAGATTTCATAAAATTCCAAACGCCTGTCCGAATCATCTTCTGAGAGATCGTGAACAAGTTGGATGTATGGGTGTAGTTTTTTTTTTTAACATCTTTACTACAAACGACTGACTAAAATTTTCTTATAAGGCAATTTCTGTTGTAGTTGTGTGAGGGTTGTCTTCTACTGACCGCAAAATATCTAACTTCACATCGTCGCTTATTCCTGGTCGTTCAGATTTTGAAGCATCCCTCACGCTCCCCGTTGCATTAAATTTTGAAACAATTCTGCTTACTGTGCTTCTAGCAATTGGAGGTCTTTCCAAATGTGTTGACTTTGAAGGTGATCGCCGTAACCTACCATCATAAGAATTTCTATCCTTTCTCTTTCGTTTAAACGAGCCATAAGAATAAAACTGGTGTCACACTAATTCTACGACTGACACTGACACACCGTTGTTTTAGTAAATCTATCGAAAAATTGATTACTTTTGCATGCGTTTGAATCAATTATCGAAGCACTTCTGCCTCTTTGATTGGGGTATCTCCGTAACATGCATTCTGAACGCATCAACCGCTTCTTCATGTGTCCAAAAACATGGACCTCTCATTTTATTTTTACGTACGGGAATAAAGAGAAGTCATTCCGTGTCAAGTCAGGACTATACGGCGGATGACTCTTCAAAGCGATGTTATGAATGATCAAAAATACAGTCCTTTGAGATCGCATTGTCGTGGTGAAGGATGATCCGTCTTCGGCGGTTGGTTTCTTGATTTCTTGGAAGACAAATAGCAAACAACTGGTTGTGAACCACTCAGAATTGATTGTTATGCTCTGTTCTAGTGGTACGATTGTGACATGTCCAGTTTTACTAAAAAACGGATTCCGCTCATCTTGAAACACCCATACAGTTGACTGCTGTTTACTTTCAGGCTCTTACGCCTAAACCCACTATTAATCACCTGTCACAATGACGTGCTTCGAAGCACCGCGATCGTACTTTTGGAGCATTTATTTCGACCAATCGGCACGAGCTCTTTTGTGAGCGATTGATATTTTGTGTGGAATCCAACGCGAACAAATTTTTTCGACGGTCAAATGCTCATGTAATATAGAATGTATGCTGGTCACACAAATGCTTAAGGTTGCCTTAATCTCCCGATAGGTTACATAACGATATTGCAATATCAGTTGGCACACAGCATCAATAGTTCTCGGAAGAAACACTGATTTTGGACGAAAACTGTGGGCACATTATTTTTCTGTTGAAAATAATATTTATATTGCCCAGTACGGTAAACAAGGAGCATTTTAAAAACGTCAATCTACAGGGTACAAACCGAAAATATCCACAATTTGAACCCCGGATAAGTTTAGAAATTCGTTTTAGAGGCCCCAGATGACATATTCTTATCGACGAAAGTTAGTAGATATAGATAAAATAAAATATTTTTACTTACAATACCTAAAAAAAAAGATATATACCCTTTTTCATTACTTTTTTGGAAGCTTTAAATTTGGAATAGCAGAAACGTGTCGACGTGATGAGCTTAAAGTTCAGGATATAGAATATTTCGGTTCTAAAATACCAGAAACAAAAATAAATAAATCTAGATCATTTATCATTAACGAAACCTATTTAAATGTTTATAGAGAGCAAGTATTATTTAGGCAAAATGATTTTGAAAATTCAACTAGAGAAAATGAAGGAATAATAAACCAATTTGGAAAAATGCCGCAAATTATTTACAGTTGCCAAATCCCGCAGAAAAAATAGGACATTGTTACCGAAGATCATTGGCAACACATTTAGTAGATGCTGGAGCTGATCTTCTTTCTTTAAAGCTTCACGGAGGATGGAAATCTTCCAATTGGGCTGAAGAATATATTGAAGAATCACTTAATAATAATTTAGAATTGTTTTATCGTCATATATGTTGAAAATCATGGTACAATTGTTATTTCCAGTAACCCAGATTTTTTATGATGAAAGAGTTGATACTGATGATGATGAACCATCTCTTGACTCAGAAACTGCTGAACTCGAGGACTGCAGAACATTTGTACTCTCCTTATTACCAAATTTGCAGATCTTCAGGAGATCAGCTCCTACTTTAGAACATGTGTCACATCCATTCAACATAGATGAATTGAGGGCTGCAATCAAATCTACCAAATCTCGAAAGGCAGCAGGTTTTGACGGAATTTTTCCAGAATTCATCAAACATTTAGGAAAAAAGGCCTTGTCTTGGTTATTGTCTTTCTATAACAATATTCTGAATTCGGGAAACTTTCCTTCCGAATTTCGTAAGGCTAAAGTAATGGGTATTTTGAAACGAGGAAAAAATCCTTGTGATCCTAGTAGTTATCGACCCATCAGTTTATTGAGTGTTCCTTTCAAGATATTAGAAAGGCTAATCCTTTTCAGAATTGAATCTTCTTATAGAAAATAGAAAATCCAGGAGGCTTTAGAAAAAGCAGAAATTGTTCGGATCAGGTTCTCAGCCTTACAACTTTCATAGAATCAGGCTTCAATGATAGGTTGTAAACAGGAGCTGCTTTCATCGATTTATCTTCGGCATATGACACTGTGTGGAAAGATGGATTAATTCTCAAACTCTATACCCATCTGAAATGTGGGAAAATGGTACGATTATTAGAAAATATGTTATCTGATAGAAGGTTTCGTGTTTTTATTGACAATAAGAGTAGCAACTTCAAAACATTGAAAAACGGTCTTCCTCAAGGATCAGTTTTAGCTCCTTTACTTTTCAATTTATATCTAAGTGATTTGCCCACTACATCATCTCAAAAATTTGTTTATGCTGACGACATTGCTATTGCTTACCAACATTCGGATTTCCATACTCTGGAAAACATATTGTCATCTGATTTGGAAATTTTAAAGAATTATTTTATTGAGTGGCGATTATGTCAAAATCCCAACAAAACAGAGGTATCTTGTTTCCATCTGAATAATCATGAAAAATATAGAAAATTAGCTGTAACTTTCAATGATTCTCCTATCAAACACAATTTCTATCCAAAATACTTAGGAGTTAAATTAGATTCATCTCTCAATTACAAGGCTCATTTAAATGATCTGAGTCTAAAACTGAAAACAAGGAATAATATTGTTCAGAAATTAGCTGGATCGTCTTGGGGTGCTGATGCTTCCACTCTTCGCACAGCATCTCTAGCCCTAGTCTTTTCTGCAGCTGAGTATTGTTGCTCTGTTTGGTTTAATAGTGCACATACACAAAAAATTGATGCACAATTGAATACATCCATGAGAATAATTACTGGCACCATAAGATCAACACCGGTTCATTGGTTACCAGTATTGTCTAATATTGTCCCTCCCCATATTCGCAGACAGACTGCAGCTCTGAATTCTTGGAATAAATATCATTCTTTTCCTAATTTATTCCCAATTATTTCATATTTTCCACAAAATAAAATTCCCAGATTGAAGTCACGTAAACCATTATGGCATAATACGTTCTTCAATATGAACATAAGTGATAAAGAATTATGGAAGACTGAGTGGAACTCTTACGAAATGTTCAATAAGTATCTCGTTTCTGATCCTTCTGAAAAAGTTCCTGGTTTTGATCTTCCAAGACAAATTTGGACAGTTCTTAATCGGTTGAGAACAGGTCATGGTCGTACCAATGGCATGCTATTTAAATGGAACTCAGTTCCTAGCGCAAGTTGTGAATGTGGAGAAGCAGAAGAATACCTCACAATAGTTGTCCCATATATCTTTCAAGATGGTTTTAGGGTGATGTTTCCAACTCTTATTGGAAGTTATAAATTTCAAACGAATATGATACGTATTTTTGTTATTCAGTTCTTTTTTCTGCTTTTGTCTTTTTATTTCCAGATTCAATGTGAGCACCTTGAAGAAGTCTCTTTCTGCATCAATAGAAGATCACTCTTGAAGAAAGAAGTCCTTGAAATATATTTCAGCTTATTTTTGTATTTTCACACTTAGACGGGGAGCCAGGGTTTTTTTTACTGGGGTTTTTTCCCTAGGCTTTTATGTCATACGCCGAACTGTATGACACCCCGTCACTAACCCCTGATCTATATGCTTTATTGTTTGCCTCCATTCGCCAGTAAAAACCCTCTCACCTTGCTAGTAATGTACCTATTATAAAAACTCTAAAATCTAAAGATGAGGAGTTTTATGAAGTTGATATTTGCAGAATCGTTCAAAAAAAGCAATATGTGCTAAAAGAAAATAATAATTATAATTATCAATAATAACACGTTCACGACCATATAACTAATTAATCACATTGGAAAAGTGAAGGAAAAACTCATTCAATTAATATAAAGTACATATTTGCTATTTCACAAGATAGTAGGTCATTTTAAATCGCTTTTTGCACATCCACATACTGAATCGTAATTTTATATTTTCACTCAGAAAAGTGAGAGTCTAGATTCCGGCTTTTGAGGATACAATTTTCTGTTTAATTGATATCATCAGATCAAAATATGCGATAAAAAGAGATGTAATCAAAGACATCTTTAATTGCATTCGTGAATGGGTCATTAATGTGAGATGAGTTGAAAGTACATAAATAACTATAGGTAGGTATATTATTACTACGAACATATTACTTACAGCATTATTTCACACCTTCATCAAATTTCTATTTTTCATGCCTCTTCGAATAATTACTTCTTCAGATCTCTCAGATTAAGAATCAATTATTGTATGTACCACTGTGTATATCGCGTATTTGAATTTGATCAGCGAAATTGCTGTCACAATTTTGAAAGCGTATAATCGATTTTAATGGTACAAATTGGTTTTTGTGTGCTTGTTCCTAGTGCAACAGCGAACTATTGTTCAGTCCAAATGCCAGTAATTTTTCAATATTCAGTTATCAAAGAGTATGTCTATTTTCAAACAGAGTTTTTTCTAGCTGAAAATACATATTCATATTCTTAGTTTAAATTTTTTTTTATTATCTCACAAATTCTTTGAATTTTAGCAATCACGTAACAGATGGGCGTAGTCAGTTTTGTCGTTCAGCATAATGCGGTTCTCATTTAATAAAAGGTTATGTATTCACTGATTATCTCCTTAGTAAAATTTACGGTTTAGCTTGTTATGTTAAAAAATCCTTGATTCACAATATCGAGTTAATCCAAAAAGGCTAATTTGAGGGAGTTTCTTTATCTCTTTCAAATTTTGTATTTTTTATATTCAGTTCTTTTTTCTGCTTTTGTCTTTTATTTCCAGATTCGATGTGGGCACCTTGAAGAAGTCTCTGTTTCCATCAATAGAAGACCACTCTTGAAGAAAGCTTATTTTCCTAGCCTAGCCTAATAATGAGACACAAAGGACAAAGAACTGCATATATGAATTACCTTGCGAGTGCGGAAGATCTTACATCGGAGAAACTAAACGCCCTCTGAATATACGAATAAAAGAACATCAGAAGCTTCTACGAGTACTAGACAGCGACAAATCCAGGTTGGTCCAACATGCTGTTGGACATGTGGTAGATGAGAATCATCGTATAAAATGGGATGAAGCATCAATAATATCCAAAGAAGAAAAACTTGCAAGAAGAAAAATCAAAGAAGCAGCATTTATGAAAATAACACCTGATTCCATAAGTGCTCCATCTATAGATCTGCCAGAAGTTTGGACGCCGATAGTTCGATCCAACTTAAAAAGATCATCATATCACAGATGAGTATATAACATCGTTCATTTTTCTTTCATGACTTCTGTCATATTGACTTTTTGAAAATTGATAATTCTCAAAAGGTTTCTTACTTTTCTCCTTGATAAAGATAGAAGATGTCTATCGAAACGTCGGAAATCATTACATCCACAATAGATGATGGTAATAGCCCAAACAATCATTCAACACGAGCTCCATCATCAACAATATCTCGTCATCATTCTTTCATTTATTTTATTTGACTATTCCACACTCTATATAAAAATTTGAATTATTTAATTGAACAAGTCAATTCTTGAAAGTGTAAATAAATCAAAAATATCTAAAATTGACAATTATAGTCTTACATTTCATTAAAGTATCAATAAATAAATAAATGAATAAATAGATACTTTATTTATTCCAGAAAACACTGTTTTCTTTGATGAATAAGAGAATTTTCCATTCTTAGCAGAACATAAAACAATTCAAGTAACTACAGAAAAATTAATTGAAAAATGAAATGGAATATGACACATGTGTTTCGAGATTTGTGTATAACACTCTCATCTCTCGTCAGGCATTTATATTCGATTAACAAAAATTCTATTCTTTTTCTTTTTTTAATTAATTATATTAATAATATTTCTGATAAAAATTTGAGCTCCGTCAGCCTATTAAATTCGAAAAAAAACATCAAATAACCTACTTGATTAGAAAAAAATATCGTATAATTTAGGAATATGCTTCAATTGATGGCATATCTTCAACTTTCTTGGATTAACTCAGTACTTATTGCGCTAATTATACCTAACTAAAATATAACGACATATGTTTAGCGGCAGAATCTCTCTGAAAAAATTCAAAACAATTTCTTTAATTGTCTTGATGAGTTTCCATTCTTAACTTTCCATTTCCACGATTGACTCTAGAAATTGTTTTTTGCATGTCTGCATTTGTATACTTTCCGTGAAACAAATTGTTTAAGAACAAGAATTCTATTGTACTTTGAACGATCTGAAAGTATTTGTACTTCGCGTATTGTTCGTGAATGCAATTACAATAATAATTCAATTCGTTACCTCCTTTGTACATGCAAGAATGTAAAAACAGAGAGTTCTATTTTATGCTTCAGGTATGAAATTTACTATTTTTTCGCGTTTGTTCCAAGTGGAACAGCATGCTATCACTTTACAAAGATGTGTATAATTTTCGAAAATGGTCTCACTCCATTCGGCAATCGGTTCGACTTCCTGATAAAGAATTCCTGTCGCGTTCCCCTGTATTAACTCTCTATATTCTGAAAGAGATTTCCATATTTTCGGAATAGGTTCAGTAGTTAGGCAACCAAGGGCCCTGGGGCAAATTACAAAATGGGCCCTCCCAGCTATTTAAACTGATTTAGTTTCATCAAATAATATAAAATATAAAAATACTTTAAAAATGCTAAGCAACTTAAGCTCTTTCTTCTGCACAGCAGGCAGATAATAAAAATCAAACAATAACAACATAAATTACAATTAATAGGTAAAAATAATAAAACGACATGGAGAAGTTTCAAGGCTTTATTATATGCAAGCTGGCCATACCAACTGACTAAATAACATGATATTTACAATTTTTTCCTAGCCTTAGTTTTCGGGAAAATATCAATGACTTGGTGGTACAGTAGGATTCAGTTGAGCTATATGAGTTGATTCAAAAGAATTGCGAGTTTTGTAAAATAGCAGATAGACTGTGACGATCCAGAGTAGAACGCATAGTGTCGACAGTAACATCGTAACAGAATCAAATAAAACAAAATTTAAAAATGATAAAAGAAATTATTTCATGATGATTCTCATTGAAATACCCGAATCATAACAATAACGGGAGAGCCCCTATTAACAAACGTAATGAATTAAAGAAAATAAGAGAAATATTCATATACATTCAAAAAATGGAAAAATAAAAGAGTTAACGCGTTGAGAACAAGTGAATATTAATTTTTTGAAAGCAATGAGGAAGCATATATCAAATTGATAACTTTCAACTCGTGAGATCACTCAAATGAGCTCTGAAACAATGCTGTGTCAGTAATGAGATCATAAAAATTGCTGTAATTTAAAATGAAATAATAAGTAAGGAGAAAAATTCTCAGTTGGTTTTATTCTTTTTGTCGATGCAGAAACCAACATGTGAGAAGATAATAACGTCGATAAGAATCGTTCAGTAGCCGAATAATTGAAAACATTTGGATCTCGAACAGGTATGCGTGAATTAGATTAAAGATAGTTGCGCAGATAGCTTTTACAATGATGCTTTAGCAAATAGCAAATTAACTGAAACTAGTGATTTTCTCAACAGAATTAAATGATTAGAATCTTCTTTGGAAGATGAGTCGGGTGTAGGAGTTCAGAATGACATAGAAATTTATTCAACCTAAAAAGAAAAGAGTAATAAGTGGTTCGGCCCACAGAATCACAAAAAGAACTCACGTTAAGATAGCTTGTGAACGCTTTCTTTCTGCTAAAAAATTTATTTTTGTGAAAACGGATCAACAAAATTATGTTTTCAATACACCGTTGCGAAGAGGCTTAGAAGACATTTTAAAGGAACTATCACTCAATCCTTTCCCCCTCTGTTGCTCTTTCTCAAAAGTACGTCAAAAAATGTCCCCAAACAAAATCAATCGATTTTAACATTAAATTCAAACTAAAGATAAGGGAGGTACAATTTTGGGATAGGTAAATTTCCTCTTGTTTCAGAATCTTTTTGCTAAAATCAAAAAAATATATTAGTTCGCTAATTACAAGTAAAGAACTACACACCACTCTTTATCATCTTCAATTAATCAAAACATTTAAAATTTTTACCTTATTAATCAATTTTTTGTACAGTGATCTAACCATAATCCAGAATCGAATAAGCTATATCACATAATTTAAGAAGAAGTAAGTCCTATTAACACCATTTTGAACTCATTAACGCCACTACAGAAAATGAATCCTACCCTGGATTACCTTGTTTTCTTGATTTTAAAATTGAGTAACATGTAACTTGCGCAAAACCGGTTCTGTTCGAATGAAATGAATATTTGATAAATTTATTTTTCTTATCAGTGAATCCAAGACTTTACAAAGGTGCATTAAGGTTTTTCTCATTCCAACATCCACTTATTTTTTTTCGTTTGTTTAATCACTTATTATTGGATACAAAGATTAAAATGGCATCTAAATCATTGTTGAAATTCATCAGCGTATCAAATAAATTGGCAATCAATAAAAATGTATTTGATTCAATGAAATTCTATTCTTCATTAGCAGGTAAGAGATTGATCTTAACAACTATATTTTTCAATTGCTTATTTCTGAACCCTGCAGCATTCGTACTTTGATACTTAACCTCAAACATCTTTTTAGTAAGTAAATTCAAAAGTTTTCTGTTCTACAGTTGTAAAAGTTGATTAACACCAGATTCAATTTCATAAAGTATTTCAACAGATTCAATTCCATGGAGTATTTTTTCTATTTGAATCATTCAAGACAAAACCCACAAAAACAGTATTGTTTTGCCGCTTGAACTTTAGAACTGGACAGGACCGTAATCAGCCCTTTAAGTTGTCGGAGTTCTTAAATTGGACTTCATGAAAAGGTTGATTCCTGTTATTAAGTACCTTCAGATTTGAAACTGTCAGTTGAATAAAAATTTCAAATTGAAATTAATATTAAAGCTCATTTTTTCATATATAGTTTCAAAAATAATTTCTGATTATCATTGAGGTACCGTATCCAGCCAGACCCATTTTGAACCAGTTTTTCGAGTAATGCAGAAAGTATTTTATGAATAACTTGAGTTATGTTGGCTTCCAAAGCCACTATCAATTATGTTTTATCAGCATAAACCAATGACATAACATGACCGATTAATTGGGCCATTTCCCAAAATAATATTATCGCCAAACATTTCAATAAATTAATTGTTACGTTAGCAGCATGGAGCACTATCTTGTTAGAAGCAAAACATTTCTGGGTCAATGCCATTCAAATGATTCAACAAATAATTTTTGATCATCGAACTACAAAAAACCTTTTTCACTCTTTTAGCTCCAGTATTGTTTTCAATGAAATTACACTGATAGTCTCTCCAGCCTGTAAACCACACCATATAGTGCATTTTTAGGAGGCAATGAAACCTGCAGAAATTCTTGAGTTTCTCAATCCTTATACGGCAATTTTACGTGTTTACGTAGGCTTTCAACCAGAAATGAACTTCATCACTGAACACAATTTTTCAATAAAAATGCCGATCAACTTCAAGCTATTCTAAGGCCCAATCAGAAATCAAACTAAGCTTATTATGGTTAAGTGGCTTCAGTTCTGGAACCAGTCGGATCTTGTATGGATGTAGACCAAGATATTTAAGTAAAATTTTCCATGTGGTGGATGTAGAAGTCCAACTTGTTGTGAACGTAGATGAATCAACAAGTCTGTACCTGGGTTAACACTATTACTTTACAGCATCAATAATTTGTTCTTCAATTACATTTATTGGTCATGTTATTTTTACTCTTCAAGTTTGGCGAATGAAACACTGATTTTGAAAATAAATTTCATCAATTTGTAAACGTTATTGCGGCGTAGTCTTTCCATGATAAATTTTTAGTGCTTCCTGAACAGGAATGTCAAAACAACATAGCTTCTACCGTCTGTCAAATCATAGTTATCTCATCGAGAGTTCTATCACTATAAAAACGATAGAAAAAGATATAAAGGGCGCTTCCGGAAATGTAGTAGTGTTAAAAAGAGTAGTTTCAATTGCCATGTTATGCCTGCTTTTCCTCCCTGGCTGCCAGTATCTGCCGTTTGCCGGGTAGACGTCTAGCCTCTATGCTTGCTGAGACGGGATACTTGATTTCGTTATGTGGGGGTTTTATGGAGGACCACCACAACAAAATATCCCAAATAATTGTATAATAGATAAATAAAATTTTTAATTCGAACTCTTCTTTTTGAAGCTAATTATGAACACATCAAAGTGGATAAAGCTGGAGCCAAGAACAATGTAGGGGTAATAACATTGAACAGGCCCAAAGCTCTAAATGCCCTTTGTGACAAGCTAATGACAGAGGTAGCCCAAGCCTTAGACACCCTTGAAGCTGACAAAGAGATCGGCGCAATTGTTATTACTGGAAGCGATAAAGCATTTGCTGCTGGAGCCGATATAAAAGAAATGGAATCAAACACCTACTCCAAATGTGTTAGTGGAAACTTTTTAGATCATTGGAATCGTGTGGCTCAAACCTTCAAACCAGTTATTGCAGCTGTAAATGGTTATGCAGTAAGTAACTAGCTGAATTAAGAATTCAACAATATTTCAATGAACCGTTTTTACCAAAACTCAAATTTTAGCACAAATTTTTCAATAAATACAAGGTGGAAAAAATATATTCGATCGCATATTATTGAATTTTTCATCAATTTTCAATATATTTCGTTAGATCTATGATTGCTGTCTGAAATATAAGTTACTCCTTGCTACCAGTAAAAATCTATAAGAAATAAGTCGTTTGAGGGATTAGTAGAAACAAACAGGCAAGAATTGTGAAAACTCTTCATGCAAGCTGTTTCAAATATTGTAGAGCAATATTAGGTTGTGTAGAGGACATTTCTGAAATACTTTCGAATTTCCTCCCAAAACATTGAAGGCGTTTTATTTTTAAATGAAATAAAATTGACGAAAATAACAACATATGAATGTCCATCATATTTTGAATTTTTGAAAATTTTTTATAGTAGCATCTCGTGAAAACATCCAGACTTTTTTTTATCTGAAGAGATTACCCCCTTCCCACCAAAAACTGTTACTAGGACCGCCCTTGGTCCAATTGCCATCATTGAAATGCTTGAGTCACGTTGGTGGCCTACAAGAAGGTGGTAAAGTTTTTGATTGGTCAGCAGAATAATAGCTGAATTTCTACCTTTTCAGGAATTTTCGTGTTTTCGGTATATTGCATCTTGATTAGTCAGCATTGAATGACTAATTTTTTTGTTTTAGTACGGAATCCATGTGTTTTTGGTATATTTCATCTTAAAATGGTATTTTGAAGTTTCGAAACATTTATGAGGACAATTTCGACATAAGTATCAGATATTTTCTTCCTCTCAACTGCTTTGCATTTTTAAAGCCATGAAAAAAGTACATTGCTGCAATTGATTTCTAATATCACAATAAATCAACAAGCATATTCAGTTATCTAGAATTAAGGTTAATGGCATGCAGACGGAATTCTACATTTGAAATTACTGAAAAAATGCCCCCTTAATTCTAGATTTCATTTCAAAGACGACAAAATCGATTTCACATATTCTGTAATTGTTGTTTTTCGTTAAAACCTCATAAACTGATTCGAATTGAGCAATAAGATGGCAGAGGGGCGGGGCTCAAGAACCAATTGTCGTCATTGACATGTTTGAGTCACTGCAGTCGTAGCAATTGTTACTAACAAGACAATGACGACGATAGAGTCAAGTTTTTAATTGTTCAGCGCCATTATCTTGTTAAAATACTGAATCTTCATGTTTTCGGTATATTTTAAAGTTGAATTGAAATTTTAAAGTTTCTAATTATTTGTGAAGACAATTTTTACATAGGAATCAGAACAAATGATGAGAGTGAGGTACATAATTGCAATTGATTTCGAATATCATTATAAATAAACAAATAGATCCAGTTTTTATTATTATCCTCAAAAATCTCATAAATTGATTCAAATTTACCAAGGTGGCAGATGGGCGGTGTTTAAGGTCCAATTCAATGGCGGTCCTACGGGAGGGGGTAATCCCATCTCTTCCTGGGAAAAGAGAAGAGGCACTTTTTTTATCTAAAGAGATTATCCACCATCCCAGAAATTCTTCCTAGGACTGGATAACCAAAAACCTAATTTTATTTATTTGGAGATGTATCAAAGTTTAATCTCTAATTTTTGTCATCATTCAACTTTCCACAGCTTGGTGGGGGTTGCGAGCTGGCTATGATGTGTGATATCATTTATGCTGGCGAAAAAGCTAAATTTGGTCAACCTGAAATACTTCTGGGCACAATTCCTGGTGCAGGTGGCACTCAAAGACTTCCAAGAGCTGTTGGAAAATCAAAAGCTATGGAAATGGTTCTTACTGGTATGTATTTACCATAATATGTAATTTCTTCATTCCTTTTAATTTCTCTACATTACATGTCTCACAAATTTTGTTCCAGGAAATCAAGTAACTGCTCAGGATGCCGAAAAAATGGGACTGGTCAGCAAAGTATTTCCCCCTGAAAAACTGCTAGAAGAATCTATTAAGCTTGGAGAAAAAATTGCCTCAAACTCCCAACTTATTAACGCGTTATGTAAAGAATCTGTGAATACTGCATTTGAGACAACGTTGAGAGAAGGACTTCATTTTGAGAAGAGAACTTTCCATGGAACCTTTGCTACTCATGATCGCAGAGAAGGAATGAACGCATTTGTGAATAAAAGGCCAGCAAATTTCAAAAACGAATAAAAAAATTATTACATTGTCATTTCATGAAATATTTCTGTAATAAATTCTACCTGATTCTTTTATTATTAAAGAGGTTCCAAATGAGAGAAGACGATTTTAAAATTAGATATATGTAAAATGTGCCATTACAGGTCAAATTACTCAATCTTAAAACCTAAAGAAAACAAGCAGTTTATTACAATAATGAAGAAACCCATATGAAAAAAATGTTTAAATCAAAATAAATTTATATAAACAGATAAATGAAATATCACAAAAAGCAATAACCTAAAGTGTAAAATTACAACTTGAAATGAATGAAACAAGGTGTATAAACATTTAAAAGACGACATGGATGGTTCAAACTCCGAATAAGAAGATCTCCACTTTCTTCAACTGCTAGTCTATGTCTTCTTCCAAGAATAATACATTTCCAATGGTTTATTTACCTTCCAATATTTATCATTCACTTGACCTAATGTTTGGTTACCATTGAGTTGTACATACTGCCCAACAGAAGGTGATATATATATACAAAAATTCACTGAATTATGCTGAGATGTAGACAGTTGTGACTCAAGATCCAAAGTCAAGCGCATTGCTAAATATTTATGGAGGTGATCTACCGTTGCATTAGCTGTAGTTTTTATATATCGAATTGAGTTTTCTTTAAGAGCTTTCACAAGGGCATTATCTCCTGCCATTTCAGTAGGATGAGGCTTAAAGACCAACTCAATTTCATTGAGGGTCATTGGTTCTGACGGACCTTCACCTTCAGTATCAGTTTGCTCAGTTCTCTCACTCGATTCGCTCTCTTCACTCCTCTCAGAAGTCATTACACTCTTTGGCCTTTTTCCTAATGATTTACTTACAGAACTTACATTACTTGAAACTGGGCTGGGAGGTTGTGAAGGTGGAGAGCTACGACCAGAGGGCACAGGACTTCCAGGAGGAGCTGCACTTGGTGGGTTAGAATTTTGATTTGTATTTGCAACTGGCGGTGGATTAGCATTCTGCTAAAAAAAATTATATTCTAAACTTTTCTGTAAAATCAAATACACTACTTACCACTGTACTATCTTGGTTTTGTGCAGAACTAGCTTCATTTATTTCATTTCTATCATTTTCATTAACTTTCCTTGATCTGTTAGGTCTATTCTGTGATTGCATTTTTATACCTTCGTTAATGGAATTAACTAAAGCTGCTGATGAGTGACTCTTATTCAATTTAGCTAGAACTCTCTCTTGATGAGCTTCATATTCATCTCTACTTGGATAAATCTTTGCAATGAGTAAGTCAAAATTGGGATCTGGTCTTAGTGATCTTTTAGAGACAAGTTTCTTTCTGCATGTGGGACATTCTTTGTTACCTGACCTCAGAGCAGTTATAATGCAATCTGAACAAAATCTGTGCAAGCATTCTTTAGTCGTCATCGTTTTTTTTAGCATATCTAAACATATGGGACACATTAATTCACTGTGAAGACTTCTGGGCGATACAGCGATTTCCACATTGCTATCCGTTATAGCTTCTTGTGGAGTACGATGCAATTCATACAGGGAAAGTTCCCATGTTTTATTCAATCCAATTTGCTCTGAAGTAGTCATATTTTCTGTAAGAGAATCAGTATCATCGGATAAACAACACAAACCAAAAACGTTCTTTCATAAAAAAGTTCTGTCTATGGACAAGAAGCACAAAATAGTGATTTTGAAAAAGAGAGCAGAATCTATTTGTGTGAACTTATCCACGGTTTTCTAGCCACGGTTTTCGTCGTACGCTGGGATTCTCGAGCGGTGTTGCCAAACTTCATCATATTTACCGATTCACTCCTGGCGACGTATTTCTTATGTTTGGCGATAGGGAGAGGGAAAACGCATGAAGAATAGTTGCAATATTTATCAACTCTTTAAAATCAGATAAAATTCAATTGTTGAAATATATAATAGTGTATTTTATCAAGTAGAATTTTATTCTGCAATGCGTTTGACATTCAGATAAAATGTGATATCTTCCGAAATAATACGTGATCCAAAATAATTCTGATACCGAATTATTCGTCTTTAAATGCTCTACCATTATCAGTAATCAGATGAATTTGCGACACCGTCAGGATACCTGAAAACTCAGTATACACCTCAGCCACGGTTTTAACATTCAGATAAAACGTCATATCTCTCAAAATAGTTCGTGCTCCAAAATGATTCTTATACCGAATTATTCGTCTTCGAATGCTCTATCATAATCAGTTATCAGATGAATTTGCGACACCGTCGGGATATCTCAAAATTGAGGATTTACCCCAGCCACGGTTTTTACATTCAGAAAAAACGTCATATCTCTCAAAATACTTCGTGCTCCAAAATGATTTTTATACCGAATTATTTGTCTTTGAATGCTTTATCATAATCAGTTATCAGATGAATTTGCGACACCGTCGGGATATCACAAAATTGAGGATTCAACCTATCCACGGTTTTTACATTCAGAAAAACGTCGATAGGTTGAATCCTCGATTTTGTGATATCCCGACGGTGTCGCAAATTCATCTGATAACTGATTATGATAAAGCATTCAAAGACAAATAATTCGGTATAAAAATCATTTTGGAGCACGAAGTATTTTGAGAGATATGACGTTTTTTCTGAATGTAAAAACCGTGGCTGGGGTAAATCCTCAATTTTGAGATATCCCGACGGTGTCGCAAATTCATCTGATAACTGATTATGATAGAGCATTCGAAGACAAATAATTCTGTATGAGAATTATTTTGGAGCACGAACTATTTTGGGAGATATGACGTTTTTTCTGAATGTAAAAACCGTGGATAGGTTGAATCCTCAATTTTGTGATATCCCGACGGTGTCGCAAATTCATCTGATAACTGATTATGATAAAGCATTCAAAGACAAATAATTCGGTATAAAAATCATTTTGGAGCACGAACTATTTTGAGAGATATGACGTTTTATCTGAATGTTAAAACCGTGGCTGAGGTGTATACTGAGTTTTCAGGTATCCTGACGGTGTCGCAAATTCATCTGATTACTGATAATGGTAGAGCATTTAAAGACGAATAATTCGGTATGAGAATTATTTTGGAGCACGTATTATTTCGGAAGATATCACATTTTATCTGAATGTCAAACGCATTGCAGAATAAAATTCTACTTGATAAAATACACTATTATATATTTCAACAATCGAATTTTATCTGATTTTAAAGAGTTGATAAATATTGCAACTATTCTTCATGCGTTTTCCCTCTCCCTATCGCCAAACATAAGAAATCCGTCGCCAGGAGTGAATCGGTAAATATGATGAAGTTTGGCAACACCGCTCGAGAATCCCAGCGTACGACGAAAACCGTGGATAAGTTCACACAAATGCAGAATCTTCTTCTCCAAAATGTCCTAACAATCGGAAAAATTAATTGATTAATTTATTCATATACTTAAAAAGCTATGAGTATTTAAAACTCAACTCTCATAATTTTTAATGATGTTTTACAATAAAATGAATAACAAGAACAACTTGTTTTCTGGTGTATTTCTAACAAATTCCAAGTAAAGAAGTACTTTTCTGTGGCTCTGTGCATAGACTACCTGTGTGATGATTTGAAAACCGAAGATTGTGATACCTACAATTCAAATCCAAAAATTGAAAATGAGCATGAAAATGATCTTTCAACACCTTTTTCATTGAATATGATTTATATAGTTATGGTATGAAAATCATCTCCTATAATGGATTTCAAGGAATTGTGAGGTGAACTACCTAACTCATTGCTTTATATCTGAATTATTTTTCCATTTCAGAGCTGAAAAATACTTCAAGTACCACAATGAACCTTTATCGAAACCAGAAACACCTCCCACCAAGTTTTTCTTAGAATCACCAAACGATAAAGATAGAATAAATGATTATCACGATGCCTTGAAAAAATCTTTGGAATATGTGAGGGTAGAGAGAAGGTTGAATGAATGGGTTTATTCGGATATTTTAACTGTAAATGTGAATTTCAGGTGTGCCAGAAGTAAAGGAATTTGGAGAGAGGATGAAGCACTTTGTGAAGTAACAAAACCAGTTGGAAATATGTTGAAAAACTTTGGATTTCAAGATAAAAATGGTGTTTATTTATTTCCTGAAGAGACACTATTCTTAGTGGAACAGGTACATTGTTTTCATTTGTGATTCCTTTCGATCTATATAATTTCTTAAATTCCAGAACAAGTTAGAACTGACTCATAATTCTAAGCAAGTTAGTATTTACGAAGCTTACAATTTAGTTCTAAATCATATTTCATTAAATAAATATAGAGTATATAAAACCTTAGTTGAGCAAGGTTACAAACTTCTCAATAAAGAAGCAATTAAAAAATTTCATCTCAGATTGACATTGAAAAATAAAAGTACACCTGAAAATAAAAAAAAAAGAAGAAACTCAATTTCAACTGACTTAAGTGATAATGAAATCAAGAAACCAAAAATATATATGGAGCACAAAAATGAAACACTGAAAAATACAAATATTAAGCAAGAACCAGAGAATTTCGAAGAAATATTGAAACAACTTGAGAAGCAAGGACCAAAACAATTTGTACCTTGTGAATCATCTAAGCAACCTGATTATTTTGGTTTTCTGCCTTCTGTAGAATCCAAGCAGAGTCATGATTTCAATTTATATATAAGGTAATTATTATCTGAAAAGTTCAAATTTTGTGTGTATATCAATGAAAGGTTGAGTAAATTCAGAGATGATAAAATTTGACAAGTATTAACTGCTAAGCAGTAAATTGTCCCTAATATGTAACTTTGAATTGAATCAGAATAGCCAGTTTTAATGTTTTATCCACAAATGCCAGTTTCTTAAGTTATTCTCGTATCAAAAACAGCTAATGCTCAGATATTACTTTTTTACATTTTTGTGTCTTCAACTAGTTTAAAAGAGGATGATTCTGATTTTTCAAGAATTATGATCCGATGAGCAGATTTCTATAAAATTTTATGTGAATTTATTAACCAACTCAACCAATCGTTAACTATTCTGAGTATGTTTTATTTTTATTGTACATTAAAACTAAATTATTTGAATGTTTTCAATTTTATTTTTTGTTTCAGAGATGATACTAATTTGAATGACTTTGGTATCCTGGAAGATGTGAAGAATATTTTTGCTATTTGTACAAATGATACTATAGCCTTTGATAGGCATATAAATGTAAATGTTTCCTTAATAAATGAATAATGATGATTTTAATGAGTGGGTAGGTGTGCGAATTTTTATTTTATACTAACAATATCAGCAACAAGTGAAGCACAAATGACATCGATGTGTCATTTAGACAGGTTTCAAACGGCGAATACCATTAATAGAACCTCACATGATTTCTCTCCATTATTTTTCATCCACCACTTAGCTGTTTTATCCCCTCAAACTCAGAAAAAATTCTTTATTTGGGAAATATTCACACCAATTGTATTTCACTTGAAGAGATCATTTCACAAATGAGTAAAATATTTCATTTACTCAATTTTGCGAGTTCAATCAATGTGACCTATGAAGAAATTGAATTATTTCTAAAGACTTTTTGAATTATTTGTGCTTGTTCTTCAAGAAATAGCAGATTACCATTTTGCCCAAATGTCTGTAATTTTCAAATACTGATCTGAAAATGGTTTAAAATAATTGAGATCACCTTGCTTATAAAGAACTCATAATCAAAGTTTATACATGGCAGATCAAGTGAAATTTGTGAGTGTAAATGAAATTTATTTTTTTCAAAAATTTTGATTTATAGATATCCATATAAATGTGGAGATATCTTGAAAATGAAATCTTGTACCTGGTTTCAATATAACATTTGCTAAAAAATTATGTTTGGATCATCAGTTCAAGAACAAGCAAGCAGAAGATCCTAACATACATGTACTCAAAGAAATATAACATGGAAGGGGCTAAAAAACGAAAGGTTGATCTAGAGAACAGGAATTATAAAGGATTTATTCAGTCCAAATAGTCATTTTACGTGAGCAATATATCATCGTCAACTAGAAAGTTTGTCGTGATCCTTGAATAATACTAAATAATACCAATATACCTGATGCTAGCTACCCTTAGCAATATTTCTGAGTGAATTAACTGACTTAATACTTTTCAAATAAATGACCACAACAATATAAAATAACAGAACAACATTATAAAACAACAACAGAATAACAATAATAAATACTGGCAACTATCAAACATAACTCGATGGTAATAATACTAGGATATTTAGAAATATCAAACGAAATTCTGAGTGAAAAATAAAATTTCTTCATCTCAATTAACCTTGGTTTCGAAGTCTAGGACCATCCAAAATTTATACCTGTCATTTGATAAAACCTATTATTGAAGGGTCTATAGAAATCTTTCAGTCTTTGTAATACATTTCTATCCACTTTTGGATGACTCCTGCCTTTGGTTTTACCAAGGCAGTGAGGAGCACTATGACCTTCGCTCTTAAAAAGACATGGAAAACCTTTGGTGGCATTAAAATAAAAGTGTTTTTCATTAATCACTTGCTTTAAACCTAAAAAATTTTGAACTCTATGAAGCTCAGCAGCTGGGTCATAAATCAGTCGTTCACCACTAACAAACAAGAATTGAGACAATGGGAAATACTTCAACCAACGGGTTAGATACCTTGCATACATTCCAAGCTTAACAGGTCCCCAAGAAGTGTCAATTAAATTTCCTATACTTCCATTTATGAAAACTAATGATTCAAATTTTTCCATATCTGGTCTCTTTGACACTGCTTGAGTGTAATCAGATATTGCTCTTGTTACAGGATTTCTAACAACTACAAGTAATTTAGTGGAGGGATTCATATGATTAACTCGTTTGGGAGCCTCTTTTGTTATGAAATAGGATGGAGTTTTTTCTATTGTTTGCTGGCCATCTAAAGTAGGAGGCATGTGTGATCTATACCACTGAAACCCTGAAATAGTGTATTTAAAATTTGAATAGATTATCCAAATATATCTTCAACATACCTTTCATGTAATTTTTATCAAAAAAATGGATTTCACTACCAGCTGCTCTTACATCTGGGTGTATCCGTATAAATTCCAAAAGAGCTCTTGTTCCTCCTTTTTTCACCCCAATAATCAGTGCACTAGGTAGTTGCCTCATACCTTGGTCTTGAAAATATTTATATTTTAAGGATATGTCTGTTTCATTGTTTTCAAGAAGTGGAACAAGGCGTACATTTGTTGTATAATAATCGAAAGAATTCTCGTTTAAAACAATTGGGTTCCACTACAATAATATAAATATGACAAGCGTTATAACAGGTCAGAAGAAAATTATACCTTTGGAATTGACTTGCTGATACTTTTAACAAGGCAACTATTATAAGTAAAGGTGAGGTAAAAAGATACGACTGTAAGCAGAAAAAGGGCTGAGATAATTTTTTTAGATAAAACAACCTCCATAACTATTCTACGAAGGCAATGGAATTCTCAAGAGAGGTAGAAATTTTGTGTATCCCCTTGGAAGGTAAACCATAATTCGATGTTATTATGAGATACAATTCATTGTATTATTAGAGACACACTTCGTCTCTCATACTTGAAATGTTGTCATCTCTGCAATCATACAATAGGACCAAGCTTTCAACTTAAAGTTTGCATTTTACGATTTCCTCTTACATTTTTTACAACCGAAATTTAAAATGACAACTAAGAAAACACGAACCATAGAATAACATTTGATGAACCACAGAAGCTCATATCAATAAATAATGTGTGTTATCCACGGATCACGGGCACTGCTTTGTGACGCGTAGTGTGATAACGATGGGATTATCGAGCGGCGGTATCAAACCACAGTATAGGGACCAATACTGTGATCAAACCTATTTTTTTTCCAGATGAAATTCACTAAAGTGATTGTTTTCTGATTTTTGAGTTTCTGAGAAGCATCATCATTTTATTTTACTGAAGGAGTTAAAAAAACAATTTTTTGAAATATATGACTTTAATAGAGAAATCCTCAAATGGATCAAATTTTAAAATTTTCAAAAGACTTGCAAAAATTGTTCACTAAATGGTAGATGTTTATTCAGGAATTATGAACAACTAGATGTTGCTCGCGACCCTGTCTACACAGGATTAGTACCTTATTTTTTTCGCAATACTATTAAAAAACTTATATTCCTTTTTATGAATTAAAGTCACATCAGCTTTGCGGCTTTTTATGAGGTCCCAGATAGCAATAAGTGCCAAAACTGAATCGGTGAATAATCGACATTTGTATATACCCTTCTGATAATATCAGCACAGTATAGGGACCTATATTGTGATATCAGTTCACTCTATTCTTTGAGAGCCAATTCTTTGAGATTCGTAGTCGAAAGAGAACCTGGGAAGACCAGTAGGGTTGACAACGCTGCTCGACAATCCACCTCTATCCCAACGTTATCGATTTGCACGTTGTTGGACATATGTTGATAAGTTCACACCCAAGTTAGAAAGTTCTATACTATGTTCTAATATTATGTGTGGTTAAAGTTTTGAAATTAGCGCTCAAATTTGTGTTTTCAGACTAGTAAACATGCAATCGTTTTTGAAATCTGGTAAATTAGGAAATAACTCCTCCGATAAAGGAGCCTCTACTTCCAAAGCTTCAAAAAAATCCAAATCAATTCCATGGGTTGAAAAATAGTGAGTGCTTTCATATGATTGTTACAATTATATAATTTCTCACCTAATGGATCCCATTACAGTCGCCCAGCAACTGTTAACGATGTTGTAGAACAAAACGAAGTTGTAGCTGTACTTGAGCAATGTATAAGTGGGGCAGATTTACCAAATTTACTCTTTTATGGCCCTCCTGGTACTGGTAAAACAAGTACTATATTGGCAGCAGCCAAACAGCTTTTTGGTGATATTTATCGAGAAAGAATTCTAGAATTAAATGCCTCTGATGAAAGAGGTATACAAGTTATTAGAGATAAAGTGAAATCATTTTCACAGTTAACTGCCAGTGCTACACGTCCTGAGTATGATCAATTTCTGTAATCAAAACCTATTCTAAGCTATTTTGCTTGCAGTGGAAAACCTTGTCCTCCTTTCAAAATAGTCATCTTAGATGAGGCTGACTCTATGACTCATGCAGCACAAGCAGCCCTTAGGAGAACCATGGAGAAAGAAACGAAAACAACCAGATTTTGTTTGATATGTAATTATGTGTCTAGAATTATCGAGCCATTGACTTCACGTTGCAGTAAATTTCGATTCAAACCACTAAAACACACCAAGATTCATGAACGGTAGTGATGAGATATGAATTCTGTGTTCCTTTTAATGTTTGCGTTATTTCAGACTTCGATTAATTTGTGATAATGAAAAGATTAATTGTGATGATGATACTCTAAATATGCTGGTAGAAACCAGTGGTGGAGATATGAGAAGAGCCATTACATGTCTTCAGAGTTGTTCTAAACTTCAAGGCACTGATTTACCGATAAGTAAAGAGACAGTTTTAGAAGTCACAGGGGTATTATATATTGCTAGCTTTCACCATTTCAACCTATCAACATAATTTTTAGGTTGTTCCATCTCATTGGTTAACAGAGTTTGTACAAGTCTGTAAAGAAAAAAATTATATGAATGCTGTAAACTTTATAAAAAAATTTGGGTATGAGGCATATTCTGCTTCTCAGGTAGGAGTTAATTCAGCATTGAAAGATTTTTAATAATTTATAATATTTTCAGTTCCTTGAGCAATTTAATGAATTTCTAATCAAATCACAAGATTTTACAGATTCTCAAAAAGCTTTTATTGGTGAGAAATTGGGGGTGAGTTTATTGTCTTTTTCCTAATAACAATAAAAACTGATTTGAATTTTTCAGAGTGTTAATTTTTATGTTCAAGATGGAGGTAGTGAATATATCCAATTATGTTCACTTGCAGCAGCAGTTTGTATGTCTTCTTAATCTCTGAAAAATGTTATATTTTCACAATTTGGAATAAATACTTTTTATGTTTTTTACATTTATTCAATTCCATTCAATATAATTTTTGTATGTTAGTTGTAAATTTTTTCCACTTTTCAAAGGTGTAAAATCTTTGTTAACCCAATTGAAGTAAATAAGGCTCGGTAAAAAAAATTATATAAAAATGCAACAATATGTTTAAAGAGCTAAAAAATTAAAACTATTTAAATTAATCTGTACCAAAGTACTTTTGGCCAAAGTGGTTAGGAGCAACAGGATGTATTTCAGAGGTTAATATTTTGAGTTTAGGATATGACTCTAGAATGGCATCGACAGCTTTGGGTGTGCAGAACAAATTACTTAATATAATACATTCTTCTTGAACTCCATGTTCTTTTAAAACATTCACAGCTTGACTAACAGTGTTTCCAGTAGACATAATGGGGTACATAAGTAGCACATGCCTTTGTCCAATATCTTCTGGAAATCTAGCATAAACCACTTTTGCATCATGAGTATCGGCGTCAGATTCCACTAGAATTTTCCCTATCCGTATACTTCGACAACAATCTCTTAAACCTTGTTCCATTGCTTCCCCTGATCTTATAATTGAAACACCACAATTGCCTGATTTGTACTTCAAACCGGAATAAGTAGCTCCTGTAGGTGTAATTACTTTGCAGTCCGTAAACGGTAACTGATTGAGGCTTTCCTCTATTACCAAACGTATAAGTCTATCGGCATAAAATTTGAAATCACTTCTGGTGGTATTTTTGTCTCTCAATATAGTTTGCAACTCTTTGATTTGATCATTGGGGTGTAGGATAGTCAGACGTTTATACTCCTTACAATACGCTTTTATATCTACAGGTTCATCAATAGTAGACATTTTGAATGATGAATTTATAACTTATCTTCATGTGCGGGTAATTGTGGCTTTAAGATATTGGGTAAGTATTCACAGACTGGATAAACTTTTATTGTAATTACTTCAAAGATGATGATAAAGCCGCAAATTTTCAGGTTATAAAGACAAACGTGCCTCAGATTATTATCAATATAGATTGCTTCACACAAATGACATTTTCTCTTGAGCCTTTTATTTCTTCTCTTAGAGTTATCCTGAAATTTAAAATAGAATTGAATATTATCTTTATAACAAATTCAATAAGAATAGATGGTTTTCCTGTGTTACTTCAACATACTTTCAGTTGATGACTGGTTAAGTTTCTCTTTACATTCAATGTTTGCAGCTGCTGATAAAATTTTTGATTACTGCAGCTAACAAAATACACAAGGAATTCTATTTTCTCTAATGAAAAGCAAATCTAATCTGTACATTCTACAATGCTTCTAATGGTTTCCAAATAATTTTTTTAACTAGGTGATTTATAGAAATGGAATTTTTCTCCATTGAAGTTTCTGCTTTCAATTTTATTTTTGAGTTTTCCTAAAATTTAAATTGTGATCAAATACATACAGCCTTCAAAGTTAAAATTCAAGAAAATCATTGATTTATAAGTTTCATTTCAACACACCTTCAGTTGACGTTTGGATTATTAATTATCTCAAATTTTGTGCAAGTAGGCAACCCAAAATACTGTGCTGTCAAAAATTTTCTGTTGAAAGAATAACGAATCTTCTGTGGTCCTGCCTCCTGCTAATTAGTGGTTAACCAAACTTCTTGGATAAGGATTGGGAAAACGGAAAAGTAGACTTTTCCTCTTTATCACGATTCGATATCATTCAGGCAATTACTATTAAGTTAATTCGATAAACATGCTTCTGCGAACAACAAGATTTCATGTAAAAGCATGGAAGATTTAGAAGAAAAATTGAGGCTAGCAGCTTGTTTGGGAGATTTGGAAACTGTTGAAATACTAACTGAAGGAGATATTAATTTAAATGCTAAACAGGAATCAAATGGATGGTAAGACGTTTCTTCAATATCTATTAATTCCGAAAAATTTTCAACTTTCTAGGACAGCTTTGCATTGGGCTTGCAAGAAGGGTCATGAAGATATAACCAGACTTTTGTTAAGTCGAGGTGCAAATCCAACAATTTTTAATAATAAAAATGAAACTCCTGCAGACGTTTGCTCAAACCCTTCTATACTTACTTTGTTGATGAATGATATTCATACAACAAATAACCCTTTATATGACTACAAATTACGAACCAATTTTCTGATAAATTCCAGTCAGACTGATCCTTCAATATCAAGAATCAAACATTCAAATATAACTCATATGCCTTCTACCATGCTTCCATCCGTTGCACTAGATGAGGGTATGTTTTTGAATATATTTTAATTTAATTGAATTATTTCAAAATGTTCTTAAAAAGAGTAGTGCCTTGGTTTTTTCAAAGTGGCAACAATTATATGTGCAGGCAATATTCCATGAACATTAAAAGAACAGTGCTCATATCAAAATCCAGAGACATTTTCACGAATCTTGCCTTAGAAGATTGGATATATAAGAATTTTGATTTGAAAACTCATCAAGTTTTGTTGATGTGGCAAAGTGACCCTTGTGTAGTTATTGGACGACATCAAAACCCTTTTGTTGAGGTTAACTTGATAGCATTAAAAGATATTACTAAGAATGGTGTGATATTAGCTAGAAGGAATAGTGGGGGTGGGACAGTTTTTCATGATAATGGAAATCTGAATTTATCTTTCTTAACAACACATGAATGTTACAATAGAAAATATAATTTGGAAATAATTTCCAGAGCAGTCTTAAAAGAGTATGGGTTAAAAATAGAAATTAATAAAAGAGAAGACCTTATAATAAACGATAGTAAGGTATCAGGAACTGCATCCAAGTTAGGAAGACCAAATGCTTATCACCACTGCACACTCCTAGTGAATGCAAATAGGGATCATTTAAAAAAATCTTTGCAAAAAATGAACCTTAATATCAAAACCAATGCAACACAATCTGTACGTTCAAACATTATTAATTTGAGCGAAAAAGTGTCTGGTATATCTTTAGAAAATTTAATGAAACAGATTGGTATAGAATATATGCAAACTCCTGCTTTTCAGGGAAAAAATAGAGTATACACTTCAAATGTACCTTTTGGGTTTAAGTATGTAAATCCCTCTGAGGTAGAATATCCAGGTTTCAATCAAATTCGTGAGGATTTTTCGAGTTGGACTTGGATTTATGGAAAGACTCCAAAATTTGTAATCGAATACGTTATACCAATTTCATTGATGAATGATAAATATAACTGCATTGTTACTTTAACTGTTGAAAATGGCATTATCTCAGAAACTAAGTGTGTCTTTCCTGGAAATCATGATGATTCATATGTTATTAGGAAGTTAGATAGAGCCTTTAAAAATAATCCTTTTGATTTAGATGCTTACGCTGCTCTGAAAGAACTCATCACAGATTACTTGAAAAGTTATAATTATTTTGTTATGTAAAATAGCTTATTCCTGCTTTGTTTATGCCTGGAAACAATTGTTTTATTTTTAATCTTGATTATTTTTACTTTGTTTTTATTCGAGGATTGTTATGATTGTTAATGTTTTGCTATTGTTATTAAAAGTTTATAATCACCCAAGTTTTAATGTTTGTCCTATTTCAATATGCAATTTAATTGCAATCATTTCAGATATTGTTTTGAAAATTCGCATGTCTGGGAGCAGTGACCCAGACTTCATAGAAGTGGAACTGCCAAAATGGAAACTGACATACAAAAATCTCTTGAAATTGTGTTGTGAAGAACTGCAATGTTCTGAAGAACAAGTTGAAAGAATTCGAAAACTGCCTAACACTCGACTCAGAACTGATAGTGATATAGGCAGGCTTGTGAACTTTCAAGAAATCGAAATTGTCATGAAAGGACCTCCGGGAAGCGACAAGCCAACCAATTGCTATCAAAGCATATCAACTTGCAAGGATCAAACTATACTTTACTAGCAGATGTGGAACTGTATCATACAGATTACATTCAAAAATCCTATTTTTTGGAAGTCTTGAATTTTATTAAGTATGGAAATATGTTTGATTAAGTTGACATTTCATATCACCTAATTCAAATATCAACATTGCACCATTAAAAATTATTCATTAACATTTTTACAATGTATATCTGAAGTATATTTGAATGTAATAATTGAATAAGTCACGCATTTAGAATAAATTGATTTATTTGTATTTATCGGAAGTCTATTCAAATATAACTTTGAGTTTAGTGAAAAAATTTAAGCATAAGTAGGATGGGCTTCGAAGGGTTGAAATTGGGAGAATTCACATTCACTTTATAATTTTTCCCTGAATAAAATATAAGTTTTCAATCGTAAATTAGTCTTTATTTTAAATGAAAATAAAAATCATAAGTTCGAAGATGTTAACAAAAAAAACACAAATTGGAAGAATTAAAATATGTTGTTCCATCTGAAGTACCTTCCTATCAAGAGGGGTTCATACTGGCTCAGCACTCAGTTCAAATGAATAGAGATCAATATTTTGTAAAGGAGGTCTTATCTATCAGTTAAGTTTTTATTCTTAGATAGAAAAGGTAATTCTCTTTATGAATGTTAATATAAAAAAGTTTGTAAAAGGTTGATGTCACATGCAGTAAACACCTCTTAGGTGAGTAGAATGGAGTGAAGAAAGGACCTTTGGTGGTTATTATTCAAAATGAACCAATTTCGTTTTTACACATGCTCCTCTTATGTTTCAAAATACTACAAATAGCCTTTCTATTTCAAGTACCAAAAGCAATAATTTATTCAGAACACAGCTTTTATTTCTCATTTACTTTTAGTTTCATTATGTTGAGCAACTATTTGAATAAATAAATGGTCGAGCTCTTATTAGAAAGACCCAAAAAGAATGTGAAAATCTCAAATTTTAAACTTCAATATTCTTCTCATTACATTTGTGCAAATTGGAAAGCAAATACTTTGGATCATTAAAAAAACATCTTCATTATTCATTGTTTTTTTATTCTTATATCCCCGGCAGGTTTCACAACTACCTTTAAATTTAATCTGGTTGTAAGTTCTCCTTCGACCATCTTTGACAGCTTCGGTTTTTTTATCGCCACTCTAGGTACATCTACATTGTTCGGATTTTCTGTAACAGATATGATCAGTTTATACCACTTGAATGCAAGAAATGTATAAAAAATTAATACTACTTAGTACTATTACAAAACAAAAGCTTTCTTGGTACCAAAACTAGGAAAAAGTGGCTTTTGCTTTGGAAGTAGCCTCAGTAATTGTCTCCATCAAAAAGAACTTAACTATCAATATTGAATTTATCCTCTTTAAAATTAAGTAAAAACTTAGCTTACCTAATGACACATGGATGGGAAGAGACGACCCCCTTTTAGCAAATATATTTATACTCCTTAAATTTGTTATTCCTCCTGGAAAAACTTGATCAAGGTTTTCTACAGCAACAAAAACATTTTCTACTAATTCCCTAAGACACATTTTGTTGTGCCCAATTTGTATCATGAAGCTATCTCCATGATTATGAACTTGGAAACAGGTTTTCTTCAATGCAGCATCTACACTTTTCTTTAAATCTACAGAGTCCATTTTGACAGGAGTGGGTATTTTCCGTTTTCTATAAAATGTTTTTCCTAATTGTCTAACAACTCTCCCGCTAATTCTACCATCAACTAGAAACATATCGTACAACTCTACCAAACCTCTTTTGAGTTCAAAACTTTCATATTCTGACTTCAATTCATGTAGGGTCATAATTTTTTTTATATTCTGAACACCCTTTTGTTTAAACAAGTCTTCATAAAATTCAATGTGCTGTTCATATTCTTTATTTTTGAATTGCTTCAAATCAGGTACTATAAAGCAAACATCATCATCGGTGTCTAATAAAGAATGTTCCAGTTCGATTCTTAACAGCTTGGGATAACATTTGGGCACCTTAATAACGTTCAATTGTAAAAAGATTGGGAATTTATCTTCTAGTAGCAGGTTCTGAATTCGTGGGTTTTCTTCAACCAACTTGATGATATTAATAGCACTGCTTTCAACTAACTCAATGGGTATATTATATTTAGTGGAGATTGCTTCGATTTTTGGGTCGTATTTCCTCAATGATACGAAATTTGTAACTTCCTTCTTGGTCTTTGACTTCTTGAGGATTATTTTACCTTCGGATTCTCTGATTTCCGTTTTCTTTAATTTTTTACCAGCTCCTGAACTTTCATCAAGTTTCCTCTTCTTAGAGACAATTTTTTTCTTTACGATAGCCATGTTGAAGATAAATTTTGCACTTAAAATGTAAATTTTTAGAACTAGCACCACAAAACGTGTTTTTATTCAATGTGAGGTTAAATTCGAGTGAACAACAAGATCAAACAGAATTTCTATGTAAAATCAGTGTTACCAACGCTAGGTTATATAGAATATAGAGATATAGAAAAAGAACTTCGTTCGTTCATAGAACCTTTAGAACATAGACCCTGGTTCTAATTATACACTATATGTAAGTATGGATCATGACCGGTAGATAGCAGCACAAACATCACTAAAAATTATTTTTACACATATATTTTTATTATAAGCCACATAGAATTGGTCAGATTTCTTTCTTACCTTCCAAAAAATATAATGTTCCCAGATTTTTCAACATTTAGATGGTTCCATGAACTAACAGAGTTTTTTTTCTCTATAAATATATTTCTGTGAGCTAGCATTTTTGCTTGTTGCTCACACGTAGAACATAGAACCAGAGGTTCTTTATTCAAAGTTCTTACATCAAAACATAACCATTTCAAATTCAATTTGCTTCCCGCCATGAAACATAATGATAACATTTTAGAAATTTTCTTATTAATTACTTACTGTTTTCAATGCAACACGAAGAATAGATTCGAAGTTTCTAAAAGTGTAACTGTTGATTTAAGTATTTCCAGTCAACAGTTAGAATGGGTATTACGGGGTTATTACCCTTTCTGGAGAAAGCTACAAGAAACTGTAACATTTCTGAATTTAGAGGGGCCACAGTGGCGATCGATAGCTACTGTTGGCTTCATAAAGGAGCAACGGCTTGTGCAGATGTTTTAGCAAGAGGAGAAGAAACTGATGTGTAATGTATAATTTTACTGTTGTTACTGAAATTTCACGCGAAACATTTTAGCTATGTAAATTACTGCATGAAGTATTTGAATATGTTGAGGAAGTATGACATTAAACCAATAATGGTTTTTGACGGCAATCATCTACCTGCTAAGGCAATAACAGAGAAACGCAGACGAGAGACAAGAAAAAATGCCAAAAGTCGAGCTGCTGAACTCTTACGCTTGGGCAAAAAAGATGAAGCATATAATTTTTTCAGACAAAGTATTGACATCACCCCTGCAATGGCATTAAATTTGATCAAAGAATGCAGAAGAAATGACATAGACTGTATTGTTGCTCCTTATGAATCAGATTCTCAATTGGCTTATTTAAATTTGAAGGGACTAGCTGATATTATTATAACAGAAGATTCTGATTTAGTACTCTTTGGATGTGATAAGGTAGAATTTATACTCACATTGAAATTCTATTCCAAACTCATTTATTTTGTAGATTTTCTATAAGATGGATATTAATGGAAATGGCCGGCTTGTTGAAAAACAGAAATTACTTTTCTGCATGGACATGAAACCAGATAAATTTACATTTGAAAAATTCAGGTACATGTGTATTCTATCAGGTTGTGATTACTTAGATTCATTACCTGGAATTGGTTTAAAGAAAGCATTGAAATTCATATCATTAACAGCAGAAACTGATCCAATGAAGGTGAGCTCAAAATTATTTGAGATGTTTTTTTGGACCAAATGATCCTAGTTTTTAGACAAGCTTCCAAGATACTTGAACATGAAAAATTTAGTGATGACTGAGGAATATAAAACTAAGTTTCTAACAGCAGAAGCAACTTTTAAACATCAGGTAGTGTTCGACCCTTTACAGAAGAAATTGACCTATTTAACAGATCCTGCACTTTGTGGAACAAGGCCTGAGTATTGTAACAATGCTGGAGAATTCTTTGATGAAAAAATAGCTTATCAGGTTGCTATTGGAAATTTGAACCCTTTTTCTCATGAAAAATATGACGATTGGTCTCCCTCGAAAAATCTGAACAATAGTGTGAGCTTCAATAATTTCTTTATGTGTGCTTTAGTGTCATGTGTTTTTTAGAGTGATAGAACTTTCGATAGGGATACTGACATTTGAGAGAAGGTAGAAGCCATGTTGTTTTGATATTTCTGCAAAGTTAGCTTTGACAAACTATCATGGAAAGATTCACACCGCAGCATTTACATGTTGAAGTTTGTTTTTAAAATCAGAATTCTCTTTGCTAAACTTGAAGAGCCTTTATTGAATGAAAGATTCGGCGATAAAATTATTTCAAGGAATATTCCAAGATAATGCTACATAACTCTACTGTATTATTTTCTTTAAAATTCATTGTTTTATGCTGGTACCAGAAACAATAGATGACGATTGATTAAATAAGGTTTGAATTACTCGAAAAAGTGGTCTAAAAATGACCTGTTCAAAATTAATTTTAGAAAAAACAAAATTGGCTTTAATCTTAATTTCAATGTGTTTTATTTCAATTTAAAGTTCAGTCACTACTCATATTTAGTCCGATGACATCCTAATATTTAGTGTAATAAAACAACAATTTTATATCTGTTCTGGTTTTGATGATCGATTCTTTTCAGTTTCATAGTATTTGGTCTAATAATTATGTGAAAAAATTATCAAGGACACAACAAAAACATTTAGAAAAATTGGAAATTATCAAACAAGAAGAGAAAGGAATGAAGATATTCCATAAAAATAAGGAAAACAGAGAAAACATTGAAAAAATCCAAAATGAAACATTTGAATCTGAACTTGATATATATCGCCAAAAAAATGAAATAAAAAAACTAGAACATGATGGCGTAAATAATGGAGAGGAAAATGAAGAAAATATTATAATTCCTTCTGATAAAAATGCTGTGATGAATGAAACATCTCCTATTCTTCCAAAAAAATTCGTGAACCCTTTTTTGAAGAAAAGATTGAGTAAGTTTGGTTCTACCGAAATCAACGCTGATGTCATCGTTAAGAGTAAATATTTTCACTCAAAATCCGTTGATTCTGAAAACGTTGATGTGAAGAATTTGATACCTGATGACTTAGAATCCAAAAAGCTTTTAGATGATCATGATGATAGTAAAAAGAGGAAATTAGAATCTCAAGAAATAGATGTTAATATTGATGTGAAACTGATCAAGGAAAAAACTGAAGTATCATTAAGCCAGGTGAGTGATATTAATTGAATATTAGGTTGAAAAAATTGACCCCTTGAATAATTTTTCTTAAGTGAAACTATTAGCAAGGTTGTGTTAAAGGTTTGGGCTCCAAGGGAAGAGGAATTGAAAGAGATAGGGCGAGAGTGAATACAAGTACTTGTACTCACTTGAGTAGTGATCTCATTACATGCCAGCGCGAGTGTTAGAAACGAGTAGTGTCTTGTGAATGTTATTAATTAAATTAATTGATTCACCTAATATACCTTTCCTACATATATTTGATCGGCAGGATGAATATAGTGTTTAAAAACAAATATATTTCCCAAATTACAAAGTTTCACTTCTTCTGCGTAGAAGGACTCTGCACTATTATATTTGTTTCATTACCTTTAAGTAGTCTGAGATCAAGTTTTCACAGGTGTCCTTGAATACCACCCTGAGGATACTTAAGTGACTCATAAAAAAAATTAATATTCTAATTAATTGGGTTTGACGACCTAACTGTATGATGATATTCTTAATTTTGAGAGGATCTGAGGCCAAGTTATAAGAGAAACACATTCAACAAAAAGGCCGACGTTTCGATTTATCTAAAATCTTTATCAAGGCACTGGAAAAAAACGATACATTTTAAAATACAGTGACAAATTTCAAAAAGATTAAAATGACCAAACATATAAAAAACAAATATAAAGAATACAAATATCATACAAGACAGTAAGTTACTCACATTGTAGGGTGGCTTCTCTTGTTATTAGAAAAAATATCATTAGATATTTTGTAAATCAATTCAATGGATGAAACGTAGTATGTCATGATACACCTCGCTATACACTGGTTAAGAACAAATTTTAAAATTTATCAACATGCAAACAAAAAGATGCAGAGGATGAGTCATGAATAATATGTGGGTATGAAAACAACAAAAGTCTGTAATAATGAAATCATTTGATTTATATCATATGTAGATTCCTAATTTTATTAATAATGTTGAAATAGGAAGTATTGAGATTCTCGATGTCCGTTCGTTTATTAATAGAATTGTCATCCTTTTTAATTGCCAACATTTCTCCAAATAATCTTTTTTTAACATTATCTTGTTGTCCAAGTATGCTAACTTTTTCAAAATCAAAAGAGTGAAGCTCTTTGAAGGAGTGTTCTGCCAGAGCGGTGTTGTTTTCTTTTACCTTGGCTGGGTTATGAATATTGACACAGTCTCTTTTGTGCTCTGTTATTCGTGTTTTTAAATATCTCCCAGTCTGCCCTATGTATACTTTATTACAATCTTTGCACGGAATCTTATAAATTATATTGGATCTCCATTGTGAGGACGTCTTGGATTTTAAATAAGTGTAGAATTGTTTTTTTATTGTGTTATAGGGTTTATAGGCTGTATTAATGGTTTCAGTATTTAATAATTTACCTATCTTTTCTGATATACCAGGAACATATGGAATTTTGAAAAACCTAGGTCTGATTGTATCCTGTGTTATTATTTCTGGGTGTTGTTGATTTTTATTAAGAACTCCGGTAACAAGTGCTAAAGGGTAATTATTTTTGGTTAGAAATGTTTTAATTTTTTCAAAGTTATTATTATGAAATTCTGGACTAGCCAGTTTCAAAGCTCGATATTTCAAATTTTTGATGAGATTAATTTTATGTATAAAAGGGTGGTGGGAGTTAAAATTCAAAAATCTTTCCTAAAAGGTTGGTTTTGATACCAATCAGTTTTTAGTGCAGTGCCCGTTCTTATAACTAGTACATCCAAGAATGACAACCCATTATCTTTCTCTACTTCAACCGTGAATTGAAGGCGTGGCTGGAAGGAATTAAAAGAGTTTAAAATTGTGTCAACGTGTCCTTCCGGTATTGATGTGAAAATGTCATCCACAAACCTTTTGAAAACTGGTACCTCAGGGCAGGCGAGAAAGGGCAATACTCTGTAACTCAGACATAACTATATCCGAGACAATTGGAGCCAAGCAATTGCCCATGCCCAAACCGAAAGTACTCATTATTATGGCTGAAATAACTACTATTAACCGAAAATTCAAACAACATCAAGAACTGATCCATAGATAGTTTAGTATGTGGTTCCACTCGCGGCCAATACTTTCTGATTAATTCAATTGCAAGTTCTGTAGGTAAATTTGTAAAAAGTGAGGTAGCATCAAGGGATATAAGGATATAATTATGTGGTAAAGTAATACCATTTAAGTCCTCAACAAATTGAAAGGAGTCCTTAACATGTCTATCATCTCTCTCAAAAATGTGAGAGAGCAATTTGGCCAAAAACCTACTCAAATTGTATAAGGAGATCCAACAAAACTAACAATTGGGCTAAGGGACAATCTTCCTTATGAACTTTGGGCAAGAAATAAATTCTTGGGCATACGCCATTATTGGATTTCAGGAATTTAAGTTCTGTTTCATCAATCCTATGTTGTTAATATTCTAATGTTTTCATTTTTCAGCCAACAACCAGCACAATTAAGAAACCCAAGTTATCAAGATGCCGAATGTGTTTCTCTTATAACTTGGCCTCAGTTGGTTTTCATTTTTCAGCCAACAACCAGCACAACAAAATCAAAAAAATCTCAACCTACTATACAGGCTTTTTTTGTGAAAATGAACCCACAGGGATGTTAGCTCTCTTATTTTAATTATTGTTATTTGTTTTTTTAATAAATTTTGTTTTCTATTCTGGTGCATTATTTAATCTAAAATAGTCGTGAAAAATACTTGGGAAATAAATGTTTTCGTATACCAAATCAGATAAACAGATATCTTGTGTGACAAGCATTTTATATTTCAGATTTTAGTAACAAATGAAAAAAATTGTATTCATTTTCAATTTTACAAATGCAGTTAACAGCCAATGAACATTATTAAACAGTAGAGCTGTCAATTGCTTTCTTTAGATTCTCAATTTTCACTTTCAACAGCCTCCTCAGCCTCATCTTTATTCATATCCTAAAATATAACATCAAGTTACAATCTCAAATGTAACATGTAATTCAATAAATGTAGTCTTCTAATAGCAAGCAGTACAAGATTAAAAATAATTTATACCTACTTTTAAAATTGCTACCATAACTTCAGTTTCTTCTAACATGGACTTGCATATTTCTTTCTCTTCTTGAAGAACTGCAATATCTGATTTCAATCCTTCTTTTTCAATAAAACTAGAGTCCAAGTCTTCGGCTAGCTTTTCTGCAAGATTTTTCCAATAATCCTTTATAGGATCATAGGCGGGTAAATCTGCAGCAACATTTGAATCTGCCTGGACTGCTTTTTCCATAAAATTAACTTCTTCATTAGTTTCGCTGAAGAATGCATACGAAACATTAAAAATATAACTGCCATAACATAAAACTTACGGAGACAACTTCATGCTTTCTTCGGGATGGACTGAATTATCACCAAGTCTGAAAAATTTTACAAAAAGGAATATGCAAATTAAATTTTAAGAGAAAAGTGTGGTAAATATAAATGAAAACTTACGAGGACAATTTGATACTTCCTTCTGGGTGAACTGAATCATCAGTTTCTCTGTAGAAAAATGGAATACCAAAATAAATATGTGAAAGAGAAGGTTTCAGAATATTGTTGAATGGCGTTCATGTCCAACTTGCAATGAATGGAATAAAATTGTTATATTGTTCATTTCGTTGATTAGGAACCAATGTTATTTTAGAAAAGAACTAAAATCAACTTTTAAATGTTATCCTTGAACTTTCTCAAGTTCTCTATGTTACACTAACATCTGCTAAAACTTCTGTACCCTATGCCTTATAAATATACTGTACAGTTTGATGCATAATGACATGAACCCATAATTCAAAAAAACTATATATGGAACGTAGATTCAACTTACAAAGACAGTTTGATCCTTTTTTCTGGACGAGAACATCCAACCGACTCATCAGTTTCGCTAAAAAATGAGAACACGGTTTATTATCGTTTTTGTAATGATAATATAAAATATAATGCAACTAAAATAATTGACTGATTAAATGAGTAACTGTTAGGATACTTACGAAGACAGCTTGACTCGTTTTTTTGGACCAGCAAGTCCAACCAAATTTTCCTTGCCTGTTTCTGTTTTTTGTAAAATGCATAGAGTTGTCTGATTTTGTTTTGAATTGTTCTGAAAAAAATTTCACTATAACCTCAAAAAGTATTAAACTTGAAAAGTTTAAATATCCACTCACAAATGATTCTTTTATCGAAACTTGTCCAGTATTCTTGGTTTTCATATTTATTTCGTTGAAGTCCAAAAATTTAAATTATTCATCAAGCCGCTTTGTCAATAATTCACTGTTTACATTTAAATATATATTATTGTATATATACAAGTGGGATATGTCATGAGGAATCCACCTGGAGGGTCACCCGTCACGTCCATTATTTCATTAAAACTTTTCCGATATACAGGATGTTCATCTCGGACGAGCCACTCTGTATATTTCTTGGAAGATCTCGGAATACTTCAAGTTATTTAAGTTTAGGCGATATTTTTTGAGGAATATTTGAAGGAACCCCTTAACACCCCTCAAAATTGAGTAATATAGGGGTTGTAATTACACATAAGAAAAGCTTTTGCGCACTTGTTCTCTAATGATACCATCCTACATTGCTTACACGAATACCTATATAGGAACACAGTGAATTGAATCATTTCCATAAAACGAAATTCATAAAGTCAACCGCACCAAATGAATTTGAACTATTTCAATGAAAAGTATTTCAATGATTGCAGCAAACAAATTGAATAATTGCATAATTATCGACGAAATGAAATTGTGTCGGCCCTTCGTACAGCCCCATATAAAAATCACAAAAAATGGGTCTCAGGTAGCTAGGTGGTATACCTGGAATACTACAGGTACCAGGTTTCAAATTCCACTGGGATCCCGTTCCTAAATTTCACAAAGAATAAATCTCCAGTGTCTGTGATTTTTCGCACATACTTAAAAAGGCATACTGACGAATCCAGTGTGTATGTGCCAGTGACGAAAAGCATAAGTAGGAGTAACAAAATAGTACATTGTTTACCGGGTAGGAAAAGCTTAACATTCCTGGACGACTGTGAAGATTGCTAAGTCGAGGCGCAAGCCGAGGCTTTTCCTACGAGGTAAACATACTATTTTTCCGCAAATCGTTTAAAATTCGACAGATATTGATTGATTTAAAAAAAAACGCGATAATTTTATTCCCAAATAAATGGTGCTTTGAAATTCCTAATAAAATTACTTGGGTTACTATGGAAACGTATTGAGGTTGAATTGTCAAACTTAACGCTTATAAATTTAATTGCTGGTGTTCTCGAAAGTAAAATGATAAGTGATGATGAAATTTCCATTCCTGGGACTCCTCCAGAGCTGGTTGAGGCAGTGAATACTGCTTCATTAGAATTATTGCCAAAGAAATCAAGAGAAAAGTACGAAAATGCATACAGACGTTTTATGGATTATCGCATGAGTAAAAATACGAGTTCTTTCTCAGAAAATGTTGTAATGGCATACTTCCTAGACCTTTGTTTAAAGATGAAATCTTCAACATTATGGGCCAATTATTCAATGCTGAAGTCAACCCTTGCACTTAAACACAATGTAGATATATCTACATACTCAAAACTTCGTTCTTTATTGAAACGGCAAGCTCAAGGTTATAGGGCAAAGAAATCTAAGATTTTAACGAAGGAAGAAATTGAAAAATTTATCCAGGAAGCTCCAGATAAAGAAAATTTAATGATTAAGGTAATTTACAAGTTTTTAATTTCTATTTAGATTATAGCTTTATTTATTTTTTAGGTGGCTGTAATATTTGGTATTTCTGGGGCCTGTAGAATGGATGAGTTAGTCCGAATGACTGTACACGATATAGAAGACTTAGAATCTAAGCTTTTAATCAGCATACCTGATTCGAAAACCAACAAACCAAGATCATTTGTAATTAATCAGATCTACTTGAATGTTTATCGAAAGTATGTTTCGTTAAGACCAGAAAATATGAACAGTGACCGATTTTTCTTTAAATATCAAAGCGGAAAGGGTTGTAGACAAGTGGTAGGAATTCATCAATTTAGAAAAATGCCCAAAATAGTTGCTACTTATTTGAACTTGGTAAATCCGACAGAATATACTGGTCACTGCTTTCGTCGGTCTTCTGCAACAATATTGGTTGACTCTGGTGCCGACATAACTAGTTTAAAGAGGCATGGCGGATGGAAGTCATCAAACGTTGCTGAAAGATATATCGAAGAATCGCTTAACAATAAGGTTGAGGTGGCAAATAAAATTTTCACAGTACAAAATATTCAACAAAATGACCCTTCCACCATGCATGTTGTCCAAAATGTTTCTCATAGTTCTAAGAGTGTTCCTCCAATGTTCAATAATTGTACTAACTGTCAAATTACTGTAAATATAACAAATTGATCTTAAAAATGTATTCAGCAATGACTTGATGTTTTCAAAATATAAATTAATTCCTTATAAGCAATGTGTTTTCTATCATTTATGTAGAACACTAACAACTGTACCAACAGGCTGAAACTTTTGTAATTCACGAATAATCTGTTGTGTGGGACATGAGATGGCCGTAAAATAAACATTGTCCTTTATATCATTTTTCAGTAAGGAAGTCCTGACTTTTCTTCAAGAAATTTTACAGTCAAAATTTCCTGGCGATTTGCGGAATAGTAATTTTTTTCGGCAACCGTCCGGGAAGGTACTTCCCGGAAATGAAAATCTTGGTAGGTATATTTCCTTACAGTCCGCATTAAAATATGGAAAGCAGCAGTGATAGTGACAATGAAAAAGTCCTCAAGGTATGATGATTCGTTCACGAAATGGATGGAGATGAAGCAATTCTATTTGGCGCATAAATCAGAAACAGTCAAAAGCATGTACTCTATGTTGAAAAGTACCATTTTAGTAAATTAAAATGTGAACATAGCCATTTTTCTGCACTTAAAAGGAAGAATGATCAGCAAATTCATTAGAGAAGCGGATAATGATACATATCTAATGCTGAAGGTGATCTTTCACGAAGGATATAAAAGTATCATTTCGATTGATTTAATAAACGATAAGGAAGACATGTTGTTTCTGAAAATACCGGATTCCAAAACACATATTGAGAGAACTTTTGTTGTAATTGGGCAAGAAAACCTGCTGTTGTATGACAATATACACGTTTTTACGGCCATCTCATACTCCACACAACAGAAAAGGAAAATGTTTTTCAGCCTCAACTTTAACGGAATGTTTTACATTTACCCAATCCTAAAATTACACAGGCCATAGCATTCGTCGAACTTTCGGCGACGTTATTTGCTGACAATGGTGGAAACATCACAAATTTGAAGAGACACGGTGGCTGGAAGTCTACCAATGTGGCTGAAGGATATATAGATAATTCCCTTGAAAACAAAATTAAAATTGCCAAGACCATTCAAAAATCACCAGAAGAAAATAATCGATGCGAAACGGAAACATTTTGCCATCTTGTTGTGGCTTCAACAAAATAATTATGAATAACTAATTCATTTACAATATTAAGGTAATGCATTTACACCCAACTTGAGTTCAGAATAATTCTTATCTCTGTCCCTATTAGATAATGCCAGCGCCGTCGAGGATTTCTGATGGTTAATTATCTTGTTATACACGAAAATTAGAAAACATGGCAATTGTGATGGTCTAAAAAATTGGATATACTCATAGAATTGGGAATTTAATTATATATTTATAAGACATGAGTATTTTCTTTCAGTGGTCAAAGATTCACCCTGTATATGTATAACCTACAAATTCATTCCTGAAAAATATTAGTTCACTTGAAAAAAATTAGACAAAATTTACAGAATCTGTTTAAAAAATTGCGTAAACGTAAAAATACACAAACATATACACTTATTAAAGCAATATAATAGACTGGTTTAGTTGGAATCTTCTGAATCTCGTTTTTCTACTGGTTTCATCAGTCCTGAATCTCCTCCAATTTTAAATTCAATTGGTCCACCTCCTTCGCAGCTTTCATTACTACCTCCATCTGGCTCATAATATTCCTCTTGTGCTTCACCTCCGACAACCATGTTTAGTAAACGTTGATTCTCTCCAGCCATGACAGCAATTGCTTTCTCATCTGCCTGTAATAGTTGTAGGAATTGTCTTAAATGTTAAGTTTATAAGTCACAACATGTTTGAAAAAATCTCAGAAACCCCTTCATTCCAGAACGGTCGAAAATAACCAGATATTTTTTCCTTAAGATATTTGTTGCCTAAGACGGAAAGTAGGATCGTTATCTCATAATTTTTTTCAAGTCGTCTTAGTTTGTTAATTATAATGTGAATAAATTAAATAATTATAAGCCAAGTTTAACTTCGAGCTATAGAAGAATAAGAAAAGTGATGTTTCTCATATTTTCTTACATCAAGCCGATTTTGGTATTCTTCTCTTATTTCATCCCTTGTGGCTATGGCGTTATGAAGTTTCTGCTGAGCAACCTTTGGTAACACATACTTCTTGGAGAAACCCAATACGGACTGCAATTTTTTATTTTGTTTCTGCTCGCTCTTAAGGTTGTATCTCAAATTGTTTGTCTCGACCAACAAGTAGGCATTCTCTTCGACCAATCGGACTTTGTCTACACCAATGCTGGACTGGTTTCGTAATACCTATTGAGCAACAAGAATTAATTTGATTGAAAGAAGACTTCAAGAGATGGCTTACTCGTTGTTTGAGTTTACTGACTGTCCTTTCCAAAAACTCTCGTTGTCGCAGGAATTCACATTTGGCTTCTTTATCTTCTTCCTGAGTTATTGCAAAGTCTTTGTCTGCATTGTATTTATGATAGATATTCTGGAATAATCAAAATCATGCATCATAAAAGAAAAACAAAACAAACCTTTAATGGTAGTAATTATTCGAGTTGGTTTTTGAAAGTGCTTTTCAAATCAGCGTCAGTATAACTCAGTGACATCTTAGATAACGAATTCAAGTAATTGGCAACAGCAACCTCACTACAAAAAGGTTTAACGTCTAAGCATTTTAAATGATCAACTTATTTGTCAAACTCACTCTTCTGACGTATATTGACACAAGAGTTAGTTAACATTCACATGTTAATGTTATAAATTCAAAAGAAGCTGAAATGAACAAAACAAAAAATATTCAGTGTAGGTATAAGAAATTTTCACCCACCGTTATGGTCTTTATAAGCATAGGAACGTCTTGGATGTACCCACTGGCCTTATGGATATCGGTTCTCAGCGACTTCAAGGCCTCCTTCATGCTCCTATTCTTGGCCACTTCGATCCTCACCTCGTTTTCGGAAGCAGCAAGCTTCTCCCTCAGTTCGTCCAGTTGCAGATCGAGACTAAGGATGATCTTCTGTAAATTCTCAAGTTCCCGCACCATCTCGTTTATCTGCTCGACTTGCTCTCTTATAGTCCTCTCTTTCGGTTCAATTTGAGACTTCAACTCTTTTATCTTGAAATCCAGGATGAATTTGAACTTCTCCAATTCTTGGTTTTTTCTCTTGAGGTCGTGTATTCTTTTTTCTTTGTCCTGTATGGTTTGGTCTCTTTCAGCAATTTCTTTCTTCAGATCTGCAATATCTTTTTCTCTGTCGACTATGACGCCTTTGAATTTGATATGATCGCTCTCCAACAGGTAAACGGTGTGCTTGAGATCGTCGATTTCTTTTTGTGAAGTGATCAGCTTCTTTTTAACCATTGCCGTTTCTCCTCTGATCCTCACGTTGAGATCTTGCTCTTCTTTAAGCTCTTTTTCGTGCAAAGCTTTCAGCTCGTAGATTTCACGGTCAGCGTCGTCTTCAATTTGTTGCTTGATGAGTTCGTGTTGTTCTGTTCTTTGCCTTGCCTGTTCGATCATCTGAAATGTCCGAAAGAGGTTTTCACATCATATTGATCTTCGGTTTATACAGTATTTCTCACCTCGTCATGTTGAGCATCCTTCTCTTGAAGTTTCTCCAGAAAGCTGTTCGTTATAGCTTCTTCAGTGTCTGCCTTCGCTTGTTTTAGATCATCAAGTTGTTGTTCATACTCTAATCTCATTTTATCCATCTTCTCTTCCAGTCTCATATATTTATCGTACTCGTAAATCAATTTCTCGTTATAGTTCGCTTCAAGTTTATGTACGAAATGTTCGTGACTTTGTTTCATCTTGTTGATTTCCATATTGATATTATGGAGTTCTTGCTGATGGTCCGATTCGAGCTGCTCGTTCTTTTCTTTCAGTTCTTCGATGGCGCCGCAATAACCCTGATGAACATCCTTCATCCTCAGGTTGTGAACCACGTCATTCTGACGCATCTGATATGCAAACTCTGTCTCCAGCTCGTGCATCCGAAGGTGAAGGTCCCGAATCTGGTTCAGTTTATCTTCTAGAACTTCCCTGGATATGAGAATTTCTCGCGCCACTGCGAATTCCTTCTCTATTTTGATAGCTTTACCATCGGTGTTGAGGATGCGCCAGAAGCAGATGCTACCATCTTGAGCTCCCGTCAGTATGTATCTGCGAAACGAAGTGAAAAATTTGTTTTAAATTGCGTTAAATCTATGTATTTTCAGTATTGCAGCATTGCAGAGAGTGGTATAGAACTGCAGCACCTTGCTCTGTTCGAGTTGACAGCTTGGAGCGTTAAGTGGCTAGGTCAACTCTTACTTACTTTCATATATGTATGTGCCTTACTTAGCATCTAGAGCCTAGCAATTGAATAGCTTGGCACCCCGTTGCTAAACATACAAACCTGCTGGTCGCAGAAGATTCAGCACCCTAATTTCTCTTAGATAATTGGTAGTTAACTCACTAGTTTCTAGGCGCTAAGTAATCGACCCTATTGTGCGAACGTTGACTAGGATAAGACAAAGTACAAAAGCATGTTGGAGTTATGACTAAAGCCACACTAGAGTACTCGAGGGTATTACAATTTTACTCCTAAATATCTAGCGACTAATAGGGCGGCGCATGAGGCCATCCCAATAATATCTAGGAAAGACACCAACAGGTTAATAGAGAATTGTCAAAGAGAGTATAGGAACCAAGAGAGTTCTAGACCACGCAGTGGTAATCCAATTGATGGTGAAATTTCATGGTACTGAATGGCTTCCAAATTGCAAAGGTTAACGAAGGTCCAATACTTCATTGGAAATTAATATCACATATTATGCAGTATTTGCTAATTCTTGATAGAGAAACTGTTTCTATTTCACTGAAATAACTGAAATGCATTTATAAAGTATTAGAAATTCGTTCATCAGTACATATTGAAAACTATTCTGCTTTCAATTTCACCACTTCGTGGTCTAGAACTCGCTCTGCTTTTCTACTAGAGTAGTATGGACTTTTGGTAAAAATGTTTCATTATGTTACAATGAGTCCTCACTTATCATTAGACGACATGAGCATGTTCGTAACTGTAGCACTATGCATGTTGAACTCCAGAAACTCGACCTTCTCCATTAGTGGCAATTTAACGCTGTACACGACTCCATTATTACCACTGACGAATAGCATGGTATCCAGCCGGCTCAGCACCAGGCAGTCCAATGGTGTGTTCAAAAGCATGACTTCTCTGTATATCACCGAGTTGATTAATTCTCGTATGTGGCCATCTTTACCAACTGCTATGGTTGATTTTCCATCTGAAGTAACAACGCAATCGTTGAATGGGCACGTCTTGACAATGGTTTCGGCAGTTCTCTTAGATTCTGAAACTTTCCATTCGTAAACAGCGCCCTCTGTACCGCAGGTAGATAGCTTTATATCGTCCACTGTCCAACTCATACCAGTGACCATTCCGTTATGTCCTTTTAGGGTATAAAACATATCGAAGGTGATACTAGAGTAGACCTGTGAACGGATAATTAATGAAACCAACTTATTTCACCTAGTAGCAAAGTTGATGACATTTAAGAACTCAATTAATAGGAAATTATTGTTGAAAAATATGATTTGAGTTTTATCTTTTCAATGAACCTATCAAATATATGTATTCATTATTTGATATATGTATGTTCTTTCTGTACCTAGTTCTCACCTTGTCGCGGGGTGTGTCGTTCAAGATACCCAGAATAACCACTCTCAAACCCAAAGTTCTTGCAATCCTATGGCTCTATCTAAGCGTGCGCTTAGATCGTGACACCTTTACGAACACACCTGTGAAAAAATGGGTGGCAAGATGACGGAGACATAGCCAGCAATCAAAGATGTCGAGTGGTTAACCATGGTAACTATGGCTTTTTTCTCCGCCCCCCGAGTCCTCGGACATGGGGTAGGTCTGCGAAGTAAAATAAGCCTCACTTGGCAGGAACAACTTTGATGCACTTGGTTCCCTGAGTCTTCGCACCCAGGGAAGACTCAAGGAGTCCGAAGCAGGAGGTACAAATCTGAGGAGTACAGTCGTAGGGATATCAAAGATGCTATGTCCACTTGGCCGTTCGAGTCGGTATTTCAGGACCCGACGGAGAACCGAGGGGTGACGTTAATGTTTAACAGAAACTGCAATTTCATACCTTAATTTCTGATTAATCGGGACTCCTATTTGTATGGTCAAGACGTTATACGCATCTATACCTGAGCTCACTGTTCCGTAACCAGAGCCAGGCAACAACGGAACTATGCCTATTGAGTGAATAGACCCCCACAAGATATTCGTGAGACTCTTTCTCACACTCATATTATCCAAGTGATATAAGAGTGAGAATCACCTTGTTGAGGGCGTCTACCAATAGACACTTTTGTTAGTCGACGTCCCTGGGGCTCTAGCTGAATGTTGATAATGGAGGAGGGTGTTTTAATTGGGTGTTTGTCCACACGAACTCGCAACATTGCACAGCCTCTCTACGTGGAAGGCATGAGGTGTTTTTTCCAAGGCGTCTAGGTATTTATATTCTTTCTAGGTGAACACATAGAACATACCTACATATTGGCGAGTGAAAAAGATAAGATGTATTATTGTGTTACAGAAGAATACTTTTTTTACATTTTCAGTGCAAATTCATTCTTTCTGGATGGAGTTTTTTTAAGTTAGTTTTTTGTTAGGAATGTGAAGGATTTCGTTGAAATCTGGTTGGTCATTGGCTATTTTTTGAACAAATATCTCACCTGTATCAGATTACCGTTAGCGGCTGCAAAATAATGGCCCATTTGACTGAAAGAACACATCTTGCAAACTCTAATGGGGAATTCCCTGTTTATAGTGAACTCATCTATCATTATGGTCAAATATCTCAGTTTATCAGAAAAGCCTACTATGCAATAAAGCCCGGTTGGATGAAGAGCAACTCCGTAAAGATCATCTTGAAATTTCTGACCCAGTTCTAAATCACATGTTTCGTAATTCCATATCTTCAGTGTTCTGTCCTTTTGACCTGCGAATATTTAATGCTGAAACATTATATGAACTTTCTTTGATACATGAACACGATATAACATAAGCTACGATCTACTAAGAGAATAAACTTCAACTGATAGTTGGTAGTTCTAAAAGTGCATATACTTTGAGCGCTGCTTGGTAAACGAGCACGGGTTAATGTTTCTCGTATATCAGCTTAAAAATGGTACGAGCAGCAAGCATTCGTGCTACTCTAATGTAAATCCACCTCAAAAGTTTCAGTGCACTCTAACCTAACCTCAGAGTTATTAACCATGCAAAACAGTTGCTGTGAACTGAAACAAAACTCACCTGCTGTAAGTAATATAGGTTTCCAAGAGCAAACTGCCATTGAGCCAACAGGTCCATTATGAAGAACGTAACCGAACTCAGTGAAAGCCACTTCGGCGTTAGAATTTATATCTTGGAGCCACAGTCTGACTGAGTAAAGTTGACTTTCCCTACAACTGACCATTAGTCTATCTTGTGCGGGATTTATGCTTAAACAGTTGATTTCAGTCATAGCCTGAGGGAGTTACATGTTTAAATATGTGTTAAAACGTCGGGCTCAGATTGAGCTTACTTCATCAGAAGGCTTCTCATATTCCCTGACGATGGTATGATCTGGTATTTTGAAGACGTTTCGCTTCCTATATTTGTGAGGTGTTTCTTTTTCGTATAGGTGAACTGTCCCATTCATATAACCAAAAGCGAATCCTCTTGAGAAATTTATCAAAGATTTGATGCAGTAATTTTGATTTTCTTCTTGGGTAGTTGTGAATGTGTCCACTTGAATACTAGTCTGTGATCCTCCTTGCTGTGGTAGCCTGAGTTGAGTTTATATAGAAATAAATCAATTGCTCATTCAATATATATATAATATAAAAAAGTGTTTTGGATTCTCACCTTTTAGACATCCTTAGAATAGGCAAAACAAAAAATAGATACAATGTAATCGTTTGGTGATAACCACTTACTCATTTTTAACCTTCAAGTTCATTACAGGCATGTCGTTTGCATTGAAAATCAATCTCAATTCACCACTCTCTAAGAAGAGGAATTTTCCATTCTTGGTCCCTATGAGTATTCTATCTTGAGATAACCAACAAGCTGTATTCAAAACCATTTGGTCACTTTTGCTGTACCCAAACTGTCTCCACTGAAATTCAGCACATTGCAACATCCTCAATAAATTTTCTCCAACGAGTACTAGTTGATTAGAATCGACAGGATTACCTGAAATCTGCAAAAATACATATTAAGGATTTTTATTGGTCATCACACTGATCTCTGGGGCATTCCTATACCTCTATAACAGTTCCTGTTCCGTTTGCATTGTTTGCTCTGGCTGTACTCTCTAATTTTCCTTTATCACACTTGAAGCAATACAGTAACCAGTCTGGCTCACCAGATACACAAATAATAGTTCTGGAGTCTTGAGTGAACGTAACGGCTGCAAATCTTGTTGCAAAAACCATTTCACCCTTTTCATTTGGGTTTGGTACGGTAATTTGCCTCTTCTTCTTATACGTTTTTGTGTCATAAAGTGTAACTAGAGGTTTATCGTCCGATTCTACTATAGCAATCCATTTTCTGTGGCAGATTATTTAATTATTTCAACAAAGAAATGATCAATTTGGAAACAACTTACTTATTTGGACTAACAACGATAGAAGTCACGTTTTTTCCTTTATCTGGAAGTCGAATGAATTTCTGTCTTTTCTGGTTGATGTTGTGTAAAGCCAATACAGACCCTACTGGGTACAGTATTTCTTCATCAGAAATAAACTGCGCGTTACCCTGAAGATGTGTTTCCAAACCTAGGAGAAGCCTTGGTTGCAGAATTGGAACAGATGAAGACATCATTGTCGCACCTTTAAATGAGAAAAGCAAGAATGTCGGTTGTGAAAGAAATATGACAGTTACGAATATTAGATCGATAACCAAGTCGTCTCCATAGAGCAAACAAATCGGTGTTTGGCACAAATCAGAACTCGTTGGTTCAATTTCTGCGTGTTATCATTTTGGCCAGATCTCTGTAATTTACGAATATCGCACCGAAAATGATCTCAGTCGATTGGGGTTGACTTTCTGTTGTGAAGAATCCGTGATTAAACTTAAGTGTATCTGGCATTACGTATACTTCTGGAGAAGATGGATGAGCTAGAGTTTTCATATTTTCAGAATAGGTTGATTATCCCAATATCTCGGTAAAGTTCGTTTTTGGGCCAAATCCTTAGACTATATAAGAATAGACCCCTTTAGTTACACTGAAAAGTGTCGCATCTGAAACTTAGAGCTGGTCGATTGTAATATATTGAGCTGGTCCACTCAGGTCATAAAAAATTTCATGTTGCCAAACTGAGCAAATAGTAGGTTTCTCTATTCCCCTATAATTGTGACTAAAATCTTTTTCTCCAATTTGCATTCAAAACATTATATAAAATTTTATATTTTGAATTCAATATGTCTTATCGGATATATTAGTAAAAGTAAAAGAAAAACTTTAGTTGATTCTGCTATCTTATGTCAGAGACCATAGATGGAAAAAAATTCAGGTGAAAGTCAAGACAACGCTGCTCTATTATCTGCTTGACAATTTGAAGGTCACTTGTTCTAAAAGATACACGTTGCCACTTCTGTATCGAAAATAAATACTCAAATTGAAGAAAATTTGTGTGACTCAGTATTAGGTTTTTCATTTTTATTGTTTATTACTTTTTATCCCACTATAAATGGTTCGTAAGTGTGAAAGTTGTAGTAAAGACAGGAATTTTAATCCGAATTCACCGTTCCATAGATACGTGTATTGTTAGAACCGAAGTATTCAGTTATTAACATGTTCAGTAGGGTAGAAAGTTTTAATAGGGATGTTTTCAATGAGATTATTATAAGATAAAATGGGGTTTTCTCGAATTAAGCTTCCCAGATGACGATGAAAAGAGTCTTTATCCTTCCGAAAGCGAAGCTAAGAGTTGAACATAAAAAAATCGTCTTTACATTTGATTTAAAAGAAAGACTTACATCTAAAGGCCTATAAAATTGAATTGGTTCAAGAAATGAAAAATGCGGACTATGCTAATCGACTGAATTTTGCGAACAGAATGCTGCAGCGATTTAACAACATACTGTTTAGTGACGAAGCAAATTTTCACCTGAATGGTCATATTAATTAGCAGAATTGTCGGTGCTGGGCGGTGGAGAATCCAAGACAAAAGCCTTATCCTTATTTTCATGAAGATCAACGAGGCCGAGCAGTTAATGTGAGTACTGACTGTTATTGCGATACGTTGCGAAATTTTTTGGTCCCAGAGTTGCAGGATTTTGCAGGTTTCAATTCAAGAACGTGGTTTCGGCAAGATGAGACCCACTGGAAGCAAACCATTAGGTCAGAAATGGCAGCAATATCAATAACCATGTGTCAACGTGATATCGGCAATCTTTTGATGATGAAAAGTTGGTTCATGGAACGAATCTGAAGGAAAACTGTGACTGATTATTTTTAAATCAAGTTATAGGTTTGTTGATTCTTTTATATTTATTGTGGCGATTGTCTTAGTCTCACACTGTTTCAGAATCTGGTAAAAGGGTTCAAAAAAGCGAGCATCAGATTTTTACCTCATGTCTATGCTTTTCTACATATTTGATCAAAGATTAAATGAAATAGATTGTATTGATTCATTTTGTGAAAATCCATCATAAATATTGAGAGAAAGAATTCTGTCTAATTTTTATTCTATTTATTTTACGGTAGGACGGGTTTCGGTTATCAAACTATCGTCAGGTGTTAGATTCAGACTGAAATATTTTTCTGTTCCTAAACCTATGGGATATTCAGATATGTCGAATGGCCTATCTCTATTTGTGTATTATAAGTGGTGAAATATTGGGGTTCTTGTACAGATTTGTCTCTTCCATCGACTCCAGCAAATTTAGTTTAAGGTCTCCCATCTGTCAAGGATTTTAAAATTGACGGAATCCATATGATAATTTTCAATATTGAAATTATTATAAACTGCGATTTATTCCTAGTGGCTGAATCACGTAGTAAAAATAAAGTTAACCCTCTCTTAGTATCAGAAATTCAAGAATTATTTTCAATTTCTCTCTTTTAGAATTACTTTAAATTGTAGTCGACATTATATGTTCAAAATTCGGGTTTACCTATGGGATTACCTTTGAGCCCATAACTATCAGATCTATTTGTGAATTACCTTGAAAATGAATACATAAAAATAAATGATATTTTCTTTTTATTTAAAGAAATACATAATTGATGATATTATTATTCAATAAAACAGACAGACAAATGGAAAATATATCTTCACTTCCTCAATTCAATTGAACCCAAAATCAAGTTTACAATGGAAATTGAATCCAACAAGGAAATCAACATTATAGATCTGACCATACGTAGAGATGGGAAAATATTCGATTTTAATATGTATCGAAAAATCACAAATTCAGATGCCATAAAACTATTTGATTCTTTCAGTCCTGATAATCATTAACTGGTAGCCGTAAAACCTATGATTTACAGAGCATTTACCATACCTATATCGCAAAATATCCTACAGCCGAAAGTTGATAGAATCAAAGAAATTGCGGCTAATAAAAATTTTTCAATAGTCCTAGTATATACAGGGTGAGTCTTTGACTATTTTGGCATAAATTGATTTATTCCATTTCTTGTGAGTTTTTCACTAGAACTATACAGATTGGTTAAATTGCATGAAAAACAAATATCACTTGAACTAAAGGTCCGTATCTTGTACTTTCTAGAATCATTAGTCTTTTTGCAGATGAAATCTTTCCTCATTTTTTTTCCTAAATTTCGCCATTTTTGAGACATTTGAAGTTGAAAGGAATTTAAATCGATATAATCATCTGATGAAATATGAGTGAGTGAATCATTTCTTAGAGGGAAAATAATGTTTATAAACAATTCAGATTCAATAGTGGATACTGTGAAAGGTAATTTTCATTCAAACTAAACTGGACTACAGGGGAGTATTTGCTCAATGTGAAAACTTAAAATGCTTTATAACATTTTAACGCAGCTGAATATGGAAAAACGGTATGGGAAATAAGTGTTTCTTTTGATCTCAAGAACCCATGTTAGCCAATAGTTCAAAAGAATATATATATTGTTAAAATTAACGCAGTGGTCAACTACAAATACAAATACTAAATAAAGTATAAGGACTTATTATTAACCACGTAGTTCATGATGATTGACTTGATTCATATGTACTAAACGAATAGGATGAATTTTGAGAAAAAACAACAGAAATAAACAATTTGCAACGGAGAAGACCTTATGGATTTATGGGAGATATCAATCCATGTAGATCTCAGATAGCTGACAAACATCGAGATATACTATTGAAAACGAAGATAAAAATCAAGTGAAATAGTTTGGACATGCACATCAGAGAAAAATATATTGAAAGAAAAGTATTAGAATGAAAGATTTCAGAGATAGATAAAGAAGGCCTAAAATGTATTGACCAAATAAAATTGCCAATTTTTTTAATTCTGTTGAATTTCAGGATGTTAACGTCCCCTGTGAATCAGCGCCAGCTTATGTCAGCATTTCAGAACCAATACACTTATTTATTCCTAGGCGAACTATAATTTATTATTGAATGGAATTTGTGGTAGATGGAAACTTAAAATCTGATTATTTGTAGTCGAGCTGTTTCAGCTTACAATTTTTTTGTGTGCTTGTATTCACTAGAAATTCAAGTATATGGTAAGGTTAAATAATAAAAGATCGAAATTCATTTGTGTTTTTATTCAAATGATTTAAGATAAAAATAAATAAAATTACACTTATAATATAATTCATTATTAATAATAAACATTTAACACTATTAAATAATACAAAAGCTCGTATCAGTCTGGGATAATCCACCTTTAGGGCATTTATTGCACAACACATGGACTTCGGGGATTGTTGAAAATTTTTATAATATCCATCAGAAAGTAACTGATAATCCGAATTTTTGCGAGATGAAGCTTCTTTTTTTGAGACTGAATTTCAAAATTTCAGAACATATATTAATTATGTTCTGTGGTTGAAGCCCATGTTGGAATAACTCTAAAATAAGTACTTTATGGCAGTAGTCTATGGTAATGAGCCTTTTTGCTCTTCTCGATTACGTAGAAAGAGTGTGGCTTTCCGTTTCCAGGGAAGTATTTAGTGAAGGATCCTTTTTTTGGTTTTGCAGGGACGTAATAAGATGGTTTTCTCGGTTTGTAATGATCATTTTCGGGTTTGTCAAGGACCTCGTTCCAACTTTCTGGATTTGGAAAATCGTTTATCGTTATGTCGTGTATATCATTCTTTCTGGATTTCAACTTGTGAGCAGCCATGGTTTTGAGAACGGGAAGATTCCAGTGATAAACCTTCGCTGGTTTTCCATTGCTTTTGAATCCTGGAAAAATAAATGATTTTAGTAATAGTCGGAAGATACAATTGTTTGCATTTTTGGTTCCTTACGTAATAGAAAAAATATTGTGGGTAAGAAGAATTAAAGAAGCTTGAACGGTAATCGATATACAAGATCCTGGTGAAAGTTATGAAGGATTTGTTATAGAAATTACATCTTCTGTGAATATTAGATTCAGAAGATCACCATGTTATGAAAAACAAAGAATGCTAGAAATATGTGAATTAGGTTAATTTTTAATATGAATTAAGCTTTAAGGAGTAGTTTATTATTCAATTGATGTATTTTTGGGTTAATGGTCATTTGCTGATTGTTGACAATAAGGAATTGTAACTACTACTAGAATTTTATGATCAAGTTTTCAAATCAATGGCAGAGTGAAAAAAATGTTGGCCGGGAAGTATCGATTTTCGAAAATATTTATCTTTTGCTGAATTGTGGTGGATTTGTTCTGTTCGAATTTCTCATTTTTTCAATCAGGATGGTTTCCTAAATATTTTATGAAATAAATCAAATTAGCCATTTTTCGAATAAATGAGTTTAAATAACTGTGGAAATCTTATCAGCACAAGTCAGCATTTATCAATTAAAACAATATTTTTCATAGAAAAAAAGAAGAAACGGTTGGCCTTGTTTCTACTAGGACAGCGTGCTATCGTTTTGCCCAAAAGTCTCCAATATTCGAATATCGAGCCGACTATGGGCTCAATCGATTGGGTTTGACTTCCTGCTAAACTTGAGTATGTCCGTCAGGCTGGCCGTATACTCTTTATCATCCAAAGGAGATGAGCTAGAGTTTTAATATTTTTAGAATAGATTATTTATCCAAATATCTCGGTCAAGTTCGTTATTGGACCAAATCTGTGGAACGGTTCGGATGTTATGAAAATCAGAAATTTAGTGCCACCGATGAACCTTAGAATATCGATTATATATCTATTTGTTCATCAATGATCTGCCTGCATATGTGATGGCCAATATACTGGTGATGTTCGCCGATGATACCTCTATCGCTATCAAAGAGAAAAGTCTGAAGAAAAGTTAGCACGTCTCAGGAGTTGTCTCCCTGTCGAGGAGCTGCTGACCATTTATTACAGCATGGCTTATTGACATTTAAGTTACAACATAGTTCTCTGGGGCTCCTCGGTAGGGTCTAATCGGGTGTTTATTTCACAAAAACGCATCATGCGCCTCATTTTCGGACCTCGTCCACGTGATTCATGTCGTCCGATTTCTTGCGAGTTTAAAATTCTTCCCTTCCCATGTATACATTCTCAATAGCCTTGTTTACGTCCATCAGAACGTGAGTAGCCTCAATAAATGTTCTGATTTTTATGAGTATGGTACACGAAACAATGACACTATTGCCTTTCCCCGGCATCACACAGCTAAATATGAGTCCTCACCAAGTTATTTAGGTATCAAATTGTATAACCGGTTGCCCAGTAGAATGAAAGCGATGAATGGAAGGTCTTTCAAGAGAGAGGTCAAATTTTTATTGCTCAAGAAGTGTTATTACTCTATTGAGGAGTTCCTTAAAGACTCCATTTCTTGAATTTGTCATTTATTTTTTTGTAGTTTTTTGCTTATGTATGTAATTTTATATGACTTGTCCTATACATTTTTTGTAATGTCCGAAAGGATCAATAAAGTTTATTATTATTATTGTTATTATTATTATTCGCAACTTCAGGGAGGTTTGAATAAGGTTGAAACGAATAGGTGTGGGGCCACTTGCCATCCTCAAATGATTCAATGGAAGTTGTTAACGAGATATTCCCTAATAAAGTAATTGAGCGAAGGGGTAACATCAACTGGCCTCCCAGGAGCCCTGACCTTAGGTCACTGAACTATTTTGCATGGGGATACCTTAAAAGTAAGTTTTATCAAAATAATCCGACGAATCTAAACCAGTTGAAGCGAAACATCAGGTCAGAAATGGCAGCACAATAGCTATGTGTCAACGTGTTATCGCCAATCTTTGTTCCCCTTTGGAAGAGTGCCAGCCACGGAACAGTCATCATTTGGATAACATCATCTTTCCCAAATAATTCTCCAATTCATATGTTAATAATAAACAATAAACTTTTTATTGCTCACAAATATTTTTTGTTTTATTGAACTTAAAAATACCCGATACCCTTTCTGGACATCTGGTAGAAGTCTATGACCGAAACATTCAAACTTCCTTCAAAGAATGTCTCAAATTTTTCTCGAGTCAATTTGAGTTTTGGTGTAATTGTCTTGGATTGTGATATGGAAATACGAAATATTTCAATCCAGAGAGATTTTTATGGAAATTGAAAAAAAACTCAAGAAAATTGGTGCAGAATAAAAGAGAGAAATCAGCAAAACTTGTGGTGGCAGGGCATCCATGCCAGAAAAGGATGAATGCCATGACATTTTTTCAACACTTATGAATGTAGAGATAGTTTATGGTATCGAATGTGTGTGTGAGGAGATGTGGAACCTACCAACAAAGATTCATTGCACAAGGAAGTGAATAATTCTTTGAGATTTCAACCATAATTGAAATAAAGATTTAAAATTTATTTTTCCTCATTATTTGAGATTGATGAACTTGGCAAATATATTTTTCAGTAGATTTATACATAATTATCTCAATCGTTGGGAGTTGATGAGAATTAATTCATTTCACAGTATTGTTCATTCAATGTGGCAGTATCACAATGTTCCAGAGTGCGGAAAAATACTTCTAATTTTGTAATTCATTCGGAAATAAGATTTATTTTGCCAAAAAATCAACAGCACAACTTCACCCACACCTAGCATAATTTTATCGCCATATTTTGATTGAAAAAAAATGAGAAGTGGTGGGGGGCTGACTTTGTTGTATGTTAAAAAATATATATCTCAAAAATTTGAGCAACACAACTCAGTAGGCATGTAGCAGAATTGATTTCTGTCTTGAAACTCAATTGTTAGAGCAGTGCTGGGCTGTCCCATTTGATTCATTTCGTGGAAAATCTAGAAAACTAAATGGAATAAATGAAAATTTGAACAACACAAGACACCCAGCACAATTCAAAAGAGCAAAAAAATGATCAAAAATCAAAAGTGCTTGGCCAACTTCAAACACACAGATAGATGAAATTGTGCTTTCCGCTTTGCATTGATTTTTTCCATGATTGCTAAAAAGATTACTCACCTATTGGTAAACGACTCTTTTTAGATGGTTCGTTTATACTGTTAGGGTTGTTGAAACCATAATAATGCGGACTGGGCGGAAGCTTGATGATGAACATGTGAGAATCGTCAGATCTGCTATGATGCCTTGATTGTACTGCTAGCCTTTTCCTGTGATGACTTTGTGGTGTTCTCACTCTTGTTAGACCAATTTTGGAAAGAAGTTCATGATTTTTCGAAGTAGACTGCAGACTTGCCAAAGATGATGCGATCAGGATGGCCACGATTATGAAGACCTGTGATATCCTGGAACAATATTTGAAGTTAAAACCAAGAATTAAGTAAATACGAAACAAAGAAAATCAGGAAGTACTATTTGTCACTAAGTACCAAAAAACAATAGGGAAAAAGTTAGATTGATAAATAAAACTCGTGTAGAATTAGTATTTAAGCAATGACCACTATATCAATTATACACGAGTTCCACCAGGAAAGATTTCTTGTCAATTGGAGGAATTGAGATGTCGGTTCGTCAAAATACGTCTTTATCCACCCGAAAGCAAAGCCAAGAGTTGAACATAAAAAAATCATCTGTACATTCGATTTTAAAGAAAGACTCACATCTCAAATCCTATAAAATTCAATTTATTCAAGAATTGAAGGATGTGGACTATGCTAATCGGTTGAATTTTGCGAACGGAATGCTGCAGCGATTTAACAACTTTAACAACATACTGTTTAGTGGCGAAGCAAATTTTCACCTGAATGGTCATGTCAATACGGAGAATTGTCGGTACTGGGCGGTGGAAAATCCGAGGCGAAAGCATGACGACCCCTGCATAGCCCAAAGGTTGTGTGCTTTGGGCCGCTATGTCTGCTAAAGGCATAATTGGTCCTTATTTTCATGAAGATCAACGAGGCCGAGTAATTAATGTGAATAGTGACCGTTATTGCGATATGTTGCGGAATTTTTTGAACCCAGAGTTGCAGGGGTTTAGAGATTTCAATTGAAGAACGCGGTTACAGCAAGATGGGGCCACTTGCCATACGCCAAATGATTCAATCGAAGTTATTAACGAAAATAAAGTCACTTCGCGAAGGTGTAACATCAACTGGCCTCCCAGAAACCCTGACCTTAGCCCGCTTGACTATTTTCCATGGGGATACCTTAGAAGTAAGGTTAATCAAAACATTCGTACAAAATCTCATTACAATGATGACAGTAGATGTGTGAACTTTTTTTTCGCTCTTTATCTGATACCGCTACGAAAACTTATTCACACTAATTTTGCAGTATTTTAACTATCCTAGAGACAGGATCACCTTTTTTTCAAAAACCCTGTATGAAAAGAAAATGTGTGACAATATCAGCTCTTGATCCCATCAATGCTTTCATAGATTTTTCTCAAAATCAAACATTCATTCATATTCCATACACTTTTAATTATTCAACCTAAATAACCTGTACTAAACCTGTTTTCGATGGTAATCCAGAATGAAAATGGCCCTGGTATATAGTGCAAACAAATTCAATGCCTCTCTGCCTTTTCTTCAATACCATTAGTTTGAATAGGATTTGTATTGTTCCTTTTAGAATGGAATGAAATAATATTGACTTAAGATTCACTTCCAAGAGATGCTAATATGCCTAACAAATGTGAAAGAAAAAATGCATCCATTGTGTGCGTCGGACCTTTTTGAATACCGATCCTTTCCTGAATGAATTGGATCGATAGACAAAGATATACGAGGTGGATATTGTCAACAGTCATCAATTTGAATTTAATTAAGGGACACGGCCTTTGAACACGTAAAGTAAATATTACCATCGATCCAACGAATCGGACATCAACAACTGTTTCAGATATTCATGAAAAAATAGGAAAGAATCAATAAAATGGTGGGAAATATATCGGGATAAAGGTGATTTCAGTGGAGATTTTATAAAAAATGCAGAAAATAACGGATGTTTGGTCAGAAGCTTTTTCTCGCTTGTTTTAAAGCCTTTTCTTGGAGTCTCTCTTAACAAAAAACGAAAAAAGTTTGAATATATGTAAGATAAGCAAACTTTCTACAAATTAATCAGATATCCTTTTAGTGCTATCAAGGATGAATAATGTACTAATGAAAACAAAATAAATAATAATTTTATTTCAACTTAGAAACATCAATTACAAAAATATAGGTACAGTTCATTACCTATGAAAAGTAGACAGTAGAAGGAATTTCTAATTTCAATAAAACTTATAAAAGCAACTGGATTGGTGAAACAGATAATAAGATCAAGATTATTCAAAGCTGGTTGTATTATAAAATTACAGAGGACATATAGAAGTGGCGATTTTTACCACGTGATCCGGGGTCGCCAATGAAAAATGACAATCGCGTTGGGTTGGAACCGTGAACACAATTAAGATTTACCTCAACCATTTGCCACTTGAATGCAATATTCAAAACAGCTAATAATTAAAAAAAAAAACAATAAATGAATATTTTCGATATTTATTACGTATTTCGAAATATAATGCAGATCTGGATACTATTTTCATTTGTGATAAATTGAAAAAAAACCATGATTAAAAAAATAAAAAGTAAGAAAGAATTACTGTAATCTATGACAAAGAACACAATAGATACAAGTATACATTTATAAAACGAAGAAATTCTTTAATTTAATGGTTGATCAAGTCTTTTTAGGTCAGACGTGATAATATCGAAAGGCCACCAGAAGTTTAATTATGTTAAACTGCAGCAAACTTTGTGCGGATTGACCAGGAGCCCTTTTAATGGTATCAAGGATGAAAAACGTATCAATAAACACAAAAAATATGTTTATTTTACTTCATCTTAAAAATATTAATCACAATAATGCAGATACCGTTCAACTTATCAAAAAAAAAAACAGTTCTCTGACAGAAAGGCATAGTACAAGAAATTTTTTAATTGTAAACTTACTTATAAAAGCAACTGTATTGACGAAACAGATAAAGGAATAAAAATATTTCTATACTACATGTTATAAAATCAAACGTGATCCGTTGAAACGGAATGGAAAACAATAACCGCATTGGGTTGGAACTGCGTGAGCACAATAAGATTTAAGCCCCGCCCATTTGCCATGCCATTTCTATATTCGAAACGATTAATAATTAAAAAAATAAAATAAATGAATATGTTGCGATTTATTACGTAGAATTAAAAATAATAAAACAGCTGTATATGAGAAATTACTGTTTACTAAGACAGAGATAACAATAAAGACGAAGACTCATTAATAAAACGAAGAAATCTGGCAATTTAATGGCGGATTACGTCTAGTAATTTCGAAGGGACACAAGGATTGGAAGACACTTGTCGAAGAAATGGTCGTGTACCATTGAGAATTACTGTTCTGCTTTGTTTTAGTGGTACCATTAAGACATGTCCAGTTTTTCTTAAAAAACAGGCGACTATTTGCTTGGAAGTGCTTCGTGCGCGAGCAACTTTTGTTTGATTTGGCTCATCCGTTCTTTTTTCGTGTACTTTACACGCGCAGCCATGGCAACGAACGCACTGTAAACGTACACAACAACCTTACTACACGCGGACAACTCAACTCGCTACGTTTCAGCTGCCTCCTTTCACCTTGGCCGAGAATACAGTGTAAACTGACTTTTGCTGCACACTTTATAATAATATAGCAGATTTTTGATGAAATAAGGACAGAATTCATCGAAAAAGTGGCCCAGAATCGCCTTGGTGAAACGCGGTTCCTCAGAGCTAGCTGTGAAATTGTTTTTGACATATAATGTCATAAAATTATCTTTAAATATAACAAATTGGCTTCAATATTGATTTAAACGTTTCACAGCAGTTCTCACATGACTGAGCGGCGAAAGTATACTACGTTTAAATTTGCATCACTTTTCTCACAGTTTTTCATAAAGACCCATGCCCTTCAGTGACATAAATATCCTTTTACGGCAGGTCTCCCATGTTTTTTTTTCGTAGATTGCATCCTGGAATACCCATATACTTAATGGTGCTTCGAAAATAGTTTGTGACCATATATGGTGCATACTTTACTGCCTATGAGCCGGTAATATAGACAAGTCTTTCATTGACACACCTGAGGTCATAGCGGTACCTGATAGGATTTGTGAGAAATATGTTAATATTAATAATATCTACTACACTCAACCAGTATTCTTTATTTTAGTGCCTATTTGTAGAGTACCTTCCTAGACGGTGGGAATTGAATTATGAATGAGTTAAGTACAGAAAATAGGTGCATCATTATCATTTCGTGATATTGTACGTAATTAGTTATGGAAAGAACTGTATACTTCTACAACCGATAGGTTGAAGAAGCAAATATTACCGGAGTAGTTATCATAGATGTGTGATGAATAAACAAGGCTGGAGGCGAATTTTAAACGAGTTAGATGAACGAGGAAATATGAATAAATTTGGAATGCATAACGCAAATATAAGCATCAATAATAATCAATTCATTTAACAGTGCTGTGAGAACTGTCTTTCCACGTTTTTCAAGTATCGAATTGTTAAAACCGTATATTCTAAAATGATTTGAAGAATGGGATCCTATTCCAACATGCCAAATTCGAATACGAGCGACGAAGGAGCGATCTACTGCAATTATGTTGGAAATAATAATAATACATCCACCAATAAATCCTGGGCCCAACTATCAGATGGCGCCACTAACAACAAATCTTCTTGGAAGGTGCCAACTTTCAAGAGTGGTCCTACGGACACCGATGATGCTGAAGGCCATGGTAAGCCAAATGAGGCAGAGAAGGATCCTTTGCGTCGGTGCACCACAATGGATGAAACATGAGTTAACCACTTCACTCCGATCGAAGCGGCAGTCTGCCAAGTGGCGTGAAGATACACAAAATCGTCCAAAGATTCAAACATAGGCTAATGAAGTAATGGCCTCTATTTTGGGAAGTGCATAGAATTTTATTCATCGACTAGTTGTGTCATGGAAAAACAACCAACAGCGACAATTAAAAGGGCTTGTTGGATCCTTTGTCCTAAAAAGATCACATCTGAAAAAAAAAGGTGCTCTTTCACCAAGAAAATGCCGCAAGTCAATAAAAATACCCTCGAAAATGGTTGAATTGACTTTCGAATTGCTACAGCATTCACTGTATTATCCACTAGCGACTACAGGTTCTCAGCAGAACTCAAAAAGATGCTCAATGGAAAGTGATTTGGTTCAGATGAAGAAGTGATTGCAGTAATTGACGCACATCTCGAAGGTATCGCAAAATTAATCAGCATTTGTGGCATTGAAAAGCTAGAGAAACGGATGAATGATTGTATCACTGTAAGAGGAGATTCTATTGATGAATAAAAATAAATTGTTTATTTCACCATGTGTTTAGCGGAGAAACAGAGAACGTTAAATTTGGACACCATTATATGATAACAATCATTATAAGAATGATTTCGAATGCGTAGTTCGTATTATGTGGGTAGAGACTGTTTACATCTGATACTGCGTCATTAAAAATATCCAATTTTTTTATCACATATCTCAATTTGGCTCACAAACATATCTTACAATCAATCATCTAACCCAACCTGGTTTCATGAAATGGCTACGGTGATTTCAATTCGTATGCATGTAATTCAAGACCTTGTATGAAGTTATAAAGCCTCATTGTATGTAAGAGATCCGTTAAGGATGCATACAGTAAGTCCCACAGGTATGTATAAGTTCTGATTGACCTGTAGTAATTCGTTACCTTCTGTCCTGCAGCTACACCCGAAGGCTATGGTTAAAGACCAAGGTGGTTTCATAATGCAATTGTTGAATCAGATGCAGCTGGATATTATACCGTAATAAAATGAATGAACTTTTGCACATCAACGAGTGCCTTGTATTTACGAATGATGTTAGTGAAGTGTGTTATTGCAGGTTCACATTTATGAGGTTGTTGAAAATCCCATTAAGAGTGAATGATGAGAGGTCTAACGTATACGCGAACAGATTTTCTGCAAAATATAGCGTAAAATATCTAATCAAGTTGCATTACTAGATATTACCAACATTTAATATCACTTTCTGATGAATCATAAATGTTATTGAAAAGCATTAAACCATCAACTAAGTAACAGAGACTTAATAGTGAGAAAATACCAGTTTGGCTCCATGAATAAAACATTTCAGATTCATTGTCAACATAACAGTTTTCCATAAACGCCCAATATCAACCTGTATTTCTCATGTTTGTACTACGTCAAATAGTGCTATTTCTCTAATGTAACATTTGCCTAATGTATCCCGCCGAATCGCTGAAGTAAGATCGTTGATTTTCGTTCCTCTTCTGTGGAGGATCCCTAGTGCAGATCGTCAGGATTCGGTACAGGGTCCTCTTTTGCTTTTGCTACATACTCCCATTGTTTGTCTATATTGTGCAATTTTCAAGGATGACACAAAACTCAACGACTGTCTTTTAGCACGTACAGAGTGACCTCGACAGGCTAGTTTCCTGGTGTGAGGAGTGATTGTTGACCTTAAATATCAGAGGGAACTCTAGGTTCCCTTACTTCATTGATCAGTAGAAACTAACTACTGTTTCTCAGTATTGTAATGTATTCATAATTCTATATATTTATATATAATGGGTTTTCCAATAGGAACTTGACAACTTTGAATCAAAATAAAACACAAACCATTTGAGATATTTCAAAAACTTTATTATTGGCTTGAAGTATAAACATAACATTTATGACTGAAACTCGACTTCGTTCATATGCGGTCAATTCTCTGGACCCAATTTTCGATAACTCGGCCACAGATTTCAGCCAAAACGGCTGCTATTTCTCTTTCAATGTTGTCTCTGAACTCTTGCAATGTAGTCGGCTTGTTGGCATAGACCAGTGACTTGACGTAGCACCAAAGAAAGTAGTCCAGAGGCGCAAATCGCACGAACGAGGTGGCGAATTGACGGGGCCGGTCCTCGAAATTACACGCTCACCAAATGTCTGCTTCAATAAACCGATTGTGCTGGCTAGTGGCATCGTTCTGTTGAAACCACATGTTGGCCAAGTCCATACCTTGCAATTGGGGCTAAAAATAATTCGTTATCATGGCGCGGTACCGATCGCCACTGACCGTAACGTGAAGATTGTTGGCATCAATGAAAAAATACGGTCCAATGATGCAAAACGTGAAGACCAAACCGTGATTTTTTGGGAAAACAATTGAGTCTCGTGAATCACGTGTGGATTGCTGCCTGTCCAATAACGTATATTTTGCTTATTGACAAAGCCATTGAGCCAAAAATGAGCTTCATCGTTGAAGATGATATTTTTCGATGAAAATCGTGATAATGGCGCAGCTTCAAATGGTCCAATGGCTTCAATCCTTGAGTCAGCTTGATCTTGTACTGGTGTAAACCAAGATCCTTACAAAAATTTCGCTATAGAGTGGCCTGAGGGATGCCCAATTCTTGAGAACGCCGTGGAATTGACTGATTCGGGTCGTCCGCTACGGAGGCCCGAACAGCAGCGATGTTTTCGTTACTGCGACCGGTTCTTTATCTCACTGGCAAGACAACATCTTACAGCGAATATGATGTCTCAAATTTTTGTACCAAACTTGTAATTGCCTGTCTACTAGGGCGCAAATTAACCGAAAATAGAAGTTAAGGCTCTTAAAGTTACGGTCACTGACTCCGAATTTCGGAGTTTTTATAACTTGCAAACATTGTTCGTTCGTGTACTTCACCATGATGAAAATGTTCCCTTTACTGAATAAATTGACGTAGACAGTTCGATGATTGGTCTAAGGGTACGTTCACGAATTAAATTCAAAGTTGCCAAGTCCCCATTGGAAAACCCGATATATAACTCTAAAGCCCTAAAGCGATAAAACCAGAAACAAGTTAGCAAAAAACATATACAAAATATGAAGTTGTACATCTATGTTCTATGGAATTCTCACTTGTCAAAATGTGTTACTCAAACTGAGGTTTGACAGAATTGCGGGAGATGTTCGCTTGAAATGGATAATCTGAACCAAAAATGAGATCTCGTGCAAGTGTTGTATCAGCAACTTCGGTTAGTACAACAGGTGTCAGTTATGTGAAACCACTTATAGTACATAGGACACCACAAGACCTAGATGACTTCAGAAAGGAGATATCAACAGATGCTCATGAAATTCCACTGCAAGATCTGCTGCAAAGGTATATTTGTACGCATTCTTGTTATATGATTCTACAAAATTTTAATTCATTATTCAAAAACTAAGTAGCCCATCGGAAAGTCTGTATTTACCGACAAAAAATTAATACGCTATATTCCAAAAGTAAAATAACAGCAAACTCCTTTTGCTTCAATAGATTTCTGAACAGGTTAGCTAGCAACGTTTCTCTCTGAGAAGAAGTTAAATAGGAATCTATTGACCTGACACATCTCAACACCACCAATGATAATAATTCAAAGAATCCGGCAAACTCCTACAATTAAACCGCAGAAAAAATCCAAATTATATGTCGAAACGTCTGAAAAACGCAGTAGATGTTCTCACTTTGGTCATACGCATTTTGATGCCATATTACTGAGGCCCATATTTATGTCATTAAAGGCTCGTTATGATGATTACTTGCATGGCAGAAAATGACAATTAATTTGTGCTCCAGATTTCTTCGCTTGAAATCATGCGATGTATACAGGGTGAGACTTTGGCCATTTTTCCAAATTTCGTCCCGTTCAAAAGATATAGGTTGTTGGAATTTCATAAAAAAATTGCATTTTCACCCCTAATATTTAAACGACAATATCAATTGAAATGATCTCTTGTAGAAGGTTTTGGATAACAGTCGTGCATATTTTGGCATCAATAGATTTCTTGTGGGTTTCTCACTACTACTGTACAGATTGGTTAACTTGCATGAAAAACAAATATCACTTGAACTAAAGGTCCGTATCTTGTACTTCCTAGAATCATCATTCTTTTTAGCAGATAAAATCATTCTTCATCTTTTTTTCTAAATTGCACCATTATTTGAAGTTGAAAGGAATTTAAATCGACATAATCATGAAATATGAGTGAGTGAATCATTTCTTAGAGGAAAAATAATGTTTTTAAACAATTCAGATTCAATAGGAGATGTTGTGGAAGGTAATTTTCATTCAAACTACATTGGACTACAGAGGGGTATTTGCCCAATGTGAAAACTTAAAATGCTTTATAACTTTTTAACGCAGCTGAATATGGAAAAACGGCATGGGAAAAAGTGTTTCTTTTGATCTCAAGAACCTATGGTTGAAATTAACACAGTGGTCAAAGACTCACCCTGTATACAGGATGTCCGCTGAGAAGGTGTACTACTTTGTTTGTTTATCATTTTTGATTTGATTGGGTATTATATTGATGAATGTTATTTAATGTCATATCCGTAAGAGGAACACAAACAGAGTGTTTTTACATGTGTTGAGTGCCTTAAATTGTACATACGTGTCATATATGTGTATATCATGGATACATTTACTCTTACAATTGCGATATCTCGAAACATGTTACTCTTATGCAGGGTATACACTCTCCGGTCGACCGGACAGAAAAAACTGTACAGGTATACCTGAGCAGGTCGGCCGGAGCGTGTGTGTCGTAGTTTTTCAAGCCTGCACAGGTCGCCGGAGCAAATTCGAGATTCGACTCGGTCTACTGTATTGTACTATACGGTCGCTGCTAACGAACACACGACCCGCCCTGGTTACCGGAACGTCTCCACACACGAGGCAGACCTGAGCAGGTATACCTGTACAGTTTTCCTCTCCGGTCGGCCGTAGCTTGTATACCCTGCATTAGAGAAAAAATATATGGACAATTTTTGTAGAGAAACATCAAACTCCTTTTGGTCTCTGGTCGTTTTTAGATATAACTAGCCGTTTTCGAGAAAGATCCAAAGAACGCGAAATTTCGACCTTTGCTCCCGAGTGGCTTTGGTACCACAGATGGGATCAATGGGGACTTTGAAGTTTTCGATCTGATTGTGAACCCAAGTTACCCACAAATTTCTGTAAATCCAAATCTTTCAATCTTTCATCTTGACCGGACTGAAGGGTAAAATGGATGACCGTTTCCTGAGTGATTAATGTCAATTCTAGGCTTGGAACTAACGCAGAAACTGGATTGAATCGAATTAAAGCTGATTCATTGTTGAAAATAAATGGTCCCAATTGCTTGGTTGCATCTGAAACCAAATCTTCAGTATGGGTGTTCTTGCAATTTCTTTTTGGAGGTTTTGCTGCCCTGCTGTGGGTTGGTGCCCTGCTGTCTATACTAGGTTTCACTCTATCGTATTTGAATGATCCAATGAGTGAGGAGAGCTACGATCATCTATACCTAGGTGAAGTATGATACAATACAAGAATTTTCAGTTTTCAAAACAAAAGTACTTCGCTGTTAAATCATTCACACTATGGCATTTATTGAGACTTTATTGAGAGAATGAATATGATTGTTTTCATTAGAGATAAGCTTCTTATAGCTTTCACAAGATATGAGAAAAAGAATGATTTCTACTAATGCCTATTGAGCCGGCATGGTAAATCAATATGTTAAGAAAGGAACGACAATTACAAAGAACCGTCGTGTATGAGCTTGCTAGTCATTATTTACGCATGGTAATCTCAGAGAACCAATGCCCCAAGTGCAACTGTGGACTGCTTTCGAGGTGACTGCCTCTCATCAGCATAGTGTGGCACTGGCAGTTCTGTCTTAACAAAGAATGTGATGAATTTTCTAGAAAGAGCGCCATATATATTTTGAAGACTGGAACCAGACTCACTTTCTCTGCAGATCCATACAACAACATATGACTTCCAAATTCAAATACTATACTGTCAGTGCTACACTGTGCTGATGAGAGGCAGTTATCTCGAAACCGGTCCACAGTTGAAATTGGGGTCATGATTCTCTGAGATTACCATGCGTCAATAATGACTAGGTCGCACACTGGAACGATGATTCTTTGTAATTGTTGTTCCTTTTTTGACATATGACCTATTGTAGTTTTGCCTTGTATTTTCATTGCTGAGGGGTCGTCAAGTTTTTACACAAATCCATTGACAACCTGGTGTTCGCAGAGTAATAAGTTTTACATTTTTAAATAATTTGCTAGGTAGGTATTTCTTTTGAGGATGCAGAGTGTATATGCCAATAACACCTTTGAATTAAGAATTTTGACCAGACTATTATTCGTTTTATTTCATTCTGAAAATCAAAGCTCATGTAGAGTAATACTTAAACATGTGTTGCTAATAGGCTGTGTACTTGTTGTTGTGGTGACGTTCAGTGGCATATTCGGCTTCTACCAAGAATCCAGTAGCGAGAAAATCATGGACAGTTTCAAGAAGATGGTGCCTAGCTACGCCATAGTAATAAGAGATGGGATAGAATACACCATACCAAGTGAAGAAGTAGTAGTTGGGGATCTGGTAGAGGTACAAGCTGGAGGAACAATTCCGGCAGATATTAGGATCATCGATTCATCTTCCTTGAAGGTAAAACTTTTTTTTTGTATTATTTTGTATAATGAGATTACCAATCTACTCACAATAGTATTAAGACAATGTGTTGAACGTAGAGAAAGTATTGAATACTGAAGGTTCAATTTGAACTTGTCGAGATGGTGCTCACGATGTGCTGGATCTGATGCGTTGTTGAGTAGTCCTCTCAGAAACCTAGGTGGTTATCTGGTAGTAGTTGGTGCATATCATTTTTGAGGCTTTCAAGAAGCAGCTTCTCATGAAGTTTACCTAGGATTTGTAGAAGACTTATAGATCTATGTGATTCGACATTGTGTTCTGGTTAACCAGGTTTGGGTATCATTTAAACCTCCATATGATAGAGAAATAGGATATGCTCATCATTTATTGAACAGTGTTGTGAGCAGTACGACAATTTTCTTGGGTAGAGTTTTTGGGTTTCTGCAGTAATGAGATAATATCCAGGAGCCTTCTTGGTAAAACTTACTGATATTTTTTTAAGTCGCTGTAGTCATCTAGCTTTCTCTAAAAGATGAAGAAATATATGATTATTCTCTATTAAAATTCTTCAACTTCAAGGTGGACAATAGCCCTATAACAGGTGAATCCGATCCACAACCTAAGTATCCAAAGTGCACTAGTGAAAATCCATTAGAGACGGCAAATTTGGCGTTTTACACTACTAATATCGTCGAAGGATTTGGTAGAGGAATAGTAGTATCTTGTGGTGATGATACACTGATAGGTAATTATTGCTTGTGATTTCAGAATAGTTATATATCGTACTAGTGTGTTATGTTGAAAATAAATTATGCAAATTGGTAAAAATTTTCAAGTGACTGAGGAAGCATAACACGCGAGTGACGTGCAATGTTTTATCGAATAAGTGGAAGAAATCGTTTTTTTATGCTATAATAATTAATAAGCTTTAAAACAAATAGAAGCTATTTGCATTTCAGTACCCTATTAATTTCAGAATGACTCGATATACATATGAGTTATTATTAAGTAATTTCTAGTGTAGACAAAAAATAGCTTACTTATTGTAAGTGTCTAAGAATGTGGTATATGCGTGAAATAGGCATGGAGCGCTGTGAACGATGAGGGAATGTAAAGATAACAAAGGCGAACATTATTTTTAAGTTATTATAATTTATTCCTTAATATAATATATCACTAATGAATCAATTACGACAGTCACACTAACAAACAGTATCAATATCTTGATGCTATAGTGCTTACAATATTTGTTTGTTAGTCCATCTTTAGCTAACACAAACAAACTAGGCGGTTTACCTACTGGAGAGCATGCCACGTATCATTGTCCGTGTGAAAAACATGGTGTTTTCAAATCTAAACCACAAATGGACATCGTTTGACCTTGGGATTTGTTGATTGTCATTGCAAATGCCAATCTAATCGGAAACTGAATACGTTTGAATTGAATTGGCACATCTTTTGTGGAAGCTGGTGGCACGTGTTGAGTACTTTTGAGGTTATGAAAATCACTTGATTAACTAATCGTGCAAAGTACACTCAAAGTTGATAATTTTATTATTATTAATAAAATAGGAATGATTAATAGTTAATATGAGAGTTACACTGAGATAGCAAAATAATATTTGTCAACGTTAATACTACACTTGATGTATAAACAATAACAATAGCCGACAACTGTGTAGGGAACGAGAGGTCTTATTGTGTGAGAGAAATAGAAGACCTGCTTCGTTTTCGTCCCTACTCCGTGGTGTTTATTGGGTCAGAAGTGATAAGTGATACCTGTAGGCAACTGGCGGGGATAACTAATTAAATGACGATTGATCAGCTATCAACCGGGGATGAAAAATGATTGAATTACTAAAATGCCAATAAAAATAGGGGATGGTGATAAAAGGGTAAAAATTTGGGGATGTATGGATTTTTTAATGTGACATGATAAAAAAAATAAGTACTTTTGAATTCTCACTTCCACTCAGTTGGACAGCTTACAACTGACGGCATATTGCTGAATCTTATAACTTTATGCTCTTATATCATTCAAATAGGTCACCTGGTGGTTAAAATTACCCATTATTTTTTCAACACAGCCCCGTAGTCTAAAAGAGAATAGGCGCATAACAAAATTCAAATTTCAACAGAAATACAAGGTCCTAATGCGCCAGCGTCTTCCAACACCATAAGATGTTCCAATATGGTAGCGCTTGGTTCCAATAACACAAATAATTTCACAATTTCGGATAAACTTTCAGTGAGAATAAATAAATAAATTCACTGCTTCGAATATGAAAGTGAATTGCGTAAGTTATAACCCATAACACACCAACGATTGAAACAAACTGTGTGTTACTTACTTGAAATGAACTTGTCCGAATTGATATCAATAATAACAGTCACGTTTTGGATAAAACAAATGATTCTAACGCAAAAACGTATTTCGGGCTTTTGACGAAAAGTTTCCCTGCTAACTTATGAGTTGCCTCAACTTTCCTTTCAATGAAGAAGTTAACTTGATCCGTCTAATGATTCGAAGCAGATCATTGTGGAATATCAGTTTTGTTACAATTGTGATAACTTATACATATGTAAACCCTGATCGTAATAACGCTCAGTGCCACGTCCTAACCGTGACGTTCTCTCACTAACGAGGACCAATTTTCTTCGCTCACAGGTCATATCGCCGGACTTACGACAGCTCTGAAAAAGGAAGAAACTCCAATCCACAAAGAGATCCGCAGATTCATCAAGATAATCACCGTCCTTGCCATCGGCATCGGTCTCATCTTTTTCATTTTATGCCTGAATTTCGGCTATAATTTCTTCGTCAGCTTCAGCTTCTTCATCGCCCTGATAATAGCCAACGTGCCAGAGGGACTTCCGGTTACCATGACCGCCTGCATGACGTTGACGGCCAAGAGGATGGCAGCGAAAAACTGTCTGGTCAAGAAGTTGCAGGCTATCGAGACCCTGGGCTCCTGCAACGTTATCTGTTCAGACAAGACGGGAACTCTGACTCAGAACAGGATGACCGTATCGCATATGTTCTTCGACGGCAAGGAATGGGATGTTTTACAGGTGAACTTTCGATTGTCCAAGTTATAAACAATTTGAAAAAGTACTTTGTTTCTATAGTACATATAACCTAACACTTTCACCGTCTCTCCATTTAAACTTCCTCGATATCCTCAATGGAGGTAGGTTTTGATGTCTTCTTTATCTTTCTCTGAAATATTTCATTATATTACTTTTCTTCCAATATATTTTTCTTTGATGTGTATGTCCAAACCATTTCACTTGATTTTTATCTTCGTTTTCAATAGTATCGGGTTTTCCAATGGGGACTTGACAACTTTGAATTCAATTTGTGAACGCACCCTATGACCAATCATCGAACTACCAAAGTCAATTTATTCAGTAAAGTAAACATTTTCATCATGGTGAAATACACGAACGAACAAAGTTTGCAAATTTACTACCGAAATTTGGACTCGGTGACCGCAACTTTCAGAGCCTTAACTCCAATTTTCGGTCGTAATTCGCACCCTAGTAGACATGCAAACACATTGAATGATTGTTTGGGCTATTACCATCATCTATTGTGGATGTAATGATTTCCGACGTTTCGATAGACATCTTCTATCTTTATCAAGGAGAAAAGTAAGTAACCTTTTGAAAATTATCAATTTTCAAAAAGTCAATATTGACAGAAGAATGAAGAAAATGAACGATGTTATATACTCATCTGTGATATGATAATCTTTTTAAGTTGGATCGAACTATCGGCGTCCAAACTTCTGGCAGATCTATAGATTCTGTCAATATTGACTTTTTGAAAATTGATAATTTTCAAAAGGTTTCTTACTTTTCTCCTTGATAAAGATAGAAGATGTCTATCGAAACGTCGGAAATCATTACATCCACAATAGATGATGGTTATAGCCCAAACAATCATTCAACACGAGCTCCATCATCAACAATATGTCGTCATCATGTGAAGCTTAATTGAGTACATGCGTCAGATTTTCGCAGCATATCTTTTTGACAAAACTCGTAAACAAGAAACCACATCAGATATCTACATGTTTATATTGTTCGTATTCATATGTTTTAGCAATTCATAAAAATCTCTTTATACAGACACTAGAGGATGTCGACAAAAACAGTGACGCTTTCAAAGCATTAGTGGAGGTAGGAATGCTGTGCAGCAGGGCAACATTCATCGATACGGACCCAGATATACCAATCAACAATAGGACGGTGGCGGGCGACGCTAGCGAATCCGCCATCTTGAAATTCCTAGAAGCCCTAATTGGAGATGTCGACCAGAAGAGAGAACTGAAGCCGAAGGTAATAATTGCATGTCGAGGAGGCCCTTCAAGTCGACTGGGCATGTGATAAGAAAATACGGTATCTAAATCTCTTAAGAGCATAATTACGTTCTTGTCGGAGGAGCCATCTGGCTTTTCCATGGCCACGAAGGTGGCATTAAATGATTTCGATTGCTTTTTGTCGGACAACGGAATGGCGTGTTCGTTTTATCTAAACCTTTCGAAATTCCAGTGGAAATTACTGCTTTCAAGTTGAAATCTTCTGCTACTTCAGTCGCCAATCCGAAGGGAAGTCCTCTGTTTGAGTATGTTGTTCAGATTGAATGAAAGTATGTTTAAAGCACTAGCCTAATACTTGACTATAAAATATTCATAATTTCAGATAAGTTGGAAAGGAATGTTTTAATTTGTATGATTAAATGTATATTCACGACTACGGACTTCGTTTCATCAAGAAAACAACAACAGGCTTAGGCTGTCACCTTGGTGGATTCCTTTGCTCGTCTTTATTGATGATGTTAGCTTTTTATTGACCCTCAATTTCGCGATATTGTCTGCTTTGACTTCTTCAATCAATTGAATGTATTCTCTGGGTACCTTATTTTCTCTAACAATATTCATATCTGCATGACGCTATTGTTAGGTACACGAAATGAAATGCTGGCTTGTTGTACTCTATAGCTTTTTTGGCAAACTCTTTAAAAATAAATAGGACATATATTGTGGATTTGTTTTTTCGAAAATCACGCTGTTTATCGGTCACTGAAATGGTGTGTGGCATACCTGTTACTTCATACTTAGATGGTTCTTTTCTATCTTCTTTTACGAAGAGTGGAATCTTATGCTTTGTTTCCAATCCTAGGGTTTTTAAACCGGTTTTAATATTTTCCTAAATGGTGTTGTCATTTCTCGCCTTATCGCTTCACCCTAATACACAGACCTGCGACAATGCCTCAGAGTCTTACTAAGAACTGATGTACTTCTGTACATAATCGTACTTTAACAATGGATAAAGGTTAAAAAAGATGTGCTGGAGCCAAAATAGTAATTGGTTTATAGTGTAGGTATTATCCAATCTGAAGGCATTTGTTGAGACCTTTTGCTTAATATCCATATGTAAAAAGACAAAGTTCATTAAAACATCTATTACTGCTGTTGTAGAAGTACCCATAGCTGTAGTGACTCCAACAAGTCCCTTGAGTGTTTACAGCTTCTGTTATGTTGTATTTTCTAGTACCAAACTATGAGATGTTGGGTTTATACAGAAATCATCTTACAGACACCATTGATTGATATGTATCAGAGGAGATACAATTTAATTGAGTTTTTTTACACTGATAGGGCTATATCATAGACACATCTTCAAAGCAGCAAAACCATGAAGAAAGATAATATTCTTAAACCGTCAACTCTAAAAGTCTAGTAGCTATGTTTCTAGGATAAGTAAGGTGCTTTAGTCAAAGTAGTCACATTTGAAACTACAATGAATTAGACTGAAAGACCTCTTTTTCTCCTCAGGTCTGCGAGATCCCCTTCAACTCGAACAACAAGTTCCAAATTTCCATTCATAAGCTTGGAGGAGGTAGGAATCTCTTGGTAATCAAGGGTGCACCCGAACGGATTATTTTGAGGTGCAAAACTTATATATTGAACGGTCGTACTGTCAACCTTGATGACGATATTGCCGATGAGCTGATGGAGGCCATTTTGAACCTAGGAAGGAGAGGGGAGAGGGTGCTAGCTTTTGCTGATTATTACCTTCCGGAAAGTTATGGGGAAGATTATCCTTTTAATGCAGAGAAACAGAATTTTCCTGTAGAAGGTAAATGAGAAATTTTTTAAAAAGTATGTTTACATGGTATTTTGTGAAAATTCGACCAGAAGGAAAGGGGGTTTTTCTTCAACCCTTAGCAAACGTATTTAATTCGATTAATATTCAACCAACAGGTATTGGTATAATAAATATAAATATAATATGAAAGGTGCAGGGAGGATCGCCCAAGTCTGCCATACACAGTTTCTTTTTTTGAAATGGTATATCTTGTATATTTATATTTTTAAAATCCTCTTAATTGCAACGAATTATATCAAATGATACAGGGTTTATTTATGGTAGTATTTAGGTTGTTTCAAGGTATTTGTGATAAAATTAAGGGTTTTTGTTTTTTCCAAAATAGGTCTGACAATTAGTTTCGATTTTTGATCGATACATACATTCTAGTTAATGTAAAAAATACCAATTGTGCCAGAGAAATTCTTTGCAAATTTTTAACCTTTATAATTCATAATAGAGCTTTTAACAATGGGCTGATATGTCCCAGGTCTAACAGGAGAAACACAGTTTTCTTTATTTATTCATCAATGTAATCTCCATCAGCAGCAAAGCAGTGTCTCTACGACCACGTCTGAAGTCAGTAAATCAACGTTTTATATGTGTAAAATTAAAACACGAAACTGTTTTTGATCCATTGTTTTGAAAATAACAAAAGTAGCGTGACTCTAAGTACAATAACTCGCATATTAATAAATAATAATAGTAATAAATGAATTTTCAACAGCTGTCTTTTGAAGGTTAGTATTTACTGAAAAAAGTTGACTGCAATAAAACTAGCGCCATCTATGTGTTAGGCCCGAGACTTTTCAGCATAAGTAGTACACTGTTGGAAAAAAACTGTTTATATGTATGCGTTTGATAAAAATGCATCATGAAAATAAAAACTAGACACTGCAGCCACTAAGTATTTTAGGAAATTTATGACAAAAACTGAAATAATAGGACGGTTGAATTATTCGTCACGCTTTATTGTGTTTTTCCCACCATCTCATATGTTATTCTAATCAACTAATAATTTAATTTTCATGATAAGTTATAAATGATAGTACTCATAGAATTAAAAAGAAAGTTAGTTGGTAAGAAGGATAATAGATCATGAAAAACCGAAAAACTATCTGACATCACCTTCAGCATATTTTTTCAATGCTGATTTATCTGATTTAGGTGAACCCACTATTAAGATCACAGAGCATAGTGAGATGAATTGCTCTGGTTCGGACGACAGGCAGCCCACCCAAAAACGTCAAAACTTTCTCTAATTTTCTAATTGCTGCCAACATTTCAACCGGAATCTCCTCCATAATAGGCCCATAAATTTTCTCAGCGTACCCCGTCAAAAGGCTTCAATCAGATACTGCGTAATCATTTCTATAAGTTAATTAATTCCCCATTGTCAAACATGGCCTGTGGGCCCGAGATAATCTACTAGCCGTTTGGGCATAATGATAATAAAGGTCCCCATATCTCGTTCAGAAAGATGACTTTTTGTGGAACAATGGCACGCTTAGACAGAGTAGCCAACTGCAAGACGCCATAACTTTCCCTGTGTCGGGGGTTTGTGAAGCCGCTAGGTTAGGGCAGGAAGGAAACTGTGAGGGAATGCCGCTTAAACTGCTATTTCCAGGTCTCACTTGAGTGATTTACAGTCGCTGACAGCGAAGCTGAGTCTACTTGATTTAAATGGAAGGAAATCGGCTTGAATAATTTCTTCCTTTGTCACGGTTGCGATGCTATTTCGAGCTTCTCGCAGTTCATGAGCAAAGATCCGAATTATGAAGCGACTTTTTTTGTTAGTGAGTTTTGGTGTTCCCACCTCCTTAACGAAATCCTGGGAATAGCCTTTGATTGCCCTAATTCTGATATCAATACACAAAGTTATACAGAATTGGGGATGAGAGGAGTCATTTATTTATTTTTTTTTACTCAATGGCGTTACAAAGTATTTTTGTCAAATTGATACCCAGTCTTAACAATTATTCGAGGATATCACGCAGAAAACAGCAGAATAGTGAATTGTGTAATTCAATTCCTCAAGAAATATTGTTCAAAATTGCATGAAATATTCAGCAAATTTCGAAATATAGAATTTTGTAATGTAAAATGTCAAAAGTTACTTGATGACGTTGGAATAAAGTACGGAGTAAGATGTATAAAATACTGGTGTATGCATTTCGAATAATGTGCATGGATTCATTAATATTTGATAGATCTTCGACTTCATTAATTTATTTCAACGTCATCAAGGAATGTTTGAAATTTTCCTTTACAGAATTCTTCATTTTGAAGGATATTAAATGCAAGGCTCCATGAAGACAACTGGTGAAACAATCCTAGGTAAAGGGTCTTTCAACAAGAACTTTGTTTTATAAAACAAAATAAAACAAGAAATGTTGATGACAACGATTCAAATTTTTATTGCATTACAAAAAGAAAAGTTCGGCAATTATGAATGAAAAATGATATTGTTGAATGATTGTTTGGGCTATTACCATCATCTATTGTGGATGTAATGATTTCCGACGTTTCGATAGACATCTTCTATCTTTATCAAGGAGAAAAGTAAGAAACCTTTTGAAAATTATCAATTTTCAAAAAAAAGTCATGAAAGAAAATGAACGATGTTATATACTCATCTGTGATATGATGATCTTTTTAAGTTGGATCGAACTATCGGCGTCCAAACCTCTGGCAGATCAATAGATGGAGCACTTATGGAATCAGGTGTTATTTTCATAAATGCTGCTTCTTTGATTTTTCTTCTTGCAAGTTTTTCTTCTTTGGATATTATTGATGCTTCATCCCACTTTATACGATGATTCTCATCTACAGCATGTTGGACCAACCTGGATTTGTCGCTGTCTAGTACTCTAGCTTCTGATGTTCTTTTATTCGTACATTCAGAGGGCGTTTAGTTTCTCCGATGTAAGATCTTCCGCACTCGCAAGGTAATTCATATATGCAGTTCTTTGTCCTTTGTGTCTCATTATTAGGCTTAACTTTTGTAAGTTTAGCTCTGATAGTGTCTTGAGTTTTGAATGCAGTCGTTATGTTGTATCTATTTCCAATTCTTCTCATTTTCTCAGACAAACCTTTTACATAAGGAATTACGGTTTTAATGGTCTGATTTATATCTGTTGGTTCAGGTTGACTTTTTTTTGTTTATGTAGGAGTACATCTAAAAATGGAATCCCAAGAACCACTGTGTATAAAAAGCCAACGAACACAGGACAATATCTACATTCTGATTCAAACCACCAACTAAACACTAAATTGGGAGTAGCAAAATGTTTATTTGATAGAGCAATAAATATTTGTTGCGCTGAAGAAGACCAAAATGAAGAAATAAATAACATCACGAAAACTCTTAGAATGGCTACCCCAAAAAGATATTAGAAAAAGCTAGACGAACAAGAGAAAGTCAACCTGAACCAAACAGATATTAATCAGACCATTAAAACCGTAATTCCTTATGTAAAAGGTTTGTCGGAGAAAATGAGAAGAATTGGAAATAGATACAACATAACGACTGCATTCAAAACTCAAGACACTATCAGAGCTAAACTTACAAAAGTTAAGCCTAATAATGAGACACAAAGGACAAAGAACTACATATATGAATTACCTTGCGAGTGCGGAAGATCTTACATCGGAGAAACTAAACTCCCTCTGAATGTACGAATAAAAGAACATCAGAAGCTTCTACGAGTACTAGACAGCGACAAATCCAGGTTGGTCCAACATGCTGTAGATGAGAATCATCGTATAAAATGGGATGAAGCATCAATAATATCCAAAGAAGAAAAACTTGCAAGAAGAAGAATCAAAGAAGCAGCATTTATGAAAATAACACCTGATTCCATAAGTGCTCCATCTATAGATCTGCCAGAAGTTTGGACGCCGATAGTTCGATCCAACTTAAAAAGATCATCATATCACAGATGAGTATATAACATCGTTCATTTTCTTTCATGACTTCTGTCAATATTGACTTTTTGAAAATTGATAATTTTCAAAAGGTTTCTTACTTTTCTCCTTGATAAAGATAGAAGATGTCTACCGAAACGTCGGAAATCATTACATCCACAATAGATGATGGTAATAGCCCAAACAATCATTCAACACGAGCTCCATCATCAACAATATCTCGTCATCAAAAATGATATTTGGCAAAAGTCCACCACGACCAGTAAAGTTTTTCATCAAAATTTTTAATCACTTTTTGGCAAAATATCGGGTCTGTTTCGGCTATCACATCACATATTTTGAGTCTTAAAGCTGTAATCGATTCGATTGGCTCCATATAGTCACTGTCTGCAAGATAGCCCCACAAAAAATAATCCAATGGTGTTAAATCACACGATCTTGCTGGCCATTTAACAGCTGAATTTCTTGAAATTATGCGATCAGCAAATTTGGTTTGCAATAAATTGATCGTCTCATTGGCTGTGTGATAAGTGGCACCGTCTTCTAGAAACCATAGGTCAGTGATATCTATGTCATCAATGATAGACCAAAATTGAGGTGTTAACATCTCGCGATAGCGTGATCCATTGACCATTACCGCATTTCCAGCCTCATAGCGCACCATACAGTGACACGTTGAGCATCCAGCAAGAATTGAGCGAATCTACGTCGATGTGAATAGCCGGTCAGATACAATTCCTGCACTAGTTGAATCTTGTAAGGCGTCAAAGCCAAATCATTATGCAAAATTCGCCATGTGGTGGTTTGGGATAACCCCAGTTGTTGAGAACGTCGAGAAATTGACAAATTTGGATCTTCTTCAACACTGTGGCTTACGGCTGCAATGTTTTCAGTTGAACGGCCCGGTCGAACACGCGTTGGTGTTGCCACATTTTGTACCGAGCCGGTCTACTCAAATTTAGCAACCAAATACTTTATAGCGGTCTTAGAAGGTCGATTATTATGTCAGAAAATATCACGAATTTTACGGAATGCAATTTTAACAGAATCACCATTTTCATAATGCGATTTTCGAGCGGAATTGAATATATTATAACAATTGCCAAAGCATCTACGACGAATATGTCAAAAAACCAACTGTCAGTGCTGTCATGTGGTAGGTGTGGCCACATTTAAAAACAAAGTTCTTGTTGAAAGACCCCTTACGAGCAGAGGGGTCAACACGTCCGACGTTTCTGCTGCATCCTGATTTGTTCTGAATAATCACTTAATCATTAATTACTAAAAATAGCATCCTTATCAAAAGATAGGTTACAGGTTCGTCGGCTTTCTGTCAATGATGGACCCACCTCGACTGTCTGTGCCTGAAGCGGTCAGAATGTGCAAGGAAGCTGGTATCCGAGTGATCATGGTGACAGGAGATCATCCAGTTACTGCTGAAGCAATAGCGAAGAAAGTTGGAATAATATCAGAAGATAGCATAGTTCATTCTGACATTTTGAAGAGAGACGAAGAATCACAAGGCAGACGACAATCAAAGAGAACTAAACTTACGGTCATAGCTGGCGTGGTGACCGGAAATGATCTTCGAGAAATGACGGACGCAGAGCTGGAAATGATCTTATCAAAGTAAAGCAAAAATTCTTTAATTTCCTACGGAAATTAATTGGTTTTTTGGACTTCCATGCAATAGCTACTCTGCGCTAAAACAGTTTTGAAGTTTAATTCATTAGCTGCTAACAAACAATTGAGCATTTGGTGATGAAAAAAGAAGGAAGATTGGGTGAATTACTGAAATGGGATAGAAAAAATATCTACCAGCATGTAATAGTTTTCTACAGGAAGAAATAGAAGAATTATTATTTTAGCAGAAAATTGCAAAGACGTATTTTTAATCTACACACAGGCTTTCTCTTATGTAATCCTAATAAAATCAAATGGTATCTAGAGTTTCATGACGTATGTATGTACCTTGGGTGTTTCATGCCACTGGGTTTCACTATTGCTTTTTTATATTTATGATTCTTCGGCAGGTCAGCTATGGATACTTGCATACTTTCTGTTAAGATTTTCCTTTCTCCAAACCACAAAGCCGGCAAGTCCAAAGAATATATTAATACTGCCCTAGTTAGGTTTTATAATGCTTATCCCGGAGTGGAATCAAGAGCTTCTTGCTGAAAGTCAATGATCCATTGACTTCCAAACCATCTCCGCCATGACCAGTTGCTTCATGTTATCATGTCATTGTCATGTCGGCAGAATGCAATTCCAGGGCTACCACTGGATCTATTATTTTAATATGCGCTTTCTTGAAGTGCATATAGCAAGGATTACAGAGATTTTTAGATCAGGACCTCAATATCCTTGTGAAATTACAGTGGACTTCAGGTTCGCAGTGCATGGTAACGTTCCATTCAACTCTATAATTCAGATTATAAGCTTTAAGGTCAATGGACAGCTAATACACTCAAAGTTTCACAATATCTCAGACAGTCGTCGTGAAAACAGCAAGTTCTATTGGGGATGTTAAATCACTGAACCTCGAAATGTTCTCAAGAAGCTGGCTCGCATTCGAAAGATTGATTACTAACTGTATTTCTTCTATTGTGCAAATGGACTAGAAACGATTCTGTTAGCAGAAGCTGAACATGGTAAAAACCGTACTTATTGTACTGGAAAAACATGACCATTCTCTTCTGTGTCTTCATTTTACAACAGCTAAATGGAAAAGGTGTTTATACATTGAAGAAGAGTAACTTTGGGTATGATTTTGGGTTCGTTTACAACGGTGGTCAGCTGAAGATCCGGCTCAAAGGAGCTATTCTGAGTTTTGCGGACAACACATCAGTATCATAGTGTTGAAGAATAGATTTGACTCAAGGCTGGAGATATCAAAACGTTGTAAGAATAACGAGTCAACTATGGATGTTGAAGAAACATAATTTTATTTGTCGTCTCGTATACAGATAATCTAGGAGAATGTTAATTCCGGTAGCTAGCTCTTGGAAATATTTAGGTCTAATGATCGACAGGCATATAAAATGGTAGTACTTATCCGCATCATAGCTCACTAGAACCAAACGTTAGTAAAATAGTAAAATAGTACGATGTCGAACAACCGAAGACGATCTATTATAGCTTGATACACATCCCGTTGACACTTTGAGGTCACGTTAGTGTGGAGAAGAAGATTATCAACGCATTTTTTGGTATTAAAATTTCTGCCAATTTTTAGATACAAGGAGATTATTTTCGCCAGAACCAGTCCACAACAGAAGCTAAAAATTGTGGAGGCTTTGCAGAGGCAAAAACAAATTGTCGCCGTTACTGGAGACGGCGTCAATGACTCTCCTGCATTGAAAAAAGCAGATATAGGTAAATATCATGAATTTTATTTCGTGAGCTTTTCTACATCATCTCAAGGAAAAGGAGTGGTCAATATATTTAGTTATTGTCTCAAGACACTCTATACGCCCGATGGAGGCAGATCCTCGAAGGTGAATTTTCATTTGAAGATCGAAACCTGTTTTCTATCATTGTTCTTAATAACAGTTTTTCGACGATAATATAGGTCGCTTAAAACAGTTAAAAACTTGGACTCGGGTCGAAAAATGTAACGGTTGTGAACATAGACAAAGTATCTCTCTAGACTGTCAACTTAATAGAACGTACTGGTCACGGCCCTTTTAGTTTGAGCGACCAAACGCTATCAATTTTTGTCAGGTCAGTCGCTATTTCTGAAGAAAACTGCAATCTCATAACCATATATTTAACTGTTTATCATGTTTTCACCATCTTGAATTGTTTGGTTAGAAAACTCTAGAAATTATAATTTTTTATAATAATCGTTTGTCGTCGTAAATTATTATAGTAAACAGACAATGGAACTTAATTTTTATGTTTGAAATAAAATTATTTTTGTTCAACATCAACATCCGTCACGTGATTGGGAATCACTAATATAAGAAAACAGCACAGGTATAATAATTCTTTTCGTGTTGTTCAGTGTTAGTTGCAAGTTGAGTTGAGTTTTTGACGCGAGTTTAAGTATTTTCGATAAGTGGTAATCATCAAATATGGGTCTTACTAAATGTGCAGTACCTGGTTGCAAAATCAACACTCCCTGATGACATCGTTTTCCAAATTTTACAACAGAATTGATCAGATTTCATATGTGGCTAGATATACTGCAGAATTCAGAACTGAACGCCATGCCACGGGAAGACGTTTATAAGAAAAGAGTCTGCCACTATCATTTTGATGAGACATACATCTTACCTGGTACTACAAGGTTGACGCCTAATGCATAACCAACTCTTTTTAGGAATGAGACTGATGCAACAGGTTTGTGGTGATTTCGCTATTTTAAACTTTTAATAATGTTATAAATGCTATAAAATTCTGAATTTCACATTAATAAGTTGGATGTTGACTATTTAATAGTCTTATTATTAATTTATTTTGCAGGTAGTGAGGATATGGATTGAGTAGATCTGAGTGAAGCTCAATCTGGATTTGAGGTCCCAGATGAAAGATGTAAGATATAAATTATTATTCATACCACTTAAATTTCCTTATTTTCTCATTATAAAAATTTTCTCAATATATATTCTTTAGTTTCAGAACTAGAGGAATCCAACCACTCAATGCATCCAGAAGCAAACTCCTCGACATTTTATGATGTTGATGAATCACCTTCTCAAATAATATTAGAACACAGTGAGTTCTGACATTAGAATATAATGAACTTATTAGCAGTGTTCGTTCGTTCTGATTCAACTGATCAATATTGTGTCATTGAAGGAAGAATAGATTGAAAACATTATTATTATTACAGTTTGAGAAGAGTTGAGAAATAAATTCTATAAACTCACAAAATAACTTAACAATGAAATATATGTCACAGTACTGAATACAACTAAAAAGTAAAGAACAATTAACGAGAAACTAAACCAGCGGACCATCGGTCCAGAGAACTCTTGAACCCATTCACCGACGCAGCGTTCACCACGACTTCTGGCAGAGCATTCCACGCAGCAAAAATCCTGTTTGGTAAAAAGTGCTGTCTTCCAGAGGTGTTGAACTTCTCCTTCGCCAACTTCAGATTGTGACCTCGCAAGTAACTCAGTGGATTACGGCTGAATAGGTATGACAAATCCACACCGAACAAGCCATGGAAGGCTCTGTATGCCGTGATCAGGTCCCCCCGCAGACGGCGGGCCTCGAATGACGTGAGGTGCATCACGGATAGTCTTTCCTCGTAGGGAGGTCTCACAAATCCGTACGACATCCTAGTAGCCCCACGCTGGACAGATTCGAGTAAACGGGCATCTCTGAGCAAAACAGGTGCCCACACGGGACCGGCGTATTCGAGGATTGGTCGAATGAAAGTAGTATAAAGGATTCTGCAGGTCTGAGGGTCACATCTTCCAAAACTCTTTCGAATCATGTAGAGCATTCGTTTGGCTTTGCTGGTAATAGCCACAATATGTTCTGACCACGACAGGTCCTCAGTGATAACTACTCCAAGATCACAGTGGGAGGATACAGATTCGATGACATGATTGGGCAAAATGACATGATTGGGCAAATTACACAGTGACTTTGTTCAGTTCGAATGAATGCTTTCACGATGTAGTTTATTAGTTCGATTCTAATGAAATTAATTTAATCTAATCATCTGTAGGTTATGCTTACCTCGAATCTGTAAGTAGTATTGATAATGTCCCTGATTAATCTTTATATGATATATAGATAATATATTTCTAACATCTACAGATATGTTGACTGAATTCATCTCCTGAACAATTTTAGTTCTTTAAATAAAAATTTGTTAAAAGTTTCTGTTTTTCTCCACCAAATTCCCTTCTCTATAAAATAAGCATTAGTTAATTCGAACCATTTTGAAGTTGAGTAAATGATCCGAATTAGATATCATTTACTAGACTTCAGTTTTGGCTCGAATTAGCTTGAAAATAATAGTTCATGAGAGGTATGAATTTAAATGAGCCGTTTTCCCGCCAAATGAGGAAATCAGTTAAGGAGCGACCAAACGCATGGAGTCGCTTTGATAGCGTGACAATTCCTTAACATGTGCGTTGGCAGTCTATAAAGGTACTTTGTCTATGGTTGTGACTAAGTTTTCAAAAATGGACCCAATACTGAATTCAAGTTCCGACGATATACATATTTGTAGATGAAAACATCGCGAACTGGAATCTTCGAGACCAAAACACATTTGTCTTCATGTGTGGTCTCGATTAATATGAATTATAACCCCAGTTTAAGCGAAACGACTACAATTCGTTCGATAAATGTAATATAATTGCCACTTCGATTTTACGTTTCAAGTTAAATCTTATTGTCGGTTAAAACCAGTATCATTGTTCCATTTCAACCGCCATATTCATGAATGGGACTGCAAAATCCAGTTTTATGTGTGGAGAGATTAAGATGATGAGTCATAGAGGCGATTTATTCTGGAAAAAGCTATATAAGTGGTCATATAGGTTGGAATATAGGAGATTATAGAAATTTTTATTCTGAAAATCTATTACCATCGATAAATATTATGATTAAACTCTGTAGAATTTCTGGAACTAATTCAGTTGATTCGTTATTGTTATTTCTCTACAAAATCCCGGCATTACTTCAACTCTTTGAGCTGGGGCCACAGGTTTGCCCGACGGCAAAAGATGATTTGCAAGCTCTCTAATTGGTCCTCATTATTGGCACCGAAAATGTGGACCAATAGAGGCTCCACGTATCATCGTACTTTCGGACAAACATTCATGTGGCTTTAGATTTATTCTGAAGACATCAATATAGAAATTCTAGTAATTGAAACTACTTCGGGGGCAACTGCAAAAGCACGAAATCTCTAATGAAAGGTGAAACTTAATATCCTTTATTTGACTAGACTATTCATTCAAAATAAACAAACGAATACAAGTGCACAAAAAGGTAATACAATGTTATGAAGACCGTAACTTTTGTGCTAATTCTAAGTGGTCAATAAATCTAGAACTATAAGAATAACGCATCAAATAGAAGATGATTTTCTATTCCGCTGATGATTTGAAACTCATTGTTAAATGAGCAGATCAAGTCTATATTCAATATTATATACCCGTACAATAGGCATTGCTGGAGATCAGTTTCGGAAACTGGAGAGATGGTTTCAGCATATCACTGTAGTTATTTCGTGTTTGGTCTTGTGAATTTCTTGGGTGTGTTGCCTCATTTAAGATATCTAATTTCAACTACTTGAGTTTGTTCGAGATAGTATACAGGGTGAGTCTTTGACTACTGCGTTAATTTTAACCATAGGTTCTTGAGATCAAAAGAAACACATTTTTGCAATACCGTTTTTCCATATTCAGTAGTGTTAAAAAGTTATAAGCATTTTAAGCTTTCACATTGTGCAAATAGCCCTCTGTATTCCAGTTTAGTTTAAATGGAAATTACCCTCCACAGCATCCACAATTCAAACTAAATTGTTTAAAAACATAATTTTCCCTCTAAGAAATGATTCACTCACTCATGTTTCATCTTGCTTACATAATAAACAACTGTTTCAACAAAGCATGTTTCCCAGATGTACTTAAAAAGGGACTAGTGAAGCCAGTGTTCAAGGGAGGTGATAAAACTCGGATGAATAATTACAGACCGATTACCCTAATTTCAAATATCGCGAAGATCATAGAAAAACTGATCCAAGTCCGCATGGATACATTTATCAACAGACAAAAATTATTATCAAAAAATCAATTCGGATTTCGCAAAGGAATGTCAACGGAAGACGCGATAAAAAAAGTAACAGATATCATTTATAGAAATATCGATAAGAATATTCCATCCTTGGCAGTGGTATTAGATTTAGCGAAAGCCTTCGACACAGTGAGCCATGAAAAGTTACTTGAGAAGCTTGCCAATTATGGATTCCGCGGAAAGATATTCGACCTCATTCAGAGTTACCTATCTGATCGAACTCAGATGGTATCTTTGAACGAAAAATTCAGTAAACATAAAAAACTTACTTTTGGTGTTCCACAGGGTACGATATTGGGACCTCTTTTGTTCAATCTGTATATAAATGGCTTGTTCGAATTGAGCAGCACAGGTGAGGTTATTGGCTTCGCAGACGATACAATAGCTCTGTATGATGGTGAAACATGGGAGGAACTGAAGCGGAGGGCAACAGATGATTTGAGTACATTGTCGAAGTGGCTCCAATTGAATAAACTCACCGTTAACTCTGAGAAAACCAAGTACATAACATTTTCCTCAAATGAAACAGGGCAGCCAAAATTGGGAGATCTACAGATAAATGATAGATTGCACATTCCAGCCACGCTTCTACAAAATATCTAGGTATCATTATCGATCAACATCTTAAATGGGATAAACACATGACTTACCTCACAAGAAAACTGAGAGGAATCCTATATAGATTCAGATATATTAGAAAATCAATAAGTTCTGTAAAACACATGCGTATTCTTTACGCTGCATTAGTCCAATCACAGCTATCATATGGAATAATAGGATGGGGAGGTGTTTTTGATGTGCACAAGAAGAGTGTGGACATCGTTCAGAAGTGTATCTTGAAAATAATGTATGGAAAAAAAATTACTTTCCCAAGTTCTGAAATCTACGAGATTTCTAAATCATTAGATATCAGACAGATATATGCCCAACAAATTATCCTGAGGGTTCACCAGAATAAAATATCAGTGAGGTTGAAGGAACACAAATACACTTTTAGAGAAAAACAACAAACTTATGAAAGAACGAGAGCAATGAAGACAATTGGCCAGAGATGTTGTGCATACATAGCTTCAAGAATTTACTCCATTGTACCGAAGACGCTGAGAGAAACCCGAGATGAGACAAAATTCAAGAAAGGTATAAAATTATGGCTAATTGAGGAAGACCGATCTAGGATCCATAAGATAATAAACTCGAATTGAGTAAATTTGAGTGTATAAATGAATACCTACGGCACTCACTCCATGGGGTGGGATCACATCAAATCTTGGAAGACGAAAATTAAATAACTTGCAGGTATTAACGATTAGGACATTATATTGCCGATTTGGACATTGTATTACCGATGAAGACGATATAGCACCGATGAAGACATAAATTACTGAAAGCGACACAGAGGGGATACTTAAGTTGTTTTTTATATCGTTTATTTATATACAGTATATGGGTATTTACAAATGTTATTTTAGTTGAATAAGCTGGACACAGTTATCAATAGGATAACTCTCAGTTTGTTTCAGAGTTTATAAGGCTTTTCACTAATAAACTCTCTTATTATTATTATTATTATCAGATGATTATATCGGTTTAAGTCCTTTCAACTTCAAATATATCGAAAATAGTGCAATTTAGGAAAAAGATGATGAATGATTTTATCTGCAAAAAAACTAATGATTCTAGGAAGTAGAAGATACGGACCTTTAGTTCAAGTAATATTTGGTTATCATGCAATTTAACCAATCTGTACAGTAGAAGTGAGAAACCGACTAGAAATGGAATAAATCTATTGATAGCAAAATATGCATGACTGTTGTCAAAAACTTTCTAAAAGAGATCAATCCAATTGATATTGTCATTTGAATATTACAGGTGGAAATGCAATTTTTTCATGAAATTTCAACACCCTATATCTTTTGAACGGGGACAAATTTGGAAAAATTTTATAGAAAGAAAATGTTTCTTTGGACGTCAAGAATCTATTGGTCAGTGGTCGAAGACTCACCCTGCATATTTGAGAAATTTTGCGTTATTTGCAGCATCTTAAAATTTGTCCCCTGCATATACATACTCTTTTGAAACTTTGGCTTATATTTTCTTGAAGCAAACAAAGACTTCAGGCCCAGTTTCTAGTAGGGACTCACCAAAGTGCCGCTCTCAGATATATTGTATATTACTTTCAGAGGTAAAAAGTTCCTATCTTACCGGAAAAGGGCCAATGGTTTCCAACCTTTGAAAAGGGGAGATGAAACTGATTGGGGAAATCACAGGAAGCCCTCTTTGGTTTTCGAATTTGAAAAGTAACTTGGGATCATATTGTACAAAAAAGTTACCATCTGAGAAGTACTAGATCAGGTTGGAATAGAATGATTTTATGTCTTAGAAATCATGTTTTAATGATCTGGCGGTAGATACTGATTTCCATCAGTCCTGAACTAAATTAGGTTTTTCTGATGATCTTGTGAAATTATTGATGTCAAATTTATTGGACCCACGGCAGTCTGATTAATTGGAGGAACACTTTCTTGCTCTTTTCATAAAGTATAGTACATTTCTGTATAGGGTAAACCGCAGGGATCGAATTTTGGTCCACCGTTCTTCCTTATGTCAGTCAATGACCAGCTTTATGATGATGGCAGCTGCGTCGGTTACGTGGCGACTAGGGATACTTGATGGGAAGTTGAAGACGCTGCCGACACGCACAGTACAGTAAACACGTGTTTGATGGCGTCCGCTGATCCAAGTTTTTTTGTCATCGTATGCGTCCATGTGAGATAATCTTTTGACCAGAAACTAGAAGGTCAATTGCATACTGAGAATAATGATTTAATTAAAGGCGATGATACAAAAGATAGACATTCATTGAAACTCTGTTCGATACGCGAAGTGCTGTTACAAGTTGTATATGTTAGAATCTATAATTTTACTGAGAACTACTCTCAATTCTGGTCGCTAATTGAGAACATTGTACACACTGATTAAGAGGCAATTTCTTCTTTAGGAGTAGCAATGGGAATCGCAGGTTCTGATGTAGCGAAGAATGCGGCTGATATGATCCTCTTGGACGACAATTTTTCCTCCATTGTTACGGGCATTGAAGAGGGACGTTTGATATTCGATAACCTCAAGAAGAGCATAGCTTATGTCCTGACATCCAATGTACCAGAAATTGTACCATTCATAGTCCTAGTCGGTTTCAATCTCCCTCAAGCTTTGACTGTAATGGCCATAGTGTTAATTGACATAGGTGAGTATAAGATGGGGTTCTTTATCTCTAATGATATTATTTGGAATTTTTAAATGGACTTTGACAAAAAGTATCCGAAATTCAAAAAGTTTCAGTATGTTCGTAAAACTTTCCGAAATTACTAGACCAAACATGAGCGCGGTAAACTAGTTTGTTTACTACAGCTGTTGAAACCGGTCGACCTCAGTGATAGTCAGCGAATGTTACAATGAAAAGAATATTAAATAAAAAGTTTGTCCCAAATTTTGTGGTTCGAACGAAATTTCGTTTGCTGACTGGAGACTGTGCTTTATCGAAAACCCCAATGTACGAATGGTACAAAGCCTTTAAAAAACGGTAGGGAGATCGTCGAAGATTTAAGTTAATGAAATTGTGCTCGAAAACCGTCATGCTAGTATTTGAGAGTCAATATTTCTCGTAAAACCGCTCGTTCGATTTTTGGTGAATCAATGCAGGGCGTTGCTGCTCAACTCGTTCAGTTAAAGCTGAATTTTGTTCAGAAATTGTGGCAAAACAATTCGCTCATGAGGATAACGCACCATCTTATCGAGCCTTGGTTATTATCGGTTTTAAGACCAAACGCCCAATACATTCCATCGATCAGCCATCTAATTAGTCTCTTCTAGAACCGTGTACTTTTTTTTTTCTCCATACTGAAACTTACCGCTCCGGGGAATTCGATAATACTCCGTAGAGAAACGAGAAGGCGCCTATAAAAAATGTATCCTTGATTGGGAGAAACGTAGGCTTCAAATGGAGCATATTTTGAAGGAGAGTAAATGAATATTGTAGAAGTTTGATATTTTTGTTAGGGGGCAGTTTAAATAAATTATTGTATATTTGGATGACTGTTTGGGTTTTTTCAGTGTTTAGACTTTTATCGCATCATATGTTCACAATGAATTAGTAAGGAGGGCCAGTATGGAGATAACTGAAGAAGGTTATGCCTGATAGTTGAGATATTTGAAATTTGAGTTATTGAATACCGTTGTATAAAAAGTGGCTCCTGTACTAGACCCTCCAGCCCCCAGAATAAAATTTTATGACACAAATGATAAAAAAAAATTGTTCATTGCTAGGCATCTTCATTAATGAATATCCATTTTCTGATGAGATGAATCTTCTTATTTTGATTTTAAGTAGGTGCGCTCCTCTAATGAAGTACTCTATCCGTTAGAATGGTAAAAAATACCAAACTGCACATAAATCCGCAGCAAAAATCGCTTCCCGGTCTCAAAGTAGATAATTAAGAAACAGGGAATGAATAAGGTATAAAACATCATGACGGAACTCCATTTGTGGCTCACCGGGTATCTGAAATTTTCATTTAGACATATTTATGAATAATTACACCCAGGATTTACGAGCTAGAAAACGGAGGTGCCTTGAGTTTCGTTCGGTCAATTTCTATAGCAATTTCCACAATCTGACGTGCTTGTAATTAATTTCTGACGAGGGGGAGTATCCTGCTCTTTCTACGATTGTGAATTATTCCGAATAATTAAAATGTACGGAAAAATCAGGTGAAACGCCCCGTTAAAGGAGGTGAGAGACCTTTCTGTGGGTGGTGTTGGGGTTATTCATGAATAAGAAATAATAAGTTGGGAGTTTCGAATATTGACGTTTAATGGAATGTTTTACATCGCAAACAATTTGTTTATAGGTATACACAGATGTTTAAATTGGGTTTTTCATAGATTCTTCATCTCACAGCGTACCTAATGACGTGAGATTGCAATCTAAAATATACATTATGTGAAATGTTTGGTCCTTTATTATCATACAGTACCTTGGACCTTGGATCTCTCTGTCCCTCATTTCCATATGCGGATAGATTAAAATATGTAATTCACATATTAGTGCCAAATTTTTGCAGACAACCTTATATCACTGTTTCCACAATAAAATAGCGCCTATGATGATATCAAATTTCTTCTATTATCATAACAAGTGGAAGCAACTGGCTTCAAGATACCTACCTATTTGTCTAGATAAATTAGAGACAACCCTACGTCTGCACATTTCATGTTGAGCAAATTTTCTTATTATCTAACATTTAATTTAAAGAGATTTTTTGAAAAATAATTGAAAATATTTTGTCCACATTTTTTTGTCAACCCTCTTTAAATATATCTTCAAATATAATAAATTTATGATAAAATCAGTTTAATTTTATTATCAGCCGGATGAAGATCGATTTAGGTTCGGATTTTAGAATATTTTTTGTATTTTCATTAACTAAACATTTCAATTGGCAACAGGGACGGACTTGTGGCCCGCCATCAGTCTGGCCTATGAAAAACCGGAAGCCGATATAATGAAAAGAAATCCAAGGGATCCAGTGAAAGATCGCCTCATAAACTCAAGATTGATCTATCTGGCCTATGGACAAATAGGGTTCATTCAGTCTGTCGGTGCTTTTGTCGTATATTTTTTCATCATGGCTCAACATGGATTCTTTTACGATCGTTTGATAGGTAATTATTCAATAAGAATCTCCAGACTCACTTTAACTAATTATTTCTTAGGTATTCGAGTTATATGGGACTCCGAAACGATCAATGACCTTCAAGATTCATACGGGGAAGAATGGACATATACAGAACGTATGTTTTTACAAAGAAAATGCGTAGCAGGATTCTTCGTTTCGATAGTCTTGACACAAACGACTGATCTCCTTATATGCAAGACCAGAAGGCTTTCTTTATTCCAGCAAGGGATGTCGAACAGACCCCTGAATTACTCCATCTGTTTTGCCGCATTCGTGATGGTGATGGCCGTATATTGTCCAGGAGTGAGAAATTTCTTTCAGTTCGAACCGGTGGACCATTGGCCATATATACTGTCGATTCCTTTCGTCTTGGTCATATTTGGTTATGATGAGGGAAGAAAATGGCTCATAAGGAGGTACCCGTATGGATTTGCGTATAGAGAAACATATTACTGACGAAATGAACATATTCTATTTTTTTAAATTTAGATATACAGAATAAATGATTACTTTTGAATTCATATGTTTTTTCATTTTATTTGTTTCAAAATCCTTCTGAATTTTAAAATGCTTACCATATGTGAAGATAAATGAAATATGTACCTGAAAAAAGAAAACGAAATTAGTTCGGTATATAAAATTATGGAAATATGAGAGTTAATTCAGTTTTAGATTCCAATAATAGCGGCTGACTGAATGAGGAGAGATCTACAGTCATTGCATAATGAATTGTTTTCAAGTAGAAATGATTTTTACAAAAAAAAGAATTAAATTAAATTCGGGGAAAGTTACAACGATATATGAGAGTACTGCTACTACTTTGAAGTTTTTTTGGACGCAGTTATATCTACTGAGATATTTACGAGGAGAGTTCCTGACCTTCATTGAATAGAAAAGATGAATCGGATATATGGTAGAACAGGTCACAGGAACCAAGATGATGTGTTTTTAGTATTTGTGCTACAATAAATGTGTTTTTTAATGATTTCTATACTGAAATCTCAAAATTTAATGTTTATTGATGTGAGCACAGAACAAAACTGGTCTCATGACTGTACCCTGGGGTATTCCACAATTCCTGAGTCTATATCATCACTTATCGCCTGCACGTTGGTAAGTCATCCCTCATGAGGGTTGAGTAATGAACTTTTGGACCTATTTTCGCATATGGATTAATGCTACAGCATTATGTAGAATTGAACGTTTACTTGAACATTTCTTATTTATATATCGTTGAAAATCAAGACGGATTTTTTCAAACGAAAGCTGTGTACATCTTTCATTCTTACGTGAAATGAATGACGACTCTCTTAATTACACTCAATTTTTTACGAAGCAGAACGATTTTCTGTAATATAGCGTATTTTGTCTTGTTACGCAATACAGTAATAAAGTTCAGTTTTCCAGGAAACCGGAAAATGATGGAAACTCCTTGATCTCAAAGCACGACACCCTTGACATAGAGGGGAGGAAATGAACCCTGCTTTTGGGGTCCGTTTACTAGCTGATATACGGCTCTATAAAGGAAACGAAATGAAATATGAAATGGTACGAGATATAGCACATTGGTATATCATTGCATTTTATCGACAGATTTCGAGGTCACATTATACAAGGTTGTTCTCAAAAATTTCGTATGATATCGTGCTCCAGAATTTTTCTTCTAATTGAAAACGCCACTGGGAAGATTAGCAAATAATTGTGTCCACCTTGTACATCATTCTCTCGGCAGTTTTTTTGCTTTGAAATGAATTAGAACATAACAATTTAACCCAATATACAATACCAGGTATACCGGTATGAAGTGAGCGTCAAGATACAAAAACAACAAACATTTGTTGTAAACGAGTCTTCATTTTTTTGTTGTTTGTTTGCTATGACATACATATTTAGTATACATCAAGTCATTGAACAGACAACATCATATTTTTTCATCGTGTTAAAAATGTCGAATTTAGTACCAGAAAGTGATGATTTTGCGGAAAGCATTAATTTTTTGTTTTCATTTGAAGAAAATTGCTGCAGAGTCGCATCGAATGCTTGTCGAGGCATATGGTGATCATGCTCTATCAGAAACAACATGCAAAAGATGGTTTCAATGGTGCAGAAATAGTGATTTTGATGTGAGAAATGAAGAACGTAGAAGACCACCAAAAAAGTTTGAAGACGCCGGATTGCAAACGATATTGAATGGAGATGACACTTTGATTCAAAAGCCAATGGCAGAAATGTTGAATGTTGCAAACAAACAATTTCTGATTGTTTAAAAGTTATGGGAAAGATTCAAAAGTGTGGAAAATGGATTCCACATGAATTGAATGAAAAAACACTTGTGAAAACGCTCATTTCATACCGGTATACCTAATATTGTGATATTAAAATCAATGAAATCAACAAAAGCATTCATATCATGGTCCAACAATACAGACAACACACTTGGATAAACGCATGCAACAAAATTAACGAAACAAAAGGAAAATCATTTTATCAAGAGGTTAACAAACTCTCGAAATACAAACAATTGCATAAGATCCCTACTGTTACTGCAACTTATTATTTTAATGAAATTTATTAGTTTCATTCATTTCTCTTCCAAGGAGGAAGTTTAGTTTCATTCATTTCTGTTCCGAGTTGCTTGCTCGATTCAATAGTGATACACTCTGTATATGTTCACTTCATTTTCCGATTAACGCGTAACATATGTTGGAGCATATGACCTATGTCGAACGAAGAGAGTGCTGACCCGGCCATGAAATGGCACGACAAGGGCCTTTGAAAAGTAAAGGAAAACGATAGAAAATTATCAATGGAACTCTGAAATAATATGAAAAAATGACTCGAAAGAAATGCGAATGCTGGAGTATCGACTTCTGCCTACCTGGTTTCACAGTACGGCTGAATGAACTTGTCCAGGCACTCACGGGCGAGAATAGTCACTTTTTCACTAGAGTTCGAATTTGTAGATTTAACGAGAAAGTTATTTATTTCCAAGAAAAGTGTTCTTGTACTTTAGCGGATGAACGCCACTTCAGTACTCTTTTTTCGACATAGGTCATATGCTCCAACATATGTTACGCGTTAATCGGAAAATGAAGTGAACATATACAGAGTGTATCACTATTGAATCGAGCAAGCAACTCGGAACAGAAATGAATGAAACTAACAAATTTAATTAAAATAATAAGTTGCAGTAACATAACCGCCCACCTAAAATAGAATATTTTATGAAACAAAGCAAATACAAAATTGAAAAGATATCGAACAGAAAGCAAAATAATATATACATATATACATCAACATACGTCACAATTATTGAAGAGGTAATGGACATAATTTAACCACTGATCTCTGCAGTACACTTTGAGTAGTCCGAACAGTAGCTACTTTAGCTATTTTATCAGCGCCAGGATGCAATTTCTCAATGCGTCCAAGTCGCCAACGCAATGGAGGGAGTTGATCATCTTTTATCAAGACTAGTACACCTATTGAATACGGAGGCGAGTCACTATTGAACCACCTTTTTCGTTGTTGCAGTGTGTTCAGATATTCTAAATTCCATCTTTTCCAAAAATCAAGCTCAAAGATAACAACAAAGAATATAGGTCAGACAAAAAGAAGGTAGAATAGTTTGCTGGCTACTTCAGAGGTGCATTCCAATATGATGGAAATATCAAATATGACTACAGCCAAGAAACCAAAGTAAACACTTGGTATGAGGGTTTATTCAAGACGGTGCTGACGGTACCCACCAAAATGAATGTCAATATTTTGTAAGAGGAATACTACGATGTCATTTCCAAAAGTAAGAACAGCCCCCAGGATCAGACAATGTTCCATGGAGTGTTGTAAAGAAATTAGACAAAGAAATACATGCCAAAATTATTCAGATGTATGAATACTGTTTGAGGTCCGAAGTATTCCCAGAAATATGGAAAAAGGGCACCATAATCACCATTGCCAAACACGGTACAGACCATCATAAAACACAAACTTATAAACCCATAACACTGCTGCCTGTACTGTGAAAACTTCTTGAAAAAATAATTAAAAGAAGACTGGAAGAGAAAATTAAGAACGCTATCCCAAAGAGCCAATTTGGATTCCGCTCAAAAAAGTCAACAATTCATCCTCTTACTATATTTGTATCCAACACACAAAACGCCCAAAGAACCCAGAAACAAATAGCTGCTGTTAGTTTGGACATCAACAAGGCATTCGACAGCGTGTGGCATAAGGGCCTACTTTTTAAGTTACACAAATTCAATACTCCGAACTATTTAATAAAAATGGTGAACAGTTTTCTGGAAGAAAGGAAACTCTGTGTAGAAATCAATGAGACAACACCCACCTCATTCTCACCAGAACAGGGTACACCACAGGGTTCACCCCTTTCCCTTTTGCTCTTTAATATTTTTTGCTTTGATATACCCGAGAACAATAGCAAGGATCAGTATCTCCTGCAATTTGCCGATGAAACCATTATAATCTCGCATGGAAAAACCGTAGCTAAGTGCATAAAGGCATTACAGCTTTACATGGACAGACTGATAACCTGGTTCTACAAATGGAGGCCACATCCCAACCCTGAAAAATCTAAATTCATAATCTTTAACCACAAGATCAGACCAAGTTCTCCTCTAGTACAGATAGACAGTAGAAATATGACTCCGTCTCCGTCAATAAAGTACCTTGGCATACAAATCGACTGTAAACTAAATATGAAGCTTCAATCAAACCTCCCCAAGAAACAAACAATTGCGAGAGCAAAACATTTCAAATGTCTCACCTACAAGAACGAAGGAATAAGCATTGAAAATGCCACAAAAATATACAAAACAGTTTGCAGACCAATTCTGGAGTACGGGCACACATTATATGCAAATGCCACAAATTCGGTATTAAAAAATCTAAAGGTAGGGGAGAAAACATCTCTGAGAGCAATAACACGAATGAGACACCCCCTCAATAAATTACACAATCTATCCAATGAACTACTCTACAGAAAGACCAAAGTACAGCCAATAACAGAAAGACTGAAAATTTTAAATGGCAGATTTTTTAATCGGGTCAAAGAACTGAAGGATATATATGGCATGTTCCACAGAGATACAGCGAGCAACCCACTCAGAAAATTTCCAGACCAAACAATCATGGACAGTCTCACGTCCATGGCTACTTAGATCAATAAAAAATTAACCCACTTCAATATATAATAGACTCACCCTTTTTTTTTTTTTTTTTGTTACATCGATGTATCTGAATGTACAAGGCTGAAGGACTTTGGTCGATGGCCTTTGACTGTGGTCAATAAATGACAGTTATTATTATTATTATTAAAATCATAAAAATATACGAATAACGAATATTCACAGTATCTATTAGGTGTATATACAAGGCGGAAATAACACATATAGATATCGTCTCAGCCGTGAACTCATTAAGGACGTAGAGAATTCTCCTTGTATTATCTCAAGATAAATCCATTATTAACAAGCCTGGTGCGAGTTGGCAATTTATTTTTTTCGATAACGGTCATTAATGCAGATTTCAGACAGCTTAACTAGTTCATCATTCTATTATAATTCACAACATATTCATGGCAGATTAGATGTTCTCGACTTTCGAGCACCTTTAATGGATAAGACATATCAATTAAGGAGTTGGATGTTATTTTGCAGACGTTCTTTGCAAATTGCCCACATCATTTGAACGATCTGCCTTTCAGGTTCTATGTGTTTTACGATCAAGTGGACTACGACGAAATGGATAAACTTCAAAAGTCGTTTACCAGTTCCAGTAATTTATACTTTATTGAAAATAAACTTTGGCTCCAAATGAAAAACAACTTTAGTTCAGAATGGCTTTGGAGTCTCGTAATTTTGTCGGTACATGCCTTATTAATCGAGATTTGCTCTTTTCCGTTGTTTTATTTGTAGCACGAAGAGATTTTCCTTATTTTTATTACTAATAATTTTAATTGATAAAGAACTGACCCCAAATGAGGAATTAAAACATTCATTTCTTCTATATTTGATGGAATCGGTCTTTACTTGCTAGAAATTCATTTTACCTACTTTCCATAAACTTTATTTTCACAATGACAGCTGTTTAACCATAATATGGCATCTTCAGGTTGTTATATTTTAAATGATTGATTTTCGTGAGATAGAAACAGATTTATACATACTGAGTCTTTGACCACTACGTTAATTTTAACCTTAGATTCTTGATGTCAAAAGAAACATTCTCTTCCTATAACATTTTTCCAAATTTGGCCCCGTTCAAAAATTCATAAAAAAATGCATTTTCACCTGTAATATTCAAACGACAATATCAATTGAAATGATCTCTTGTAGAAGGTTTTCGATAACAGTCATGCATATTTTGGCATAAATAGATTTTTTCCATTTTTTGTGGGTTTGTTTCTCACTACTTCTGTACATTGCATGAAAAAAAAAATTACTTAAACTAAAGGTCCGTATCTTGTACTTCCTAGAATCATTTTTTTCAGATAGAATCATTCATCATATTTTTTCCTAACTTGCACCATTCTTAAGATATTTGACGTTGAAAGGAATTAAATCGATATAAAAAAACATTGCAAATATTAATTTTTTCTCTCCTGGTGTTTGGTAATAAATTAATATTCTATGGTAAGGTATTGAAATTTGACACAATCTATGAATAACCATTATTCAATATTTATGTTCTTGTTTACGTAATTAAAACAGATACTCTGATTATAAAAATCAGTAATCAGTTATTATAGTCTAAACAGAATAGATTCATATTAATGATTTAACAAAAAATTTTTTATTAAAGAACACCTAGTTGATTTTTCAAAATCAAATTTAGGTATTTCTTGAAGAAAGTATAATTGCACACCTAAATCTGGAAATACTTGTAATCTATCCAGGTTAATTGTTATTGGGATTCAGTACGAAAAATAATCATCAAGCAAAGTAACATCACTTTAAAATGATTATTCGTAGAGACATCATTCATTGTCGTTGAAGATTTCGAAAAAGATTTTCACATTTTTAACCGTATCAAGAGACCTCATAGACCTGTTCACTGGTCTCTGTCATGGATCATCTGATGAAACATGAGTGAGTGAATAATTTCTTAGAGGGTAAATAATGTTTTTAAACAATTCAGATTCAATAGTGGTTGCTGTGGAAGGTAATTTTCATTCAAACTAAACTGGACTACAGAGGGGTATTTTCCCAATGTCAAAACTTAAAATGCTTATAACTTTTGCCGCAGCTGAATATGGAAAAACGGTATGTGTTTCTTTTGATCTCAAGAACCTATGCCTAAAGTTAATGGAGTGGCCAAAGACTCACCCTGTGTATACGGAAAAAATGGGTGATTGAGTGTTGTAAAATTATTTTACAGCTGAATTACAATTTAACTGTTTTAGAAAGAGATTCAATAAAGCTGACGTATCGATATCTGATTGCTCATTCAAAAGAATATTGCAGCTGTGGTATCTGTTGATTTCAAGAGCTTCAGAGAGGGTCAATTTTGAACTTTTAGTACATGAAATATTTCGTAGTTGTTATTGAAAATATGCCCAAATTCCTTGAAGTGATCCGCATATGTGGACTTAGAGGAGTCTGATATATAACTCTTCTGGTGTTCTTGGATCCGTTTCTAGAATGCTCTTCCGGTTTGACCTATAATAACTACAGGGCAATCTATAGATGATAGTTTATAGACATCAGATTTATTGCCCTTTTTTGTTTTATCTTTATTGTTTTTGATAGAAGCACTCAGGTTACTTAACGTTTTGAATAATGTAGTTTTATTGAATTTATCTTTGAAATAATCAGCAATATTTTCTGAAAATCCATCAACATAAGACAATAACATAATCTCGTTCAACTACCTTTTTCAGAAATGGATAAACTAGATTTAATGCAATTTTCTTTTGTTGGTTGGATACCATTTTTTCAATCATTGATGATTTAAAACCGTTATTTATGACAATTTCTTCAATAATATTCAATGTTCAAAGAAACAACCTGAAGATGCCATATTATGACGAAACAGCTGTCGTGAAAATAAAGTTTTTGGAAATTGAAGCTGTCTTCTTTCACTCTAGTTATTCCTTTGTTGACAAGAAAATTTTTGATGATGGAACTCGTGTAGGATTATTTGAATTAGCTTTTAAAAAAATTTAGAAAGCACTGACGTGAGGTCAGATTGCTTTGGCGCTCTTGTTGAGCTACTTGCGAGTAAATGATCAAACCATAACAAATCTATAAGCACTCTGATCACGTGAACAATAGTCTTTTCCCGTACTATGGGACAATGTGATGCAAATATGAAAGCCTAATGAATGAACAAACCTATATCTCAAATTAAAAATAACTACTCATAATTTTGCCCAAGTTTTGTTCGAAGCTATAATTCCCTTTTCCTAAAAACTTATGTCAGTGCTTTTCTGAATTTTGACAACGTATATTATTTCAGCCACCGAGATTGAATTCTATCTCTATGATTTCCCGTTATGAAAAATTTTGATTAATATCACGCCAACTGACACTGATTAATGAGCCCGACATTTGTCAATCGAATATCGATCTGTGATGGCCATCGTTCAAAGAAAATCATCGGACGTATGTCATTTATCTTTCCTCTTGAGTAAATGAAAAAAATGATCATATCTTTAGATGGAAAAGAGCTACGACAATGAAATTTTGGGATAAGTAAGATATCGATCGCTTCAATATATTAACGAATTTTTATTAAAATCCGATAAATATTTCATGAGATAGTGAGGATTAAAAAATTTTTTTTTGGGAACTTTTTAAAGATTTTCTAGCGTGACAATTTCTGCGAAATTTTGCGAGCTGTTTTGTTGCAGCCTCCCTCAACAATATTTCAAGTATCAATTTGATCGGATGGATATTCTAGTAGTTATTGAGGAAACAAAATTTCAGATGCTCATAACTACTGAACCATCCGACGGATTTGGCCCAATAACGAACTTGACCGAGATATTTATACAATTAACCTATTCTGAAAATATGAAAACTGTAGCTGATTCCTTTTGGATGCTAGAGAGGATACGGCCGGCCGGCCGGACAGACTCAACTTTCGCCACGAATTCTTCATCAGGGAGTCGAACCTAATCGATTGAGACCATTTTCGGCTCGATATTACAAAATTACAGACATTCGGACAAAATGATAGGCACTCTGTTCGGGTGAACAAGAGCGCCAAAAAGCCTACAACATTATGGTAGCAAATTGAAAAATGTAAATTTCTGAATGCAAAACGTCATACATTCCATGACGACGTTGAAATGAATGAATTCAAAAAGATGTGTCAAATATTTCTAAATGAATTACATGGTTGCGCCCTCACATAGTGTCATAATGTTATAGGAAGCAGTCCACTTGTCTCAAGATTTGAAATAACATTTCCATTCAAATAATGGTAACTCCATACAACATATTTTTTAATATAAAAATAGCAACACCATTGGATTCCTTTCAATAAGTGCCTGAAGATATTTTCACAGAATATCAAGAAATAATCAAACATAAGTTACGAGGTACGGTCAGAAATGTACGAAATTGAAAAACACCTTGTATCTTTCTAACAACTCAAGATATCATTGTGAGATTTTCAGAATTAATTTTCTCACGAAAATCGACCTTGTAGCATGTAGTCTAGTTGTTCTCTAACTCATCTAGAAGTTGGAGTTTGCTCTCAAAATTGTCCAATTATTAACAAATAAATCTCAATGAAAAAATTGATGAATAAATAAAGTTTGAAACGACTCTACGTCGAAGGTAATGACTCAATCTATCCTTCGAAAGTATTCATTACACCCCTGTAAAAAAATCTCCGTTTCTCAAGTAGAAGAATGAAATTGGTCATAAAACCTTTTCCAACTGCAACAAAAAGATCCTTTCTTGGATAGTTTCTCATTTGGCTCTCTTCCTAACGTTAATGTAGGGTTACCTATGAATGTATGCATAACTCTACGATGAATGTAATTGGTTGCACGTCGAGCAGCTCGGCTGAAGTATAGGAGATGAAAAGAAAATTTGCTGCGGCTTTCTTTGATGTCATTAAGTCTTTCCCGAAGGCCTTTTGCGAAAGGATTGTGTTTAATTTTCAGTGTTAATGGCTCGAGAAACATGTTGTAATGCGAGAATGGCATTCATCTTTCGTTCTCAGTTTGTGCATAACCGAATACCATTCTCGTTAATCGCAATTATTTTTCCTAATTTTTTTGTATTCAGACAGACCGTATGCCGTGTTTATGGAAGATGCTAACTGTTTTGTTAAAATTAGTTGGGTTTTGCATCTTTTCTCTATTCATTAAAGGCTCGAGAAGCTTAATGCAATGCATTCTATGTTTGAATATGCCTTTTCATTAATTTTAATTATTTTCCCTTGATTTTATTCATAGAAACCGTATGTCCCATTAAATAGAGATGCTTAACTGTTGTGGTTTTGCCATATTTTCTTTATGTAATTATGGCTCTATAAACTTGCTGTAAAGCGAGAACGCTAGTTATACTTCGGTCTTGAACTTTCAATTTGAAATTCTAATTAATTGTTATTATTTTTCCTTAATTTAATGAAGAAACTCAGAAAAACCATCTGTAGTGTTTGTGAAAGATGATTATTATGTTGTTATAAATCATTTTCCCTGGTCTCTTTCTCTTAATAAAATCCTACTTTCTGCAGATATTGTAATGAGAGAATGGTATTCATCATTCATCCTTAGTTTGCGCAAAACCGTATACAATTCTTGTTTATTGCAATTATTGTTCCTAAAGTTTTTGGATTCAGATAGACCGATGGCTGTGGTTGTGGGAGATGCTAACTGTTTTGTTGAAATAACTTATGCTATGCATCTTTCTCTTAAGAGAAACTTACAGCAATGAAATCTCAGTTAAAATATGTCTTTTCATTAATTGTTATTATTTTCTCTGAAATTCATTGTTAGAAACAGTATGTTCTATTTGCTAGAGATTTTCTTTATGTACATATTAGTCGATTAACTTGCTGTGAAGCGAGAACGCTATTTATACTATTGACATAATTATAATTGATGTCAGTCGATAATTTTCCTACGTTATTTTTTGAAACAAAGAAGTTTAATATCTCAACATTCTCCAACTATGGATGATGATTTCCCTTGGAATGGGTTCCATATAGCAGACTTCAAACATCAGAATATCTGAAAACTCGTCACTTGCACCGCAAAGACCCGATTCGCAGAATCCTTCTAGCAGATTGGCTACAAATTTTGTGTATTAAATTCGAATATAGAGGGTATTTCTAAGGACAAGAGTGATTATATTTCTGAATTAGCAGAGGACTAAGGTGCAGAGATTATTCTCCTTCAAGAGACACATACGGATACTGAAAAAAAATCTTCGTGAAAGAGGAACTACAAAATGTTATGTATTCATTAATTATCTCCTTAGTAGAATTTACGGTTCAGCTTGTTATTTGTAATATTTCTATCGTTAATATTTATAATCCTCCGAATACTATTTCGCCAAGAAATTTGGATATAAATCTTCCTCATCCTTCAATTTATTATGGTGATTTTAATTCTTACCACATAATTTGGGGTTATAATATTAATGATAGAAGTGGAATAGCTTCTGAATGGACGACAATAATTTTTATTTGATTTTTGATGTACAAAAAGTACCATCATTTCATTCCTCTAGATGGAGGCTATAATCCTGATCTCTGCCTAGTGTTTTGTGATAATACTTGCAAACCGCTTCCTAGAAAACGAAAAATTCTAGGAGTTTTGCCTTATAGCCAACATAGACCTATTCTGTTGACTTTAAGAAGTTTAATTCAATATGCTGGATGTTTAAAAAGCCCACGTTGGAATTTCAAGAAAGCAAAGTGATATTAGGTGGATCAGACCCACTCACGATAACTATCACAGATTCGTAAGTGTTGAGGAAGCCGCAGCAAAAAAGTTCGTTCCAATAGGTTTACTCCGGAACGATTATATTCCAGGTTGGTTGAAAAAAACCGATAATTTGTAAAGGGACTATCAAAAATCACCATCCGTTGATAAATGTGAAAGCCTTTTTCAAACAAGTTGAATACTGTATTTTTGCCTCTTTTGAAAATTGCTGATGTCGTATCGCATGAAGATATGTTTTCGCTTGAACTTGAGCTATCCCAGGTTTGAAAAAGTAAATGATCTTATCACTAGGTGTTCGTGCAGTTAAGATTATTAATAAATCAACATCTTCACTTCAACGATGGTTGGATTGGTGCTACTGAATTGCGGTTTCAATAATGAGGATATCAGCGTCATTTTGACCATATTCCACAACAATATTGGGAGCTGCCACTTCTTCACATAACATCGAAATCAAACGAGATTTGATGTTTGTTTAGTTCGACGACGTTGTTCTGCAGCTTTGATAATCTTTGTATAATCAGTGTAACCGTCAAATATTATAGTAACGTTGTGACCATAGTGTCTACAAACACACTGAAGATATTTGTCCAAAATATCCTCAAATGTATTCTCTCGATCCCACACAACACGATGTAACAGGTATCCTCCATTGATGATGTAGGTAGCATTTGCACTTTCGATATGAATGTTCACACATTCAAAGCAATCATAAATGGCCTACGCGTTTCAATTGCATCAAAGATCGATAAAGGGTAAGGGGCTAATTCGTACTCAAAGAATTTTTGAAACTTTCTTCGAATGTCTTCGTAATACTCATGCGTTGAAATAATAGTATATATGAGTGCATATTCGTATTTTCTATATTTAAAATAGCCATAAATCGAGAACAGTGCACCGTAGAAGAAAAAGTGTTGAGATCTTTTTTGTAGACAATTTTGCGATATACAAACTTTGTTTGAATCATTTTTCTGTAGCTGTTACAGAGATATACGCAAAAAACACACCTTTGATCTCGAATAAAAAACAACGCATAAGCGGGATCGATGGGGACTTTCTACATGTTATTTGTAATGACGCAACCAGGGTTACACAAAAATTCAGCTTGTTGGGAATAAATGCTAACTGAAATCATAATCTATTTTGACTGGACTATAAGTGAAACTAAATTAGAATAGTTTGAGATCAACATCCTTCTGAACTCTCAATGAGAATACCTGCGCCAAAAATCGTGAAGGAATTATTTCATCAATTTCGAACTGCATAGTTTTGAAATGGCACAATATACAACCTATCTAAGTGTATCGCTTTCAATGTTTTATCCTTGAATAGTTTTGTCATCAATCAAGAAATGACAAGTACCAAGATATGCATTATTTATGATTAAAAGGTTTGTATAATTCATTCGTCTCGGAATTACTAAAGAGATGTAGACACTTCATTGAGTTAGTCTGAACCCAGCTACTGGTTCTATAGAAAATGTGAATGATTTGTCGAGCGAGGAAGAACAATAATCGGTGAGAGATGAAGCGTGATTTCTTCGTCACGATTCTATAAAACATTCGAGCATGATGAAAAAATCAGCATCTCAATCAATAGGAATTTTTCACAAGACCTACACCAGTACATTTCTTTTAACAACAAATAATCATAACATTTCCCACTTTCAACTTGAAAAATATACAAAAATTATTGAAAAGAAACTTAGTACAACACTGGAGTCGAAAAAAACCTCATATTTGCAATTCGACTTAGTTATTTTATACAGGGTGTCCGAGACAATGTGGGAAATCTCTCCCTCTTCCTAGCGGCTCTCCCAACGGAGATACGGCCTCCTAAAGGATCCCATTTGTAATTCTTGGATAACTCTTAAAGTACTTAATATAATGAAAATTAAATACGATCAACAGTAGTAAGGATCTCTTAAAATATTGCCCTTAAAACATTATTAGCATGTTTAGTCTCTGGGTTGAGCGGACTGGGTTGTACATTTGATTGGTTCCATTTTTAACACCCTGTATGATAAGGTGTTGAAAAAAAATTGAATACTTTGAACATGCTGAAGAATAGGTACTTCTGTTCATTGTCGATAAAATGAACCGTTTTCCAAAAAAAAAAATTTTTTAAATTTATGTTTTATTTTTATTGAAAAGAAATTGTTATCAGTATTAATAAACGCACTGCTTTTACAAACGTTACTATGGTACTTATAAAATAAATAAATAACTTGCATCGACATTGTTGATACATTGTCAATTTATTGAAGTTTCAATATCTTGGTGAATTTAATTTGATAATGGGATGCACACTTAGTGAGTATGCAGATATGCATCTTATGTACGGTCTTGCATCTAGCAATGCTTATGAAGCAAGAAGATTGTACGAAGAAAGATAACTTTATCGCAATATTCCAAATGAGAAAACATTTCACCGACTTGACTAATGTCTAAATGAGTCTGGTCGGCGATTTCCAGTTAATAAGGTAACATTATTGTCTTTTTTAAAATAATTTTTAGGAAGTTTTGTGGAAACAAGTACGGATGCTGGTGTAAAAAGATTTATCAAAAACAACAATTGCTGAAGTACTTAAACAGCAGTAGATTTACCCTTATCGTTTGCAAAAAGTGCATCAACTACTTCCTGAAGATTTTCCTCGAAGGATCCAGTTTGTAAACTGGCTGTTAGACCAGCTAAGAACAAACCCAAAATTTGATGACAAGATATTGTTGATGATGGAGCTCGTGTTGAATGATTTTTTGGGCTATTACCATCATCTATTGTGGATGTAATGTTTTCCGACGTTTCGATAGACATTTTCTATTTTCCCAAAATTCATTATCACTTTCTTTTTACCGATGAAGCAGGGTTTACCAAAAATGGTATTGTAAATTCACATAACTCGCATGTATGGGCTGATGAAAATTCTCATGCCACTATTGTTCATCATTACCAACATCAGTTCCAATCAATTAATGTTTGGGAAGGATTAAATGGTGAACTTTATTTAAAGTTCCTTCAGAACGCTTTCTGGATGCAATAGATCATTTTCCACTTGAAACCCGCCAAAGCATTTATTTTATACATGATGGAGCCCCACCTCACTTTGGCGTTGCTGTACGGGACCATCTGACTAACATCTATCGAAACCGTTGGATAGGCAGAGGAGGTTCTATTGCCTGGCAAGAAAAGCACTGAAGCGAAGGCCAGTAGCATTTCTCGCTTGTTCTAGAGTCCTTTTTCGTACTCCAGATTAAAGTGAATTTGGAGATTTGCCAGCGTTCTATGACAAAGAGTTACTCAGATAAACAAAAATGAAGAAAGCGGCCTGAGACTGACGAAAATCCAGAAAATCAAAGTGATATGCCCACAAAATTGTTCTGTTTGTATAAGCGATTGACATTTCTTCATGTTTGTTCAGACCCTGTCCGTATTTAGACGTTGAGAACAAATATAAATAACACAATTTTCCCGTTCCGCCTAGCCGACATTCGAAAACTCACCCCGACCTCCCTGTCCTCTGAGCGAATAAGCAGTAGGGGTCTGAAGTGTGGTCGGAAAAGGGGAAATTTCTGAAATTACGAAGGTTGATCTTGCTGGTTCAAAGCACTGGCGATGACCTTTTCTGTAGTTATGCCCAATTGATTCAACCGTTTAAGTTTCGCATTGCCCCTTCATCAATATTTCTTTTTATTTCAGTTAAAGAGAGTTGCCAAGAGTTTGAATGAAAAGGTTTCAAATTACATAGGCGTACAAATATAAAACCGACGTTTCACTTTATAATTTGAGGTTTTTTTTATAAAAAACTCCTTACATACTCATTCTTCAAAATATTTTCCATCGTTAACTACAACCCATCTTTGTGGCAGCTTCTGAATTCCTCGTCGAAAAAATTGTTCGTCTTTTGACGCGATCCACGAATCGATCGAATTTTTTAGTCCATTGAAATGTTACATTTTTTAGGCTTTACCTTGCGTTTTTTAGAGGACGCAATTTTATTTTTTTGATGTGTAGGGGGGGTCAGTGTAAAGCTAAAACCAAGTTTGTGGGGTCGCCACCCTTGTCCCACGGTCGCCATCTTGAAAATAGGGGTTGAAATGGTATTTACGATATATCTCTTAAACTATTTATTTTATAAAAAAAATTTATCAACATTTTTTGTTGCAAATTAAATTCTCTACAACTTTGCTCCAGTAACTTTTTGTCGTAGAACTATAAATAAAAAAGTTATAAGCGAAAATCTCCGGAAATTTGAGAAAAAAATTTATATTTTTCGATGTAACTTTTTTTTTATCATTTTACGAAAAAATGATTTCTGACCATTTTTGTACATCGTTTTTTGAGGAACAACTTTTATTCGCATCATTTTTTCATTAAGTCAATAGCTAAGGTTTTACAGCGCTCCGAAGTGAGTACTATTTGTCAGTACTCTTAATACGTATATTATACGTGTGTACCTATAACATGTCATCAGTTATTGTTTTTTTTTTTTTTTTTTTTTACTTTATTATTATAACTTTTTTAATTACAGATTTTGCAATATTATTAATAATTAATTATTGACTCTTTTTCCCACCACCCACGAGGTAGAGTCTAGAGGCGCGTTTTTTTTACGTGGTATCCCCAATAGGCATAATCCACGGTGATTTTCTAAATTAGAACTACTCCGTCCCCAGTCGTTTCGATGGACCAGGCTGCGGCTCAGCATCTGATCGGCTTTCTGAATTAAATACCAGTGGGAGAACTGGAGAAGGAAGGGGTGTTAATGTTGGCGGTTCATCATCAAAGTCATTTTCATTTATTAAATCTGAGAGTTCCATTACGTTGCTGCAAGTCTCTTCAGAACAATGGAAGCACACTGCAGAACATTTCATTCCTGCTTTTCGGCATCCACACATCGCTCCACAGTTTCCTTTGCATTTGCAAAAGATCAATTTTAGAAGCTCAGGGGGTGCTGGAGGTTCAGAGTTCTGCACTGGCATCAATAATTTTCCACATTTTTTCCAGCCCCAGTCTTCAGGATCATTATAATTACCAAGCCACGACTGGACCTGATGGTAGACTCGGAAAGTATGAAAGCGAGCTGTGTCTTGTGTTGGAGGAAGTGAGGATAAGTTAAATGTACTTTTTGTCACTGCCTTGGCGAATTGTTTGTATCTTAGGCTGTCAAGAGAATTACCATCTTTATTACCACCGTATAAAGAGATAAAAAATCGTTCACCAATTACAGTGAGCAAAGCAGGGTCAACTCTCTTGTTGAGAAACAAAGCCGTTGCACTTGCAAACTCTAAATGTTTCTCTAGGCTTTTCACAAATTTCATTTTACCGATATTGTAAGGAGCTGAAGTTGTGTCACATCCGGAAAAAGCATGAAGAAACAGCAAGTTATTTGCAATGACATCTCCGTACATAAAACCTGAGTACTGAAAAATAGTACTCACTTCGGAGCGCTGTAAAACCTTAGCTATTGACTTAATGAAAAAATGATGCGAATAAAAATTGTTCCTCAAAAAACGATGTACAAAAATGGTCAGACATCATTTTTTCGTAAAATGATAAAAAAAAGTTACATCGAAATATATAAATTTTTTTCTCAAATTTCCGGAGATTTTCGCTTATAACTTTTTTATTTATAGTTCTACGACAAAAAGTTACTGGAGCAAAGTTGTAGAGAATTTAATTTGCAACCAAAAATGTCCATAAATTTTTTTTATTAAATGAATAGTTTAAGAGATATCGTAAATACCATTTCAACCCCTATTTTCAAGATGGCGGCCGTGGGACAAAGGTGGCGACCCCACAAACTTGGTTTTAGCTTTACACTGACCCCCCCTACACATCAAAAAAATAAAATTGCGTCCTCTAAAAAACGCAACCTAAAATGTAACATTTCAATGGACTATTTGGCTTATTTGTAAGAACGAAAGTGCTGGTCGGCGAGGTCATGCGTCATCAATCGGAATAGGTAGAAATCAGAAGGGGCGATGTCAGGAGAGTACGGCGAGTGGGGTAGGATGTCCCATTTCAATGTTTCCAGGTATGTTTTCACGACGTTGGAAACATGTGGCCGAACGTTGTCATGCAGAAGTATTATCTTATCGTGTCTTTCCGCGTATTGCAGGCGTTTTTCCTTCAACGCTCGACTCAAACGTATTAGTTGCATTCGATTGAGGGCTCCTGTAATGGTTTCGCCTGGTTGCAAGAGTTCATAGTATACTACGCTAAGGTGGTCCCACCAATTACACCGCACCAACTTCTAGCCATGAATGTTTGGTCAGTTTGGTTTTGCTGTCGAAGTTGATGCATGGCCAGGGAGGCACCACGATTTTTTCCGCTTCGGGTTGTCATAGTGTATCCACTTTTCATCTCCGGTCACGATACGATGCAAAAAACCCTTTCTGTTTTGCCGTTGGAGGAGTTGTTCGCACGTGAAAAGGTGCTGTTCGAAGTCATTGGCTTCAACTCGTACGGAACCCAATTTACCAGTTTCTGGATCATTTTAAGCGATGAGAAACCGCTTGCTGAGTCACGCCTAATAAATTTGCAAATTCCTGTTGCGTTCTACAAGAATCTTCATCCAGCAAAGACTCCAAATCTGACTCTTCGAACTTTTTCACGGGCCCAGGACGTTCCTTGTCTTCCACGTCACATTCGCCATTCCAAAACAAAACAAAGCAGAGTAAAAGAGGAATTTTTAGAGTTGCTGACTGATGCCTCAGCTAACTATGTAACGTTTCTGTTTGTACGTATTGACCGATTTGCAATGCTAGTGCAACCTATGGTAAAACAGCGGTATTCTATTTGTAGGCCTGTTAGACTACCTTAGATATAATACAATTTTGCAAGCGGTTTTCGTTATGGCCCATAGATCGCTTCACATATTCCATCAAGAGATGTTCTGATAAAATTATTCAGCATCACCAATCATAACTGTATTTATGTCTTTATCTGAGTTGAACTCTTCAACGTCATCATAATCAGAATTCCCAATCTCTCGCACCTAAGCCTGAAGGCTGTATGTTGGACATATCATGATTTCCTGTATATCTTGATCAATTATTTCTAAACCTCTCTTTCTGTGAGCTTTCCCTTCATCAGTTTTACAATAATGAAATATTTCTTTCGGAATTATATTAATTTATGTTGTTTCAGTCGAATTGATTAGAAGATTCTGGCTCTTCTATCTATGCTCAGAAATCGGACAATTGTTAAATTTATGCTCATTTCAATTAGTGAAACTCCGAATTTACCTTTCTTTTCTGCGTTTACCAAAAGTCACAGTTAGGAATTGCGGATTCTTTTTACCTTAAGTTTTTCCTCGACATCTCTCAGAGTTTTCTTAGGTTTCAGGGTTTCTTACATTCGTACCAATCTATATTGATGAATTTAAAGATAAGTTTATGAATGTGATGATCTTGATAATGGAGTATTTTATAGAAGACGAATTGGAATGTTTTCATTATCTATGGAACTTTCTCTCGTATGGATAATTTATGAGAATATTGTACCCATTCAACAACTTATATCCCATACAAACTTTTTGGGTTTATTCATCAAAATTATAACTTCCCCTCTATTTTCATTTTTACTCTGTAATAGGTTCTCAGGTGAGCCAATTTTTATTTCATAAACAGAATTGCCAAAAACTGAATACCCTATTTCGATATCGTTTTTATACTTTATTCCTATATACGGGCTTCATGGAAAATACGCCTTTCGGCTATAGTCCCAGAGAAAAAGGGAGGGTGGAACCCTTCTCAAGATTGTTAAAATTGATTGGATCTGATCAAATATGAATTGCAAGAAAGAATTTATTACTTCCGCTTCCTTTTTCGGCATACATATTTTTTCAAGTAATGAAATCAACTGTTGCATACTTGATTATGATTGGTAAAATATTTGAAGTATGAATTTATAGACTGTAGACAATATTAAAACAGAGAGTTCACAACAGATCGAAAAAATAAGTTAGGATTCCGTAATCCTGTTCGGATTGCCCTCTGGTTTATATTGTTCAAACAGGGAATCTTGTAATAAACGAGTACAGGAACATGATTATAAACTCTCTTCGAATTACTAGCAAATATGAAGAGAGCAACATGTCTTTCTTCAACTTATAATTGGTTTCAAAATTGTTAATAAAATAAGAATAAAACATATTTAAATTACTATTGCAGCCAATTCTCTTAATTTGAAAAATAAGTTAATCACATTTAATTTATGTTTTATAAATAATTTCCGGCATAATTCTAACACGACTACTAGCTTTGAGAAATCTCATTCGGCCAGAGCAATTTCGGAATACTTTTAAGAGTTTGTTTCTGCTTCATCAGCATAAACCAATGGTGTGACCCTAAAGAAAATAATAATTATATTATTACATGGTTCTTGAGGCATATCAATTGAAAAATTTCTCTAAACAATGTTATCTCCAAATTTATTTGAATAAATCAATTGTTATGGTGCAACCAAAAGCTTTCTGGTTCGATACACTTCAAATTACGCCCTTGCAGAACTTCTTGAGAATTTTTTTCACTCCTTATAAAGTACTTTTGCTGGTTTACATAGACGCTCAACCAGAAATGAGGGTTTAACAACATTTTTCGATGAAGAAATGGATTATGTTCAAGCTATTTTATCAGCAAGCAAACGAAGCTTATTATGGCCGAGGTAGCTTAAGTTCTTGGACCTGTTGGATCTTGTATGTGGAGTAGTTGGACCTTGTATGTGATGGATGCACTGAGTCCATCTTGTTGTGAACTTCGAAGAAAAGCCAATCTGGGTCTTCCTTAAAACTGTTACTTACGTCATATATTTTCATTATTTTTTTTTTTTGGAAGTTCAGATCTTTGTATTTTAATTATTGTTGAATAAAACAGAGAATATTTAGAGTGAAATCAATATACAGGGTAATTCCGCGATTATTCAAGGTTTTCGAGTTATAATTATTTAAAAAAATTTCAAAACTTTTATCGTCAATCACGTAAAAAAATTCTAAAATGTGTTTTCGGATTAGTATTTTATATTTGAATTGGCATGTTTACGGAAACATTAAGTTATTAATGATCCAAAATAAATTTTTGGATCACAAATTTGAATTTAAGAATTAAAAATTTTTGGTTATTCAGTTAATAATGTTTTTCTGATAAACTGATTCAATTTTATCAAGATTGTAGATGGGCGGGGCTTTAGGTCGTTTATAATTGGTCGGCTAATCTTCTTTGTTTCAGTACTGAATTCTCATGTTATATTGGTCAGCTTCATTGTTTGACTCTTTTATGATTATTTCTGTTCTGAATCCTCGTGTTTTTGAATTGGCATGTTAATGTCTACGAAAACATTCAGTTATTAATGTTTTTCTGATAAACTGGTTCAACTTCAGCAAGAAAATTGAAGATGGGCAGGGCTTTAGATCGTTTATTATTGGTGGGCTAATTTTCTTTGTTTCAGTACTGAATTCTCGTGTTATATTGGTTAGCTTCATTTTTTGATTATTTTGTTTATTTCTGTTATGAATCGTCGTGTTTTTGGTGTCCTATTTCATATTTGATTTGACATGTTAATGTCAACGCAAACATAAAAACTTAAATAAAGAGTGTAAATGGATATTTTTTTGATTACTGAATATTCCTATGAAATGCGCCCAACTTTCGGCAACTTTTCAGTGATCAATGTTTTTCTCATAAACTGATTCAACTTCATCAAGAAGATTGTAGATGGGAGGGGCTTCAGATCGTTTATGAGTGGTGGGCTAATTTTCTTTGTTTCAGTATCGAATTCTCGTGTTATATTGGTCAGCTTCATCGTTTGACTCTTTTATGTGTATTTCTGTTCTGAACCCTCGTGTTTTCGGTGTAGTATTTTATTTTTGAATTGGCATGTTAATGTCTACCAAAACATTCAGTTATTAATGTTTTTCTGATAAACTGATTCAACTTCAGCAAGAAGATTGTAGATGGGCGGGTCTTTAGATCGTTTATGATTGGTCGGCTAATTTTCTTTGTTTCAGTAATGAATTCTCGTGTTATATTGGTCAGCTTCATTGTTTGACTCTTTAATGTTTATTCCTGTTCTGAATCCTCGTGTTTTCGGTGTAGTATTTCATATTTGATTTGACATGTAAATGTCTACGAAAACATTCAGTTATTAATGTTTTTCTGATAAACTGATTCAACTTCAGCAAGAAGATTGTAGATGGGCGGGGCTTTAGATCGTTTATGATTGGTCGCCTAATTTTCTTTGTTTCAGTGATGAATTCTCGTGTTATATTGGTCAGCTTCATTGTTTGACTCTTTTATGTTTATTTCTGTTCTGAATCCTCGTGTTTTCGGTGTAGTATTTCATGTTTGATTTGACATGTAAATGTCTACGAAAACATTGAATTATTAATGTTTTTCTGATAAACTGATGCAACTTCAGCAAGAAGATTGTAGATGGGCGGGGCTTTAGATCCTTTATGATTTGTCGGCTAATTTTCTTTGTTTCAGTAATGAATTCTCTTGTTTTATTGTTCAGATTCATTATTTGACTCTTTTATGTTTATTTCTGTTCTGAATCCAAGTATTTTGGGTGTAGTATTTTATATTTGATTTGACATGTTAATGTGTACGAAAACATTCAGTTATTAATGTTTTTCTGATAAACTGATTCAACTTCAGCAAGAAGATTGTAGATGGGCGGGTCTTTAGATCGTTTATGATTGGTCGGCTAATTTTCTTTGTTTCAGTAATGAATTCTCGTGTTATATTGGTCAGCTTCATTGTTTGACTCTTTAATGTTTATTCCTGTTCTGAATCCTCGTGTTTTCGGTGTAGTATTTCATATTTGATTTGACATGTAAATATCTACGAAAACATTCAGTTACTAATGTTTTTCTGATAAACTGATTCAACTTCAGCAAGAAGATTGTAGATGGGCGGGGCTTTAGATCGTTTATGATTGGTCGGCTAATTTTCTTTGTTTCAGTAATGAATTCTCGTGTCATATTGTTCAGAATCGTTATTTGACTCTTTTATGTTCATTTCTGTTATGAATCCAAGTATTTTCGGTGTAGTATTTCATATTTGATTTGACATGTTAATGTGTACGAAAACATTCAGTTATTAATTTTTTTCTGATAAACTGATTCAACTTCAGCAAGAAGATTGTAGATGGGCGGGTCTTTAGATCGTTTATGATTGGTCGGCTAATGTTCTTTGTTTCAGTAATGAATTCTCGCGTTATATTGGTCAGCTTCATTGTTTGACTCTTTTATGTTTATTTCTGTTCTGAATCCTCGTGTTTTCGGTGTAGTATTTCATATTTGATTTGACATGTAAATGTCTACGAAAACATTCAGTTATTAATGTTTTTCTGATAAACTGATTCAACTTCAGCAAGAAGATTGTAGATGGGCGGGGCTTTAGATCGTTTATGATTGGTCGGCTAATTTTCTTTGTTTCAGTAATGAATTCTCGTGTTATATTGTTCAGCTTCATTGCTTGACTCTTTTATGTTTATTTCTGTTCTGAATCCTCGTATTTTCGGTGTAGTATTTTATATTTGAATTGGCATGTTAATGTCTACGAAAACATTCAGTTAATGTTTTTCTGATGAACTGATTCAACTTCAGCAAGAAGATTGTGGATGGGCGGGGCTTCAGATCGTTTATGATTGGTCGGCTAATTTTCTTTGTTTCATTACTGAATTCTCGTGTTATATTGGTTAGCTTCATTTTTTGATTATTTTGTTTATTTCTGTTCTGAATCCTCGTGTTTTTGGTGCAGTATTTCATATTTGATTTGACATGTTAATGTCTACGAAAACATTCAGTTATTAATGTTTTTCTGATAAACTGAATCAACTTCAGCAAGAAGATTGTAGATGGGCGGGGCTTTAGAGCGTTTATGATAGGTCGGCTAATTTTCTTTGTTTCAGTACTGAATTCTCGTGTTATATTGGTCAGCTTCATTGTTTGACTCATTTGTTCATTTCTGTTCTGAATCCTCGTGGATCAGGAAAAATTGGTTTCAAGAGAAAAAAATGCGTCAAGTGAATTAAGGCCAAAACATAAAAACTTAAATAAAGAATGTAAATGGATATTTTTTTGATTACTGAATATTCCTATGAAATGCGTCCAACTCTTGGCAATCAGGATCATTTAAAATAAGCAATGCTCAATGGGCTATCTTCGCTAAAATCCTAAAATCTATTCAGTTCTTTTTTTCTGCATTTGTTTTTTTATTTTCAGATTCGAGATGTGCAACTTGAAGCAGACTTTGTGTCTCTTAAAAGAAGACTACTCGTGAAGAAAGACGTCCCTCAAATATATTTAAGCTCATTTTGTACACACAACAATACTTATGCGGGGAGGCAGGGTTTTTTTTCACTGGGGTTTTTTCCCTAGGCTTTCATGTCATAGACCGACTTGTATTGCACCCCGTCACCAACTCCATCTAACATTTGTTTTGTAAGCCAAAAGTTCAAAAGAATACAAATTTCGATTATATTATCGCTGTTCCCAGATTTTGTTGATTCTTTCAAACGATTTCTGAACATTTTTATAATAATTATATATTTATTTTTTGTTTTCAATTCTTTTCAATTTTTCCTTTTTCATCTCTTTGAACAATACGATGTTAAGTTAGTAAACTCTCAGTTCAGTAACGTTAAAAGGACGCAAAATTATATTTTGCATATAGGTGATCCCACAGTTTGGGCAACCCTGACAACAACTTGGCCTGTCAAATTATAGTTATTCCTGTCGAAAGCTCTGTCAGCCAAACAAAAAAAAAACACCCTAGGAATTTGGTTGAGACATGACACCTAAACAGATAGGCCATCATTGCTATTAAATTATTTGTTTCTTTGGGACTATGCCAATTTCTGTACTTATGCATAGTTCAATATGATGTCAACGGTTTTTATTAAGTAAAGTCCGTCAAAAACGCCAATAAATTTCTCAATTCCTTTAAGCACTTTACATTCATAACAAAAACTAATTCATCAAATTATTACGGTATCCACAATCTCAGTATCAGGAAACCCACATCTATTATCTAGTCATCAGCCCGAATATTTTCGGAAATAATTAAAAAAGATATCCTCCTAATGGCAACCAAGATAAGATCACGGCAACTCGTTTGATCACATGGTATTCAATAAGCGTGAAGAAAAACGTTATAATTATTTATAACAAAAACAGCCATTGATTGATTATGAAATCCGTGAAATGTAACGTGTAACAGAATCTCCTCAATGTATAAGATGATTCTTATCATCCAAATTGTGCCCGGTGGCCAAAATACCTCTTCCGAAATGGATGGACCAATTCATCACCCGACGAAGTCGAAACATAAATGAAAATAGTTGAGATGAACGATGGATTTTTTTGCTTTAGGTATTCAAGACGACATTATTGTGATAGGAGCCAATTGGAAAATACGACTGAAGAATTCACAGTAAAATTCTATGAATCCTGAATGGAAATTCAGAACATTAAAAATGAGAATAAGCACTGACGTAAGGTCTGGAGGTGTCAAATAACATGGCATTCCTGGTGACTGAATAAATATGGGTATCTACATGTGTCTGTGGTCCTTTTTCCTAACCTGAAATCACTTACCAAAAGTGCACATTTTTTCAATTTGAGTTCTTCCTGAATGGGAGTATACTGTTTTTTTGAAAACGAAACCATAGCAAATGAGATAGTTAGATTCCATGAAGCAGTTTTGTCATACACAACTAATGAAGATGAAAATTTCAAATGACGTTGCTTTTTGTTTTATGTTTTTGATATTCTGTAAGTTTATATCTTTGAAGTTGCATTTTTTTTTTTTTGTTTGGCCCTTCTGCTTGATGTAATTGTTCTTTTTATGATACCCAGCGTCCTGATGAAGAAGCCAAAATACAAGTCTCAAGTTCGAGTGCCTATTAGACGTTTCTGGAGAACTAGACATATTTGAAATCTGAAAATTGGGATTATGATCTTGTTCAAAGTTCTGTTCTCTACAGAGCTAAGATATTTTCGAAGCCCAAAAACTTCCGGTTATACAGGGAGTGAAATTTTTTTTTCAAGTTTTCCATTCCTGGTATGATCGAGTATTCAATAGTGAATACATTTCTGTAAAAACCAATGTATTATATCGAATAATTTTCAAAATATCCAAAAAAAAAACTGGAAAAAAGTCAAATATGTTCAATCAGTAATATGTTCATTATTCTTATTTTAAATATCCTGAGCGTAAGCCGTTTTTACAACATCGAAGAGGGAGGATGTGAAAAGGTCATGCATCTTTTGGATTCCAGAAATATCATCACAGGGTGTTTCAAATTTTGTGTTGAAAATTGTGATCTTAAATTGGCCATAACTTCTGTTTTTCAATTTAGGACCTATTTTATATAATTGTGTTGGATTCTGCGGTCAAAAATAATGATAGTTTTCTCACATGATTATGCTCTTAAATTCAATAATTCCAATCCTGAAATTTAAAAGGCAACCCTCTTATAAGGATTATTTTCATTATTAAAGATAGCTCACAGTTCCACTAGGAACAAGCTCGCAAACTGGAACATATAATTAAGTTTGTTCATGTTTCAATCTTGAAAATCAAGAAGAGAACTTCCTGTGCGTTCCTGCTGTAATAGTTTTTTAAATCGAGGTGTCACAGCTCGAGCTAATGGGCCAATTAATTTGAAAAACTCATCAATTACTCCGATGTACATATGCTCGTAGCGCACTTCGCTATTATTAAAATTAATAGGCGAGCTTTTTTGGTCACTGATGATTTAACTATATGTTTCGAGCCTATGGAATGTCTGATTTTTGATGGAGACAAATTGTTTCGTTATTTGTCAATGGGTGTCATAAAGATAGGAAGATACCTGTCTTTGTTGAGTATTTCTGGAAGAGCCCGGATTAAGTGATTATTTACAGAGAATAGTAGAACTTTTGAGACTATGATGCCAGAAAACACAATTCCACGCTTTCAATTTTCTAGTTTTTCATCCCATAGTGATTGAAATATTTCCAGAAACATGTGGAAAACTTTTTTTATATTTGATAATTGAACAAGCAAATCCCAAAAGGGGGGTCTTCTCCCATATCCAATTCCGAGGGGTCGAAGAGCCCTCTCTTATTGGGATTGCTAGTTCAAGTCTTGAATAAAGAGGGTCGTTATAAAAACAGAAATGAGCAGAAATCATATCTGCATATGTAAATAATTGTGGCATGTTGAAATACACTTGTGATATATCATTTACTCAATATTCTCGTTCGGTGGTTCACTTAAATGGTAATCAGGGATCTTAACGAACTTGATTTGATTTGAGATTCAAGCTTCATGAAAAAGTTTTCAATTTGATATATGTATCTATACTCTTTTGAACTTTTGGCCTACAATATTTAGTAAGCATAAAATAAAGCATATATACAATTCGGCGTATGACATAAAGCCTAGAGAAAAAACCCAAGTAAAAAAAAACCCTGGCTCCCCGCCTAAGTGTGAAAGTACAAAAATAAGCTGGAATATATTTGACGGACTTCTTTCTACAAGAGTGGTCTTCTATTGAGAGACTTCTTCAAGTTGCCCACATCGAATCTGGAAATAAAAAGATAAAACAGAAAAAGAACTGAGTAACAAAAATACGTATCATATTCGTTTGAAATTTATAACCCATTCCAAGAAAGAATCGGAAACATCATGAATAGCTTTAAAAACATCTTGAAATTTATATATAAGACAACTATTGATGAGATGAGGTATTGTTTCTTCTGCTTCTCCACATTCACAACTTGCGCTTGGAACTGAGATCCATCTGAAAAGCATGCTATTGGTACGACCATGACCTGTTCTCAAGCGATTAAGAACTGTCCAAATTTTTCTTGGAAGATCAAAACCAGAAATTTTTTTAGAAGGATCAGAAACGAGATACTTATTGAACATTTCGTAAGAGTTCAACTCAGTCTTCCATAATTCTTTATCGCTTATGTTCATATCGAAAAACATATTATGCCATAATGGTTTACGTGACTTCAATCTGGGAATTCTATTTTGTGGAATATATGAAATAATTGGAGATAAATTGGGAAATGAATGATATTTGTTCCAAGAATTTAGAGCTGCAGTCTGTCAACAAATATGGGGAGGGACAATGTTAGACAAAACTGGTAACCAATGAACCGGTGTAGATCTTATGGCGCCAGTAATAATTATTCTCATGGAAGTATTCAATTGTGCATCGATTTTTTGTGTATGTGCACTATTAAACCAAACAGAGCAACAATACTCAGCTGCAGAAAACTCTAGGGCTAGAGATGCTGTGCGAAAAGTGAAAGCATGATGAATATTATTCCTAGTTTTTTTTCAATTTGATTAAAACTATTTTTGTTACAATTTAGATTGAACATTCCACCTTCTATCTCAAGACCATAAGTGAGTACATTTTCGAATAAAATTATTTATTTCTTAAGAATATTTACTTCATAGAATACCGGGAGTTACCGAGAAATACCTGAATAATAACTCAATTTTATTTTAATCCTTAGTTTTGTCTTAGTTAATTATAAAAATTAAGAAAATGATTCCTAGGGAAACTGGACGTGTTCCAAAAAATTAAAAGAAAAACGCCCCAGTAATGTAAACTTACAGTAGAGTCTGAAGCTAGTAGTAAATTTTTGAAAATGGAAATACCAGGTGTTTTTTCTACCTGCAATTTTATAAGAACTCATAAGTCCCAAACTGTAATGTTGAGAAAGTGTTTAAATTAATGAAAGTGGACAATCACATTGTTCTACACATATGCCAGAAAACTAGAAGAACAGCGTGCTACTGCTTTGCACAAATCTTAGATTTTGAGCTTATCTGGAGATTAAATTAACAATGAAATCGAAAAAACTGATTCTGTATTTATCCATTTTCCGCAAACGATGACTGTGTTTTCGTTTGGTGGATTCCACTTAATGTAACTGAAGAAACCGCAGTTGGTTAAACCAGAAGAATGAAGTCAGGTTATTCACATATGTGAGCGAACTCTGTAGGTACGTTGGTTCTTTCTATGGAACCATAAAGAATTTCAGCATTTCCATAATGTTAACTGACCTCGCACTGAATAGGTACGAGCCAGTTGGTCAAAACATGTTTTCCATTATTGTTTATGGTTCATCCATTAATTATTGATAAACCTTGCGGCCGCGCGGGTTATATTTCGGGATTAGGGAACAAAAACAAATATTAATCAACGAAATCACTGTATTATTTTTCAAAATGTTCCCCATTAAGACCTATACACTTTTGCATGCGTTTGAACCAATTGTCGAAACACTTTTGCCACCCTGATTGAGTTATCTCCAAAACATGCATTCTGAACGCACCAACCGCTTCTTCATGTGACATCACCTGTGACGATGTCATAGACGTGCTTCGAAACACCGCGATCGTATTTTTGGAGCATTTCTTTCGACCAATCGACACGAGCATTTTTTTGAGCGATTGACAAATTGCGTAGGATCAAACGCGATCAAATTTTTTTGACGGTCAAATGTTCATGCAATAACTAATGTATCCCACTAATGCATAAGGTTGTCTCACAATAGGTCACATGACAATCTTGCAACAGTGACGCAGCATCAATGGTTTTATTTTTTTGTGATGTTGTTGGTCCAGTTGGAGATACGTTTTCACTGACGCTGCAGAAGAATGGCCTGTTATCTTTATCAGCTGTTCCTCGCCAATCCCTTTGGCTAATTGGCTGACAGCAGGAGCTCGATGCGAGAGGTTGGTTATTTTCGACCTTGTTGTGTTGATGCCAATGAGTTCTGCCGATTCTTTTGTCCATTTAGCTATCGTATTGGGACCGACTGGGCAGTTTTTGAACCAAGAACCATATTTCCAATTCTTATTTGGAGTAAGGAATAGTCTTTCAGTGGTTATGTTTGCAGTTCTTTTGGATACAAGTAGCTTATATAACCTCACCAGGCAAATATCTTCTTCAATATTGGGAGTCAGCCATTTCGTTTCCGCACATTTTTGGGCACCACTATGTCTTGTTTTAGAAAATATCGGATTGTAGGCAATTCGGCCCATGGAATTACCATCGTTTTCAATTTCGAATTGAAAATGCGAAATTAGGCATGATGAACCCTCTCCTCCGCGCCAAGCAAGCTCCAATGCAGCAATAAAATAAAATTTTCTGTTCAAACCGTCTGGATTATCTTCTTTACATAAGTTGACCATCTTTTTGTGTTGCTCCAAAGACACTTTTCTTGTAGTCTGATTCATCTCTTTTCTTCATATTGAAAGCCCAGTTTTGCATAATATTATTGAGCTCTGACAAACTTGTTTTATCATTTACAAGGTATTCCCGGGCAGCACAGAATTCTTCAAATTGTTCCCAAATGTAGGATCTTGACTTCACTGTATTAAGCGACACACTTTTCTTCACACTTTCCTCAATTGAAGTAATATTACAGTTCCCAAAACGTTTCATTTTTATCTTCTTTATGGTAAAATACGAAAATAAACTGACAGAACTGCCAAATGTGTTGTTGAAGTTATCGCTAACAACTGCTTGTTTATCGTAACCATGACGACCGCTACTTCCACCAACGGCCAAAGCTATCCGGACGTATTAATATTCCTATGCAAATTAGGCATTTGATAAAAACAAATTTCTAAAAGTGAAAACACTGTGAGGTTGAGTGTTTTCAGATACAGTTTGTTTCTATTGGTCCGTTTTCAAAAATTGAGCGATTTTATCGGACGATGTAGTATAGTGTTGAATGATCATTTGAATATGAGGGTTTGTTGATTATTTCACATTCTATCTTGCGGTTATTCTAGTACAAGTATCATACAGTTTCAGATTCCAGGAATAGTCCTTAAAACAAATATGTAAAAGCTCACGTCAGTGTTTTTCTTCATTTTATTTGATAAAGCAGCTTCCTTCGAAGAACCATTCACAATGAAATAACATCCATAGAGTGTTCAACGGAACGTACCTCCTTCATCGGAAACCAAGATATAGGCTACATAAAATTTCACATTTCTATCCCGATGAATGATTTATGAACCATCCTATTGCAGGATAAATCTTGCAACGGTACTTCTCCCATGAGCAGTCATTATTTCATTCCTTATTCATAAAGCTTTTTGAATCATCAGCTACACACAGGTACCGTTGTTTCCGATCTTAGAGAGTATAGCACGCCAATCCTTCCTCTAGGTACTGTACAGATGAAAAGGCAATGTTTAATTTAATAATTGCAGTATTCGTTGATCTGCCACAAAGAAATCATACGTTATTCATGAAAATCCAACTGTACTCAAACGGAAATGAACGTTAAATTCGATAGATGCTACTACTTTTCTTCTCTTGAGGTGAGAATGATTGCTACCTGACTGCCTAACAATGGGTTTTTGCTAATGTTCGTACCGTTCATTTCTGAAAAAAGTAATTCGAGAGAACTTGAATTAAAACAAGGAATGATAAAGTGAGTCTGTAGATAGTGAAATGGTGAAATTCCAAAGTGAATCTGGTCAATTTGAGACATTTACAATGTGGCACATCTTGAAGCATCATTTTCATTTACAAATTTTGTAATGATATTTCGGCTGGATCAATCCTGAATTGCATAAAAGATAAACCAGAATTTGAAAAATGCCATACCGAAGTGAAAGAACTAAAAGGTATTCCCGAGAACCATAACCGATTCCTAATTATTGCTCCCTTCACTAAGAAGGACGAAATGTATTATGCAAAGTTTTGGCCAGAGGGTGTTGGGATCAAGAGATTTGATTTCAATAAACGAAAAAGAGTTCTTGAATCAGCAAGGTCATTCTAAATCTCAATCTTTCCTGAAGAGCAAGATGGGTCTTTCACCAACCCCAATCATAATTGCTTGAAAGATCAAAAGAACAAATTAAATTTATTCTCTATCTTGCATTAAAAGGTTTGGTCAATTACAAATGCAACCAATATACTTGAACAAAATATAGAAAATTTGGAATAACTAAAAGCAGTATGTATAACAGAACACTGGAAGGAAACACTTCAACTCAGTAATCATGGTATTAAGAGTTACACTTTGGCAAGTTCATTCTGTCGAACAAAACATAAACAAGGAGGAAGCGCAATTCACATTAAAGAGGATATTACATACAAGAAAAGAAACGATTTGGTAAAATTGTCAGTAGAAAAATAATAGAAATATCATCCGTGGAAATCGAATCAACATCTGAAAATATCACATTATTGTCTATTTATTCTACCCCCGGTTAAACTGAATCATTCTTAAAAAAACTTGAAGAAATACTAAAAAAAATATGTTGAACACTTAACTTAACTGGACAAGCAAAACAAATATACAAATGATTTCCTCAACCTCCTGAACTCATATGGTTTAACACCAACCATAACTGAACCAACAAGGATAACTTACACCAGTAAGACATCCATTGACAACATACTTACAAACCATGAAGACTATGCAGGAAGAAAACTGCCAACCAACATTTCAGACCATAATACAGTCCAAATTCTAAATACAAATTTTCAAGTACAAGAAAACAGTCTGCCACATAAAAGAATCATGACTTGGGAGAATATCGAAGATTTTAAACAAAGACTCAGAAATACAGATTGGGATATATTGGAGAATATTCCAGAATATGAAGTCAACATTCTCTGAACAAAGATCACAAATATCATCAAAACAGAATTGGACTATTCATGTCCCATAAGGAAAATTCGAAGAAAGACACACAAACATCCAAAATTAAGAAGTGAAAAACTGGAAAACTGTAAATCAAGACTTGACATTCTATATTCTTGCAAGTTAAACAACCCTGCATTTAATGAACTTTACAAAAGAACAAAAAGAGAGTAAGATAACATTCTTCGATAAGAAAAAAGCGAAAAGTATAAACAGGAAATACTAGAATCAGACAATAGAGATAAATCTCTCTGGAAAATTGTCAAAAAAATCATGGTTACCACAAATATTGAAATACCAGGAAATCCCGAAAAAATAGCGAACTCATTCAATATTTATTATTCATCAATGGCGAAAAGCAAAGTAAATAACAATCAAAACTGACAACCTAAAATCAATAACACAGGAACAAACACCATCTTCAAACTACAGTCTCGGAAGAAGAAACATTGAAAACAAGCTCTATGTTGAAGAATAGAAACAGCTAAGGATGTGACGGAATCCCAATGAAATTAGTAAAAGATTGCACAGAACAAGTAGTGAAACCCCTAACTTTCCTAATAAATTTTTCCATAAAAAATGGTGTTGTCCCAGACCTGCTTAACATTGATAAAACCAGTGTATAAAAACAGCAAACCAGACAAACCACAGAGCAATAGACCAATATGTCTTCTAAACACATTCTCCAAAATTCGAGATTTGACTCAGCTTGTATCATACCTAGTACAAAAAAAAATTATCACCTTCACAACATGGATATGTCAAAGGGAAGTCCACACAGACAGCAATCTTTGAGTTTATCTCAGGAATCTTAGACGCTCTGGAAGATTCAAATGTGTTGGTTGGTTTGATGTTGGACCTATCGAAGGCATTCGACACCCTGTCCCATGATCTCGTACTAAAAAAATTACAATCCTATGGAATAAAGGAAAAAGAACTGAAGTCGTTTAAATCGTACCTAACGAACCATAGATAAAGAGTAATGATCTCTCATAATGAGAACCAAAAAATATCGCTGGCAGAATTCACAGAACTAGGAGTACCACAAGGAAGCATTTTATGTCCCATCATATTCATCATATTTTTAAATGATCTATATACCATATCTGATGAAACAAGAATCAAAATGATGAATTATACAGATGACACAAACTTCACAGTCATGGCCAAGAAATTTCCAGAAACGTGTGAACTGGTAAAATCAACCCTACTGCAAGCATGCGAATGATTTGAAGCAAATGGTTTATGCATGAATGCTGAAAAAACAGTGCTATTCAAAACAGCTCATTCAGGTTTTCAAACGCCAGCAAATATTCGACTTTGCAACTCCTCCTTGAGCCTGATTAGATGTTGTAATTTCCTGGGTCTCAAATTGCAGAAAACGCTTGATTGGAGTGAACACATCAGCAACCTTTGTGCTCAGTTGAGTTCTATCTGCTACTCACTTGTGGTACTCAGTAAATACCTGAACTCTATGTCAATAAAAACCATTTACCAAGAAGTATTGGAATCGAAGATGAGGTATGGCATCATGTTATATGGCAGCTCACATAACTTGGACAGAGTACTGAAGATGCAAAAGAGAGCGATACGTATAATCTGGAAGATGAAGAGAATGGAGTCGTGCAGGGAAAATAAAAAAAATGGTTTATTAACCGCACGAGCTATACATATTCAGGAATGCTTGATTTTCACTTTTAAAAATATGCATTACTTTGAAGAGAAAACACCAAGTAATTATAATTCAATAACAACAGCAATAAAATTCCCTCAGCACAGAATTAGCCTCACCGAAAAAGGACCTGCATATAGGTGCATTCGATATTATAACAAGATAGCACATAAATTGGGAATGTACCCTACAACAATACAAGAAATTCATTTTCAAGCTGCTACTTAACATTGAACCATATCCTGTAGAATACTTCCTAACCTACACGATTTAATGAGAATAAAATTTTTTATGACCCTGTTTAATCTCGAGTGTTCACTGTATTACATGTATACACTTTACCTGAAATAAAATATATTATTATTATAATCAAGAAAGTAGTAATTCGATGGATTCAATATTTGCAACATTGTACACAAACTGGTCACTTCAAAACAAATGAGGATGCTAGAAGAACCTGTATGAGGTAATCACCTGTTCGTGGTATACGGGCTCAAGTAGTAGTAATGATTAACGTACAGTATAGACGTACCTTTACTAGACGGGATTTTTTTCACGCCAAAGACAAAAACCACTGTCTCCGTCCGATCAGTATTTTCGTGAGGCTGCGACAAGATGAAATCAATGTCGCGAATGCCATTTGGGAAACAGGTTCTCCGTTATTCTGCGAATGAAGAATACAAGAATGTTGAGATAAAACAAATACACGAGCCGTGTAATACCGTCTTCACGGAGACCATTTCGTTGTTTAAAATCCTATGGGACAGTCTTCGAAGACTTTGAACAAAGAGGAGTAGGAGTTGCGGTAGGCATATAATCAATCATTGTCAATAATACACGGAGAACCGTGTAATCGAAATGGCACGAGAGAATGCTGTTTGTGAAAACAATATTGAGGCATACGATATCTGCGAGACGTGAAGATCTTATTTTTATGCACTTGACTACACAATCATTTCGTTACTCGAAGGTACTTCAATAAGCACATGGAAAAACTGAGTTGGAGGAGGAACTATTTTGGTTTGGTTTGTATATGTCTTGGCTACAAAATCGGTGCGGTACCTCCACTGGAGAAAATTACATATAACGAAAAGCGAGGAAAGATTCGTTTTATACTTGCAGAAAATGTTAAACCATGTGAATTATACCAGAGGATGATTTCACACCTTGGTTCCCTTTTATATGTCGGTATTGGACAACCCTAGTATTGCAATCTGCAAACTGATAGCTTTATCGTAAAGCTGGACATTTCTGAGGTTATACGTATTCTGAACGTTTTGACATACGAGCAATATTTGTGTTGTTTACAGTAACTTAAAAGATTCTTCTCGCCCAAAAAATGGAATTGAATAGTGCACATTTTCGTGTGATTAGTTTTTCGACTTTCGACTTGGATTGACTCAACAACAGTGCATCGATGAACCTAATTTATATTTAGGCAATGAAGCTCCATCAAGTACCAGTGTTTATCGATGATATGATAAATACAACCTAGGTCGTAGTTCACTCCAAGACGAATTTCGTGAAGTTCGTCAAAAATCATTTGTTGTTCCGTTGTTCCATTGATGCTGTGCGCCAACAGATATTGCAAGATTGTCATGTAACCTACCGTGAGATTGAGACAACCTTAGACATTAGTGGGACTAGCATACATGCAATATCACATGAACATTTGACCGTCGAAAAAATTTATTCGCGTTGGATCCCACATAATTTCTCAATCGCTCAAAAAAAGGCTTATGTCGATTGGTCGAAAGAAATGCTCTAAAAATACGATCGCGGTGCTTCGAAGCACGTCTATGACATCGTGGGTGATGAATCGTGGATTTATGCGTATGAGCCCGAAAGTAAAAAGTAGTCGACACTATGGGCGTTTCAGGATGAGCCAAATTCCACAAAATTAGCTCGTGCACGAAGCAGTTCCAAGCAACTGGTAACCTGTTTCTTCGAAAAAACTGGACATGTCGCAATCGTACCACTAGAAGAACTCAGAACAGTAAATTCTGAGTGGTACACAACCCTCCACCATGACAATGGGAGCTCTCACAGATCGACTGATGAGTCATTCGTCGTATAGTCTTGACTTGACACCGAATGACTTCTTTTTATTCCCGCACGTAAAAAATAAAATGAGAAAAAATATAAATAGAATGAGTTTTTTGACAACTGAAGAAGTTTTTTTGTTCTCTAATATAAAAGGCAACATCGTACATATACGAGTATGCACTTCTGAATATTTTATTTATTGAAAGATCAGTTCAGAAACGGCCATCAAACTGTCGAGACGAAACAGCGAGTTTTCAACACAAAAAAAAACGATGAACGGTTGAATTTAGCACACTTCTATCTATAATACATATATTGATTTATAACACTTCAAATAAAAAAAAATGATTTTACCAGTTCCATATTAAAATCGCTCAAGAACTTGTTCAAAGCTTAAACAAAGGTTCGACGAAGAAGGTGAGTCCTTCTCACATGTTATCATAACCAGCTACGTGAGACATGGGTTAATTTTTACGAGTTCTACTATCGAAACTACAGGGTCTTTTGCTACGAATGATTTCAACCAACAAAGTGCTTTCGGGGTGCTTTAACACATGTACGTGCCTATTTATTATTCTTGTTTGAAAGACATACCTACAGTGAATTCTGCTTTTTATTGTGAGATGATTTACAAAAAATTGAGACTGGATTTCCGCAGAAAATTTCCTGTTTTGCCCTACCACGGAACTTCTGCAAGTGTACAAGTGTACCATCAATGTAGTTACCGGAAATTCGAAGGCCAATTGTTCGAAGTAACTTGAAGAATTGTTCAAAGCAAAAATAAAAACAAATTTGATATAGTTTTAGGAGTTCAGTCAATTTGATATTGAATGAAAATTGAAAAAAATTTTAAAATATTGTTAGCTATTTAAAAGCAAATTTTTTGCCTTGAAAACTACAAAAGATGGATTTCTGTAAAACGTAAAAAATGAGAGATGGTGGTTATTGCCCATATAAAATTCTACATGAAAAGATAGAGCAGAATTGGAAATCTGTAATGCTTCAAATCAGTTTTTGTTGTCAGAAATTCCCAACTGCAGTTTCAAAGCCTGCCACGACATCAATAATTCATAAATGAATCATACATAATATTGAGTTGTTGAAATTGAAATTCTTTCAATGAATCTGAGACTCAGTGATTTTCCAATGAATGTGATACTGATCAAAAGGAATCCTCTGAATCGGAATAACCCAGTATGACGCCTCAAGATTGATTCAAATGGATTACTGCAATATTCAAACCATACTGGGGGCTTACTTATACCAACGCTTGAGAGATATATTCATTACAGAGACGGTAAATCGGATTGAAATCTGTTAAGTTGCCGGAAACTCATATTATCCTCCGGCACCTCACCACAAGCGAATCCAACACCGAATACACGGTGAGCTTGTTTCATGGGAAATGTTCAGCGGTGCCCTGCAGTTTCAGACTTAAATGAGTCACTCATTCATTCTTATCTTCCCAGTGGAATGCATGGGAACAACGTCAAAAATTATTCGTACACCGTACTTGAAGAACCTATTCATTTATGTAACAATGGAAATAAGTAATATTTCGGTTCTTGGCAAGGGAAAAGTATTTTTTCAAAATACAGTTGGAAACAACTTATGGAATAAAATTTTGATAAATAAAGTGACACCTTTCAAAACTAATCGACATTATGAAACGTCTTACTTTTCGTAAATAGTTAGTACAATATTTCGCAACCGGTTATGGGAAGTAAATTTTATAGTTGATTGTGAAAAAATAGAGTCTTTGTAAAACTAAACTACTTGAACTATGTACTTCTTTAACTATAAGTCAAAAAAAAATTGATGTACTACATATAAAGAAGATCAATGGATTTATTATTTAGGTACCTTTAACATGTGAATGGAAAAACTATTTATAAATATTGATTACACTAATTGAGCAATGAGGCACTTAGCTTTAAGAGTCTCTTAAAACGAACCCTTAACTTAAAATGCGTTGCACTAATTGTTAAGAGACACTTGAACGCCTGAAGCGGACCTTAAACTTTAACGCTCATGTATAACCATTTAACTATTCAAGGGATTCTAACATCAAATAATTTGTTCTGTTGTGAATTTGATTTAGACTATATAAGAATAGACCCCTTTATTCACATTGAAAAGTGTCGCATCTGAAACTTAGAGCTGGTCGATTGTAACGTATTGAGCTGGTCCACTCATTCAAAACATTGTATAAAATTGCATATTTTGAATTGAAACTGTCTTCTAGGATATATTAGCAAGAAGTAAAAGAAGAATTTTAGTTGATTCTGCTTTTATGTCAGAGACCACACAAGGAAAGAAATTCAGGTGAAAATCAAGACAACGCTACTCCATTCTCTGCTTGGCAATTTGAAGGTCACATGTTCTAGAGGACCCACCTCTGTATCGATAATAAATACGCAAATTGAAGAAAATTTGTGAGAGTCAGTATTAGGTTTTTCATATTTTTCATTGTTTATTACTTTTCATCTTACTAAAAATGGTTCGTGAGTTTGAAAATTGGAGTAAAAACAGGTATTTTAATCCGAATATACCGTTCCATAGATAAGTGTATTGTTAGAACCGAAGTATTTAGTTATTTACATGTTCAGTAGCGTAGAAAGTTTCAATAGGGAAGTTTTCAATGAGATTATTATAAGATAAAATGAGTTTTTCTTGAATTGATGTTCCCAGATGACGATGAAAAATTTAGAAAGCACTGACGTGAGGTCAGTTGGCTTAGGCGCTCTTGTAAACCACTTACAATTATTTAAATTTTGAAAAATCATATCTCCAGAACTATTAGCTTGTCGAAGTCGAGAGTGGTATTTTTGTATACGTCTGATAAAACTGTACCATGAAAAAATTTTTATTTGAACAGTGTCATTTGAAAAAAATTTTTTTTTTTGTTACTCCGAACCTATTCGGCCGATTTGACCGAATAACGAACTTAGCCGAGATATTTATACTTCAAACCTATTCTGAAAGTTTCAACTCTCTAACTTCATCCGTTCGAGAGTTATCGTGTTCACGGAACGGACGGACGGCCGGACGGACAGAATCGATTTTGACCACGGATTATTCATCAGTAGGTCCAAACAAAACGATTGATACCACTTTTGCCCAAAAATTCGAAAGTCACAGACATTTGGGCAAATTGATAAGCACTCTGTTCAGGTGAACAAGAGCGCCAAAAAGAAGAATATGGGCTTCGCTGTTGGAATGGTCAAGTATTTGCAATTTTCATGTTCATTTTGACCCTGAAGATATTGCGACCCGAGTAAATGGAAAAAGATTTTATGTGGTGTTACCGGGTGAGGTTTTACAAAGGAATGCTTTATCTATCTCATATAGTCTAAGGAATTTGACTAATAACATTGATTGAAAGGAAAATATATCCTTTATTTAGTAGAAATTACTAGTAATAACAATAAACAACAAAATTAACAACAATTTCTCAAAAATAGTGCTCCTTAACATATAATATCAATATCTTCCTGAATTTTAAATATTTGTTACATTTCTTTAACATATTCGGCAATCTATTAAAACATATCAAACCTCCAATCAAAGTAGAACCCAGTGTTAATTCGGTATTGAATGTATCGACATAAAAACTATTCTGATTCCTGGTATCATACTGATGAATCTCAGAAACATATTTAATCCTCTCAGATAAATAATCTGGTAACATTTTATGTTCAATTTTATATATCAGATCCAATGTTTTGAAATGGATTCTCTGTCTGTCAGTCATCAAATTTAGTGTCTCCAACATTGACTTGATTGGTGTTCTTCTATAACACTTTAAAACCATTCTCATGCCTCTATTCAGAACTATTTGTAGTCTACTGATGAGATTCGATTTCAAACCAAATAAGAGAGAGGTACAATAATCCAAATGTGGCAGAACAATTGATTTAAACAAAAAATATCTTATTTTCATGTCAAATTTATTACTTATCCTTGAGATGTATTGTATTCTTTGTGCAATTTTTTTGGTCAAGTGATCGACATAAAGTTTAAAATTTAGATTTTCATCAAGTATAACTCCCAGATATTTGATCGAGTGAAGTTTCTGCAAAACGTGGTTATCAACTCTAACTATAACTTCGTTCAAAGATTTCAATGCACAATCTTTACCGAAAATCATGTAACCTGATTTATTGATATTAATTTTCAACTGGTTATCGACTAACCAATCATTCAACAATTCAAAATCTTCATTTAATAACGAACACATAACATCGATATCATTCCCAACTATGTAAACCATGGTATCATCAGCGAAAAGTCTCAATTTACAATTTCTAAGATTTTTTTTTATATCATTCAAGTAAATCAAAAACAATATAGGCCCCAGCGTTGTTCCCTGTGGTACTCCATGTATAGTTTCTTTACTAGAAGATACTTTATGCCGAAATTTCACTTTTTGTGATCGATCAGATAAATATGAAGTGAACTATGACAAAACTGTACCTTTAACTCCTATTTTATTCAACTTTTTTAATAACAGGTTCCTATCAATCGTCTCAAATGCTCTTTTTTAAAATCAATAAACGCCGCTAGTACATCATTGTTTTTGTCTAGCTCCTTCAACCATCCATCACAAATATCAACTATGGCAGTTTCACAAGAATGTTTGGCTCTAAAACCTGATTGATCATCAATAAGAACGTTATTTTTATTCAAATACTCCAACAGTTGATCTTTAACTACCAATTCGAGGACTTTTTCATAGACTGGCATTGTATGAATGCCCCTAAATTCTCCACAGTCACTAGCATTGGACACTTTTTCAATTGGTATAACCGTAGAGACCTTCCACGCCTCGGGAAAAATACCGCCCTCAAGTGACTCATTAACTACATCGAGAAAACGATTTCTCGCCACATTAAATGCATCCCTAAAAATGTTTGTTGTGATATCATCTGGACCACAAGTATTTTTAACTTTTTTAATATAACCTTTCATTTGTCTCATTGTGATCTTAGTGAACGTAGAGAATTCAGTTTTTTCATCTATTTTCGATAAATAATATGTACTATCATTTCTTTTCATGCCATGGGATATAATGTCGTCAATACCATCAACAAAAAAATTGAATTCCTCTGAAATCTCAGAAGCATCTGTTAAAATTTTATTTTTGAATTTAACGTTAAAAACAGCACCGTTTACTTTATTAGGAAACATGATTTTTAAGTTTTTCCAAATATTTTGATTAGAGCAATCCTTTATTTTATCATAATAATGTTTTTTTTCGGCGCTTCTCATCCTAGCTGTTACATTATTCCTGAACTTTTTGTAGATTTCCCATTGACTGTTACATCGTGTAAGCACTGCCCTTTTATATTGATCATCACGTTGTTTCATAAGTTGTTTGATTTCTTTATTTAACCAGGGCAATTGTTTACGGTTCCCTTCGGCAACCTCGACATAAGGACACATACTATAAACTATCTGCTGTAAAGAACTAACAAAATTATTTGCCAATACATTTACATCGGTTGAGGAGTTATCGCAATTACAGTTTCTGAATTATTATTTATGAAATAACCGTTTAGCATAAGGGGTATTTACATGGAAGGCATCAAAACTACCCAAATCAACAGATATCATTGAGTGATCAGACAATTTTGGAGTTAAGTGAACAGTGTGAATCAGATATTTAATATTAGTTATAACGTAATCAATGAGAGTCGAGCTGTCCTTGGTAATTCTTGCATAATCGTTTACAATTTGATTGAAGCCTGACTGATCAATTAAGGACTTACACTTTTCAGTGTAGAAGGAATTCTTCTTGAAATCTAAGTTGAAATCACCAACACAAACAAACAAATAGTGTAAACTGTAAACAATACCGAAATCTTTAAACAACTCTGATAACTTCTACCATGGACTTCTATAATGGATTTGATGTATTTCGTGATGACTTGTAAATAGTAAAAATTGTATGTAGATACGAAAGACATTCATATTTCGATTAAATGGATGAGTTGTTTTTCTTTCAACGGTTTCACTTAATAAAAGAGACTGAAGTTAATAAAACAGAGAATTTTCTTTGAGTTGGGTACCATTTCTTTTGCAAACCTTGCTGCTTATAACAAAAATACAGGGTATCCGGGAACATCTGGGAGATCTCTCGGATTCAGATAAAACATAAAAAAAAAGATGACTAATTCCCATAAATTTTATTCCTGGCGGCCCTCCCTACGGAGATGCGGCCTCCTAAAGGACGCCACTGGTTATCAATTTTACTTGAATCCGATTCTTCACAACCACCTTTTACGTCAATAATTCTTGGATCGACAACATAATCTTCCACAATCATGGGAGTCCAGCATGTAACAAGTCATCCAACATTAAACAAACAAGTCGTACCACCCAAAAGTCACAAATCATACTAATTTGCCTGTAAACTGATCCACGTGACGTAAAATCAGAGCCACTCTTTTGCATCGCCGTCCTTTGCCGCATACTACCAACCTTACAGAATTCGAAAAACGACCCTCCGTAAATCATCTTACCATGTGTGAATCACCCCATGGCCGTCTAGAAACACCGTCTAATAACCTGTGTGTATGTGTACCCTAACAAATGTGGATTCGCATTTATTTCCAAGTTGGCATTGAGCTGCATCCAAGCGCAAATGGAATGAGGCCCTATAAGATTACACAGGGGGATAGGATGTGGAAGATGATTTGAAGGGCATAGAAATTAATCAAAAGAACAATACTGACACGTCATGCGGTGCTGATTTCAGTGCAATGATAGAAAATGGCATTTTTATGAAACTGACTGCAATATTCCAAAAATAAAAAAATAAATGAGGCAAAGAATTATGGAATCTAAGGACTAGTGCTACAGTGAGTCAAGATATAATTAACAAATGGTGTTAAGTAATTGATTTACGAGGGGAAATCATAATATTAAAGCTGGAAGAATATAATAATTATACAAGGAGTACCACAAGGAAATATTTTGGGGCCATTATTATTCGTTATATACATATATGAATGATTTCGAACTGAAAACTGAGGAAAGAGAGTGACTAGAATTGTTTTCGCGGATGATACAAATAAACTTCTCATAAAAAACCTTTACTTACAGCCAAAAAAAATTATGTGAAGATATATTAAACGTATCAAGGGAGCGGTTCGAAAAAAATCTACTTGTTAGTGGAATGAAATCTTAGTTAACTCGTAAAGTTTCCTAGCCAAGTAACGCAGAAATCGAAGGAAATAATATAATAACAAAACTCGACTGAAAAGATCACCAAAACTCTATACTAAAACAACAATATCAATTTAAATTATCAGAATTAAAGCCAGTTAACTATCTCTAGAGTGCAGATGGTTAACCACGCTGATATAAGCTAAGATGAGGTTCGGCATTATATTTTATAGGCCAGGAAATATTAAATAACAATTTATTCCACCAACTTAAAATTAATAAAAACATTCAATTTTACCTGTATTAAAAATGATATTAAATATGATTTGCTTCTATATTCGACAAAACTTTTAACTACAAGTTTGAAGTATATTAATTTAAAGATATACAGCAATACCCTCATCAAGATAATGTTTTTATTGAATTGAATAAGTCTATTCTTGAACATGCAAATAAACCAAAAAATATCTAAAAATCTTGAATGGTTGAGGTCCTCACTTGATGGAAATCCATTTTCATTTAGTTTGAATATGATTATAATATCTAAAAATGACAATTATAGTTCTACACTTACCTTTATTTATTCTAGAAAAACACTGTTTTATTTGTGATACAAAAGAATTTTTCATTCTTATCATAACATTAAACAATTGAAAAAAAACACGAAAAAGTTAATCAGTTTCATATTCTATTAACAATAATTTAAACAATTCTTGGTTACAACTTACTTGTGACATGCCGCAACGATTAAATTATTGCTAATCGACTATGAATGCCTGATGAGAGAAAAGTGTTATACACAAATCTCGAAATACATGTGTCGTATTCTATTTCATTTTTTGATTAATTTTTTTGTGGATTTTTTCGAATTGTTTAACGTTATGATAAGAATAAAAAATTATCTCTTATTCATAAAAGAAAACAGAAAATTGCTGGGATTATGAAAAAAATTTCAATACAAGTTCCAGACAAATAATCATATACATTCACTAAACTTAAAACGAAACTCTTCTGGAGAATAATTGTATTATTCAGAATTATGTTCCGAATTTATGAACAAGGGATTCTTTCTATTATATTTCATTTCCCTAGATTTGTGAACAAGATAGGAAAAAAATTAATTATTTTAATACTCTTGCTTGAAATATTTTGGACATGTTAATTTTCAAATAATTTATTTCTCTTCCTAACTATTTTATTATTAAAGCAATTTATAAAAAATACTGAGACAGATCAATTTTTGAATTCATGTGTTCATTATATATTTAAACATAAATTCAAATGTACGTTGTAATTCACGCAAGTCTGCCATACTAGGTATTCTTTTATTTAATCGGACATCAGGTATATTTGTATATTTTAAATGCCCCTTAATTAACTAATTTCAACATCCTTTAGAAAACATCCATATTATTTTCCTATCGATGTTGATTCAACTACTTTCGTTTGAAGACATTTGTGATACAATTGATGGAAGTACCAGTTTTTATTTAATCTAGAATTTTTCCAAAATATTTCTGATAAGTACCCGAATTTAAGTCAATGTGAAAAATAACAATATTTCCAGAGAGATTTTGCCAAAAATTTCATCATGTAAAATTCATTCTAAATCATTTAAAACAGTTTTTCGAAATCAGTTCAACAAGGGGATTTCAAAAATACACAAATATAAAGAGTATGTTAAAAAAAACACCAAGTATAGTAAACTTGCCCGTTTCACCCAATAGATTTCAATTTTTTTCAAAAAATTTTGATTCGTCACAGAAAAAATATTTTTCTTTGTCGAGTACGCATTCAATACTTCGGTTTTATGTGAAAAGCAGTAAAAACAAACCCTCTGATTTTTTTCTTCCCCTTCTATTTCATTCACACCCTATGTTTGCTCCTCTATTTACGAAATTGTCAGTCGTTACCCCATAATAATAGAGGGGTCACAGTTATCTCCCTTCTTTCACCAAATATGCAATTGAATTATTTTTTATATAGTGTTTAGAAATATCTCGCAATTTCCTCATTCTTGAATATACAAGATTATGGGTGTTGTTTGGATATTTGCTGTTGACCCTTTGTAATCCCTAAAGGGAAGTAAATGGATTCCGTTCTTTTCCTTTGTGCTGTGTATTAGCTAAATTAATGTTATATTTTCGGATTCGACAAGATTTATATAGGCGAGTTTTTATTTCTTAATGGGCGAAGCAATCCAAATGGCCTACACACATTTTTATTCCAATCGCATGACAAGTTTTTGCCAATCACATAAGAATCAATTCTAATTTATTGAAAAAACTCGATTCCATAAAGTTTTTTCATAACATCCACTGAGATTTATTACTCGCAATCCTTACATCAACAGCAATCATACATTCAATTTCCAAATCGTACAAATATAAGAAAAATAGAAAGAATTTTTAGAAAAGATACAAGGACTTAACAAAATGCAGTCAAGAATAATTTAATCAAACCATATAAGAAAATGAAGAAGAAGACCACAAGATGTAAAATATACTTGGGCAGTAGTAATAATATGATCGAACCTTGATGAATATAAAAAAAAAGGTAAGTAGAAATTATGTACAACTTCCCCAAGGAAGGCGCCAAAATTTTTTTACAACCTGAAGCATATTTGTCTCAGATAAATATCTTACTGGCCTACTTTTCCCCATCAATCATATAATTACAGGCCGTCACAAAAATCAGTTCAAATATTGACACAAACCATTTTTTCAATGCACTAATATCCGAAACGGATAAGCAAATTGCCCCTTTCTGACATTCAACATCTGGAATGAGGCAATAAATCTACCATACAACTGTGTTCCTATAGCGAGAAAATTATTACGCCTTTTGATAGGTAGAAATTTATTTGATCAGGATCTAGAGAGGCCACTTTGTTAAATTATAGATCTCGAATATTGGTCGGACATCGACAATTAGTTGATTATTATATGGTTTAACCCTGGAGGTATTCAGATGCTCGAGCATCTGACCGTTAGATGGGGACATATCGCTAGGCAGTTTGTCCAGATCTTATCAAATAATGAATTTATGTTGTTTTAAATGGGTAGCAATAACTTCGAAAAATAAAAGGAGTTAATAACATGCCGCAAAGGTATTTCAAGCGATACTTAGGTTGATGGATCATTTGTGTACTGTTAAGAGGACACTTCGACAAGAATAATATCTAAGGAATAAGGAATCCATATAATACGAGAGTTGCCTTTAATTTGGGTATTAAAGAAGAATGATTGAAGTACCTCCATACCAAACGTTGACCTCTCATTTTATTTTTTACGGACGGAAATAAAAAGGAGATATTCAGTGCCAAGTCAGGACTATACGGCGGATGACTCATCAAATCGATGTTTTGAGTGCTCAAAATGCAGTTGTTTGAGCTCGCATTGTCGTGGTGAAGGGTGATCCGTTTTCGGCGGTTGGTTTTCCTGATTTCTTGGAAGAGAACTGGCGAACAAATCGTTGTGTGCCACTTAGAATTGACTGTTCTTAGTTGTTCTAGTGGTACGATTGTGACATGTCCAGTTTTTTCGAAAAACATTTGCTTGGAAGTGTTCCGTGCGCGAGCAACTTTTGTTGAATTTGGCCCATCTTCAAACCCCATACAGTCGACTACTGTTTACTTTTGAGCTCATACGCGTAAATCCAAGATTCATCACCTATCATGATGTCATAGACGTGCTTCGTAGCACCGCGATCGTACTTTTGGAGCATTTCTTTCGACCAATCGACACGAGCCATTTCTTGAGCGATTGACAAATTGTGTGGGGTCCAATGCGTACAAATTTTTTTGACAATCAAATGTTCATGCAATATTGAATGTATGCTAGTGTCACTAATGCCTAAGGTTGTCTCAATCTCACGATAGGTCACATGACCATCTTGCAATATCAGTTGGTGCCCAGCATCAATGGGTTTCGAAACCACAACTGATTTCGGACGACCTTCTCGAAATTCGTCTTGGAATGAACTACGACCTCAGTTGTATTTACCATATCATCGATAAACTCTGGTCCTTGATGGAGCTTCATCGCCAAAAATTGAATTAAGTTTATAAATCGAGAATATTTTCGTGCCATTATTTTTTACAGTTTCCACGAGGATTAACTCAACAACAGTGCATCGATGAACTTAAACATGGCCATTCCATGGTAAAAGATGTATTCAAATTGGAAATATGTGGTTTCGATACAAAATATTAGCAATAATCATTCTACATAACCTATAAGTATGTTTCCACAATATTTCTAATAACCTGAATTATACAAGGATATTTAATCTTCTAGATAAGTGTTGAGAATAGCAATATCGTAGGAAACAGAAAAACATAATAGGTCTTTCTCCTACTAATTAGTTCAATACTATTCTATATAATTGAGGCACGAAATGTAAAGATGATTATGAAAACGGCTCAATCTTGCATTATATTTTTTTAGAGAGCTCTACGAAATGAGAACTCTATCCTATTCGATTAATAAGTCAGGAGTTATGAACTTCTAATAATTTCATTATATGAAATTAAAAACCTTAATACAGTTCTTTAACACGCCGGCAACAGCGAAAGAGGTAATCTTCCAGTAGCAAGTATGAAGTGGTGTAATTACATTTCAAACTTATCCGGCTATGCAGAGCAACACCTCCTCTATATGTAGCCTTTTCTTGAAGATTTCAGAACAGGATGTCTAGATAATTGATGGAATACGTTATGAAAATACAGAAACGGAAATGGTAAAGCAGAATAAGCATAAATTCTCTACTAAACCCATTTCATTCCAAGCAAATTGATTCAGCGGTCTTTTTTGTTAGACGTTGAGTTTATTTCCTGTTTATTCAAGATATGTTTTCCTATTACTCTCCTTCACAGATTCGTATAATCAGGAAGCTATTTTGAAAATGATCTTCTACATGGCATTTTGTGTGTAGGTGGAAACCATTGGTATTTTGATATTTCAATATCGTAGCGATGAATTTTTAGAATTAGTATGAGGATATTCAAAGTTCAAAGTTTGGTATTGACAATCTTTCGTTAATATGAAAGTGACAGTCAAGGTGATGAAAAAGACAAGAATGAATCACTTAGATTTCGTGTATTATTGAAATTTTCCTGGTACAACATCAATTTTCATGTACACGCTGTGTTATGATGGATCATAACTATTTGGCCCACGCTTCTAAAAAATAATTATAGCACATGAACCCTTCGTAAGTGACAATCCATTCATCATTCGAGTTATAGAAACATGTGGGTTTGACAGCTTCCTTCCTAAGCATATTTATATGCAGAATAAATCGCAATGGACTTGTTAAGTATGTTTATTTTCACACCCAATAAAAGGACGAATGTCCTTATTGACTACGAATAAGGAAGTACATTTATTACCTATGACCATCTGCATCCCATCAACAATAAAGTTTGATAGCCCTTGACAGGCTATTTCACCATATCCGGATATTTTTATTTCCACGAATATCTCTCAAATATAGCGGATTCTATTAGCAAGAATTCCTTTCTAGCTTTTAATGACTTTATGCAATCGACGTGGACTTGAGATAAGTTTCATCAAAATTTAAAACATCTTCAGAGTTATAGCCGAAATGAATCGACCTAACGAAATGGAAAATAACCACCTATTACTGAAGTATCATTAAAAACCGTATAATTTAGGAAGTACCTCGTAGAGGTTCAAGACCACCTAGACTGTCAAGTTTATACCGGGTGTCCGCCGAGATCGTATTAGGTAAAGCGACGTGTTTTAATCTTTAAAATATTTCATCGAAATTAATCAAAGATTCCTGTGACAACGAGTAGTTAGATTTTTGGGAGAAACAACGTGCCAACAAGTCACAGCGGGTTCAAGCATAGACCACAATGTACCACCAAATCGGCTGAAAACATTACTGCTCATCAAGAAAGTTTTCGAAGTATTTCATTAACCTAAATTCTACGTGGTGCTCAGAAGCTTGGTCTTCAAAGAACAACTTTGGCCCCAATCTTATATAAGGATTCGAATTTGTTCCCATTCAAGATTTACACCGCCGTAGATATCCATCATGTAACACCGCTCAAGCCATACTCTTCTAGACTAGTAAAAATCAGTGTTTTATGAAAGTTATACAGCTTCGTATAGTCAGCAATCATAGGCCAGCTTGAAAGAAGCAAAAACGAATAGAATTAAATGTAAAGAAGAAATAGATGATTTCAAGTACAGTGCTCTAAGGCACACCAGATGTAGCCGATTTGTCTATAGAGAGTTATTTAACGACTGCCTCAGAGGTCGATAGAAAAGCCTCTAACTATACCAGCAGTGAACCTCCTACGCCTAGATGGTTGAATTTGTGAAGACATTGGTGTGGAAACCTGTAGCAAGCTTTGAAGGAATCAAAATATATCACATTCATCAGAATATCGATATACCACGGTCTAGTCCAATTATTAAGGCAGTGAATCAGGAGGGTGGGTGTTTAGCCACAAAGATTGAACTCATCCTATTCATTGGGGATGATGTAAGGGGACGTGGTAAACTTTGTTATATAATTGTAGACTAATCTCTTCAGTATCGTATAGGTTTACAACATGCGCAACCTTCTCGACAGTTCGGCTTGGGCATACTGGCTTCTCCACAACACAGTGTAAGTGGGGAACTTGACCACGATTTTCCATGTATCGAGTTTGCGCAAGCAAGTCTTGTGACGCTTGAGCTGGAGCATAAGACACAGTAAACTAATAGGAGAACTCATTATTTTTCTTGAAGATCTGAGTGATATATGCCATCAACAGCCAATCGGAAGATTTTAAATTTTGAGACATATACAAAAAGCATTATTATGTTTTGCAAGATGTATAAAGAATACCAGTCGTTTTCAGGAGAGTATTTCCCACATTCCATTTTTAGTGTGGAAGTTTCTATAGCAATTCTGGTTTTACAGAGATAAAACATGCAAGCTGGCAAAACTGAGCAGGTAAATATTTCAGCGAGGATATTTCGATGTGTACGTATACGTGTCAAAAAGTACATCTGGTGAATTTTAAAAATTAGTCAACCTTTTAGATTTTGTAATATTTCGTCGAAATAAATACATAGTAAAATTTCCAAACTAGAGAAACGACTCCAGAAGTATTAGAAGAAATATTAGAGGACTATGCTTTCGATAAGAAGAAAAAATTGGAGAAGATTATAAAGAATCTTCTATGAAGTCTTTATGGAACACCAAGCACAGATGATTCAACCATAGTTTTTCAAGGAATATGGTAGAATTACCATATTCAATCAAGGTGTAATTTTAAAATCTCGTCTGGCTAAGGATCCAAAGTGCATAATGGTGCAAACATTACTATAAAAAAGATCGAAGAGTTTATGAGGATAGTGAACTGTCACGATGAATTTTTCCATATAAACTCCCTAACATTGACTTGGCAATAGGTAACTAATTTCTCCATTCATGATTTTCAAAAAGAATATGATCTCGAAAACTTCACTGGTCTGGTGATAGCTCAAATTTATCGGATAGTGAATGGTTAGTGAGAAATAAAGAAAACTAAGATTTATGTCCTGTTCGCTTATACCTTAAACACATGGAAAAGAGATAGACAATTCCAAACGAAACAACTGACAGATCTTTTTTGGTCACACATCGGAACTGGGAAAGTGATTTGGTACAAAAACAAGCCTATAGGCACGAATTCAATATAGAAATGAACAAGAACATCAGCAGATAATATTGGAATTAGCAGAAAAAAGTTCAAAATAACAAAACATTCCCGTAAAACAGCGGCCATCATTGACCAAAAAAGGGTAAATGAACAAGAGTTTCTCAAAATAACGGGACATTCGAGTGCACACTCCCTAAAACTAAAGGATGATTCATTTAGAGGCACTTTTTTTTCAAATAAAAAAAAATTAAAAATTTTATAATCTTTATTAACAAATGAAAGAACCATTCATTACAATAATTTTTTAAAGATAATTTCTTTTAAATGCTGATCTCGACTACGGTTAACAAGATCCATACGATAGTTCCAATTTTCCATGACGGGTGTGAGTATTTCGGGTGTCATTTCTCCAATGACTCGAGTTTCACTGGTCCGAAGCGTGAAATGATCTGCTCGCCGAAATGCTCTCGCAGTAAAGCCATGGTTTCACGGGTTGTATGGCAAGTGGCGCCATCTTGTTGAAACCACATTTCGTCGAGATCACAAGATCAAGTTTCGGGTAACAAATAGTCTGTTATCATGGTGCGATAACGGTCACCATTCACAGTAGCATTCCGGCCGTTCTCTGTTTTGAAGAAATATGGACCGATTATTCCAACGGCCCATAAATCACAACAAACAGTTGTTTGCTGGATTTAACGACAATTCCTGAGATTCTTCGGGTTGTTCATCATCCCAGATTTGGGCATTTTGTTTGTTCACGAACCCATTAAGCCAAAAATTGGCCTCATCAGTGAACAAAACTTTTGTCGAAAAGAGTGAATCCTCTGCAAGCTTGTCAAGAGCCATTTTCGTAATAAAGCTGAACAATTTGTAGAAGCTGTGCCGGGCGGAGTCGTTGCATTATGAAATGTCAGACACTACTGAACAAGAATACCACCTGAGTTTACATGACGCATGCGCGATCTGCAATTGAATCCCCACCACAAAGAGTACCTCTGAATGAATCATCCTTTATATTTACACTTAGATGGAGATTATTAAAATCACAATTCTACCGCCAATCAAAATCATCAAAGAACAGAAACAGAATATGAAATCTTTCATCAGATAGATGGGATTATGTCTACAGTAATCGCAATGAACAATCCCCTATTAATTATTTCAAAAATGTCAGTCGATAATTTTTCCCCTGCTATTTTTTCAATGAAATAAGTGCTATATAACAACCTTCCCTAACTATGGATGATGATTTCCCATTGAATGGGTTCCATAGCAGACTTCAAACATCAGAAGATCTGAAAAATCATCACTTGGAACGCAAGACCCGATTCGAATAATCCTCCTTGCAGATTGGCGACAATTTTGTGTATTAGATTTGAATATAGAGGGTATTTCTAAGGACAAGAGTAATTATATTTCTAAACTAGCAAAGGACTATGGTACTGAGATTATACTCCTTCAAGAGACACATACGGATACTAAAAAAATATCTTCGAGAAAGAGGAACCATAAAAGGTTATGTATTCATTGATTATCTCCTTTACCTTGTTATGTTAAAAAATCCTTGATTCACAATAACGAGTTAATCCAGAAAGGCGAATTTGGGAGTGTTTTTTTTTTATCTCTTTCAAATTTTGTATTTTTGTTATTCAGTTCTTTTTTCTGCTCTTGTGTTTTTATTTCCAGATTCGATGTGGGCAACTTGAAGAAGTCTCTGTTTCCATCAATAGAAGGCCACTTTTCAAGAAAGAAGTCCCTCAAATATATTTCAGCTTATTTTTGTACTCTCACACTTAGGCGGGGAGCCAAGGTTTTTTTTATGATGACACATCTTTTCTTATTTCTGCCCGGAATTTGAGCGAACTCAAGACTGGTTGCGAGTTCACCGTCCAGTGTTTCTCTGATTGGTGCTTTAAAAACTGCCTTATTTTAAATGTAAACAAAACGGACCTTGTCTATTTCCAAATGCGTGAATCTGATCATCGGTTCAGTTTGAATCTCAAGTCAGGTATTTTGAAACCATCGAATTGTACGAAGTTTCTTGGTTTACATGTGCATAAAAACCTGATTTGGAGAGATCATGCAGATTTTGTATGTAGAAAACTAAGTAGTGAATGAAAAATTCAGATTATACCTCCTAGTGCCTTTGGTATTTTATTTTCGCAGTTGGTGTGACTGATACGAAAATTGACAGATTATAGAATTTGAATTTTGCGTTCAAATCTCTACATGATTTAATATTGACAATTGACATGCAATGGACGCGTGTTGACATTCGGAAAGGATAGGATGTTAGTATTGTCAATCACAAAACGAAAAATATAACTAAAAACAATGCTGTAACGAGTTCATTACAGTACTGTTTTTAGTACTGTAATGAACCAATTACGACACTGAAATAGAGGAACTTTCATATTACAACCGACAAATTTTGCCGGCAAAATTATATCTCTAGTAGTATAGGATAGTACTCAAATTCTTGGAAATCAATAGGAACATATTCCAAAATTAACATCGAATTGAGTGGTGGCACTAATCATTGCTAAAAGGTTTTCATCAATTTGCCAAAAACCAGCATTTCAATTTGCAGTTGGAAACCCTAGAATTGCATAGAAGTCCAGGGCGTAGTTAACAGTTTCCAATGGCTAGTTCAATGTTAATTATATTGAAATCTAATGAATAGAACTGGACTGAAACAGCAGTCGGAAATCAATAAACTATAAATTAAGGTAATTCTATCCTTCTCCTACTGGTATTATATCTCTCTCTGGTTTTCAGTTTCAGGTCGTAAATGCAATTCAAATTATTCCGTCAAATGTAATGTCACTCAACATCACGATGTCCAATCGCATAGAATGAATTTCACGTTGTTAATAGTCATGTTCAGGATAATGATATCGATAATTGGAAACATAATACAAAAAGCACGAAAATTGCCGATATACGATACTTTCTGGCATTTCGATTACAATTTAACCATAGGAACGAATTTGTTATCCAATATTGCGATTTTGTTAGAAAATATATCATATACGAGTACATTGATTTGATTTGGACGTTCTCTTTTGAGCAAATAAATCTAGCGTTTTATATTGAATGTAGAAAGAGAATCCGTACACGTAGCTCTAAGCATTGGCACATAAATTGTGAATAAGAGTTAATAATATTACACTATACTGTGTCTATATACTAGGTATATCGGTATGAAGTGAGCATCAAAAAACAAATGTCTCGACAGAGAACATTTTTTGTGAACGAGCCTTCATTTTTTTTGTTTATTTGCTATGACATCTGAGAAAAATATTTAGCATACATCAAGTCTATGAACAGACAACATCATATTTTATCATCGTGTTAAAAATGTCGAATTTTGTACCAGAAAGTGATGATTTGCGGAAAGCATTTTTTTGTTTTCATTTGAAGAAATGTGCTGCAGAGTCGCATCGAATGCTTGTCGAGGCATATGGTGATCATGCTCTATTAGAAGCAACATGCAAAATAACGGGTCAGAAATAATGATTTTGATGTGAGAAATAAGAACGTGGAAAACCATCAAAAAAGTTTGAAGACTCCGAATTGCAAACAATATTAGATGGAGATGACACTTTGAATCAAAAGCAGATGGCAGAAATTTTAAATGTTTCACAAAGAACAATTTCTGACCGTTTAAAAGCAATGGGAAAGATCCAAAAAGTGTGGAAAACGGGTTCCATGTGAATTGAATGAAAGACTGATGGAAAACCGAAAAAACACTTGTGAAATTTTGCTTCGAAGACACGAAAGAGAATAAGTTTTGCATCGCATTGTTACTGACGATGAAAAATGGATTCATTTTGAGAATCCTAAACAGAACAAATCATCGGTTAATCCGGGACAACCATCAACATCGACTGCAAAACCAGATTTATTCAGCAAGAAGACTATCATGTGTGTTTGGTGGGATCAGAAAGGTGTGTTGTACCACGAGCTCCTAGAACCTGGTGAACCCATTAATACTGATCGCTATCGACAGCAAATGATTAATTTGAACCATGCATTGATCGAGAAACGACCAGAATGGGCCAGAAACACGGCAAGGTAATTTTGCTCCATGACAATGTACCTGCACACAAAGCAAACTTGGATCAGGATATAATCAAAACACTCGACTGGGAGCTGCTACTCCACCCGCCGTATTCACCAGACTTTGCTCCTTTCGACTACCATTTGTTTTCATCGATGGAACACGCATTGGCTGAGCAGCACTTTGATCCCTACGAGGAGGGCGAGAATTAGGTGTCTGGTTGGTTTACTTTAAAAGACGAACAATTTTATTGGCGTGGTATCCACAAATTGCCAGTAAGGTGGTCAAAAGTTGTCGAAAACAGTGGCAATTACTTTGAATGAAATGTTTTTTCTTTCCCATTAATAATTAGTGTTTTATTTTCACAAAAAACACTCATTTCATATTGGTACACCTGATTGTTTTGAAGAATAACCGAATAAATAAAATTGCATTGTCACTTTACAATATACAGGAACTTCAAACATTGATGTTATGCCATTAAAAAAAATGATTTTATTCCATATTATCAAGAGTTCTCGAATGTTGTAATAGATACATTGTGTGCTAGAATTAATAATTTGTTTACTTATAAAAGTTATATTTTCGAATATTTTTTCTATCTGTGAACTATTAATTTGTCTTTAATGCAAATTCAACTCTACATATGAAGGAAACTGTCAGTAGAATCATTTTATATGTCACCATGCAATTTCATATTTCCTGTTCAAGGTCATCATAATTATCTGTGGAGGGTGACCTATTCAATTATTATTCATGCAAAATATTTCAAATTTTGTTAATCGATATAAGATAATCCAAGGTACATTTCCAGTTTTGCCAGATGTATGGAAATTTAGAAACAGCTATGTTATTTTATAATGCACATACCATATTTTTAATGTTTTTAGGATTTGCCATAGCAAATTAAATCAATTTATTTTACTTTGCTATATCTTCCTTCAACATTTTTTATGCTATAAATCATTTTTAAAAATTTTATATCGAATTAGCCATGAAAATGGTTATATTTCGCTCAAACGGCTTCAAAAATCAGGACTTGACATAAAAGCGCTAATTCTTCGAAATCAAATCTAAGAGACTCTAGGAAGAATAAATCATGTCCCATAACCGAAAGTATCAACAATAAATTTATTCACGAAACATTTTTTTTGTCACAATGAAATGGAAAAAGCCTAAATTCATTCTTTACTTTATTCCATAAACTTTAACTTTAAACTATTTACTCTATGAATATGCGTTAAACTTTCATATACAGGGTGAGTCTTTGATCACTGCGTTAATTTTAACCATAGGTTCTTGAGATCAAACGAAATACTTTTTTTTTTTCCCATATTCAGCTGCGTTAAAAAGTTATAACCATTATGAGTTTTCACATTGGGCAAATACCCCTCTGTAGTCCAGTTAAGTTTCAATGAAAATTACCTTCCACATTACCATATTGAATCTGAATTGTTTAAAATTATTATTTTCCCTCTGAGAAATGATTCATTCACTCATGTTTCATCAGATGACTATATCGATTTAATTCCTTTCAACTTCAAATATCTCAAGAATGGTGCAATTTAGGAGAAAAGATGAGGAATGATTTTATATGCAAAAAAGACTAATGATTCCAGGAAGTACGAGATACGGACCTTTAGTTCAAGCGATATTTGTTTTTCATGCAATTTAACCAATTTGTATAGTAGTTGTGAGAAACCCACAAGAAATGGAATAAATCTATTGATGCCAAAATATGCACGAGTGTTATCAAAAACCTTCTGCAAGATATCATTTCAATTGATATAGTCGTTTGAATATTACAGGTGAAAATGCAATTTTTTTTATGAAATTTCAACACCCTATATCCTTTGAACGGGGCTAAATTTGAAAAAATATTACAGGAAGAAAATGTTTCTTTGGACGTCAAGAATCTATGGTTAAAATTAACGCAGTGGTCCAAGACTCACCCTGTATAAACAAATTCTTGTGAAGATCCGAGGAATATCATTGTAGTAATCAAATATTGAATTTGAAATTTTCCACTAGGACGATTTTCCTAAAATCTGGCGGACTCCTTTCTTTCAACAATATTCGAACGACCTCCAAGTTTCAAATGGACCAAATAGATAATCAAAGAGTATTTGAGGAAACGTAACTGCTGAACTATTCGACGAATTTGGCACAGTAAAACCTTATAGTAATCACCTATTCTGAAAATATTAGAACCCTAGCTCATTTCCTTCGATAGATAGAGAGTGAACAGCCGGATATAATCAAGTTTGACTACGAATTTTTCATCGGGAAATCGAACTTTACCGATTGAGACCATTTACTGCTTTATATTCAAAAATTCAGATATTTGGGTATAGCAATAGCAAAAATATACCTTTTAAAAATAATTTAGTTAGTGCAAACCAAAAGGTGTCAGTTCCAATATAAAAACATCAATCAAAAGCCATGTAGTACAATGCCTAATATTGGAATTTTTGTGAGGTGTCTCTTTTGTTGTTTCTGAAGGGCATCATGTTAGATTTGTTTTGCAAGTGGCCATTTTCTAATAACAGACCCTAGTCGTATATCTTTACAACTATGGTAACAAGGTAAGAACCTTTAAAATAAAGAAATAGTAAAATGCAAAATAAAATCACTATTGATCTTCATTCTTGGGAAGCGTATCTCTAAAATCAACTCAACTAGCCTTTAATCCTGCTATTCCTTGATGACGTCAGATTTCGATATTTATTATTATCGATCACAATCGTGAAAAATGGTCATATAAAGACGTAGGTCCTAAAAATTTACGACCAAGTAAAAATAATGTCTAGACTTCTATTTGCACCGCGATCGATAAGTATCATGATACAGTTAATGAATAAATAATGTGAAATGTTTTGAAATGGACGGACTCCAGCAAGACCGGTATATGGCTAAATTATTTGACAGCCGTCACTGAAAAATGCTAAAAATAGATCGAGTTCAAGAGGAAAGATTGAACCGATTCTGATGTGAATAAATAATTCAACGCGGTTGAGATGTTGGAAATCGAATAACAAAAATAAGATGCCAGAAATCATGGTATGGTTGTCTCTCTTACCAAGTATACCGTTATGAAATGAGCGTTTTTTTTTTAGAAAAAAAACACTAATTGTTAATGGGAATGTGAAAAACATTTCAAAGTATTGGCCATTGTTTTCTATACATTTTGACCACCTTTCTGGCAATTTGTGGACACCACGCCAATAAAATTGTTCTTCTTTCAAAGCAAACCAACCAGGCACCTAATTTTCTACCACCTCGTAGGAATCAAAGTGCTGCTCAGCCAATGCGTGTCCCTACGATAAAAACAAATGGTAGTCAGAAGGAGCCAAGTCTGGTGAATACGGCGGGTGGGGTAGCAGCTCAGAGCCAAGTGTTTTGATTGTATCCTGAACCGGTTTTGCTTTTTGTGCAGGTGCATTGTAACCTTGCCGTGTCTTCTGGTCGTTTCTCGATCAATGCATGTTTAAATTGATCATTTGTTGTCGGTATCGATCAGTATTAACGGTTTCACCAGGTTTTAGGTGTTCGTGTTATACCACAATGTTCTGGTCCCACTAAACACACTATATTGTCTTTTTGCCGAATCGATCTGGTTTTGTAGTCGATTTTGATGGTTGCCCCGGAATAACCCAAGATTTTTTCCGTCTAGGATTCTCAACATAAATCCATTTTTCATCGTAAGTGACAATCCGATGCAAAACCGTTTTTCTTTAGTGTCTTTGAAGCAAAATTTCACGAGTGTTTCATCGGCTTTCCATCTATCTTTCATTAAATTCATGTGGCACCCATTTTCCACACTTTTGGATCATTCCCATAGCTTTTAAACGGTCAGAAATAATTTGTTGTGCAATATTTAACATTTCTGCCATTTGCTTTTGATTCAAAGTGTCATCTCCATCCAAAATGGTTTGCTACTCGGCGTCTTCAAAGTTGTTTGGTGTTTGGTATTTATGCTTAAGAAGTGAATTTATGTTGCAATGTTCGTAGAAAGTTCAGGGTGGGTTTCTCCGTACCATAGGTTTATATGGCCTAGGCCTGTGGAAGCCTCTTTTCCCTTAAAAAAGAGAAAAACCTTGATAAGGTGGTGAGGTTGTCGTTCCTTCAAGGGCTTATCACTAACGTACCACCGGCCACTGAAATAGCAACATTCTATTACGAAGCTTAGTTTTTCAAAAAAATTATCAAAATTACGAAAAAGTTAACACACCGTCTGTAACTCTTGAACCGTACAATTTAGAGTGATTATGAAAAGGACCATTCTTATTTAAAATTTAACATAGAACATTTTTGTATATAACAATGTTTAGGATAAACCGCTTAGTTTTTGAAATATTTAGGAAAAACTAAAAAACTAGTGATTTTTCAAATTACCACCCCCACCCCCCAAACCCGACGCTGAAAATAGTGTATCTTTTTACCATAAAATAAGGGGAATATGTCGAGCAATTTGGAGGAAAACTTTTACTTTGGATGTTGAGGTTTAGGTCTAATTACACCGTATTATAAGGTTTTAGGTAGAGAAGTACGAAATGTTGGCATAGAGGATGTCCTTCTAGGTATTTCTAATTGAATGGTGTTCCTAAGTTACAACCTGTTCATAATCAATTAGAATATGCCTTAGAGATGCCTGAATGTGAAAAGTTTGAATATAGATTGTCTAGATTTGATGACATCATTTGCGACCAGATCAAACAGCTCTTACTCACCTCTTAATTCTTGAAAATGCAGAGAAACCAGAGCATGAATTGTGCTGTAATGATCTCAGCACCTTTCACGTCTTCAAGCAAATATACACTCACAGCATAAATTTCAGAAGAGCCCAATTTACCTGAAAAAAAAACATACCTTCCTTAGATCTTTATATCATATAACCACTGGAAGAATGCAAATTGAAATACGTCATCATTGAATCAGTATAGTTTTAACCAGACAATGTTTAATTTCTTTTCTGTTAAGTTGAATATGATTGGTTAGAAAAGATACATTGTCTACTGTAGTTTGTTATTTTATTAAATTTGCTTAGGAGTATCAAATCGCAATCCTCAACTTGGTATCAACGAATCAAACCAACCGGAGAATCATTGTGCGTTACAAGATTAGTTTGAAGTTTTTCTTGAAAATTTCTGCACGCCTTGTCAAAAACAGTACCAAATGACCCACTTTCCCTATTCAAAAATTTGAGATTGTTGATGGGGAGATGAGAATGGTACAGGGTGCAATGAAAATCCTTCAAAAATGCATAAAAATTTGGCGAAAGAGAAACAAATATTGTCCTCTTTCAGGCTTTTGTTGACAAATATTTTTCTTCTGAGAAATTGTATTAGTTCCATAATTCTGACGCGCACTGTACATCAAAACACAATTGAGAAAACGTTCAATTCGACTCAAATATTTCATAACTGAATGTAGTAGATATATGGGGTCTATTCAAATATTATCGCGAACTATGAATAATATTTATTTTTATAAATTCACGAAAAGTTGTTTTCAACACTTCATACCTCATAAGATACAAAAAGTTTACAAAACTAAGATCAAGAATGAATGAAATCACGCTTTGTGTAATTCTAGTGTTTCATCAATCGCAAGAACTCATCATTGAATGCAATAAATCAAACTTGCGCCATTTCATAACTTTTTCCATCACATGGACGCAACGTTTTATGGGAGTTGGGTTATTGCCCTCAAGCTTTTACTGCTGTCACTTTTTTATCCCCTTTAATCGGCTCATATAACTTAGTTTTATTTTGGGCCTTTATATCGACATTTATAGCGTAACATCTTTGACGAGCAACATCAAGGATAATAAAAATAAGATATAATATCAGATAATTTGCCAATTCTTCATGGGATTGTCCAAATAGAATGTAATGTTATGCCGACCTTGAACTTCTTTTTACGTAGAAGATACTTCAACGGACCCATGAAATTAAAAATGAAATCAAACATGATGTGTAGTCTATGCAAGAAAGTAATACAATGACGTTTACTCAAATAATACTACCAACATAAATATTTTTTCATATTTTAATCTTGCTTCACTTAGTTCCTGTACTATTCGTGGATATTTCGAAATTCCAAATGGAATTTCATCAAATTTATTTTCTAATGATTTTTTTATTTCGTGGGTAAGTATGGAATCTTTTTTAAAAGACGTTAAGGCTGTTCTTCAAGCGACGTTTCGCAACTTTATTTGTTGCTTCTTCCAAGCTCTACAAACACACACAGGTTATTATAAAGAACATGGTTTTATGACTATAGGAATACCTCGGAAGCGGGAAACGTCTTTCGAATTCAAATTAGAGTTCATGAATTTTTGAATTTCTTTGATGACAACCATCTATCAATATGTCAAAAAAATAAACACTGCTGGAGTATAGAAACAGATTATTGTGCAATGATGAGCTTATATCCACTTCTACAAGTATTTAAAAAATTATATTGTTGGAAATGAACTAGATAAAAATTTTGTGAAATAAATAGGTGATGGGATATAAAAAATGTTGTAAATAAAGTTCAGGTGTCTAAATCCTGTTTCGGGAAAATAAATTCAGTATGTTGTAGTAGATTGTACTTAAGCCCAAACAGTCAGTTCTCAGATTGATATGAATGAATGATGAATAACTGTAAATTTGGTTATTGTTCATTTGAGATATATTTTTTTTATTCTTTTACATTTTCTTTCGTTATATTCTGTATCGCAATGTTCCACAGCCCAGAAAAAACACTCCATAACAAGCGTGCAAATACTCTTGACCTAAAATAAGTGCTTCTCTTCATTTTTAAGTGCTTATTTGTGTTTAAACAACTAGTAGAACAACGTGCTAAAGCTTTGCCCAAACGCCTGCATTTTTCGAATGTCGTACTGAAAATGGTCTCAATCGATCGGGTTCAACTTCCTGATAGGGAATCCGGGGTAGTCGAAAACAGTATACAACGAAGGACTTGGCAACTTTAATAACATGTGACGTGCGAATTGAAGACAAGACTGAAAGACATCTCCTTGATTCTCTTCGTTTGGAACATTGTGAACTAAATATCCATCGAATTCTTCATACCAAAAAAAGTGGTACAACTATCTCAACATCTTCCTACGGTAATTATAGAAGTGTGCTGCGTTCCATTCGTTGTCAATGACATCCTCTCAATTCAAGAGGTTTATTTACTCATTTCATGCTCTATTGGGTTTTGTATGGCATCGAGCACGATCGAAATATAGTAATGTTCCTTTGACACAGTAAAATAATTTTTTTTCAACCCATTCAATGTTTCTTCTGTGCTGGAACTGATGAGACAAAAATTTCTGGCCCGTTTTAGGTGGTCGAAGAGGTAATTATAGAATATTCACGGTCTATTGCAATGCTATGAGATGTTTTTTAGGGGCTGGTTTAAGTTTGTTGCGAATTTTTGATTTCAATGCATACACATCGGATGTTATATTTTTAGGTAAAATATGACAACTCTTGCACATGTATTTGGGAAAAAAAAGAGTATACGACCAGCCGGCCACTATTTGCTAGATATTGGAAAATTACAGTAACACATACAACTATAAAACATAGTAATAAAATAAAAAGCATTTAGTAGACAATGCAGTCTGATGAAGAAAAAGAATTATTCGAAAATATAGCCATTGCAAAATGTGAAATGCCCATATATTAAGGTGAAATAAAAACAAATGATTTCATAGCATTTTTCCTGAAGAAAATAAAATTACATAAAAATAGACGAGCTGTTAAACAGGTAAGACGTCAAATAGCGTGAAGTTGTTCGAAAACTAGAAGCTGTCACTTTGATGAAGATGTCTACAAAGGTATTTCTAGACTGTGACTGGTTTCACCAACTAAACGGGAAGAAATGGACGAACTGTATTCCCAAAAGGGCAAAAAACTTTCAAAGTGAATAAATGTTTGCATTATCACTTTATGGGAGCAAAATCATACATTATTTATGCTGAATCCTCTAACAACTGCATCAAAGGGTACATAATGAGGAGCTTTCAATCACGATCTAACTTAAAGAAGAAATTATGGCAGTATGGATTTCTGCAGAAAATTTATAGCCTGTAGGCTATCGTTTCACATATTCCCACTTATCGTTTGAGAAAAATGAAAACGCATTACGTGAATTGATTGTTCCTTAACATAATTCCTGGTATTTAAGAATTCAATTTGAGAACTTGATATAGAATTTATTGCATGCAACAAATTTGATAAGCCGATATCAATAAGCAGAATTTTAAAGCACTAAATTCTTAGACTGCCGTGAAGGGATGATGTAAAGTCAGAGCTTTTACAATCAAGTTTTACTAGTGTTTCGAATTTATTGGAGTTCCTTACGGCAGGCTTGGAGAAGATAGGGATTTTGCTGCGCGACCGAATTGAAAAAAAAGTGATAGTAAAACCGTACGAAAAAGTCCGTGGAATGAAACCGTTAAATTAGACGTGCGTCTAATAATGTTGTTGTAATAAATCTGAAAACACTTAATATTTCCGAAAGAGTTGAAGATAGGTATAGGACATTGTACATGATTTATGTCTAGAATTCTCTGAAGAATCCAAAAAATTAATAATATACAGGGGCTTGCATTTAAAATAAGAAAGTGGGTATTGGCCACTGTCACATGACGCACCCTATATAATTTTTTTTTCGAAAAAAATGCTCAGTTAAAAATACAAATCGCCGTGTCCAAGCGTTTTTCCAAACACGCTCTCGTTTATTCGTTATCGAATTTATTCCATTTGGCTGTTCCACACTGTATGTTCGTTTGGCTAATGTAGAATCGACACAATTTGCAAATGAGAAATCGTGCTCAATTTTATGTAGGTTTTTTGATTTATTTCTTAAATGTTACTGCTTAGTTTTTATTTAAGTACAGGAAAGTATTCAGTAAATTCAGTATAATAGATTAAGTAAAATATAATAAAATCGTTATTCAAATTAATCTCGGATTCCTTCAAACTTAAAATGACATTTCCATAACCACATTAAATTGTCAAAGTGTACAAGTGTGGATATGTCGGCTTCTGTAATCAAAAAAACTAATTTTCGTACTTCCGGGCCTAAAGTGACAACTTCACTCCCTTGTGACAGGTACTAAAGTGTCACATTTAATCCCCCCGGGATTAAATATTGACGAAACTCCCGGAACGATTGAATCACAAACAAACGAATTTAAGGGATATTTTATTGAAAAATACAATAAATTAGAATGGTAATTAACGTTAATATTCAAATTAATATTGTGACAGTTCGTCATATTGACCAGTCTTTCCTGGGTTAATGCAGCAGGTAACTGACGAGTAACAGATAGGTCCTTATCATATTGAACTGGTGTTTGTTTCGAAGATCCTGCGGAAACCGGAAGCGAGAATGAGGACTGTGACATAACTATAGTGGACGAATCGGCGACTTGACCAAATATTTTATCTGAAATTTTTTGTTTATTTTTAATAGACGATTCAATATATCCCTCGGCCACGTTGGAGGATTTCCATCCTCCATGTCTCTTCAGCACGTCTATTGTTGCTCCCGAATCAGCTAACAAAGACGCAGATGTGCGTCTAAAACAATGTTCCGTATAAGACGTCGCATTTTCTAATTTCAAGAAAGCTGCTATTTGCCATGGAAATGTACCAAACATGTTTTTTCCTACTACTCGCGTAGTACATTCTTTGTTGATGTATTGAACAAAAAATTTTGAATGAGGTGTCCCTGTCTTTCGCAATGCCACATATTTTCGAAATATCGCCACAAAACTGATGGCACTGTTTTCTGAATTTTTGATCACAAAATTTCGGTCAATTTTATTTTTAGTGTTTCTAATCGCAATTAGGAAGGAATCGCCCAAATCTCTCACATCGTCGATTTATAAATCAACCAACTCTTTTCCACGACAAGCTCCCGCAACGCCCAAAATAAGTGCAACCTACAAATAAATTGATTTCTTAAAATTTCTGAATATAAACACATTTCCAAATTTACCTTAAGCACTAAATATTTATCATCCGGAGCCTCCCGTAAGAACTGATCTACCTGCTCAGACGTGAGAATTCTTGACTTCTTTGGCTTAAATCCCTCATTTCTTCTCTTCAAAAAAGCTAATAATTTTGGAAATTTACTTATATCAATATCTTTTCTAATGTTAATAAGTTGAGGCACAAACCGCTTTTGATTTATCATTGAAGTAGACTAACAGCGCATTTTCAGTAGGTTGTCTCACATTTTTTAAGCGGCACCACTTTTTAAAAGCATCGTACTGCTGCTCATATAGTTTTCTAGATTTCGGTGGTAACAATTCTTCACCTACTTCGGCTGCTCTTTTATCAATATCAGATACACCTTCTTCACTCATGATACCAATAATTATCAATAACAATGTTTCTTTACAATGACACTAGTAATGACAATGTTTCTAAATTATAATTGTCACAACGCAATGTTACTATGGTAACTTATTTTAAAGACAGTTTATTAAATGAGTTGAAGAGAGAAAAAACTGATTGAAATTATTGAAATAATTAATAAAATCATACCGGAAGTACGAAAAGTATCGTATATACCTTGCGACTGAAGTACATTTAATCCTTCAGGTAAATTATCAGGATTAAATGTACTACTTCAGTCCCGCGGTATATAATACACTATTCTTACTTTATTCCGAAAAGTTTATGAGCAATGAGCAATGATTTCTCTGATTTCAACTGCATTGTTCATTTCAAGCGAGATTACGTATGACACTAGTAATATTTTAACAACAAATATGGACATAATCTAAAAAATACTGGCAATGTGAATATTAGACGTACAGGAGTTGGAGACATTTCTTCAGCTATAATATAAACGAACAACGGAGTGGAAACTATATTACAGTATCGTCTTGGATTTTGTTTAAATCTTGCTTGCACCTGTCCAATTCTTATTCGCCTGTGACAGTTGGGTTTCTAAAGTTGCACCAACAACTACTGGTGGCAGTTTTTGCATTTTGCAACGTTGTCTGCAACTTGACCAATTATTTCTAAGACATTCTTCTCAACCACGTCGATACAAAACTGCAAAATATCACCTGAACTAACTTTACAATGTTTTGTCTCTTATATGAGTTTGTTATCATTCACAAACGCACCATTGCTACTTTTCGTATCCTCTAGGAAACATTTTCCATTTTCATACCAGAGAACAGCATGATTTATTGACAAAACTTCTCGAAATGTAAGCTTTTTACAAGAAAATTTATTGAACAAAAAATGTAGAGGACATTGCAATCTACAATTAATGTCATTGGCGCAATTTTGCACAGCGAAAGTTACACACAGTAGGTGGTGCTGAAGTCTCAAAACAAGTGTTTCGACCTTTATGCCCTGAAAGTGTCAGTTAAATGCCATAATGTTAATGTAAAAGTTGTTCCAATGATTGCTGTGAATAACTTCCATTCAAACAATTTTTTCATCCAACTTTCCAACCGTTTCAAAGTACAGTAAACATTTTCGGTGCAAGTAGTATTCAAGATTTAATTATTGATATTATTTGTAACAATTTGAATTTATTGTTCGAAGGTAGATTCTTATCCTTTGAAACTTCCAGTTTCTATTTATTCATTTTATGCGAAAATTAGTGTGTATGTGTTTTTAGGTGCTCAATTCGAATCTACAGTCAGTTTTTCAAAGTTCAAAACTTCATACGCAGCGCTAAATTACACTATAATCTTGAAATGGTTAGTTGGAAAACAAAAATGTTTGTTCATAACAATCATAGGAACAACTTTTACATTTACATTTTTGCATTAAAATGACAAAAAGGTTGAAAAACACTTGTGTGACTTTAGCGCCACCTATACTGAGTGCATTTTTCGCTGTTCAGCAATACGCCAATGACGTTTATTGTAGATTGCAATGTCCTCTACAATTTTCAGTCAATAAATTTTAACCCTGAGAACGATATAACATGTCCATCGAAATGTTATTAGGAAGAAGAACACTAGGTATGGTCATTCTACACAATTTCCATCATGAAAAAATCCTCGAACGAACGATCTATTTATCAATTATGTAATTTCATTATAGAGCAGACGACTTCGGTCTCTCAAAAACTAAACTAAATTCTATTTATACCGGCTATTTTCTTAATTGGTATTTGATAAAGACACAAAATTCCTTTCATTATTGATGGTTGCCTTGATTGATGGCTCAGGTTATAAGAACGTTTAGGCAAAACGTTTGGTGAAGCGGTATTTAATAATTACGGTAATTTGACTAATGGGTAATGGTGGAATACGAACCATGCGTATCTACAAGTTATAATTCAGATTTTTTGATTCGTGCACTTATATGTTGAATACTATTTCATTCGTCATGGAATGCAAGCTTAAGTAATTTGTCGTTTTCTTGTGAACTTTTATGTTTTTATTTCACTAAAAGACTACTCAGAATCCAGTATATTATTTCAAGAAGACCTATGAGGGAAAACGTTCACTGTGCGGTGTACCTCAAGGCAGAGTTATGGGTCTTATTTTTTATTGTATATGAATTCCATTTCTCCCTAGCCCGCGGAAGAGAACTAATAGCATATGCAGGTGATGTTGCAGTTTCGATCCAGCAGATCCGTAGGATAAACTCAATTACTCTAATCAATTCACAACAATATTGCATAATAAGTGGGAATAGTAAAATATTCCCAAACGACTGATGTAATGAAGAAGTTTAAGAATATGCTTTTCCCATGAATTATGCGTTCGATTGTCAATTTACATCTAAAAAATTATTCATCATAGACGGATCCTATTTAAATGTTAATAGAAGGTATCATTTTTATAATCAACATATAGACAGTTATTGATATAAATCGACAGAATATAATATACGTGACATTCAGGGCTATTCACTAAGTCAAGTTGATATCGCCGCGGCTATCCATAGCAACTTGTATAACAATTTTTGATAGCCACAGCTACCCTTTTTTGGTATTCTCTAACTAACCATTAACAACTGTTGTTATTATAACAACTTTTTGTGAAGATTTTTCTCGGTTCAACCATAGGCAAATGATATAGATTTGTTAATGGAATAGGCAAATAAAAGCAAATACATAACCGTCAAACTCACGAGAAATAAAGGTTAAAGAAAGTAAAAAATTTCAATTATTCTCGATGAAGCTGTACTATAACTATGAAAGAAGGATGAGGTTAAAACAAGAAAGACAATTTTCGGTATTTTTGATTTAACATCTATTATTTTAGACATAAAAGGTTTAAAAAGACGAACAATGAGCAATATCAATTTATGAATCAATTGATGAAAGGAAAACTATCGCCAGCTGAATCAGTAAAAGTTGGAGAACTGTGGATGCAACTCACAAAAGAGTTGAATAATATGGAGGCCAGCGTTTAGCCTTTGCAGCAGTGGTGCATTTACCCTACAATCCTTTATATTAATACCTTTGCAATTCCTGATTCATTAAAAAGTTCATTTGTACTAAAAATGCCATTCTTATTCGATTAAAACTTCTAATTGTTCACATGAATGAAAAAAAAACAATAAAAAAACAGGAGCGACAAGAGTGGAAGCAATATAAACCAGTTGCCAGTAAACTACTACGGATACTAGTTGTTATGCATAGCAACATTCATAACCACTTTCTTGAATAGTGAATACCGATTTCGCGCCTAGCAACTGACTTTGAAGATAACCACGATTTTTGTTGGCTATTCATAGCAACTTACATTAGTGAATAGCCCTGATTGTTTTCAAAGATCATCGGCAACACATTTGGCAGAACCTGGAGATGATATTTTTTTTAAAGCGCCACGGAGGACCGAAATTACCCAATGTGGTGGAAGAATATTTTAACGAATCACCTAATAACAAAGTAGAAGTGGTTAACAAAATATTCAACACCCCTGCCTCAAGTTCAAATGAAAATGATCGAAATAATACAATTAGCTATGCAGCCTCCACGTCTATGAATTTTCGTTGCCCCCCAGTACAATTTTCAAATTGTACAAACTGTACAATTAATTTAAATATTATAAACAATGAAATTGTGTTCAAGAATGTCGTTATAAATTAGATTAAATTAAAACTCTACGTTATTACATTCCATTATAATAATCCATTTGTAACATTACCTCAGGTTACAGCGGTAATATTATTACCGTGTTGTTATTTTCTAATTGATTAGCAACTGCTCACTATACTGGAATGTTGAGCTTTCCTCATAGAAAACAGATCAAAATAGAGACACTTTTCACACGATCTCATAAAAGCTTGTTTAATGCCTTTCTCTTATTTACCCAATTTCAAAAGATTATCCTTCAATCTGGACGGATTTAATTTTGGAATGAAGTCGGTGAAGGAAGTCTTATATTTAGGAATTTGTTAAAATAATTATCTCAGATGGAATAAACAAATTGATAGTAGCCTTCACTAATTAAAATTGAATTCAAAGTTCTCGACATAACCTATAATCATATACAAACTCGTTTTATTCTACAACAATTATTTATTTTTCAGAAACAATTAGTGACACATTGTAGAGGCCTAATCCGTAAAATAACCTGCCTTTCGGTTCTATCTGACGCATTATATTCCAATCAACTAGAACACTATTTGAAAAAAATGTAGGTATAGACGATCATGATAGTTTTCATTACTTGTGTCTGCCTGAAAAAAAAGGTAGATATAACACTCGTTTAAGAACTTGATTAACTAGTTGAATCGAACCTGATAAAGCAGAATATGAAGCTGGAGTTGAGGGGGACAAACACTTTCCTCTATATCTTTGCAGAGATTGGGTTACACGATGGCCAATTGCTAGTGAGAATAATATTGATAAGATTTATGAAGCATGGGAGGATCCAATCGAGAATCATGTAGAAGAAAGATCAAGTATTCCTGAACTGTTAATGATAACTTTTCGAAAAGGAGACATTTTCATGACATTTACAGGCAGAACGATAGCACGTTCTATTAGTCACTAGAAAACTCGAGCAAAAAATATATAATAATAAAAATAATAACGTTTATTAGAATGAAAATACACAAATCTATATTCATTTCATAACAATTACTCTTATTGAGAAGTGTTTATCAATCATATCATCAAATAAACATCAACTCAGCGGATTTTTCCTAGGGCATCTCCACCATTGGAAATGTATTGTGTATATTGCTGAACCCACGTTCTTGAGTTGAAACCTGCAAACTCCTGCAACTCTGAGACAAACAAATTTCGCAACAAATCGCAATAATGGTCACTATTCATATCAATTGCTCGGCCTCGTTGATCTTCATGAAAATAAGGACCAATTATGCCTTTAGCAGACATAGCGGCCCAAATCACGACCTTTGGACTATGCAGGGATCGTTAATGCTTTCGGCACAAATTCTCCATTGTCCAGTACCGACAATTCTGCTCATTCACATGACAATTCAGGTGAAAATTTGCTTCGTCATTAGACAGTATGTTGTTGAAGTTGTTAAATCGCTGCAGCATTTCAGTCACAAAATTCAGTCGATGAGCATAGTCCGCGTCCTTCAATTCTTGAACTAATTGGTTTTATAGGCTTTTAGATGGAAGTCTTTCTTTAAAATCGAATTTGAAGACGATTCTATGATGTTCAACGCTTGGCTTCACTTTCGGATGGATAAAAACGGATTTTGACGAACGGACGCCTCAACTTCTTCGATTGTTTCTTCATCGCGAACTGAACGAGGACGACCATAGTTTTAAATTTTAACTTTCGCACCTGTATTCTAGAATATCCTGATCCATTTTCTAATGATATCGTCACGATAGAGAGGTTGAGCAGTCACTATTTAATCACCATTACGATAATATGCCCGTACGCAAAATACGCAATGCGTATACAGTTGCATCGTGACTAGAACTCCACGAAATGGTGGACACCACGAAACCCATCCCCGCCCCATTCCGAATATGGTGCGTAAACATATATACGCTTTCTGGACACCTTATACAATAGTAATTTACGTAACAATTTCGGAAAATATTAGGTGTACAAATAAGTTTCCGCGGTTTGTCAAAAGATGGCCTCACCAGAAAGTTATGGAGAAATTGTCAGATGTAAAACGTAATATCCCAAGTTTAGTCATCTGGCAACACCATAACCTTAAAGTACTAGTGATTCCGTATCAGCATCACGTAATTTTTTTCGTGCAAAAATGTAAAGTTTTATTCCGAACAAGCATCATTTGCGGGAACTTTTGATTTACTTCTTTAATGTGAAAAAATCTGCAGCTGAGGCGCATCGATTGCTTCTAGAAGCATATGGTGAAGCTGCTTTAAGTGAGAGAAGCTGTCAGGAATGGTTTCAAAAGTTTAAGAACGGTGAGTTTGACCTTAAAGACAAAGAACGCAGTGGAAGGCCGAAAGTGTACGACATGGACTTAGAAGCACTATTGGAGGAAGATTCGTCCCAAACGCAAAAAGAACTGGCACTTACTCTACCAGTGACTCAACAAGCAATTTCACATCGTTTAAAATCGTTAGGAATGATTCAAAAACAAGGAAATTGGGTTCCATATGAGCTAAAGCCGAGAGACGTTGAACGCCGATTATGCATGAGTGAAATGCTGCTTGCCAGGAATAAAAAAAAAGAGTTTTTTGCATCGTATAGTCACTGGTGACGTGAAATGGATTCACTACGATAATCCAAAGAAGAGAAAGTCATGGGTTAAGCCCGGCGAACCATCAACATCGACAGCTAAGCCGAATATTCATGGAAAAAAACTCATGCTGTGTATTTGGTGGGATCAGCTTGGTGTCGTGTATTATGAATTACTGAAACCAAGCGAAACCATTACTGGAGCTCTCTACCGAACACAATTGATGAGATTGAGTCGGGCACTTAAGGAAAAACGCGCCCATTACTACTCCAGACACGACAAAATTATTCTTTTACACGATAATGCTCGTCCACATGTTGCGGCGCCGGTAAAAACATACTTGGAAACACTCAACTGGGAAGTTTTACCCCACCCGCCGTATTCACCAGACTTAGCCCCTTCTGATTATCATCTGTTCCGGTCGATGGCACATGGTCTGTCTGAGCAGCGCTTCACATCATATGAAGATACCAAAATTGGGGTGATTTTTGGATAGCGTCAAAAGATGAAGAGTTTTTTCGACGGGGTATCCGAATGTTGCCAGAAAGATGGGGAAAAGTAGTGGCAAATGATGGAAAATACTTTGAATAAAACGTAATGTACTTTTCCTTTACAATAAATTCCTAATTTTTTATAAAAAACCGCGGAAACTTATTTGTACACCTAATAGGATTTTTAGGACAAATAGATAAAATTCTAGGGCTAGCGCAAACGAGTCCAGTAAGTCTGTGAGTCCAAAAAAAACATTTTCGGGCATCAATGAGACGACCACATATTAACAGAAACATTCTAATTCGTATTTTCATTAATTTTTATATTGAAAATCAAGCAATTACTCATACTCTTATTGAAAGGATTCAATTTGTGAGAAATGCCTACTATATTTAAATTCCTTTTGTTGAAATCAGAACAGAACGGTAAAGTTTTCGTTTCATATTGGTTGTATTCTTTTGATGATTATTGAATGGTCTTAGTAATTTGCTGGTTCCACTAATGCCTGAGGTTGTCTCACAATAGGTCACATGACGATTTTGTAATGTCAGTTGGCGTGCAGCATCAATGGTTTTCGGAACAACAACTGATTTTGGACGACCTTAGTCTTGGAGTGTACTACGACCTCGGTTGAATTCACCATACCAAAGATAAACACTGTTCCTTGATGGAGCTTCATCGTCAAAAATTGAATTAAGTTCATCGATGCACTGTTGCTGAGTTAATCCAAGTAGAAAGTTGTAAAAAATAAACGCACGAAAATGTTCACGATTAAATTCCATTTTTTGAGAGAGATGAATCTCTCAAGTTGCTGTAAATAAAACAAATAGCGCTTGTATTTCAAACCTCAATTATGTCAAGCTTTACGACAGAGCTGTCAGTTGGCATATTGTAACATTAGGGTTGTCCAATCCCGAAATATAGAAGACAACCCTCGTATATGAGAAACAGCAGAGGTCCTAGTATTGTTCTCTGAGACATACCTCAACGAACAGCACAAAGAGCTGAAAGTGTCTCCAATTTGTACTCTCTGTTTTCCATTCACCAAATAGCTTTGTACTAATCCCATCACAGTATAGGGACCAAGCAGTAGTCGCACTTCGTGGATTTTGAACTGAAATCGCTCACACTCAAGCCATCATCCAAAGCCACCCCCCCGCCCCCCGGAATACTCCCCTACGATAAATATGCTGAGTGTAAGAAAATCCACGGAGTGCAACTACTGGTTGGTATCTATACTGTGAACCCATATTCGACCTCTGACACCACAGCCATCCAGTATATGCAATAACTCCCCGTGATTTACAGTATCAACTGCCTTGGTCAGGTCAACAAATGCGGCAAGACAGGACTTAGCCAAATCCAGCGATTGAGAAACAGGATTGCCTACATGTGATTGAATTTTGTCTACAGTGTTAGACAAAAGAAAAAAAAGTGAGACTAACACCGAACCTTGGGGAATCCAATTCATGACGGATGTAACGAAAGAAATGTCATGAAAAGCTTTACAATCTGCGAGCGTCTACCCAGATATAATTCGAATCCCTGAGCCCACCTTCCACATACTCCAATAATATGAGAAGCATGTCATGTCAAAAGCTGGCAAATCGAAAGTTCAATCTGATTCAATTTGATAACGCCAGCGCTTTCATCATAACCCCTGTCAAAAAGCTAATTGACTGTTTGAGTGACTTTTAGACAAGAGACGAAAGAAATTCCCTGGAAGTCGTATCGGATTTCAATGCTACGTGATGCGTTGGACGTGCGACAGTGAAATAGATTATGGCGGAAATTTTCAAGATTGAACATAAAGAAAATGTATAGAAGATTCAAGTCCTTTCCAGAACTCTGGAACAAACGACATCTTTTACAGTTTTCCTGCAATTTTCTCAACCACAAATCTACTTCCTTCAGAAACACCTTTTTATATTATTGCATAAGATCTGCGTTATAACCAAATAATTTCCAACACAGACATTTGATGTCATTCATTCATTCAATGAACCTCTCGAACTAGTAAGTATATTCTTCAAAGTTCTTTCAGAAATGTCGATGAATGTTATTTATATTTTGTCAGGGAAAAGGATGACTTAAGGTAATGAGAAATAAGTGAAACTGCGTGATCCCCGTAATCCCCTAAAGCACAACAGAAAAAATCCCCCAAAGCTGACGATGGCAAAAACTAGATGGAAACGGCCGTTGCTGATAATTTTTTTGCAAAATGAGTCTACCTTAACTTATTCAAAAGCCCCATATAATGAAATAATATGTGACCCCGCGCTTCAGAATTGCCCCCTGTAGAATAAAAAAAATTCCAAATACCGTAGCACGAGGAACTGTGCGTTGCTGGCGATTTTTTGATGGAAATGGCATCCTTGTATATCGTTGAATACCATCTATATGTTGAAATAATTTGTGACCCCCCGCCTACCCCCGAATAGCCCCTCGAATTCAAAAATTCGGCGGACACTGAAACTGCGCATTGCTGGCGATTTTGCGTTGAAAATAGTATCTTTGTATAGCGTCGAATATAATCTAGGGGATGAAATAATTTGTGACCCCCGTAATCCCCCAAAGCAAGATTATATTCGACGTTATACAAAGACACCATTTTCAACGCAAGATTTACAAACGTGAATGTATCTCCTTTCGACATGTAACATTTATCAATCGTAGAAGTTCACTAAATAGATATATTCATATTGAGTCTATTCTATGAACTTCTTCGAACTAATCGCATAAAAAACTCCTCTATCATCTCGTGGTTGTACTCTACGAAGATGAAATTTCTGAATATACAAGATATCACTAACTTCCATAAATGCAGAAATTTTTGTTGAGATCCGACGAATGTGTTCTGAGTTCTCGAATATTCAGTAAAATCTGTTTTTTTTTATTTCTTACCTGACGATTCTTACGGAATTTTGCAGACATTCTAGCAGTTATTGAGGAAACCAAATTTCAGACATGACTGTTGAACTATCCGACTACTTTGGTCTAATAACGAACTTGACCGAGATATTTGGCAAACTAATTGAAAAAAAAATTACTTTGAGATATTAGTTTATTGTCACTATTAATAACCGATTATTTGAGAGTTTTTTTGGGAAAGAAGATTTGAATTATATATTTAATATTGTCAAAATGAAAAAAAAAATTAAAATTAAGTTTGGAAGGTTTGTTTCAACATCTGAACTTTTCGGATAACTATTTTATCATTCTTGTACACATCCGATTCGACATAATATCATATTGTTATGAGGCTTCTTACATTACATAACCCCTCAATAAAACTAAAAAAATTAACAATTTTTCTTCAGTTAATTCGATTTTGACAAGAACGTTTTTTCAATATATTTTAAAAATGAAATTTTCATTGCGAACTACTCCATTTACTTTCTTCTAAAATATCATTATCTTTAAGTATTGAAATATGTCAAAATTTATTTTAATGTCACATGTCAACAATACGAAATGTAGTTATGGGCGGAAACTAATTCTTCTAATTATTCTTCTGGTAATTAAAATAAAGATTTTTACAAATACTTCCTAATCTTGTCATTTCAAAAGATACGAGTAAAAATTTTACTGAGAGTTGATTCTCAAAAAATAGGCTAGTTACTTATTCATAAAATAATGTAGTTCTCAGTTAATTCATGAACAATAATTTCACAAAATAGAGCAATTTGAAAGGATTTGAAAATTTAAAGGAAATTTCATTCGCATTAAAATATCTTTATTTTTTTTCAACAACACTCTCCAGTATTCAACCAATAAAAAATAAAAATCTGTAAAAATGCCAGATTTACCGGGCCAACTCCACAGATCTGAATATTAATGAATTTAATATAGAAATTAATATGTTTGATACATTATTTGTGTAGGTGTTTTCATGATTGAGTTACTCCTATATGCCTTATATTTCAATTTAAATATAAGTTACAAAAGAAATTGTTGGTTATACAAATGAGTTTGGGACACACACCTAATATCTGAAACATTTGGGTCTTGAATAAGTGTTTAAATAATTCAACTAAAATTATAATTATTATTGACAATAAGGTAAAATGAAGCCAAAATAACTGAAAAAATTTTAAAAAAATGTATAACATCCAAATAAAGATCCATTTACCTAACGTCTTAAATATATCCCGGTAATTCAAAATATTTCTAAGCGCAAACTTTGAGCGCCTTCTGATTTCAAGAATGAATCACATTAAAAAAAATAGAACTGAACTGATTTTTTTCAATGATTTAAAGATTTTTAGATCCAACGTAAAGTTATATTATATAAACCGTAAGAAAAAAAAAGTGGCGCAAAAACTGAAAAAAAATATTGAATTTTGTGCATCCTCAGATGAAATTTATTTCAATTTATAACTTAAAGAAGCTATAATAATATTAATTAGTTGATAAATTATTACAGATAATTAATTCGGACTCAACTGCACCAATTGCTATTTTAGCAAATTTTCCTTACCTCGTCATCGTGTATTGCCAAATTGAAGGAGCCTAGAGAATCACCGTCCAATCAGCAAAGTATCTCAAAATTGAACAAAAACTGCACAAACGCAAAAACTTCCGAGAGGGATCGCGATCGTGGATTTCGCGCCAGTTAACCACCTGACCTGGCGATGTTCACAATACGGTGTTCGAAACGTGAATGTCTAAATTCTCCGGTGATGCTTCCATGGGACGCTAGGACCCTAATGCAACTCTGAGAATACGACTCACACACGCTTACATACTCTCAGGGCCGTAGCGAAGGAATTCCTCTGAAGGGAAGAAGGTTTATTAGTTTACGGCATGTCATTCTGTGTCATAAATGTGTTTCATTAACCCCGAAAGTGGGGTGACTATTCTACAATAAATCATTTCTTAACTTTTCACCTCACCTGGAATTTTGTCAACCAAGTAAAATGTGTCACGGATGGAAAAAAACTGTTTGGATCACTGGCTTGAGTCAAAAAATTTGGATACTTTCCATATATATACATTGATGGGTAAATGTGTGGAAACAAGTATATCTCTGGAATTATTATAGAGATATCAGAATGAAATTGGGAAGATGGATACTGCAGTAGATTGCCTATATGTTTTCATAGTTTTTCACAATTTTACATCCGGTTTTATCGGAAGTAATGTCAATTTCAAAATTTGCAATGCAACACCCTCTATATTATTTTAGATACTGTTGTCAAAATAAGTTAATAGAGTTTGAATTTGAACGAATTAAGTGACAGAGAAAGAATAGAAATATTAACGATGACTGGGTATGGGGAGAGGAAATGGTCGCATCAAGAAGTTTGTGACCTTTTTAACATTATTCCTCCTATCACAAATATCCCAATCGGTAGTGACGGAAACTTTGCGAAGGTACGAACAGATGAAGATCGATGAACAGTTAAAGTTAAAGAGTGCAACTAATGAAGGTGTAACTCAAAATGTTGCTATATCGTTGGAAAAAAAATCCTCAAGGGTAATACCACTAGAGGTGAGAATTTTTGAGAACACTCTTGTTTTTTGGGAATTATGCGTTTAAATTTCAAGAAACAAAGTTATCAACACAAAGGATCACTGTTGTTGAGTGAAATTTGTATAATTTTCAAAAAACGACAGAGTGTTCTCAAAAAAAATTCGAATCTCGTGTGGTATTTGGAAAGATCATTCAACAATATAAATAAAACGAAATAAAGAATAGTTTTTTATTCAAAAATAACCAGATAGAAGCATAACGACATATAATTCATCTTTATTCTCAAAATAATAATTATTGATAGTACAATTATTATACACATTAGGAGCATTATTTTCCAATGATGAAGTAGATACTGATGTTGTGTCTTGAAGGACATTTTTTTCATTCCTTATGGCTGTGATTATTTTTTTGTGATGTTGTTGGTCCAGTTGGAGATACGGTTCCACTGACGCTGCAGAAGAATGGCCTGTTATCTTTATCAGCTATTCCTCGCCAATCTCTGCTTTGGCTAATTAGCTGACAGTAGTAGCTCGATGCGAGTGGTTATCTTCGACTTGGTTCTGTTGATGCCAATGAGTTTTGCCGATTAATTTGTCCATTTAGCTATCGTATTGGGACCGACTGGGGAGTTTTTGAACCATGAACCATATTTCCAATTCTAATGTGGAGTAAGGAATAGTCTTTCAGTGGTTATGTTTGCAGTTCTTTTCGATAAAGTAGCTTATATAACCTCATCGGGCAAATATCTTGTTCAATATTGGGAGTCAGCCATTTCGTTTCCGCACATTTTTGGGCACCACCTTGTCTTGTTTTAGAAAATATCGGATTGTAGGCAATTCGGCCCGTGGGATTACCATCGTTTTCAATTTCGAATTGGAAATGCGATGATGAACCCTCTCCTCCGCGCCAAGCAAGCTCCAATGCAGCAATAAAATGAAATTTTCTCTTCAAACCGTCTGGATTATCTTCTTTACATAAGTTGACCATCTTTTTGTATTACTCCAAAGACAGCGCTTTGGCACTAACTTTTCTTTTCTCAGGATCTTGCAAAATACGCCTCTTGGCATTTCGTGCATCCCGCGCCATTTTAAAAGCCACGTCTGTGAATGGATCGAACCTAACGCTCCATTCGGAATAGAATTTTTCCTGCAGCTGTTTGGCAGTATTATTCCATAAGGTTTTTACGACACTTTACTTGTAGTATGATCCATCTCTTTTCTTCATATTGAAAGCCCAGTCTCGCATAATATTATTGAGCTCTGACAAACTTGTTTTTTCATTTACAAGGTATTCTCGTGCAGCACAGAATTCTTCAAATTGTTTCCAAATGTAGGATCTTGACTTCACAGTATTAAGCGGCACACTTTTCTTCACACTTTCCTCAATTGAAGTAATATTACAATTCCCAAAACGTTTCATTTTTATCTACTTTATGGTCAAATACGAAAATAAACTGACAGAACTGCCAAATGTGCTGTTGAAGTTATCGTTAACATCTGCTTGTTTATCGTAACCATGGCAACCGCTACTTCCACCAAAGATATCCGAACGTATTAATATTCCTATGCAAATTAGGCATTTGATAAAAACAAATTTCTAAAAGTGAAAACACTGTGAGATTGAGTGTTTTCAGATACAGGCTGTTTCTATTGGTCCGTTTTCAAAAATTGAGCGGTTTCATTGGACCATGTAGTATAGTGTTGAATGATCAGACGAAGCTACATTTTATTTTAACGGTACAGTTAATCGATATAACTGCCGCTACTGGTCACAAACTAAATCTCATTGGGTTCAAGAGGCTCATACATATCACCCCCAAAAATTGAAAGTTTGGGCTGGCATTTATAACAACAGAATCGTGGGAGCCTTCTTCCTACAAAAAACTTTAAACGGAGATAGGTATTTACAGCTGTTAGGGGCAAAGTGATTCCGGCATTGAAGGCAAATGGCCAATTACCAAATAATATCCAGGATGGAGCACCACCCCATTAGGTTTGCATTGTTCGAGATTATTTAGATAGAACATTTCATCACAGATGGATTGGAAGAAGTGGTACTTATGAATGGCCTGCACGAAGTTTCGACCTCAATCCACTGGACCATTTTCTGTAGGGTTTTTTAAAGTCTAAGGTTTATGTTGATGGATCAAATAATTTGCACGAGTTATCTGCAGGAATAATTCACGATATACAGAGAATTCCACAAGAAGTAACAGCTAAGGAGAATTTTCAAACCGACTTGCTTATTGTCAAAAAGTAAACGGTGCTCAGTTTAAACTTCTAATACTTTAAGTTTTGTTTAATCAAGTTTCAATGTTTTGAACATCACTAAGTTTCAGTTAATAATTATGATTACTTACTTATTTAATGGATATTAGATTTTTACTTTCTTTAGATACTTTTTTGTTAATATCTCGGTAGGTACTGAAATAAAAAATAGAACCCGATATTTTTGTACGCATGAAATGTTTTATTAGAACTAAAATAATATGCAGGGTACTCCATTGCAAATTTCAAAATTGACATTACTTCAAGTAAAACCGGAAATCCAAAGTTGTTGAAAAATATTAAAACAATCTACTGCAGTATCCATCTTCCAAATTTTATTCTGATATCTCTAATAATTGCATAGTTATTCACTTAGTTCCACACATTTGCCCATCATTTTATAGGAATTGAGAAAGGATTGACGTGAGGATGGTGCTTTGGAGCTCTAGTTGAAACAAATATATGTTTGTCAAAGCTAAGACTATTCAAATAAAAATGCATGAAAAAATAGTTTATTTGATAATGGGTATGATTAATACCCAAATAGGTACTATAAGTATAATAAAACTGCATGATAAAATAATATATAATTTGAAGAGAATAATTCGAAAGAATAAACTGAGGTATTCAATTTTTCAAGTTAACCCTCTCATTTCATTGATAATTCTATTCGAGGGTTATCTTACTCACAGACAGACAAAAAAATCGTATCAATATATTCTTATTGAGTAAATTGATCATAAGAAAATCAATTCCAAAATGTGTAATTTAAGAAATAAATTTTTCATTCTACCTCAAACAAATACAATGATGATGTCACTTGGAGCAAAAAAAGTCGTTTCGACATTAATTTTTGAAAGTTCTGTGATCTGTGCGTCAGTGTCATCCTCAGAACACTGATACAATCTCTCCCTCGAGTATCTCTAATTTCGATTTAATATTTCCTAAGAGAAAATGCCTAAAAACTTCTAGTTTCAGATAATATACAACGAAATATGATTACTTTTAGCTGTCATTCTCGTTTGCGACCAAAACACAAAAATATGGAACAGCTGACCTTGTTTAACTTTCAGAAACTAAACTGAGAGTTAACTGGAATAATTTGTATGTGAATAACAATCATAAACAACGAAATATGAAAATAGGAATGTCACAAGGGTCCATATTGGGCGCCGCTTTTTAATATTTCACTCGAATATCTGAAGATTGAATGCTATAATCGCTGTAACTACGTCGAATATACATCTTTCCTAAACGTTTACAAAGAAGTAGCAGTGATTAAATTATGCTTCAAATTTAAACAAAAACTAGACACAGTAGCGACTCACAGTTTTCTGAAATTTATGGAATTTGAAAATAATTATTCTTCAATGAATAGATTTATTTCGAATCCAATTGAATCTGAAATTTTGTAAATACGTGATAAACGAATTGATTTCAAAATTACATATCAACAGGTCTAAGACGTTTCAAGTGCTCTTCTCTCCATTTTTCAGACATCTGTGAAGAAGTATATTTCTAAAATATGATAATTTGACTTTGATGAAAATAAAAAAGGTGAATAACCAAAATAAATTAACTCATTATTCACCTATGAAGAGACTATTTGTGTGGGAACTAAAGTGAATCACAACATTAATGAGCTATTTAGCATCGTAAAAAATCGTGATAATTCAAATAAGTGACTCTGATTCTGACGAACATTTATACACAATCTTGGGAATTCTTAGGATTTCATAATTGAAGCCGCTGAACTCATTATAAGAATAGAGACACAAGCAGATTTGATTGCAATCAACAAAAAATCTCATTTCGTTCTTTAGAGAACAATAGATTAGTCGTGTTTTTACTAATATTGAAATTAATATGTTGTGACTCTGAAGTACTTTTAATCAGTTACATCTACGTGAGATGAAGATTTCGGATTTTTGTTTTACTCAACCAGATTATTGAGATTCGTACTTAAGTGGAATTATTCCTCAGTTTGACTCATTGCTCATTCCATGTTACCACTCCAAATTTTCTGTGATAAAGTGGATAATGACTATTTAGGATGAGTGTTTGGCGTATTCCATCATTAAAAATTTAGGAAAGTACTTACCTTAGGTCCGGAGCTTGTTCTAAAATCTTTTTCCGGATTATGGAACAGTAAAATACTGAAACAACAGCCACAATGGACGAGTAAACCAATTTCTCAAATTACAAATAACTTTCTGCGTCATCTGCTGTGTTATAGTTAGTTCTTTTCTATTCTTTCATCTCTTGCCTTTGTTTTAGAGTTTGCCTTGCTCTGAAGAAGCCAATAAGAAGCCAGTAATCCGTATTCCTACTTCTATAACTATCTGATATGAGGAACTGCCTATGAATACTATCTTGATTGTATTTAATTATCCGCATAGATCGACTTCTACAAGTAAAAATAACCATTGGAAGTTTCCCTTCAGTTTTATTCAAAGTTTGAATTTCTTTTTCTTAAAAATCGAAAAACAAAAAGTAGGTTTACCTAATCGATCAAAAATCATTTAGAACGTGATATATTTCTTCCACTAAGCTCATGTCATTTGAAATACCTTGCACAGCTGTGTTAAAAAATTATAAGCATTTTGAGTTTTCAATTTGGAAAATGTTGTAGGAAGAAAATGTTTCTCTTGACGTCAAGAATCTATAGTTAAAATTAACGCAGTGGTGAGACTCACCCTGTATATTCAAGTCCAAATTGCAGAAAACGTGCTGATTCCTCGTAATCGAATATTCTGAAAATTCTAAAGGAACCTAAGGAGGATGAATCATATCCTATAGACATAGCGAAACATGAAACTTTCGCAGAGTCCGATTTTTGGTAATACTCGACTGAACATGACAACCTCCTATAGATTGAAATATCGAAAGTGTTCGACCATTATAGTCAGAAATCATTCGATTTTAATTGACTGAAAAAATCCATCGATATTTCTGTGGCTTCTGAGGTAAATGAATCAAACCTGCAAAAGGTCCCATATCTTCTCGAGGCTTTGATCTACAATAGTGAAATTTGGGTATATGTATGTAAGATATCAATAGCCTCCATACACGCACGTATTTTCATCTAGCAAGAAGGTAGAATTAATTCGGATATCATTTAAATCATTTTAACTCGATGTTTTCAGGTGAATATTTATAAATTTAAAATAAGTCATATTGATCTTTCAGATATTATTTTACAACTATGTAAGCCACAACTATCAATATGAACAAGTGCTAGATATGAAGATATTGACGTTTCCTTCATTCATTTGGTGAGTTGTCACTTTGTTTACAACTTGAAATTTTCTACACTAAGTAGTAAAAAATTGTGCTATCATTTTAATCATCTCATTCTAATTACTTAGAACCTGGTAATGTTATTACCCTTCAAGGATGCTAAATATGTCTAATCGATAGGACACAATTTGTAGAGAAATGAGGAAGAGAAAGAAGTAAGGAAATGGATGTGGGTTAGGATGCGATATCTTTTATATAGTGGAATGATTACCAATGTTGTAAGTAGCAGTATCCTATTGATTCATATGATTAGATGAGTTGTAACATATTTCTTCTCAGAATTATTTATCTTACTTCTACTACTCTGCTTCAAATAAATTATTCTATTTTGCATTTGAAATGGAAACAAGTTTGCTCAACCAGTTAAAACACTAATACCCTAATTATTAAGTTTGTATTGATCACTCCTTAACAATTTATTAAAAAAACCCGAGGGTGCCTAATTGGCTCATGTATCAGGTTACATATTGAAAAAAATTATCGAATATAGTTATGATTGTAGAAATAGCTCATTATCTAGTAAATCACCAGAAGAGCATTTAAACGCTCTGACTGGACGAGAGAATAAAGTAATTAGGCCCACTGAGCTTCTGGTTGATAACATCTTATATTCCGAGGCTGAAGATATTGCGACAATTTTTGTTCATTATTTTTCTACCATCACTGAGCAGAAACTCAAATCTTACTACGGTAAATTACCTACTGTCGCCGGAACAACTTCTGGAATACTCAACTCAAGCTTTTTTTTCCACCCTGTCCTTGAGTGTGAAGTATTGGACACTATAAGAGCACTACAGAGTAAAAAGAGTTGTGGAGTTAATTCCATTTCTTCTCGCATATTGAAGCTGATAAGCGTTGATGTTGCTTCACATTTTGCCCACATAATCAATCCATCTGTAAGTTGTGGAATTTTTCCTCATCTCCTCAAAAAAGCTGTTGTGATCCCAGTACACAAAAAAAGTTCTGCTCTTGATATAGCAAACTACAGACCAATTTCGATGATCAGTGTGTTTTCCAAAGTTTTTGAGCGGATTGTGTTCAACAGAATGATGAACTTCTTAAACAAGTATCACATACTTGATACCTCACAACATGGGTTTCGACCAGGTCGCTCAACACAGTCAGGAGCTCTTTATCTTGTTGGAGCTGCATACGAGTATCTTGATAGTGGCCAGTTCGTCGCAGGATTTTTCTTCGACCTAACTCGGGTATTTGACAGCCTTTCGTTCCAAGTACTCATCGATAAGTGTTACAATTTGGATTTCAGGGGAGTGTTTCTTTACTCTCTTTCAAGTTATCTACATGGTAGAACAACGTCCGTCAAAGTGGCTGATTTTATTTCAGCTGAACAAGAGTTGAATATCGGAGTTCCACAGGGTTCTGTGTTGGGACCGCTCCTTTTTCTCATGCTCATAAACGATTTACCTGTAAATTTGAGGAACATGTTGACTAATTCATAAAATTTCCCCGATACACTCTCGTTATCCAAGTTGATCAGAATACTTTTGTTTGCAGACGATACGTCTATGTTAGTTTCAGCTCGAACTTTTGATGATCTACAGAAACTTTGCTGCGAGATAGTGTAGTGCCTTATTGACTGGTGTCGATCAAATTCCCTTATCATAAATATTGAGAAAACCCAATGTGTTTATTTTACTGTGAGAAGTGTTGTGCAACAACAACTGACTATTTGCCATCAGAACGACATAATTTCTTCGAAGGAGCACGCAAAGTTCCTCGGAATCTACATCGATTCTAATCTAAAATGGGTTACTCACATCGACTTCATTTGTGGAAAACTCAGTAGTTCTTTCTATGCAATTAGCAGAGTCAAAAACTCGCTTCCTATAGAAGCCATCATGAGTATTTACTACAGCTTAGTGTACAGCCACATATCGTATAATATCATGCTGTGGGGGAACTCCACTGATGTTAGTAGAGTATTTATAATCCAGAAGAGAATTTTGTGAATGATCTTCAATATCTCTCCAAGGTCCTCTTGTCGACCAACTTTAATAAAAAGAGAGATTCTATGACGTGTATATACATCGTTAGGTGCCTGATGTATTTCAAGGAAAATGAGGGAAACTTCACAAGACTCTCTAGCTTTCATAGTTATAATACCAGACATGATGACTTACTCTTTATCCTCATACATACTACAACTAAATTTGAATATTCACCAAATTATCAGTGTATCAAACTATTTAATCATCTACCCAAACATATTGAATCTCTGGAACTCAAAGAATTCAAAAAGATAATTAAAGCTAAGTTAGTAGAGGAATGTTATTATAGTGTTGCCGATTTTTATCGACAATGATATCTTTTCAAGTTGAATAATTTTTATTTTCTGTTGTATTTTTTCATTCTGACCTATCCTATACATGTATTTATGTCTTAGAGGATCAATATATTATTATTATTATTATATGTGTGTTTTAAGGAGCATGGTGATAAAATTAGACTGAATTATGCTAGGACAAAATTGATCACGTTCATCAATATTTAACATTATAATTTGTATACTATTTCAGACCATTATCATCAATGATTCAAAGAGGAATTCGTTGAAATAGTAATAAGAGATTGTGAGGAAAGTACCTTTAGTAACACCCATCATGTTGATAAAATATTGCTAGTACTTATTTGTATAGAAATAACAAGTTTCAAATTTATTATAAAAGAAATCGAAAGATTGATTAAATGCCATCATACGAAGAGAAAAATTTTTTTTGACAGCAACGTTTTAATACGCCTTCACTTTTTCTAGGACAACTGGATGATACAAACCCCTCAGAGAAGATGCGAGTGCCATAAAAACGCCCTCAATTCCTGATATGTGGTATCCTATGACTTGTTGTAATGTTTCTTCTTGATTATTTTATTTTCACTGTGCTATTTTATCAATTCTTTATTTTTCTGTTAATTTAATATGACTGTTCTTTGTTAGAATAAGTATGTTTTTATAGCGAGTTTTTTATTGACCAAAAGTGTTTTAAATATGAGAAAAAAATGTTTTGAAGATATCAAAACGAAGGTTTATTCAACTTTGCATGTTGAAATCCTTGAATGAGCAGCGAAATCCATGATATTTGTGGAAAATGAGCAAATTCAACTGTTCATATTTGAATTTGACCTAGAACCCTAAAAAGCCAACCCTGCCCTCCTCGTGTCGATATTTTCAGCATGCAATCTCTCACAGTTCGACCACGTCTAGCGATTCCATCTTTATCATTTCGATCTGGCTATCTCTGTCCGCATTTTCAACGGAATCGGACGCCGCCTCAACAGGCCGGAAGAACCAAGAAAGAAGAAATGGCCAGTTCTAACCGTCGAGGAACGTGTTGCTAATTAGAAGTCTCGTTTGCAATTAATTTTTTCAGGTCGTTTTTCCTAACGCCCTGTACAAATTGAGCATAAATTGACCATGAGACGTAGGTAATCTGGGTAAGATGGGCGGGTAACTGAAGATAGGGATCTCCACTCGCCATAGGTTGTAATTTGAACAATATGATGGGAGAGAGTTAGGTTGGATATGTTCACATTTTGGTAAAAACAAATATTTTGCTTATTTGTTATATCAGGTATACCGGCATGAAATTAGCGTTTTTTTGTGAAAATAAAACACTAATTATTAATGGGAAAGTAAAACACATTTCATTTAAAGTATTGGCCATTGTTTTATACACATTTTGACCACCTTTTTGGCAATTTGTGGATACCATGCAGATAAAATTGTTCGTCTTTTAAAGCGAACCAACCAGACACCCAATTTTTGACCTCCTCGTAGGAATCGAAGTGCTGCTCAGCCAATGCATGTCCCATCGATGAAAACAAATGGTAGTCGGAAGGAGCCAAGTCTGGGGAATACGGCGGCTGGAGTAGCAGCGCCCAGCCAAATGTTTTGATCGTATCCTGAACCGGTTTTACTTTGTGTGCAGGTGAATTGTCATGGAGCAAAATTACCTTGCCGTGTCTTCTGGCCATTCTGGTCGTTTATCGATCAATGCATGGTTCAAATTGATCAGTTGTTGTCGGTTGCCATCACTATTAACGGTTTCACCAGATATTAGGAACTCGTGAGACACCACACCTTTCTGGTCCCACCAAACACAGCATTGTCTTCTTTCCGAATCGATCTGGTTTTGCAGTCGATGTTGATGGTTGTCCTGGATTAACCAATGATTTTTTCCGTTAAAGATTCTTAAAATAAATCCTTTTCTCATCGCCAGTAACAATCTGATGCAAAACCGATTTTCTTTTGTGTCTTTAAAGCAAAATTTCACACAAGTGTTTATTCGGTTTTCGATCAATTTTCATTATATTCATGTGGCAACCATTTTACACACTTTTGGATATTACCCATAGCTTTTAAACGGTCAGAAATTGTTTTTGTGCAACATTCGATATTTCTGCCATTTGCTTTTGATTCAAAGTGTCATCTCCATCCAATATCGGTAGCAATTCGCCGTCTTCAAACTTTTTTAATGGTCTTCCACGTTCTTCATTTCTTATATCAAATTTATTATTTCTGATTCATTGAAACCATCTTTTGGATGTTGCTTCTGATAGACCATGATCACCATATGCCTCGACAAGCATTCGATGCGACTCTGCAGAACTTTTCTTCAAATTAAAACTTTCTGGTACAAAATTGGACATTTTTAACAGGATGAAAAAATATGATGTGGTCTGTTCAATGACTTGATATATACTTAATATGTTTCTCAGATGTCATAGCAAAGAAACAAAAAAAATAAAGGCTCCTTCACAACAAATGTTTCCTATAGAGGCATTTGTATCTTCACTACATACCAGTATACCTGGTATGTGAAGGAAGTCTATAGTTATTGCTCATACACTGTTGTTTTTCTCAGAGTAACTATTTCACTAATTCCATTTTTAGTGTGGAAGTTTCTATAGCAATTCTCGTTTCACAGAGATAAAACATTCAAGCTGGCAAAACTTGGCAAGTTAGTATTTCAGCGATAATAACAAAGCAACGTTGAGATAAATACCTACCTAATTGTTAAATAGCGCAATACGTGTCAAAAAGTAGGAAGGAGAGTTCCAAAAATTAGTCAACCTGTTATATTGGAAAATATTCCGCCAAAAGAAATACATAGTGAAATTACCAAACTTGTGCCTTCCAACAGAAAAAAAAAGGTAGGATATCTTTGTGGAACAAGTTCAGGGAATTTCTTCTGAAAAGAAACAGTACATAAGAACGAGAAACGACCCAAAATTATAAAAAAAATATAAGATGAATATGCTTTTAATATAAAGAACACACGTCATAGAAGATTATAAAAATTCTCTGTGAAATCTTTAAGGAATGGCACAGATAATTCAAAAAATGTTTTTCAAGGAATATGATAGAATGATCGATTTATTCCAAGGTTTAATTTTCAAATCAGTTTGTCTGCCTAAGGATTCAAAGCGCAAAATGTTGCAAACTTTACCATAAAGAAGAAAAAAAAATTTTAAATATTTCTCGATGAAACAGTTTTTGAGATTGGACAAATGTTATGATGAATAAACATAGCCAGATGGGTTGCGAAATGAATTTATCCATGTTGTGTCCTCGAAAAGGCTTTGTACGGCAATGACGTAGCTAAGTGGTCAATCCATTGTTTTCATAAAGCCAAAACACCATTATTTTTAAAAACTATGTCCTGTTGCTTATATTATAAACTCATGGAAAATAGATTGATAAATCCAAACGTAATAACTAACAGACTTTTTTAGGCTACGCATCCAAGGAGGAATTTGATAAATGCCTGTAGGAATAAATTATATATCGAAGTTGACAACAACATCAACAAACAATATTGAGATTAGCACAAAAAGTTCAATATTACAAACCAGTCTCATATAGAGCATCGGCCTTTTCTTTATTGGCAAAAAAAGAAGTTAATGAACAAGAGTTAATCAAAGTTACATGCAGCTACACACTCCTTAAAACCACATTTAAAAGTAAATGATAAAAATCATTCAAAACTTATTGAAAATCATGAATCTTCCGCAAATCAAAAGATGGGATTCCGTCTGCTTCAATAAAAGTAACAATTTTTGAATAATTAAGTATAACAATTGAAACTTTTATTTCAAAAATTAATTGAAACATGTTCCAATTAATAGATAATATCGAAATATTATTTGAATCGTTATTTTATTGACTTATTTTCTCTTGAAATAGTCATGTCGAATACCATTTGAGATGAAATTTCACCGGATAACATTTCATCTCTGTGTACCAAGTAAAATTTCATCTCTAGTGGTATTGAAAAGGGTGATTCATTTAGAGGTACTCTTTGTAATGGGGATTTAGTTGCAGATCGGGCATGCGTCGTGTGAACTGAAGTTGTATTCCTGTTCAATAGTGTCTGACATTTCATATTGGAACGACTTAACCTGGCACAGCGTCTACAAATTGTTCAGATTTATTACGAAAATGGGCTTTGTCCGATTAATGTTTATCAGGCACTTAGAGCGACTTACGTTCGGCCTACCGAACACACAATTCGCTCTACCATCACCAAGTTTGAGACTCATTATTCGTTAACGGATAATACTCGACCAAATAGACAACATCCGGCTCGTAGTGTAAATGATATAGCGGCGGTGGGGGAGTGTGTACGTGATGACCCAGAAGTGAGGATTCGTCGCCGTTCTCAACAGCTTGACCTTTCGTATTCAACGACTTAGTGGATTTTACGTAAAGATCTTTCTTTGAAAGCTTAGAAAATTCAATTAGTTCAAGAACTGAAGCCAACCGACCTACCGAATCGTTTAAGTTTTAGTCGTTGGGCTCTTGACTTGCAGATGATCCATTCTTTTCGACAAAAGTTTTGTTCACTGATGAGGCCCTTTTTTGGCTTAATGGCTTCGTGTACAAACAAAATGCCCGAATCTGGGGTGATGAACAACCCGGAGAGTCTCGAGAATTGCCGTTAAATCTAGAAAAAACAATTGTTTGGTATGGTTTATGGACCGGAGGAATAATCGGTCCATTTTTCTGCAAAACAGAGGACGCCCGGAATGCTACTGTGAATGGCGACCGTTATAGCACCATGATAACAGACTATTTGTTGCCCGAAATTGAAGCCCGTGGTCTCGATGAAATGTATTTCTAACAAGATGGTACGATACAGACCGTGAAACCATGGCTTTACTGCGAGAGCATTTCAGCGAGCAGATCATTTCACACTTGGGACCAATGAATTGGCTTGCTTGATCATGTGACATCACACCTCTTGATTTTTTCCTTTGGGGCTATGTGAAGTCCAAAGTCTACATGGACAAGCTGACTATGATTAAGATATTGGAGGCCAATATTACTTGAGTCATTGGAGAAATATCAGCCGAAATACTCACACGTATCATCGAAAATTGGAACTATCGAATGGATCTTGTTAACCGTAGTCGAGATCAGCATTTGAAAGAATTATCTGTAGCGGCACTCCGGCACTGGCAGGGGAATGTGTAAGGATCACTTGGCGGCACTTCATGTAGCCCCCGCGTAGCTCAATCACAGCGCTTCGGTGGCCTAGAGGTTAACGCTCAAAGTTTCACACCGACTAGGTGCCGGGTTTAACATTCCCTGCGACTATGGCATGGCTCACACAAGCCATACTGATGAGTACAAAATGTGTGCGCCAGGAACGAAACGCATAAGTAGGGATAACAATTCGACACTACTACATATCTTTAAAAAATAATTGTATAGAATGGTTCATTCATTTGTTAATAAAGATTAAGAAATAAAATTGTCTTTATCAATTTTTTTTATTAAAAGAAATGTAGCTCTAAACGAATCATTCTTTATATGATAAAACTTCAAATTGAGATTAAACTATTGAAACTATTTTGCTTATAGATTCGCCCAAATGTCTGTATTTTTCGCATATTTGGGTGTAAAAGTTTTCAATTACTGTTGAAGCATTCTTAGTCGAAATCGATTCTGTCCGTTCATCCGAACGGAATGAACCATAGGTCTGAAGAATAAATATCTCGGACGATTTCGTTATTCGGCCTAGCTCAGTAGTTTCGGAGTAATGAAAAAAATTTTTTTTTCAAATTATACTTATCCAATGAAATTGTCATATGATGCAATATTATCGTACAAACACATTGATACTATTTTTATTTTCGAAAAACTAATAATTCCGGAGGCATTATTTTTCAAGATTATGATAATCACTCGCTAGGATATAAAGCATTAAGTCCCATAATCATTATTTACCTGGATTAGTCCAGTGGTTCTGTGGATTGACACACTCTCTTGAGGCTTATATTCGGAGTTGTGCTTTTTAAAATTTGAATAATCAGTCTCAAGTAGTGATTATATTCTTTTATTCCAGGAATCAGTTACATTTTATTCATTCGTTATTTCTATTTGTATTTGGCGATGAATTTTATCAAGCAAATAGTGTATTACGGTAAATCTGTAGTAGATCAAACTGGGATTATGACAAATAAGGACAAACGATTCCGTTGGGAGTTAATTTTTGATTACGTACGCCACAGCTCTGCTCGAACATCAGCGTATGAATAAGGAAATTTTCAACCAAAGTTACGCATTTGTGAAATATGGGTTGCCTAGCACCCGATATTTTGCTACGGTCGCTGGGCTTTGTTCGGTCAAGCAGCTGAGGAGGACAGAAACTACAGCTACCTTTATACAAATGTATCATTTTTTTTGGCATTACTCTTGTCAACTATAAGAAATAAACATTCAATATCCATTGCGGACAGCAAATGAGATTCTCTTGAAATATGTAAGTTATGAATAACATGCTTTTATACTTATATCGTATCTCAACGAATTGTAGGGAAGTTGATAGTCAAGAACATAGCATAACTTATTTACAATTTATTGAATAAAACTCACATTCATCTAAATCAAATTAAAAACAAAATTGAAACTTTAAAGAGAACTGTTTAGAAAATTCCAAAACGTTTGATATATCGAGGAAAACCAAAGAAATGGACCATTGAGGTTGAAGCATTGCCCTCCAGTAGAAGCAATCTTCAAAAATCCTGCTCCAATAAAATCTGAAAACATGGCAAGATGTGTACGATTCTTTATAGTTTCTTAAAACTAACTCTGGCAGACTTTTGGCTTTGGGTCAGATAATTTCGAACACAATGCATCGGCAAAATCCTCCAAACATTTGTCTTGAATGCTCTGATCGAATTTATCATCGAAAATTATCGTCGGCACAAATCTCAATTTTGGATTCAAACTGTGGGTTCGGTCACCGTTTGCTGCAAGAAGATCACTTCCCTGGCCGTATTTATAGCACGTGGTTATAGCATCCCAGTCATATGCATTCTGATCAGCGCACTGAAATGAGAAAATTTAAATTCATAAATAGGAAACCACAGGGAGGAGCATTTCATTGACTTTCCACTCAACGACCATATTGTTTCAATGACTATAAATAATCAAGTAGAAATTTACACTTTGATCATTCGTTTTCAATATGGTTAGTTATGCAACTTGTGGTGCTTGGACATTGCTTAAGTAGTTTGAAACTTATAACTTATAAATCCTAAAAATGTATCATTAATGGCAAGTGCCTTCGGGATCCCATTACCGCCTTTTCGATCATATAATAACGGCTTACACATGTGACAAATTTTTTAAATGAGCAGTATCGAATATAATATATAAGAATGGGGTGGCATTCATTTCATTTGTCAGTGCATTTTTACTTTCTTTGATCTAAAGAGAAATGAACTCATTTTGGATATTTGGACATAAATATTTCATCTGACCTTCTGTTATTCTGAATAATTCTAATTCTTTTCTAATTCTTTTTTAAGAAGTTTTCTTAGGGATTGGATCTCTGCAATCTGCGTTCACATTGGGCAAATACCCCTCTGTAGTCCAGTTTAGTTTGAATGGAAATCACCTTCCACAGCATCCACTATTGAATTTGAATTGTTTAAAAACATTATTTTACCTCTAAGAAATGATTCGTTCACTCATCGATTATATCGATTAAATTCCTTTCAACTTCAAATATCGCAAAAATGATGTTATTTGGGAAAAAAGATGATGACTGTTTTTATCTGGTAAAAGACTAATGATTCTGGGAAGTACAAGATACGCACCTTTAGTTCAAGTGATAATTGTTTTTCATGCGATTTAACCAATCTGTACAGTAGTAATGAGAAACCCACAAGAAATAGAATAATTCTATTAATTCCAAAATATGCATGACTGTTATCAAAAACCCTCTACAAGAGATCATTTCAATTGATATGGTCGTTTGAATATTATAAGTGAAAATGCAATTTTTTATGAAATTTCAACACCCTATATCTTTTGAACGGGGCCAAATTTGAAAAAAATGTTATAGGAAGAAAATGTTTTCTTTGACGTTAAGAATCTATGGTTGAAATTAACGCAGTGGTCAAAGACTCACCCTGTATAGAAGTGGTAGATATATCTAGGAAGACTAGGAAGGCTTTGATCAGCTTACTGAGATTGTCGAAGAGGCTATCAAACCCTATTAAACCATACGGTGCTTGATTAACTGTAGTATGAAGTTGAGAGTATGTATTAAAACAACTTTCTACATAGTTGATTATATTCTAATGCTACATGTTTCTGTTTTTTTTTATTATTGATGATCAGAGCGTTATGAAACCTATGTTACGTAAATGGATTGTGACTGTATCTGTTTTATGATCACCACTGTTACGGAAAATAATCGCTTAGGAGGTAACAATAACTAAAGAAGAAAAAGTGTTACAGAGCTTAAATGCATTATGAATTTGGGATTTTGCTACATGCACATGAATCATAGTTGGAGAAGGAATTCAAAATTGGATATTTCGAGATAGAACAGCGACAGAAATCTCGCCAGCGTAGCGAGCTGCTATATCTATTTTAGATGATTTGTTTAAATAAAATCTCGTAACATCATTTTGAATTAATTATTGCAAATTGCTGATACCCAGAATACGTCTGATGTTCAAAAAAATGTTACCCAAACATTTCAATTCGAATTTTAAACCACATTCCTTGTGAAACGTTGGCATACCTTCAATTAAAACATTTTCTGAAAGCAATGGCAAGGTATTTCCATAAACATCAAAACTTTTCAAGCTGTTTTAATCAAATTTGATACAATGATGATCGGAAACATTTTTTCACGTATTACCTACTTCCCTGTCAATTTGAAATATGAGAATAATTGAAATCAATGCCTTCGATACTATTAAATCATTAGAGTATTGCATCGATTAATTAATATAAAATGAAGAAATGCTCTGACGAGGAATCAGGAGCTTTCGCTCGCTTGTGTGTATATGTTCTCTATTAGACTAGAAGCTAGAGTTTGGTTGCCATCATGGAATCAACGATGCTCGGCAACACACAATTGCCCATGAGTTATTGTGGGTTGTCTTATAGTCTTATAGTACACGATAGTCCATAAATGATAAGAGAATTTAATGAATGGATGTGTATTTGAATTGGTGATTCTACCCGATGAAAATCATATAATCAACTCTGCAAAACTTACGGTTTTGATTCCAGCAGGATCGGATGGGTCAGCTAGTATCATGACACAATTCACAAACTTGACCTCATTGTCTTGCCCTTTCTTTTGATTCAAAGCACATGCTTGGTATTTATTTCCTCTGCATTCATGTTCACCATGTTGACATTTGAAGACCCAATCCCCGGCTATGTTTTTGGTTTGCTGGAAAACAGGTTACATTTAGGAACTTTGAATCGAAAAAGAATTCTTCCATTGAGCAGCTCGTAAACTTTATACGAGAATTTTTTCAATGCATCGGGTATCATGAAGAACATCATACCCAAGAAAAAAGATTAGATAACATTTTTTTAAACGAATTATTTACATCCAGCAATAGTTATTTGATGACAATTTGCGCAAATGCAATCACATTAATGATTTCTATTTGAATTGAAAAACATACTTTTAATTCGAGAAAAATTCTCAGAAGGAATGGTTCCCCCGAAAAACTACTTAAAAAAGGTAAGTAAGCAAGACAGAATTAACTCACAACCTTAGGTCATACTGTCATATACGGTCCTTGCTCGTGTGAAAGATTTACCCATGAAAATGAGAAAAAATGGAAGTAAATACAGTAACAAACAAAAGCATTCAAAAAGTAAATAGCTATAATCATTTCCTGATTGCTGAACGATAGGACCAAATTTTCTTACAATAATTATTGTAATAGATGAATTATTCTTTTATAATATGAAGGAGACTAATTCCCAACAACATAAATGAACGAAAATGGCATTTTTCAACATTTACATCTAATGCCATCTATAAAACTACAAGAACTACAGGAAAATGATTGACGAAGAGTTGAGAAACCCTCATTGTGATTCATTTTGAAATCTTTATTTCGTTAAGGAGTTTAACCCCCAGTTATTTGATTTTTTAAGTTCTGTTGATGTGACTGGTCCTGTGAATCTATGAGCTGCTTACAAATTCTTTAAATTAATTCTCTTTGAGAACGATATAATATATTTTCCTAAACATTGATATCAAGGTCATTAATAAGTAAATAACAGATAAAAAGATATTTCAAATTAGAAATTCCCACGGGCATCATTAACAATACTTAAACTCAAATTGGTGATCCAAAATTGTATTTTTGAAGTTTTAAATGGCGCTAGCAGGATCAAAAAACGGGAAAATGATACTATGTCAGTTCGCCGACGTTTCGGAAATATATTTTTCCATCTTCAGGACTCTACAAAAAATATGGAGCATATAATGAAAAATTCCAAAAAAACAAACATGTGAAAATATAAAACAGCAGGAATGACAAACCGAGACAACACCTCATAATTACAGTCTAAAATGTGTAACATCAAACAATTAAACATGAATACAGCTCAAAAAGTGAAAACAACATAAACAATCAGCAATAATGTTGAAGGTTTTCGTAAAAAAAAATGAAGATGTACTTACAGACTAAACAATTGTATCCTTCCATTATCCTCTATATAAATAATATAGTTTACAAATCTCAGATATGTATTTTGCGTGGAAAGAAATTATCAGACCGCAATGAAAAATAAACAATATAGTAATTTCGAGAGACATACGTCGACACACGGAGGTGGAACCAATATAAGAGCTCTCAATTTTTCAAATGGAAATACCCGAACACGCGTTCCTATGTTAACGGGAGGCGATGAAAACTTTACAGGGTGTTTATTCATTCTTAATAAGGAAAAATATATTCGGCTTAGATGTAGATGTAGATGAATTAACTGAGTTATTAACTGCTATCTGTAACATCTCATACATTAGTCGATTCCCTAAGTATGGTTCCCTATTTAGAATTTTAACGTTTTCAAAGTCGAAACTATGTCCCGTGCTAACGCAATGTTCAGCTAAGGCTGTTTTTGGGTTGGAGATGGGCAAGCGGACAGATCTCATGTGTTCCTGGACTCTCGATTTCAAATATCGCCCAGTTTGTCCTACATAGACACTAGAACAATCTGAACATCCTATCCTGTACACTATATCAGAAAGCATAGTATAATGGGTGTTGGATTCTTGATGGCACTGAAACATAGTTTTCCAATTGTATTGGAGCTCCTAAATGACACCTTAAGATTTTCTTTCTTAATGATTTTGGAGAGTTTCTCTGAAAGTTCTCTGACATACAAGAGGGTGTCATATTTTACAATTGAGTGCGTGGACCCTCCAGACGAAGGGATGTGAGGTTGGGGAGGCTTGACTGGTTCTCCCAACATTCTGTGAACCAAATGAGTTGGGTAATTGTTACTCACTAGAACCGATTTGATATATTTAAAGTTTTTTTCATGATATATGATGTCAGACAGATTCAAAGCTCTGAGCTTCAAATTTTTTATTATATTAATTTTGTGAATCATGGAATGATGGGAAAAAAGCTTATATATCGTCCAGAAAAAGTAGGTTTCTGATACCAATCCACATACAAGACATCATCACTCCCAAGTTCAATCTTCATGTCTAGAGAGTCTGAGTGCTCTATTCGACTCCAACTCTATAGTGAACTGCAATTTTGGATTATATGAATTGAAAATGTCAAGCATAAGATGTTCAGTGCCATCCGGTATTATAATAAAAATGTCATCCACATAACGTTTAAAAATTAATACTTTGAAAGGAAGACGAGAGAGGCAAACATCCTGAAGCTTCTTCATAACGATGTCACAGCAAAGGGGTGAAAGACAGCTTCCCATACCAAAACCTAAGATTTGCCGATAAAAATCATTGAAACAGAAATAACAAGCAGTTATTCATCTTGTGCTTGACATTTTCAATTCATATCATCCAAAATTGCAGTTCACTATAGAGTTGGAGTCGAATAGAGCACTCAGTTTTCTAGACATGAAGATTGAACGTGGGAGTGATGATATCTTGTATGTGGATTGGTATCAGAAACCTACTTTTTCTGGACGATATATAAGCTTTTTTTCCCATCATGCCATGATACACAAAATTAATATAATAAAAAATTTGAAGCTCAGAGCTTTGAATCTGTCTGACATCATATATCATGAAAAAAACTTTAAATATATCAAATCGGTTCTAGTGAGTAACAATTACCCAACTCATTTGATTGACAGAATGTTGGGAGAACCAGTCAAACCTCCTCAACCTCACATCCCTTCGTCTGGAGGGTCCACGCACCCAATTGTAAATTATGACACCCTCTTGTCAGAGGACTTTCAGAGAAACTCTCCAAAATCATTAAGAAAGAAAATCTTAAGGTGTCATTTAGGAGCTCCAATACAATTGGAAAACAATTTTTCAGAGCCATCAAGAATCCAACACCCATTACTATGCTTTCTGATATAGTGTACCGAATAGGATGTTCAGATTGTTCTAGTGTCTATGTAGGACAAACTGGACGATATTTGAAATCGAGAGTCCAGAAACACATGAGATCTGTCCGCTTGCCCATCTCCAACCCAAAAACAGCCTGAACATTGCGTTAGCGCGGGACATAGTTTCGGCTTTGAAAACGTTAAAATTCTAAATAGGGAACTATTGCCCACAGAAGACGTTAAAATTTGACTAAAAAACATGACATTATTCGAATGCCCTGGACAACATGAAGATTTTATTTTTTGGACTTCTGTTTAATGAAGGAAATTTACTAATAACAGAGCTACAATTAAAAAAAAAAAAAACATCATTGAAATCCGACTAAAGATGGTGGTGGTGCGCTAATTTTGTCCATCAGTATATTTGTACTCGTGATAAAATGATTCATCAGAAACTTATATAATATACAGGGTATTCCATTGCTAATTTTAAAATTGACATTACTTCCGGTAAAACCGGAAGTTTAAAATTGTTAAAAAATATGAAAACAAATAAGCAATCTTCTGCAGTATCCATCTTCATCCAAATCCAAATTTCATTTTGATATCTAAAATAATTCTAGAAATATTCACTTGGTTTCACACATTTGCTCATCATATATATCTAAGAACTAATTCATTCGTTACTTACTGATGCTTTGCCATAAGGTACAAAATCCACTGTGATCCTATCCTTGAAGTTATCGTAATTCTTGAAAAGTTCATCTGCTATAAAGTTGATGCTGTCAGGGCAGAGACTCTCATAATAAATCGATACTTTTATCGGAGTCTGTAAGATTGAATGAAAATAAGTATTATTTTGATTCTCCAGAAGTCGATGTCCTATATAATTTATTAATAATTGTTCTTGATAAAAAAATCTATATGAACAGAGACACGAAATTTTGAAAAAACCCATTATTCTACCTTGGCTCCTGTTGAATCACGAAAAAAAAGAAATTCAACAAAAAAATTGACTTAAAGAAAAGAACGGAATGAATAAATATGTTTACATGTGTAGGTTATTAATTTCGTATTATTCTATGATATTAACTACTTATGCGCGCCTGCTCTAGAATCTGATAATTTTTGATAACTCATAGGATATTCGTCGAATCTCGACAAAAATTGTGCAGTAATTTTAGTTCTTACAAATGTTTTATATTTTTTGAATAATTTAATTTTTTTAGTTCGTCACAATTGAACGCGCATATTTGCAATATATTTCAAATTATACTATAGGCCTCGAACAAATTCATCCATTGGTGGTTTTTGTACTTATCTCACAAATTGTTTCGAATTTATCACATGGCTGATGAGCTCAATTGCCGTTCAATATCCTGCGTGATTTTATGATCATGTTGAATTATTTATAATGTTATGTTTCGTTAATATAGTTGCTACTATAGGTGAGTTTGAAATTAAAAATGTCTTCTGCTGTGCTTTTATTTATTTATCCTCAGGGATCAGTTTTAGCTCTTTCACTTTTCAATTTATATCTAAGTGATTTACCCACGACATCATCCCAGAAATTTGTTGCTGACGACATTGCTATTGCTTACCAACATTCGGATTTCCATACTCTGCAAAACATACTGTCATCTGATTTGGAAATTTTAAAGAATTATTTTATTCAGTGGCGATTATGTCCAAATCCCAACAAAACAGAGGTATCTTGTTTCCATCTGAATAATCATGAAAAATATAGGAAATTAGCTGTAACTTTCAATGGTTCTCCTGTCGAACACAATTTCTATCAAAAATACTTATTATATTGTATTAGATTCATCTCTCAATTACAAGGCTCCTTTAAATGATCTGAGCCTAAAACTTAAAACAAGGAATAATATTCTTCAGAAATTGGCTGGATCATATTGGGGTGCCGATGCTTCCACTCTTCGCACAGCATCTCTAGCCCTACCTAGTCTTTTCTGCAGCTGAGTATTGTTGCTCTGTTTGGTTTAATACTGCACATACACAAAAATTGATGCACAATTGAATACATCCATGAGAATAATTACTGGCACCATATGATCTACACCGTTTCATTGGTTACCAGTTTTGTCTAACATTGTCTCTCCCCATATTTGCTGACAGAATGCAGCTCTGAATTCTTGGAACAAATATCATTATTTTCCCAAGTTATTTCCAATTATTTAATATATTCCATAAAATAGAATTCCCAGATTGAAGTCACGGAAACCATTATGGCATAATACGTTCTTCAATATGAACATAAGTGATAGAAAATTATGGAAGACTGAGTGGAACTCTTACGAAATATTTAATAAATATCTCGTTTCTGATCCTTCTGAAAAAATTCCTGTTTTTTTTCTTTCAGATTCCATCATTGTTTTTTTGTAATTATCTAACAACTTGTTTCGATCAGATTACAGATGGGCGTGGCTGAAAAGTTAATTGTAGTTACTGTTCAACTCAACATGCGGTTATAATTTTTCATTGGTCACACCGGATCACGTCATTTTCAGGCAAATATCCTGTGATCTTAGATCTGGTGTTGAATTATTTTTGAATTTTTTCATTTGTTTCGTCAATAGTTGCCTTTATAGGTAGTTTGGAAATTAGAAAACTTCATCTAATGATCCTTTCTGTGAGAGAAATATTTCTTCTAATTAATCTTGGTAATGGGTATTCAAATGTTGTTACCGCATTGTTGTGATTGATATTTTTAAGACAAACTAACACTTACGATTTCTATTGTTTCCGTCATTGCATTAGTCATCCTTAATTATTCATCCTTGATAGCATTCAGGGAACCTCTGGGTAATTCGCAGAAAGTTTGCAAATATTTAATGAATTGGATATTATTTATATTTTATTCATATTGATACATTTCGAATAATACAATGATAGTTTCCAAAAACAGAATTTAAAAAAACGCAATAGCTCCTGACATCACGTCAGTGCTCTTCTACATTACACTTAATAATAAATAAAATATTTTGACACTCCAAACAACCAGTGAATGAAAAGTACTATAATGATCATAAAATTCTGATTGACCCATTTATAATTTAGCTTTCGGTTTTCATAAAATTATTTTGTCCTTTTTCAACGTCCTAGGGATGTTATTATACTAGTACAAATATAGTTTTGGGTGAGAATTGCTTGTACTGCAATTATTTATTTATTTATTAAAATTATTGTGTTGCAAAAATGTAGAAAAACTCTGGACAAGGACTCTATTGTTTTCTACAATAGTTGAATTCGTACAAACATTGATGAAGTCTTCTTGATAGTAATCTCCCGCACCTACTCAAATTTGACCACGTATTCTTCATCAGGGAATGCAGATCCAACAGTTTGAAACCATTTGCTATATTCCGATCTAACAGACATATTTACAATAAATTCTTCGATGAAATCAAAAATGCACTGTGGCTGAAATATTCAAAAATTTATTGATGAAAAATAATGTAGTGAAAATTTTGATATGAACACCATCTAGGTATTAGGAAACCTCTAATTTGCAGATTATCATGCCTGTTCATAATATCAACTCCATAAATTATCATCAATCCAATGCTTAGCAGCGCTGATTAATCTGGCAAATAGGTAATAAAAACTATTGAATAGTCTTGATTGTTGGAATTCCCATTAAAAGTCATAATCACTTTTACAATTGGCAAACATAAAAAAGAACAAAAATTACCTCGAATATAACGTGCTCTTGTCAACGACAAATATTTTCGCAGAGCATTTAATATTTAGTAAAGAAACCACTTATGAGCTAAAATGCTTTAAATCCTTAATTTATAAATTTTAAAAAAGTTGAGAAATTTATATTTTTGAATTCAGGTGTGCGTTATTTAAATAAAAATTGAAAGGTGCAGAGTGATTTGCGAAAGTCTGCCATACACAGTGTCCCTTCAAATATGTATACCTTGTATAGTTCTATTTTAAAAATTCTGCAAATAAACTGATTACAACGAATTGCATCAAATTATACAGGGTTTATTTATTGTAGTGTTTCGGCACTTTCAACGCATTTGTAATAAAATTGAGGGACGAACCAGGTTCTATTTGATTTTGAATTTTTCCAAAATACAATTTGTTTCGATTTTAGAGATAACTCGTACTTTCTAGCTAATGTAAAAAATACCAATTAGGCCAAAGTAATTCATTCCAAAATTTCATCCTTTGTATTCCATAACAGAGAATCGACTATAATTTTTTTGAAATCAGTTCATTTATACTTTAAAAGTTTATTTTTACCTCGAGAACGACAAGGGGCGACTGTTGAAACGTTGAGAAGAACAATAATAGATGATGGTTAATGCCCAAATAATAATTGTACATGAGCTTCTTCATCAAAAATTTGTCGTTAACAACAAATTAGGTATTCGTGGTTAAATTAATGAAATGTCCAAGAAAATGATGAAAATATGCTCCCAAGGGCTCGCATTTGAGGCTAACAGGAGCAGACATATACCAGGTTTCCCGGTATGAAGTGAGCGTCAAGATACAAATGTCTGGATAGGAAACATTTGTTGTGAACGAGCCTTTATTTTTTTTGTTTGCTATGACACCTGTGAAACATATTCAGTATACATCAAGTGATTGAACAGATAACATCATATTTTTTCATTGTGTTAAAAATGACAAATTTTGTACCAGAAAGTGATGATTTGCGGACAGCATTAATTTTTTGTTTTCATTCCAAGAAAAGTGCTGCAGAGTCGAATCGAATGCTTGTCAGGCATATGGTGATCATGCTCTATCAGAAGCAACATCCAAAAGATGGTTTGAACGGTTCAGAAATAATGATTTTGATGTGGGAAATGAAGAACGTGGAAGACCACCAAAAAGTTTGAAGACGCCGAATTGCAAACGATATTGGATAGAAATGACAAATGGCAGAAATGTTAAATGTTGCACATCAAACAATTTCTGAGCGGGTAAAAGCTATGGGAAAGATCAAAAGTGTGGAAAATGGGTGCCACATGAAATGAATTAAAGACATATGGAAATCCGAAAAAACACTCTTTTGCTTCAAAGACTGGAAAGAAAATTGGTTTTGTATCGGATTGTTACTGGCGATGAAAAATGGATTTATTTTAAGAATCCTAAACAGAAAAAATCATGGGTTAATCCGGGACAACCATCAACATCGTCTGCAAAACCAGATCGATTCGACAAGAAAGGTGTGGTGTACCACGAGCTCCTCAAACCAGGAGAAATCGTTAATACTGATCGCTACCGACAACAAATGATCAATTTGAACCATGCATTGATCGAGAAACGACCAGAATGGGCCAGAAGACACGGCAAGGTAATTTTGACAATGCACCTGCACACGAAGCAAAACCGGTTCAAGATACAATCAAAATACTTGGCTGGGAGCTGCTACCCCACCTGCCGTATTCACCAGACTTGGCTCCTTCCGACTACCATTTGTATTCATCGATGGGACACGCATTGGCTGAGCAGCACTTTGATTTCTACGAGGAGATCGAAAATTGGGGTGTCTGGTTAGTTTGCTTTAAAAGAAGAACCATTTTACTGGCGTGGTATCCACAAATTGTCAGAAAAGTGGTCAAAATGTGCAGAAAACAATGGCCAATACTTTGAAATACTACTTTCCCATTAATAATTAGTGTTGTTTTATTTTCACAAAAAATGCTCATTTCATACCGCTTTACCTGATATATCCGATATTGTATTGCAAACAAATTGTCGACATTAAATACACCTAGAATATTATTTAATAGTATCGGTGCTCACTTGATGGAATTAAATTTCAAATAAATAATAAGCACAGATTTTCCACATATTTTCATTGTTTTACAAAGGAATTGTTTCGCAAAACACTATGGCTTCATCAGGTAACAACACCTTTGAATGAAAGTTTCGTTGCATTACATTCTATATTTATATAGAATATATATATAGTAGGAAGATCGGTCAGCATCTGGGTGATGGCCATCATCTCATATTCTTTTTTTGAACTTTTCAACCGTTCATTTTGTCGTTTTTGAGTGAAAAATTAAGTTTTTAACAATGCTGACTATAATGGAAAAATTTTTCAATTTTCAGTTATAAGTGTTCTTCTTCAGGTTACTTCGAACAATTGGCCTCCAAACTTCTAATTGATGGTGCACTTATGGGATTAAAAGCATCTTTTGGATATGATAGATCAATTGAAATGATCTCTTTTAGAAGGTTTTTGATAACATCCATGCATATTTTGGCATCAATAGATTTATTCCATTTCTTACAGGGTTTCTCACTACTACTGTACAGATTAGTTAAATTGCATAAAAAACAAATATTACGTGAACTAAAGGTCCGTATCTTGTACTTCCTTCTTTGCAGATGAAATCATTCTCCATCTTTCTTCCTAAATTGCTCAATTTCTGAGATATTTAAAGATGAAAGGAATTAAATCGATCATCTGATGAAACATGAGTGAGTGAATCATTTCTTAGAAGGAAAATAATGTTTTTGAACAATTCAGATTCAATAGTGGATGCTGTCTAAGGTAATTTCATTCAAACTTAACTGGACTACAGAGGTGTATTTTCAATGTGAAAAATTAAAATGCTTATAAATTTTTAACGTAGCGGAATATGGAAAAAGGGTATGGGAAAAAAGTGTTTCTTTTGACTTCAAGAACCTCAAGAACCAGTGGTCAAAGATCCACCCTGTATATGAAAGTGAGAATAAATAAACATCAGAAGATTTATCAAGTGTTATTAACCGATGGATCCAAGTTGGTCCAACATACTGTGTATGAAAATCATCTGATAAATTGAAACAATACATCTATCACAACCAAAGAAGAGTCTACAAGAAGAAAAATTAAAGAGGCATCATTTATAAAAATCGGTCTCAATCCCATAAGTGCACCATCAGCTGAGTTGCCGGTAATTTGGAGGCCCAGTTGTTCGAAGTAACCTGAAGAAGTCTTCTAACCACAGATAGGTTCAAACTTGATCTAGTTTTCGGAGTTTTGTCAATTTGACACTTATCAGTGAAAATTGAAAAAATTTCTTATATTCTCATAATATTTTGTCTAAGAGGGAAAATTTTATAGACAATTGCCCATCTTTGGCTAACTTAGTTATGAATGAGGTCTTCTGTAGTGTTGTTGAAAAACTTACATTTTATATCCCTCTGATCAAGTTTTTTGTGGATGATACATTATTGTTAGTACCATCCGACAAAATACAGTATATTTTGGGTGTTTTCAACTCTTACCATCATAAGACACAGTTCTCGATTGAAGTAGAAAAGAATAATAGTTTACCTTTCTTGGATTTATTGATAATTAGAGAAAACTCCAGTATTATTACTGACTGGTATACTAAACCAATAAGTACAAACAGATGCATAAATTTTCACAGTAACCATAGCATGCAACAAAAAACTAATATAATAGAGAATTTACTAAAAAGAGCTTTAAAACTAAGCAACGAAAAGTTTCATGGGAAGAACTTAAATAAAGTTGAAAACATTTTAAAACAGAATAACTATCCCACATACTTAGTCAAGAGAATAATAAATAAACACACATCCAACGTAAGTCGCGCAGTTAATGTTTCTTCTAACACGACCGTTTCTTCTTACTTGAAGTTTCCATATATACCGGGTCTTTCTCACAGAATTAATAAAATATTTAAGGAGTTGAAAGTCAAGTGTGCTTTTTATAATTTATCCAACACAAAGAGATTCTTCACAAATTTAAAATTCAGAACACCTTATAATTTAGAATCAGGAGTAGTTTACAAGATACCCTGTGCTAATTGTGAGAAGTGTTATATTGGCCAGACAAGACAATATTTACGAGATAGAATTAAGCAACATAAATATGATAGTGAGAATATTGCGAATTATAATAAAACTGCTCTAACTTTACATCAAATGACTATGGGCCATAAATTTAACTTTGAAAATGTACAAATTCTTGATAGAGAACAGGTTGGTTATAGACGTAACATAAGCGAGATGATTCATATAAAACACTGTAAATCATAGAGAAGATGTTCAACACCTAAGCACGATCTATAATAATATAATAAGAAAGTAATAAGTGATAGCTGGCCTCGTAAATAGTGTTGAGTCCATTCTATGTAAATGTTTTGTTATGTTAATTGTCATTGTCATGCATATAGAAATTAATGGGGCAGATGTTTACGTTGTGTACCTGCCCTCTAGAAAAATTTTTGTCTTCTTAGAAAATGTCTGAATGTTTTAAAAAACGTACAATATTGTTTCATCGTAACTAGGTAATTTATTTTCGTGTTGTATCATATTGTATGTCTTGTAACGTCTTGTTTCGAAACGTTGGCATTGTCACAAGTTTAACAATAGATAATTTAATAGTGTCCAAAATTCCCAATAGTTTTTCTTTCCTAATTCTCATAAATTTTGAAAGCTGATTTTTTGCCTTGAAAACGTCAGAAGATATGTATCAAAACTTGGAAAGAAGAATAATAAGAGATTAAGGTTCGCTGCCAAATAATAAGTCTACATGAGTTCCATCATCAAAAATTTCTAGTTATCGGTGGTGAGTAATCTTACTAATTTTTAATTAGGTACTGTTGCGGCTATTACGAAAATAAAATGTAAAAGGTAAATTTTTAATCCAAATTCAGGTTTTGAACGGAGATCTATTATTTCGAAAAATGGTTATGGGAAAAAGTATTGTTTTGTCCCAAAAGTCAATGGCTGAAATTGATATAATAGTGAGGAACCCTGTATTTATTCACCATAATTTGAAGAAATAGACATAGAACTGATAAATTCGGGGAAATTTTCCGAAGAATTATTTATGTGAATTTACCAATTTAAACATAGTTATCGTTAATCGTTAATAAAAAATAATGATTACGGGCAAAAATAATTGAAAAATTCAAATTCAACTTACAGTTTGGCAACTAAAACATCCTAAAAATATCACTGCGAAGAAGCTGTAAAAATAACGCTCGTAGCCCATTGTAAACAATAAATGACAGGCCCGAGATTTGGTCAATGAGTTGTCAAATTTGAGAGTTGGAGAAAACTCAAACAATATTATCGCCAAAATATTGTGATTAATTCGCTAATCTAAGCACTCGAACGATAATTTGTATATCACTGAGGTGCTGGTGCCTCACGAATCCCACGATATGACGTGAACAGTTGAGTGAAATTATTAATTGTGAAAGATCAACTGGTCTGAGAACGAAAGGATTTCCCCATATCAAGAACAAAATGTTTTGTAAATGTACCTTTATATGAGGCACGCGTATGAAACTAATACCGATATCTGTGTTTGAGCATATTGAAATGCAGCCGAACGTTCATAGGCGTAGCAAGCGATAGAGGTGAGGGATTCACGGCCATTTTCAACAATCGACCGATTGAAGTTGGGAAAAATGTATCTTTAATGGTCACTATTGAATGTTTGTTATAAAGGTCTTTCAACAAGGACTTTGTTTTTTAATTGTGGCCACACCTGCCACATAACAGCATTGACAGTTAGATTTTTAACATAGTCATAGTAATGGGTTTTCCAATATTGTCAAATTGACAATTTTGAATCTAAATAGAACACAAACCATTTGAGATATTTCAAAAGCTTTATTATTGGCTTGAAGTACAAACATAACATTTATTAATGGAACTCGGCTTCGTTCATATGGCCACCACAGGCCCGTTTGCAGTGATCAATTCTCTGGACCCAATTTTCGTTCACTCGGCCACACATTTCAGCCGAAACGGCCGCTATTTCGCTTTCAATGTTGTCTCTGAGTTATTGCAATGTCGTCAGCTTGTTGGCATAGACCAGTGACTTGACGTAGCCTCAAAGAAAATAGTCTAGAGGCGTCAAATCACACAAACGAGGCAGCCAATCGACGGGGCCATTACTCGAAATTACACGCTCACGAAATGTCTGCTTCAATAAACTGATTGTTACGTAAGCTGTGTTGCTAGTGGTACCGTCCTGTTGAAACCACATGTTGACCAAGTCCATACCTTACAATTGGGGCAAAAAAAAATTTGTTATCATGGCGTGCTAGCGATCGCCATTGACCGTAACTTGACGATTGTTGGCATTAACGAAAAAATACCAATGATGCCGCCGGCGTGAAGACTGCACCAAACCGTGAATTTTTGGGGATGCAATTGAGTCTCGTGAATCACGTGTGGATTGCTGCCTGTCCAATAACGCATATTTTTCTTATTGTTATATTGTTAAAGAGCTTCAGGGCTGAAGATGATTTTTCGATGAAAATCATGATTGAGGCGCAGCTTTTCCAGAGACCAATCGGAGAACACACGTCCCTTCACGTCCAACGGCTTAGGGATGTTCCGATACAAGTAAATACAAGTAGGTACTCGATACTTTTGTTTCGATACCAAGTACTTTTAGCATCGAATCAATTTTGCGATACCTACTTGGTATCGAAAGATAAGTACTTGGTATCGAAAGATAAGTACTTGGTATCGAATCGAATTGTACTCAAATTTTGACATTGGTTTCTGGTTTCCACTTTAACAGCAAGATACGCAGCGCAGGAGCAGAGATGTCAATTTGCTCAATTCGCAAAACGCATAGAATGTCAAGAATGTGATGCAAAATTAACGCAGCTACAGCCTAGGTTATGATACGGACTTTCTTTCCAATTTCTACTTGCTATGTACCCGAGTACGATTTCTGGAAACACCACTAGGAGTTGGCTCACGGTCAAAAAAAAGAAGATACCTCACCATGGGGATGAGCTCTCATTATACCTGTCAAATCCAGTGGCACCAATGAAAAGCAACCCATTTGCGGAATGGGATGTAATGAAACAAATATTTCCGTCATTGTACAAATATGCAATTCAGTATTTGATTGTTGTTGCTACATCGGTGCCAAGTGAAAGCCTATTTTCCAAGGCAGGAGCAAAAATATCAAAGTCCAGAAACAGACTGTCCCCAACCTAACTGGAGCAATTACTGTTTTCAGAAAATTTGGATGCAAAAGATTTTTTTGTTTAATATTTTGACATGTATATTTGGAATAAACAGAATGAAAATCTATCCTAATGATCTTTTCTTATTGGTTCTATAAATAAAACATATATAACGTACTTCAATATTCATAATTTGGATTCCAAAAAAATTATTCAATTCACTCCTGAACTGAATACAGCATAGCTGGTTTAGAGAGATCTGAAAACAAATTGAAAAATTAACATCAAACATATTAGCAATACCTCTGCTAACTTTCAATCAATAAATCAGTGTTATTGTTAAAATAGCAGTATAGAGATAAGCTTAAGCCATTTTCCTTTAAGAATTTCTATGAAATCTTAAATGTATCGATATGAGTAAGAGTAGGTATCGATACTTTGGTTCCGATACATGAGTAGGTATCGAAACATGATTCGAGTACTACTTATATGAGTAGGTATCGATACCTTGATGGTATCGAAACATCCCTACAACGGCTTCAATTCTTGAGTCAGCTTGATCTGGTACCGGTGTAAACCAAGATCCTTACGCAAAATTTGCCATAGAGTGGTCTGATGGATTCCCAATTCTTGACAATGCCGTGGATTTGACTGATTTGAGTCGTCGGCTATGGAGGCCCGAACAGCAGCATTACTGCGACCAGTCCTTTGTCTCACTGGCACCCAGGAAAGGTGGTTTTTCACGCTAAATCTTCTAATGGAAACGATCTAAACTAATCCCCCCCCCCCGTTTCTCGCTTTTCACTCAAGATCAGTTCAGGTCCCTCGCTAAAATTTGCCACTAATTCTAGACTTCCATCATCAAATTCCCCTTTTCATAAATTGAATATAGTGAAAAATACGAAGGCCATTCAGAAACTAACCTCCGATTGGTCACAGTGCGGGTAGTGGGGGGGAGTAGCGCTCCATCTGTGCATTCACGCGCTCAGCAGGTCAGTCGGCATCAAGCCGTAGTCGAGTGAACATCGTACCTGCGCTAGTTTAGTTTTTGTGGCAGTTTGAAATGTGTGCTGCAATAGAAAATCCCGCCAAATGTGAGGTGCGTGCTGTTATAAGGTTTTTTACAGCCAAAGGATACTCTACAGCAGTTATTCATCGTGAGCTTTGTACCGTGTAGGTACGGACCAAAATTTATGAGTGAAGGAGTTGTCCGTGAATGGGTACGTTTATTTAAAAGTGGACGAGAAAACGTTCATGATGAAGAGATGAGTGGTAGACCATCATTGGTGACTAACGAACTCGTTCAGACAGTTGATGCAAAAGTTCGTGAAAATCGACGTTTCACAATGGCGGAGTTGTCTACGAAGAGCTCAAAGATGCGGTCACAGGCTGGCTCAAGGCACAAGCGGGTGATTTTTATGCAGAAGGAATTTCAAAGCTTGTGAAGAGATACGATAAGTGCCTCAATCGTAATGGAGACTATGTCGAAAAATAGTGCAAAGATGTAGTTGTAAGATGTATATATTAAAATATTTTTACTTAACTTGGTGTATTTTTTTCAATCAACCGGAGGTTAGTTTCTGAACGGCCCTCGTAGTATCAGTTCAACCTAAATCATCAGAGAATTCATTGAGAATAAATTGTTCGAAACAATTCAATATAAAAAAAAAGTTATTTTTCATGGACTCGAAGATTAATGTTTCAGTGAAATTTAAGTATTGAGGATTTGATATTAAACACATTCGATGCTTTCAACCGCCAAGTACTTATTTTTCCATATAAAACCTACTCTTCAACTCAATCTTCGTTTAGAAAAATTTTAATGAATCATTTCACTTACAAACCTAAGGTACCTATGATTTTTAACACATTTCAAAAAGTTTCAGAGACTGTTCCTGAGTAAACTATTGTGTAAATTTCATCACTAATTACTGTTTCTTTCAAAGTGATATTAAAACCACAAAAAAAACAATATATCTTTTATTGAATGCGTTTTGTTAAAGAGGAAATGTGATTACATTTACTGTTACATTATGAGCGGAGTCATAATTTTTATATGAATATAGACTAAACAATGGTCCATACACTCTAAATATCACTGTGAAAACTTATTACCAGCCTAAATCAAAATATTTAAGTTTTCAGATAACGCAAATAACCTTTTCTAATCAATTTTCAAATTGGCTGTCGATAAAATTAGATGCGCAGGGAGGAATGAGCGAGTTCTCTTTGGTATAAGCGATTTCAGTCGGAGTTAGAGGTGTGCAAAAAGTATCTATCCCAGAAAAAATATCGGATACTCTATTAGGATTCATGTATCGGATACTCGATCTTGAAAATGATGGATACTTGGATACCCATTCGGTTGTGAGTGTTGTGGCCACATCTGTACCAAGTGAAAGAGTTTTTTCTAAAACGGGTCAGATAGTGTCCGATAAAAGGTCAAGATTGAAACCCGATAAAGTACAGAAAATTGTATTTTTGAATGGCAACGTAGATTTTATTGAAAAATGTTGATTTTCATGACTAATTGAATAGTTTTTTTTTGCCAAAGAAATACCTAGGTACTCTACCTCTAATTTATTTAGAAATCAGAGAAATGTTTCCTATTTTTTGGCGCTCTTGTTCACCCGAACAGAGTGCCTATCATTTTGCCCGAATGTCTGTAATTTTGGAATATCGAGCCGAAAATGGTCTCAATCGATTGGGTTCGACTCCCTGATGAAGAATTCGTGGCGAAAGTTGAGTCTGTCCGGCCGGCCGTATCCTCTCTAGCATCCAAAAGGAATCAGCTAGAGTTTTCATATTTTCAGAATAGGTTAATTGTCCAAATATCTCGGTCAAGTTCGTTATTGGGCCAAATCCGTCGGATGGTTCAGTAGTTATGAGCATCTGAAATTTTGTTTCCTCAATAACTACTAGAATATCCATCCGATCAAGTTAATACTTGGAATGTTATCGAGGGAGGCTGAAACGAAACGGCTTGCAACATTTCGCAGAAATCGTCACGCTGGAAAATTTTTAATAAATTCCCAAAAAAAAATTTTCAATACTCAATATCTCCTAAAACTTCATTTAGATTTAAATAAAAATACATATATTTATTGAGGTTACCGATATCTTACTCATCCTCAAATTTCATTGTCGTAACTTTCCCCCTTCTGAAGATATGATCATTTTTTTCATTTACTCAAGAGAAAAATAGAAATGTCATGAAGTCCGAGCTTTGTCATTGAAAGATTTGCCATCACAGATCGATATTCGTTTGACAACTTGCGGAACTAGATATCAGTGTCAGTTGGCGTAATATCAATCAAAATTTTCATAGAGGTACGATTCGATGTCGATGACGTTGTCAAAATTCAGAAAAGCACAGATCAGAGAGCTTATAGATTTTTTAAGGTTTGAATATTTACTCGCAAGTAGCTCAACAAGAGCGCCAAAGCAATCTGACCTCACGTCAGTGCTTTCTAAATTTTTTTATATAAATATATATATTTAATTTTTTTTATATATGTACACATTTGTCAGAGAAATGCTTTCCATTTTTTATATTTCCAATTATTTTTTAATATTTGAATACATATTTTATATATACCATTTTCGAATAGATTCTTTATTTTTTCTCTGTCATATTTTTTTATTTCAAACCTACCTTTTTAGTTTTTCAGTATAATAGGGCTCTATAAAGGGAGTATGACAGCGGGTCCAAACCACGAAAATTACAGAAAAGTAAAAACATTCGAATGAAATGAAATCTGTCATCAAATTAATAAAATCTGTAAATTTCGTATTTAAGGTTGGACCCTTATTGGTCGCGCCAATTCTAATATGGGGGAGTAGAGCCCTCCATAGCTATACTGTGGTATTGCTTCAATCTTTGGTACTTATATTCAATAACGTGCTCTTTTTATTATTTATACTTCTATGAGTTATAAATCAATTAGGAAAAAATAACTATGTCACTTAGCGAATCGCTAGTTTTTCGAAATCTGAAATTTGACACACTGATTAACTATTGTGATCACAATTTTACAGTAATTTTTCAATAGCGTAATTTAAAATTAGTGTGCTATCAATCGGAAAGCAATATTACATATAAAAATGTTATATTATTGAAAATAAAGTGAAATAAATTAAGTTTTGACGATTTTTAGTTGGACTGCATATTGAAAAGAATGAACTACACTTTTCTTGGCAAAGTGTTTCAGAATGAATGTTAAAATTGTGTTCTATCGGTACGAATACAAGATCTGCGTCGCCTAATAAATGACCTGTTCACATTTCGTGTATACATTCTTTCATTTTCTAGTGGTTCCGAGGAAACTTATTTATTAATGCATACCCATTGAAGAAAAAGAGGATCAGGTATTCTTATTGAAATGTGGTATGTAAATTTGCAGTCTAGCAGGGCTAATATTTGACATCTGTATTATTTTCCAATATTAGCACATATGATGGCTCTTTCATTTTGTATTTTCCTATGAGAATAAGCAAAAAATAACGTTGTGTATTTCAACAATGAACCATAACCTGACGAAGGATAATCCATCTGAGGTGACAATTTGAAGTGATGAAGTTGAAATGATGGAGTTTACTGGATTTTACCAGTTATATTGTTTATTCCCGAATTTAATTATATTGTATGAAAATTCAAATGGTTGTCAATTTTAAACAATGAACTGGTACCTTATATTTTCAGGCTAGTTTTATCATTGAATATGTTTCGCAATCAATCGTTGTAATATTATATCATGACTAGACCAGGATCAATTTCAGTGTACCCTAGACACCTCTACGACCAGATCATGGATTCGTTGGAAAACAACTGTATTTCACGTCTCAAATCAAATTCTTCACTACTGGACTACTGTATTTTGTGCAGTTATTTCCCCGCCACTGTCGCCACATGGTAAATCCGAAGAACCTTGAGTAGAATGAGCAGGTGCCTAATCGTCTATAGAATTAAGGAAGGCAATTATTCATTTCCTATGGCAAAATAAAAATTTTTCAAGCAAATGAAGAATCAAATATGAAAAATTCAATTTTTCATTTACTATTATCTGAATCCACCTTCGTACATTATATCGAATCAGACCGTGAAATGGATTATTTTCGGAGCAAATTTTTATTGTTTTCAACAGATTAGAAGTACGGCATTATATCAACTATAGATAAAAAAAATTATATTCTTGTAGCGCACTTGTTCTCAGTGATATTTATCGTTTAGCCCAAATGTATGTGATTTTATGTTTCTGTACCAAAAATTTTCTTTAATAATTGAATAGAGTATTTCCAGACATTCCTTTATCCAATTGCTTTCGAACGAGATTATATGTTTTCATTCTTTCTGAATAGGTTAATTGCATAAATTATCGATTGAGTTGGTTATTGGGCAAAATATTTTCGTTGATCCGGCATTTATGGATATATTCCGTTTCCTCAATAACTCTGTGAATATCAAACTGGTCGATAGGTCAATTGAAAATCATTTGAATGAGAACAAAATATAGGTTTGAGGAATTTGTTTGAACCTTCAAGCTTGAAATGATTTAAATCTTTCTCTGAAGATACCATTAGAATATTTGCCAGAAGTCAACCAAATTTTAAGTATTTGGAGTTGATTCATATTTTGGATATTTTGACATTTCATAATTGAAGCATCCAAGCATGAAGTTTTTCATATTTGATGATATCGTAGAAGTTTGAGAAAAAATTAAATTGGAAGTCAAGTTTCAAGAATTTCCCAATTCAATAAACAACTATTTTGTATTGGCTCCGCAATTTTCAAATGAGGTACCAATAATTTCCTAATGTAACCCTTATTATTTGAATTCGAATTCATACAAATTTCGCTATAGTTCCTGGAAATTTTTCTTCAAACTACAAAGATCTGCCTTCAACTGTTGGTCCATATTATTCACATGGCAAATCGATTCCGAGGTTTCAGGAAACTTATTTAATATTTTTAAGAAATCGATGAAATTCACTTCAAATCATTGACCTGATCTTTAGCGACCTTCAAAATCGAACCATTGAAAATAGAATAGGAAGTTTTCATATTTCATTCAACAATAAAAATTTCATTATTCGCGTAAACATATTTTTGTTCCGGAAATGTACCGATCTCTGATTTTCTAAATGTAATATAGTGGATTAAATTCAAAGAAGAATTTCATTTGTATTTAGAATGAACTTCATTTCAGGAATACATCAGCTCAATCCTATCAACGTTCAATTCGTGAATGATTCAATTTCTTCCTCGTCCAAATCCCAATGAGTAATCTATTCAAATAATTTTAATACTATATAATGAACAAATTGATAAGCTCTGTCTAGCCAAGAAATCAAAATTATATAACAATTTAAAAAGTTAGATATATATATTCTTTCGAAGTATTGTTGTATGGACAGAAATAAGCTTACCTAAATATATTTGAGGGACTTCTTTCTAGACGAGTGGTCTTCAAGTAATAGTCACAGAGGCTTCTTCAAGTTGCACATATCGAATCTGAAAATAAAAAGAACTGAATACAGAATATACATCTCAAATTTATAACCCATTCCAAGAATGAATCTGAAACATCGCGAATAACCCTAAAACCATCTTGAAATTGATATATGGGACAATTATTGATTAGATGACGTATTGTTTCATCTGCATATCCACATTCACAACTTGCGCTTGGTACTGAGTTCTATTTTAATAGCATACTATTGGTACGACCATGACCTGGTCTAAAACAATTAAGAACTGTCCAAATTTTTCTTGGAAGATCAAAACACAGAATTTTCTCAGAAGGATTAGAAATGAGATAGGAGAATTATTGAAAGTTACACCTAATTTCCTATATTTTTCATGATTATTCAGATGGAAACAAGATATCTCTGTTTCGTTGGGATTTGGTCATAATCACCACTCAATAAAATAATTCTTTAAAATTTCCAAATCAGAAGATAGTATGTTTTTCTGAGTATGGAAATCCGAATGTTTGTGAGCAATAGCAATGTAGTCGACATAAACAAATTTTTGAGATGAAGTCGTGGGTAAGTCACCGAGATATAAATTAAGAAGTAAAGGAGCTAGAACTGATTCTTGAGGAAGACCGTTTTTCAATGTTTTGAAATTGCTACTCTTATTGTCGATAAAAACACGAAACCTTTTACTAGATAACATATTTACTAATAAACGTAGCATTTAGTTAGAAATATTTGCGTATGGAATAATAGTACCAACAAGTGTAAAATCAAAAGAATCAGGATATTAGAAAACTATAGATCGAATAAAAATTCATTAGTAACAGTGACAATGTAAAAAAGACGTAGCTTTTGCCATTGTGGTAGTATTTCAATTTTAACAGAAATGATCTACACATATCACATAAGTGATTTTATTGCAAACTTTCCAAGAAAATAGCAATATAATCGAAATTTTCGAAAACTATCACCTTCATTGAAATATAATAGAAGATTTAATGAGCATCTCATAATTGACGCTCTTAAAATTCCCTCTACGTTTGTCACATTTTTGTCACATGTTAAATTTCTCTCATACTTTCATACCATTCAGAATTCCATGTTATTGTTCTTCGAAACAAATTCAAAGAACCACCTATAGTTTGTGTGTTTTGTTGACATTTGTTTCGTGTTGTGATGGATGAGTTAATCAAATCTTTTCTCATTCAATTAGGCCAATTCACTTTCTTTCTGTGAGTTCATATTTTTCTAAGAATTTTGCGTGCTAGATTTTTTAGATCTATTTGATGTGATATGATGAATAGTGTCCTATCATTACAAATTTTTATTGACTCATTTTACATAAATTCTTTAATTCAAACTTTTTTTTTCAGAATAGAAGAAATCTTTTCCCACCTTACGTTAGTCTTGACAATTTTTTTCTTGATAGTTTCTCTAATTTTCATTCATTATCATTTTACCTATTGGACTAGAAGAGGCATCATACAAAAATATACATTTCCATTTCGAGATGATATGACAAAAAAAATATTGGAGAAGAAGCACTTTGGTGATATGCTGACGGATATATATAATCGATTCTATCTCAGCAGGTATGAAGCTTATAAAAACAATAACTCATCAGAGTTTATTATTTAAAAATTTAGAAAGCACTGAAGTGAGGTCAGATTGCTTTGGCGCTCTTGTTGAGCTACTTGCGAGTAAATATTCAAACCTTAACAAATCTATAAGCTCTCTGATCGGGTGAACAATAGTGTTTTTCCGTACTATGGGACAATGTGATGTAAATATGAAAGCCTAATTAATAAACAAACCTTTATCTCAATTTGAAAATAACTACTCATAATTTTCATCAAATTTTGTTCTATTTTTCTCCTAAAAACTTACGTCATTGCTTTTCTGAGTTTTTAGCGTAACGATTTCTGCGAAATTTTGCAAGCTGTTTCGTTTCAGCTTTCCTCAATAACATTCCAAGTATCAACTTGATCGGATGGATATTCTAGTAGTTGTTGAGGAAACAAAATTTCAGATGCTCATAACTACTGAACCATCCGACGGATTTGGCCCAATAACGAACTTGACCGAGATATTTGGACAATTAACCTATTCTGAAAATTTGAAAACTCTAGCTGATTCCTTTTGGATGCTAGAGAGGATACGGCCGACCGGACAGACTCATTTTTCGCCACGGATTCTTCATCAGGCAGTCGAACCCAATCGATTGAGACCATTTTCGGCTCGATATTCCAAAATTATAAATTTAGTTGAGCTTAATAAATCGCTATGTTAAGATTTTGCAGAGTCGAATCAAAACTTTCGAAATACTCCTTGAACTGTAGGTTTCAGCCTTTATTTTTCTTTAATGACCGGTGGTAGTGCTACCAGGCTATACTATAGACGACCTCCAGTGGCGGCTCGTCAACAAAACAATATATCTATCTAATGAACAATGATATGTGATAGCTTTATCTTTTCAAAATATTCAAAGTATGAGTAAATTCCAAATGCACATGAAATTTGGTCAATATTCGACGATTATTTCAAGGGTTATCGAGGAATTTCAAAAAAGTTATGCGAATTTATTCAAAAAATTTCCAAGTAACATATGATTCTAGGTATGTTTTTCTTGGATCTATGTTTTCTCGTCATCATCCATGCGTATTAAGATCATTATTATTTAATTTTTAACTCTCTCTAGATTACTAGACCTATTTCTGGTGTTTTCACTTTTAAAGCAATTTAATATTTGTTTTTTGTCATCCCTCCATCATTCTCCAAAATTTTTTCAGAGTGGAGTCCTTCACAACCTAGTTATGGGTAATGACTATACAGTGAGGAAACCATATGTAGAATAAAATTGTCTATAGTATAATTTTAGTGAATAATAAAAAAAGTTGACTCAAGTCAACTTCTGACAGCAGGTTTTATCTGAACATAAATTCAAATATGCAATCCTGCCATACTCTGCATCCATTTTTTTAATGGATCACCGTGTATATTCGTTTATTTTTAATTAATCTCTTTGATGAACTGATTTCAAAAACTATATCAAATTGTCTATTATGAATTATATAAGGTGAATCTTTTTTTAAACACTTTTCGGGCATTTGTGATGAAATCCATGGAAATATATGGTTTTAATTAATATCTAATATTTCTATAATATTAGATATTCTTGAAGTAAAACTTCATATGGCGTACGTTTCTATACATCCGGTTTTCAAATATTTTTGATTTTGTCAATAGATAGTTCATAAACAAATCAATCAAAAATTTTTGAATGAATAAAATAATTAGTAGAAAATATTAAATTGAATAATAATAATAAATAATTTTTGGTAACACAAATCGGCCGCCATATTTGGTAGTACACGAAGAAGCAGGGGAAATTTTCTCAAGCATGTAATATAAATATGCGCTGAATTATGCCGCTCATGTGAAATTCAGGCATATGCTAGATAATTAAGATAAAGAAAAAAGCTATTATAAATTTTCATCATTTTATCTTTATTCTGGTAGATATTTAGGAATATAATTACAGAGTATTATATCATATGAAATATATGAAATTAATTCCAAAACTGAACAGACTACAAAATTCATTGAATGCAGATCAGGGATAATTAAATTAATATGAATGAAAGCTCAGTTGTTAAATGATATAAAAGTAATGAACAAAATGAAAAAAAAAAACATGAAATAAAGACGAGAAAAATAAAGGATACTGAAATTATACAAAAATAAATGAAACATTCATAAAATCATCGAGAAGTTATACCACTATATTTCGCAAGAAAAATGCGCTCCATGAAACCTAAATGATTTTTTCAGTTTTTGACTTTCAATTACTCCAGTATGCTGAAAATAATTCATTTGTTCAGTACGGTGTTTTACTGAATATCAACTAGAGATTTTCAAGCTCATTTCAACTTCAATATAACGTTCTTACAATTCCAATTTTAATCCGTAATTTTCTAACAATTAATGATATCTGACATCATTTGTTAACATCCTGTTGAATACTTTTCTAATATTTTTGGATTAATTTCATCCTAAATTTGAAACTTAAATTTATTGTTTTTGCAGGTCTGTTGGTTTCTACCTATTCCATAAGCCGATATTGATGTTGAAAGATCCAGATCTCATTGAATTTATATGTGAACACGGTAATCTTTCTTACCATGATCACACTAATCTTGTACCACCAAGCTGCGACCCTTTATGGAACAAAACAATTTATTCATTGAAAGGTAAAGTATTTACGGTAAAGCTTGAATTAACTGGCTGATGATTCAACCAAGTTTTAAATTTTTAAACAATTTGCTAATGGTTTTTTTCTGTGTCTATAAGCAAGAAATAATATAGATATGCAGATACTTAATGTTTACTGCTTGTAAGTAGGTACATTCCTTTATAACTCATGCTCTGTTCTACCAAATCAAAAAAATTGAGAACGCAGTGCAATGGGTCTCGAGAACTAAGACTGGAAGCTGCTGATATACGGGGGTTGCGTTTTATATTTCGGGAGCTTCATCGCCATAAGATTGAATTAACTTCATTGACTGTTGTTGAGTTAATCAACGTAAAAAGTTGTAAAAAATAAAAGCTCGAAAATGTTCACGACTTAATTCCATTTTTTGGGCGAGATGAATCTTTTAAGTTACTGTAAACAACACAAATAGCGTTAGTAGGTCAAAATGTTCTGACTACGTATAACCTCAAAAATGTCATGTTTTTATATAGAGGTGTCAGTTGGCAGGTTGCAACACTTATACAACATGCCAACTCAACAACAGGAGAACAATTGTAAACAATTGAAAAGGTGGCTAAAATGTCATGGGCGTCCGCAAAAAGAAAAAAATTAGCTGATTGAGAGGTTAGTCATCGAATATTCGTATTCTAATTCTTTGTATAAACCCATTGCTTCATGAGATGGCGCTTTGAATGCCATCTATACACAGAACAAAGAATTATTATAATATGAAATGAATGTCACAATCTGTGGTAGGTAAGTATTTTCGGAAAAACTTAGATACCTATCGCTACAACGAACATGCAACACTTATACAACATGCCAACTCAACAGGAGAACAACGAACATGCTTATGAAGGAGCTAAAAAAAGGATTGGTCACAAATTGGCTGTTTGTCACAAGAAAGAATAGGTGTAAAAACTAGTGTTGATCACTCTTAAATAAAAGAGGCATATGATGGTACTGCAGTATGATGGAATACTATATTCTCAACCTCACGAGGGAGTTGAAATGTGTTATTCTTGTGTTTTATATTCCCATTGTTTTGAATATTTTGTTTAAGTTAGAATATAATTTGTTTGCACACAGACATTTTGTCCCAGCAAGTATCAGTTCATTTCGATATCTTGGAAAGTCGAAGTCCCTACATAACTTATAAATTCATTGTTTATTTGTAATAATTTGTTGACGATGTTAAATACACTTCCTTTTCAATAATATTGTTATCACACTCCATTTTTTTAGATCCTTACTGGTCGAGGGCACGCAAGCATCTTACTCGTTTGATGGACGATAAACAAATGAAAAATTACTCTGAAATAACTCGTCAATGCGCCTACAGCTTCACAAACTCACTGGTTCCGATGGGGAGAAATATATTTGAGGCCAATTTCAAAGAACTTTTTGCCAAATGCACCACCGAAATTATGGCAAGAAGCGTCTATGACTTGGAAAATAGGTCTTTTAAAAGTCTAAGCAGCACGTTTTTCACTAAGTTGAGGGATTCCACTGAAGATTTTGGTACTTGGCAAATGATCAAGATTTTTGTGGCTCAGACATTCCCTTGTATGGGAAAGGTGAGAAATTTTTATCGAATCTGAAACACTTGATGACATCACTGTCTTTTTTATTGTTTTCTCTTTCCTTCGCAAATGATTTCAATCACTGATAATTTCCTTTCATAAAGAAATAGGTGATTTTTCATTATATCTCATTTTTTTAGTTGTTAAACGCTCGCATCTTCAATGCAAAGGTGAGTTCCTTCTTCACGGAAATAACACTGAGAATAATGCGTCATAGAGAGCGTTTTGGTATCTTGAAACAAGATTTACTTTCTCTTTTGATGAGCTTGAGGTCCAGAGAAATTGACATACAAACTATAGCAGCCATAGTGAGACATGACGCGGGTACAGAGCTTCCAGATGATTTTATCGAAAAAGATTTGATGGCAGTTGGAATTGATTTAACAGAAGAAACTCTGATTGCCCAAGCAATGACATTTTTTTATTTCGGATATGACATTCTTCCTACAGTGCTTTCGTTCCTTTTCTACGAGATTGCGCAGAATCCATCCATCCAAAAGAAGTTGATTGAAGAATTGGATAACTTTAGGACTAAGCACAATGATCCTTCTCCGAGTAACTTGTTTAAGTTACCTTATTTGAATATGGTGATAGCAGGTAGGTAAGTATTCAGGGTTCATGGTTTATAAAGTATTGTTGGATATAGGACAACCAGAGCACGGCGTCCAATTGAGATTGGTGAATTGTTTTGAGTATTTTCTTGAACAGCCGATCTTGCTATACATTGTGCCTATTAGCTATAGTCCCTCATTCTTCGAAATCATTCACTACAGGAAACTACCACGTAACTTTCTCAACGTCACAATAACTGACGATTAACTTTGATAAAATATTTTAACGATTAAAACATGTTGCTTCAAAGAATAACTTTCGGAAATCAATTTCGCACGTCTCTAATGCAACATATAAACTGTCAAAATTAATGTTGACAGAAATGGCGACAAAACAAAGAAGTATACCATTCAGGACTGCAACCGGTACACCATCATTGAAGAAACAAACATTATTTGATTTTCTGCAGAGTTTCCCAACAGAATATCTATTTAGAATTTTCCAAAATTCCCCGATAGCTGCCATATCCTTGTTATCAACGTCAAATTGATGCTTATGTTCTACACTGCTTGAATTCTTTTGCCCAGCGTGCAATTATGGAACATGGAGGGGCAGAGTCTCTCAATGTTTGTACCAAATCGTTATGTATATATATTTTGTTCAGTCAGATTTATTTGATGGGAACTATGATTACAGTTTTCTTTATTGATACTATCACTCTAGTTCTAGTTGTCAGTAGTCAAATTGATAAATCTTTCAGGTATCATGGTCTAGTTATTGGTATTTATTTCATTTCTCACCTGCACCTGGTGGATGTATGGAAAACAGAATTTTTTTATTTCAATACGTTTTAGAAATACTTGATTACTTTTAGTTTGGATCACCCTTCGTATGTTTACATGTTATTTATCAAGTAGGACAGCAGCATGAAGTTATGATAAAAACTAATGTATTTGTGATTTATAGAAACTCTGAGGAAATGGCCGCCATTTTATTTCACTGAGAGGGTATGCAACGAAAGCCAATATGTAAAGAGAGACTTTCTAAAGGAGAGAATATTCCAGATATCAGCAGGTGATACATTATGGATACCCATTTGGGCTCTGCATCGGGATCCTAAATATTGGAGTAAACCTGAGGTATTCAATCCCGAAAGATTTAGTCTAAACCGACACCCAAGCGTTTCCCATTCCACATATCTGCCGTTTGGAGCTGGACCTAGACAGTGTGTGGTTCCCAGATTAGCCTTAATGCAGATCAAAATAGTGGTAAACGAAATTTTGACCATTTTCGAAGTGGTTCCAGTGAAGAGTACACCTGAAGAAATCGTTCTTGATCACAGAACTTTCAATCTGACTCCCAAAGATGGTATTTGGTTGGGACTCAAGACAAGATTCATGTGAGCAGAGACGAAAGTAGTCAGTAAGACTTCAATAACTTGGAGAATGTTTTTGATCAATTTTTCATAGAGAAGAATGAATATGAACCAATGATTATCGACTCATTCTGTGAATTGAAAATTATATGATTCATGTAATTTTGATGTTCTGATTATTCCTTATGTTTCTCGAAACTAAATTTCATCATTCAGATGATAAATGATTTTTATTTGCAAAAAGACTAATGATTCTAGGAAGTACAAGATACGGACCTTTGGTTCATGTGATATTTGTTTTTCATGCAATTTAACCAATCTGTACAGTAGTAGTGAGAATCCCTCAAGAAATTGAATAAATCTATTGATGCCAAAATATGCATGACTGTTATCAAAAACCTTCTACAAGAGGTCATTTCAATTGATATTGTCATTTGAATATTACAGGTGAAAATGCAATTTTTTTATGAAATTTCAATACCCTATATCTTTTGAACGGGGCCAAATTTCGAAAAATGTTATAGGAAGAAAATTCTTTTGACGTCAAGATTCTATGGCTAAAATTAACGCAGTGGTCAAGACTCACCCAATATATTGTTTTGAATCGCTGATGTGAATGGGATTATTTTTGATCGATATCGAAATAATTTCGTTGATGCTGGCAACCAAGTAGTAGTTTACCCCTTCTGGTAGTAAATGAAGTTACTCAACGAACCCGTAGCTATTAGGCTATTAGACAAAATGACTCGCCCAACTGTGGATATATCGAAACAAACGATTGCGTGAATCGCAAAACCTACAATGGTGTTCTACGAAGTTCTAATAAGGGACTAAATACTTGACAATCTCAGAATTAGTGTTCCAACTTTCCGCTAATTTCACAAATGGTCACAAAAAACATGTAAAACAAAAACAACATTACAGCCTTCATGAAATCACTGATTGGCACTAATTAGGCACTTGTTAATGCAAAAAAATTGTCATATACTGAGCGGAAAGTCAGCATCAAAGTAAATAATCTCTGATAATTCGAAAATTGTTATTCTGTTGGTTCCAAAAAGCACTAACCGGAACTGAATATTGAAATATTGTTTTTATGGTAACCTGAAAATTCAGGTGCAATGCAGAGGTACTATGGATGTTTATTTTATTTATTTATTCTCTTAATTTATCATTACTGTCAAACATCATTGCCTATATTGATCAAAGTTTTGAGCAGAAGTTTTAGTAACAGGGTACCATACAATTGAGTGTTTGATACCTCGGCTTAAGGGAAAACCTCAGTGATACACCCTTTCTACCCGTGTAAGTTTAATGAAATTTCAATGTAAAATTTTTTATGAAAAAAGCTGAAATATTCCAAATTTTACATTTACAACTTCATTTGGCATTCTTAAACAAATTTTCTTCAGAAATCTCCAAAACACCTGAAGAAACTCAGAAAATCAGAAATTTAGAATTAGTAAATGATGTTTTAATATGCTGGATCACAATTCTGCCCAAAAATTTGTAATTTTCGAATACTTTGTGTATTTTTACAGGGTGTTCATATGTGCTATTGTTTGTTTTCAATTATTTCTATATAATTATTCATAGAATCGTTTTACACTGAAAATCTGGCCACATCTGATGAAGTAATTTCACCCAAAATACAATTTCTCAAGAATTAGATAATTACTTATTGTTGAACAAGCCTAAGCTATCTGATCTTTAGGGTTTTTAAAAATTTGTATTAATCATTTCTTATTACAGCAGTTAGTTATTGCTTTGTGATATGAACATTTCGCTGTGCCCAGTACTAAGTTGGTAGTGAAATGCAAATTCAGATACATTTTCTTATAGAGGGTGATGCCGTTAGAAGTATTTTTTTTAATAAAAGTCAATTTTATTTTATGATGTTTATTTACAAATAAAAGAACCATTCTTTACAATTATTTTTCAAAGATTATTTCTTTCAAATGCTGACTTCGACTACGGTTAACAAAATCCATTCGATAGTCCCAAATTTGAAGACGCGTGTGAGTATTTCGGGTGACATTTCTCCAATGACTCGAGTAATATTGGGCTCCAATACCTCAATCGCAGTCGGCTTCTCCATGTAGACTGTGGACTTCACATAGCCCCAAAGAAAAAAATCAAGAGGTGTAATGTCACATAATCTAGCCGGTCAATTCACTAGACCAAAGCGTGAAATGATCTGCTCGCCGAAATTCTCTAGCAGTAAAGCCATGGTTTCACGGGCTGTTAAGCAAGTGGCACAATCTTGTTGGAACCACATTTCGTCAAGACCACGGGCTTCAATTTCGCGCAGCAAATAGTCTGTTATGGTCACCATTCTCAATAGCATTCCGGCCGTCCTCTGTTTTGAATAAATATGGACCGATTTTCCACCGGTTCATAAACCACAGGAAACAGTTATTTTTTCTGAATTTAACTGCAACTTTGAGACTCTTTCGGGTTGTTCATTACCCAGATTCGGGCATTTTGTTTGTTCACGAACCTATTAAGCTAATGATCATCAGTGAACAAAAGTTTTGTCGAGAAGAGTGGTTCCTCTACAAGCTTGTCAAGAGACCAACGACTAAAATTCAAACGATTCGGCAGGTCGGTCGGCTTCAGTTCTTGAATTAGTTGAATTTTGTAATATTTTAGTATTTAGTATTTTACATCAGTAAAATCTTCCAAGTCATTGAATACGAAAGGCCGAGCTGTTGAAAACGGCAACGAATCGACACTTCAGGGTCAGCTGGATGTTGTCTATTTGGCCGAGTATTATCCAATAACGAATATTGAGTCTCAAACTTAGTGATGGTAGAGCAAATTGTGCGTTCGTTAGGCCGATTATGTTAACCCTAAGTCGCTCTAAGTGCCCGATACATATTAATCGGAGAATGCCCATTTTCGTAATAAAGCTGAACAATTTGTAGACGCTGTGCCGGGCTACTGAACAAGAATACCACTTCAGTTTACACGACGCATGCGCGAAATGTAACTAAATCCCCACCACAAAGAGTACCTCTAAATGAATCACCCTTTACATATCGGTTCTGCGAATTCCAACATTATTGGAATTTGATGAACACCCTGTATTTTTGCTGCTGTAGTTCACTTGAGCAGAGTAATTATAGATTCCCCCAAATGTCGAATATTTGGGTGAAAGTAATAACAATTGGTTTGTTTGGAGTCGCTAATTATAAGTGGTCAAAATCGATTTTGTCTGAAGGCAGAATTACGTATGCGCTGGAAGAGCTAGCAAAATTTGAATTTCAGGGTAAGTTCGAGGGATAATTATCTTGGATGAGTCCTTTATTAAGCCAATTTGGCCAGCAGTTGGACTATTGATAACAATTCGAATGGCACTTCTCAAATAATTTTTTTTTGATGCAGCCCGGTTATAAGAATGTACTGACACTTTTAGTGATGTAAACTTTCTAAATTTGAATTATTATTCGCTGCAAATCAAATTTGTTGGTATGCTTATTCACACGAAAGGTGAGACTTTTCTGATAAACAAAAATATTTCGGAGATGTGATTTTTTGAAGTTTAAATAGTTATTCGCAAGTAGTTTAACAAGAGCGGCAAAGCCAACTGACCTCAGTGCTTTCTTAAATTTTTTTAATTAAATCAGATCGAAACATTTTCTCCGAAAATTATCTTGCAAAGAAAGTTTGATAACCCTTCTATTCGTCTAGGATTTAACGAACTCAAATATCCTTGTGCAGGACAATTGGATCTTATGCATTTTCTGATCACTTCGACTTTGTAGGTAAGTATTTATTATTGTAAATAAAATTAAAATGAAACTTCATAACCACAGCATGTGTTGATTCACATGCTAAAAATCTATAACTTTTTCTTCCTGGTCTCTACCTTGACCAGTGTCTGTATGTTCTTCTCACAACCCAGTCATTTCATGTTGAGGTCCTGTTTTACATTGAAACCCAGTAGATTTCGTTAATTGTCCGTGTATGTTGATTTTATTTGTGGAAAACCTTTTTTTAGGTGAGCCCTCTTTGATATTTTTGACGAATATGATAACCAAACAAAAAATATTACAACAAGAAATAAATTATTAAGAGTCACTTCTGTTCATACATTTCACAGTTTTGATATATGTTCACTAATTCAAATGCGATTCCACGATGATTTCTTTTTCCTTTTTCAGCAATTTCGTTTCGTGCATTGAGGAATAATGGTGGATACAAATGTTATAGCTTTTTCGACAATTGTTACAAGTTTTTTGCTATACATTTGGCATTATAACTTCTGGAACAGAAATCGCGTAAATCAAGGCCGTCAGATTCCAATATTCGGAAGCAACTTCAAACAAATTTTTGGACTTAAGCCATATCACGAAGTACTATCAGGAATCTACGATAAATTTCCAGATGCAAGGTAAAGAAATTATAGAACAATTCAGTAAATAAAATATGATTCCTTTTCGAATTGAAATTAGACATTCTCGCATGTAGTGTTTGTTGTGAATGAATAGGAAACGTTCATTTCTTTGAAAAATATCGTAATAAATTCTACAACAATACAGTAATAAAATACAGATTTTTGAATGACACACCTGTAAAAACATATTTGACAGAGAGGAGATGATATCAAATGCAGCGATTTTAATGAATTCATTCTTATTTGGTATGAAGGTTTAGGATGAATTCTTTTTCTTAAATTTGAACTTCTAACACAAGTTTGAATATTTTAAAAGTTCAAATTCTTAATTCAATCATACACTTCAATACAGGGTGTCTAATTTAAAAGTGTCCCCTCTTAACTTCACAACAAATCAGAATTTGTGAAAACACTAGTTTAGTCGATTTTTTATGACAGTGGAGACACGTTAGAAGATGTCAAGCTTTTTTTCTAGCAACTCTCTGTACAGGGTTCAAACTCCATCAGCAATTTGAAAAGGGAAAATATGTAGCACAAATGAATGTATGGATTCAAATTTGTATGAACCTGCAGTTTGTGTTCATAATGTAAATTTTCACATAGCTACAGGGCCTTTTTATGAAATTATTGTAACGAAAAAACTAAATGAAACAGAGATGTTTTCATGGATCCTATAATTTATATTGAAAGCAAAACAAACAGTATTAGTAAAAATGTACCACAAATGCTGAGAGTGCTCGCCATTAGGTGGCATGCAAAGATACAATCGTTGTTTAAAATGATTTCGAATATGCTGTAGCAATTCAGGAGTAATGATACGATATTGTACCCCAATTTGTGCTCTTAGATCATCTAATTCTTCAACTTTGTTTTATAAACTTTCGATTCCAAGTGTCTTCAGAGAAAAAATCAATCAATGATAGATGCAGCAATCGCGCGGGCTACTCCACTGGGCCCCTTCGACCTATTTAATGTCCCGAAATCCTACCATTAAAGCACTGTCTCACCAGTGCTGCAAAGTGCGGCGGAGCTTCGTCCTGCTAAAAACGTAACTCCTCTTCTAAAAGGTTTTTGTCTGCTTCCAAAGTTTCGGAGATTATAATTCATATCTTCGATAAATTCCCGTTAAATTAGCTTTGCATTGCTGAAGGGCATCTTCATGCGTTTTAAGTTGTGATTCTTCGGAATCAGCCATAGATAAAACAGGACGAATTCCAATGGTACATTGTCAGAATGACAATAATTACTGATTCTTGACAAAGATTTCGCCGTTTTCAGAGAAAACAATACAACATTAAAATAGATATTCTTAATTCCTTCGATACATTTTTACGCACATATTTAGTTGAACAGCGTGCTGTCGTTTGAGCAAAATGTTTGTAATTTTCGAATATTGAGGAGAAAATCGAATTCTAAATCGATTGGGTTTGAACTCCCGATGAAGAATAGATAGCCAAACTTGAGTATTTCCGTCAAACCGTAGACTCTCTATCTTCCGAAAAAGATAAGCTAGAGTTATCATTTTTTCAAAATAGGTTAACTGTCTAAATATCTCGGTCAAATTTGTTATTGGTCCAAACCCTAATAATTGCTCAGGAGTCATGAGCATCTAAAATTTCCTCTATAACTCCTGAAATATCCATCGGTTCGAGTTGTAACTAGGAAGATATTTGAATTAAGATGAAACAAATAGGCTAGCAATATTCCGATGAAATCGACAACCTATAAACTTTTAGAAATTAAAAAAAATTAAAATTAAAAAAATTTTTTTTCGATATCTCTCATCTCATGAAATACGTATTTAAACATGAATATTATCTTAATATTTTCAGATTACATTGTTGTAGAATTCTTCTAACAGAAGATTTATCATATATACCGGTATGAAGTGAGAGTCAAGATACAAATGTCTCGATAGGGAATATTTGTCTTCAACGAGCATTCATTTTTTATTTGTTTGTTTGCTATGACATCTGTGAAACATATTTAGTAAACATCAAGTCATTGAACAGACAACATCATATATTTTCATCGTGTTAAAAATGTCAAATTTGGACCAGAAAGTGATGATTTGCTGAAACCATGAATTTTTTGTTTTCATTTAAAGAAAAGTGCTGCAGAGTTGCAACGAATGCTTGTCGAGGCATATGGTGATCATGCTCTATCAGAAAAACATGCAGAAAATTGATTCAACGGTTCAGAAATAATAATTTTGATGTGAGAAATGAACAACGTGGAAGACCACCTAAAAAACTTGAAGACGCCGATGTGCAAACGATATAATAATAATATAAGTTTATTTAGCATTTTGAGCTATTACAAAAACATAACAAATTCAATACATTGCTCTTGAAAAAAAAAAAATAAAAAAAGTTGTACAGTTTTTCAAACATATAGTCCACCTGAGATCTAAAATCAAGATACTTCATTCCCTTTTCGAACTATATTTGTTGATTATCAATTAGGACCTGATATATTCTCTCCACAAATTCCTTACATTTAATTCAAGTATCCAATACCATACATTTGCTTTTCTCATGGTTCCACTTAAGCTTATTTAACTTCGACCAATTTTGAAAAATGTTCAATTCCTTGCTTAAGGTTGATACCAATTCGTCACAATTAAAACCCGCAACCGATATCACCCTATCATCGGCATACAAGTTGAAAAAACACTCTTTTAGGGATAAATTCAAATCTTTAACGTATAAAATATATAGTAGAGGACCCAATACACTACCCTGAGGCACACCATAGCATACCCTTCTCTTCTCGGACAGATCCTGCTTTACTTTAGTCCTCTGATATCGCCCGTTCAGATAGTTCAAATATTGAATGGAGATGACTCTCTGAATCAAAAGCAAATGGCAGAAATGTTACAAGTGTGGAAAATGGGTGCCACATGAATTGAATGGAAGATAGATGGAAAATCTTGCTTCAAAGAAAAATGGATTTATTTTAAGAATCCTAAACGACAAAAATCATGGGTTAATCCGGGACAACCATCAACATCGACTGCAAAACCAGATCAATTCGACAAGAAGATAATGCTGAGTGTTTGGTGAGACCAGAAAGGTGTGGTGTACCACAAGCTCCTAAAACCTGGTGAAACCGTTAATACTGATCGCTACCAACAACAAATGACCAATTTGAACCATACATGGATCGAGAAACGACCAGAATGGGCCAGGTAATTTTGCTCCATCGCAATCCACCTGTACACAAAGCAAAACCGGTTCAGGATACAATCAAAACACTTGGCTGGGAGCTAATAACCCCAGCTGACGTATTCACTAGACTTGTCTCCTTACGACTACCATTTGTTTTATTCGATGGGACACGCATTGGCTGAGCAGCACTTTGATTCCTACGAGGAAGTCGAAAATTGGGTGCCTGGTTGGATTGCTTTAAAACACGAAAAATTTTATTGGCGTGGTATCTACAAATTTCCAGAAAGATAGTCAAAATATGTAGAAAACAATGGCCAATACTTTGAAGGAGATATTTTTCACTTTCCAATTAATAATTAATGTTACTAAAAGGCAAGTTTCCAGGAAAAAAGGCTTTTTGCCTATTCATTAACACCCCATGTTTTCTTCCATGATTACAGATCACAGTAGTTTCATATTTTCTTTCAAACCTTAGGAACTCTTGACTTCACGTTGGTGCATATTCAAGAATATATTGAAAAGTTTTAATTGTAGGTATGTTGGATTTTATCAATTTCTTCATCGAGGTCTGATGATCAAAGATGCTGAGTTGGCCAAGAGAATTTGCGTCAAAGACAGTGTCTGCTTCATGGACCGTAGGGCTTTCTTACCGGCATCAAATGATGAATTATGGAACAAGAATTTATTCGCTCTTCGTGGTGAGTTAGAACATATGGCATATCAAAAAACGAGAGATTTAGTAACCCGATCTCTAAACACTACTTAGGTCAATTAATCTTATTGGCTTAACTACCAGATAGCGCTACTAACAAAACATTCATATAACTGCTCTGAATATGTCTCATTTGAAGAGGAAAAAAGTGCTCTTTCGCCAAATTAAAACACTTGTCACAGCTCAATTAAACTAGCCATAAATGACCAAATTGAGTTTTGAATTGCACCCACACTCACTATATTCTACAGATCTGGCATCCAGGCGTAACTGGTTCTTCATAGAACTCAAAAGAAGCTCCGCGGAAATAGATTTGGTTCTGATGAGGAAGCGAATTTTGAAGTATATCATATATCGTGCTACACCGGTGGTCGGCACAGTTGAAAAATCATTTGGACATTCTTTAATGTGGGGCCATCTGGTACTTAGGCCCAAGACATATTGATTCATTGTTATAATCAATAAACTTAACTGAATATCTTGAATTTCCAGGACAAAAATGGTACGAAATGCGTAGGACCTTAACTCCGGCCTTCACGAGCAGTAAAATGAGATCTATATTCAAGATCGTCCATAATTACTCAGCAAATTTGATCGCAAAATTGTATGAACATCCTAACCAAAAGCAAGATGTAGAATTTAGTGATCTCTTCTCGAGGTTCACAATAGATGTGATCGCCGCAACTGCCTTTGGCCTCGATATTGACTCAGTGAGAGAACCACAGAATGAGTTTTTCCAAAAGGTACAGACCTCCATGATGCTGACAAATAGGTGGAAAAGCTTCAAGATATCAATGACTTTATTATTATCTACATTTGGACGGGTAAGTTTTCTGAAATCATAACACCAATAGAGATCGTTCGACTAGGTGACCCGACAGACGTTGTCCAGTCTGTACGACGAGTATTCAATTTGAAATGATATAATTAACAGAATAAGTATATTCCTCATCCTAATGCATTATGATATACTTTGTTAGAATTTTTCTTGCGCAATTTTTTGTAGTTTTATTGGTTCTCCGATACGAGAGCAGCCGATATATAATTGGCTATGTGGTGTGAGACATTATAATAGACATTGCGATAGCTAGAAAATGCAACCTGTTGAAGTCGAATGGCATGACGTTCAAAATCAAAAGAATGTGTAGGATTGAAATTTCTTCGCCTTTGTATTTCTCTTTCAATATAAGAGCTTCGAGTGCCATTACAAAGAACTGACTGGTTTTTTTCCGCAACATAATGTTAACTGATCCAATTTTCAATTGCAGATTATGAGCTGGTAATCCTGGTAACTCAAGCGAATTATAATCAGTTGGATGGTCAATCAATACATACAAATTAATTCGACAGCTATTTTTATTTTGAATCAGACCATATATTTAGCTGAAATTAAAGCAATATAAATGTTCCGTTCAACCCACATTTTCTTGGTTATTTTGAGGAATGTTTGGGAAAATTTTCTCGACGAGTTCGGTCTTAGTTTCAGGAAAGCAAATATGATGTATCCAGACGATGAGTCAACAGTTATTTTACTATTACCAATATGTGTCTGGAAAAAACTTCTCTAGATTGGTCGTTATGCAATTCGACATACTCATATTTGATCAGGGCCGGATTAACCTCAGGGCAAAAAGGGCAATTGCCCAGGGCGAATTCAGAATTGGGGGCGAATTCAGAATTGGGTTCGAATTCATCAAGTTACTAACTACATACGGAAATCACTGAAATCGAGAAAAGCGATTCCAAACAATTGAAACATAGGTTTCGTTCCTTCGACCGATATCAGTCGTCATTTACTTGCGCCTGCCCTTCGCATTTCGCATCGCATCCAAACGAACCGTCGGTCGCCCCCCAACGCTTCTTCGATGTCCGTGCTTCCACGCATTCTCGGGTGACTAGTCATTACAGGTGAATACAAAAATTCTATAAAATTTTATGACTTTAGTTTTCGGTTTGCCAGTTTGGGGGTAATACGTATTCTCAAATGCTGAAAAGTAGAGGAAAAATTTAATTTTTCCGATATAGCAATGAAGGGATAAAATCGCGATCATTCTTCTCAAAAATTCAGTCAGGTAAAATACAAAAAACGGCTGTATGAAAAAAAGTGAAATTTGTAGGATTTTCTGCGAATATTGAACTGTCTAATGCATTCTTAACATTGATTTGTTCGTAATTTTTGACTGGGCGATTAATTTTTCAAAAAACAACCAAAAACCAATTTTGTTTTTTTTGAGAAATATTTTGAATTTGAATAGCTAATGGAACGCCTAATGGAATTCGAGATCTGGAAATCACTGAAACCAGTACAAATGATGAGACATCCAAGTTTTTTTATGCCAATGCTGAAATGGAAAGTATTTCGATGGACCTGCAACCTGGAAAGTTGATGATGCATTAGTAGAGACAGTCTTGAGAACTACACTTCTACAAAACTTGGACGAGATCAATTTTGAAGATACCAAGCGTGTGTACGGAAAAGTATCTAGATTTGGATCTAGAAAAATGTTCTTCACTCAACTAGCAAATGGAGAAAATATTCGCCGAAAATGGCTCATATATTCTATATCAATTTATAAATTTTACTGCTTGCAATGTATTTTATTCGGTAATGAGTCGGTTAATACCAGTTCAAATTTTGTGAATGGTTTTAATGACTGGAAGCATACGGAAAGAATATTTGAAAATGAACATTCCTTCGAACATCGGGAAAATACAAAAACTTTGATAGTGCGATGTGCGATCCAATAATTTAGGTAGAATAGATTCCTGTCTGAATCAGCAGTACCTTACAGAAAAAGATTATTGGAGACAAGTTTTGAAAAGAATTCAAGCAGCAATTGAATATTTACTAAAACAGGGTTTAGCATTTCGTGGATGTTCAGAACATGTTGGACAAGAGAGTTCAGGAGCAGGAAATAGGGAAAACTATTTACAAACTCTTATTCTCATACTTGTCCAAAACTATTTGTGATGAATTCATAACATGCATCGCTGATTTGGTCAGGAAAAAAATAGTCGAAGAATTGAAGGCATCTAAATATTATTCCATAGTTGTAGATTCAACTCCTGATGTATCACATATAGATTAGTTAACATAATATATATTCCGTTATATGCTAATGGATAGTAGTACTGTTGAACGCTTTATATAATTCATTAGTAAAGTTGGGCAGAAAGCTGATGATATGGAAAAAGCTATCATGAAAACTCTGAATGATTTAGAATTAGACATAAATAACTGTAGGGGGCAATCATATGATAATGCTATATTATATATATAATATTTTTATATATTAGTTGTTTTTCATTCTCCTTTTTTTCCAATGGCCTGTATGATATATACGTATTTATTTATAATTTTTGTTTTCTGTTAATTTTCGATGAAAAAAATATCCCTGTTCGTTTTTTATTAATGATCATTTTTGTAATGTGGGGGGCGAAGGAATATATTGTGCCCCGGGCGCCAAGTGGTCTTAATCCGGCCCTGTATTTGATTTGAGAGTTTCAAGGTTTCATTTAAGTGATTTACCCACGACATCATCTCAGGAATTTGTTTATGCTGACGACATTGCTATTGCTTACCAACATTCGGATTTCTATACTCTGGAAAACATACTGTCATCTGATTTGGAAATTTCAAAGAATTATTTCATTGAGGTGGTGATTATGTCCCAATTCCAACAAAACGGAGGTATCTTGTTTCCATCTGAATAATCATGAAAAATATAGGAAATCAACTGTAACTTTCAATGATTCTCCTACCGAAGATAATTTCTATCCAAAATACTTAGGTGTTAAATTAGATTCATCTCTCAATTACAAGGCTCATTTAAATGATCTGAGCCTAAAACTAAAAACTAGGAATAATATTCTTTTAACATTTGAATTTCAAGATGGTTTTAGGGCTATTCATGATGTTTCCGATTCTTTCTTGGAATGGGTTATAAATTTCAATCGAATATGATACGCATTTTTGTTATTCAGTTCTTTTTTCTGCTTTTGTCTTTTTATTTCCAGATTCGATGTGGGCAACTTGAAGAAGTCTCTGTCTTCATCAATAGAAGACCACTCTTGAAGAAAGAAGTCCCTCAAATATATTTCAGCTTATTTTTGTACTCTCACACTTAGACGGGGCGTCAGGGTTTTTTTTACTTGGTTTTTTTCCCTAGGATTTTATGTCATACGCCGAATTGTATGACACCCCGTCACTAACCCCTGATCTATATGCTTTATTGTTTGCTAACTACATATTGTAAGCCAAAAGTTCAAGAGAATATATATATTTATTGCACCACCAAAGCGGTTCTGGTTTTTTCTTAAATCTGGCAATGTGCGGTTTAATGTTTCCAAAAACAAAAACAAGTGTGATACCATATTGCTATCGAACCAATTTCTGGCGCTCTTGTTCACCCAAACAAAGTGCCTATTATTATGCCCAAATGTTTGTAATTTTCGAATATCGAGCCGAAAATGGTCTCAATCGTTCGGGTTCGACTCCTCGATGAAGAATCCGCTGCGAAAGTTGAGTCTCTCCGGCCATATCCTCTCTAGCATACAAACGAGGTGAGCTAGATATTTGATCTTTTCAGAATAGGTTTATTGTCCAAATATCTCGTTCAAGTTCGTTATTGGGCCAAATCCGTCAGATGGTTTAGTAGTTATGAGCATCTGAAATTTTGTTTCCTCGATAACTGCTAGAATATCCATCCGATCAAGTTGATACTTGAAATATTATTGAGGGAGGCTGAAACAAAACGGCTCGCAAATTTCTCAGAAATCGTCAAGCTAGAAAATTTTAAAAAAATTCCAAAAAAAAAATTTTTTTATACTCAATATCTCATGAGACATTTTTCGGATTTCAATAAAAATTCGTGAATATATTGAGGCGATCGATGTCTTACTCATCCTCAAATTTCATTGTCGTAGCTTTTTTCCATCTCAAGATATGATCATTTTTTCATTTACTCAAGAGAAAAGAGAAATTACATGAAGTACCGATAATTTTCTCTGAATGATGGCCATCACAGCTCGATATTCGATTGACAAATGCCGGGCTCATTAATCAATGTCTGTTGGCGTTATATTAATCAAAATTTTTCTTAACGGGAAATCAAAGAGACGTTGTCAAAATTCAGAAAAGCACTCACGTAAGTTTTTTGGGGAATTGAATTATAGCTTTGAACAAAACATGGGGAAAATTATGAGTAGTTATTTTTAATTTGAGATATAGGTTTGTTCATTCATTAGGCGTTCATATTTGCATCACATTTGCATCACTATTGTTCACGTGATCAGAGTGCTTATAGATTTGTTATGGTTTGAATACATACTCGCAAGTAGCTCAACAAGAGCGCCAAAGCAATCTGACCTCACGTCAGTGCTTTCTGAATTTTTAATGTAAATGAACAGAACTCTACTTATACAGTTCAAGTCTAAGTGCCAGACCTAATCAGTGCTTTCTTTTCAGATTTTGAAGTCTAACATTTTCGACCAGAATATTAGTATATACTTCAGAGATGTCATCGAAAGGGCCATTACAAATCGCAGGGTTAATAGATGTGGCAGAATTGACACGTTGCAACTTCTAATGGAGGCCACGGTTAACCAGGAAGATGGTACACAGCTTCCGCTGGACAACGATGACATTACTTCACAGGTTCTAGTTTTTTTCTTGGGCGGCTTTGATACTGCATCGAATGCACTCTGTTTCATGGCGTATGAGTTGGCCATCAATCCTATGATACAAGACAATTTGATTCGTGAGATAGATTATTATTTAGAAGAGAATGAGACCCTCACGTATAATGGATTGAATAGGATTCCTTACTTGGAAATGGTAGTGAATGGTGAGTTATTGTTCACAATTGATATTAAGAAAGGGATTACAGTCCAGTTATATACAGGGATAAGTTTTGGCACCAAATTAATATCTTTGAAACGAAAAATATTTTTGAAATTTGGCAGCTGAGTTTAATGGACCACAATGCATCTGATGAGCATATTTTCATTAATGACATATTTCCGGTTTAACTGGAAATGATCTTTTTTTTTTATTCAGATGGGACACCTGTATATTCTGCAGATTCTGAAAGTGCACCTTGTTTCGGATCTGTCCATATCAGGTTCCATGTAAACATTCTCTGTAAAAAGAAGAGATTCAGTCTTTTTGAGAAAAGATAGTGAGAAATAAAACGAAATACGTTGTAGTAGATAACTCTTTTTGCTTTTCATGAAAATCTATAAAAAGAAGAAATACAGGGCCTTTACAAGTAGAAAAAATTTATTAAAAATAATTTTTAAAAAAACCATTTCAAATGTTCGTAGAACTTGCCATTCACCTCCTGACAATATGCTAGTCTATTAACAAATTCTTGAGTAACTTTTTTCAAGACTTCTCCATGTATTAATGCACATTCATTAAGAATCCGTTGTCTCAATTCCTGCAAGCATGCTGGTCGATTAACATAAACACGTGATTTTAGATAACCCCAAAGAAAAGTCTAATGGGATGAGAACTGGAGAACGAGCAGGCCACGTTATGCGTCCTCTGCGTCCAATCCATCGATTTGGAAAAGTAGCATCTAGAAAATTCCGAACCCGTCTATCATAAGCTTCATTCGGGTTCAAATTCTGACTGTTCCAGAACCATCAGAATCATGCGCATTTCAGTGTTCGGTGTTCGGGTTTTCTCTGACTCCGATGTTCGGGTTATAAGTATCAGGATTTTTTTTTATTATTTTCTGACGGTTCTGGGACTATCCTGAGGACCATTTTAGGATTTTGCCGTAGAACCGCCTTAGGAGGGAGGAGTTGACCAATTTCTTTCGTAATTTGAAATGTTTGAATTTTATCTGCATCCGTTAACAGATATAAACAAATCTAAACATAGATGGTTTCAAATCGTGCATAAATTGGTATTAAGTTAAATGATTATAAATTAATATTATAAAGGGTTTTCAGGGGCAGGATTATGAGTGTTCTTTATTTCCTTGAGTTGTCCAATTCAAATTGCAAGAAGTAGTACAACTTTATTTATTACAATGATTAAAGTTTTCTAAATAATCAGTTCGAATTCCTTAACTGTTTTCAAGTATGTGAAAAATAGTTTTATTGAAAAAAATTTTTTTTTAGCTCTCGTCAACAAATCGGCAATATTGAAAATGTGCATTATGATTCATTATTGACACATTCATTAATCCATTTGCTTTTCTTTCAATTTATGGCTTATATGATCAGGAGAATCAATTTGAAATTTTCTGCTGTAACCGATTCAAATAGTCCTACGAGTTTGCGCATTTTGCCAAATTCAACTTTTTTCTCTGACAAATTTTGGACCAAATCTTCAAATTGGTTCACTGTTCGGGTTTTTTCAGTACAATCCCAGTACAGTTCCAGTACAGTCAAAATCGGTACCTACTCGAGAGCAGGTATCAGTTCAGGATTTTTTGCGGACCACAAATGCTACCAACCCTTAAACAACGATCACTTGAATACGCAATTTGTGGTAAATTCGTAATTTTAGACGAGAAATAAATCAAAAATTCCCTTTACATCAAAGTTTACCACCAATTGCATTAAAAGCTCCTTTTAAATTAACAATTGAAAACCATTATATTCAAAAAGGTAATGTGCGCATGTATCTAGGTATATTTCAAAAATTCAAATTTTTGATGAAACGAAATGAGAATCTCAGTTTATTATCAGCAACCTGATTATCAATGAAATTCCTAGCGAACTTTTTCTGTTTGAGAGTTTCGTCTGCATGAAATTGTTTTCCATAGTTAGAATAATGCATGATTAATAAAATGCAGAGAGTGTCCAGGAATCTACATAGGTCAAACAACACAATACATCAAAGAAAGGATCAACGGCCATAAATATTAAAAAAATTCCACAGCCCTTAAAAAGCACGAACGAGAGAATGACCATAGATTTGACTTTGACAATTTTAAAATTCTGCATAAAGAAACCAACAGCAAAATAAGGACATTCCAAGAAATGATATATATTCAAAGAGAAAAACACTCAATAAATGATAGAACAGACCTGAAAAACCTATCCAAAATTTACTACAGCATTCTTGGATAATATCAAATTTATGTCGAAGTGGCATCTGTGAATATATTCAGAAAACATCATCAAAATGAATTAATGAAAATAAAATATCTTCTTCAACAATGTTCACACATGCACAGATGGCATTTCAAATGATAAATTGGAAACCTGCATGTACAAAGAAATAATTGAAAGAATAATTCTAATTGACAGCGTTCACAACATGATGAACATGATTTTAATTTTTCTGAGTTTTAAGATGAATTGTTGGACAGGTAGGTTAGCATAAAAAATCAAAATATTAAAAAATACCTAATAATCTAGTTATACATTTCAGATGTGATTGTCACTGTAGCACATAAACTTGAAAAATGTCCAATGTACGCCGAAACATATGTAGTTAAGCATTAATATACAAAAAAAAATAGATGAAATCCTAATTTTGATCCCGTGCTCTAACCCCAAGAAAATTACTTCAAAGTTAGAATAATGTTTTATCAAATTTTCATCGACAAACCAAAAATTTAGTGTTGATAGAAACAGTTGAGTACTATAATAGCGCAATTCAAATTACTAATCATTATTGAAATTCTCAATTCTCAAAATATATACAATCCCACCTGATAAATACTGAACATTGAATCTGTATCAAACAAAGCATTTTGATAGATCTAGTTTCTGTGCTCTGTGCATCACTCATATTCAGATAGTGGTTGCATTAACACATGATTATTATTGATAGTATAAACTGAAATATAAACTACTTCAGAATTCATAAGAATCCCTTACCTATATAGGTAAACTGTATGGTTATCTGATTTACCAATTTTGCTTTGCGTTCAATAATGTTTTGGAAATATTTTCAGGTTCAGATCTGTATAACTAGTTATTATCACATCATTGAATTAATTTAGATTTCAGGTATAAACTGATTTGATATAGTGGGTGAGAAATAAGATTTTCTGCAAAGATGAAGAAGCTTTTTTATTTATGGGTGATACAACAAATTTAAATGTCACGAGATTCACCTTGCAATACATAAATCCAATGAACTGATTTCATGAGGCTGAATACAATGCAAAATTATTCATTGATTTTTTATCAAATAGAGCATAATTATGTATAGACTAATATTCACAATAAAAAATCAATAAAATATAGATTCAGTATCAGCTCGATTGAATTTTTAATAATACACATATCTGAGTTTCAAAGAAAACCAACTCTGTGATGATAGATCACCAGTGTACCCATGCCAGAACAGATATCAGTTCTATAAACAATTTTTCTTATATAAGGCATCAAGAAACTATCAGAATAATCAACAAGAAAGATCATATAAACAAGAATTTTCCTTCCGATACAAAAACTATAGAGCAATGCTTGAATTCAAGCACTGATGCCAAACTATATAGATTACCATAACAGATTCATATAAACACATACACATACAAAAAAGAATTTGAAGAATTAATTTCAGCACTCCCCCATAGGTCCGGACAAGGTCTTACACTCACAAGGAAAGCTAAAAACTTTACAGATGATCAAACACAATCTCTTTACCAGCTTGATATACCAATTGTTTACATCTAATAAATACAAACAACCAGTTTCTTCAAAATCCATTACATTAGTGTTCGATCCCTTGTGTAATTTATCAATCAGATTTCAGGGTTGAAAGAGTCTTTGAATCATCTTGTTGTTTATCCAAGAGATTTATCTACCAACTAACGAGGCGTTTGATCACTCAGATCATTTAAAGCATATAAAGATGGGTTTCCACAAAACATTGAAAATTATTTCTCATTTCCATTACCTGTACTAAATTGTTGCCTGAAATATATACAATATATGTTCAGATATCTTCACCCAATTTACTATGATTGTCAACCTTCAATACTTTTGTCGATTGAAATGAACCTTCTTTCATTTTGAATCCAATTCTTGAAAATTAGGTATACCCCAATAAACATATTTTAGGATTCGACAATCCTAAACTGCAAATATGACCAATCAAAATTCTGTTATAATGTAATAAAAAGAGCATTTGAAACGTTTGAATCAGTTGATTAAATAGAATCACAAAAATAAACACATATATTGCTATACATGCTGTCTACTATTTCTAATACCAAAATTGATTTACTGAATTATACTTTGCAATCATTATTGTTTTTCAATAAGTTCTAGTATCTTACAAAAAATAGCTCTGAAAGAGAATGGGAATGGTTTGATTATTGCAAAAAGTAGCACTACGAAGTACAATGACTAGATTTTACACATGGATACACTTGGTGATATTTTGGCATTATGAATTTCGAGTAACTGTTCAACCTTTCTGCATATTTTTTTGTACACTCCACAAGAGAATATCCATTTTGTTGCAGATTATACCGATGTTTATCCTGAAGTAAGCATTAACAATAATTGGCCACTATTCTTTCTAATACCCATTGTATCAATTTTCCATTTAATGGGGAAGAAAATATCACCTAGTCTTATATTCTCTAAACATCTAGGTACAAATAATTTGTCTTTCCATCTTATTTAGTCATTCATGTTTATGGATTGTAAGATTAAGAACTCCAAAATAAAACTCGACTCTCAACCACAATTAGTTTTGTCTCTTATTCCTAATGCTTCTCTTATTTATTCACACAACAAAACTCTCAGAGGAACTTGATTATTGGGAATGTTAATCTGAATTAACAAATTCAGCTTGTCTACCTTCGAAAAAAACGAGGATTTCGCACAAGCCCTATCCTATTGCACCTCCAGAAATGCATAAATACATTTTCCCAAGGTAGCAACAACTAAATAAAATTTATATTTTTCACAGAAACTCTCAGAAAATGGCCGCCACTTTTAGTAGTAGACAGAAGGTCTAACGAACCTTATACTATTCCGCCTGAAAAGAATGGTGAACATCCAGTGCACGTAGAGAAGAATACCCTCATCTGGATTCCAGTCTGGTGCATACACAACGATCCACAATATTGGAGTGAACCTCATCTTTTCGATCCCCAGAGATTTGCAAGAGAAAACTTGCCAGCAATCAACCGCAATGCATTCCTGCCATTCGGTTTGGGCCCTAGGAACTGCCTGGGTTCAAGATTTGCCCTCATGGAAGTGAAAATATTTTTCTTCGAACTTCTATCAAAATTCAAGATCGTAAGAACGGCGAGAAGTGAGGTTCCTTTCACACCAGTCACTCATAGCTTCAGCTTGGGTAGCAAAAATGGATTTCATTTTGCGTTGAAGAAGAGAAGATAGGGGTCATAACTGAATGAATGTTATTGTTTGTTTATATATATTTGTTCGTCTATTTTAATTATTGATTGTAACTAGAGGTTTTCATGACTGATATAGCTGGGTTTCGTTGATGAAATGATTATATTATGTAATGTAAAACAAAGTTTTTATGAAAATGATTAATAAAGAAATTTAGCACTACAAATTGTTTGCGCTGTCCTTGTCAGTCTCAACCAAAATCATTCCTGTCTCTGTCACACTGAAGTGTATGACAAAGTGTAACCTTTTTTTTTTGGCTTTATGTGACCAGCCATGGACCAAATTAACAGAGTGTAGGCAGACCCGCCGCTAGTTGTCTGAGCGCCGGTGTGCAAATACTGTTATACCGCCCCCAATAGGGCGCTACATCAAGGGCGTATCCAGAGAGCAATTGGGGGGGGAGAGGCATGGAAAGTTTAAGAGAGGGACCTGAACTGATCTTGAGTGAAAAGCGTGGCAAGGGAGGAGAGGTTTAGATCGTTTCCATTCGAAGATTTAGAGTGAAAAACTCTTTCCTGGGGGGAGGTTAATTACCTCCAGCACCCCCCTCCTCTGCGCTAAATATGCTGAGTGTTCTCCAGAAAGGATTCCCTCATTATGGTGGGAAAAAAATAAAAAACCTATTGATTTATTGTTATATATATATATATTATATTATTGTAATTTCTATTTATAAAATTGAAAAATCATGTAGGTACACAATCAAATATTTATCTAAAAAAATTTCATTCTTCTCGCCGCCTCCCTGGACGTGCCGGGCACGCCTTGCACGCCCGCTTACGGCGGGCCTGAGTGTAGGATTCCATTTTTACCCTTACGCGTTTCGTCAGTGGTGTACACACACTGGACTCATCAGTATGATTTTTCAACGTGTGCGTCATGCCGCAACCACTAGGGATTTGTTCTTCGTGTTATTTGAGAACGAGAGCATCAAATTTGTCGAGCTCGACGTTTTTTTTTTAATTCCGCAAACTCTACCTCAGTCACGTTGCTGAAGTGACTAATAGATCGAGAATCTATTTTGAAATCCTACTTTCAGAGGCATAAGCAAACTATTCGATGGCCCAATTACTAACATAACTGCGATATTTGGACAATCAACGTACTGTGAAAATATGAAGAACCCGAGCTTAATTCCTTCAGAAACTTATCAAACATTCAAACAAATGAATACAATGATCAATTAACTCCCATTCTTTATTCCAACAACATTAACTTTACAATAATATTTCCTGAAATGTACACACTCATTTGTCCAGCAATAGAGCTTTATTTTACAGTTAATATATATATATTCCATAAATTCTATGTCATCCTGTATCGCTAGAGCATATGAGAATCAGATTAGATTTAGGGTATTCAACTGAAGATTCATTTAGAAGATCTGCACTTTCTCAATCCAGTTCTTCAAAACACATCTGTGGAAAAAATTCAAAAGTGGAATACCGTTACTAGCTAAAACTAGATACATGTATAACAAATATGATTAAAGTCTTACCCAGTCTTAAGAGTTTTTTTCCGGGAGAAAATCAGTTGGCCAAGAAGGATGCTAGCCAAAGCGAGGTGAATTCCATGCCAATAATCATCAGGTTTACCACTTGAATGGATTGCTCCCATTTCAACATTTCTTTTGGACCAAGAGGACTTATTTTCTGTTTCATAACTGGATTTTTGCATTCTGAGATTATCTGTAAAGGAATAAAGCAAAAAACTAGTGAAGAAAAACTAAAAATCAATTGAAACATAGTTTTCAACCGAAATAAAAAGATAATTGTAAATTCACACGTTTGGAATATTGAGATATACTGTATACAGGCTATTCCATTAACATCGTTGTGGATCAGCATCAAAAGGAAAGTGTGAAACAATTCATAAGCCTATAGATGTACTCACAGAGTCCTCTAGAATCTCGGCGACGACTGGTATCTTCAGTAGGCCTAATTGATCTTTCATTTCGTTCCCCAAGATTGTTCAGCATTTGTCCTCTCCTTGGAACTATTCCTTTATCTAAGATTCTTTGTGAAATATCCCTGTGTGTTTTGGAAAAAACTGCCATAGTTTGGAGTTCAGGAATTTCAAGTTCACGGCTGTTTTGTCTGAATTCGTTTCCACCATTTATTACATTTCTCTTACTTGAAATGCTGCTCCTAGCTCTTGTGATTGGAAGATTATTCATTCTCGATATATCCAATTGAAGCATTCTTTCGGCATCATTTTTCCAATGAAGTTTTTCTTCAGAGCCTCTTCTATTAACTTCAGTACCCATTCTGGATGCAAATTTGTACAAATTTTTAGTTTTTTCAGCTTCTGTATCAACGAATCGATATCCAGTAGAGCGGTGAGTAATTCTTTCATTCAACGAAGATACTGAGGAGCTTTTTCTTTCAGTAGCTTTCAAGGTTGAAACATCTCTCCTGTAAGAAGATATTCCCTCATTTCTTTCAACTCTTGAATTCGAATTGTACACATTTTTTTGTTTCCTTGCCGAGATATCGATTACATCATTTCGTCGAGAAGATGTCACTTCATTTATTCTCAATGTATCTCGTTGGACAATTCTGCTGGATTCAGAGCTTCTTCTATTAACTTCAATATTCCTTCCTTTTTCTCTCCTTGAATCCGACATATTTTCTGAATCGATCCTTTTTGGTTCTCTTCTGGCTGATATGGTATTTGTTTGACGTCGATTTTCCCCTCTGGAAGACCTCGATTCACTTCGGTGAACTCTGTTCTTATCTTCTTTCGGGGTGTTGATATACCTCTTCCCAGAGTTTTGTACTTGTTTTTATCATTTCCAAATTCCATTGAACTTTTCAAACTTCTACGCCCATCATCTTTCACAAATAAGGAACTGGATATTCTTTCAGTCGAAGGATATATTGATGAACTCCTTCTAACGTCTGAACTTGAAGCATCATTTCTGGGAGAAGAGACTCTTTCGTTTCTTGCAACTTTTGTATTTGAGTTGTATTCATCATTCGGTTTCTTTGCTGGAATAACCATTTGAATATCATCAGATGATCTCGTCATAGACCGTGAATTGCGCCGAGAAGCCACCATTCTTGAGTTATCCCGTTGGAGATTTCTTACGTGTTCAGAGATTCTTTCATTAATTTCCATATTCCTTAGTTTTCCTAACCTGGTATTCGACAAATTTTCCTTATATATCGTTGTTGTTTCTCTTGATTCTGTTACTCTTCTCGCCGATACTGTATTTGTGTGACGTCGTACATTTTCTCTGAAAGACCTTGATTCAATATCATGAACTCTGTTCATGTTACTGATTTCCTTCTTGTCAGTGTTTTGTCGTTGTCTTCTGTCATTACCAAATTCCCTTAACCTTTCCAAACTTCTGCGCCCATCATTTCTCACGAATAAGGAATTTTCATCTACTCTGGATACAGATCTGAAAGGGGTTCTAGTTTTATCATCTCTTGTAGTGATGAATCGATTTTGAATAGAGAGTTGAGCAGTTCTTTCATCTGATGGAGTTATTGAGGAGCTTCTTCTTTCAATAGATTCCGAAATTGGAATATCTTTCCTGAAAGATGACGTCCTCTGGTTTCTTCCAACTCTTGAATCAGAATTGGAATTATCAGCAGATGATTTTATTGTAGATCTTGAATTGCGTCGAGAAGGAACCATCTCATCATTTATTTTTCCTACATCTCTATTGGTTTGAGAAGGCGGGATTGATGATCTTTTTTCTTCTGTATACTTTGAAGTTGGAAAGCTTTTCCTATTAACAGAAAATCTCTCAGATCTTGAGTTAGTTTGGGTTCTTTCCCTTTGTATGGATACTACGTTGCCAATTGAAAAATCCTTATTGATCTCTTTTCGAGTTTCTCTATTTTTATTCATTTTTCCCATAGAACCCCTAGATGCTGGCGAGAATCTTGAGTCGACCGGACCACTATTGGTGGATATTTTATTGTTATAATCAGAAACTTCACTATTATACCTTCTCTGAAAGTTTCTTCCTTGGGTATCGAGTCCTCTTTGTCTCATATTATCTGTTTTTCTATTTGATCTTATATGTCCATCTCTTATATCAAAATTTACTCTTCCAGCTCTCATTTCAGACGGCTCAATACTCTTTCTGGAATTTCTGAAACTTGCTATTGTTTCTCTCCTTTCACCTTCATTGGCATTTCTGATGGATTTTAATCTATCACCTTGGATCCTAGAATTTCGTATGTCAGACCTTGAAGATCTAACTTCTCTGTTGTCGTTCAATCTGTTTTCATATGTGCTTGCTTCATTTATGCGTCTTGTATCACGACCCAAACTCAAACTCCTGTCATTTCTTTGTATTTCGTTTAGTGATGCATCCGGAATTCTTTCCAATTTCCTGAATCTTCCAAATTCATTCATTTGAATAAACCTTCTTTCCCGCGATGATGGAGATGTTCCACGATCCATTCTTCTTGAAGATACAATTCCAAAATTTCGGTCGATGCTGCAAGATCCTTCAAGCTGTTTATTTTGACGATAAAAACCAATATCTCTTGAACAAAATCTTGTGCCACCATCGTCTTCGAAGATGAAGCTTTGAACTTCAACAAGAACCAATAATGCCACTAGCAATCCAGAAAAACCTTTCATTGTCACTGTCGGATACACGGTGGAAGAAACTTAAAATATGCTGTCGTTTAAGAAGTGCCTTGTATGGTTCGTTGGTGTAGAACTTTTCAACTGCGGACAAGGAAGCTGTCTGAGGATGCACAGGGTATCTTGTCTTTTATATGCCTTGTTCAACAGGCCAATTTCGCACTTGGATGGGTTTGATTGCCTGCGATCCGATTTAGAGTTGACAGTGTGAAACGCATAATTCAATTTTCGGGTTATGGGGAGGTTCAGATGATATTGCCAGCTTGTTTTTCGTTGTCAGCTAGACTACTCTCAAAAACTGTTGCTATTGCTGTTTCTCTAAGGAAAACTATTCGTGGAAGTTTGAATCTAACACCAGTAACTCCTAATTTTGAAAAAGTGAAGAAAAATTCTATGAGAAGTATCGAGCAAAAATGAGATTGATTAAATGAGATTACATGATTTTGCATATATGCTCATTTGAAGAGATCTTGCTTAGCACTGAAATCATTGCGCTACTTCAAAATTGGCGAATAACGTTCATTTTTATGGGAAATATTTTGGAAATGTAGTTTCCAGAGTTTAGCGATAGCGTCAGTGCTTTCAACATTTTTTGGGTATCCAAATATAATTATCTATATTGAAGACGTGTGTATGGTTTATGGAATTACCTGCCAGCTGACTGCAGGTTGTCTCCTGCTGAACATGATAGTTTCTACAGTGCTGTCTTGCTTGTCTTTTATAAATAAGGGAACAACTTCCACATATTTATGTAGTTATGGTTAATGAATGCTTCATCTTTGATGTTACCTCTGTTGATGTTTAATTCTCATATTGACTGTTCGTATCTTATAACTGGGCTTGAAATAAATATGAGTACTAGATATATAAGCTATTAAAGTAACTCTTGAAACCTGTAGCAGTAGGTATATACACTGTTTTGTATCGGTCTGATAACCTAGAAAGAGGAATATATTTTCATCTGATTAGCACAGCGTTTGAGAGTGAAGACAACTTTCGAAGGCAAGCAGAATGACGAAATGTTAGAAACAGAGTAGAACAAAACATAAGTTTATTTTGGTTCACCTGTGGCAGCCCTTTTTGATTGAACTGTTTCTCAAATCGATTACTGCCATCGAGTTCAAACTTTAAACCCCTTGGTGGTTAAAGCATCTTAGCGCTTCACATCATATCTCGTATTCACCTGAGTTTTTTACTGAAATATGAATTTGCAATTTGGGTCTACTTGCGCATATATATTTTGAGTAAACTCAATGTTTGATGACTGTTCCACTTAGATCTGATATGCTGTTCGAGGATATCGTTCTTTCTCTTTCGTTGCCGAAACAGATTAAAGTTGTTGCAGCTAAGTAGCTTCAAATTTTGAGTCAATCTCACGAAGGACTTATTCAGTGGAAATCTTCAGTTCCTATTTAGATTTCTCTAAACTTGAGAGAGACTTTAGTATATTCTATTGGAAAAATTTTTACAGCACAAATTTTTAGATGTCATCCTTTTGATTTGATGATTTTAGAAGCTCATAAACATCTTCAACTTGATAACAATCATCTTCAAATTACATAATCAGCAAATAAATGATAAGATTCAGATTTCCACAAATTTTTATTGTTTTTACAATTGTTTCGCCAATACATTACATTCAAAATGTAAAACCTGATGAAACCACAGTGTTGACGAAACAATTGTTGTAAAAAACAATAAAAATATGTAGAAATCTGAATCTTATTATTTATTTTAAATGAATTTCCATTAAGTTAACACCGATACAATCAAATAATCAGCAAATATTCAATATCGCCAGACTTTTAAATTTTAAGGACCAGAAGATTCTCTTGGGCAGTGTATTTCGTCCCTTTGCGTAGGTGTGAAGAGTGTAGCAGCTGATAAGCACTTACTATTACTCACCAAATAACCAGCTCCAAACCCATTTTATCGCAGTTATGTATAATCTCATTTCACACTTCATCAATTTCTTTGAGAAGATCCATGACGTCAGGGCTGAATGGAAATCGATGGATGAACTAATGACATGTTGAATGTAGCTGTAGGAATATTCTTGAGAAGTTCGTTTAATTACTTAAAATACAAAGGGTAAAATTACCTTTCAATTATAACCTATGAAAAACTCACGAGAAGGTTGTCTGTTCACGTGAACAGACGAAAGAGTGAAGCTTGAAAAACTATTCAAATAGGCATTCTGAAAGAACTGATTATCATTATATATTTCAGCTGTATCAAATTGTTTATGACTGCGTTGAATTCCTCAATCTTTTAACAAAAAAAACTACATATTTAACTTCTTCGTCACTTGAAAATTTCTTCCTACGAAGTTCTTTTTTGAAGTTTGGGTATAGATAATAATCACTGGAAGCCAGGTCAGGACAGTAGAGTGGATGGGACAAAAGTTCAAAGCCCACTTCCTGCAGTGCATCCATTGCAACGCGGCTCTTGTGAACAGGAGCGTGGTAGTTTACAAGAAGGACACCTCTGGTCAATATTTTTCCCCTTTTTTCCTTGATGGCTTTTTTCAACCGCTCTAGAACCAAAGCCTAGTAGTACCCGGTTATGGAGACACTTTTGTATTTGTAATCGATCAACAGAATCCCTTCTGAGTCCCAAATGACTGTAACAATGATTTTCCCCGCCTACTCTGACACCTTAAATTTGTTCGGTGGTGGTGAGGGTTTTTTTGTGTCACTGCACAGGGTCATGTTTGGATTCAGGTTTATGATGATGAACCAAAGTTTCATCCCCAGTAACAGTCTTTGTCTTACTAAAAGAGGTTATGTTACTTGTAAACCAGGCAAGAGTCTTCGTAAACGAATGACATCTCTTCCAATAAGGTTTGAACCGATTTTTCTTGCTTGGTAATGACGTAAAAAAAAATGAAACTTGGTATTTATACTAACTCTTTGAGTTACTTAATTCGTAAAATTTTGGTAAGTACCCTCACTGATCATCTTTCCTCCCATTACGCGAACTTAAAATCTCCCCCTCGTATGTGGCCGCCTGTGTACAAAATATGTGCGCCCTTTGAACGTTAAAAAACTAGGAATTTATTTACTCAACATCGCATTGTTTAATGAGAGAAAAAAAGATAGGTATATAAAAAAAATTTGAAATAATATATAAAAATAAATATATATTAATATTTTTGTAGGAAAATGTTTGAGGATATTTGAAAGAATAAGCAATATCTAAAAAATGCAAGGACGGCAAGTAAATAAGATAATTAAAGGTAATAAAATCACTTTTTTAATGACTCTTTATGTGCCCTTGTAGTAGATGTAAATGTAGTAGAACAGCCTACTATCGATTTGTCCAAATGCCTGTAATTTTCGAATATCGAGACGAAAATGATTTCAAACTGAAATATCTTATGGCTTTTGACCAAGTAAGGAACCTTCTGAATACAAAATCTTTATTCAGGTATAAAAACAATCATCTATAAAATAATACTAATTATAAATAATTTTCAACAACAATCAAAATCAGCTGAATAATGTCTAATCCAGCAATATATAAAAATTGTCAATTTGTTTTCCATAACTGGGAGATCTTTTATTAGACTAAACTTTCAGTATAAATTCATCTACAGCGTAACTTCTGAATATGTACAATAAATCTTTGGAATTCTATGAAAAAATGACTAGAATCATAAATTAAAATATTCGGCACATAATATCTTCAAGTTAAGGCTCTCAAAGAAGCCAGAATTTGATCTAATTCATTTTTATATGCTATCAACTGTTTTTGTCTTTCGGCGCATTGTTCGCAATTTCTGTTCATCACATTTTTCTGTGCCAAACTGTTCACTATAGCCCTCAGTCGATGCTCCCTCTCCTCGTATTTCTTCTCCACAGAAATAAGCTGAAAAAAATATACGTTAGGCATCGCCAGAAGATTGACAAACGACATACTTTCTTCTGTAGTGATGCTACATCATTGTCTGTGATCACATCTCTAGTACAGAAGATTTTTTTATCGATTGCCGTCATTTGGTCATTGAGGTGGTCACGTTCAACGGTCACAATAGCTAGTTCCTCTTTCGTGCAGGAGAGCTGAGTTTGTAGGTTATTAATGGACAATTGCTGAAGCTCCAATTGCTCCCTCAAAGGTTGCAGGTTCTGTATGTATTGGGCTATTTCGCGTTCATGAGCCTCTTGGAGGGCATTTAGCTGTTAACAGAAATATTATTTATTCATTTTCATTTATTCCGAGTTAGAGGTAAAAATTTTGAACACATTCCAGATGTAGTATTCACTTATAAATAAACCACTCAAAAATACTAAACTGCTCCACTATAATTGAGGGTATCGAAGTATATGAAAGAAAACTTGAACCCAAGAAGAATTACAAAAACTGTTGAAAATCACATTTCTGAAACAGTCAACCGCCTACAAGGTGATCAATTGAAAGAATACAAAATTTCCAAATTGTATTGCAACACATCAAATAAAATTAGAAAAGCATCAGATAGTCCAGTCAAAATAGACTACATTATGATTCCAGTTTGCATTAATTTCCAACAAGCTGGATTTTTGTGCAGGCCTTGGATGCGTCATTACAAATGACATGTCAAAAGTCCCGATCGATCCCGCTTGTGCGTTGTTTTTTGGTCGAGGTCAAAGGTCACAAATTATTTTTGCGTATACCTCTGAAACAATGAGAGCTACAGAAAAATGGTTAAAACAAAATTAGTAGATCGTAAAATTGTCAACACAAAATATTTCAATACTTTTTCTTCTATAGTGCACTGTTCTCGAATTATGGCTATTTCAAACATAGAAAATACAATTATGCACTCATACGTGGCAATTATGCATCATCGGGTTAACCATTTGAACAAAAAATATTAGAACATACCTACATCATCGATGGAGGATATCTGTTACATAGTGTTGTGTGGGATCGAGAGAACACATTTAAGGATATTTTGGACAAATATCTTCAGTATGTTCGTAGACACTTTGGCCACAACGTTACTGTAATATTTGACGGTTTCACTGATTATACAAAAAATATCAAAGCTGCAGAACAACGTCGTCGAGCTAAACAAACATCTTCATCGTCTGATATCGTTTTTGATCGATCAATGACTGTTCCGACCAACCAACAGCAGTTTCTTGCTAATACTCACAATAAATCTCGTATGTATTCGATGTTATGTGAAGAATTTGCAGCTGCCAATATTGTTGTGGAACAAACTTAAAAAGACGCTGATGTCCTCATTATTGAAATCGTAATTGAGCAATTCAGTAACACCAGATGTAGAGTTAATAATCTTAACTGCTCGAACAACTAGTGATAACATCATCTACTTTTTAAAACCTGGGAGAGCTCAAGTTCAAACGAAAATATATTCTTCACAAAGTTTAACTGCATATCCAAAATGTCCCCCTCATATATCACTTCTTCATGCGATAACTGGTTGCGATACGACATCAGCAATTTTCAAAAGAGGCAAAAATACAGTAATCTGCAAATGCAGATGTCGTCCTCACCAATGGAATTCGTGTTCTTCTTGCTATGTATGGAGCTCCAAAAAATGGAATCGATAGACAAGTATAGATATTTGAGGTTTGTGAGAAATACAAGAAACCATAATGTAAGTTATCTTATCTCCCTCCAACAACTGCTTCTGCTTATCAACACTTGTTTTGTGTGTTCCACCAAGTGTGACTAGGCAATTAGCTAAATCCTAAAGATTGGGGCTGGAAATTGATGAATAATAGTTTGGAACCAATCCAGCCTTCACTGCCTCCTGCTTCAGAAAAATTACTCAATACAATTTTTTATAATTACAAAAAAAGGCTACACAAATAATTGCGGGTGCGGAAAAGTTGGATTGTATTGTTCATCGGTATGTACCAATTGTCAAGGCCAATCTTGCACCAACATTGAATCAAATGCAACAGATGAAGATTGTTTAGAATTTTATGAGGATATAACTGATATATCTCTCTTCTTGGAGCAGTCTACCCAAATCGAGCAAGAAGAAGAAGAAGGCAGTGAAGAGGAAGAAACGAGTGACTATGAAGAATTCGATGATGAATGAAAATGTAGATGTCTTGCTGTTAAAATTTTCATTAATTTAAATTTAAAAAATTTCATCAATAAAATGGTGTTCCATTACATTCCCTCGATCAAAATATATTGTGTAGTATTCCTACGGGGGAACCACGTTAAAAAAAGCGCCGTGTACACTACATCAGAGGTTGTGCGGAAATGTGTACATATGGCAGAAAATATGACTTTCCTGCGGGCTAAAGTCAGGATATCTTGAAAGCGAAGCTTTGTAGAAGAAAAGCGTTGAAATCTTTTTGTAGAGAATTCAACGATCTACAGACTTCGTCTGTACTATTTTTGGATAGCTCTCGTTATTTCAGAGATATACGCAAAAAACGTAAATTTGTGACCTTGGACCTGGAATAAAAAACAACGCACAAGCGGGATCGATGGGGACTTTGACATATCATTTGTCGTGACCTATTCAAGACCTGCACAAAAATCCAGCTTGTTGGGAATTAATGCAAACTGGTATGTCTATTTTGACTGGACTAAGAATAATGTATGACCACTGCATGTTGTCAATAAAAGTATTCCACATTTCTTGTGGAATTCCAGTAAATTTCAATGATTTATAGGTAAAAAGTACATAGTTCGATCAACTGTATTTTTCACAATCAATGGCGAAATTGTTTCAGAAAGTCGACGAGTTTTGAAAGGTCACTTTTTTGTCAAAATCGGAAATAATAATTTGCAGAGTTCGTTGGAATAAAAAAAGGTAGTTATTATATCAACAAAGAAAGAAAATAAGGTTTTGGGGCCTTTTCATTATATTAAAGACAAGTCGTTCGTTTGCCATACGCAATATGGCTTTTTTGGTCAGATTTTACTAATTTTCTGGGAGCAAACGTGTTCACTTCATCAGAAAGTAGTCCCTGTGGTTCTAATGGACAAATGGCAGGGGGCGACCATAATTTCTTTGCAGTCTAAGACCATGGTGACTTGTTCCAATGGGAAGTACGTTTCAAAGATTCCCAGGGCCCCCAGCTGCACTGTCTTGAATTGTTAAATGCAATACGAAGCTCGGATTTACGACTAAAGCACGACAATTCAGGAAAAAGTATAGACTGCAGGGCTCCATTGTTCTTCAGACCAACCATCATAATAAAATACAACGGCATGGTCGTGCGACAAAATGAAACCACCACAATCAACTGTATTATTTGATAAAACTTGTAACGCGGTTGTTTGTTTGAAAATAAAAAATCTTAAATTTAAACTCACATCATGTATTCTCTTCTTCTTCAGATTCTGGTAGTCCATTTCTATCCTGTACAGCTGCTGCTTGACTTTATCGAAATCGGCTTTGGTCGAATCTAAATTGTCTTTAGACCCCACGTCAACTATTGAATCCGATGGTGATTTTATCCGACCGGCTGGTAATTTTTCGGGGACGTTCCTAAAATCCTTCGCCGCCTTAATATCCCCATTTATGCTCTTCAAACTTCCTTCTCTCTCTTTCTGCAACCTTTTGTTGGTTTTTCTTATTTCATCCATCTCCCTCTGCATCTTCAATATAGCCTTTTCCTTGCCGGAAAGATCAGCTTGGAGCCCCCTTATAGTAGCCAATAGATGAGATTCGCTCTTAGTTTCGTTCACCTTAGCGCTAGTTTTCACAGCTATAACTTTTGGAGGTTTCGCAGGCAAAGAGTCCGTTTGAGTAGAAACTGATGTAGATTCCTTCTCTGGAATCTCCTGCGAAGTCGAAGCAGAAGGAGTCTGTGTATACATATCGAAACAGTTGCTCTTCTTTTTCAATTGGTCCTTGAGATCGTTCACGTGAAGCTCCAAGTCTTCTATATGGTTCTCGTACTTGGCTTTCATTTGGTTGAACTTTTCCTGAATATCTGAAAATACTTGCGAAGATTGCTTCTCTTTGGCTTGTAATTCTTGTTCCAGTGTTTTTATTCGATCTTCTAGAAGTTTCCTTGCGGTTAGGTTAGAATCTGTGGCGTCGTTTTTGGCCGCCATTATCAACGCTGATACAGAATCTGGGTGTTTCCTAGCTATGATCCTTTCCATCTCTTTAATTTGTCGGTTTAAATCTTGTATGCACTTAGCATCTGATTCGTTCTGAGCTTTCAAACTCCTGGTTTGTAGCTTTTCGATATCCAACAGTTTATTCAAACTGATTTCTGTTTCTAGAAGTTGATCCCTGTGTCTTTGCACATTGAGTAATTCGTGTTTGTATTTAGCCAAAGAGGTATCTATGTCAATAAGACGTCTTTCAAGGTTCCTATTCTGACTGAGAAGGTCATCTTGTGAGTTCTTGAGGAGAACATGTGTTTTCGTCAGGGTGTCTAATTGGAGTTGAAGAGCAGTGTTTACTTCTTTGGTGTCTTTCAGTTCATCCAAGGTTTTTTCCAATTCTACGGTCACATCTGGAGTTCTGGCCGTCGCGGCCGATTTGGTTTCAATCAGCGCCATTTGAGTTTTTTGTAACTCCATCTGAAAAAAAAAATCGATTAGAAAATATTAGGCATTTATTGGAAAAAGTGGCTTTCATGTTCTTGCATAAGTTTTATTTCTTAAAAATATGTTCATTTATTAAATTCAAGAGCTGAATAATTTTTTAATCTCATGAACACCATGAAAATCGAAGAAAATAACAAGTATCTTCTGGGTTTTCGAATAAGGTTTTTTCGGTTTCCTCTCATTTTTTCACACTCATTTTCATGATTGTTGATTGATGTCTCGTCACCAATTATGATTCGTCCCATGAACGAAGGATCAGAAGTCGCACAATCTAGCTTGTCTGCATCTACCTGCTTCCGGTACCGTTTTATGAAGAGAATTCAGCGCAAACGTAACGTGCCGAGCGGTGGCGTGCTGCATCCTCAATCTGCTCAGCAAAATCAAACGAGCGGTTTGACGAGAGATATTGAGATCACGAGCAATCTTTCTAACACTGGCATGATGATTTTTGAGCAAAATTTCCTTGAATTTTTAGTACGTTTGGGTTTTCGATAAAACAGAGGGGTATTTGCCCTATGTGAAAATTTAAAATGCTTATTACTTTTTAACGCAGTTGAATATGGAAAAACGATATGGGAAAAAAGTGTTTTTCTGATCTCAAGAACCTATGGATAAAATTAACGCAGTGGTCAAAAACTCACCCTGTATAGAGTAATATTTCTATTAAAAGTGAAGTCAGTTGCATGGAAGTATCAGCCCAACTTGAAAGTTTAAAATAACTATAACACAACTTATCAGGATTGGAAAAAAAAAACATATTTTATCTCAGGAATATCTGTTTCTAGCAGTACAAAACTCACTCCAAATATAAAAGATATCCAATATTTACAATCTTACTATTAAGAATGGGTCAAGCAAAACATCTGCAGAATCCGTCTATGAATCGTCATGTGAGGATCCTGATTCTCAGAACATCATTATTCTATGTTTTTCAAGGAATGTTCGTTCATTGTAGAACAATAATCATCATTAACAAGTAATCAATCCAGATCCTGAATTGATCTTAGCTTTAATTACTCTGTATGATTCAGGGATCGTTAACTTTCAAGCTTCACTGAGTAAAGCCTTTGTATGTGTATTTTATACCTACAGAGTATCGATTTGAGAATGTTCAATACTAAATCTGTTAGAGAAGGGCAAATCGGTATAAATGCTATATAGATAGGGAGAAAATCAACCACTATAATTTGGTTATGGGGTGAGACACCTCTTTATGCACCCCAACACCAAAATCTTAAATGACACCACCGCTTTATGATACCTAAAAAGTTCTTTTTAAGTATTCATCTATACAAGAATTTTTTTCTAAAGTTTATACAGAACCAAAAATAGATTAGCTTAAATTAAATAGAATTTGTTTTCACGCGGCAATGTTTTATTCAATTAGATGTTCAGAATGTATAAACAAAACTATAGCCTATTTTTGAACTCATTTCAAACATTCTAAGATACTTCTGTTGAATTAGATGAACATTTTATTGAAGATCATCTAATCAGCCTTGTTATGTTGATCTTCGGCGACGTACATCTATTCCAAATAATAAACCATTGTGACTATACCCAAGCTCAGACAATTTCAATGAAATATGACATTCAAACTGTAGAATGAAACCAGTTTCATCAAAACAAATAAATCAGCACGTAATTTAGAAGGAACAACGATCTAAATTTCTCCTTCCTGTATTCCATTATCGACTAATTCAGATCATAAATAACCAAATGGCTAATTAACAACTGGAGGATAAATTTTGGCTGCACGACTTTAACCCACATCCAAAAATTAATGTGGACCAGATGATAAGAAGAATTAACTGCTGACAGAAAAAAACTTCCGATCGGAAAGGCTTCTTAAATATACAGGGTGAGTCTTAGACCACTACGATAATTTTAACCCTAGATTCTTGACGTCAAAAGAAACATTTTCTTCCTATAACATTTTTCCAAATTTGGCCCTGTTCAAAAGATAAAGGGTGTTGAAATTCCATGAGAAAATTGCATTTTCACCTGTTATATTCAAACGACAATATCAATTGAAATGATCCCTTGTAGAAGGTTTTTTTTGATAATAGTCATGCATATTTTGGCATCAATAGATTTATTCCATTTCTTGAGGGTTTCTCACTACTACTGAACAGATTGGTTGAATTGCATGTAAAACAAATATCACTTGAACTAAAGGTCCATATCTTGTTCTTCCTAGAATCATTAGTCTTTTTTACAGATAAAATCATTCATCATATTTTTTCCTAAATTGTACCATGTTTGAAATATTTGTTGAAAGTTGAAAGGAATTAAATCGATATAATCATCTGATGAAACATGAGTGAGTGAATCATTTCTTAGAGGGAAAATATTGTTTTTGACCAATTCAGATTCAATAGTGGATGCTGTGGAAAATAATTTTCATTCAAACTAAACTGGACTACAGAGGAGTATTTGCCCAATGTGAAAACTTAAAATGCTTATAACTTTTTAACGCAGCTGAATATGGAAAAACGGTATGGGAAAAAAGTGTTTCATTTGATCTCAATGGTTGAAATTAATGCAGGGGTCAAAGACTCACCCTGTATATATACATAAGAATTGGTAAAGTTAATGTAATTGCAGACCCATATAATTAAATACGACATTAGTCAATCCACTTCGAGAAAGTGCTGAAAAAGAGATTATATGACTTAATAAATAAATTTACTTTGAATCTAAAAATTAATTTGGTTTTTAAAAGGAAAGATCTACTCAAGATGCAATAGTAAAATTGTTGATTAAAATATCTGAAGTATTCAATCATAATACTGTATTTATGTTGATTAAAAAAAGATATCGACACAGTTAATCACAAACTTGGAGTTTCTGGGCATAAGGTTGGGATCCATTGAAAGAGAAAACATTGGAACATTGGAAGATATCAATAAACTTTCTAGCGTCGAATAAGCTGACATTAAGTTATGATGCTGTTCAGAACTGAAATGAAACAATTCAATAATTTTGACAGTTTGAACATAGAAAATACTGAAATATTAAGAATTGACAACATTAAATACTTAGTGCTGTACATTGATGGTTGACTAAGATGGGACGTACATTCTGATTTTATAGTTGTAAAAGTTAGAAGATTGCTTGCCAAATTCCAATTTTTAAGAGATATATGTGACTTAAGGGAACTTGATCGAGTATAATAGGCGTTGGTCGAACCACATTTTATATATGGCATATTAAGTTATTAAGATTATTCAGAAATGAACCCTGAAAATTATGTTTGGAAAAGCTATGATGTATCTAATATTGTACATTAAAGCGAAATTTTTCCATGTTACACAAATATATGGGAAATTGCTCCTGTTCCATCAGCATGAACAGCCAAAACCAATCCCGATAAATAGAAATTGATATGAAATTAGACGCAATCCAGTTCAGCTACCACCAGCTAAGAAAACTTTAGCATTACGAACATTCACATACCTGTTACACTGTTTACAATATTCTTTCCTCGAACACCAAAGCAGAAAAGAGTAGGAGAGTATTTATTCATTGGAAAAATTAAAGAATGGATAAAATCATGAAATCTTGATTTTCATAGGGCTTTATTCAATCGGACCAAATTTATTTGAAATGGTCATTTTTATTCGAATAATTTTTCACTTCATTCATATTTCGATCATCACTTTCAGAATTGAGAGATGTTTCTTAAATAATGTTATTGAAATGAATACTATTTGTTATAATCTGTTTATTGGAACCGTATGAGACGAGACGTTATTTAGGTTTTAATTTAATTAATTTTCATACGATATATTTTTTATTTGGTTCAATAAACGCTATTAAAAATATTTTATCCCATTTTGACGTTTAAAGACGACAATATTCAACCCATGGTAACAAGGGTAAGTTGACGTTTATCCACTGAGTGAATTAAAATTTTTTTAATTCACTAGTGGAATAAAATGTTCACCACCCACTTTCTGGAAATTATTTTTCCACCCACAATGCACGTAAAACTCATTTTAAAGTTGGTTTCCTAAAATTTATCAAAAATTCTACATTAACAGTCATTTCTATCATTAAAGTAAAAATTACAATTATTAATATTTTGAACTTTCTTCACTCAAATCATCAAATATCGAACAGACATAAAAATCCTGACGGAATAATTATTCAGAGAGTTCTTCGACATCTCGCAGTGACAAATAGATGTGCAGATTCGAAACTGAACTACTTTTCTGAATAATTCAGATAAGAATCGATTTGAAATTCACTCGAAACTGAAGCAAATGAACCAGATCGTCCAAACCATTAACCCACTATTTATGATAATCTCCTAAACGGCAAAAAACATTCAGTAAACAGCACTCCTATCTGCTCAAAATCAACCGTTCAATATTTGCTTCCGAATTTTTCGCTCTAGTTCGAGAATTTGCATTTGTCTCTTCGTTCATTATAATCCAAAGTAATACACACAACTTCATTCGTGACCTATTATCTTTTCATGCGAAGACAAAAATTAATCACAATTTTTCCCAACTCGGAAGTTTCATTGTGTTCGATGTAGGACAAGATGAATGGATAGGATAAGAAATTAAATACAATATTTAATATTCATATTGCATATTTGAACATAAATCTTCAGTTAATGCCATGCTTGTGTATAAGAAAAATACTGACCGCATTTAAGCTTGGAACACAAAATATGTTTCAAGGGCAATGGATTCTACATCAGGGCTTCGGATCGGATCAGTGGCGACCACTTTCGACTCGATGTGCAAAAATTGTAATACCTTCAGACAAACTGAAAAATATTTTCTGCGTAATTTGCATTCTTTTTGGATAAGATCATTGAGTAAACAAAAGGTAATGTCAAAACAACATAGCTACTAAAATAATTAATCTCTTTCATTTTAATAATCTTTTCATGTATTTATCATTATTTCTTTTCAATCGTTAAAATACCTCGATAGAACTTGAGTGCTTGAAGAGATTCCATGGTTGGAAGATTCTTATGCATCCGCCTTATAGTTCAGATTTGGCACCCAGCGATTGGCAGTTACTTTTGTACAAACCTAACGCTCTTAGTGGTGTAAAACTGTCCTCAAGAGAAGATTATAAAAGGAGTTATCTCACTTTGTGCTAATAGCAAAGAGTTGATTTGCCATTTTTTGATTTTAAGGCCCGACAGGTTCTACTAATAATTCTGTCACATTCACCATGTATATAAAATAGATCCAGAATTTCGTAAATAGAATAACGGTTCATTTTGTTGAATCGATAAATGAAGATAACGAAAAACAATAACACCTGACACTTGTGAATTATTAACAGATAATTTATCTTCTATGGGTACAGAGTGTTCCCATGGTTTCGAAAGAATATTCATTGATTTTTTTTAGATTTGACTCTACGTACACCATAAATCCAGAAAATCTCAAATAACTCAGAAATTATTGAATTTAGGAGCATAATCATGCGAGAAAATTATCATTATTTTTGACCGCAGAATCCAACACAATTATAAAAAAATAGGGTTCTAATTTGAAAAACAGAAGTTATGGCCAATTTAAGATCACAATTTTCAACACAAAATTTGAAACACCCTGTGATGATATTTTTGAAATCCAAAAGATGCATGATCTTTTCACATCCTTCCTCTTCGATGTTGTAAAAACAGTTCACGCTCAGGATATTTAAAATAAGAATAATGAACATATTACTGACTGAACATATTTGACTTTTTTTCCAGTTTTTTTTTGGATATTTTGAAAACTATTCGATATAATACAATGGTTTTAACAGAAATGTATTCACTATTGAACACTCGATCATACCAGGAATGGAAAACTTGAAAAAAAATTTTTCGTCGAATTTATTTTCACTCCCTGTATAACCGGAAGTATTTGGGCTTCGAAATTATTTTAGATCTGTAGAGAACTTTGAACAATATCATAATCCCAATTTTCAGATTTCAAATATGTCTAGTTCTCCAGAAACGTCTAATAGGCACCCTGTATATATATCCTGTAGACGAGGAATTTTTCAGTTAGAATCACAGTGAAGTCTGTTGCTTAGTTATTTAACCATAATGGTAGTTCTGCGGAAAGTTTGTTAAGTTTGGCATCGTCGGTTTTGACCTGAAATTGGAAAAAGCAACGGAATAGCGGCGAATTTTCGTGACCTAAGTTAAGTACGGGTGGATCGTGGGTGTCATAGCGGGTGATCTTGTTATAGTTCCGAAGATACGGTATCGGACGATATCTCGATTCCTGTAGAACGACAGACCGGTTACCGTAAAAACGCTCGCGGGATGATTGAAATAAGTATTTATGTTACAAGATTTACGGTTCATTGTTTGATTGAAAAAAAAATCAGAAAAACACTGACGTGAAATCAGAAACTTTTGCGAGTTTGTGCGAGATTCATCTATATCTCAAATTGAAAATTACTACTCACAGATGTCCTTAAGTATTGACCGAAGTTCTGATTTCCTTCTCCTAAAAACCCACGTCAGTGCTTTTCTAAATTCTGACAACGTAACATATAGGCTGAAAAGTTCCGGGCTAAACAAAGAAAATAGTTTCTTTTGGTTCAAAATTAGCATTATTCATCAACGTTATCTCCATCAAGACCAACGCAATCATTCCAGCGTCCCTTTAACACAGTGCGTTATCTTGTTGAAACTCATTTTTTTCTTTGCCATTTGCGTGCGTTTCTTAGCAATTTCAACCTTCAAACGCTCCTATAACGCTGTATAATAGTCACTGTTAATGGTGTTTATTTTCTCAAGATAGTCGATGAATATTACACCACGCACATCCCATCACACATCATGTTGAGCTTTCGGGCGCTTTGGAAGAGGTTCACCAGAGGTTGTCATATATAAGTAAAAATGCCGGTTTGTTAAGTTCAAACATGACCAAAGATTGCTTAGAACAACAACACGTTTTCGTTTTTGATCAGCAATGATTGTTTGCCAACCGAAATATTGTAAGCCAAAAGTACTAATAGGTTAATGTCTTTGACTATCAGATAAATCTTTTGTTATCATTAGCCTATTAGTAGATTTATTCTTATAGCTGCGATTAATCGCTTACTGGGTGAAATTCAACCTCTGAAGTACAGTGTCTGTAGCCCCAATTAAGGCATATGTACCTTCAAGAGAAAAAAAATAAAACGTTGAACTTGTGTCTTTGGGAAACTGGTTGGAAAGAATTGCAGACACTTGACCGCTAGATGGCGCATTTAGGTGTATATAGTTCCAGTGTGCCTTCCGGTTTGAGATAAGTTCTGTGGGTTCATTTTTGCCGTCATCATCAATCAAGTTAAGCGTCACTGATTAGAGATAATAATCCCGAAACTATAGTCTGCCTGCTACTTGTGAGCGATGACGGCACGTTCTCCAACTAAATGTTTCTTGACACAGTTTCAATTAGCCCACTCAAATTAAAAGTAAGTTTATACTGTCTGGTATTCACGCATGGGCGTATTCTCGGCCAGTATCGTACCTAGGGCGAAAGGAGGCAGCTGAAACGTAGCGAGTTGAGTTGTCCGCGTGTAATAGTATTGTTGTGTACGTTTACAGTGCGCTCGTTGTCATGGCTGCATGTCTAAAGTACACGAAAGAAGGACGTGTTTGTTTTCTCACTTCTTACCTAAAACTTGACGGAGATTATGCTTTGAAGAATTTAGCCAGCGCTTTCCAAATAAGCAAGTTCCCACCAGACAATAATTCTATCGTTAATTTGTAAGTACTGGTTCCATAGTCGACGGGCCGCGTTCAGGTCGACCTGCTAATTTTTTCGTAATTTTTTTTACCCTGACTAAACGATGCCGCATGTGTGTAAAGAGGGGGGGAGACAATTCGAATATAAAAAGTGAGGCCACAAGTAATTATTGATGTTATATTTTTTTCGAAAATAAATATATTTGCAATTCAATCAACAATGATCAATGATCAACACGTTCTTTTGATACCTTTACGATATCAGCTATCTTACGCAACTCCACTTTTCGGTAATTCAAAACGATTTTGTGGATTTGTTTTATGTTTTCTGATGTAACCGCCTCTTTTGCACATCCACTGGCTTCTACATCACCGGTGTCGAAGTGTAAGGTCAGCCTACCAACGTTTGATTATTGTTTATGATGGTGCCCATAACACTTTTCAAGACTTCACTTAAACGTAATTTTTTCCTAAAAAGAAGAAGTGTAAAATTGACTCTTAGCACAATAACTAACAAACTACTGAATAGAATATCATGAAATATCATCAGCTATCTTTTGAAGGTTAGTATTAAATTTTAAAAAAAGTGACTGCAAAAAAACTATCTTATATAGAGTTATAGAGGAAACCACATGTCAGATGCTCAGAACCTCTGAACCATTAGACTGATTTGGTTGATGACGAGATATTGTTGATGATGGAGCTCGTTTTGAATGATTGTTTGGGCTATTACCATCATCTATTGTGGATGTAATGATTTCCGACGTTTCGATAGACATCTTCTATCTTTATCAAGGAGAAAAGTAAGAAACCTTTTGAAAATTATCAATTTTCAAAAAGTCAATATGACAGAAGTCATGAAAGAAAATGAACGATGTTATATACTCATCTGTGATATGATGATCTTTTTAAGTTGGATCGAACTATCGGCGTCATGCTGTAGATGAGAATCATCGTATAAAGTGGGATGAAGCATCGATAATATCCAAAGAAGAAAAACTTGCAAGAAGAAAAATCAAAGAAGCAGCATTTATGAAAATAACGCCTGATTCCATAAATGCTCCATCTATAGATCTGCCAGAAGTTTGGACGCCGATAGTTCGATCCAACTTAAAAAGATCATCATATCACAGATGAGTATATAACATCGTTCATTTTCTTTCATGACTTCTGTCATATTGACTTTTTGAAAATTGATAATTTTCAACTTACTTTTCTCCTTGAGAAAGATAGAAGATGTCTATCGAAACGTCGGAAATCATTACATCCACAATAGATGATGGTAATAGCCCAAACAATCATTCAAAAATAGACTGATTTGGCCCAATAACCCATTTGACCGAGATAATAGGTTGCCGAATATCTCCCATCCGCCAATTTGTCTTTTGAATTTCGCGGCTATGTACAAAGCGCTACAGAGCTCGTAACTGGCAATACTATACATAATTTGAAAGGTCTTCACATAACCTATAAAACGACGCTATGCGTGATTAGTTTGGATATTGCGTTCAACAGTTATAGACGTGTAAACATGGAGTTCACTAAAGCTGAAATTCGCGGTATTTTAAAGTTTTCCTTCGTTCAACGCAAATCCGCTAGAGAACGTTCTGTGGGGTTAATGGTGTTTTGGGTGATGCTACTCTATCAGTTCGAACCGGGGAGGAATGGTTTCGACTATTCAGAGCCGGTGAAAACGACACCATGGATAAGACCTGTGACGACAAATACCGATCAAATCATGGAATACATCGAGTTAGATCGGCATGTGGCATCTCGTAACATCGCCCAGGAGATGGGAGTTAGTCACCAAACCATTTTAAACCATCTGCAGAAGGCTGGATACAAAAAAAGATTGATGTTTGGGTGCTACAAGCGAAAACGGTCGTGGCCGAATGCAGGTGAATCGTCCTAAACAGTGGCCAAGCCGGGATTGACGGCCAGGCAGGTTTTGCTGTGTGTTTGGCGGGATTGGAAGGGAATTATCCACTATGAGCTGCTCCTATATAGCCAGACTCTTTATTCTACCATCTACTGCGTAAACTGGACCGCTTGAAGCAGGCGATCGACCAGAAGCGTCCAGAATTGGCCAACAGAAAAGGTGTAGTGTTCCACCAGGACAACGCCAGATCACACACTTCGTTGATGACTCGTCAGAAGTTACGGGAGCTCGGATGGGAGGTTTTATCGCATCCACCATATAGCCCGGACATAGCATCAAGTGATTACCACCTGTTCCTCTCCTTGGCGAATGCCCAAGGTGGTGTAAAGTTGAACTCAAAAGAGGCTTGTGAAAAGTGGCTGTCCGAGCTCTTTGCAAATAAGGAGAGGGGCTTCTACGAAGGAGGTATTATGAAGTTGCCGTCCAGATGGTAACAGATTATCGAACAAAACGGCGCAAATTTGAACTAAATCCGATCACTGTAACACTTTTTATAAAGCACTGAATAAAGAGCAAAAAAGCGAAAAGGAGATATTTGACAACCTATTATTTGGACAGTTAACCTACCCCAAAATATGAGAACTCAAGCCCATCGCTTTCAGAAGATAGAGAGTATACGGTTTTCTGGACGGCCGGATGGACATACCCAATCGATAATCGAAAATTACAAGCATTGGGGAAAACGAGACAAACTGTTTTACGAGGACAAGCGCACAAAATGGCATGAATGGCTGAGTATTTCTAAGTAACAAATTTTTTTTTCACACTCAGAAATACATGCGTTCATTCTGATGGAAATTCCGGACTATCGAGCAGTCCGAAAATTTCCTTCGATCAGGTGGTAATTATAGGTTAATAAATAAAGTACGAATACACTATGCTAATACATATAACTAAATTTATTTTAATTTACATATAATATAAATGTATACATATAACATAATGTATATACACGTAATGTAACATCGCCACAATAGCCCTGTTTCGACAGCATTGCAAATCTGTTCAGGTGTTGAATCATTATCAGCCACGATTTTCTCAAACACGTCTTTGTAGTTTTCAGCAGAGTTTTGGTTTGCTGAAAGTGTTTCTCCAGTTACATCAAGTCTTCTAATTTCATGCCGAAATATAAAGTTCTGAGCCAACCATCAGAAAAATTACATTCACTTTCCGCAAGTCCTAAATCTTGGCCGAATTTCTTTCAACAATCATCCCGGCTTCCCTTCAGAATGTACTGCACTAAACCACTTGAACAATACACTATCTAGCTGTTCCAGTTTTGGCTTTTTCAATGTTTGTCTAGCAGCCAATTTTTCAGTTGTTAATGAGTGATATCATAAATAGTCGACGAGCCAATATTAAACTCATTGATTGAGAGTCATTGTTAAGTGTTTTCGTTTCTCTCCTTTTGAACTCGAAGGCTAAGGTTTTGAAAACATGGTCACTATATAGTTAGAACGAAAATCACTTTGTATTAACAGTTTCAAACACAGTGACAAAACACCAAGCACAAAAAAATGGCGGAGACGCATGGAATGACAGTGCTGCACTGCACCTGACTTCGTTGTGACAGATGGTATTGCATTGTTTGCGAACAATACCAAGCGCTTCCGGATGGTTCCGAACTACCCTAAAAACTTCGGAATAGCTCTCGAGCGTTTTTTATTTGCTTTGAAGATACTTTTGGAGAAAAACAATATTTGTAAAATTTTCCGGAGCGATGCCGGACTATCGGGCATTCCGGACTATTGGATGCCGGACTAATGGACTTCTACTGTAATATCAAAAGGTATGTGCTGCATTCATATAAGTAGTGGTTTTGGATTAACTTAAAACTCACTAAAAATGTACTGTGAATTAATATTTTCTGTAGCAATTTCATATTCGTGTAGTAATTTCTGATAAGTAAAAATTTGGGACAGTTTCTAACACTGTTTTCTCTCTAGGTTTTTCATTACACAAGTTGAGGGTGTTAGAAATGTTTGGTTGGAAAGAATCGGAAATCCATGTCTTCATTCGTCCAAAATTTGCATAAAGCATTTTCATATGGATTGTATAGACCCACATGGAAAGTTGAAAAGATTTGCTCTACCAACACTTAATTTGCCAAGTAATTCATTCTACTCCCTATGATAATCATTTTTGTAATTGCAATCTTTCAGATTATGTAAGCCGCCCTCAAAATGATGGCATATTTTTTCTACCATCCAGAACTCCTGAAGAAACTTTGAGGCAACAAGGTATTTATATATAAGTGAACTGCTCATGGTGACATTGATTATAGTTTTGGGTATTCCACTCCTAAACCTGTAACTAACAAATTGAGAAAACTTTTGATTTTACGCTCATTTACAATAACCTCCAAAAGCTCAGAAATTATAACAGCTTTCAGCAACTTATATTTCCGAAAAGTTTTTCGTTTTTTTCTCTGGCTCATCAGACAAAAATCATCTGATAAAGAAGAATAAATAAACTAGCCATAAATAATTTCCTAACTAAGATTTGCTCTGAACCTCAGTATGCAACAAACATACGGAAATCGATCATTACCTCTACAGAATTCTAACCGCGAAGAAGTGACAACGCTGTTCTCGAAACCCGCGACGCGGCCTACTATAAAGTCCGAGAGTGTCGGGTGCACCTAAGTCCCACGGCCGTCATCGTGTCGTAGGTACTTACGATGAGTCGCGCTACGTTTTTGGCCTTGTTCGCGATGGCGCTGGCTCTGCCGCCAGTTCGACCTAAGAACATCGCAAACCCTGGCTCGCAAGTTTATCCGGAGATAGACCTTATGATGGACTTCAGCGCCAGACCTACCCCCAAGAACCTGAACCAAACGATGGACGATGAACCAGTTGAGAGGGTTTTATACAACAACAGTCAGGTGTGGAAGGCTTGCCATGAAGACAGCAAGTTTTTGCTTGAACTGAACGTGTTAAGAAGACAAAACAGTAAGTGATTTTCAGATTATATAGTCTGATTCATTGCATGAGGCGACCAGACTTAGGTACATCAAAAATAAATTACATCAATATACAGGGTTGGGATAAAGTTTGGCACCAAATTACTATATTTAAAACGGAACGGACGATAATTTTTAAATTTGGCAGCTGAGTGTAATGGACCACAATGCATTTGATGAGCATATTTTCATTAGTGAGATACTTCCGGTTTAACCGGAAATGCCTAATTTTTTTTTATTTAAATAGGACACCGTGTATATTTCTGCAGATTCTGAAAGAGCACCTTGTTTAGGATCTGTCCATACCAGGTTCCCTTTAAAAATTATCTGTAAAAAGAAGAAATTGTACATTTGCGAAAAAATTCATTCAAATAAATAAATCGTTGTTATTTGTATCAATAGTGAGAAATAAAACGAAATACTTTGTAGTAGATAATTTTTCTGTTTTTCAGGACGTATTTTATATGAAATTATATAAAAAAAGAAATACAGGGCTTTTACTAGTAGAAACAATTTATTAAAAATAATCAAAAAAAATGTTCGAAGTGCTTGCCATTCACGTCCTGACAATATGCCAGTCTATTAAAAAATTAAGAGGATAACAAGAATATACGGGGAGTCCCATTTGAGAAAAGTAGGATAGCCTTGCGCAAATCATTTGTCTACTATGAATTTGTTTCAATAACGCATTTTTTATAATTTTCTAAAATAATGATAGAAAGAATTTTATTCCACTAGAGTAACTGTGTAACAGAACGACAAATTCATGACATACAAAAAAAACTTCGGTTTAATAATTTTGGAGAGTATAAGTAACTTTCGAGGCACTTAAATCATTGGGTCATAAAAAGGAGAGAATTTGAAGTGATCTAGGAAATAGAAGCACATAAACCAAATTGACTTTAAAATTATATGAGAATCATCAATTCATACACTATTTTTAACATATGATCACAAGGCAATAAGCAAATGCATGCCAAATATTTTGATCGTACAATCTCATCATATATCCTTTTAAATATCGTTATTAAAAAATGCATGAATGAGAAAAAAACAATTAATGAACAGAAGGAAGTGAAGAAGACCACTATTAACAACTACCAGGTAATTAGTTCCAAATCATCGTTTGATTTTATAATTATTTCGACGGACCTCACCTCGAAAGGTCATATTTAATAATGAAAATCATATCTTGGATTGAATTCAGATTCTCAAATGATAGTTTAACAGGTGAAAATAATAAAATCTCTTATAACATATTTTTATAAAATTATTTGAAATCATTCGGACGAAAGGACGAAAATAGTTTTCAATCATTACCTGCTCTTATTGAATCGTAAAATACGAGGGAAGTTTTAAATGTTCGTGTAATGAAAACAATTTTTATTTCATATAGTGATCGCTATGTGGGGAGGTAACCTTACATGCTTGGACATAATGGTGAGAGCAGGGCATCTCAAAGAAGTCGGGGAATCTTTCGCAAGACACAATGTGGACTACAGGGTTATCATAGAAGATTTACAAAAAGCAATAGATGAAGAAAACCCACCACTTGAGACCCTAGAATTAGACAACAGACAAGGTGAGTTTGTTATTACATAATACGTAGCTTGACAGTTAAACAACAACAATTCATGAAAATAGATTTTCCACAGATTGTGAATGTTTCAGGACACATAAGATACGGCACCATCAAGAGTGAAAAACTTATTAGTTCTACTAAGAAGAGTGGTTTGTAGATGGTGTGTTTATTTCACAGCTTCTCGATCATATGCACTTCGTATATGCATGTTAGCTCCATTAGAATATGCAGAGAAGTCTACATAGGACGGCTCTGTTGAATATATCATACTTTTTGCCATCTTTCAATTTCATATTTTATGTTTCGGAATATTCATTTCAAAATTGAACAATTAATTGATTATGCGCCATTGTTCTACAGTTTTTCCCTCGCTCTGGAACAGTGTGTACTAATAAAACAGCTACAATAAGCTATATCTCGAATTAAAATAAGTACTCAGTTTTATTCGAGGCTCAAATTCCCTTCTCCTCCCAATACAAAGTAGGCTTATTAAATCCATTGAAAACTACTTAGAATATCTTTCATTCATCAGCACTTGTCCTTTAAAATACCCCATATATTCAAGTCCAAATTATAAAAATCTCAAATTAAAACACAACAAACTAACGACTTTCCTTCAGTTTCATTTCACAATCCTTCTCCACTTAAAACTGCACTAATTCAGAATATAATCAATTGAATCACTTGAATGCATATGGCAACATAACCAGAAAAATTCATCTATCGGTAAACAAAATATTGTGTCATCATCATATCAGAATTTCGGACGGACAAACACTTGTCGTTTAAAATACCTTGTATATTCAAATCCAAATGACACAATAGTCACGATTCTTTTGAAATCTCTAGATGACTTTTACGAGAATTATTATTATTATATTATTTCTCTCATTTGTTCCTTATACCCGCAAAAAACCATGAAAGGAATCCAAAAATAGCCGTCATTGTCTTATTAAATCCTTCCTGAACTGAATGTATTTCATTTATGCGTGAAACGTACGCATCTACACCTAATAAAAAAAACTATACTAGACAGGCACAGCGACAATATCCTACATAAACAATCATGGCTACATTGATAGTGATCAATTACGTGATTTGAATAATCATGTTTTCTGGCAGCACCATCATTCTAATAAAAATATTTTTTAGAACAGGATATATATTGAATGAAAAACTAAATTAATCAATAAAATTTTAATGGTTACAGCTGGCGTTGTCAAGCACCGACTTTAACATCACGGATTTTTCAATCATTTAGTGAAAAAAAATTAAATGAATCCGAACGATCTTCATCTCAAACTCAAAACGTAACCTAAGATATCAGCAAACAATTCGTGAAGAACATCGATATCTAATCAACATTTGTTCCACAATCTCAATCTTTCAAAACATCAGTAATAATTTCACGCTTCATCCGCTCATAACAATTATGTGAAGAAAAGAATAGTAGAGTAAAACACACAACCTTAAGAGGTTAACACCTAGTTCAAAATTCAATCTAATGCTATATCTGGAGGAAATTTCGAAAAATAAAGAACCAAAAAGAGATCCTTGGGGAACACCCAACTTCAATGTTCATTCCATCAATGCTTTTCTTGACTCCTTTGGCTATGCATTATCTGATATGCTTCTTCCACCCTACATTTTCAGAGTTTATGAATCTTCCTTTTTGTAGGCCATAGGCTGACTTGGCAAGCTTACCATCGTTTGAACGACATCCACGGCTACCTAGATTATCTTGCCGAAACATATCCGCAACTTTGCTCCGTTCAAACCATCGGATATTCTGTACAGGGCAAACCCCTCAAACTCCTCAAAATCTCCAATGGGAACCAAGGAAACAAAGCAGTGTGGATAGACGGAGGAGTCCATGCTAGAGAATGGATCTCCCCAGCAACAGTGACATTCATCATCAACCAGATCGTGCTGAGTTACGATAATGACCCTTTGCTAGAATCCGTTGATTGGTATATTATACCGGTGGTAAATCCGGACGGTTACGAGTACTCCCATAACGTCGACAGGCTATGGAGGAAGAACAGAAGAGGATCTGGATACTGTGCCGGAACCGATTTGAACAGGAACTTTGGGTAGGTTTAAATTCATAGGATAATTTCTAATCTGATCTTAAGAACACTCTGAAAAAGGAATTTAAATTGGAAGTAAGATTACTAGGTGTCATTAAATTTCTTCACATTATTGAGTGCAATTTGGTGTTTGTGTCGCCTCTTTTGATACTTATCCATTATCCTACTCATATTAACAATAATGAGATTAAAATGTCTATTATGCATTTTATAAATCACAATTAAGAGGCACAATTATATTTTTACAAACCTTTTTAAGCTAGTGGAACTTTGTTCTTGAATGTCTTTTGAAACTTGGTTCAAAACATTCCTAATGTTTTATTTTGCTGTTTTACAGTCTGACAATTTTTTCTTGAAAGCATGTATGGCTTGCATTATCTTATCCTAATCTGCCACTATTTTGCAATGTGTTTTCAATTTTGTATACAGTGCACGTCAAAATTTTGGAACAAATTCATTTTCCTAGATGGAAAATAATTGGCAACAAAATCCTGAAACAAATCAAATTTTCTTTCACTTGTAATAAATTTTTATGAATTTTTGAATGATTTTTGTTGCACCCTGTGCGATCCTCCATTTTTTTTTAAATAGGGATAGTGGATCATATGGTACTTCTTCGGTAAGGTCATTGTATCTTCTTTACAGGCGTGCAGGAATTTTCATGAAGTTGTTTTTTGAAAAATTTGTTAGTTCAAAGAGGTTTTCTTCTGAGAAAATGAATTTGTTCCATAAGTTTTACACACACTGTTTAGATATCACCATCATTAAGCAACAAACATCCCATAGTGTAGATCTCTGCTCACCAGAGCATAAAGAGAAATTCTTCAAGTAAAAATGTCACCTACTTATCTATCTTAATATAGCATAAGAAAATGATGAAGGTATTCATTTCATGTGCTTATTTTGTTATTTCAGCCATGGATGGGGTGGACAAGGAGCTTCTGGCAACCCTTGCACAGAAACATACAGAGGCGCCTCAGCTTTCTCAGAACCAGAAACAGCAGCTATCAGAAACTTCATAAGTCAAAATAGGGTACCATGGAAGGTTTACATTTCTTTCCACTCTTACGGCCAATATATTCTTTACCCATGGGGTTTCGACAGGAGCTTGCCGCCAGACTATCAAGATTTAGACAGAGTAGGAAGAAAAGCAGTTTCGGTAAGTGATTGTGGATCTGATGAAATGGCAAAGCGAAAATTCACTCTTATCATTGTTCCAGGCAATTCAACAAGCAGGAGGACCCAGATATTCCTTGGGCTCATCTGGTAGGTTATTGTACCCAGCATCTGGAGGATCTGACGATTGGGCCAAAGGAAAGATGGGAATCAAGTATGCTTACACTTTGGAACTTAGAGATAACGGAAGATATGGATTTGTTTTACCAGCTGGTTTGATTCAACCAACAGCCAAGGAGGCTTATGCAGCAGTTAGAGCCATAGTATCTGAGGCATGAACTGTTTCTAATGTTTAAACTTCTACACAAAAAAATATTTCTTTATTCGTGATATTACGTTATCTAGAGTTAGGTTATTTATTTTTATTTATCTTATAACCAGGAGAGAGGATTAACAAAAGCCAATCTAGATGTTACTGTTGAAATATAGCAGATCTTGTGTTCTCTCCATTGAAAAATCATTTATTATAATAAAAAATGTTCCCGTAAAATTTGAATGAATTTGTATTATTGAATAGATTCACACACTCCTACAAAATTACCTCAACAAATTATGTTATTTTCTCCAAGAGCTGGGTGAATTTATCACTAAGGCTTTAGTCAAGTTCGCGATGTAGTATACTCCTGAAGGTGTCTCATTTTTTTTTTTTTAATGAGTTTAAAAAAGTATCCTAAAAGTGATCTTGCATAGGATTCAATTTCAAATTGTACAAGAGTTGAAAACTAGGTAATATCTGAACTAACACATAGATCAGTAAGTGGGAAAACAACATATTTTTGCTATTTAGTCTCCTTTTAGTGTAATACAGACATTCCAATGTTTCTCTATTTTTTCTATAGCACCAGTGTGGAACATTTAGGCATCTAAGCCAAATCTCTCTCACAGAGCATCTTTTTGAGTTCTGAGGAGAGCCAATAGTCGCTGGGGGAGCAACTGAAGAATACCAAGTGTAGTTATGATTCAAAATTCAATTTTACAATTTTTGTGGCCTTTTTTTATTGATTTGTGACACCCTGAGTAGTCTTGGTAAAGAAATACAATTTTTTTCTTCAATGTCTCTTCTCGGAGATTTCTGCCTTCAAACAATTCAAAAAACCAATATAATAGTAGCTGTTGACTATTTTTCCATGTTCCAAGTACTCAATGCATGAAATTTTATGAGCAACCCAAAATACAGAGCGGATATTTGAGTCTTGGACGTCTTTCTGCATCTGCATGCCGCTTTAGTTCCAGAGTGAAGCAGAGTCTAACAGACTAACTCATTATTTCGCATGAACATATCCGAACAGCATTTTCAATCATCTACACCCAAATAGTCATTTAAGATGGTGTAAACACTATCCCTCCCTTTGCGATTACGCATAATGATTTTGAAGATTTTTTCAATGTTTTCCGGAATAACTGCAACAGTGGACCCACCAGCATCATCGTGTCCATACAACCATTTCTGTAATCATCAAACCATAGTTTGATGGTCTTCTTCAATGGGGCATATTTCGGATAACATTTTTCAAGTCTAGCTTGAGCTTGAACAGTTTTATTTTCCATGAAAAAGCAATTATATTAACACATGAAATTGTTTTCAATCAATTGTTTTCAAAATTTCAAAATAGCATCACTTAAACACCTGTAACTCAATGAATAATAAACCAATCATGGAATTTAGACTTTTGAATGTTGACATTCCGAAAAGTAAAATCGATATTTTGTTAGTGACACCATCTAGTAGATATACCCATGACTTATCTCACTTAAATGCAAAATATACACAGGATTATGTCAAATATCCATTGGTGTTAATAGACTTTCTAAGAATAATCCAGTGACATTCCAGAAGCTTGCATAATAATTTAATTATACATTCCATCCTTTGTTGCTTCAGAATAGAATATATATAATAGAGTTGATTGACTTACCTTAATTTCGTCAATATCTTTCCGCATTCGGTAATTTTCTTGCTCTAAGTCCTGAATTAAATTATCTTTGAGATCCATTTGCCTATTTTCAAGTTCTCTCCTTCTCATCTCAAACTCTAATTGCTCTTCCATGTCTTTATTTTTGTTCATTAGAAAATTAGTATCACTTCTACTTTGGATCAACCTATGAGATGACATTCTGGAGCTGACTTCATCACTTTTCCTACTTATATTTGGTGTATTCACTATTTCTGCATCTCTCCCAATTGAGTTCTGTGTTATAAAAGTTTGTCCAATGTTACTTCTAGAAGACAATTGTAAATTTTGCTCAATTGATGGGGTTGATTCAGATGAATCGCTGTTGGTATCATCTGAGAAATCTTCGCTGTATGTGCCTCCCCTATCATCTTTGGCACTGCTTTTCTGAGGATCTATCTCTTCATTATGTGGATCCAACGGTAAAGGACTAATGCTTTTCGGTGTCGGTGTAGAATTTTGAGACCCGGAAGAAATCTCAGAAATATTTTGAGATGTCTTCGATCTTTGGCTCAATTGTTCGAAACTTTTAGAACTCTCCATATAAATTCTTTCGGCTTCTTTCATCAATTCATCAACATTTCTTTCACCTATCTGATTTTCAAACGGTCCCAAAGGACTCTGAGCTGCCACTCTATTAATCTCTTCAATTATACTACCCACATCAACATCTTCATCGGCCTCACCTTTCTTTCTGGAAATATCTGTTTCCTTTTCCAAAATATCCAGTAATGAATGACTAGATACGTTATAATCTTCACCAACATACATTGTGTTCTCCGGTTCTTCCAAGCTTTGCGCTGTCTTATTTTTCAACCACCAAAAAGTCGATGATTTCTTCTCCATGGTGTTATTGATTACACAAGGTGTTAGTAACGTTTATAATTAATAACTTGGCACGTTTAATTCAAAATTCCCCCCAAGAGGTGTGCCAAAGTTTGATTGATTTGTTTGTTACATAGAACCACATAGAACCTTGTAGAGGTTGCGAACAGTTTGACAAGTCGTGTTTAGCGTGGAACTACTAGAGGAGGAACTTCTGAATATTTGGTCTACTATTGGGAACTTCTACGATGATGCCAGCTCCACAATGGTGAAATTTAAAAGTTTCACAAGAGGATATTGTAAACGAGCAGCCTCAACCACAAAATTTTTAATGTTTTTAGCGTAACCTATTACAAAGAAACTTCTCCAAGTAGAAAGCTGAGAAATAAACTGAATAAAAAAATAGGAATCAAATTCTTACGAAAATCACAATTAATTTCTTTAAAAAATCGGAAACAGGGACAATAATTGATGCGGTAAGGTATTGTTTCCTCTGCTTCTCCACATTTATAACTTGCGCCTGTAACTTGATTCCATTTGAATGGTATTTCTTTAGCACGATGATGTCCTGTTCTCGAACGATTTAGACCCGATAAAATTTTTCAAGGAAGATCATAATTAGGATTTCTTTCGAAGGATCAAAAATAAGATCTTTGCAACATTGCAAAAAGTTCCATTTAATCTTTTATAATTTTTATCGCATATTAAAGAAACGATTAAACCATACGGGTTTTACTATTCTCATCTTGATATTATATTTTGTGGAATATAAAAAATAATTGGAAATAAATTGAGAATGAATTATATTTTTCCAAGAAATCACAACTACAGTCTGTCTGCGAATATTGAATATGAGAAGGAAGCAGTTGAGCGAAATCATAAAGAAATTACATAGATTAGGCTCAAAGTGAATATTCAAGGAGATGTCCTTCCAAAGTATATAAAATTTAAAAAAAAAATTGTCCGCATAACTTCTAAACCTCATGCACAAATGTATGATGTGAAATACTTTTTTATATCTCCCGATATTGTTATTATTATTAAGGGTGTTTTTAGAGAGCGAATAATAATTTTTTGGATTAACTTCTGTACTCTATCGTTTTGGTCAAAAATTAGAAGATTCCATTAAACGGAGATCGCATGAAAATGCTATTTTACTTGCTCATATAGACATATAAATAATCTAATCGTTTCCGGGATATCACTAGTCTCATGATGTCAGCAGATCCATTCATTGCGAAATAAGGATATGTGAGTAGGTAGGTCATATTTGACATGACTTATCTCAGAAGTTGATTAACAATAAGTAATAAGTACATAATAATAAATCTGCCCCAACAAAATAGAAATAAAAGTCAGAACTCAGAATCAGTAGTTTCATGAATATTTTGAATGAAGAGGGAGAGATATAAATGAATTAAATAAGGATACAGAAAAAATTTGAATGTGAAAAATAACGCACTTCAATTTTTTTCTCCATCAAAGGGTTCGTACGGGTTTGAAGTTGTGCATGAACAAAACTATAATGCAAACTCTTAAAATCCCATGATTAAGCGTTGAAGGTAACTGGAAAATGGAAAGTTTTTCAAAAACACTTCTGGTGGGAACTTTAATTTAAACCATCTAGTTACATGTTTCGGCGTTTCGCCATTTTCAAACCAAGGACTGATTTTTCTTAGGTTCCGAATTTATAAGGTCATAAACAATCATGCACCTAGATAAAAGGGAAATTCAGTACCTAACAAAAATCAGTCCTTGGTTTGAAACATGTAACCAGATGATTTAAATAAAAGGTTCCACCAGAAGTGTTTGTGAAGGACTTACCAATATCCAATTACTTTCAACGCTTCGTAATGGGATTTCATGAATTTGCATTACAGTTTTGTTCGTGCACAACTTTCAATCCCTACGAACCCTTTAATGGAGAAAATGACTGAAGCGCACTGTTTCGCACATTCAAATTTTTCACTGTATACCAATTCAATTCATTTATATCTCATCCTTTCCTTTCAAAATATTCATTGAAACTACTGAATCTGATTTCTGACTTTTATTTCTATCAAATCTTTTTGGAGCAGACTTATTGTATTATGTACCTATTACTTATTGTTAATCAACTTCAGAGAAAAGTTTAGTCATCGACAAAATTAAAAATTTTTCATGGCCTGCAAACATATCCCAAAAAATCATTACTTGCTCTCTAAAAACACCCCTAATTGCAATAACAATATCAGGAGATATAAAAGAGTATTTCAACAACATTCATTTATGCATGAGGTTTCAATACAATTTATAACACCGTTTAGAAGTTATACAGACAATTTTTTTTTAATTTTATATACGTTGGAAGGACATTTCTCCTTGAATTCTTGAATATTCACTTTGGGCCCTAAGGTATTTCATTAAATTTACTTGTTTTTCAAAGAGCTGTCACCCTCAGAATATATATACGTGTTATATTGTTTTTTCTTTCGTAGCGGAGCTGAATAAGCTACTGGTGCTTGAATATGCGTTTTGAATAGGGCAATCTGAATACAAAAATAATGATTATATTATGTGTTTTAGAAGAACGATAAAGTGAATGATTCACAAATGAACAATTGTATGAACGTCAATTCTTTTTGTTCAATTTGAAATTACTATCACTTATGCAAATCAATAAGTTAGTGAATTTCAGAGTTTTGAAACTACCATTAACGAAATAAATTATTATAAATTCCAATATTTGAAATGAGTACAAAATTTCAAATTAGTATTCTGCAGGCACCCCAATTTTGTAGAATCGCAATGTTGGTGAGGACCCATTCATGCCTCATGCCTTGCGCAGAAAAGGATAGAAGCTTGTGTTAAGAAAGAGATAACAATAAAAGATCCAGCCAAGGAAGGGGCCAATGCCGATACCTTGCAACAACACTGAATTCAGAGCCTGCAAATTGTAATATACGGAGAGTGTGTGTGAATATTCCTTAGATATTCTTTGTAAAACAAAAGCCCAAGATGAAATCCTTTTTTATTGCATTTGTAGTTTTCGCTTTTGCGATTTCACAAGGTGAGTGACCACTGTTCACTATTACTTTCACTCGTTTTGAGTCAGAATATCATGTTAGCAATTCTTCGAAATGATGTAAAGGTTTTTTTTTAAGATATGATTCATGATGGATTGTTTATATCATTGTTCGTATTACATTAATTTTTCAATATGAAGGTCATAACCAGAGAGACATGGGGAACTTAATTGCGTTAATTGAAGAAAATTATCATATACAAATTTATTTATAGAGTTAAACTCTTAAATCAAAATTTATCTTCCTTTCATTTCTAGGGGTTATGAAGCTAATCGATACAAGTAGCTCGACTCCTTTACAAATATAATTCAGCTGTTCTTAGAAGTATGTATTATTTAGCATATTCAGGAACTCAGGGTACATGGGGTGTACTACAATAATTGCTGAAAAATGTAAATGCTGACAGGTACAATTATCCCTTTTTCGCCAAACCATACTCAACCATCAATAGGGTTCAAATCAACTGCAATTTTTTTTGTTACCATAATTTGATATCAACTCGGATATCAAGTCAAAATGTCAACATTTCTCGATAATTGCCATTGGAAGAATTATTCCGTCCGAAAGTACTCACTACGAACCTATTGATATTTTTTTGGGTATTTTTCGTTGGGAGAAGATGGTATTGCCCTGTCCCTCACAGTTTTTATCATTTGCAGCGACCTATTCGTCAGTTTATTCTATATTTTTTAGGTTTGATCAAATTTCCATATAAACCTATAGTATCTATATTGACATTCACCCTACTAATAATAGAATAGAACTTATTTTATGATAAATATAGAAAATGGATTGTCAAAAAAATCCAGGATAGAATATATGTATTTTCCAAAAGAGAACAGGAGATAACACGAATTCGTTCGAAAAATAGAATTTAAAATCACCAACTCAAATTTCGAATAATATTTTTAATTATTAAAAAAAATTATTTTTAATTAAATGTTGCAACATGAAGACCATAAAAAATTTTCATACTGGGCTTAAAGTGAAAGAAGCATTGAAATTTTAATATTTCCAAGTCGGAAACCCTTATTTGGACCAATTTTCTTACAGACGAACATATATCAACGTGTTCGCAACGACATAACGCTTCTGCTGATATAATTTTTTTTATTATCATTACAGTGAAAGTAACTGACATCGACATACCTGTTTATACCTAACAACCTAGTAGTTTGTCCAGGTAAATTATAGGCAACCTTACGTTTGCACATTCCATTCGTTTCATTGCTTTAAGTTCAAATTTTCTTTTTATCTCGATGTAACATTCAATGAAAAATCATTATTTAAGAAATAATTATTATTATATTCTCCAGGATTTTTTTTGACACCACAGTTTTAATATATCTTCTTAATCACTAAATTTCTTATTAAACTTAATTTCTTATTAAATAAGTTTTATTTTATTATCATCTCGGTGAAGGACGGCAGGCGAAGGCTTGCCGAAACGGCGGTTCAACTAAATCGTTTAGACCATGGAAATAGCCCAAATAATCCTCATACAAGGTTGATTTAGGTTCGGATTTCATTATACTACTTTCTCTTTATTTATATGCAGAAGTATATACTGGGTGAGTCTTTGACCACTGCGTTAATTTTAACCATAGGTTCTTGAGATCACTTTTTTCCCATACCGTTTTTCCAAATTCAGCTGCATTAAAAAGTTATAAGCATTTTATATTTTCACTTTGGGCAAATACACCTCCTTAGTCCAGTTCAGTTCGAATGAAAATTACCTTTCACAGCATCTACTATAGAATCTACTATAGAATTGTTTAAAAACATTATTTTCCCTCTAAGAAATGATTCATTCACTCATGTTTCATCAGATGATTATATCGATTTAATTCCTTTCAACTTCAAATATCGGAAAAATGGTGTATTTAGTAAAAAGAAGAATGATTTCATCTGCAAAGAAGACTAATGTTTCTGGGAAGTACAAGATACGGACCTTTAGTTCATGTGATATTTCTTTTTCATGCAATTTAACCAATCTGTACAGTAGTAGTGAGAAACCCACAAGAAATGGAATGAATCTATTGATTCCAAAATATGCATGAGTGTTATCAAAATCCTTCTACAAGAAATCATTTCAATTGATATTGTCGCTTGAAAATTACTGGTGAAAATGTAATTTTTTTATGAAATTTCAACACCCTATATTTTTTAAACGCTGCCAAATTAGGAAAAATGTTATATGAAGAAAATGTTTCTTTTGTCGTCAAGAATCTATAGTTAAAATTAACGCAGTGGTCAAAGACTCACCCTGTATATAAAATTATTTTTCATGATTATGAAAAATGAGCACATTTTTACTATATAATTATTGTTTGGGCAATAACCATCATCTATTATTGCACTGCAACAAGAAATCACCAGAGATATATAAAAAATTATTTCTCAATTTTGTATTCCGATCAAATTCCTCGCTGAACAAATTTTAAGTAGTGCGTACACATTTCATAGTTGTGATTTCTCCACTTTTGAATCGTTTCTTGAGGAGCTAAAACAACTTGATCGCATGCAGTGGTTATAACATTTTTTGCACCAAAGACCTAGCCTTTGCCCCACATCAGACTAGAGTATCTGTGTACAAAATTTCAAATCTTGTCTAAGAGTCAAAGCGGGATATACACACAAAATTGCTCTCGTAGATAGGTAAAGATTGTAACCTGGAGGGATTGCCAAAATTAATTGAACTACCCTGAATATTCTCTGCAGTTTGTGCCTCAAAAAAGGCTCATTTGAAAAGAAGATGTAACTGAAATTGTATTCAGAAATTTTAATGCCTAGTAAAAACTCCTACATACTCTTAAAGAGTGAAATGATTATGAAGTATGTAACGAATTTTTCACTTAATTTCATTATTGTTTTGATTATTATTTTAAATTTATTATATTATTTTTATTCCACATTTTTTTTCAATAATTGAAAAATAAAATAATTGTCATCAATATTTCCATGATATTATTAGTGTTCTATAAAAATTTTTATCGATTCCTAATGGCCAATTTTCCCATAATCCATTCAGAGGCAGTAATTAAGTTCATATTATTTCTTAGATTGATAACAGTTCATGAAACAATTAGAAAATTTTATACTCTAATTAGTAGTTATATGTATTTTCACACTGGCGGCGAGGAACATTCTGCTGTCTGCCAAAACTGTATGCGTGTTGTCCCGTACACGACGAAGAAATGTAAAAGGCGCTAATTTTTAAGTAATCATTAACATACTATCTATATGGTATATAACGTCTTTGTAAGTAATGTACCATCTCAATTCGAATGTCACACCACGACCTAAAGGGATCCTTAAGAAGCAGAGAGAGTTAAATAAGGGAATGTACTATTTACCTACTGATATACTGAAGTGTTTTATCGTCTCATAATTCATACAACACTGATGACATAAATTATGGAATTTGTGTCTCTTTACCGAATATGCAAGGATTTTGTGGTGGTTTCTTTGATTTTGAAATGAAGAGAAAAGCAATATTGCCCAGCTCCAGATTATAACCTGCTTTTTATGTAGTATTTTTTCGATTTCAACAATAATTATTGATTATGTTTCAGAATTCTATTCGACCCAGGTAAAGATAATTTAGAGAACAATTGTCTATTCCACAAAAAATTGATATTGGTATATTGGGTCCTTCCAGAACAAAAGTGAGGCACTCAATTTTAAGACGTGTACTACCCAACACTAGAGTCGGTCTTAATCCATTCAAATTAGACATTCCAGTTTGTATTAATTCCCAACAGGATGGATTTTTGTGCAGGCTTTGGAATATATCATTACAAATAATATGTCCAAAGTCCCCAATCGATCCCGCTTGTGCGTTGTTTTTTATTCGAGGTCAAAAGTCACAAATTAGTGTTTTTTGGGTATATCTCTGAAATAACGAGAGCTATCGCAAAATAGTTCAGACAAAACTTGTAGATCGAAAAATTGTCTACAAATATATTCTAACACTTTTCTTCTACAAAGCATCGCTTTCGAGATATCCTGATTCTAGACCGCAGGAAAGTCGTACTTACGACTATATATATATATACACATTTCCGCACCATCTCTTATGTAGTAAACACGGCGCTTTTTTTTTAACGTGGTTTACCTAGTAGGAATGGGACACTATTTTATTGATAAATTTTTTTTTATTTAAATTTAATGAAAATTTCAACATCAAGAAAATTACATCATCAAATTCTTCTCACTTGTGTCTTCCTCTTCACTGTCTTCTTCTTTTTTTTGCTCGATTTGTGTTGATAGACTGCTCCAAGAAGAGAGATATATCAGTTACATCCTCATCAATTACTAAATAATCTTCATCTGTTGCATTATTCTGCAAGAACCATCGATGAACAATCAACTTTTCTGCACCTGTAATTGTTTTTGCATTTACAAAAAATTGTATTGAGTAATTTTGGAACAGGTGCAAGATTGGTTCCAAACTATTATCCATCAATTTCCAGCCCCAATTGGATTTACATACACTTGCAACTTGGTGACACATTAGCAAGCAGATGTTGGAGGAACAAGATATCTACACTCTCTATTTTTTCTTGTATTTTTCACAAAACTCAAATATATACTTGTCTATCGATTCAATCTTTTTTTGGAGCAAGAAGAACACGAATTCCATAGGTGAGGACAACATCTGCTGACGAGTTAATATTTGTAAATACTTTTGCGTTATCAATTAAGTCTTCACGTTTTTCAAACAATTTGAATATTGTATTTTTGCCTCATTTGAAAATTGCGGATGTCGTATCGCAGCCCGTTATGGCATGAAAGAATAATATATGTCCTTCGGCCAAAGCACCCCGTCACAAATCTCTGCCAACACTAAACGCTCTATTGCTTGCCAACCAAAAAATTGTAAGCCAAAGGTCCAAAAGAATATATATATAACGCTGGTTTCGACCCGAAAAATGTAGTGTCGCAGGCAGATTTTTCTCAAGACCAACCGCCCAATACAATTAGGGACGATGACTCACTCATAATTGAATATTTTTCACGTACTTGAATGCACGGGGAAAATAAAACTATGTTCTAATATTTTTTGTTCGAATGGTTAACCCGATGATGCATACTGGCCACGTATGAGTGCATATTCGTATTTTCTATGTTTAAAATAGCCTTAGTTCGAGAACAGTGCACCGTAGAATAAAAAGTGTTACGATCTACAAACTTTGTTTGAACCATTTTTCTGTTGCCTGCATTGTTTCAGAGATATACGCAAAAAACGCAAATTTGTGACCTTTGATCTCGAATCAAAATCAACGCATAAACGGGATCGATGGGGACTTTTGACATGTCATTTCTAATGATGCATCCAAGCCCTTCACAAAAATCCAGCTTGTTGGGAATAAATGCAAACTGGAATCATAATTTAGTCTATACGGACTGGACTATCTGCCCTCTGAAATTTTAGCTTCTGAAACGTTGGAGAACACTCTGTCATTGCTCTGAAACTGATATAATCATCTGCCGTTTTTTATACCTATAATATATTTCGACATATTCAAACGGGAGCTACCTTAAAATGCTTTTCTCTATTTCAAGGTCGTAATGAGTTCATTACAGTACTAAAAACAGTGTTGTAATGAACTCATTACAGCATTGTTTTTAGTTATATTCTTCGTTTTGTGGTTGACAACACTGACATTCTTTCCTTTCGAATTTCAACACGAGTCCTTTGCATGTCAATTTTCGTATCAGTCACGCCAACTGCGAAAATAAGATACAAAAGGCACTAGGAGGTATAATCTGAATTTTTCATTGAATTCCAATAAATTTCTCACAATTCTCGACTGAAATAGAGAAAATATCGTCTAATACTCGATGCAGAAGGCAATTCCAACACAATGCTAACACAATTTCGCATTCGTGTTGGAATAGGTGCCCATTCTGCAACTTGTTTTAGAATATACTATTTTAGTTCATCAAATTATCACACCTGTCTTGCCTGAGTGTAGAGTCTCACTTCATGGTTGGTAGACATACCGAACCCACTGAGAGGTTTTCCTAAAATGTGTTTGGTCAGCCATTCACTGGCTCTTTGACAATATTCACCGTATGAAACAAAGGCTTTAAAAAATATCTTTATGACATCTGAATTTGAAATAGAGATGCGGATAGAAAAAAATTAATTGATGCATATCTTTAACAGAATTCTGTTGGAAAAACTCTCCAGTATGAAAGCCCCTTTCAGGTCAGGTCCATTGATCCAAGTGATTAGAGCAAGACCATATAACATAATACAGTGTGGAAACCACTTATGGAATAAAATTCTTTATGACATTATTTTAGAAAATTATAAAAAATGCTGAGACACGTCAACTTTTGAATTCAGTTGTGCGTTATGTAAACATAAATTTAAATGTACAGGGTGATTCACCTAAGTCTGCTATAGTCAGTGTTCTCTTTTTTTAATGAAACACCCTGTATATTTGTATATTTTTGAAATCCCCTTAATGAACCCATTTCAATAAACTAAATATGTATGGTCAATTATGAATTGTACAGGGTGAAATTTTTATTTTTAAAATTATCAAACACATACATAAAATAGCTGATGTATTTGATTTTAACACATTAAAATAAATGCTCAAAATGTTCTCCACCAAGTTGTTAGCAATAGCACAGTCTCCTATAGAACTCCTCCTTAACTTTGTTTAAAGTTTGAGGTGAAATATTCCGTATTTCTGTTGTTATCCTGTCTTTGAGGTCTACAATGCTATTTGGTTGTGTTGCATATACTTTGTTCTTGAGATAACCCCATAGAAAAAAATCCAGCGGAGTAAGGTCTGGAGATCTAGCTGGCCACTCAATAGTACCTCTTCGTCCAATCCATTTATTGGGGAAGATTTCCTCTAAATAAGTTCTTACCATTAAAGCATAATGGGGCGTTGCCCCGTCTTGCTGGAACCAAACATTTTCATTCGGTAAGCTAGGATCTATTGCGTTGGGATATAAGTTTGCCAACGCAGGAATAACTTCATTTGTAAGCATATTTAACTATTTTTCAGCTGTTAAATTTCCATCTACAAATATAGGACCAAACGTTCACCTTTTGAGGGTACTGAGTATGTTTTTCACGCATTTAATTAGGATTCTCTGCTGACCAATATCTACAGTTCTGTCGGTTTACCTCCCCATTCATTGTGAATGTTGATTCGTCAGAAAAAAGAATGGTACCAAGAGCTATCTCATTTCTGTTCAGCTTATTCATCAATCTTTCGCAGAAATCCATTCTACGATCTAGATCGTCTTCTGTTAACTCCTGCACAAAAGTCAATTTGTAGGGATGAAGTTTTTCTTTATGAAGACACCTTAGAACAGTTGTATGACTAACATTATTTTCACGGGTAATTTGACGTGTACTTGAAGTTGAATTGTCTTCGACACTTAACAAAATATTGACTTCCACATCATCTTCAACGAAGTTTGGTTTTCTTTTTAATGGTTTGACATGTCCAAGTTCTCTGAATTGTGCATGAATTTTAGACACTGTGCTTTGTGAAATATTAGGCAATTCGGGATACCTCTGATTAAATAAGTTTGCCACTTCAACTTGACTTCTGCAGTTATCCCCGTACCCGATCATCATTAAAATCTCAATTCGGTGAGTCTCAGTTAAATATTTCATTTTTATTTCGACAAGGAAAAAGTTTTTAACAAAGATTTTACTTCAGTATAAACTGTCAATACATCAACAACCGACAGAATATTAAAACAATTCACATTATTTACCGATTTTGTCTGATTATTGGCATTTCTATGCACTTTTTAGGTATTTATGATCAAATTCATTGGCGTACCAGGTTTTATTTAATTCAGAAGGTTTTCCAAATACGTCTAATAATTAGTTTAGATTTTTGATAAATCCGTATTTAGCTAATTTAAAAAAGTACCAATATTTCAAGTGAAATAAATTATTAATTTTAAAATTTCACCCTGTATAATTCATAATTAACCATACATTATTTAGTTTGTTGAAATCGGTTCATTAAGAGGATTTCAAAATATACAAATATACAGGGTGTTTCATTAAAAAGAGAACACTGACTATAGCAGACTTACGTGTATCACCCTGTACATTTAAATTTATGTTTACATAACGCACAACTGAATTTAAAAGTTGACGTGTCTCAGCATTTTTTATAGTTCTCTAAAATAATGTCATAAAGAATTTTATTCCATAAGTGGTTTCCACACTGTATAAGCATTTATGAAATATTGGGATGCTTGAGTCAGCCGTTCTCATATATTCCATCTATCAATCTTTCAACACTCAACAAAAATAAATAGGTCTGAAACCTTATATCTCCGTCAATGCAAGTCGTAATTCTGTGTCGAGTAATATTTTTCAATAGTATCATAGATAGCTTTTACTAAATCAAACCTACTAAATTCTCACAAATTAGAAAACACGAGTGTTTTCATTTACCATCATATCTAATTCACTAGTTTTTTTTATTCTGAATTCCAAATCCTATACATTGTTAGATGTCTGAAGGGATTGATAAATGCAGACTAACCTACTTACTTACAAAATTACAGACATTTTTGCAAAACAATAACACGTTGGTTTATTAATTTAATGAACTTGAACAAGCACGAGAAAATCGATATACCTTAAAATTTCGTTACCGCATCGAGTAAAAGTTTATCCCAATGATCATTCCTCAGACAATACTCGTAGACAGCATTGACAAAGAAGGCCAAGAAAATAACCAGTTGCTGTTGTTGTATTTCAGTAATTAATTAATTTATTTTGCTACACTTATTTGATGAACCTTAAATACTCGTAAAACCTGCCTGAAGATATTTCTGGTACAAAGTGTAAAAATGTATGTATAACACGATGTTTCTCGCATAACCTATGATACTGACCACTGCCTCAGAAGAAGTTAAGCTCGGAGGGTCATATTGGGAATCTCATAATTAATAAAAATGTATTGCACAAGATATACAGAGTATAATATCTGATGCAGTTCGTCCCAATAAAAAGCATTGTCGAAACAGACAAATTTCAAAGGCAAATTTTGTCTTTGAGATATCAAGAGAGGTCCACGAGATATGAATAATTTTTTTCTGAGAGCCACAATTTTTGAGATACGATTCCAGACTCATAATCGTCATAATACGTATGTTTATATATCTCTGAAGTTGTAACACAAATTAAAAGGTTTTTCTATCTGTAATTGTAACTTACACTTTAGATATTAAATGTACATGAGAACTAGGAGAATAGTAGGTAATAAAATGAAACCTAGTCCCAAGACTCTTCATTTATACACTATTGTAACCTTCAGACATCAGTAACATCTCTTCATCTTTCGATATTCTACATGATGAAATTATGACGGTTCCTACCAATCAACAAAAATTTCTTGCAAAAACTCACAAGTCTCGATTTGTTTAAATTTCTATATATATGCAGGGTGAGTCATTAACCACTGCGTTAATTTTAACCATAGGTTCTTGAGGGATACCACGTGAAAAAAACAAGCTTAGTACACTACCTCAGAGGTGGAACTGTGTGCATATTCTGACGATTATGAGTTTTTAATCGTATTTCAAAGATGGTGGCTCTTAGGAGAAAAAGTATTGTTATCTCTTTTATAGAGAATTTTATGATCTACAAATTTAATCTGAGATAATTTCATGATGAAACTAACCGTTTTCATGAAAAACAAGAAAAACCCATTTTTTGACCTTTGACTTTGAATAAAATGATTTCACACACCTGATTATATTTTCTAGTTGAGGAATTGGGATGGTAATGGCAAAACATATTTATCATCAATATAAATATAGTTAATAATATAATAAAACCATCGCGCCAGTGGTGCGAGTTAATCATGATTGACGCATAAGAATCTCAGAGAATCAAGACCTCAGTTATATATTATATATTCCTTTTTATTTCATTATATTGCTTTGCCCTGCCGGCACAAAGGCATTAGTAGAAATAATTTTCTCTCATTATTATTAAATAATTTTAATCTGTCAACAGGAACATGTCTGGAATGTTATGCGTGTGATTCAAGTGATTCGGCCCTCTGCAACTTTGGTCTTAGCACTCTAGTGATGCCAACCGTTGATTGTGACAAACAAATAGGCAATTCCAGCCCTTTTACAAATTGGATTCCTAAACAGTGCGTGAAAATCACTGCAAAAGGTAAGAATTGAATCTTATCGAGATAAATAAAAGTCGATATAGAAAGCAAAAATCCTAGAGCGCATACACAGTATAATTCAATTCTGTACAGGGTGTTTCAAAAGGAAGTGATCGCGTCTGTAGGTTAGAAAAAAAAACTGAAAATAATATAGATTTGTCTATTGATAAAATTTCAAGGTAAAATACATTGAAAACAAACCCCAAAAGGGCATACACAATATCATAGAGGGTGGTGATCCCGTCTCTAGGAGAGATAAATAACTGATCAATAATTAGGCTTTGTCTAGAAACAAATTTTCTTAATGCCCTCTTAAGTTTTCACATTGTACAAATACCCCTCTGTAGTCCAGTTTAGTTTGAATGAAAATTATTATCCACATCATCCACTATTGAATCTGAATTGTTCAAAAACATTATTTTCCCTCTATGAAATGATTCACTCACTCATGTTTCATCAGATGATTATATCGATTTAATTCCTTTCAACTTCAAATATTTCAAATATGGTACAATTTAGGAAAAACTATGAAGAATGATTTTATCTGCAAAAAAGACTAATGATTCTAGGAAGTACAAGATATGGACCTTTAGTTCAAGTGATATTTGTTTTTCATGTAATTTAACCAATCTGTACAGTAGTAGTGAGAAACCCACAAGAAATGGAATAGATCTATAGATTCCAAAATATGCATGACTGATATCAAAAACTTTGTACAAAAGATCTTTTCAATTGATATTGTCGTTTTGAATATTACAGGTGAAAATGCAATTTTTGTATGAAATTTCAACACCCTACATCTTTTAATGGGTGCAAATTTGGAAAAATGTTACAGGAAGAAAATGTTTCTTTTGATGTCAACTGTATAATATTCGTTCTATATTTTATTGGAAAAGCGTGTCAATAATCTCAATATAAAGATCTTACATTTCCAAAGCTGCTCGTTTGAGCTGACTCATTAACATCCTATGTGACGATCTTCAAGGTTGACTTTCCAAACAACGAACTCTTTCTTCAGGATATGATGAATGATTGCAAATCAGTAATAATACCATTTCTTTCTATGGAGAGTCATAAAATTGATAACACATACAAAAGGTAGTTGTTAGTCTAAATGGAAATTCGAGAATAGAATTAATCGAAACTTTTTGCTACTCATTTACACATTAACTTAAATATTTTGAAGGAATACTTTCAAATATTGGATCATTCAGTGATCAGAACAGATTTATTACTTATTAGTTCAGTATAATTCGAATAAACTTGGAATCTAATTAATCAAATAGAAGTTCTATCAAAACAAGAGCTCACGTAACCATCACGACTGATTTTTACTCCACCATGTAATGAAATTGCAAAATTTGTGTTGTTATGGACACACTTAAATATGGACCTATTTCCTTGTTCTCTTGAATTTCTTGAGCCATGCAAAAATCGGCATAAATTAAAGTAACGAAACTTTAAATGTATATTTTGGTAAACCATGTCTCAGGTCGATGAACTCGTCGGTTTTAAGTAATAATTTATTTACACATGATACATTTTACACATAATATTATTTCATAATATCGATAATATTCAAAGAAAGATTGGCATTTTCATGCGTTTAGAAATCTTTATTGAGCTAGCAACATTCGTTTCGGGAATTACCCTTCTTCAGTGCTTGGTCTGATTATTAAAGTTTTATATAACATTTGGAATGGAAGCAATATTACTTCATGTACCTCTAAATTATAAGATATACTAGCTAGATATTGTCTCTAATATCCCTCATTTCCTCATATAATAAATAGTTACAGAATCAATTCTCAGAATGAATCAATACTTACTATTTGCTATGTTATTTGATCAGTTTCAATTCCTTAATATGCATAAATGAATAATTCATCTCAAATTTTCATACATGTTATATTATACAGGATGTCTCGTAACTCAACGTCAAGGGTTACTGGGCGATATGCTTGGTTATATCAGTTCTAGCAAAAAAAAAAAAATCTATGTTACTTGGTTAAGTGGTGATAGCTATATTTTTGTGATCACAAATTTTCCAATTTCGCTTTGATTTTTTTAAACGAATCATAAATAACCATGCTATTGATTACAGTCACAAATCCATTGTTAGGTACAATTGTTTCATTTTTATTTTTATATTTTCTATTTTTTATTTTTTCAAATAACCATGCTATTGACTACAGTCACAATTCCATTGGTAGGTGCAATCGTTTTATTTTTATTATTTTTTATTATATTATATAAATATTATATAATAGAACTGGTCGATTGTAACGTATTGAGCTGGTCCACTGAGGTCACTAAAAATTTTTCATGTTGCCAAACTGAGCAAATAGAAGTTTCTCTATTTCCCTATAATTGTGAATAAAAACTTTTTCTCCAATTTGCCTTCGAAACATTGTATAAAATTATATAATTTGAATTGAAACTGTCTTATCGGATATATTAACAAGAAGTAAACGAAAAACTTAAGTTGATTCGACTATTTTATGTCAGAGACCGCAGATGGAAAGAAATTCAGATGAAAGTCAAGACAACGCTACCGCATTCTCTGTTTGACAGTTTGAAGGTCACATGATGTTTAGAAGACACACGTTGCCACCTCTGTATCGAAAATAAATACGCAAATTGAAGAAAATTTGTGAGAATCAGTATTAGGTTTTTCATATTTGTTATTGTTTATTACTTTTCATCATTTTTACGTTCGTAAGTGTAAGAGTAAGTTTTCTGGAATCTCATTAAATAAAAGCTGAAATTTTTGTGTAATCTCGAAAGGAATCCAGCGGTTACTTCGACCAACATGAAACCTTAAATCGCTCATAACTTTGCATGGTAAAGTCGTATTGTAATGAAGTGTTTAAAATCAGATGTTAAAATTAAAGCAGTGGTCTGAAACTCTTATTAATGAAAAACTACCTAAAACGCTCAATAAATCAACAACACACATATTATACAATACGGAACAAAAAACTAACACAAATAATACTATTCAGAAAACTTATGTGCCCATACCGTTCATACCAAACCTTTTACACAAAATAGAAAAATTTCTTAAACCATATAACATAATTGTAGCTCGCAAACTAATAAATCAAATTAAAAATCTGTATAGTAAACTAAAATCCGGAACTTCCATCAATACAAAATCCCATGCAATAATGGAGTGTATCTAAGTCAGGCTTAACAACACTTAAAAAATGTATAAGCACATAAATACTCAAAAATAAAAATCACCTTACTGAAAACACACATCAACACTAAAAAACTCATTCTATTTAAAATTCTCTCTATACGGTATATATTTTACAGATAATGATGGAAGAGAGTTCGTAGCAAGAGGATGTATTCCCTATTCAGGAGGAGCTTGCGATGCAATCATGAGCACCTTGGGCTTCTTCAGCAACCTCAATGGCGGAGCTCAAGAGGTGCACTGTTACCCTTGCAGTGGCGATAAATGCAATTCTTCCATTACTGTACAACCCAGTGTGGCAGCTACCGTAATTCTGAGTCTTCTATTTTTCTTCCTTAAGCTGTAAAGTGGACGAGGCTTCAATTAGTACTTTAGTTTTGATTTTTTCAATGTTTCAGAGAAGGCATCTTTGGTTAGGAGTCTTGCTCATTATATTATAGTTTTTGATATGATTGTAACGCTTAATCTTTTATAAATTTTATGATTGTTTACCACGAAGAAAGGGATATTAAAATAAAAAATATATGTCGATGTTGAATGAAAAGCTTTAGATGCTTTTAGATTTCATGTAGTTACCTATATGCAGTAGATGAGAACTTCATATATAAGTGATAGTAGATGTAATAGTTTTCATACTTTGAACTGAAAAATCAAAAACTGAATCATTTCATTCCGTATATTTCATCTCAATCTCTAATATATGTGAGCAGCAAAACCTGTAACTGAGATGATTTAGATTACCCTCAGATAGTTTCATTGTGAATATCTGAATCTAATACACATTTGACAAATTTCTATGTATTTCAGTAACTCGAAAAGTATTGTCAACACTCTAAGTATTTTCTTATTTATTTTTGTAAAAATATATAGATCTGTAAAATAAATGGTAGCAGTAACTGAGTTCTATTTGAATGAATGAGAGAATAAAATTAGAGAAAAACATCGACATTAGGTTAGGTGCATTTGCGCGCGTCTCTTCCCGTACATTCTCATTTTTTTATTAGAAATTTATTAATATTAATCAAAAATGAATAATATCGAAGGACACAAAGAATTGAAATATATTTTAAGGCTAACAAACTTTCTGGTTTAAGATCCTTATGATGATATCAAGGATGAATAATGTAAATAAAATGAATTCTTAATATTATTTCATCTTGAAAATATCAATTACAATAATGTAGGTACAGTTCTGAAGCTATGACTAAGGTTAAAAATCAAAGCAGTTATCTGACAAGACAGTAGAAATTTTTTAATTCCAAACCTAACAATAAAAGCAACTACTTGAGGAAACAAGAAAAGGTGATCTGCCTATTATAAGGCCACACAGGATATTTGTCTGAAAATGGCGTGATCCGATGAGATCAATTAAAAATTTAGAAAGCACTGACGTGAGCTTAGATTGCTTTGGAGCTCTTGTTGAGCTACTTGCGAGTAAATATTCAAACCATAACAAATCTATAAGCACTCTCCCGTACTATGGGACAATGTGCAAATATGAACACATAATGAATAAACAAACCTATATCTCAAATTAAAAATAACTAATCATTATTTTCCCCAAGTTTTGTTCGAAGCTAAACTACTAAAAACTTTATTCAGTGCTTTTCTAAATTTTGAAAATGTATATTATTTCTCTATCGAGATAAACTTCTACCTCTATGATTTCCCGTTATGAAAAATTTTGATTAATATTACGCCAACTGACACTGATTAATGAGCCCGGCATTTGTCAATCGAATATCGATCTGTGATGGCCATCGTTCAAAGAAAATCATTGGTACGTCATGTCATTTATCTTTTCTCCTGAGTAAATGAAAAAAATTATCATATCTTCAGATGGAAAAAAACTACGACAATGAAATTTGAGGATGAGTAAGATATCGGTAACCTCAATATATATACGGATTTTTATTTAAATCTAAATGAAGTCTTAGGAGATATTGAGTATTGAAAATTGTTTTTTGGAAGATATCAATCACCTCAATATATTCACGAATATCTATTGAAATCCGAAAAATGTCTTATGAGATATTGAGTATTAAAAATTTTTTTTTTTTAGAATTTTTTATGAATTTTCTAGCGTAACAATTTCTGATAAATTTTGCGAGCCGTTTTATCTCAGCCTCCCTCAACAATATTTTTAATATCAACTTGATCGGATGGATATTCTAGTCGTTATTGAAGAAAGAAAATTTCAGTTGTTCATAACTACTGAACCATCCGACGGATTTGGCCCCATAACGAAATTGCCGAGATGTTCGGACAATTAACCTATTCTAAAAATATGAAAACTCTAGCTCATCTCGTTTGGATGCTAGACAGGATACTCCGGACAGACTCAACATTCGCCACGGATTCTTCATCGGGGAGTCAAACCCAATGGATTGAGACCATTTTCGGCTCAATATTCGAAGAAGTCATTTGGGTAAAATGATAGGCACTCTGTTTGGGTGTACAAGAGCGCCAAAAATGATAACCGTATTGTGTTGAACAGTGACTAAATTAAACACTTAAACTCAGATGAGTGTGGCAAATGCCATGTGATCCAAACAATGCGTTAGATAATTACAAATAAACAACAAATGAATAAATATGTTGAAATTTATTGTGTTAATCGAAATATATGGTGACTTCGTCCATTATTTTCATTTGTGATAAGTTGAAAAAATAACATGATTTTAAAATATTCAACCAGCTGTAAGAAAGAAAATTACTGTTTCCTAAAACGAAAAACATAACGAACATGAAGATTCATCAAGAAAAATAGGAAATTCAGTTATTCAATCCCGGGTTGCGTCGTTTTAGGTCAGACCTCGTAATATCGAAAGGATACAAAAAATGTACTTATGTTAAAGGCTAATAAATAAACTTTCTGTAAATTGAGCAGAGGTCCCTACCTAATACCGTTGTATAAAGATTACATTTTCTTTATACAATGCTAATACGTAATGTTATCAAGGGTAAATATTGTATTAGTGGAAACAAAAGAAATTGTTTATTTGATTTCATCCTAAAAATACTAATTATAATAATGTATGTATAATTCAACCACTATGATTAAGGTAACAAAAATGAGACAATTACCTGCTCCAGAGATACAGTAAAAGAAATTATATAGTATACTCACTTTGCCTTCTCTGTTCATACTCAGGTGCTTGGTATACTTACGTGAACATGATTATTTGATGGTAAAGCTCTCTAGCTTCCACACCTACTTTACAAGGAATGATATCACACTTACAGTTCCTTTTCATAAAACAACGAGATATGAAGCAAGCCCTGTCTATCAGGCAATTATATTGTATAATCACCTTCCACCTAGTATTAAAATGTTAGAAATAAACAAGTTTAAGAAAGTGATAAAAATCAATCTTGCTTGTAAAGGCTATTATTCTGTGGGTGAATTCCTAGGGGATGCTAGCTTTTGTGCGGAATAATTTATTTTTTGTTCATTTCTCAATATTGACTTGTCCTATACATATTTGTATGTCTTAGAGGATCAATAAAATTCTATTCTATAAATTCAAACCTACATATACAAATTTCCGAGATGATGTCTTAGGTAAATAACAGAGATATAAATTTAAAAGTGAAGGCGCTAGAACTGATCCTTGTGGAAGACCGTTCTTAACCTTTCAAAAAAAAAAGTTCGGCTAATTTTGCAAAAAGATCGTGGTTTATACCGACACAAGATTGATAATTGAATCCGATCTACCATTTGAAGTGACGTACGTCCTGTCAATAGGAGTGTTGCATGTTGAGTATTTTTCTTCCTCATATTCTAGAATTTCATATTGCATTTTATGTATTCTAATTCCGTTTCGTTTCAAATTATGTTTCATTAGGTATTCCATTTAATTGCAATCATTGAATTTTAATATTACTATGTGGAAACTATCTCGTTTCATTAGGGTGAAATTAATTAACTTTCTAGTCAAAAATTTTTCTCTCTATGACTATATAAACTTGAAAGAACGAGTTGCAGTTAAAATTGGTCAGGAGGTGTTCATGAAATATTTTTTGGAATTTCCTGAAAATAAATACTCGTTATGTTTCCAGAAGAAAAAACCAAATTTCTTCTGTGATAATTGGAATTCTGTATTCCACAACGTATTTTAAGTGTTGAATTCTAGAATGTGAGGGAAAAATAAAGGCATAAACAACTTCATAATACGACAATTCGTAATAATTTACATTCCACATTAAGTTGGGGCAATTCTAGGTTAGGGGGTGTGGGTTTCATAGGCGCCACTATGTCGCGATCGTCCAGTTGAAGGGGGAAACTTAAAAGGGTAATAATAGTACGGGAAGACTTGGCGGAAAGCAGAAATAGTTGGGCAGTGGCGGATTCTTGAATTCCGTTATATTTACACAGATTAACGGAGAGGCTTGTCATCGGCTTATATGTACTACTGTGGGCAAAAAGTACTGAGAAATAAATTAAAAAATCTTCATTCGTCCTTCTAAAAACATATCAATCATTCCCTTGTAAGGGTGGGAAACGCAGGTACTAACTACAGAATAATAATAAATCCAGTGCGCATTTATGACGATGTACCTATCTCTGTAGTTGTTCGTAAAATAATTTTTTGCTGCGAACTGGTTTTTTTTTGGTCAAAAAACTCATGAGACATTTTTTGTTTACAATGAAACAGGCTATCGGAAATAAATTTTTAAATGGTAAACAAATAATAAGACAAAAAGTTACATTGGAAATAAACTTTAGGGGTTGCGTTTCCCACCCTTACAACTATGGGGTAAACCAAATAAATAACTGGATAAGTGTCTTTTTGTTAGTAGGAATGTTAGGTTAATTTCAATATTGTAACTTTTATGGTGCTCGTGAAAAAAATTGTTATACAAATTTTATGTTTGAGGGATGCTCCAATGAAGTTTTTTTATATGAAAGATCCTATCTTCGATGAGGAATCACCTCCCTAAATATTTTACACTTATTTAGTTACACTCTGTATATTTATTGTATATATTTATTCATTTACATAAGTATTTTCTTTCAGATTAACATAATGACAATTCGTGGTGTAGACCTACTCGGAAAAACCACTGTAAAAAAAATCCCGCCAAGTAGACTACCTCACAGGTGCCGTGGAAATGTGTGCACATCATGTATTCTCTCACTCTCGCAATCGCGATATCTCAGAACTGGTGACTCTTGAAAAAAACTCGGAAGGACCAGTTTTGTAAATAATTTTTAGGTCCACAAATTTTTTCTGAAGTTAATTTTTGATAAAACTGAACGTTTTCTAAAAAAATCCAAATACTCTTTTGACCCCGAATAACTTTGGTAGCAGGCACTGGATCTATTGGGACTTTTGAAGTTTTCTTCCAATGGTGAACCCAAGTATCCAACAAAAATTTGGCTCTGTCAGAATTTTTGTTATTTCAAATGTCTAACATGACCAGGCTAATATACAAGGTGAACCACGACGAACTGCATCGATCGATATCTCAGAAACTGAGTGTAGGAAAAATTTGAAATTTTGGGAACTTGCCAGATGTCTTGGGACCTATAGAGCTAAAATATTTTCATCTATTGGGCACTTCCGGTTATACCGGAAATATACCCTAAGTCGTTTATTTATATAGGATACTCTATATATTATTACATTTTTGGATTCTACTTAACATTCTAGGCAGATTTCATGTATCATGTCCTATCCCTAAGTCTGAGCGTTTTTGACATATTCAGGTTTTTATGTCAAAAATTACGATTGCAAGCCCTAACTTAATTATCAATTGTTCCTATAAGGAAGCCCTTTTTACTTACTTTGGGTTAGATGTCTTGTTGAAAAGGATCTACTTCAATAGATTTTGTATAATACTTGGACAAATAATCATACAGAGTGTTCAAAAAAAAAGATCTAGAATGAGATTGAGAAAACTGACAAAACTCGATTTTTTCAAAACGACACCCCTCCATTTTTATTATTTTGTAGCATTGTAGCATCATCAAAAATGAAGGTAACTTTGTATGAGGTTATCTATACCTAAAATTTGAAGTTTTCGAAATATTGCCAATTTAATATTTTTCTATGGCGGTTTTGATTTAATGTGTAAACAATTAGATCTAGGATAGCCACGTTTATATTTGACATTTCAAATCATCGTAATGCCAACCGGTTGAATTATACAAACGAGGATTATTTAAACTTATTTATTTTTTATGGACAATGTGAAAAAGTTATTTCAAGAACATGCGATACATTTGCTACCCGATATCCTCATAAACAAAAACCATCACCAAATACTGTTAAACGAATTATAGGAAACTTCACGAATTTTGGATCCGTAAAGGCAAAAATGTACAAAAAAAACCAGTTGTTGACAATGAAAATATTGAAATAGCAATTTTGGGATATTTTGAAGCATATCCAATAAAATCTTCAAGGCAAGTAGCATTAGAATCAGGATTATCTCAATCGTCAGTTCTAAGAATTTTACATAAACACAAATATCATCCCTATGCAATTTCATTAGTGCAGCATTTGAATGAAACTGAGTTTCCAAGAAGAATGGAATTCTGTGAATTCATAATACTTCGTTCACAAGAAGATTTTTTTTTTTTTGGATAATATCATTTGGACCGACGAAGCCAAATTTACAAAGAATGGTGTTTTTAATCGACGTAATTGCCATCATTGGAGTGATAGAAATGTACACCCATTTAGGGAACACAATTTTCAAGAATCCTGACAATTTAACGATTATTGTGTAGTAAGAAATGACGGCATTGTTTGCTTACAATTTTATCAAGAGAACTTGAATGGTAAGTTAGGTCTTTCTGAATTGTTCTAATATAAAATACATATTTCAACTTATAGGAGACCGATACCTCAACATCTTGTGGAATTTTGAAGTTGACTATTCAGACAACTTGCCTCTGGCTGAACTTCAAAAACTTTTTTACCAACATGATGGAGCAGCTCCACATAATACCCATTTGGTCAATAATTATCTGGAAAACTTACGATCAATGGATAGCCAACAATGGACCAAATCTTTGGCCACCTCGCTCCCCGGACCTATCAGTGCTCGATTTTTATGTATGGGGAACAGTGAAAAATAACGTGTATAAAACATCAGTGACCACCATGGAAGACTGCATGAGACGTGTTAGAACAGCATTTGAAGACCTGGACCCCCAATCAATATGAAAAGCCAGCCATGAACAATTGCTGCTGAGATGCGAAAAATGTTTAGAAGTTCAAGGACACCAATTTGAATATTTACTTAAATAATTTTTTAAAGCCTGATTCAAATACTACTTGAAATGTCAAATATAAACGTGGCTATCCTAGATCTAATAGTTTACACATTAAATGCAAAACCGCCATAGAAAAATATTAAATTGGCAATATTTCGAAAACTTCAAATTTTAGGTATAGATTACCTCATACGAAGTTACCTTCATTTTTGATGATTAATGCTACAAAATAATAAAAATGGGGGGTTTCCATTTGAAAAAATTGAGTTTTGTCAGTTTTCTCAATCTCATTCTAGATCTTTTTTTTTTTGAACACTCTGTATGATTATTTGTCCAAGTATTATACAAAATCTATTGAAGTAGATCCTTTTCAACAAGACATCTAACCCAAAGTAAGTAAAAAGGGCTTCCTTATAGGAACAATTGATAATTAAGTTAGGGCTTGCAATCGTAATTTTTGACATAAAAACCTGAATATGTCAAAAACGCTCAGACTTAGGGATAGGACATGATACATGAAATCTGCCTAGAATGTTAAGTAGAATCCAAAAATGTAATAATATATAGGGTATCCCATTTAAAATAAGCGACTTAGGGTCTATTTCCGGTATAACCGGAAGTGCCCAATAGATGAAAATATTTTAGCTCTATAGGTCCCAGGACATCTGGCAAGTTCCCAAAATTTCAAATTTTTCCTACACTCAGTTTCTGAGATATCGATCGATGCATTTCGTCGTGGTTCACCCTGTATATACTTCAGTTTTCCTGATCTGAGCCGTTTTTTTCCACGGAGCATCTTTTTGGGTTTTGCGAAAAGCCTAGAGATCTAGAGAATACAGTGGTTGCTGAAACAATCAATCAAGCTTTTGAAGGTAGTCATTCAAATTGACTCTACAGTAAAAAAATGGACCCGCTGAGTTTTACAAGTGATGTTATTATTGAAGAATATTCTGGGATTTTAAAATCTTATAATACTAATTCTCGATGAGGTTCTTTTTTGAAAATAATAATGTCTTAAAAACAAATTGGTACCTTAAAACAGTAGAAGTCTTGATAAGATGGAGGCAATCGCAAAAACAATATGAGCTTCAGCGATGAAGTTGACATTAAAAACAAAAGACATGCATCGGCCGGGAATCGAACCCGGGCCGCCCGCGTGGCAGGCGAGCATTCTACCACTGAACCACCGATGCTTACGTATGACGTGAACAGATAATACTATTAAGCAGCCAGAAACAGTAATAGTATATAACATTACTAGCAAGGTAAGAGGGATTTTACTGACCAATGGAGGTTACCTCCTCGAGCCAGTAAAACCCGTTTCCTTGCCTGTATTGTTTTATATTTTAATTGTTTCTCATTTGTAAGAAGCTTAGATTCAAAAGCTAGGGAAGCGTTGCCATGAATTTACCAAAAGAAATTATTGAGGCAGTTAGCAGTGTAGCTTCAAGTTTATTACCTGCAAAATCAGCTTCAACGTACGAGCGAGAATACGACGACTTCAAAAAGTGGCAAAACAAAAATAGTGTGATTGGGGTAACTGAAGATGTTTTGTTGGTCTACTTGAATCAACTATCAGGTAGATTCAAGCCTAATACTTTATGGGCAAATGGTCTATGCTGAAAAGCTGCTTGGAAATGAAAGAAAATTCCCCTGTTCGCAGGTTTATTTTCCTTAAAAAATTTAATGAAAAATATGACGTTTAGTTTTCATTTGCAGATTTCAAAAGGTAATAATAGCAGAAAAATCCATTGAATATAATAGACCAGCATTCCTTTGCTTCATAGACCTAGAAAAAGCGTTCGATCGAATAAGAGTAGAAGATGTGGTACACCTCCTGTATGACAGACAAATACCGAGTAATATCATAAAAACTATTGAGGATATTTACCGAAACAACCAAATACAGGCTAGAATTGAAAACGAACTCACAGAACCGATAAACGTGGAAAGAGGTATACGTCAAGGTGACTAATTAAGCCCACTACTCTTCAACATTATTATGGATGAGATCATAAGCAAAGTACGCAAGAACAGAGGCTATCGAATGGGAAGCAGGGAAGTAAAGATTCTGTGCTATGCTGATGATACTGTTTTAGTGGCAGAAAATGAGGATGACCTGCAAAGGCTCCTCTACACATTTAACACGGTCGCAAAATCGCTAGGGTTATCGATAGCAGTATCTAAAACGAAGTGCATGACTACATCAAAAACACCCCTACGATGTAAATTGGCAGTGGATGACAAGATAATCCACCAAGAGATGAATTTCCGTTACTTGGGTATAGAAATTTCGAGCTTTGGCGACTTGGAATCTGAGGTCAGAGCATCAAGAGCGGCCGCACAACTAGATGACACCATATTCAAAAACAAATATTTGAGAACGGAAGCTAAAGTACGTATCTATAAGACTGCAATTAGACCTATACTCACATATGCAGCGGAGACAAGACCTGAAACATCTAAAACCCAACAAATTATGGAGGCGACAGAGATGAGAATAGTAAGAAGAATAGCCGGAAAGACTTTACGGAACAGGGAAAGGAGCGCAGATATCAGAAGAGATTGCCAAATACAGAACATTAATGAGTGGGTGCTAGGTAGGAAAATTGAGTGGAACGAACATATTACTCGGATGACAGAGGACCGAATAGTGAAGGTAGCCAGAGACAGATCACCGTCAGGAAGGCGAAGCATTGGGCGACCTAGAAAGCGCTGGAGCGACAATCTACCTACATAGGGCGAGTTACGATGAGGAACAGGCACAAGCATACTTGAAAGAAAGAAGAAGAAGAAGAAAAGGTAATAGCCTTTCTGAAACGAAAAATTGAGCGTTATACGCCAAAAAAGGCCAAAGCATTAAGTAAAGAAGGGGCTGAATAATTTCTTTTACATGCTCCTGATGACCAGTGGTTGCTGGCGAAAATTGTAACAATATTTTGGATGTTGTCGACGTGACCAAATTCTCTCCTTAAACATGAATGATGTAGAAGATATGGGAAAATACGTTATTGTGACATTGCGGCAAACAAAAAATTTAACAACAAGAAGCACTAAAACGTGCAGGAGTGTGGAAGAGCACCAAAATTGCGATTAATTATGTCGATGATTCGGTCAACAAAAAAAATCCAATGTCTAGCAAATTATTTGATAGTAAGGATAGTACAAATTTTCTGCAGTCCTCGAGTTCAGCAGTTTCTGAGTCAACAGACGGTTCATCATCATCAGTATCAACTCTTTCATCATCAAAAAGTCTGGAAATAAAATTGTACCATGATTTTCAAGATATGACGATAAAACAAAATTTTCTATTGTAAATAATACTACAAATTTGTAAAAATTTTGCAACTTAACTGTCAGTTTTACAAGTAAATGACTGGATAAAATAAACTTTCTCGATCAATATTGTGTTTTTGGAAACTGACGTTTACAAATGAGAAACAAATAAAAAATTTAACTATTTATGTTTAATGGAACGTAATTATTTCGGCCGTTTTTGATTCGTAAGCGTAAAATCCACTTTATATATTTGGACCTTTGTTGGAATAGTTTCATTTTTGAAATTCAAATAGGTAGCTTATAAACTAGTGCGTTATCGTTTCATAATAGTACAGGAGAATTACTAACTATGAAACTATTCCAGCAAATTTCAAGAAGAATTCAGAATCAATTCGCAAAATGAATTAATACGGACTATTTGCTATGTTATTTAATGTGTTGTATTTATGTGATACCAAATATTTCATCACAAATTCCTCTAATTATATTTTTTATTTCTAGTGACAAACCGATGAAGAATTTATACTCAATTCTATGTCTAAGCGGGCCTTAAACTACTCTTGATGACTCCTAACAGCAATCATATATCCAGCATTCTCCGCTATGCAACCAAACTTTATAATTCTTGATCCTATAAGCAGTCTAGTGTTAGGATTCAGTTGGAGTCTGGGATGTTCCCCACACCAAACGGCTTCTAACAATACAAAAACACTAAATATCACAAAGTAACATCCAAATCCATACACTAGACAGTAATCTTCATCAACTGAAACCTTCCAATTCTTTGATTTTTATGAAAAATAAAAAGCATGGAAAAAGTCATGATTTGGTGAATCAAAGAAATGGAAACAATCATAGAATTCATAGTATAGGAAAGTTGATATTAAATATGAATATTTTGTTTAATATTTTCACCAATACTGGACTGGAAAATCACGAACCAAAGATTCCATCTGAAATGATATTTTGGATGGCAAATTATATAACATTATACGAAGAGCAATAAAAATGTGGTTTTATCATAAATATTACGTTTTGGTGTCTCAAACATGAACATGGCACATAAACAAGTATGTCTCTACTATTGTATGGAATACCATAAAGCGAAAGCTGAATTTTTGGTCGAATCTTTGAAGGAATCTAGTGGTGGCTTAGTTCAATTTGATCTTCAAATGGTTTATTACTTTGCAACAGAGCAGAATTGGCAAACGTGTTAGAGGAAGAAAGATTTTCTTTTCGCTTTAAGAATCTTTTAGTTAAATTCAAAGCAGTGAACAAAGACTCGCCCTGTATTATGAATCTGAGGTCACTACGAATAACCCTTATATTGTCAGTACCATAAACCCTATACAATAATCAGAAAAAAATTACCGACGAAAGGATCTGATGCCTTGGGTCAATTTTAGGACAGCTTCGTTGTGGCGCGGTAAAATTATGGGCACAGTACTTGAAAATGCGACTGAGGTTGTCAGATTTTGAACTTTTCTGTAAAATTCATATTATCGATACACTATGTAACTTGGGGTTTTTCTTATTAAATGATAACTGGTATATCTCATCCCCTCATCTGGTTTTAGGATGTCATTGAGTTTCGGGACAACCTCCATAAATGGCATAAAATTATTCTAGTAGCTTTGGACATTCAGTTCATTGAGCTTTAGAAAGTTATACAGAAAAATGAAGTTTTTTCCGGGCTATATCATCTCTTTGTTTTTATTCTGCAACATTTTAACCATTATCTATAATTGGATACCAATAATCGTCAGACTTGTTCTGATATGACGTCAAATTATTGATAAAATGAATATGATATTTTTAAACAGTTGTTTTTGAACCATGCAATAAAGCTGAAAGTTAACCGACTATCAATATAGTCTGCAATGTTACATCTGAAATATCAAGAAGCTACATCGAAATGAGATCATATAAAAAATTATTCAAGGTTGCGTATACCAAGCGAAAATAAACTGTCTTGAATTGTCAAAATTACCTCGAACAATCACTCATACAATTTTAATTATTTCCCACAAATTAATTATTGTCATGTTGTATTCTTCATTCGTCAGTACCTGATATCATTTTGATCTTTCGGGGAGTAGTATATCGAATAAGCTGAAACTGTCCGAAAACGAGCATCTGGCTCTGGTAGGAGAACACACTAGGGATGGCTGATCCAAAGAATTTCATGGATCAGTTCCGACCTAATCCGGTCCAATGAAATAACTGATCCAAAGTTCAGTTCTAGTTCCTAGTCCGAGTCCGAACTTATTCGATAATAAGACACTTTTACCACAGTATAGGTACCATATCTGTGCTTTTACTACCTGGAAGCAGTCCAGGCCTGAAATATGATTCTTTAGGCCGTCGTGTATTTGTTGATAGGCTTGATGTTATTTACTCATTGTTCACGTTTTTGTATCACAGTTTTTGTTGATTGTGATTTATATCGATCCGTCTGATCGTTTAGGGCTGAGCACTTTTTCTTTAAATGTTTCTAAATTTCGATGTATTCTGATAGAGTGTGGAAATCACTTATGGAATAAAATTCTTTATGTCATTATTTTAGAAAAAATATAAGAAATACTGAGACACGTCAACTTTTGAAATTCATATACAAGTACCTAGTTGAAATATAAAGTTTTATTAACGGATTAAACGTTATTTGTAAGAGACTTAGAACGGGTTCATTTGTTGCTAGAAAGTTTACCGACAGGAAGTGCATTGTTATAACAAAGGGATCAATGTCAGGAACGTTACTTAACAGTTTACCTAGAGGTGAATAAAACGGAATAAAGGTTATTTTCCTTTTTGTCCTTTATAATATTTGGATTTTTGAAAAACGGGGCTATTTGTTTGAAGATTGGCCTAAATATATGCTTTCCGGTCGTCAGGTTTCTCTTTTATTTTTAGTATGTATTAGACTCAAAAATTCACTAAATCTGGAGTCAACAAACTTGCTTGCGGGAATTGAGATGCCGTATACAGGGTGTCTACAAGTAAATGCGAAGAACTTTGAGAAAGTAAATTAATGGGGGTACTTTGAGTACTTTCTTTAAAACTTTTTTAAGTTACACCTCTTAGAAGGGGCGATTGCAAAAACAAATATTAAAATGAAATCACAAAGGGTCGCTATTTTCAACCCCTGATAATATAGTAAGAGCAGTAAGCGCATATCCGAATTCCATTTAAGTTCACAGAATAATTGACGCTTAGTGTTAGGTGGTTGAAAAAACTTCTAAAGAATAAATTCAAATATACAGGGTGATTTGCTCAAGTCTGCCATACTCGAGTTTCCTTTTTTCGAATGCGATAACTGGTATATTTGTTTATTTTTCAAATTATTTTTATCAACTGATTTCAAAAAACTATACATTAAAGAGTCTCTAATGTATTATCCAGGGTGAAATTTTTGTTCTTTATATTTTCCGTCAATGAATAAGTCAAACCCTTCAGACTGTTTTTTTTTTTAATTTTTGTTCTGTATTTTTTTTCCAAAATAAATAGTTTTCGAGAAAATTGAATTTTGAATAACACTTAATTCAAATTTGTTAGTATGGAAAAATGACTTAATACCCATGTTGATTCTATACAAAAGAGGATGTTGAAGAAGAGTCCTTGTAGTGAGAGAAGGGGTTTAAAGAAAATTGGTAACAGATGTTTTCATAAATTTATTGATTCGGCCAAATTTTAATATGGTGCGCTTATTGGTTTTAGATAAAAAAATTGAAAACTGTGAAATCGTCTTAAACGTGGAAGGACTATATGTTTGGTTAAGGAATCAGCTGCTAAGACTTGCCCGCCTATTCATGAATCACCCTGTATATAAGTCATCGCAATTCCAAGTAAGGTTGTAGATTCCAGATTTATGAAATTTCTTAATCTAATACACCATAAAATAAAAGGGAAACTCGACAGCCGAAATAAGTGTCTTATCTTCAAACAAATAACCCGTTTTCTTAGAAATCAAAATACAAATGTTCAGAACGTTTTATTCACCTCTGGGTAAAATGTTCAGTATTGTTCCTAAAATTGATCTCTTTGTTATAACAGTGAACTTCCTGTCTGTAAACTTTCTTGTAACAAATCAACCAGCCCTAAGTCTCTTGTTGACTCGATCCCCACTATTATATACGAGGGATCGTATCGAGTCCGACTGGACTCATACTCGGAACTGATAAAATCGTCAGTAGGGATCAGTTCCACTAGTCCGACAAGCCGGACCTGATCCAAAATATCAGTTCCGCGTACCGGCAGCCATCCCTAGAACACACCTTTGGCCAAGTCCAATTGGTATAACAACAAAACGTTGCCAGATCGTACGCAGTGTTGTCAGTCAAGTTATTACCCGCTTATTCTCATTTAATTTTTGACTGAGTGTTCATTCTTGTAGATACGTCTCTGTTCTTTCGACCTCCGGATGAACATTTGGTATTTATAGTAAGTTACTCGACCACGTCTCCGATGGGTTGATGTGGCGACTATATAACAGTATTCTTTGGCATTGAAAAAATTTGCTGCTATACCCACTTGATTCTAACCGGCAAGGATTATGTAAATGCTGTAGTCATGTGTAGGTAATGACTCTGTTTCAGATGTGGGCGAAAGTACCTACTCCAAAGGTGGAAATTTTAAGAAATTCAATAATCCCAGACGTGCTTTCAGGAGCTTGAAACGTTCCATTTCTCGCCAAACGGGCTGAAGGGGTCCAAAATAACACTATCTCTTATTGCTGTTGCTACATCAGTAACGATAGACATCTTTCATAGTGTTCATGCTGAAAACAATCCATTTCCAATTAGCGTCAAGATTGACAGAACATTGAAACTAGATCAAATTTGCATTTATCTATGGTTTGAAGACTTCTTCGAGTTGCTTTCAGCAATAAGCCTCTAAACTTGTTTAATGGAGCACTTATGATATCAAAAGCCCTTGTTTCTTCTTGTAGGTTTCTCTTCTTTGGATTTTACACATGTATCACTCCATTTTATTTGATGATTTTCAGGGGTAATACCACTAGAGGTGAGAATTTTTTGAGAACACTCTTGTTTTTCGGGAATTATGCGTTTAAATTTCACGAAACAAAGTTATCCTTAAAATACCACGAGCCGAAGGCGAATAGTATTTCGGGATCACTTTGTTGAGTGAAATTTGTAAAATTTTTAAAAAACGACAGAGTGTTCTCAAAAAAAATTAGAATCTCGTGTATTTGGAAAGATCATTCCACAATATAAATCAAACGAAATAAAAAATAGGTTTCTATTCAAAAATAACCTGATAGAAGCATAACAACAAATTATTCAACTTTATTTTCAAAATAATAATTATTGATAGTACAATTATTATACACATTACGAGCATTGTTTTCGAATGATGCAGTAGATACTGATGTTGTTTCTTGAAGGACATTTTTTTCATTCCTTATGGCTGTGATTATTTTTTTGTGATGTTGTTGGTCCAGTTGGAGATACGGTTTCTTTGGCTAATTGGCTGACAGCAATAGCTCGATGGGAGTGGTTGGTTATCTACGACTTGGTTGTGTTGATGCCAAGGAGTTCTGCCGATTCTTTTGTACATTTAGCTATCGTATTGGGACCGACTGGGGAGTTCTGAACCATGAACCATATTTCCAATTCTTATGTGGAGTAAGGAATAGTCTTTCAGTGGTTATGTTTGCAGTTCTTTTGGATACAAGTAGCTTTATAACCTCACCGGGCAAATATCTTCTTCAATATTGGGAGTCAACCATTTCGTTTCCGCACATTTTTGGGCACCACTTTGTCTTGTTTTAGAAAATATCGGATTGTAGGCAATTCGGCCCGTGGGATTACCATCGTTTTCAATTTCGAATTGGAAATGCGAAATTAGGCATGATGAACCCTCTCCTTAATAAAATAAAATTTTCTGTTCAAACCGTCTGGATTATCTTCTTTATATAAGTTGACCATCTTTTTGTGTTGCTCCAAAGATAGCGCCTTGGCACTAACTATTCTTTTGTTAGGGTCCACTTGCAAAATACGCCTCTTGGCATTTCGTGCATCTCGCAGCGTTTTAAAAGCCACGTCTGTGAATGGATCGAACCTAACGCCCCATTCGGAATAGAATTTTTCCTGTAGCTGTTTGGCAGTATTATTCCACAAGGTTTTTACGACAATTTCCTTGTAGTCTGATCCATCTCTTTTCTTCATATTGAAAGCCCAGTCTAGCATAATATTATTGAGCTCTGACAAACTTGTTTTTTCCTTTACAAGGTATACTCGGGCAGCACAGAATTCTTCGAATTTTTTCCAAATGTAGGATCTTGACTTCACTGTATTAAGCGGCACACTTTTCTTCACACTTTCCTCAATTGAAGTAATATTACAATTCCTAAAACGTTTCATTTTTATCTACTTCATGGTAAAATACGAAAATAAACTGACAGAACTGCCAAGCCAAATGTGCTGTTGAAATTATCGCTAACAACTGCTTGTTTATCGTAACCATGACGACCGCTACTTCCACCAACGGCCAAAGTTATCCGGACGTATTAATATTCCTATGCAAATTAGGCATTTGATAAAAACAAATTTCTAAAAGTGAAAACACTGTGAGGTTGAGTGTTTTCAGATACAGTTTGTTTCTATTGGTCCGTTTTCAAAAATAGAGCGATTTCATTGGACCATTTAGTATAGCGTTGAATATGTTGGACCAACTTCTATCTATCTTGAGAAAGCTTCTGATGCTCTTTCATTTTTACTTTCAAGGGGCCTTTTTTCCTCTAAAGCAAGTTATTCTCATGGTTTTTGATATAGTTCTTAGTTCTTTGGTACTCATAAACAGGTTTAATTTTTGATAGATTGAACATGACAGTATTCTTGTGTCTTGAGTTACTTTATATCTTTTTTGAATAGCTATTACTTCTGAGTGATTTTGTTATGTTTTTCATTTCCCCATTTTTATCTTTTTCATCTTAAATATTCCCCAATGCTAATTTAGTGTTTGGTTGATGGCAAGAATTGAAATGAATAAATGAAAAATTATATACGAAAAACATCACAAAAACAGTCAGAAATAATGGCATGAAGTGTTCAATTCACACTTTATTGTCAAGAAGATCTCTTGGCAAGTATGATTTGGACTTGAAAGAGTAAGGATTTCAAAGGATAAGAGCTTATTGGGAGAAAAATCAAAATGAACTTTTTTTTAGATAAGAAGGTAAGGGCTTGAACAAAACTGAAAAAACTGTGAGTCCTTATTTACAATTTAAGATTAATTAATGATTCTTTCACTTTCATTGTGGCAGTTTTATTTTGTACTCCACTGTTTCAGAGACCAGGAGAAGACTTTACAATAGCCCTTGTCAGTGCTTTCCTTAATTTTTTGATTTATTCATGTAGATTAATTCATTTAATTAATATTAACTTTCTTCATCTAGTTATTTTATAAATAGTTCAATTCTTCTGTCATATTTTACTGCTTTGTTTCGAACAGAACGGAGTTCGATTGGATCGGTAGCTAAATTGAAATGATGATCTCATCCACACGAAATTGTCTAAGGTCACTGGCTGAATTCTCCATTGACCTCGTTCTGCTAGCTAGTCTTAGAAACAATTCCGATGAATCACAGGATGATATAGCAGCAAGTACAAAATAATTTTTCCACAAATCGCTTCAAAATTTTGATATTCCAGATAAAATTCCTCGAAGTAAATATCAGAATTCGCTTTTTTGAAAGTTCATCAATCATATTTAAATTACTGAAAAAAAACTAATTCCACAAACAGAAACAACAATATTTCAATAGTTCTAAATCACTGAATCAATAATACAGAAATTTTTCATCTCATATTCATTCGGTAAATGTTCGTTTTCTTACCATAAAGAAATATTTTCCTGCAGTTATAACTGTTCTACATACATATATAATTGAGAACGTATTGATAATAAAATATCAATTTATATTTCGAAAAACATGATGATTTGGGGAATAAATACATTTTTAAAATGATGTGTTATGTATATTTACAGTTACTTTACATTTAGTACATTTATGCTAAATTGCTGCAACATAACTAGCACTATGAGATACATGAGCTTCCCTAATACAGGGTGGTCTAATTGGTGTCGTCAATAAATTTTTTTAAGTCCCTAGCACCTGTACATATTCAAATCTTTAGTTTTGGAGTAATAATTTTTTCGTGTATTTTAAATGATTTTGCTATCGAGGTTTCAAAAATTCATAACTTTTTTCGTAGAACCTAGGTATCTTGCAGTGTGACATGATTGTCTTGAATGTTGCTTCCATAAAAAAAAACTCAGCTTTTGAAATATAAAAAAAGCTTGAAATTTTGAATATTTAGTAAAATTTGCTCATTTAACTTCGATTTAAAAATACAAAGAAAATTTTCTATGGCTTTTGGCTGAGTTTGAAAACTCCTCATGCTTTTGAACTACCAAAAACACAAAAAAAGGAGTAAGTAGTAATCAATCATCCAATTTATTGTTGTATTTTGCCTTCGAAGGTGGAAAGGCTAAAAAAACACGCTTTATTCGTGTTTCAAAGATTAATATATTTTTTATTGTTGCTATGGTGAATTGAAATTCCTTTATAATAACTGTAGCATGCGATTTCATATTAATTTCGGTTTCACCAATAAAATTTGAATTGTTAGCAAGAGTACAAATCAAAATGGCTTCGTGGGTAATAACTAATTGTTCGATAACATATAAGAATGAGAATTACAGAAAAATTACTATTAATAACAGAAAATCTTCAAATTTCCTTCTTCAAAAATGAATAAACAATGGACAACGTCTTCAAAAGTTATGTTTCAATTGTGTGAAGCTACTCGAATATTCTTACTTTACATTATTTTTCTACTTCTGTAAGTGTTTGCCTCAGTTCTTGTTTGCTGTTTTTTTCCGTTGCGTATACCGGCTCTTTGTAAACTTTCCAAATGAACAAAATGATGGAGGTTAGGTCCAACGAACTTGAAGTCCATTGGATCGCTACTGCAAGCCGGACTAGTGGTATTTAAATGCTGTCCAACTCAATTCGCATAGTGACAATGAAGACTATTTTGCAATAAATTAAAAAAACTGTTTCCTTCCAACCTGGCCGGCAATTCGAAGGCACTTATTAATTCTCCATTTAGGACTACATACCATATATTGACACTGAATCTTGTATGAACATGTGTCTTAGGAGTGATACTAAAATTATTACAAAATTATACCTTTTACGACGGTTGCCTTTTATAATTTTCAAAATATATCCCATTAAGATCTCTACTCTTTTGCATGCATTTTAACCACTTGTCGAAGCACTTTAGCCACTGAGGTGAGGTATCTCCAAAACATGCATTCTGAACGCATCAACCGTTCCTGCAGGTGTCGAAAAACGTTGACCTCTCATTTTATTTTTCACGTACGGGAATAAAAAGAAGTCATTCGGTGCCAAGTCAGGACTATACGGCGGATGACTCATCCAATCGATGTTTGGAGTGCTCAAAAATGCAGTTGTTTGAGCCGTCTTCGGCAGTTGGTTTTCCTGATTTCTTGGAAGACAACAACAAACAAATGGTTGTGTAAAACTCAGAATTGACTGTTCTGCGTTGTTCTAGTGGTACGATTGCGATATATCCAGTTTTTCTGAAAAAACAGGCGATCATTTGCTTGGAAGGGCTTCGAACGCGAGCAACTTTTGTTGGATTTGGCTCATCTTGAAACACCCATAGAATCGACTGCTGCTTACTTTTGGGCTCATACGCGTTTAATTTGGGTAACTATGATAAAAAGTATATCCATAATTAAAAAACGTTTTGATCGTGTTCAAATTATTTTTTACCTTTTGGACTTCTAAGGATAATTGAAATAAATTAGGGTTTATAAGTACATTTTTATAATTCTGCTTGCATTGAAGCATTCATCAAACGCAGTGGAAACTGCTTTTTGTATTTCTGAATTGAAGTTGAATGTTTTATTCTCAAACCATCTTTGAGTAACTTTTAATAAGTTCAGAAGGCTTAGTTATTTTTTTTTATGAAACAAGATTCAAGACCAATATGTCGCAAAAAAAACTGCAAAATACCTACGACCAAAAAAGGTGAAATCTCATTGGCAGATATCATAAAAAAATACACACAAAAAATATAATTCGAAAACTAAGAAGAATCTCTTAACATACATCGGGTATTTTTGGATACTCCCAGGTACGATGAATCTATAAAATTGGACCAGTTTGTACAACAACGTTTGATGATTTCCATCCGCCATGATCCAAACTATCAAATGAAAAGATGTTTTGAAATAACTAATTATCGGGATATCTATCGCAAATGATTTAAAGATTCTTATTGATGGCAGAAATTTCACTGTTCTTTCAAGAATCAAAAATATCTTTTTTGAATGAACCCAAAGTTGTAGACGGTAAAAAAGTAACTCATGATCCTAAAAATTTCAGAGGATTTCGAAGCTCACGGATTTTCGATTTCAACTATCCTATGGGTATTCTTGAATTCTTTACAATAGCATGGGAAGGGATTGTTTTCTCTATGAAGGGCGACATCGTGTCTACTAAGGGGTGTGCTAGGTTGAATCGATAGCAGTGGAGCCACAAAACTTTTAAACTGAAAGTGCACTTTGTTTCGGATCTGTCCATATCGGGTTCCATGTAAAAACTCTCTTCAAAACGAAGAAATTAATTCTTCTTGTACATTTGAGAAAAAATGCATTCAAATAAATGAATCGTTGTTATTCGTATCAATAGTGACAAATAAAATGAAATACTTTGTAGTAGATAACTCTTTCTGCTTTTTATGACGTATTTTTTATGAAAATCTATAAAAAGAAGAAATACGGGCTTTTACTAGTAAAAAAAATTTATCAAAAATAATTTTAAAAAAATCATTTTAAATGTTCGAAGTTCACCACCTGACAATATGCCAGCCTATTAACAAATTTATGAATAACTTTTTTCAAGACTTCACCATGTATTAATGCACATTCATCAAGAATCTGTTGTCTCAATTCCTGTAAGTATGCTGGTCGATTAACATAAACACGTGATTTTAGATAACCCCAAAGAAAAAAGTCTAATAGGCTGAGATCTGGAGAACGAACAGGCCACTCTATGGGTCCTCTACGTCCAATACATCTAGAAAATTCCCAACCCTTCTATCATAGTGAGGAGGTGCTCCATCTTGTTGGAACCAAACGTTAGGTGGTAACTGCCCGGTCTGTGGGAGTGCAGGAATGATTTGATTATTTAGTAAATCTAGATACTTTTCTCCATTTAAGTTCCCGTTTATGAAAAATGGGCCGATTAGCCTATTTTGTACAATTCCCATCCAAACATTCAACTTTTCTGGTCGCTGGGTTTGTGCTTCATCAATCCAATGAGGATTCTCAGTTGACCAATATCTTGAGTTATGGCGGTTAACCGTTCCATTCAAACAAAAAGTTGCCTCATCAGAAAACACTACATTGAATGCAAAACGTTCATCGTCATTACAGATGTTCATTAGTCGTTCGCAAAATTCGAGCCGTCGATCAAAATCATCCTCTGTCAATTCTTGGACTAATCGTACCTTATACGGATTAAAATTTTCCTTTTTCAATATTTGTCTTTTCCACTTCTGAAAGTATTCGTACTCTTTACTGTAGGCAGCTTGAGATTTGGCAGGAACCAAAGATTCACAGGCCTTTGCCGCTTGAGTTTCGACGTAGTTCAACATTTTTTCAATAATTTTATTTTTGACAAGACGTCAAAATCAAACCTGTCAACCAAGATTCTCAGGAACATGGCTCATAGCAACGTTAAAAATTTAATTAATACAAAAATATACAATCTAATAATAATTTTTCCCTATCAGATTGTTTCAATCAGAAAAAAAACTATTGATTACACCACGGGAAATATAATTACATTCCCCTCGGTTGTCTATATATCCCGAGGGCGGAGCCCGAGGGATGTAACTTTGACAACCTCGGGAAATATACTATTCATATTTCCCTAGTTGTAAAAATAGCTATATTACCATAAATGAGTCCTTGAATATTTTACCAAGTTTTAGACAACTATATCCGCAAAATCCACATCTGCAACAAATGAAAGAAACACTCCATACATCAGGATCAACAAAGCAAAGTGCGCGGCTTACATTTAGACCAGCTGTAAAGCCTGAACAACCTGTATATTAATTCCAAATTAAAGAGAACAATATTGTTTATTCATTCAGGCTTGGTATTAGTCAATACGCCAAGCTTGCAATATATTTTGTAGGACACCAATCCGAGTTCAATGAATTCGGAATAGGAGAGAATCAATCGAATAAAGATATCCAAATGATCAAGTAGTTATTTATTCTTTACATGGCGATCCTGCCCAAGAAAAATAATTTTTTGGAAAGTTAACAACTACGTGGTACGTACCTATATTGTGATTCAATAAGTTGAAAAGTTGCCGATTACATAAATGGTGATCGTAAAAAATTCTTAAATTGAAAATGGGATCTTCCCACTCGAAGGACACGAAACAAGACGTGACGGAAAATGGTGCAGTAAATTCAAATTTCATAGTGCAGGAGAGCGAATACAACATCACGAAAGATGTTAAGATTGTAATGTTCCTTATACTGGCAATACTGGTGATGGATATGGTTTTCAAACTGTATAAGGCTCACAAGAAAAATATGGAGAGACGCATTAGAAGGAACCTCAACGTATCCCTGGGTTCTGTTGCACAAGTATAGACAAGAGTGCTACATGACTACATGGTGTGAGTGAACTATTCAGGAACAACAATAAGGTTTTGTACTCAACATTCCCTATACCTTGTTAAAGAAATTAATTGCTGACTCTTATTTTACCTATGTTGAATATCCAATTAACAGTTCTATGTTTAAGGTCCGAGGATGGAAAAACCATCATAGATATTACAATTATTGCGTATTGGTTATAGTATAATATAGTAAGTAATATGCCCACCGATGTCACAGGCTCATGAACACTAAAAACAAAGAGCTGAATTTAAAGTTAGATCAGGTAACAGTTTCATTGAAAAATACTAGCAAAAGAATTTTGAAGAAAGAAGTCCCTAAAACAGAGGCAACAAGGGCAGATATTAGAGATAACCTGGTAAGTTCATTCAATGACTTAACTCAGATTTTGAGAGACACTTGGGATACTTTAGATAACGTCGATAAACAAATTTGCAAAACTTCTTTCCTTAATAGTAGAGATAAAGTAGTACGCTCATTTCAAGTACTGGGAGTCAAGATTAAAGTTCCAACTTCATGCCTAGAAAAGATTGATCCACTAGTTTTAGACGAGGACTCAGAAGTAAAAAACTCATTTGAAATTATGGCCACTGCAGAAAGTGAATTTTCAATTTGGCAAGTAAATTACTTCCTAATCAATTCGACGGCAAAATTGAAAATTTACGTTCATTTCTGGATGCATTAGAGCTCTTGAAAAGCATCTGTACCAACGGTCAAGGTAATGCAGTTGCATTTATCAAAACACGGTTAACAGGAAAGCTCGCGATCTGATCACCGAGGAAAATGACATTGATGATATAATTTCAAAATTGAGGAACGGAATAAAAGGGAAAGCTCTCGTTTATTATCAGCCAGACTTTCGAGCTGTAGACAAAATCACAAAGACCCTGCTAGTTTTGCATCCGAAATAGAAGTTTTATCGGAAAAACTACAAAAGGCGTATATAAGCGAGGAGTGCCCAGAGAAGTTGCAGAAAATTACTCTGTGGAAGCCACGGTACGCTCACTCATGCAAAATTCTAATAACGAACGAGCAAAATTAGTCGTTGAAGCTGGTTCATTTAAGTCGGTACAAGAAGTTTTATCGAAATTTGTGAGTGCTTCGAACAATCAACCCCAAAACAATGTACTTTATTTCGGGCAATATAGGCGTCCTAGGCGAGGTTTTCAAATCGGCGTGATATTGGAAACAGGTATAATCAGAATTACCGTCAAAATAATAACAATCCCTCAGAACAAAATACCCGCAATCAAAATCGTCGTGGTCACTCGAGAGGTACAGACGATATGGAAATGCTACTAGACAGGTAAGGTATCTCGAAAATATCGACGATAATAATTCGGAAAACCAATCGGTCCCCAACGGGTCCGATTGGGGAAAATCAAAGCAACACAATGAATTAGATAATGTCTTTTCTATCAATTTGTCACTGTCAAATATAGTTATTCTTACGACTCAAATGACAGGAATGGAAAATATGTATTTTGTCGACACAGGTGCTGATATTTCAATTTTCAAAAAGGAAAAATACGGTCAGACATTTTCGTGGATAATTCAAAAGCGAGTAACCTTCGAGGAATTACGGATGAACTCACCAAATCATTGGGTGTTGTAGAAACTTACATTTCAGTCGAAGAATACGATCTAAAACATGCTTTTCACGTAGTCAACGACGATTTTCCGATACCAGGTGACGGAATTTTGGGTAGAGATTTTCTTGCAAAGTATAACGTTGCTATCGATTACGGCAATTGGACTATGAGAGTCAGGGTGGACGAATACCAAATAACTATTCCAATTTTGAATGGCCCCGCAGAAAATCAAGTTTTCATTCCAGCTCGATGCGAAGTTGTTAGAAACATTCGCTGTTTAGACAATATAACCGAGGATCAGTTAGTCATGAATAAGGAACTTGCACCCGGAATATTCGTAGGGAGAACCATAATAACACCATCTAATAAACTTGTTCGCATAGTAAATACAACATTAGAAGATGCCTGGTCGACACTTCCAAAATTCAGACAAGAAATTTGAATGAATTCTATATTTACAGTGTAGAAAAGGAAAACATTGATAGAATTCCACAGTTAATGAGTGAACTCAATTCAGATATACCGGACTATGTCAAAGAAGATGTACTATTACTTTGTTCGGAATTTTCGGATATTTTTGGTTTAAAAACGGATATACTAACAACAAATAATTTTTATTCTCAAAAGCTCAAAATGACAGACAATACACCAGTTTATATAAAAACTATAGGCTGCCCTATTCTCAAAAAAATGAAATCAATCGGCAGGTCCAAAACCTCTTAGATAACAGAATTATCGAACCGTCTTTTTCAGCTTACAACAGTCCGTTACTGCTTGTCGATAAAAAGTCAACTTCCGGTAAGAAATATCGGTTAGTGGTAGATTTTAGGGGTGTAAATAAGAAGCTTGTTGCTTGGAAATTTCCTTTACCACGAATTTCGGATGTACTTGACAATCTTGGTCGCTCAAAGGTCTTTTCAGTCATCGATCTTTTGAGTAGTTTTCATCAAATTCCCTTAGATGAGGAATCGAGAGACATCACGTCATTCAGTGTTGATTCTCAATCATACCGATTTACAAGACTTCCTTTTGGTTTATCAGTCAGTCCAACTAGTTTTCAAAGAATGATGTCTATTGCCTTTTCCGGATTGAGCCCCGAAAAAGCATTTCTTTATATGGATGACTTGATAGTTATAGGATGCTCCGTTCAACATCATATGAGTAATTTGCGAAAAGTATTCGAAACGTGTAGGAAATTCAACCTAAAGCTGAACCCTGCAAAGTGTAATTTTTTCAAAAATGAGGTAACATTCTTAGGTCATAAAATAACAGATAAAGGAATTCTTCCGGACGAAGCAAAATTTGAAGTCATTAATAAATACCCTATACCAAAAAGTAGTGAAGAGATCAAAAGATTCGTTGCTTTTTGTAATTACTACCGCAGATTTATTCCAAATTTTGCAGAAATATGTCATCCTCTGAATACGCTCACTAGAAAACGGACACAATTCCTTTGGACCGAGGAATGTCAAAATTCTTTCGAAAAATTAAAAAGCATTGATTTGTCCACAAATTCTGCAGTATCCGGATTTTTCCAAACCATTCATACTAATTACAGATGCTTCCGAGACCGCGTGCGGAGCAGTGTTATGTCAAAATTTCGACGGTAATGAACTTCCAATAGCATACGCTTCGAAGACATTCAGTAAGGGAGAAAAACACAAACCCACAATCCTGAAGGAATTAACAGCAGTTCATTTTGGCATTAAGCATTTTAGATGTTATCTATACGGAGCTAAAAATTTTTAGTAAAACTGATCATCGACCACTAGTTCACCTTTTCTCAATGAGAGATCCTTCTTCCAAATTGACGAGAATAAGATTAGACTTAGAAGAATATAATTTCGAAATTGAATATGTTAAAGGAGAAAACAACGTGATTGCAGATGCCCTGTCACGCATAACTATAGAGGATCTGAAAAAGCTAAACGCTGATAACTCACAAATACTAGCAGCAACTAGGTCAATGTCAAGGTCAAGTTATAATAAAAGTAAAACTGATTCTTCAACAATATCATCTAACATTACTACACCCGAGTGTCGTGTTCGGGAGGCGTTGAATAATTTCGATGTTTTGAAATTACCACAAGTACAATTCACAATCTCGCGAGATCATATTACAATAACAATCATTCATAAAAGAAAGAAGAGCGCTCTCACCTTGTTTTTAATCACTAACGGCAAAATTCCTGTGTTAGCACAAATTTTGTCTGAGCTGAATCGTTTCGCCAGTGAGAAAAAATTGGGTCAATTAAGAATGAATTTGAAGGATGCCTTATTTACACAGTGCACTGTAAATGAATTTAAGGAAGTAGGTCAAAATATTTTGAAAAATGTTGAAATTGTACTTTGTAGCCCGCGAAGAGTAATTAAGGATAAAGAAGAACGACATCAATTAATGACAAAATTTCATGACAATCCTGTCTACGGTGGTCATAGTGGACAGAAAAGACTGCTCAAAAATTGAAATCTCACTATTTTTGGAAAGGCATGTCGCGTGACGTAGCTAAATACACAAGAGAGTGTCATAAGTGTCAAATCAATAAAAAAGGTAAAGGTCATATAGAACCACTAGTCTTGACTCCCACACCGCAAAGAGCTTTTGACATTGTATCCATTGATACAATAGGTCCTTTTCAAAAATCAAACATTGGAAATTCTTATGCAGTAACTATTCAATGCGAACTGACGAAATATGTAACCATCATACCAATTGTCAATAAAGAAGCCAAAACTGTGGCGAGGGCAATAGTAGATGACTTTGTTCTGATATACGGCCCCATGAAGGAGGTTAGAACTGACATGGGCACCGAATATAAGAACGAAGTATTCACAAATGTTATTAAATTGTTAAATTCGGGTCATAAAACCTCAACAGCTTACCACAGCCAAACTATAGGCGGTTGTGAAAGGAATCATCGTGTTCTAAATGAGTTTATACGGATGTATGTGAACGAAACAGTTACAGACTGGGATATCTGGACCAGACATTTTGCATTCTGCTATAATACTACTCCAAGTACTTATCATAACTATACACCTTTTGAACTAGTCTTCGCAAGGAAAGCAAACCTAGATACTGAATTGTTCACAAAAGTTCGCATAGATCCAGTATACAATCTTGATGCCTTTGACCAGGAAACTCGTTACAGACTTCAGTTTGCCTTGAATAGAACTAAAAATTTCCTAGACAAAGTAAAGAAGGAGCGGAAATCAAAATTAGACCAAAAATCAAACAATTTAAGTTTGGTTCCCGGTGATCTCGTGCTGACGTCAAACGAAGATAAAAAAATTGAATTCATGGTTTGACGGCCCCTTCAAAGTAATTGAAACACAAGGTGTCAACTGCACAATTGAGGATGACAAGGGTAGGCATATTACCATGCATAAAAATAGAGTGAAAAATATTTCCCTGCGCAGTAAAGAGGTATACCTATTGACTATTTTATTATGTCCCCGACGGTTGCAACCACCCTATTGATGAACTTTTGTGTTATTGATTAAATTACTACTTATCATGTTATTTTATTATTTAGGTATAATTGTAGGGTTATAACAATCTCTAGTTTTAGTTGAAGCGATACCTTATTGTAGTAGATAGTTAATAGTGATTCTAGATGTAGCAGAGTTGTAATATGTACCTAGTTATGTCTTTTGTTATGTCTTTATTCCTTAATTTGATTGCTTGTTTCACAATTCACATTCCTGGATGTCCTTACAATCGGCCGTTGTAACGGACATCTTCAGGAAGGGGAGGTGTAAAGCCTGAACAACCTGTATATTAATTCCAAATTAAAGAGAACAATATTGTTTATTCATTCAGGCTTGGTATTAGTCAATACGCCAAGCTTGCAATATATTTTGTAGGACACCAATCCGAGTTCAATGAATTCGGAATAGGAGAGAATCAATCGAATAAAGATATCCAAATGATCAAGTAGTTATTTATTCTTTACACAGCTCTTCAGGTGAATACAACGTATCAATGTTAAAATGAATGAAATAAATCTGAAATTCTGAAAAATGTATTGGTTTGAAGGCAGGGAGCACAAAATGGACCTTCAAATGAAATTATTTATTTACAAGGCAATCATCAAACCAATATGTACGTACGGCATCAAAAAAATGAACAGAAGCTAGAGGGAAAGGCCAACTAACTGAACGACCAACCGACAGAAGATCCATTCAATCAGGTAGGTTGAAAAGGACCTGGCCAAAAGACCAAACTGCCTAAGGCCAGTCCTACATTGGAAGCGGAATTTCTCCAAATCAGACAGTCTGGCGGGTGTGGATCTGGAGGAAACAAAAACAAAGAAAACGTACTGTCCTCCTACATTGGAGGCAGTGTTCGATCTGGTCTGGACTGCTCTGAAGAGAATCAAATCGGGTCGGGTTGGCTCGCCAGACCAAATTCGCTTCCAATGTAGGACTGTTCTAATCATAACTATGAGTCTCAATCTCAATGTTACATTCTTCCTCTTTGTATCTACATACAACACATTCACTTGATTCTTTTGAAAGTAGAGAGCACTTTTCTAATACTTGTGTAGATTTAAATTTTCTCTTGAGTGATTCATTTGGAATTATCTCCACAAATCGCAAGGGAGAGAGGTCAGACATATTAATCGACAAGAATTCAAAATACATCGCAACTGATAAAGTTGTTTTCAAGGAATGAAACTCATTTCTTGAAATAAGTTATGAGTGATGCTTTCCATTGCACTTTGGATTTATGAATAACGTAATCTGCATAGTCAGAATCTTTAGAGAATTATCGAGTTAAGCGATTTTTTCTAAATTTTTAATAGTGTTAGTGAACCGTGGCATTTTTTTCGGCATATATTCAAGAGTGAAATTCATACAAAATATTTCTTTTGTCTGATCGTATTACATCGGTCATTATATATATAAATATTCTTTTGGACTTATGGCTTACATTAGCTGGGGTTGGTGAGGTGCCATACAGTTCGGTGTATGACATGAAAGCCTAGGGAAAAACGCTGGCTCCCCGCAAAGTATTGTTGTGTGTACAAAATAAGCTTAAATATATTCGAGGGACTCCCTTTTTCGAGAGTGGTCTTCTATTAATTAACACAGAGGGTTCTTCAAGTTGCACATATCGAATCTGAAAATAATCTGAAGATAAAAGAACTGAATATAAAATAAACGTATCAAATTTGTTTGAAATGTATAAGTAATTCCAAGAAAGAATCGGAAACATTGTGAATAGCCCTAAAACCATCTTAAAATTTATATATGGGACAATTATTGATGAGATGAGGTATTGTTTCTCCTGCATATCCACACAATTCATAAGAGTTCCACTCAATCTTCCATAATTTTATATCACGAATGTTCATATTGAAGAACGTATTATACCAGAATTCTTTACTTGACTGCAATCTGGGAATTCTATATTGTGGAACGTATGAAATAATTTGAAATAAATCAGGAAAAGAATGAATACAGAGCTGCCGTCTGTCTGCGAATACAGGGAGGGACAATGTTAGCCAAATCTGGTAACCAATTAACCGGTGTAGATCTTATGGTGCCAGTAATTATTCTCATGGATGTATTTAATTGTGCATCGAATTTTGTGTATGTTGTGTATGTATATTAAACCAAATAGAGCAACAATACTCAGCTGCAGAAAAGACTAGGGATAGAGATGCTGTACGAAGAGTGGAATCATCAGCACCCCGAGATGATCCAGCTAATTTCTAAAGAATATTATTCCTAGTTTTCAATTTTAGGCTAAGATCATCTAAATCAGCCTTCGTAATTAAGAGATGAATCTAATTTAACTCCTAAGTGTTTAGGATAGAAATTATGTTCTATAAGAGAATCAATGAAAGTTACAGCTAATTTCCTATATTTTTCATGATTATTGATACCTTTGATTTGTTGGGATTTGGACTTAATCGCCACTCAGAGTATGGAAATCTGAATGCTGGAAAGTAAAATTTTTGAGAAGATGTAGTGGGTAAATCACTGAGATATGAATCGAAAAGTTAAAGGAGCTAGAACTGATGCTTGTGGAAGACCGGTTTTCAGTGTTTTGAAATTGCTACTGTTATTGTCAACAGATACACGAAACCATCTATTAGATAACATATTTTCTAATAATCTTACCATTTTTCCACATTTCAGATGCTTATAGGTAAGGGATCAGCAACCTTTCGAGTCAGATGAGCCAAAAATTGCTATTCACAAATTTTCAAGTTTTTAAAGAGCCACAAATTTGCCAACAATAGAATGCCTCTTTACTCTCATAAATAAAGTTTGTTGATAAAAAATCTAATCTATTTATTCATAAGAAAAATATCTATTTATTGATATATAAGTAGTGTTTATCATAACAAATAACAATTAAATATTTACTTACATACAACATTAACTTGTAGGAACTTCAACAACATACAATTGAGCAAACAAATTCAATGGGAGCGATGGCTCTGCATAGTTATTCAAGTAGAAAATTTAAACTTTACTAAACGATGTAACCTATATATACATATAGTATAAGTAGCTGAGAGAATGTCAGTTGATAATTTTTCCTCTGCTATTTTTTCAATGAAATAAGTGTTATATCACAACCTTCCTCAACTATGGATGATGGTTTCCCTTTGAATGGGTTCCGTAGCAGACTTCAAACATAAGAAGATCTGAAAAATCATCACTTGGACCGCAAGACCCGATTCGAAGAATCCTCCTTGCAGATTGGCGACAAATTTTGTGTATTACAATAGATTTGAATATAGAAGGTATTTCTAAGGACAAGAGTGACTACATTTCTAAAATAACAAAGGATTATGGTGCTGAGATTATTCTCCTTCAAGAGACACATACGGATACTAAAAAAAAAAAAACTTCGTTGAAGAGGAACAATAAAAGGTTATGTATTAATTGATTATCTAATTAGTAAAATTTATGTTTTAGCTTGTTATGTTAAAAAATTCTTGATTCACAATATCGAGTTAATCCAAAAAGGCTAATTTGAGGAAGTTTTCTCTTGCAAATTTTGTATTTTTGATATTCAGTTCTTTTTTCTGCTTTTGTCTTTTTATTTCCAGATTCGATGTGGGCACCTTGAAGAAGTCTCTGTTTCCATCAATAGAAGATCACTCTTGAAGAAAGAAATCCCAAATATATTTCAGCTTATTTTTGTACTTTCACACTTAGGCGGGGAGCCAGGGTTTTTTTTACGGGGGTTTTTTCCCTAGGCTTTTATGTTATACGCCGAATTGTATGACACCCCGTCACTAACCCCTGATCTGTATGCTTTATTGTTTGCTAACGAAATATTGTAAGCCAAAAGTTCAAAAGAATATATATATATATATATAGCTGAGAGATAGAAATAATGCCTAAACTTAGTTAATCGTTTCAGAATATTTTTTGATAAAATAAATAATATTTGCGAATGAAACTAAAGAGCCGCGGCCTCACATCTAAAGAGCCGCATGTGGCTCGCGAGCCGTAGATTGCCGACCCCTGGTATAGAGTTTGAAAATTAATCCATCTATCCAAACAAAAATCATATGTTTTCAACCTATTATTGAAGCCTGATTCTATGTAAGGCTGAGAACCTCATCTGAACAATTCCTATTTTTCCTAAAGCCTTCCTGGAAATTTTGTAGAGCATTTTCTAAAAAGAACAATAAGGCCCGGTCATAACTATCAAATGGCATCACTAACAAAATATCTATATAAACAACCTTCAAAAGATAACTGTCAAAATTTTATGAGGTGACGTTGTAAATAATATTATATCAATATGCCCAAGTTTCTACAAAATAAGTGAAATCCAACCAAAAATATTCCGTATAAAACTATTCAAGTCTCCATTGAGCCAATTGTTTATCTCTAAAAAGTAATGAAATCTAGACAAGTCATGCCAAGTTTCAGGTTTCTTACTGCGATTTCTTTATTGTTATAGATAATGCTGTGTGAGCTTGCCACTAGGAAAAAGTTTATTGAATAAAAAGCGGCTCTGGCGACAGATTGGCGCAATGGTGTCTTTCCACCCTTGTGTACACTTCAACGGCCAAGTCACAGAACATTAACTGTAGTAACAAAGAAATCGCAGTAAGGAACCTTAGACTTGGTACGACTTTGTCTAGATTTCATTACTTTTTAGAGATTAACAATCGGTTCTACCGAGACTTGGCTAGTTTTTTACAGAATATTTTTGGTTGGAGTTCTTTTCTTTTTGTAGAAACTTGGGAATATTGATTTATTATCTTATTTTTTTCATTTATTAGGTGTACAAATAAGTTTCCGCGGTTTGTCAAAAGATGGCCCCACCAGAAGGTTATGGAGAAATTGTCAGATGTAAAACGTAATATCCCAAGTTTAGTCATCTGGCAACACCGTAACCTTAAAGTACTAGTGATTCCGTATCAGCATCACGTAATTTTTTTCGTGCAAAAATGTCAAGTTTTATTCCGAATAAGCATCATTTGCGGGAACTTTTGATTTACTTCTTTAATGTGAAAAAATCTGCAGCTGAGGCGCATCGATTGCTTCTAGAAGCATATGGTGAAGCTGCTTCAAGTGAGAGAAGTTGTTAGGAATGGTTTCAAAAGTTTAAGAACGGTGAGTTTGACGTTAAAGACAAAGAACGCAGTGGAAGGCCGAAAGTGTACGAAGACATGGAATTAGAAGCACTATTGGAGGAAGAGACGTCCCAAACGCAAAAAGAACGTGCACTTACTCTACAAGTGACTCAACAAGCAATTTCACATCGTTTAAAATCATTAGGAATGATTCAAAAACAAGGAAATTGGGTTCCATATGAACTAAAGCCGAGAGACGTTGAACGCCGATTATGCATGAGTGAAATGCTGCTTGCCAGGAATAAAATAAAGAGTTTTTTGCATCGTATAGTCACTGGTGACGAAAAATGGATTCACTACGATAATCCAAAGAAGAGAAAGTCATGGGTTAAGCCCGGCGAACCATCAACATCGACAGCTAAGCCGAATATTCATGGAAAAAAACTCATGCTGTGTATTTGGTGGGATCAGCTTGGTGTCGTGTATTATGAATTGCTGAAACCAAGCGAAACCATTACTGGAGCTCTCTACCGAACACAATTGATGAGATTGTGTCGGGCACTTAAGAAAAAACGCGCCCATTACTACTCCAGACACGACAAAATTATTCTTTTACACGATAATGCTCGTCCACATGTTGCGGCGCCGGTAAAAACATACTTGGAAACACTCAACTGGGAAGTTTTACCCCACCCGCCGTATTCACCAGACTTAGCCTTTTCTGATTATCATCTGTTCCGGTCGATGGCACATGGTCTGTCTGAGCAGCGCTTCACATCATATGAAGACACCAAAAATTGGGTAGATTTGTGGATAGCGTCAAAAGATGAAGAGTTTTTTCGACGGGGTATCCGAATGTTGCCAGAAAGATGGGAAAAAGTAGTGGCAAATGATGGAAAATACTTTGAATAAAACGTAATGTACTTTTCCTTTACAATAAATTCCTAATTTTTTATAAAAAACCGCGGAAACTTATTTGTACACCTGATACAAAATACAAATGTTGCATCAATCATTCAGGTTATTAGCAACAATGGTTGTATACTATACACAGTTAAACAGATTGGTATTCTTAAGATATTGTATAACATTTGGTGATAGATCTTATTTTTTGATCTTCTTATTTGGCACTTTTTTTTCTTTTTAGGAAAAGTTTTGTTATTATCACAAATCTTTCTTTTTATTTTTTGGTTCTGGTTAGCGTGTTATCGTATTAAGTGAATCAGAATAAGACTTCATTCAACGCATAACTTCGAAATTAACGTGAAACATCTACATACTCAAAATTGGATGATCAGTATATCAAAAGTGTTCTTAAATAATATAAAATGTGATTAAATCGATATATCATTACTCGGAAATTTGCTTTCGCGAGTTGGAAACCGACATTTATTATCACTTGTAAAGCTTTGCCAAGAACTCATCTTCCTTTTGTGAATGGGCTAAATATGTTTGAATCTCTGCAGAATCTGTTATATAGAAACAATACCAAGTTAGCTAGAATTTCAAGGTGAGCATCATTCGACGAATGGTACACTTTTTTTTTGGTTACGTCGAGGTCAATTCCAAATAATAATTGATCTTGTGTATTGGCTATTCGTATATCGGGTGTTGTTGACCGACATGACTTGAAATAATGAATTTTTTTGAATTCACATCATGAAAATGTCTTATATATGAGAGATCGATATTATGATACGAGTTCAAGAAATATTCTAATTTCCATTATTATGATTATAAAAAATTATGGAAAGCACTGATTTGGAATCAGGAGTTCTTCCGAGTTTGCTCATAATTGTCTTTACATTTTGTTTGAATCCCAATCTTCTTTCTCTCAAGATCCCAACGAAAGATTGTATATGTTTTTCATCGAAAATAATCTTGAAATTTATAATTTCCTTCAAATAAGCTATTTTTCTTTGAAAAACACAATATATTCAAGTCCAAATTATGAAAGAATCGCCTAGAAAAGTAATTTCCATCTTTTCATATGAATAACTTGATCCAAATTGTCGCCTGCAGAGTACATAAGAATCAAAATTCCCTTCACTGGAAAATCCATTTCAATTCTCAACATAACATTCCTACTTATGAGTATTAGAGGCGATGAAATGCAAAAATTTCAAACAAATAGTCATTGAATAAAATATCATCATCCCTGTGTGTAAAGATATTTATTAGTTATATCATTAGATAACGATTGGTTTTAAAGAGAAGGAAATCTTCGGTTGAAAGAAAATATATTCAAGATATATGTTTGTAGAATGTTTAACATTTTTCTAGCTTGTTTTTTCTTCTAACCTCACAGTTTTTTTCCAAAATATTCGTAAATATTTGATTTTCTTTCTAGGAATGAACTCATTTTTTTTTTACTTCAGGGGTATTGAAAGTTTTATTATGTCATATCGCTAAATAATCTACAACTTTCAAGCTATTCCCGAATACATTTTTTTAGGATAATCCCGAATACCCAATTCACTAATTGTTTAAAAGACAATAGATTTCTATTTATTCTCAAACCAAACTCATTTTTTATGATTTTTTAAAGCAGCTGAATATGAAAAACGGTATGGGAAAAAAGTGTATGTTTTGATCTCATGAACCTACGGTTAAAATTAAGGCAGTGGTCTAAGACTCACCATGTATATAAAGCCAAAACAAGGAGTCGGAACAGATAAAATTGGATGGATGTGTGAGGAGGCACATTTTTGTTTATCTAATCCTCAATCTCATAGGTCATGATCAAGGTCGTCCGCTTTTAAGATATCGTCATCACATGATCTCTGACTTTAGTTACGAGATGCCCCTAATCTGACTCAACTGACAAAATTGGTCATAGATCCTTCTCCTTTATGATTCATCAATAAGTGTTACGCTAATTCCGCAATATATTGGATTTTCTGTTAAAGAATAAATTAATATTCAATTGAATTAGACGTTCATTGCTGAACATAGTTATTGACCGAACTATAAAATTTTTTCTCTTATTCAGTATAGTAATGAGTTCATTACAGTACTAAAAACAGTGCTGTAATGAACTCATTATAGCATTGAATTTAGTTATATTTTTCGTTTTATGGTTGACAACACTGCCATCCTATCCTTTCGAATGTCAACACGCGTCCATTGCATGTCAGTTGTCAATATTAAACCGTGTAGAGATTTGAACGCACTATTCAAATTCTATAATCTGTCAATTTTCGTCACACCAGTCACACCAACTGCGAAAATATAATACAAAAGGCACTAGGAGGTATAATCTGAATTTTTCATTGAATTTCAATAAATTTCTCACAATTCTTGACTGAAATAGAGAATGAAGAATCTTTGGTCAAACTTCAGTGTAATCTCTTCTAGCTTTCGAAGGAGATATGTCTTAATTAAGGTGTTTCTGAATTCATGAAACAAAACTTCAAGGAAGGGTTGCTAGTATGAAATTAAGATGGGTTTTCTCTAGAACAAAATTTCCTCAGCCCACTCCATTCCGAAATAGCACCCCTAAAAGGTGGAAACTAAAATTCAGTGTTGTTTTAAACTTAAATCTAGAATCTTGAAAATCTGCAATTATCGTGTATTTGCAGAGGACTTATTTTTTCAAATATGCTGTTGAATTATACGAGGGTGAAATTAGCAACACTCACTTTATTGCTATCAAAACATTTTGTCAATAGGATGTTTCTTGACATAAATTTATAATTTGAAATCCTTGTTTTGTTTTCTTTTTCTAGAATTTTTATAACTAACTTAACAAATTTTGATTCATAACTAAACTTAGAAGCAGGTATATTATTTTGACGATATCATACATCTCAAATTGAATTTTGATATGAAAAACCGATGGTTAGCCCTGTGCTAGTATATGAAAATTGCCGAAGTTCAAGTTCAAGCAACCGCCTCCTGAAAGTTGTATAAATTTAGGAACACACTGTATTTTCAGAATAGCTTTGTTACTGGACCCAATCCTCCGAACAGTTCAGCCGTTACCAGCATATGAAATTTGTTTTATATAATATTATATTTTTAACTCATAAATGTTTTAAAAAGCAAAGATAGAAAGGAGTCAGCCTAAGTTCGTTGAAGTTTTCAAGCCAAAAAAATTCTGAAAACATTTTAGAAAAACATACTTTGTAGTTTGAAAGATTCATTGAAATTTATGAATGACCAATGTCATCTGCTTATTCGGATATAACTCAGATCCATGTAGCAATGCAATTGTAGAAGCAGGTCACTGTGTTTTCTCAGTTCATGAAAGGCAAGATAATTTTTTTATGGTCGGTTTGATGCAAGAGATATGAGTATCCTCAATTACGATAATATCTTTCAACATCTCTAATTTGAAATATCGAAATTATAGCAACTTCCTTGATAAAAATAAATATTTTGGTGTAACATCACAGGAAGGTACTGGAGATAATTCAGTTGGTTTGTTGTTTACTGACCTCAAAAGGAGATAAAATTGCAAATTTGGACGATGATATTTTCTATATATATCGGGTATACCAAGTTAGGTGGCCTTTTGAATTATTATGAAAACTATACATGCAAAAATTTCAAATTTTTCAGATCAACATGAGGTACATTTTTGGACCAGCTTTGTTATTTCGAATCGGACACAAATTACTATTTTTTAATTTTCCATAAAAATTAATGGATTTACTTTTATTTCTCATTATTTATCTCTGACGATTTTTGAGTTATAAATTATTTTTACACATTTTAGATCAAATTTGAGAGTTTGAGTGTTTGAGATTCGAGCACAACCTGAGATAATAGTTTGATCTGCTCGACTGTTCTCGAAAATTAGTTGCAAGTTATACAGTGTGGTGAAAAAGTTTTTTTTTTTTAAATTAGACACCCATTACGTTGTTTTATTTTCAGAAACAAAAAACACATTACAATTTTTTCTCCATTTCCCTATACCTTTCTTGTTTGGATCTCAAGTTATCTGGGCTTATTGAAATACTCCGAGCTTCGAAATACGAGGGTCATTCAGAAACTAACCTCCGATTGGTCACAGTGCGGGTAGGGGGAGTAGCGCGCCATCTGTGCATTCAAGCGCTCAGCAGGTCAGTCGGCATCAAGCCGTAGTCGAGTGAACATCGTACCTGCGCTAGTTTAGTTTTTGTGGCAGTTTGAAATGTGTGCTGCAATAGAAAATCCCGCCAAATATGAGGTGCGTGCTGTTATAAGGTTTTTTACAGCCAAAGGATACTCTGCAGCAGCTATTCATCGTGAGCTTTGTGCCGTGTACGGACCAAAATTTATGAGTGAAGGAGGTGTCCGTGAATGGGTACGTTTATTTAAAAGTGGACGAGAAAACGTTCATGATGAAGAGAGTAGTGGTAGACCATCATTGGTGACTGACGAACTCGTTCAGACAGTTGATGCAAAAGTTCGTGAAAATCGACGTTTCACAATGGCGGAATTGTCTACTAATTTTCCACAGATTTCTAAGACTCTTTTGTACGAGATAGTGACAGCAAGATTGGGTTACCGTAAGTTCTGTGCACGATGGGTGCCTCAAGGCACAAGCGGGTGATTTTTATGGAGAAGGAATTTCAAAGCTTGTGAAGAGATACGATAAGTGCCTCAATCGTAATGGAGACTATGTCGAAAAATAGTGCAAAGATGTAGTTGTAAGATGTATATATTAAAATATTTTTACTTAACTTGGTGTATTTTTTTCAATTAACCGGAGGTTAGTTTCTGAACGGCCCTCGTAGCTTTCAGAATTTTCAATTCCGAAAAATAATGTGTAGGTTGAATTGAAAGATATAAGGTTTTTTAAATGACAAGAGCTGAGTGAAAGGATGATATGATAAGTGGTTTTCGATGGAGTCGAAAACTTGGAGTAGTTTTTAATTTGAGATGTGGGTTTTTCATTCATCGTGGCTGTCGTATTACTATCACACTCTTCCCAAGTACTTGAAAACACTCTAGACCAAGCGCGCAAAAGTTTTGACCTAACGTTAGTGCTTTTCTAAATTTCACCTGCTTATTTGTGAGTTTGAAGTTCACAGATTTGCTTTATTCTTTGATTGGATATTTGTTATTCGACTTTTAACTTCCCCAATTTATTTATGGCAGGAGTTTATAAGAAAATTTTATATTGAATAAATGTGAATAAATTCATGAATGTTTTTAACTCAGTTATAAAGTTCTTGAGTTTCTCCCCTGATTTGATAACAGCTTCAAGTTGAGAGGAAAATAGATTTCTTCTTCATCTTCAACGATACACTCTGTACACTGGAAATTCCGGGTTGATATTACGAACTGCGAAATTGGAAGAATACTTCCTCAGTGTCATATTTAGTTATTTATTTATATATTTTCCCTATACTATAGGAAAGCTATTCTCTATTTATTGGGCTGAATCCAATTCTGTTTCTCAGACCGCTCCCCTCTATCTCCCCACCAAAAATATTCGACATCCAAGTCTAGCAGAAGCATTTCAAACTACGCTGTGTTAACGGTTGAATAAAAGAAGTCGCAGTTTTTGAAATTTAACAATATCTTTATATAATGGCCAAATTAGTTTGTGCATTCTTCGTACTAGCTTTATTAGCTGTTAGTGGTAAGTTTTTTTTAATATTTTTGTGAAAATATGCAACTCCTATAAATCACGGAAAAAATACTCAATTTATAAAAAATAATAATATTTGATACATCGTATAATTTATAATTTTCATACTTTACACCCGCCCAGTTTCTTGCCATGTAAACTGAACAGTTGTTTCCAAGCTGTGAAGAGCAATGACGATTTAAAAAAAAAATTAATATTCAATAGGTATAACGCGATTCCAATCTGTATTCAATACATTGTATAATTCTTATTTTTTCTACTTTACACCCGCCCAGTTTCTTGCCATGTAAACTGAACAGTTGTTTCCAAGCTGTAAAGAGCGATGACGCATTTTTAAAAATAAACCGACGACAGCGTTGTCAATTATAACTGCAAGAATTTCATCATATAAATTGAATTATACAATTTACGCAGAACTACTACAACTACTGGCTCGTACAACTTCTGGTGCTAGGCTGTTTTTTCAATTACTCGGCTTTCCATGAGGGTCAATAAACTTTCACAGAAACTAATTCAAACGAGTTCTACGTTCGTAAGTTTTATAACATTGTAGAGGTATAATATAATGAAAATATCAATTTCCTTTCAATGCGGGACCATGATTATCATAGTGATAAAAGTCTCAATTGACGTGTACGTAACTTCTTGGTCACATGACTTGCATATCCTTAAACAAAAATAATAAGTTGTGGTAACTGATGATCTTTGAATTCAAATAACTATCGACTATAACTAACTAAGCAGACGTTGCGAAAATTTTATCGAATTATGAAACAATAATAAAAAACATTCAATGAAAATTATCGAATATTTCTACTGTAGGTACCGGGTTCAAAATCCGTTTATAATTCTCCCTACCTTCAGATAACGAAAATTTTCTTTGCGACTTCATTTGACAACATCTTACTTAAATGTTTTTAATAAATAATGAGCTCTCTGTGAGTCTATTTGAAAAGAGTAAACAGTATTTCATTTTTTTATCAAACTCACAATTATATGATAAAAGGCCAGAACATAAAGAATTGAAGTTCGTAATGGTCGACTATTTTTTTCAGTGAAAAATTTAATCAGGTACCATCGTCTGACTGTAAATGAACCATGATAAAGCATGTTTGTTTTCTGCTCATTTGTAAAGAAGGACCCTGACAAAAAAGTACCACATGACCCATTTTCCCTATTCAAAAAATTCAGAGGGTCAATGGGGATCGCACAGATCGATTCAGCAATAACTTCATCAGTTCATCAGTTTCACCTGTATTAATAAATTCATTTTTTTTCATTATGAGAATTTCGATGAGGATGTCAGCTGACCATTAAATTAAATGTATCAGTTTGAATAGATAACTTCGCGAAATTTTTCCGTTTCTAGTCATGACCAGCTCTCAATTAGCACATTTTTTTTTACTCTTACGTCATTGTTAAACATATTTACTCAACTTCTTTTCAATTTAATCTTCATAAATCCCGTGATATCTCAAACATCACGTCACGTTAATTGTTTGCTTTCGAAGCAGTTGACCGCGAATTTGCAGAAATTGTGATAATCAAAATTAGGATTGTTTTTTAAGGATTTTAATTATACCTGAAAATAAGAAAATACATTTTTATCTCCAACCCTTATTGTGAACAATAACGGCACTGCTTGAGGGCTTCACTACCTCTGGAACCTATAAAACATTTATGTTATTTTTATGAATGGTTCTTTAAATTTCAATGAAATACACTGAGCTCATAATCTTCAATCTCTATACAATTTTTTCGTTATACATGCCTCCTTACTGCAACTGACTTCCGCTTTTATATCCTGTACAAGATGGCTATTTGGAAACTACTTCAGAATACTTATTCTGATGTGGAGTGAATCACAATGTTTACTCCTGTACTCAAAAAAATGTAGAAAAGCTCTGACGTGAGACGCGAAGTCAGGAGCTTTTGCCCGGTGGTTTTAATTTTTTTTTCCTGACTTTGGAACAGTGCGTTACAAAAACAATGGAGTTGGACAATAAAAAAAGTCATTGGACAAATTATCTTGAATTAAAAATAACCAAAGTAACAGTTTTCCTTCAGTTTCATTTCAACCACAATCGTGTTCAATTTAAAACTATATTATATCATAGAGTCGAACTCAATTGATTGAGACCAAGTATGCAAAAAGTACAATATACAAAACTGATTTCATAAACTTTCATTTTAGACTTCAAGAATTTCAAAGAAAAACGTTTTGCTAAGGAGGTGGCTATTTCACTTCTGAATTATGCATAAAAAAATCTAGCATATGAACAAATCCTCTGACAATTTTACGAATGCGCCAGTAAATTTTTCTGTTATCTATTCAATCTAGTTTTTTCCATCTGACTAATTGTAGCACTTTTAATTTGATCACTCATGAAAAAACGTCATGTGGAATCCTATAACGATATATGAAGATTACTTGGAGCTATTTTCATATATCAAACTTTTTTCTTTATCGGAATATTGGGAAACTTTGAAATATATATGCCTATTTCTATATAGAAAGTGGAAAGTTCTCCACGAAATATATACACCATGAGCTCGAAGGACTGTTTAATACAGAAAGAGAAAGTACAGCAAAAGTTATGTTTCTGAAATTGCTTTTAGCTTATCCATTTTAGAGTACGAATACTTTGTTCATTTAGCTTCAATTTTTTTTTATACACTTTGATATTTCCACTTCCTGCCGAAATATCGGTCTTCAAATGGAAAAGCGTCCATTTTTCTTTGATTATCGATATCTCAGCAACCAATGATCGCACAGAAATTTAAAGGTGAAATCCACCTTAAACTTTCTATGCGATCATTGGTCAGAAAGGATGACTTATGAAAAAGCTGCTTCTAGTCGAAAACACTCAATGGTCTACTCCTACTTAACTACCATATGTGCATCAACGATAAAACACCTATAAATAACAAATTTAGTAACAATTATTACTGTTATCAAATTCAATTTTCCAGAAATTTCTAGAACGAGAATTAATAATGCATGAAGCTCCAACTTCAGCAAAAACTAGTATCGTTGGAATTGTATATAATTAATTGCTTACGTGAGGATAAATATAAGGTGCTTGTATTATTGAGGAATAAGTGTTCATTAATTAAATAATGAATTTATCTAATCTGTCTTCTTATCTTCAAATAATGAATTTTACCCGATCGCTTATTTTCCTATTTTGCTTTTGTTTATACCTAATCTTCAAAAGGGCATTCGTTGAAAAAAAAGTTTCTGAAGATTATTTTGTAGCACAAATTTGTGTCTTCAATATCAAAGATCAATTTGGACAGTAGAAATCATCCGGATGAAGAAAAGAAAGCAAACGTAGAAACGCAATTTCTACGAAATCACCGTAGCATCTTTAGTATAAAGGATTGGTTCCACCAAATCCCTAAGGGAAACCCGTGATGAATTCATCTTCATAAAAGTAAATATGTATTTCCGTTCAGAGGATTGTGAAATTATTAATTAGAATATGAATCTGTCAGCTGTAGATATTCGAGAAGTTGGAGAAATCAATAAGTTAGGTGGGTTTTCTCATATCGGTGTAGTGTATTTGTTGGAATAATTCCATTTACGTGCACCTTAACAATCTGGGAATATCCGGTTCACTGGGCTTCGCCATTTTCTTAATGAAAATTCTAAAAATAGAGATGTGGCGTCAAATATATTTGATGGAACCTGCAATACGTGCTTTCTGAAAGAAAATTCTTTTGTGAGAGATTCTTTTTCAGCACTGCCTGTTTCACTACTGTTTGTCAAAACCGAATGTAATTCATCAGACGTTTCCTTCTTGAACGAGTACGGATTGTTCGAAAGGATATGTTTTTGACACCCTTGTTCAGTTGGAAGTGTGCTTAGCCACAATTGAACACCGACTACATTTTCAACGCTTGCCGATATCCATATATCCTGTACAGACTGTCTTGTGACAATACTTGCAAACCGCTTCCTATAAAACGTAAAATTCTAGTTTTCCTCATAGCCAACATAGGCATATTTTGTTGACTTTATTAAGTTTAATTCAATAAAAGACTTCGGTGGAATTTCATAAAAGCAAATTGGATTGAATTTTCCAAGAAAATAGAGAGCAAAAAAATTGTTCCAAGAGGTTTCCGGAACGAGTATATTCCAGGTTGTTCGAAAGAATCCTATAATTTGTAAAGGGACTATCAAAAATGACCATGTGGAAGACTTATCAATTCTATGAATTATTGTATCAAAAATGAATTTCACACATTCGAGAAGGAGTTCATGGGATAAATTGGGAAAATTAGGTGAAGCTACTCCCCTTGCCTCATCATCATCAAAAATTGATCCAAGACTAATCGCTCGCCGTTTAGTTGATGTATCTGAATCAGTTAATTTATCCCAATCTAAAATGAATAATATAAGAAAAAATTACACATATTCAGGAGATCAGCTTCTACTTTGCAACATGTGTCACATCCATTCAATATAGATGAATTGAGGGCTGCAATCAAATCTATCAAAAGTCGGGAAGCAGCAGGTTTTGATGGAATTTATCCAGAATTTGTCAAACATTTAGGAAAAAAGCCTTGTCTTGGTTATTGTTTTTCTATAACAATATTCTGAATTCAGGAAACTTTCCTTTTGAATTCCGCAAGGCTGAAGTAATAGGTATTCTGAAACGATGAAAAATTTCTTGTGATCCTAGTAGTTATCGACCAATCATTTCATTGAGTTTTCTTTCAAGATATTAAAAAGGCTAATTCTTTTTAGAATTAAATCTTCTATTGAAAATGTTCTACAAAATTCCCAGGGAGGCTTTAGGAATAATAGAAATTGTTAAGATCAGGTTCTCAGTGTTACAATTTTCATAGAATCAGGCTTCAATGATGGGTTGAAAACAGGATCTGCTTTCATCCATTTATCTTCGGCATATGACACTGTGTGGAAAGATGGATTCATTTTCAAACTCTATTCCCATCTGAAGTGTGGGAAAATGGTAAGATTATTAGTAAATATGTTATCTGATAGATTGCTGGGTTTTTTTCCCAAGGCTTTCATGCCAATCAACGAATTGTATGGCACCCCTTCACTAACCCCAGCTAACAACTCTTTTGTAAGCCAAAACTGTTCGTATTTGAAATCTGAAAATTAGGATTATGATATGAGGCAACTTGTGGCCTAAATCGTTGAGGCGTTGTTAAAAGTTCGTTCAGATTCTCCAAAATCGCTATATCAACAATTGTGTGAAACAATTGTTACAGAATACCGACGAAAGCTGTGATTTTCTTAGTACAGATATCTAGCAGCTATTCTTGGCATTTTTCTAAATCGATGTATTCCTACAGATTGTTTACAACCCTTTTCACTCTGATATTTAAAGAAAACTCTGGTTTTAACGAATCATGCTTCCGATAAAGTTTCAAGTACATCTGTTTAACTACAAATGATCTTAGTTTAGTTCAGAGAAATTATTTTTCATTTTAATAACCTGCCTGAACATATAATTGTTATTCACGACTGTCATCTGCCTTAATAATAATAACCTGTAGCCCAAACATAGTGTTCCTTCATGAAGGAAGGATGTATTGCAATACCATTTTAGGTTCCTCAATTTTGCATATGTTGGTATGAACTTTTATATTATTCTAATCACGATCTTGGTGGGTATCTATGGAAGTATCAATATAAATAGTTGAATATCAACAAGGGTCACATGAATTTAAATATGTCTCTGTTTTGATCCTTTCCGAAGCTTCATTTTTCATTTGAGTTATCAGATGTCATAATACTAAACTATTTTCGATTTTGAGTTAGAGCAATGTTTTATATTACAGTATGAATATTTCCTGTATGCACAAAGAAATTAATCTGAGAATTTAGTTCTTCTGGAGCAAGATATAACATCCCTGCCATTGAAACGAAAATCATTCCTTACTTCACACTCTAAAAATGACTTAAATACCAGGCTGAAGTTTGGCAGTCATCAATATTACTGATTCTTCGGTGAAATTTGAGCTCTTCATCGAATAGCAAGCTTTTGCAATGGTCAAGAACTTGCAATGAATCGGTTATAAAAATCATAAATAATAAAGGTTTTTAGTTCGAGCCCTGTATTAGCAAAAGTAGAAACAAGAGGGTGCACTCTGTCAATTAGTACTGAAAATTTTGTTCACGTATTTCGAAGCGAAACCACAGAATCGCATGAAAACGATCCCTTGGTTTCACTCATTTTATCTACAAACCAAAATCTGCAGAGCTATGAAAAAGCTTAATCCAAATATGAAAACCCGTGCGGAATGGAATTCTAAATTTTCTATACAAAATCAGCGATAACTTTTACTCCATATATCACATTAAGAAATACCCGGTGAATTGTTTCGCGGTTTAAATTCGAATTTGGAGAAGAGAGAGATATATCCTTCTCTTATTAGTCTCGCCCTTTTTTTCAACGATAGAATTCTCAAGGTCATTGAATCGTTGACGAGAAAAAGGCCGGAATGCTCCATCTTTGTAAGTTAATCTTTGGTATTAGCATAAATCTTTCCTGAACTCCACTTGAATGTTCTGATTCTAAGCTGCGATGCAAGAATCTTATGAACCGTAGCATATATATATAGCAAGGCGTTTGAATCCATTCCGTAAAACTATGTTGAATTCTGTCAGTACCCGCTGAACATTTAGGTTTTAGTTCAGTCGTATCACAGTTATTTTCGAACTTTCGATTTGTACCATTTATTATGAACTTTTGTGATATCATCACACATAGGAACTCTTATATCCTCTCGTGGGTTCATTCTATGTATGTTCATATGATTGTCCAAGATATCAATAACTTTCATGATGCACATATTTTTGTTAGCTCCAACTTCCACGGTATCATAGGCAACACCAATGAAATCACATTTCGTTATCACGTGCAATAAGATAGCCAATCGGTCCCTAGTTCCTGTAGTGAGAATCAAACAGAAACGGATTTTAATCGACATGAAGATGAATTTGGAAAAATCATTTTTTATTCATCAGGAAATATGAAAGCACTTTTCTTTCATCACAAGTATTTCTGAACGACTTACTTCAGGAACCAATACGCAATTTCGTGAGTAGCAATATTTTCACTGTTAATTTGTATTTTCATCATTTGCAATCTATTTTAATTTATTACTAAAATACCATATAATTTAAAGCTACAACAATTCAACAGAGAAAATTGTAAAAGTTCACACCTTTTAAAATTTTAAGTCATTGCCATACAACTTAGAGGAAGAGTTCAATAACAGAACATTTATTTCCTGTGGAATATGTGGGAAGACCAGAGAGAATTCATAAGAAACAAGAAAATATCATTTGACACAATGGACGAATTAAATAGTAATGTTACCCACATAAAGTTCAACTAATACTGCAGTTTTGTAAACAAACGAATAAGAAATATCCTTTTTCAAAATCGTATGAGAAGAAATTTTCTTTTAATTGATCTTATTATATGTGGATGAAAATTGTTTGATAAGCATTTCTTAAAAATTTTCAAGTATTTCCTAATACAAGAATGTAAGAATAATGTGTAATATATTTACATCATAATTTTAATGGAACCATTATATTATGTTTGCATGTTAGAAGTCCTTTGATTATTGTTGACAAACTTCTTACGAAGAAGTTAATTCCTATCTTATGAATTGTTTCACCAATTTCAAAGTCACACAAAATAAGCTGACAAATAATTGTAATCATAAAAGTTTGTGAATTTTGCTTATCAAATTTTTTACCAATTCCAGACAATAATTTCACTTTCATGTATTGAATGTCTAAATAATGGACTAAAACAAGAGTGCAACAAATAAAAAGGAAATTTTCTTTATAATTCATTCAATATAGTTACATCAAAAGTTAAAGAAATTCATTAAAAATTTATAGTCAAGTTTCCTTCAGCATTATCAATCTTTGTTATATAATTATCTCGGTTCCATCTTAAGCATTCTCAGAACATAAAAAAAACATAAAAGAGCAATTTCCTATTCTATAAAAATATTCATACATACAAAGGGATCAGATCCCTGAACTTGATATCCAGTTGAACGGTAACTTTTGGAAGAAAACACTGAGAAATATTAACTTAACATCATTTGTGCTGCAGTATAATAAGCTTTCTAATTTTTTTCTATTTCCTTTTGTTACATTCATCACTCTGTAAATTTTGATTTGCATACTTCATTATCTAAAAAATTCTCATTTTTAAAAACAAATTTAGCATATATTTGTAGGGAAACTGAGCAAGGATGATGAAAAGGGATAGTTCTCAGCTTTTGGATTAGCAGTTGATGAGGAGATGTAGTGGCAACGGCTTTCATGTTTTGTGATGTTAGCACATTGCAGTTTATCATTATTGTGGTACCTACATGTTTGAGTTCCCTTATCGATTCCTATTCCATCGGTTTGTGTAGCTATATCAAAGCTTTTCGGTCTCTTGAACAGGTTCAAAGTGGGATCAGCCGTTTTATTTAAGTAGCTCCCAGTCATTAAATAAGGTTCGAAGTGATCACTGCAAATTCTGTTTCCTCAGAATTGTCGCATTGCTGCAGGCCCATTTCCATTGCAGGGCTCGTTGAGGGTCATCTGAACTGGGAAACCTAAAGAATCTCACACCCGAAACATTTGAACAGTACTTAACTGAACCTTGGTTTCACTCATTTTATCTACAAACCAGACTTCTCTGCAGAGCTATGAAAAAGCTTAATCCAAATATGAAAACCCGTACGGAATGAAATTCTAAATTTTCTATACAAAATCAGCGATAACTTTTACTCCATATATCACATTATCATTAAAAATTTTCGAATGGAGGGAAAAGAATTCATAGACAAGTTATATAAAATATGCCATTTAATTCAAGGGTTTTGATTAAATTAAGGATCTGCTATGATTTTCAGAAATACCCGGTGAATTGTTTCGCGGTTTAAATTCGAATTTGGAGAAGAGAGAGATATATCCTTCTCTTATTAGTCCCGCCCTTTTTTTCAACTATAGAATTCTCAAGGTCATTGAATCGTTGACTAGAAAAAGGCCGGAGTGCTCCATCTTTGTAAGTTAATCTTTGGTATTAGCATAAATCTTTCCTGAACTCCACTCGAATGTTCTGATTCTAAGCTGCGATGCAAGAATCTTATGAACCGTAGCATATATATATATATAGCAAGGCGTTTGAATCCATTCCTTAAAACTATGTTGAATTATGTCAGTACCCGCTGAACATTTAGGTTTTAGTTTAGTCGTATCACAGTTATTTTCGAACTTTCGATTTGTACCATTTATTATGAACTTTTGTGATATCATCACACATAGGAACTCTTATATCCTCTCGTGGGTTCATTCTATGTATGTTCATATGATTGTCCAAGATATCAATAACTTTCATGATGCACATATTTTTGTTTAGAATCGACGAATGTCGCGTTTTCGAATATTGAAAAAAATTATAGGAACTGACAGAATTTTTTTTTCGACGTCATCACTAGACTGGTGAATACTGATAAAAAGCTCCAACTTCCACGGTATCATAAGTTGGAAATTTGTTGCAATAGGAAACAGATAATGGTTTCAATATTGAGGAAATTAAACGAATGAAAGAGTACATATAACGTCAAATGAAATCAACACATTCTATATTATCTTCACATAAAAAAAGCCTCGGTGGAGTTAAAATACAGGCTGGTCCTATTTTATTTATAAAGATCCAGGAGATTTAGGAGTATCGAAATAGTACGAAATCATATCTTCCCGCATTCACGACAAGGCTCACCACGAAATGAATTAATCGAAAAAGTTTTGTTTATGAATTAGGAACTAAAATTTAGAAAGATCTGACGTGAAGTCAGGAGCTTTTGCGAGCTTGTTATAAAGTCCTTCTCCAGGCTATGCCGGGAAGAATGTGGATAAATCAAGAAACCTATATTTCAAATCATAAATTAATTCTCATTGTTTTCAATCAGGTTCGTTTGAAACATTTCGGTGTGGAAATTTTCGACATTTTCGTTGTTATCTCAAACAATGCAGTTTGTAAATATGTGGTTACATTAATGTGGCTTTGTGGATAACTAACGTATCAAGCGGAAAAACTTGAAATATATTTTGTAATTGTATTTTAAAAATTTAAAATATGTTCGTGATTTTTACACAAAATCTGGTACATAAGAGATTGATTGACATACACTTTTTCGTTTTCAGCAAATGCATTGAAATGCTACGATTGTCCTCTGGGTTGCCAGGGAGAGGATAAAACAAAATGGCCTGAACAAGACTGTGGGGCATCAGCATCTGGCTCAGAAAAAATGTGTCTCAAACAGGTTATCACTGGAACAGGTAAATATATAGATTATTTATAACTGATTTTAACAGCGCAGTGGCTTTGGAATTAGCATGTTTTTTCGTTTCCTATTCTAAGAAAAAGTAGCACATTTATATTTTCATCAATTGAATTTAATCAGTCAAGGCTCAGTTCATGCTACCGACATCGAAATTTTTTAATACTATAGTTTGATACCCTGATTTTGTTAAACATATACGTTATTATAATCCTCAACAAAGACCATTGAACGGTTCTTCCTGGTGAATTGTGTGACATCTTAGCTATTGGTGCGTCGTTTGAATCATTCTTCGATTGCATACTGCTTCTGAGATATTTCAGATGAATGGCATAATAAGCTGTGTTCAGTTTTTTACATATGTTTTCAAATTGACTATGCGATCTCAGGTTTCTGTTCACGTAAAGACCTAATAATTTGATTCAAAGCAATTCGCAACCCATTTTGATGACAAGCCTAGGGACCAAATCAGAACTGCGAATTTGAAATCTTATGATCTTAATCTTATTCAGATTGACAATGAGTGCGTTGACTCATTGTTATTAGTGGCTCTGATCGCCAAAGAAGAATCAGCAGTAATAAAATAGTGGTACATGATAACAAAAACATCGGGAAAAATCGAACAGAAACAGAAGTGGTTCTAAAACCGACCTCTGTGGAACACCCATATAATTTTTGAAGTTTCTTGAAGAATAACCACTTAGATTTACATACATGGAGCGCTGTGACAAATAACTCCTTATCCATTCCAAGAAGACACCTCGAAATTCTATTTGATATAGTGATGAAAGTGTGTTGGAGGCAATCAAATGCACGGAAGAGGTCGAAAAATATTGTCGCCACACTGTCTCCCTTATCCAGGGACTCATAAACGAAATCCATGAATTCCGTGCAAGCCGTTTGTGTTGATCTGCCAGTTCTAAATCCATGCTGTCGATCGGACTAGATAGAAAACTTGTTCTAGAATTTACACAAACGCTTGTGGACCAGTTTTTCAAATACCTTGGATAACGGGCTAAACAATTAAATGGATCGATAATTTGCATTATCGTCGGTGGCATCCTTCTTGTGAACTGGTATAACTTTAGCAATTTTCAGCACTGCAGGAAAGCATCCAGATGAATTGGATAGATCAAATAGATAATTCAAATGCTCTGCAATAAACGGTGCAACTGCCTTCAGGATCTCCGAAGATATTATGTCCGGACCAGAATAACTACCTCCATTTTTCATCAGAAAAAGAAATTATGTTCACATAGTTTCTGAGTTGTGCAGACTTCAAGGATATCAATGATATTAGTGATCATACGGAAACTTTTTGTTTGTTGTGGTGAAATATTCGCCGAAGCTCCTCAACTGTTCGCTCCGGGTCAGTTAAAAGATGTCCATTTTGAGTTAGAGCAGAACAGGGCCCTCAAATTATCAAAAAAGCTATGCGAAGAATTGTATAAATACAATATATCAACAGCATTCATACCACAAGATATCAGGTCTAATCAGGTCTAATCCCGAAATATAAAAGGCAACCCTCGTATATTTCTGTGATGTGAATAGTTTATTTATGAAATTAACTCATTATAATTATTATTTCAGGTGGAGCAGAGAGGGTGGTCAGGAAATGTGTTGTTCCTCCACAAGGAAAGGAGTTCCAATGTGTTGATGCCCCTAACGAGAAGACGACACTGTGTCATACATGCAAAACAGATTTGTGTAACTCAGCTGGATCAGTAACCTTCAGCTTCCTGGCTTTAGCCAGTGTGTTCGTGTCTTTCTTGGTTACAAGAATGCTCTAGATTGTTTAACTTAATATTAAGATTATTATGAATGTACACAACTTTTTTGAGAATATTCTCGAAATTTCCTGTCTAGATGTTATAATCGATGTTTTCTTTTCCACTTGATTTATTTATGTGTTTGAGAATGGTGAATAGATTTGTACATTAAAAATTCTTTCATTTCAAATAAGATTCTTTGTTTCCGTCGCTTTAATATATTTATCTCTTGATAAGTGTTGAGTAACTGAATGTTGGTTAAATATAGTAGGACATTGAATTGTTTGTTTCTTTTCTACTGTTATTAGTGAACAGTTTAGTTTGATTGAAATGAACTCGGTGCTCACTGTTTCCACAATATGCGCACAGAATTGTTTCTACTAATTTATTGATCAATTATTGAATAAAAAACGTTGATTAAGACATCTATGTCGTCTGACTTCGACTTTATTGATTTATAAAGTAAACAGTTTCAGCGCTGAGATAATCTTAGCGTGCTGAATACAGGTTGAATTATTTCTGTTTTCCTATCAATTAATGTGAAGTTGTAGAGGATATTCAATAGGGGAGAGTGGCTGTAGCCCAAGGCTCCGCAGATTCAAAGGACACCGACCCACTTTAAAAACTGAGTGAATATAATAATACGTTTAAAATTGAAAATTAAAAAAATAGTACTATGAAGTTGGCAACCCAGAAATCATTCAACTCACGTACGCCATTTTTACTGAACGGGGAATTCCCCAACGGTATGCTGACTTAAGAAAAACGACAGCGTTGCCAGGTGTAACATAAGATTGTTATAACTTTTCCGAAAATTGGAGCTATGAATATTGTAAACTTATTTATGAAAATATACTTTTGATATTATTGCGAATTGCTGTACCATTTTGAAGATTTCTCTAATTATGGCATTTTATGGCTGTGAAACAAAACGTCCTTTCTTGAGTATGACATATTTAGTAAATTAAGGACGGGACAATGATTTATTCACTATTTATATTGCATAACTACATATGACCTGTCGAGTTATTTCCAATAATGTTGTATAGTTGATGTTTGTTAACAAAAACTTCGCATTTTTTTTATTTTCCCATTTTTGTGCGCTTGTTTTTAGTGGAACAGCAGACTGATTTTTTCCAAATAACTGTTTTTATATCATATAAAGCGATGGAAATATAGGCATTATAATGTACAACCTTTGTAAACTAAAAGAGCTGATATTAAGTTAAGGGAAGTATTCTAAGAGGCTTCAATACTTTTCATCACATCATATCTTTATATTATATTAAGTAGTTTGTAATTCATTCCAGTAAAACGTCATCAAGGAGGACTTATCTCTGTAAGGACTGCAGCTTGAAAAAACAAATGATTGGAACCTATTATCTTGTTTCTATATGTGTTATCTGAATCCGAGAGATTTCCCACATTTTTAGGACAACATGTATATCAGAAAACCAGAATGATTTTCCTTTCAATTAAGCCTAAAACACAATCGTCTTGTATATAATCATAATTATAGACAACTAGCTGACCCGACAGACTTCGTCCTGTCAGAAAGATTTGTAATGTGGCAGTTTTTATGCCTACGTATTTTAAAAAATTCTTCTGAACAGAACCGTCACCCTGGTGATAGGGCGTTGTGAATAAAAAATAATTAAATAAAACATATATAAGGATTTAAATGTAAGTAATCACTTCATTGTTAATCATGTGAATCACAATTATTATTATTATCATTGTAGTGCTTTGTAGTATACGATGTTTTTTGTTTGATTACCTGGCGCATAGATAAACAAATCTGATGGTTTTACAACACGGGAACAAGCAACATACAATTGACCATGTGAGAAAAATGGGTTTTCTAGATTCATACTACAAACACTTAATGATTGCCCCTGGGATTTGTTTATAGTCAAAGCAAAAGCAAGCCGCACTGGAAACTGTAGTCGTTTAAACTCAAATGGCACATCAGTCGGAATCATTGGGATGCGCGGTATGAGAACATCTTCTCCTTTATACTTTCCTTTGAGTAAAGTTGCTTCTATCACATTGTTTAGTAATTTTTTATCGCTAACCGTGTACCGTTGCAAAGACGCGGTTGGTTGATATTTCGCAACATTATAACCACCGATCCAACCTTTAATTGAAGATTGTGAGGTGGCAGTCCTGGCAAATCCAGCGAGTTTAAAAATTCCTGTGGATAGTTGACTACATCATCTTGATTAGTAGCCGAATCAACTGATTTATATATCCTCAATTCGCCTGTAATTTGTTCTTGAATTTTGAAATTTAATTCATTTACATCTATGTTTTTTGCAGCCAGTATAGCTTGTTCGCTCAACCAATCATGGTTTCTGTGATTTTGAGAAACATCTGGAAACACCTTCTGAATAAGTTCATCTTTTGATCGAGTTAACTGACAAAAACTTTGAGGAAGTTAATGCAGCCAGTCAACATGTTTATAGGAAATTTGCCATTACCAATGTCAATGAGTTGTTTAGAGAATATGTTTCCAGATTGGTCATTTTGCAACTCGACACGCATATTCTTGCTTAAATGAAGTACTTTGACATGTTTCCACAAATTGGAGGACTTTAGACATGCATTGAGTTCATCAGCTGGCGTTGATCGTGGAATCACTGGCAATGTTTGACGAAAATCTCCTGCTGATAAAATCATTGCACCACCAAATCGGTTATTATTGCTCCGTAGATCTTTTAAGGTTCTGTCTAAAGACTTCAAAGATGTTTTATGTGCCATCGTGCATTCATCCCAAACAATCAATTCGCATTGCTGCAAAACCTTTGCCATTGGAGAGTTCTTCGAAACGTTGCAGGTTGGAGTTTCATTGCTTTGCATATTTAATGGTTATTTTAGTGCTGAATGGGCTGTTCGACCACCTTCAAGCAAAGTTGCTGCGATTCCCGACGAAGCGAGTGCAAGTGCAATTTTATTTTGTGAGCGAATTGTAGCTGATATTAATGAAATCAATGAAGTTTTTTTAGTTACATATCATTTGTATGGGAAAAAGAAAAGGGCTATTTTTAGGGTTTTTCCAGCAATAATTCTAATTTTTCTCGCCTTAAAAACCATCCTTGAACTTCAACGAACATTTTAAAAAAAGATTTGGCCAAATTGGTCCAGGCGTTGTTGAGTTATGCGATTACCAACACATTTTGCCATTCATTTTTATATTATAGATGTAGGTTCTCGTTCCCGAAAATGAACTTGATATACAATTATGGGTAAAGGATTCAATATATCAGGTACACCGGTTTGAAATGAGAGGTTTTTGTGAAAAGAAAACACTAATTATTAATGGCAAAATAAAAAAATTAATTCAAAGTATTGTCCATTGCTTTCTACACATTTTGACCACCTTTCTAGCAATTTGTGGATACCACGCCAATAAAATTGTTCATCTTTTGAAGCAAACCAACCGGACACCCAATTTTCGATCTCCTCGTAGGAAGCCGAGTGCTGCTCAGCCAATGCGTGTCCCATCGATGAGAACAAATGGTAGTTTGAAGGAGCCAAGTCTGATGAATGCGGCGGGTAGGGTAGCAGCTTTCAGCCAAGTGTTTTGGTTGTATCCTGAACCAGTTTTGCTTTGTGTGCAGGTGCATTATCAAGGAGCAAAATTACCTTGCCGTATCTTCTGGCCCATTCTGGTCGATTCTCGATCAACGCATGTTCAAATTGATCATTTGTTATCGGTAGCGATCAGTATCAGGTTTTAGAAGCTCGTGATACACCCGAATCCATCTGGTTTTGCAACCTGAAAATACATTTGTCAACGTATTGCGAATAACTTTTACCTTATATTTTCATTCTATCTTTGTTGCTACATAGATTTCATCCGGGGCTTGTTATAAGAATTGTTTCGAATTTTCCGTAGTAAATACCATCGATTTCTTCGGGGAATATTTTACGGAACTGCGTTTCAAGAATGCTCTAACTTTTTATATTTGGATATGTCGATGTCGTGTTTAACGTTCATAGTAGATTTTAGTATGGAATATGTGTTCCACAAATGATTTCCATTTCATTGATAAATCATGAAAATATGCAAGAAACACGTTTTCTGAAAAAGAATCACTTCTTTCCAGTCCATAAAATGAGTAAAATATTTGTAATATTCAACCTTTGATTTCCTAGGTAGTAAGCTTTCGGTTATTGTATGAGCAGAATCTATAATCTCAGGTGGGGTGTTTTGTAATTCCAGATCGGATTCAATTGATGAATTCATTTCAGGTTGTTTCGACGCTAGTTAATGAATATTTTAATACTAAGATGAATTATGACGTTCGACCTTCGAAAACCGCAATAAATATGACAATCATAGCGGCTGACACACAGATTTATTCTCTATGTTTTAAAAAGTGTTAAGTAATGAATAATCTCACACACTGTGCGAGAATGAAATTCAGTTGAAATGCATAAAAAACAAGGTTATACTCAAGCTCGCGTTGGTTATTGGTGGTAATGTATAAAGGGCGAAAACCAAAAACTAAACTGAACAACAACCGCGGTTGTTGTCATAACTGGTTATTTACTTGAAATCGATGAAAGTATTGTAGAATTAATATTACATATTGATTGATGAAATACTGACATTCGATGGTCAAATTCTATGTTGCAAGAGCTGTATTCTGTGGCAGTCGTGGAGAAATAGTAATACGCAATTAAATATCTTGAAATCGTAATTAATAGTACATTGTTTACCGGGTAGGAAAAGCTCAACATTCCTGGACGACTGTGAAGATTGCTAAACACAGCTGAGATTCAACACAGAGTCCAGGAATGTGGCTTTTCCGCAAATCGATTAAAATTCGACAGATATTGATTGATTTAAAAAAAAAACGCGATAATTTTATTCCCAAATAAATGGAGCTTTGAAATTCCTAATAAAATTACTTGGGTTACTATGGAAACGTATTGAGGTTGAATTGTCAAACTTGACGCTTATAAATTTAATTGCTGGTGTTCTCGAAAGTGAAATGATAAGTGATGATGAAATTTCCATTCCTGGGACTCCTCCAGAGCTGGTTGAGGCAGTGAATACTGCTTCATTGGAATTATTGCCAAAGAAATCAAGAGAAAAGTACGAAAATGCATACAGACGTTTTATGGATTATCGCATGAGTAAAAATAGAGAGTTCTTTCTCAGAAAATGTTGTAATGGCATACTTCCTAGACTTTTGTTTAAAGATGAAATCTTCAACATTATGGGCCAATTATTCAATGCTGAAGTCAACCCTTGCACTTAAACACAATGTAGATATATCTACATACTCAAAACTTCGTTTTTATTGAAACGGCAAGCTCAAGGTTATAGGGCAAAGAAATCTAAGATTTTAACGAAGGAAGAAATTGAAAAATTTATCCAGGAAGCTCCAGATAAAGAAAATTTAATGATTAAGGTAATTTACAAGTTTTTAATTTCTATTTAGATTATAGCTTTATTTATTTTTTAGGTGGCTGTAATATTTGGTATTTCTGGGGCCTGTAGAATGGATGAGTTAGTCCGAATGACTGTACACGATATAGAAGACTTAGAAACTAAGCTTTTATCAGCATACCTGATTCGAAAACCAACAAACCAAGATCATTTGTAATTATCAGATCTACTTGAATGTTTATCGAAATTATGTTTCGTTAAGACCAGAAAATATGAACAGTGACCGATTTTTCTTTAAATATCGAAGCGGAAAGGGTTGTAGACAAGTGGTAGGAATTCATCAATTTTGAAGAATGCCCAAAATAGTTGCTACTTATTTGAACTTGGTAAATCCGACAGAATATACTGGTCACTGCTTTCGTCGGTCTTCTGCAACAATATTGGTTGACTCTGGTGCCGACATAACTAGTTTAAAGAGGCATGGCGGATGGAAGTCATCAAACGTTGCTGAAGGATATATCGAAGAATCGCTTAACAATAAGGTTGAGGTGGCAAATAAAATTTTCACAGTACAAAATATTCAACAAAATGACCCTTCCACCCTGCATGTTGTCCAAAATGTTTCTCATAGTTCTAAGAGTGTTCCTCCAATGTTCAATAATTGTGCTAACTGTCAAATTACTGTAAATATAACAAATTGATCTTCAAAATGTATTCAGCAATGACTTGATGTTTTCAAAATATAAATTAATTCCTTATAAGCAATGTGTTTTCTATCATTTATGTAGAACACTAACAACTGTACGGAAATATCATTTCACAAGGAAGTCCTGACATTTTCTTCAAGAAATTTTGACAGGAATGTCAAAATTTCCTGTCGATTTGCTGAAAAGATATTGATATCTATTGTATGAAAAATTAGAAAATTGAATTCATACTCTTATTGTTTTTTACATATTTTTTATGGGTAAAATGTATCCAAATTTGAGATTTCTTAGACTTTCAAAAATAATAACTTTGTCGTAATAAGTAAGGCTTTTTAAAATTGTATCCCATCAAAGAACATAAAAACAATTGGCCCGGTCGAAAATTTCTTGTTATTGGTTTAACAATATGGCAACATGCATTTATATCAATAGTACGTGTAACGGTAGCTCAATGAACGAATTTTGATCTCGCGAAAAAACAATAATAAGAAACTGAAATGAAAGCAAGGATACGCTGGAAGCACCTGGAACCTATCTTTGTTGGATGAACCCAGAATGGCAGTCAGCACTGTCCAGATCTCACAATAGCTTTCACACACTGTTTTGAATAATTTTAGAAAAAGGTCCGAGTTTTCACTGATACTTGTTTCCGTGAATCGAGCGTTCACTTCCACAATTTTCAGGTGGCAGAATGAACAATTATCTCCGGAAAATCTGTTTTACGACGCATATGCCACCAGATGTGCGTTTCAAGATTTCCCAACGTATTTATTTATTTAACAACAATGAAATTAAAAAATGAAAAATGAAATAGACCGTTGATTCACCGAACATTTCGAAATGAAGGAACAACGTATTATAACACAAAACCATACTGGAAAATCATACTGAAAGTTGCAGTAACAGTAGGGTAATATGATGAGAATCTCATAAGAGAATTTTGAGTGGAATAGTTTTCTGCTCTCATGCACCTACTCCCCCTGGACTAAGGTGATCTCTCCAAACTAAATTGTCAACGATTTTCAAGCCCAGAAATTTAGTTACATTAGCTCCTAAGATTCCACTTGGCGACTTCATATCTTTCCTCAAATTAAAACCCTTCCGCAGCATATTCTCCAAAATGCACTCAGCCAATTTTCATCAGCAATCACATCTATTTTACGTGGGTGTCTGAAAAGTTCTGTTCAAACGGTAGCAACCACTGCGCACGTCGAGTTCACCCTGCCAGCCCTGGAAAATTGTGGAAAATATTCAGTCGGATGAACGTATCTCCGGCTGAACAACCCTCGGATGGGTGAAAATCGGAAAGCGCGTGCAAAACTTCGAATTTTTCGTTTATCGAAAATGTCGTGCTGATCCAATGGAATGCCGGCCTCAGGATGGACTGTTGGGGCGCAGATTTGATTCTATTTTTGTTTGATTGTAAGTGGATAATCGTCATTTAAGAATTGTGTCTTATATTTTCGTAATTAAGTGACCAAATTATTCATTATACCATAATCTTTAGTTTTGCCTGCACCCATTAAAGATGCCAGAATAGTTTTATTTATGATACCTACTAATAGACCAGTGCTGAAGGCTTTGAATATGGTACAAAACAAAAAAAAAATTAGTGTAGAGAAAATGACCAGAATGTAACAAAAAATAAAGGAAAAATAATTTACGGGTGGTCCGAGTTCGGTAAGTGGAAAGGGGTGGGGGGTTTAGGGGTAGCCAATGGTTTATGTTGATTTCCGGCAAAACCACATGTCCTATGGAAAAAAACATTAAACGACAAAGGAAATCGAAAGATCTACAATTTTTGTAAATACACTTTTTTCACAGTTATTCTTGTGTTACTTATATCTTATGCGAAAAATATTTTTTACGAAATTTAGTAAATATCCTTTATGTTTTAGCAGCATTGTAATTTTTTTGGTTCGAAATATAAAAATATAAAAAGCACCTTTAGTTTGTATCAAAAATTCTCGCGTCAAAATACCAGCTGTTTAAAAAAGGCGTCTTTCTGATAATGTGAAAAAATATAAAAATGTTCTCGAAATATGCAAAGCAAAGAAAAAATCTCAAATACCATTTTTTTATTCACTATTTACAATTTTGAGCTATTTAATAAAATAAAACACCTTTATATATTATGATCAAATAATATTTTTTGTTTTGTTGTTACGTTTAAGATAAATTATAAGCAAATGTTTTGATGATCCGTATCAGTTTTTCTTCAAAGAATTCGCAGAAGCACAGACGTGAGGTCAGAAGCTCTTGTGCCCTTGTTCTAGAATCTTTTCCCGAACTCTGAAACAGTGTGATACTAGTACAACATAAGATACATACATAATAAACAATTCTCAAAACAAGAATAACTAGCCACAGTTTTGTTCGAAGCTCAAAATCTCCACTCCTACGATCCAATCAAAAATAGTCTTATCAACTCCATCGAAAATAATTGAGAATATGTTTCTTCGAGTAACCTATCATATTATTTTTGAAATACCTAATGTATTCAAGTCAAAATCTAAAATACTTCGAATAAAAAATAACCAAACTAACAGTTGTCCTATAGTTTAATATTAACCACAATCTTGTTTCACTTAAAACTGTACTTCCTCATATTATAATCACTTGAATCGTTCAATGCATATGGCAACACAATCAGGAAAATTATTCTATAGCTAAACAAGACTTTCTTTCATCATCATATCAGAATTTCGGACAGGCAAATACTTGTCCTTTGAAATACCTTATATATTCAAATCCGATTTTGGGTTGTTGATTCCGATAACCAGAATTAAGTGTATTATCAATGATTGCCTGCCCTTAAGTTAGGGAAAAAAACTTCTAGTGAATTGAAATTTGAGAAAATGTAAGATATCAATAACGTCCATACATTAGCGAAGTTTAGTTCATGTCCGAGGAATATATCATGAGGAATAAAATGGATAGAAAGTAATCTTGATATTTTCCAAGTTTTGTGAATTTCTGATGAATATCAAATGAGATATCAATTATAAAAAAGTTTCTTGAATGAAGTTACCATGAAAATTTCGCAATGAATATTCTCTACTAGCTCATGTCTTTCGGAAGATGGAAATTATACGGCCAGGCGGACCACGCATTCTTTACAGGTAGTGAAACACATTCAATTGAGATCATTCTATCTTTAGACATTTGGCGCCCAAAAATATACATTTAATTTCTTTCATATAACGAGTTTTCTAAAAAAAAAAATTCAACTCCTTGTCATTACCTGAAATAAAGAAGTTTCTGAACGAAGCGAGTACAGTTGATGAATGTGGATTGGATAATGATAATTATTTTTCTTAATAAACAGTATTTTTCTTTCATACAGCTGTTTTATTTGTGCAGAACATATTTCGAATATCATAATAATTCTTGAACATATTCACTCATAGTGTTTTTTTGGAAATGATCTAAATAATTGTTTCAAATTCAGCAATCGCATGGTAGATATGTCTTAGACATACAAGAGTTATAAATGAAAATCTTCGTTTGCTGAACTAGATTTTAACTGTTCTAGATTATTCTAAGCTTCAATTGTAGATTGAAGATTATTGCCCCATCCAACCCCATCACTTCAATCGATTTATTCAAATTAGTGCTGTTGAAACGGTCAATAAACAAATGACCTTCTTGGAGAATGGAGAAATCTGAAAAGTATATTTTATCTAATTTTGATAAATAGAGTGACACTTTTCGAAACTCATCGACGTTTCGAAACGTCGCAACGGCGATGAAAAGTGAATTTCGCCATTGATTGAGAAAAACACAGAATCATTGTATGACCAAATTACTTGAACGATGTGCTTCTTCACCTATAAGTTAATAAAATTATGAAGTCATTCAGTGCCAAGTCAGGACTATACGGCGGGTGACTCACCAGATCGATGTTTTGGGTGCTCAAAAATGCAGTTGTTTGTGCCGATGTGTGAGATTTGGCAATGTCGCCATTTTCGGCGATATGTTTTCCTGATTTTTTCGAAGACAACTGGCAAACCCCCAGTACAACACCTCCCCCCCCGTAAATACTTCCCTGCGCTTATATATTATATTATTGTTATTTCTATTTATAAAGTTGAAAATCATATAGATACACACTCAAATATTTATCTAAAACAATTTCACTCTTCTACATACGCATGCAGTAGGCGTAAACCTCCTGAAATTCCATTGGTTCCTGATATCTCAACTTATCGTAAAGAAATGACGACTATACTAAGCCTGCTGTAGGCGTAAATCTGCTAAAATTCCATTGGTTCCTGATATCTCAACTAATCGTAAAGAAATGACGACAGTAGGCGTTAACCTCCTGATATTCCATAGGTTCCTGATATCTCAACTAATCCCAACTAATTGAATGAAGCACTACTCAAATAACGGAGCTTTTAATAAACAACATTTTCTACAATACTATATGTATCACTCAACTGTCGGTGTCTAATGGTATTGAGAAAAAAGAAAGTTTGGGATTATTGAAACTGTTGTTTTTGCAGTTGTATACGCTACAATTGTTAATCATTTTGGAATTAATTTGAAAATAACACAAAATTGAAACAGAATATTTACTGAAATGAAAATAAATGATTAAATAAATGGTTCATGGTAGATTTTGACTCAAAGAAATTCTACTGAATTATAGGATAGGTTGTATTTTTTTCTTCAACTTCTTCTTTGAATTTTAAATAGACCTCAAAAAAATTAAATTCTTTTGAATATTAAACGAATTAATTATACAAAGGAATTATTTAAGATGTCAAAAATAATAATAATGACATTATGCCAGACATCTTAGAATTATTGATGAAAACAATGAACAAGGACCAAAATATGAGGTTAGAATCCCTGCGAGATGCGCTAGTCAGACTTTGTGTAAGAAAATCCAAGGAGTGCGACTACTGGTTGGCATCTATACTGTGCTCATAGGCGATTAATTAACCCTAGGTAACTATGATAAAAAGTAGATGAAATTATTGAAAAACGTTTTGATCATGTTTAAATTATTTTGAGCCCTTTGGATTTCTGAGGATAATTAAAAAAATTTGGGCGTATGGTACTTTTTTATGATTCTGGTTGCTTAGACGCATGAGTCAAACGCAGTGGAAACCCCTTTTTGTATTTTTGAATTGGATTTAACTGCGACATGTCCAGTTTTTCCGAAGAAACAGTGCTTGAAAGCACTTCGAGCGCGAGAAACTTTTGTTGGATTTGGCTCATATTTAAACACCCATACAGTCGACTACTGTTTACTTTCAAGCCTATACTCGTATATCCACGATTCATCACTTGTCACGATGTCATAGACGTGCTTCGAAGCACCGCGATCGTATTTTTGGAGTAATTTTTCTTACAAATCGACATGAGCTCTTTTTTAGAGAAAGACAAATCGTGTGGGATCCAACGTGAACAAATTTTTTTGACGGTCAAATGTTCCTGCAATATTGAATGTATGCTGGCACCACTAATGCCTAAGGTTGTCTCAATCTCTGACTACGTATAAACTTAAGAATTTCAAGCTCTACGATAGAGCTCTCAGTATTCAGATTGCAACACAAGGTTGTCCAATCCCGAAATACAAAAGACGACCCTCGTATGAAGCAGACATTGCAGTATATTTTGGAACAAATTGAAAGTATTTGTCAAAAAAAAAAGATTATAAATTTGTAATGGTCAAAAAAATTATTTATTTAAATTTCATTAATTGAAATTTGCTCCGGCTAGCTAGAGCACAAAACCACCTCACATTTACCTTCAGAGAGTTTATATAGATGCTTCCACTCCAGTCAACGATAGTCAATACTCGAACAATCGAAACTTATTCCTCTCTTTTACAAATACCAGATATTCACATTATCTACAAATGTAAAATTGTCCGAATTAAAAGTTGCAAGGGGAACTGATAAATTTCTGGTTATGAAAATCAACAGGTGACATCTACAATCGTTGTTGGAACTTATCTTGTCTGTCTTGAGTCCTAATTCATTTGCTATCAGGACTATATAACCATCCTAGTTCTTCGGGATGAGTCTGGTGTGGAAAATGGGTCTTAAGTCTTGTAGAAAAAAGTTTTTAACAAAAGATATTTCTTTTCTCAGTTCTCCAGTTCCTAATGGAAACATCTGTTATTACGTTGTGAAATTCATCTTCGGTAAATTTGTTCAGCACCGGCAAGATATCTCAAATTTAGTAATATTCTAATTCCGGCAGATTTTGAAAATAAAAATTGAATTGAAGCAATCATGCTGAATGTGTATTTACTCTAGCATCAAGGAAACTAATTTTATTGGTAAATTTGCACACAGGAAAAATGGTGAAAATATACACACCTCATAAGTCGTTTTGTTAATCTGCAGAAGAATTTCACAATCAATCAAAAATGAGCTCTTCAGATGTCAATTCAATCAAGTAGAGTGTGGGACGAATGGAACAACTTGATTAACTCTTCGCAAGTTTTTATTCGCAGGAAAATAAGTTATCGGCTCACCGAAGATCGAAACGTCTCCATTTGCAAGAAGTCGGAAAACTTCTTGGAGAATAATGCTCCATTTCGCCGGGTTGTCGATGAGTGAAGTACTCCGTTGTATCGGATGAAGAACTTTGGAGCACTAACGAGTTTTCCGCATTTTCCAGGAGTTCTGAGCTCGGAGAAATCTGTTGCTCCAACTTCTGCTTTTTCTGATATTGAATTATGAAGTTCTGATACCTGGAATGACTTCCCAAGGGGAACTTTCCATGATCATGATATATTAATTACTTGAAGAAAATAAAGTTAACGCATGAAATACCGGGAAGTCAGAAACTATAATTAAACATATGCCACGAATTTTAAGCCTTATTGAATTTTCATTGTACCATTGTTATTTCAGAGTATTCATTTTCAAACCCTATACCCATCAGAAGTGTGAGAAAATGGTTAGACTATTAGAAAATATTTTATCTGATAGAAGGTTTCGTGGTTTTGTTGACAATAAGACTAGCAATTTCGAAACATTGGAAAACGGTCTTCCACAAGGTAGATTTCTAGCCCCTTTACTTTCCAATTTATATCTCAGTGATTTACTCATGACCTCATCTCAGAAATTTGTTTATGCTGATGACACTGCTATTGCTCAAATAATAATTCTACACAAAATTAAAGATGACCTGTATAACAGAAAAGTTTTTTATGTTCGACAATAAACGGTTATAAAACGAATCCAATAGGAATCTGCTCATCAACTGCTAATTTGTATCCTCAGCAGGACATCCTGAGTTTACTCAGGAAGATGGTGTACGTAATGGAGGAAAGAAAAACATTAAAATTCAGGAGCACAGATTGTTTTTGCAACAGGGTGTCTAATCCACTTGTTGACCGTCGCTGAAAATTTAGGCCAATCGATTTCTTCGCACCATCCCCACGCGGAATTTCCAGCGGGAATTAAGGTTGCCTGGTTATCAGCTTCAGCCTGACATGGAGAAGACATTGTTCCATTATCCGATATTGAGTTGTCTGAAATGCTTTAGCAAAAAGTCGTGTCGAACATTGTTGGATGTCTTCTATTTATAAGAGCTCCTCAAGAACTTACGAAGTCCATTTTTTCTAAATCCCTCTGATAGCTTGTTTCAATGTCAGAAACACATTCCAATAGCGTTTTATGCCTGACAAAACCGATTTCATCGAAAATTTTGAACTTTTTGAATACTCATAACAGAACTTTCGACCCCTGTAGCACGTCACTGACGGATGTCCATTTTTTCTTATTCCGTCTATTAGCTTGTTTCAATGTTAGAAACACATTTCAATAGCGTTCTTTGCCTGACAAAACCGATTTCATCGAAAATTTTGAACTTTTTGAATACTCATAACAGAACTTTCGACCCCTGTAGCACGTCACTGACGGATGTCCATTTTTTTTGATTCCGTCTATTAGCTTTTTTCAATGTTAGAAACATATTCCAATAGCGTTTTTCGCCTGACAAAACCGATTTCATCGAAAATTTTGAACTTTTTGAATACTCATAACAGAACTTTCGACCCCTGTAGCACGTCTCTGACGGATGTCCATTTTTTTCTTAATGCCTCTGATAGCTTGTTCCAATGTTAGAAACACATTCCAATAGCGTGTTTTGCCTGACAAAACGGACTTCATCGAAAATTTTGAACTTTTTGAATACTCATAACAGAACTTTCGACCCCTGTAGCACGTCACTGACGGATGTCCATTTTTTCTTATTCCGTCTGATAGCTTGTTTCAATGATAGAAACATATTTCAATAGCGTTCTTTGCCTGACAAAACCGATTTAATCGAAAATTTCGAACTTTTTGAATACTCATAACAGAACTTTCGACTCCTGTAGCACGTCACTGACGGATGTCCATTTTTTCTTACTTCATCTTTAAGGTTATCTCATTGATGAAAATATAATTTGAGCTCGTTATAACACCGACATTCAGTGAAAATTTCGAATGTATCGATTTTCTTCGCCTCTTGTATCTCGAGATATAGATGAATTTCCAAGTTTCCTCACTTTAATTCATTCGATAAGCTTTCTGGTATATTGAAAGCATATTCCACATTAGTTCCACAGTGATCAACCCTAATTCAAGTAACATTTCGAATAGATTTATTATATATTCGCACCCTGACATATATAAGTCGGATCGTGTGTACGACCTTTATCGGTTTTGTGGTTTGGCTAAGATCACTCCCGTACGTTTGCAACCTATTTCAAAATTTTAAATTTAATGCTGAAGCTTCAAAAATTCAATCTGCAATAACTGAGAAGCCAAAAATACCGATGTTTTGTGAAAGTTCATATTTATAGCCAGGATGCACAAATTATTAACAATAAGTTTTATAGTTTATGATTCATGCTTTGTTATCCGCCATCATGTCAGTCAAGTCCTTTGTTCCATTCCACAATTTTTCATTCTATTTTCTGATTGGTTGATCTCGATTGTCACCTTCGGGACACGTTATTACTGGCCAAAACAGTGTAACACTGTTTAGTAAGGGACTTTCCAGCCCCTGATCTCCCCTTATTCTGTCCACGTATAACATGGCGAAGTATTCTGACAATTCAAAATTTTCATTAACGATATTGGATTCGACTTCAAGAATATCTTTGTTGGATATTGAATCAAGCAAACAAGTATAGAATCAATAATCTCTTGGGCATCACATCGATTTTTCAAAGACAGAATGAATTTAAATACTGAAAAAACTAAAACTACCAACCGACAAAAAAATTCCCTTTAACGATGATTGCGTCGAGTTCCAATTAAAACAAATCAAGTCCACGAAAGAAAAACTAATTATTCTCCTTTCATCTCACACCTTCATCCTCCATTTTCAGATGGGATAATGCCGCGGAAGAATATCCTGAAGGCAGGAACAAATTGGATCAATCTTGAAGAAGGAGAAAGAATAATTTCATGTTGGAGAAGTTTGGAGCGATTATCAGAATTTCGTTGCATCGAGAAAGTTGCGTTGAAGTGATGAGAAGATAATTGGTATTCATAATTTTTTCCAAGAATCTCATTCAGCCACAGTTGTTCTGGAACGGAACATTTCAGCACTTTTCGAGATTTATTTATGAGATGTTGGCTATATAGGATATTCATGTTTCGCTATTTTGCGTTGGGAGAATCAAAAGGATAACTCTATAATTATAAAATGTGCTTTGAATACAGGAAATACTGCATTTTTGATTCATTTTCCATTAGAGATTCTTGCAAAATAAGTGATATAGAGTTAATATTTGGGCAATGACCCTCATCTGTTATTGTTCTTACTTCCAACGTCTCGACCGAAATCTTTTGCATCTGATTGTTACTGGCGATGTAAGGTGGGTTTATTTTGAGAACCCTAAACGGAAAAAATCATGGGTTTATTCGGGAAAATCATCAACATCGATTCACCAAGAAGATAATGCTGTGTGTTTGGCAGGACCAGGTGTGGTGTACCACGAGCTCCTAAAACCTGGTGAAACCGTTAATACTGTTCGCTACCGACAACAAATGATCAATTTGAACCATGCATTGATCGAGACGAAACTAGACCAGAAGATACGGAAAGGTAATTTCGCTCCATGACAATGAACCTGCACGCAAAGCAAAACCGGTTCAGGATACAATCAAAACACTTGACTGGGCTCCTTCCGACTACCATTTGATTTCATCGATGGGGCATGCATTAGCTGAGCAGTACTTTGATTCCTACGAGGAGGTCCAAAATTAGGTGTCTGGTTGGTTTGCTTTAAAAGACGAACAATTTTATTAGCGTAGTATCCACCAATTGTCAGAAACTTTCTTATTCATAATAAGTGTTTTATTTTCACAAAAATACGCTCATTTCATACCGGTAAACCGATTTGAAACAATTTTTCACTCCAAAATGACGAGTACTGTTCACAGTATGGAGGATTGTTAGGGTACCCCAGACTAGTTTACGTGCCGAGCATGCGCACTTTCTTATATTAAAGGCCCCGTCAGAGTCGTCTGCAATGTTTGATCCTTTATTATGACACAGTATACTTACCTTGGATCTCTCTGTCACTCATTTTCACACACGTGGAAATTTAAATCTTTAAAATTCGAAAACCTCTATTAGTACCAAATATTTTGGAGACAACCCTATATCAACGTGTTCTCAATAAAACAGCGCTGATATAATTTTTTTCAATTATCGTAACAAGTGAAAGAAATTGTCATCGACATACCTGTTTATACCTGGCTGTCTAGTAGTTAGTCCAGGTAAATTATAGACAACCATACGTCTGCACATTCTATATGATTTATACTTTAAGTCTAGTATAACATTTTCTTATTATCTTTATGTTGCAAAATTTAATGAAAAATCATTTTTTTAAATAATTAAAAATATTTTGTCCAGGAGTTTTTTGACAACTCATTTTCAATATATTTTTTAATATATTAAATTTATTATAAAATAAGTTTTATTTTGTTATCAGCCTGGTGAAGGTCGATTTAGGTTAGGATCTTCTACTAAGTGCAACATCAATTAAGTTACCGAAAGTTTGGATGCCAATTGTTCGAAGTTACTTGAAAGAGCTTTCAATCCACAGATAAAAACAAGTACTATCACACTTGACACAAGTGAAAATTGAAGAATTTTCTAATATTATCAGCTTTTTTAAAAACTAATTTTTTGTCTTGAAAACAACACAAGATGTCTATCGAAACGTCGCAAGAAGAATTGGAGACGGTGGTAATTGACCAAATTATGATTCTTACAGAATTTGCGCAAAGAAAATCGTAAATATATAAATATTTTGTTAGTAGCGCTATCTGGTAGATAAGCCCATAGGACTTATTGATGAATGTATTATTTACGATATTTGCAATTTATCACGTGATTCGGTGTGACCAATGAAAAATGATAACAACATAGTGTTGAGCCGAGAGGATAAATAATAAGTTTTAAGTTTAATTCACACAAGAAATATAACATAATTTAATTTTAGTATAATATCAAATTGCGAAATAAATATTATCATTATTATTCTGAAGAAAGTTATTTTGACTTCAATGTAAACGATAATTAAATTAACGGTCAGCTGATCCTTCCGAAATTATGTAATTAACGAACTGTTGAGTAACTGATAAAGTTTATGAATTTTTGCAAACAGGAAATTAAAGTTGTTTCCTTTTTCAGGAAGTTTTCCCAGTTGGAAATTGGAGTAGCTAATTGATGACTGCGTTGGCGCCACATACATCGATTTGGAGCAGAGTCCAGAACATTAAATTAAGGTAACTTATCACGAGAAACATTTAGAAATAATTGATTATTAATGGAGCATTTCGAAGATTCTGAGTAATTCGCACTATTTGCGAACAAATGAGGTCTTCCTGAATATTTACTCATTAGTTAGCATAATCCATTCATTATGAAATGTTCATTTGTTTCAATATCTTTAAATTTACAACTTGATTGAATGGAGGTTCTAGATATTTGGACCAAATACCTATTCTGAAAATTTGAAAATTCTTCCTCATTACTTTCTGAAGATAGAATATACGACCGGACAGCCGGAATAATTTAACCCCTCATTTTTCATGTAGAAGTTGAACCCAACGATTGAGCGCATTTTCTACTTGATATTAGAAAATGAAGAACATTTCAGCCAAACGATAGCACTCTATTATAAAGGGTGATTCATTAAGAGATACTCTTTGTGATAGGGATTTAGTTGCAGATCGCGCATGCGTCGTGTAAACTGAAGTGATATTCTTGATCAGTAGTGTCTTACATTTCATAATGGAACTGCTTATGCCGGCATAGCGTCTACAAATTGTTGAGCTTTATTAGGAAAATGGCCGTTCTCCGATTAATGTGTATCGGGCACTTAGAGCGACTTACAGTCCACATAATCGGCCTACCGAATGCATAATTCCCTCTATCATAACTAAGTTTAAGACTCAATATTCGTTAATGGATAATAATCGACCAAATAGACAACATCCAGCACGTAGTGAAGAGAATGAAGCGGCGGTGCGGGAGAATGTACGTGATGACCCTGAAGTGTCGATTCGTCGCCGTTCTCAACAGCTTGGCCTTTCGTATTCAACGACTTGGCGGATTTCACAAAATCGGTAATGCTTTGGAAAACTGCAATACACATTTTCATCCATTGATCAAGTTGAAAATGTTTATGCAAATCATATCTGTAATTCAAACTATAAATAAAACTGTTTTTCTCAACCAGGATCAATTTTAGACTTTGTGTCGTGTTCACTGGGAACAAAATCATCGGCAGGGTCCAAGTTCTCATCACTTCATTTCACTCTTTTAGATTTCATATCTTTATTTCACATCAGCCATTCCAAACCGAGGAATCTACTTGTAAATAAATTCGATTTGTATCACTAAAAACTTTCGTATACACAGATGTGTGTTATTGTTTTAATCTCGATATTTTTTGAACCCGATATTTTGCAATCTGATATTTTAAAACTACTTGCTTCATTCGCAGATGTACTCATACTGAAATATTGACAGGTACATAGACTATCAAATCTGTACCAGTCATTGTTAGTGAAAAACATAGAATTTAAAACCTGGACGGAGTTTATTTGACTCCTAGTCTCTGGTTACAGGTTAATAACTTATCATCATCTCTGCAAACTGAACAGAACGCTTTTATTGAATACTAGTCGTACGTCTTAGCATAGAAAAAATGCTGCTACCAAATACATCTCGATATAACTCCACTATTTCGTCCTCAATAAGATTCATTCGAGTTAAAATTTCTTCAGAAATCCATTCCAGAATTTCCAGACTACCCATCCGACCGTTTCAAGCGTAGCTAATAACATTCGAAGGGTTCCAGAATTTCCTGTTCGATGGTTCGATAAGTAGATCGCGGATGTGTTAGCACCATCAGAGCATACATGATGAAAGAGATACCGGCAATATGGCCATCGTGCGTGTTTATAAATAGCCGCAAAGGATGTCTTTGAACCATGTTGCACGTTTTCAATCAAACCCTCTGGAAGGATGTTTGGTCCATGGGATTTGGAGTGGTGGTATAAAATACAAGGGTTGTCCTTTATATTTCGGGATTGGACAACCCTAGTGTTTTTTTTTATTTACAAAGAAAACAACAAAAAAAAATCGCATCAAGCTTTTGGGTTATTAGCGATTGAGGCAATAGTGTTTAAATAGTATTTGATAAATTAATTGATGACAAAGCTATTATATTAGAGAAATTACAGTTGGGGGCAAGTGCCTGTCGTCTTGCTGTTGGTATGTTGTGGTTTATTCTCCTTGCTGAATACTGAGGACATTCTTCAATGATATTGTAACAAAACCGAATATGAACATTTTGACGACTGCTGCGACAACAGAAGATTTCCGCTTCATGCGCCGACAAAGGGATTAAGATCGCGATTAAGGGTCAGCTCGCCATAAAGCTGTCACATAAAAAAAAACTATTAATGATGGCACATTTATGGGACATAAAGAGACCGCTACGATTGTTCTGGAATGTTAAGCATCTTTCTGGTAACTTCTAGAAAAACAGCGCCGGATATAAATGACTGAAGCCGATTCATGGATTCATTCATGGATAGAACTTGCCGACGAATAAACAGGTGTTCCTAGTGAAATTCTGTAGATAAATTGTGTATATAAATGATTGATTATTGTTAGTTAAGTGTGAATATAAATTAGTTTAAAGAAGACTTGTATTGTTTTCCTATTTCGCTGAGGAAAAACGTAACAATATGCTCTACTGTGAGTTTCGTATCACAGTAAGTGCAATTGGGTTCTGGTTTCTTAGGTAGTAGGTAGAAGGAGTTACGGAAGTGTGGCCTATTCTCAATCTTGTTATGAGGGTCTGGACATTTCCTTGAGATTTAAGTGTTAACCAAGGTTCAATTTTCAATTGTTGCATTTACCCTGCTTAGTTTAGATTGAGAAGAATACCATCGGGATTGCCATGCATTAAGAATTTCATTCTTTATCTTTATTTTTACATCATTCAGTTGCAGTATTTTTAGGTTCAATGGAGTAAGTTTAGCAGCATCTTTCGCACAGTGATCTGCAGCTTCATTTCCTTCTATATCTATATGAGATGGAATCCAGATAATGATAACTTTCTTATTTTCATCCTGTATGTGTTTCGATGTTGTCTTAATTTTTGATTATAAGGAATTCTTAGGGTAGATGGCATTTAAAGAATCAACAGCACTCAAGGAATTTCTGAGCAGGGCAAAATTAAGGTCGTCCGATGTTGAATCTTTAATGTTAATCAGCGCTTGATAGATGGCGAATAGTTCTGCTGTGAACACACTGTAATCCTTGCCTAAACCATATTCAAAATTTGTTTTTGTTGTCCAATTCCGAAATATAAAATGCAACCCACGTATTTCGGTTTCTGGAAAATAATAGCTTCAATCACAGCTGGATTGAGGGGACTGACGAAAGGGACGTTATTTGGATATTTAAAGCAAATTGTAGAAAAGCAATGATGTAAGGTGATCACCCATTGCTCGCTTGTTATAAGGTCTTTTTCCGTACTTTAGAACATTATGATATCAATACAACCGCTACAATTAATGAAAAAACCTCTATCTCAAATTGAAAATTTTTAAAAGCACCTTAAGTGAATGAAAAAATCATAACATCTTTTGGTGAAAGGAAACTACGACAATGAAATTTGGGAATATTTTAGACATCAATAACTTCCATTCATGAACAAATTTCTGTTTAAATACGTCGGATATCTTATGAGGTAGGAAGTATTAGAAAACTGGAAAATTTGCTGTGCTTACTTCACTAACAAAACTGTACGTCAAACATTTATTCCCGAAAAAAACTATTTGACTTGTCTTTAGAAATATTTCCAATCACTATCGGATAGGAAATATACAGGCTGGCACGTCTAAGGTGGAAAATATTACATATTCTATTAATTCATATTTGTAACAAAAATACTCTCCGTATAGTAATTCAAACCATTTCGTCGTCAAAAGGTGCATAATTCCCCGTCACAAAAATCGATAGGGTTTATACCGAACACACACACGAGTTCAAGCAACGGATTCAAACATGCGCGGAAAAAGCAAAACCATTGACACAATTCCGAAGGTATCAGAAACTGCTATACTCTGAACTGGATAGAGTTCAAACATGTCGTAATTGACAAGGACAGCCTCTTTCAACTAACAGCATCCCTATTCACACAAACTGTCGCATCCTGCAAGGAATCCTATCTACATTATAAACTGAATGCCGAAAAGAGGTTAAGTGGATACATTATCGGCAGTGACCCTTTTTGCGCTTAAACACGTTACTCCGGAGATATAGGGTTCAAGTCCCATATTCGGTGTTGGAGGAGATTCGCCCGAATCATAAATTTCATATTGGATAACTAGAGATGGGTAGGTTTTTGGATAACGGAAATTTGTAATGGTTTTTCAGTTGGTCACGGGCTTCACAAATTCAAAGTAACCGAATCCACGGCAATAGTCAGAAGATCTAGATCCACAGAAGTGTCAAACTGAAAATTGCATATAAAGGGTGATTCATTTAGAGGTTTAGGGTTTCTCTTTCACGAAGATTTTTTATAGTATCCGTATGTTTCTCTTGGAGGAGAATAATCTCAGCACTATAGTCCTTTGCTAGTTTAGAAATATAATCACTCTTGTCCTTAGAAATACCCTCTATATTCAAATCTAATACACAAAATTTGTCGCCGATCTGCAAGGAGGATTCTTCGAATCGGGTCTTGCGGTCCAAGTGATGATTTTTCAGATCTTCTGATGTTTGAAGTCTGCTATGGAACCCATCCAAAGGAAAATCATCATCCATAGTTGGGGAAGGTTGTGATATAACATTCATTTCATTGAAGAAATTGCAGAGGAAAAATTATCGACTAACCTTTATTATGACATATATCTAGTAATATTGGCCATCAATACTTCAATAGTAGCCAGCTTATCCATATAGACTTTGGACTTCACATAGCCCTAAAGGGAAAATTAAGTGGTGTGATGTCACATGATCTATCCAGCCAATTCATTGGCCCAAATCGTAAAATGACCTGCTCGTCAAAATGCTCTCGCAGTAAAGCCATGGTCTCACGGTCTGTATGGCAAGTGGCACCATCTTGTTGGAACCACTTTGCGTCGAGACCACGGGCTTGAAGCGAGATGAGATTTCACGCTATTATTCAAACCGATACGATCGGTAACACGAATTTGTACGGACATCAGCGAAGTTATATACTACATCAGTCGTCCTAATGATGATTGTAAAATACGGCGAGCAAGTTAAATCTTGAGTTCTGATTGAAACAATTTTTCTTTATTGAATTCCAACAAATTCATAAAGGTTTCAGTGATGAAGAAACAATTGAAATGATTGAGCTGTCAAATTGTTGATGTTAAGTTCTTTTTCAGTACAAATGAAGACCAATAATGGGGACAGTATTTCGTTGCATCATTCTGATCGTCGTCTACGTTATTTTACTAGAAGGAAACGTGCAAGGGAAAAAGGTGAGCTATTTTAAATTTTTATGTTGCATACCAAGCAATCTTTCTTAGTTTTTCCTCATTTGAGTCAACAATTTGAGTAATCAGCGTATGTTCAGTCAACAAAATCCCCTTTGCTCTCACAAAACAGCTGCTATGATAACTTTTGCTGTGCTCGAAAATATTCATGAAACTGCTGAAATGGCTTCAGTTTTAATGAGTTATACTTCTTGTTAAAATGAGATTTTTGGCGCATCGATGTGTATTTTACCCTTGTCACGTGACCTGGGTTTCCGCCCTGTGTTCCTCTTTGGGACCGTCACATGATTGAATATTACTGCTGGTCTTTGAAAAGAGATTGGCCCGAAGAAACTGTAGATATATTTTTGAATTATGTTTTTCTTTTGAGTTTTTGTGCGTATCAATTTGATACTGAAATGAAGCACTATAGATTACATTAAATAAGATGTTCATAACCAAAATTACTTTGGTCGAGTCCTTCCTATTTTGGCTGATTCGAAAATGAAATTGAAACCAATAGTTTCAGGAATTGACGGTATAAAGACACTGGAATCCACTTTTACATCAAAGCGCAACAAAGCAAAAAGAACACACATACACGGATTGTCAATAAGAAATAAGTAGTAACTTTATTTATCTTTGGGCTATCAACTTTAGCCAACTTTAACCTCAAATTCACTTCGAAGAATTGAGTAAAGTTAAAAGGGGAGAAGACAAGATGCCTTTCTTTCTCGATTCAGTTGAGAAAGAAGAACATTTACCCAGATTACCTGAAAACACATCTAGCTGTCAAAGGTTTCCTTTTTATGGTCATAGAGATACGTTATCACAATTTAACTGAATACGTTAAGCTGTCAGTACAAAGAGTAAAGTTAGAGTCCAAGACGATTAATTTTCCAACCAATCTATGTTCGGAAATATTCCGATGTTACATTATTTTCTTCGTTCTAGGAGAATATCGAAAAAAGCCTTCAGATTATTCACGATGTCGCCATCAGAAGCTTGGATTTCTTGTGCAACAATGATGATTACAAGGCGCTCTCTGTACCCATAACAACTGTGAGATTTGATTCTTCCCGACAGAAAGCTGATCTTGCAGCGACACTCTTACAAGATCTGGGAGTTGCTCATCACAATGGTGAGTTTAATTATTTCTACAGGGTCTTGCCAGAGTGCGTTAAGTTCCTGCAGATGCCGAACCTGATATTTTAAAATTTTCATTTCTGCATCGGTTCAGATCTTGGCTATGTTGTCAACTATGGCTTCTTGATTTTTCATGCGTTGATTTTGTTTATGTCCGTGTTATTATTTTTTCTTAGTCTCTAGATAATATGGTAAGGGCGTGGTGGTATTTATCTTAATTTCGTATCTTAAATTCTGTCTGTAAATCAAATCCTGTCTCAGTTGTCCTGCGTTCTATACACCTTCAGTCTTTGTTTTGTTGAATTTTGATTTGAAGTATAATGAACAATGAATATATTTGCATATTATGCCTTATGATTGTAATTTTCAGGCTATAATTGACTTAGTTTTATACGTTGAGGTGTTCATTAATAAATCAAAGTTCGAACGGATTCTTTAAAACCAACGATACGCACAAAAATAATTAAGAATTCCGTTTATTGAGCGGAATTAGAGTAATAAACATATTGTTTCTTAATATTTTTAAATTATTCAATGTCTTCATCAAAGTACAATATCTGTCGGGACAATTTGTATAGGATGGAACTCACTTTGAAACAAGAAATTGTGCTTTTGGGCCAATTAAACCCATTTATTTGTGCATCCTTAGAACAATACAATCATTATCGACGGCTGATGCTGTTTCCAATGCTCAATTAGTTATCCATAATTCCATATGACTACGATGCAGCACGACCCCATTTCAATTTCGAACAAACAGATGAATTAATCAATTCGAATCTGTAAACACTATTATTTATAGTTTACTTGTTTCAAATGTAACTACTAGTTTTTTTCCTTTGGTACAATAATGACCTTAGGATATGTGCTCTTTAACATCAATTTCTATGCAATTACAGTTTTCAGCTGCATCGATGACAATATAATGGCTCTACTATCGAATTTCCACCAATAGATAAATCTAAGTTTCCAGGTGTTAAGGGAGTAATTACCCATGAAAGCAATTTAATTTCAAATGATATGAAAATAACGAAAAAAAATTTTTTTTTGTGATCATATGAAGGTATGCATGATATCTTGAATATTCGAAATTTTTCATACTTGCATCTTATCGTAAGAAGACGCTGAGGTTTTTCTTATCCGAAGAGATTGTGGCTATTTATTGGAGGTTCTTATATCACTAATCTACAATAATGCGGTCAGTCCAACAGAAGACCTCAAGCAATTATATTCTACACTCAAATCAATTCTCATGAAGTGATTTTTATATTTACGGCTCAAATAAAATACCATACAACGGTAAGCAAATTCCAATTAATAATCCCAACTAATTCATTCGTGTTTGCTTGGAAAGGTCCGGTTTCGACAAACCACACCATTTGATCCCGAGGATCCGGTCTCAAAAGACTGAAATAGCTACCTCGAGGGATTTAGACACGTTTAGGATATGAACTGCAAGATGCATGGATCACAAATCAGTCGCGTAGACCACCTGCTGCAGGATCTTCCATTTTATATCTCTGTCTGGATCTCTCACCTCTAGTCATAGTCATACGCCACCAAGAGTGGGGCATCTATACGTAGTACTGCCGACGGTTGCTGGCGTGGACTCCCTTCAGTACCTTCTCGAGGAAGGAAACATCGCCCAATTACCGACCCTGCGCCATGTGAAAAAAATGCATAATTACTGGTTAAAAAAAAATAGAATGGACATCAGCGTTTTCCTAACTACACTTAAGCTTTTCATTATGGTTTTCATTAGGTTTCGGACAAATTTGGAATGGTGTACCATTGGGTATTCACACTCCATCATATGGTAGAAATTTTCACGGTGAGTGGTTTGAAGTAATGGCACGAATTTTTAAATAACAAGGAGGAGATGTAATGATCAAAATATTGAAGAGACTAAGGAAAAGATAATATCTTAGTTGGAGCATCTTCCATTTTGATCTTATGTTGTCAAGACCATCTCAAATACATCATGTATGTAAGATATTCATGTCAACAAATTTGGGAAATGCGCAAGGGCCATTAATAGTGCCCCTTCACGGAAGCCTAATATGCAAATAAACGAGGGTCACAAACACCCACCTGTCTACCGAATTAGAATAATCACCTACGTAACGTCAAGGGTCGTAGTTCGTTTCATGTTCTTCCAATAAAATTTATTTCATCATAATTCACGAACCAGGAAAGATTGCTGAAAGACCTTTCAGGAACACTCAACTTGAGGGTTAAATTTTCATCATGATATCCCGAAGTTACCGAAAGTTTGAAAGTATTTTGATTCGCCGTAGGAATAACAAATTGTTGCTTAGCTTGACATTCTGTTATTCTGGGAGAAAGCTTTATATTATATTAAGAGATATGCCCGGAGTATATATCAACAAAAAGGCACCGTACTAAATTAGGTTTTTTTCTTCAATCCGTGCAATTTTTAGTATATCTATGTCACGCTTGTAGGTTTTCTACCCCTACACGTTTCGTCCCTGGCGCACATATATGGACTCATCACTATGGCTTGTGTGCGACATGCCATAGACGCTGGGGTTAGTTATTTGTGATAATTTTCGGAAATTCAATCTAACCACTAAGATACCGAGACCGATGATGATACACGTTATTTGGCGACTTATGAAGGATCACCACACGCTCTTTGCCAAGAAGAGGTTTAAATTTTTCATTAGGTTTGATTAAGTTGGAATAAATATATTGTCAAGCACAAAAAAAATAATATAACAAAACGAAATATAATACGAAATGGTTCATTCAAAACAATACTGATATATATAATAACATAATAAATATAACAAACTAGAATTTCTCTGAATGTTGTCACACAATGAAAATCTACTACATGACAGTTTCATTTGTAATAAAAAGCGGGAAACATCCAAGACATATTGCTTTGCATTACTATAATTCTGAATCCTTTTATACTAAAATGAAAAATTTTTTCAAAAAATGGTGGATAATTTGAGTCGAAGTGTCTATTTGGCAAATAGAAATGCAAAGATAATAGTTAAAAATATTTTCTAGGACTTTTTAACTATTGAAGCTTCGGATTTCAATCGCTTGAAAATAGTTCATCTTTTTACCCAATAGATATATTCTAATGATTGGATACGAGAATATAACATCTGTAGATTTATATTTTATATAAATCCTGAGTTAGGTTCATGCATATAAAAATGAGCAATTGTATAAGAAAATTAAAAATAATTATTTGCCAATCTTTCCTGAACCCACCTCGAATTCCAGAAGATTGCTAGTAGAACCAAGCTTTGTATCCTTGTCATAAAAAATCGACTTGTCTCAATGATATGTTGTTGGGTTATATTTAGAAGGGACACCCCTTAATGAGACCCCCTGTATTCGCAACTTATCAGTTCGAATAACTTGAATTGTTTCAATATGGATTCTTATAGATGTAAGTGAAGTATTTTTAGAGTTTTTAAACTTTCAACCCTGATTGTTCCACACAAACCTTCGATGATCGTCAATTTTGAGTGACCCTATTCTATTTAATATCTCTTTCGAGTAATGTAAAACAGGAAGAACAAAAGATTTAAATGCAGTCTCATATGAGTTAAAACATGGCTGGTCAAAAATATTCGAAAATTTTCACACCACACCCATCCTAACCCGGTCTTCTTCAAACTGTCGTTTCTTCATTCTCTCCAGATTCTTCATCTTCAACTCAGCAATTATATCGGCATTTCCAATAGTCAAACTTTCATTCCTCTGTACATTATTGTTGGGATTGAACTGTACATATTCCTTAACAACTGGGGCATATTCTTCATTGAAATTCTCCAGATCTCTCATGTAACTCTTATTCATTCCCGAAAACCCTTCGAAGTTCTGACGAGAGACAACAGGTGGCGACGGTATTCCTATTGTGTTCATCCCTCGCGTCCCATTTTCTGCACCCTGTGCTTCGTAGCTGGAAACTAGGGAATTCCTTATTCTTTCCTGGACCAGAGAGCCGCTCTGGGAAACGTTCGAAGGGCTCCGCATAATTTTGGCCTGGAATTCATTCGTGACTTGACGACCATTATTGGTATCCTTGTTCGGCTGGATTTGGGGTGGAGCGAAGAGGACAGGGCTCTTTGTGAGGGTGGCGTATACATGTCCTGTGTGTGTTGGGACAATGCCTCTTTCCTTATCTGCCATTCGGGGCCTGTTCGGTTCTGGATTGTTATTTTCTCTTCGTTTCCATTCCGGGGTTTCGATTCGGGGGGTCTGAAAAAGATTTCCTCATTTAAATTATATGGGAATGGTTCATGGTGAGAGCTTAGGCCTGTGGCGTTCACGAAATTCCACATTGATATCAATACTCTCTTTGCTTCCTATATTTCTAGCCTAATGCAGGGCATACACGCTCCGGTCGACTGGCGAGGAAAAACTGTAGGTATACCTGCGCAGATCGACCGGAATGTGTGTATCGCTGTGTTTCTAGCCTATTCAGGTCACCGGAGCAAATTCGAAATTCGACCCGGTATAAAGGTACCGTATGGTCGCTGCTAACGAACATATGACCCGTCCTGTTTACCGGAACGTCCCCACACACGAGGCAGACCTGCGCAGGTATACCTGTACAGATATACCTACCAGCACAGGTCGACGGAGCAAATGCGAAATTCGACTCGGTTTAGTGGCACCGTACGGTCGCCGGTCGACCTGGCGAGCGTTCAAGTATCACGTAACGCAATTTGGGGGGTGTCTCGTATAACGTTACTATGCACTACAGGGACTGGAGAGGGTCTTTCTAACACGTATAACGTAACATTGTTTCTTCCTATAAATAAAAAATTACGGAATTAAAACTCCCAAATTGGCAATCGTTTTCGTTTACGATTTCAGGAGAATCCCTCGATTGTATTAGTCTGGTCGTCAATTTTAATTTGTTCTTGTAAGTTGGCAAACCTTCTCGTTCTTATTTCACGGGGAATCCCTAGATCGTATTGTACATCATTTAATGTTGTTTTCGTTGTCAGTATTCGTTAGTGTTTATGCAGAAGTACATTGCAGTAGGTGTTGTTATAAGTGAGTTCATAGTGTTCATATACAGGGTGGGGCAAATCAAACAGTGCAGTTTTGAAAGGCTATTAAAAAAAAGTATGCAACTTACAGGAATTAAATTTATTTAAATTTTTCGTTACATCATGCCATTTATTTTATCATGTTATAAAAATTAAATCAGAAAGATGATTACCTCCAGCTGTGATGCATTGATGGAGACGATTTCGGAAGTTTTCTGCCGCATTACAACACATTTCGGTCGGTATAGCACCAATTTCCTCCCTAATTCTTTCTTTTAGCTAGCACCAATTTCCTCCCTAATTCTTTCTTTTAGCTCTTCTAAAGTATGAGGCTGATGTTTGAAAACCTTCTCCTTAAAGTAGCCCCACAAGAAAAAATCCGGTTCAACATTTCTTGTGAGCAATTCAATCGATTTTCATAGTCGAGTGGACTCAACTCCTGAACCATCATAACTTTGTAGGGGTGGAAGAATAAGTATTCATGCAAAATCCTCCTTACTGAGCGGTTGGAAATGCCCAATGCAATTGAATGTTTCCGGGCAGAACGAGTAGGCGATCGCTCAATAGCTTTTCTCACTCTCGTCAAATTTTCCAGTGTTCTTGCCGTTTTAGGTCTTCCTGAACCCCTAGGTTTTAGTGTAGAACCAGTTGCTTCAAATGTACTCACCCAATTCGCCATTACATTACGGTGAGGGACGGTATCATGACGCGAAAGGTTAAAGTGGACCCGGAAAGCTCGCTGAGTTGCGCTGAATGATCGACCATTTTCGAAGAACGTACGGATTGCGAAGCCTCGTTGTTCACCAGACCCCAGACCAAACCATGACAATGACTAATAATGGCATGGCCTGCCCGACAACATAAAACTATCGTGATATTATTATCCCCACCACACCGGAAGTACCAACCTTTCAAAACTGTACTGTTTGATTTGCCCCACCTTGTGTGTCCTCAAAAGAGGGAGAATCGTATCATCAGCTGTTCTTGGCCTATAAAAGCTCTCATGCTGACTTGCAACTGTGTCGAAAAAATGCAAATGAATTTAGGAAAACGGCTAAAGAAAAACTAGAAAATAAGGAAAAGTGTATACAACATATAAGTGATGTTATACAGAGTTGAAAGTGGAGGCCACGAAGATGAAAGCAATAATGCTTAGTTATTTTACAAAGGTAAGTTTACTGCTAAAATGTAATAATGACATAAGTATTATAATATGTAATTCAAACCTTGATTTTTCATAAAAGAACTGGTCATAAGTATTGTATTATATATTTCTAGCTACCTAGAAAAACATCAAGCACGCCAGCAACACTAAGGCCCAATGTTTCCTCGACTTCCAGTGCTCTTCAACAAAAACAGGTGCATATGCTTGTATATGAATTCTAGAAATCGTATTTTATGATCGAGTTGAATTTTTTATGTTTTTGTACGTGTCATATAGACGACTAACTCAAAATTTTATATATATATTATATTATTAATATATATATATAACCTATATGTTGTATATTATGTTCTTCCTTATTGCATGTGTCGTTATGAAACATCATCTGAGGATGCTGACCGGCTCGACGAAGAATATTTTAAACAAACTGTTTTTATAGACCTATCTTCAAAAATTGCGTTACGTAATACTTGAACGCTCCCCTGCGCAGGTATTCCTGCACGTGTTTGCATAACAGAAAAATATCGAAAATGTTCATCAAAGATTGCAACAAAGCTTTCCAAAATATTCGCCGTCAATGGCTATTAACTTTTTCATGCTCTCACACCATTTATTGAAACATCTTACTCGGTAAAAGCTCATTGTTACTGCAACTCATTATTATTAGTTAAATTCATTTATTTTTATTCCAAGTTGCTTGCTCGTTTCGTGTGGCCCACGTATGTTCATTTCATTTCCCGATGGGCGCGTAACATATGTTGGAGAATATGACCTATGTCGAACAAAGAAAGAGTACTGAAGCCGCGCTCGTCCGGTGCAGTGCAACACTTTTCTTCGCAATAAATTTCTCGTTAATTCTACAAATTAGAACTCTGGTGAAAAAGTGACTATTCTCGCTCGTGAGTGCTTGGATACGTTGATTCAGCCGTACTGTGAAACCAGGTAGGCAGAAGTCGAAACTCCAATATTCGATTTTCTTTCGAGTCATTTTTTCATATTTTTTCAGAATTTCATTATTAATTTCCCTTTCTTTTTCGTTTAATTTTCAAAGGCCCTTGTCGAGCCACTCATAGTTCCGACACAAATTCAATACTTTGTTTATAAGCACTTTTATTGTGTGATTAAATAAAAATTCTGTGAAATATTGTGATTTTTTTTTCATTTGCCACATACACAATTTTAGGCTAACAAATTCATTTAATAACTGAAAAAACTTTTTTATCTCCAGTTGTTCATATTTTTTTTAAGATCAAATGGACTACTTCGATGCTTCTATAATCAAAAACAAACTTCTTCAAGATCTATCATTCATGACTGAATTTGTTTCTCTCTTTAACAATTGTTCATAAACTTTTTTTTTCATATTTATATTGCTAGAATAATTAGTTGACTTTTGATTTTTCTCGAATATAATTAACAGTTTGTGCCCTGAAAATAAAAAAACAAAAAAATATTTTCACTTATAATTTAATTGTTTATATATCAATTTTATTTTTTATTATATTGACAAGTCGTTCAAATAAACGATGGACTTCCCTTTCCAAAATTCAAAATTGTTAACTAGAAATTTTTGATGATCGCACTCGTGTAGAATTATCGTTCGGCAATAACTTCCATCTATTAGTGTTCTACTTCCCAATGTTTCAACAGGCATCTTATGTCGTTTTCAAGGCAAGAGGGTATGCAACAAACCCTAAAAAGCGGTATTTTATCAGAAAAAATTAAAAGAACCGGAAATAGATACGACATATAAAACGCCTTCAAGACAAAATAAGCAATCAGGGCTAATCTAACATAAGTTAAACCTGATAACGAGAATCAAACAACGAATAATTGCATATGTGAGATACCATGCGAATGCGGAAGATCTTATATCGGAGAATCAAAACACCCCTTGAAACTAAGAATAAAATAACATCAGAAGCTGTCAGATAATGTTTGCCTTGAAAACTACAGAAGATGTCTGTTGAGTTCGTGAGTCTATGTTGCTCTAAAAGGCCAATAAAGTTTTGTCAATCAATTTCTTCACTCACTTGTATAGAATTTTGGTTTGTTTCCCTCATTTGTCTGGATGAGTACTCTTTATCATCTCTTCTTCTTTGCTGTTGTCTACTCTCTTCTCCAAAACTTTGATTCCTTAAAATCGAAGATACTCTTGGTAGTTCGATCTTTGGCACTTCTCTACTAGTGCTGCTAAATCTAAAAAAGTCTCCCTCCACCGATGGTCGATAACCGCTATCATCTAAATCATACTGTATATTACTTTGGTCTATTTCCAAGGTTGGTGATTGGTGATAAATTTGTACGTTTTTATAATGGCAATTCACCTCATGCTCCCAGCTATCACGTCCAAATTTAAATTTCATCGGACAACCCCTGGCTCTGAATATACAGGGGAACCTGAAGACGTTGGCGAGTTTCTCGTACGCCAAATTGCGTAGCGTGTTCGGAGGGGAACCATTAGATAGATAGCATCGGTGACAAATGTTACTACCTGATGCATTAATATGGACAGGGTGACTAGAAAGGTATTTTCCACAATTTTTACAGGAAACGAGGTTCAGGCATTTTTCAGGTACTTCCAAGTAAAGCAAATCTGAAAACAAGTTGAAATAAATAATTTGGTATGATACAATCTGAAAGATATCTATCGAAACTAAGAAAAATGAATGGAAGATTGCAGAGATAGTAATCGAATCATTGGAACAATTCTTTAGGTATCGGAATGTTTTTCAACGTCATGACTGCATCTATGATCTTCTTCATCGTGATATTGATCTTCTTCTTCGACCACCTGTCTGCTTCCACTCCTCGATAAAGATCCTCCAACATAGTATATCTTGAGCCATCCAGTGCTAACCTTCCCACACTTCGCACATGTTCTCGTGGTCTCTAATCTACTATCCTCTTAGTCCATCGATTGTCTTCCTGCCGAGCAACATGTCCCTCCTAGGATAATTTTATTTCTGCTATCCTCCCTGTTACATCTTCTACTTTTGTTCTTCTTTTTTCTCATTCTATTTGCGGAGTGGGCTGTGAGTGTCACTGTTTCTACGCCTTAGCCAGAACAGGAAGTATACACGTGTTGAAAACTTTTTTCATAAGATTTATAAGAATTTTTCAGAACATTTCTTAGTTTATCCACTGCAAGTCCAGATGATACAGATTCTTCTCGTGATTTCTGCAGCTTGATTCTGTTTGCGCAGCGTTATTGTCAGTCCGAGGTATTTCGACATTAATATTCTGTTCAGTCAATATCTTGGTTTTGCTCTGGTTCATCTTCAAGCAGACCTGCCCTGATACCTCCCTCACTTGCTTCAACATCTCTTGAAACTCTTCCACCATGCTGCTTATGAGCACTATATCGTCGACAAATCTCAGATGAGTGAGATGTTGTCCTTCGATTTTTATACTCCATTGAGCTCAATCCAGTTTTTTAATATGTATATATTTCAGTGCAAGAGTCAATAATGTTGGGTAGATGATCTCCCCTTGTCAAACTACTATTTCAACCCTAATTTTTTTAGTAACTAGATTTTCTGAAATTTTTATTTGGATATTAGCTTTGCTATGTTTTTGAGGAGACCTTCAAACCTGTAGTCAATTTTTGCGTGAATATTCTTATTGAAGCAAGAATATTGATAATGCTCTTTTAATTTCCTCATTTTCAAGAGATATGCCTAATTTTGATCATTTCGTGTCAGCGATGCAAATTTTCGTTGTTTTCCCTTTCAAGGCGATATATCATCGCAATCTCTTTCAGGAGAGCCAATATAGCGCGTGCCTGTGCGTTAATTTAGCTTCTCCACCCTCGAACAGCAAATCCTCATGATTCCTCCGACCTTGTCCTAATTTCGGATTAAGTTTCGGGGCATGACAATATCGATGGAGTATACCTGGTGAATTTCAGACAGAAACCCGAGGTAACTCATTAAATTCCCTTCAGGAACTTCAACAATCAAGGAAAACTTTTCTCATGCATGTCATGTCTTGAGGTACGTGTCCTAAAAATTTATCCGTTGAAGATATATGGGGGGAATTGGGAATATGAGATTTTATTCTAGGTTAGATGTGAACGTTGGTGAGCCGCTTCAGTTATTGCTACTGATATCGTGTTGAAGATTTACGATGATTCATTGCCACTAAATTGCTTTCAAAATAAATAAGAACTCACTTTCTTCATTCGGCAAAATCCGTTTGGACGAAAAGAATGCAGCTGGGTCCGTGCAAAGCTTTCGGCAAGAGCTGCCATAAGGACAGTCGAATTCGTGTTCCTTCAACGTATTCCATGGGCCTTCCTCTGAGCAGTGATTATCCCAGTTGAGGCACGGGAAAACAAAACTGTTGGCGAGTTCTTCGTAGACATAGTTTCGAAAGTTTGGCTTTGCTAGTGCCTTACATCTCCCACATAGTAAACCGCAGTCGGGTGTTACGTAAACAGGACCGCATGAGAGGAAATTCTTACAATGGCGACATTTCAGGTCCCTCAGAAGTGATAAAGGTATGCGTGTGCCCATTATCTGGAAATAAAAAAGAAATGAGTCTGTAACATTTGAAGATAACTACTTCCAGTACATGTGATAAAATATGGCGGCCTGTAGACTTATTAACAGCAGTGACAGATTTCATCAAGTGCACTTTATAACGAATCATAAACTACTTTACAGTTTGATTGGCAGTCATATAATGTATTTCGTTGACAGAATGTCGGATAACGTAATTGTGATATTCGTACATCCAATACATGATATTGTCTAAGTGAAGAATAACATTTCCATCACAAATATGTTCAGAACATGTTTTCAAAAAAACTCTATCCCAATACTATAGTTCTTTTCTTTCTCTCAAACTTTCAAGTAGGGTTTTACCTGTTCCTCGTGCAGTGGTTTCCATACTCGAATAGAACGAATGTTGTCATTATTTTCTCAAATATAGCCATAACTTATGGAGAAAGGCAACGAACATTTAATGTATTGCCTTTCGATTTAAACCATTCATCATTCGTAGAATATCATCTCTACGAGAATAAAATTTCACAATATTTATTTATTTGTTACAAAAATACACAGTTACAATGATGTTATACTATGTGCAGCTCACAGAGGTAGGTAAACAAATGAACTGTTCGTGAGCTCGGCGTATCATTAAAATACAATACATTCTAGAATAATGGACTAGAAGAAGTAAAAAAGTATAAAACAACAGAGTATCAACTTATCAAGACTAATTCTTAATATAAAGGGTTTTCCAATAAGGATTTGACAACTTTGAATCTAAATAAAACACAAACCATTTGAGATATTTCAAAAACTTCATTATTGGCTCAAAGTACAAACATAACATTTATGAATGGAACTCGACTTCGTTCATGTGGCCACCAGGGGCCGTTTGCAGCGATCAATTCTCGGGGCCTAATTTTCGATGACTCGGCCACACATTGCAGCATACAATGTTGTCTCTGAGCTCTTGCAATGTGGTCGGCTTGTTGGCATAGACCAGTGACTTGACGTAGCTCCAAAGAAAAAACCGTATTTTTCCGTTGATACCAAAAATCGTCACTTTACCGTCAATGGCGATCGCTATCACGCCATGATAACGTATTTTTTTTTGGCCCCAATTGCAAGGTATACTCTTGGCCAACATGTGGGTTCAACAGGACATTGCCACTAGCCACACTGCACACGTAACAATCGGTTTATTGAAACAGACATTTGGTGAGCGTGTATGAACGAGGTCGAGTTCCATTCATAAATGTTATGTTTGTTCATTAAGCCATTAATAATTTTTTGGAAATAGTTTGTGTTTTATTTAGATTCAAGGTTATTCAAAACCCTATTGGAAAACCCATTATGACCATTGAGAAGATATTCAAATTCCATGAGTAAAAATACAAAAACTGTAAAAATAATGGCTATTTTCACCAATATTCCAACTGAACTGATGACACGCTTGATAAGGACACCATGAAATGGAATGTAGATTTTTCTAAAGTGTTTTAGATTCAGATTAACAACATACCGAAATCCACGAAATCGCTGCCGGTTTTATCAGGGAAATTGAGGATAAAATTAAATCCATTCGCTCGAATTCAAGTCTTCCTTCTTTATCCGTTCCTCACTTATTATTTCTCCTTGACGAACAACGTATTTATCTATCAGACGGATCTCTTTTGTAAAATTCCTTTTCAGTATCTTTAACTTGAGAATGCTGTCAGATTGGAGCAACGCAGCGTGTGTTGGATAGGGTGTTTTTGTCGAAATTAAGGTTCGGTTCTGCTGAACGTCAACTTTCTGGAGATTGAGGGGGAAGTCTACATGTTGTTTGGAGAGCAAGAAAGGGCAGCGGGATATATATCTTTGATGGGAGATGTCAGAAATTTATTGAATAACCGGAAAAGGGCAGAAAAAGGCCGATTGTTTGCTGAATTGATTTTTTATAGTTGTTGAGTGAAAAAATTACCTATTTCACTGAGTACATGATGAGATTTTAGAATATTCGAAGTGAAAATCGCCTCAAAATAGACACAAAATTTGGTCGACTGTTAATGATTATCTTAGAATATTCAAGTTCATTTTCAGGCTTTCTCCTATATGTCTGATATGAAAATTTCCATTTCTTGATGACTCCATACCAATGATGGCAATAGTGAGTGAAATGTTACATGAAAAGCCAATTTGAGCAAGGCTGACTGGCCCGGAAATTACCATCATTCCGAAGTATCGGACCATGGAGCATTCATCAATGATTGTGGATTAGTTTCAACAAGGACAAGTTAAGGACACATAAAACAGAGTGACCAAAATATAATAGTAACTTATCTTGATTGGCTACAGTATTCGCTTGTCGCTAAAGAATGTCAAAACTTCTTCATTTTCGTTATTATTTCAGTGTTTTAAGTTTTGATTTAAAAATGCATTTCAGTGAGGAACGATTGGAATAAATTCGACGATTATATTGTGTAAAATGATTTTTGATATTTTTTTGAGTATTTATGTTGTTATGTGAAATTGTGTGGAATTTATGTACCAAAATGTGTGGTACCCAATAAAGATAAAAGTAATAATTCATTCACAAATTTAAAAAAGAAACCTGTCTCGAAACTTCATCCTATATATACAGTTTCCGGCTGAAAAAAGTCCCCTATAAGGGAAGCTAATAAAAACAAAACCAAATAAGGTAGTAATTTTTTCTTTGTACTAAGAAAAAGTACACATTCTGTCATTTTATAGAATGTATAAAATGTGTGTGTACTTTTTCTTAGTATAAATAAAGAAAGACGTGGTGTCGTGGGACACCACTTTTTGATTTAAAAATGCATTTCAGTGAGAAACGATTGGAATAAATTCGACGATTATATTGTGGAAAATGATTTTTGATATTTTTCTGAGTATTTATGTTGTTATGTGAAATTGTGTGGAATTTATGTACCAAAATGTGTGGTACTCAATAAAGATCAAAGTAATAATTCATTCACAAATTTAAAAAAGAAACCTGTCTCGAAACTTCATCCTATATATACAGTTTCCGGCTGAAAAAAGTCCCCTATAAGGGAAGCTAATAAAAACAAAACCAAATAAGGTAGTAATTTTTCTTTGTACTAAGAAAAAGTACACATTCTGTCATTTTATAAAATGTATAAAATGTGTACTTTTTCTTAGTATAAATAAAAAAAGACGTGGTGTCGTGGGACATCAGGTAGGAACGAAGTTCCTTCGGCTAATATTGAATCGACACAATTTGCAAAAGAAAAATCGTACTCAATTTTATGTAGGTTTTTTGACTTCTTTCTGAATTTCACTGGTTAGTTTTTATTTAAGTACAGAAAAGTATTTAGGAAATTCAGTATTTTAATAACTTACGTAAAATAAAATGAAATCATAATTCAAATTATCAATTAAAATAATAAAATATGTCCCTTTAATTTTGTTTAACACCATAAATTTTCAAAAAAGTTTATTATTATTAGTAATTCTTATTAATCAGTCTCGTCACTAAATTCTATTGCTGAAACTATTGGCTTGTGGTATCTAAAATATTATACATATGTATGTGATTCTATTTTATGCAAATACCTCGAAAAAACAGCATCAATGTACCATGTCTCGTTGTCCATTCTTTTGGATTATTATTTATATGTGTTGAAAAATCAAAAAAATTTGTATATATACATTTGAGTGCTTCTTTCTTTTGAATTTATATATTTTCACTCCACACCCAAATTTTTATTCTAAGTAATATTTTTTTCTAATTTACAATAATACTTTTTCGTAGATGAGGCCAAAAATAAAATTCGAAAAAAAGGGAACATCCCCGTATGTATACATACAAATCGATATATTTGCATTGTACCTTTCTCGTTTATTTTTAATTTTCTTCATTTTTTGACGTTCTCTGAATTACTTTCGATTGTCTGCATTTGTTTTTGGTGGTTTTGCGTTACTGAAAATGATTAAAAACATATTTTTTGTTTAACTTGAAACTAAAAAAAAAATCAAATAAACTTTATTAATATTTTCACTAGTTACTAGACATTTTTGCTTTATATTGTACCTTTCTTGCTTATAACAGTCAATTGCATTCAAGTCACATGTTAGTTCACTTGCCATTGTTACTATATTTATTATTGTCTTGACGATTGAAAATTATATGGAAATAAACTGCCTACTCATGAGTAAAATGTATTTATAATGTTAGTATTCGCCACGTGCTTGTCCAGGAATTCGTGAATATATACTATGCATTGGCGGGATGGAGTGGTAGTAGAGAGAGAAGGGATGAGAGAACGAAAAGAAAGAAGCATGGTATAAGTAAACATGTTTACTTATACCATGGAAAGAAGGAGAAAGATAAAGGTATTATTCACTACTCGCTTGTGTAGGTATATGACTGTCGTGCCTGCGCACTTCTCATTTAACGGTTTTATTCCACGGACTTTTTCTTACTTCGTTCCAAAAATACCCTACCTTATTTGGATTTGTTCTTATTATCTTCCCTTATAGAGGAGGTTTTTCTGCCAGACCCTGTTTGAATACAATGATCAACCTCGAATTTTTTAGATGAAGTAACCGAAACAAAAAGCTAAGAGAAATTGTATATTGATGTTTTTAGCTGATACCTCCTGACGTTCTAGGGACAAATTCCAAGAAAAACGCATGAAGGAATCTTTTGAAAACCATTCAATTTACGGAAAAAGTTTGCACTAATTCAAGTTCTGTCAGTGAAGCTTCTGTGAAGAGCAATTTAATTGCCATGGAAAAACTTGATTCTCCCTCATTCCTTATTTTTTGCTATTCATTATGATTTTCCCTTCATTTTGATTTGTTTTTATCATGGTTTTTAATATTCATTCTCAACCTCTGCTCACGCAACCAACAATTGATGGGTAGAACTCATGTCTTTGTTATTTTAAATAAACTCTGTTATTTTAATATTTTTCTTCAACAATTAAATACAATGTCAACTAATAAAGATTAGGTTCCACATAATTAAAAGCCAGTAATATAAATTTTATTCATTTTCATGCAACGAACTCGACAACATGATAATATCTTGATGAATTTTCTGTCTTTCATTCTTCAAGTAGAAAGAGATCATTTATTCTTCGATTGAGCTATGATTCGAGATTTTTATTTCTTCCGAATCACAAAGAATAATAATAAAATTTGAAAACCTGCATTACAATCAAGAATTACTGAAAGGTATCTGATGAATATGAGACTTAACCGAAGTTTTGTGAAAAATATTGTAGATTTCGATCTCAATGTAAACTGAATAAACTTTTTGGAACTAAAAATAAGTATGAAACAAAGTAGAATTGAAATATGTTGATTTCGGTTCATTCGATAAATTTTTTCTTCTAGAATAATCTCGGTATTGAAGGTTACTATTATTGACAAAAGATTTGAAGTGTGAATTCCCTACTCAACTGATTAGAAATAAAAAGATTATTAATAGAATCCTTGCCAAATTGAAGTGAGAAACAATCGAGAACTCACCTTTTCATCCAACTGAAAATTGTCAATCACACAAAACTTTTTGCCACTTAAAAAATGAATAAATTTGCATTATAATAGTACAACATAAAAAAGTCACCTGGTGTGTCGACAAGCCACACTGTGTTGGATATTTGGAGCACAATATTCTGATAACAGATGAACGATAGATAAAGTTAATCAAACTATCAAGATAATAAAATGTGAATTATCTATTCGGCATTTTGTTATTTCCCTCAGCCATCACAATTTCGCTGTTTGCTTTAAAAAAAAACGGCTATTCACTTCGAATGAACGATAAATTTTTGTTTATCTTATGTGCTCGTATGTGTAGTTTGCGTACTGAGCGGTAACCTATTCAAGGTAGCGCATAATTCATTAGATTTTCCTGTAATTACCCACTGTTTCAATGTGCAGCTATTATATTCCTCGATTGAGTTCGCTTTGGTGCATACGTTAATGGAGTCCTAAAGTTTTTTTCACTTCCTCGAATCTCTTTTGCATTCCATATTTAATTCAAGAATTTTCTGAACTTTAGAATTGTTATTAGGACACTGAATCCCTTTTTGTGCTTGCTTCCAACGTTTCAGAACGTTTCAAGGCGAAAAATTAGCTTTTCAAAAAGCAGACAACATTGGAGAATTTTTCAATTATCATTTAGTGTTCATATGAAAGAACTCTAAAAACTATATCAAATTTGTACTTATCTGTGGTTTGAAGATTTCTTCAAGTGCCTTCAAAAAATTGGCCTCCAAACTCCCGCCAACTCAATTGATGGTGCACTTAGGAGATTTAAAAAGCTATTCATTAATGCTGCATTCTTGAATTTTCTTCTTTTAGGTGGTTGGATCTTTCTTCAGTTTATTATATTTTCCCTTGTCTAAAATTTCATGAATTTTCTGCTTATAATTATCAATATCAATTAAATCAGTAGCGCTTTCTTTGTCTACTGAAAGTATCTTAATGGAATTATCTGATTTAAGACCTTTCAAAGCTCTCTGTTCTGCTTTGTTTATATTAGAAACAGGGCCTTTCTTGTTTTTGTCTACGAAGGTCCTGATTTTTCCTTAATATTATTCAGCTTACTCAGGATTCTATTTGGGATTTCTATTATTATTAACGAAGTTTGGAAACGCATTTACGAGAGAGATATTCAGAAATTCTATGTCTCAGTCATAGGGTCATTTCAGATAAATAAAGCATAATTAGTCAAAACCGTTTAGATCATTGTCCTTAAATTTAAAGATAATTGATAGATATGAGGTGTACCGGTATGAAGTGAGCGTCTAGATAGTCCAGTAAAGGAAGGGCTGAAATCACTTTTTCTCGGAAAGAGCTGCATTTTTGATATGTTGATTGTTATAATGAAAGAAACATATGGTCAAAAATGCAGGTGTTAAAATTTTCAGGAACATTGAAAAATCCTTGAAAATATAGAGAAAAATGCGGTTTTTCTGATATTTTCGCGAATTAGAAGGTTTAGTAAGAAAAAGTTTTAAACAAAAGTTATAGAGCGGAAAATTCTAGTCCAAATTATGTACTTTATCGTTCTCGAAAGTGAATTTGTATACTGATAAACAGCGTATTTCTTTAGTAGCGCAATACCAATGAATTTTAAATTTGGCGCTCGATGAAATGACTACTTGAACCTCAGCTGAACGCTGAACCAAACATCTGGTAGATATTTGCCAGAGTTGGACTCTCGTCTGTTTTGTATTGCATTTATTACATCGAACCCTTACTAGCAGTTGAGTTGGTTGGAAACGGACAGTATGGGTACAACGATGTTCGGTTTTCTAATCTGATGTGCTAGCGAAGGCGATATAGATTCTTCAATGGAGGCTAGAAGTAATATAAAAAATAGAAAAATTGGATAAATTTTAAAAAGAAAACTTTGTAATTTAACGAAATTGAAATTGAAATTTTAATAATTCAAAAACTAATATAGTTTTCAGCCGCAATTATGAACAAATTCCTAGCTTTATTTCCTTAAAATGCATACGATATATGAATAATAATTTAGACGTAGGTATGTCTCTTATAGTAAAAAAATAGTAATTCTTCGGAGGAAAGAAATTTTTTATTCGGAGTAACAAAAGGACAAAAAAGTTGAATTAAAAAACTGTAGTAATAATTTGAAGGGCAATAGCATTATTGAATAATAATTAAAGTTTCTGCATCGAATAATATCAGGAAAAACTGTTTTTTCATTTTTACTAATAATTCTTCAATTAAATGCATCAATATCATCTCCCTCAGCGTCATCTAGATCCCATTCGTCTTCATCGACATCAGAGTTCATTTCTATTCTGTTTATCAGGTCAAGACACATTTTCTCAAGTTATGCCGTTACACATTTCGCAAAACCTTGTACACTTCAGTCCTGCTCTTTTGCAACTGCAGCGAAAAGTATCACATTTTCCATTACAACTGCAGAATACCTTAAACAAATGTGAATCAATAAAAACAAGAATAAGAGTGAATTTCGGAAATTTCTGAAACTAATAAAACTAGGGAGTGAATGAATTTGAGACTCACATTATTCAATAATTCCTGTGGAGCTACTGCTTTGGTTATCATTTTAGGAAGTAGCATACAATGTGATCTTTGCCAACCCCAATGTTTAGGTTTCAACGATGGTCGTCCTAGCCAAACCTGAATTTGATAATAAACTCGTCTGGTGTGTTCAATTAATGCTGACTCTGTTGGAGGAAGCATTACTAGGGGTGATGTTTTCGTATTATTTTCTTCTTTCCTTGATTATACATAGCACTAGAAGAATCACACCCAGCAAATGCATGGGAGAATAAAATAAATGGTTTCAATTCACGGTCCTGATATGTTGAATACAAAGTATTTCCTTTCGATCCTGGAACAACTTTGTAGGAAAATATATTGCTGAGATCTGGTGTAAGAGATCTACGTCACTGCCAACCACAGCAACCGATTCTGGAATGTTCTCTTTCAGAGATATTGCTGTCATTACTATATCTACGTCGGCATCTTCTTCTGCTACATTTACTTCTATATTATGTTTTCGCAGATAATTGGACAGTATTTCGATAAATTTATATTTATTCCCAATATTTGACAAAAATTTTTTTGGCTCATTGTTACCATTTTGTCTTCATCAATTTGTACATCAGGGACAACAACTTTTTCTTTTCGGCGGAATCCTTCATACGATTTTATTCCGATGATTTCATCCGAATAACTGTCAAATACAATTTTACAAATCTGTCCAAATTTTTTCAATCAATGAAGGATCTATATATTTCTAATACATCAACGAATCTCTTACTGTGAGACCATACAACTTGGTATAATAACCATCCCCCATCTATAACATATATCATGCCAGTAAGCAGAGATTGTGATTGAAGATGCGTTGAGAATAATTTAAAGAGGTCAGACTTAACAGTTTTGCTCATTAATCCATATTCGTCGAAGAGAGATAGTGGATATGGCGACAATTCGTAAGAAATTGTCTCTTTTTCCTTGATTCATCGGTCTGATAAAGAACGAACATTCTCTGCAACAATGCAGATTAGTCTATAGAAGATGTGCCTCCAGGAATATGAATTTTATTCTGGCTATCGCATAAATTCTTAACTTTAAATTTTGATGACAAAGTCATATTCCACAAATTTTTTCCAAAGATTGCTTCCATTCCTTTGCGTCCTTCTTCAAATGCCATATGACAGTTAATATGGCCACTACCAATAACTCCTGTAGAAAGAGACATCAGACAATCTCTTTTCTCAAACGGATTATGGTATTTTAGCCAGAATTTTTCTATGTCTTCTTTATCTCTCTTCATACGACTTTCAGATAAATCCACGTACTGTTCACTATTCGCTGTTCTCAAATCAGCATATTCCTCCAGACATTCCATGACGTCAAATGCCGACGGCATCCCAGAAGATAACGCGCAACAACACTGGGTGTGACTCCTCTACCATGCCTTAAATCTGTACCGAAAAATGTATTTAGTGTTTGTTCTATACACATATCACTCCAGACACCACTCCAAGCTGTCAAATTCTAATGGATCCATCGTTGTTTCCAAATGCACCATATCCTGTAAGTATCTGGTATGGTCGTTGTTCTTGTTTTTTCAATAAGAAATAAATTTTCTAGTATTCGCGGACTCTGATATCCTACCAATTCGAAAAAACAATTCGGAAATGGGTTTAGCATTTTCTTCAATAAGAGAATATGATGACATAATTAAAAGGAAACACCTGCTTACAAAATTTTTTTAAGGTAATTACAACCATCTCGAATAAAGCTGAAAGAATGCTATCATTGACTTAAATCGAGTACAGTACAAAACAGTCGTTTAGTGATTAAATAAACGTGTTGGTAAACTGAAGCAATATTTCCGCCCAAGCTTCTCCATTTTATAAATTGAATACGTAATATATTCTCCGACTGAAAATGCGGAAGACAGCGCCTCCATATATTACGATAGCTTAAGTGACATATGGAAGGGAATGAGATTTTATGGAAAATTTCTGTACCTGCATAAAGCATGGCACCACAAGGAAATATAGTTTGGAACTCAATTCGACACACAATTCTCCGTTTATGTGCTTTTTCCATTCCATTCGGTTAGCAATAAGAGCTACATTGTTTCAGATACGACATTAAAAGTGAATCAATTCTACATCATCATTATAGGCATTAGCAACATGAAATGACACAGCTTTCAGATGAATCTTACATAAAAAACGCTATTTATTCTGAAAATAGTGCAAAGCGGAGGTCCTGAAAGGTAATTTCATTTTATTCTATATCAAATTTTCGTTGAAAGTTTAAACTGATGTTCAGGAGACAGAAAAGGGACCAATGTGAAGTTGACTGCAACAACAAAAGGAATATTGGCAAAACATTTTTGTTTATGGAGCTCATGTAGAGATACGATTTGAGCAATAACTACTCAATTAGTTTTTATGAAAGCTGAAAATATTTGAAAGTTTTATGAATTTTCATTAAGTGTCAAAACTCTGAGAACTACATAGGCGTACAAATAGAAAACCGCCGTTTTACTTCATGATTTGAAGTTTTATTATAGAAAGAAAAGAACTACAAAAAAGTTCGAAATATAGATGTTTCACAACTTTGATTATTGATCATTCCCAACATTGCCGAATACCCAAATAAATTTCATCAATATATTATTATATATATATCTCAGACTCCTTTATTTCAAAGTTATTCAAAAGGATATCAATTTTCATTTCATTTATAACTCATTTCTCAATTCATTCTAGAATCTATAAGATAAGAATAGATTTTCAGCATTTTTCGAAATTAATAAACTCTTTTTGGATTTATATTAATTTTTGAGCGATTCTACTTCATTTCTCTAATTCGTTCAGTTTCAACTGGTATATTCATTGCAATTTTGATCTAGCCTGTTTAGTATGCAAGAAAAATATTTTTTCTTCAATTTTTTATATTTTTCTAGGTTTACAAGATGCGATAGCCAAAAATCTTCTAGTCTCGGATAATAGCATATTATCTGCTCGTGTATTAGCCATCAATGCTTCCTCAGGATACCTTGCAAATACAGCCTGGTGGCAGAGACAAGGTGTTGAATTGGAGGGTCCAAGAAAAATAGTTGATGTACTAGAATCTGGGAGAAGAATCCATTCCAACTATCCATGGTAAGTAAATCTTGCTTCGTAACTGAGTGTTGCTCGAAAAGTCTTAGCTGAGAGTGACGCTGATATTTCGAAATTGAAAAAACACGGAGGTTGAAAATTTAGCTCTATTGCGGAGGGATCTGTTGAAAATTCAAGGAAAAATGAAAAAACCTCCAGCAGAAAAGATATATTCTTGAACACATAATACAATCTGCACCGATTCTAAATTAGGAGCAATAAATAGAGTCAGTATGGCCTCAAGAATCAATTCAAATACTTGCTATAACTGTGTTATAAATATTTATCACGAAGAATATACAGTGTGCGGCAAAACTCGTTTTACACTGTCTGGTATTCACGCATACGCGTATTCTCGGCCAGTATCGTACATAGGGCGGAAGGAGGCAGATGAACCGTAGCGAGTTGAGTCCACGTATAGTAGTGTTGTTGTATACGTTTACAGTTCGTTCGTTGCCGTAGCTGCGTGTGTAAAGTATACGAAAGAAGAACGTGTTTGTTTGCTCATTTTTTACCTGAAACTTGACGGTGATGATGGGAGCGTTCAAGTATTACGTAACGCAATTTTGGAGATTTTTCACCGCCTCACCCTTCTGTAACGCACCATAACGTTTTTCTGTACCACCCCCTCCCTCTCTAAACGTCAAGTAACACTCAAGTGATCATTTTTACCCTGAAGTCGCAAAAAGTTATGTTATATTTTTTATTCTTGATATAGTTTTAACTGCCTTTGCGGTAATAATACTAAATGAAACAAGAGATTTTTAATCAGCAACACTTGCATATTTTGTTTATTTTTTATAAATTTTTGGCTTTACACACAATTGATTTTTCTCCTTTATTCTGCTAAATATTTTAGCTTTTTTTGCTTATAAACTCTAAAAATAAAATAACCGATTTATTTTAATATTTGGCAATGCAAAATTAAAAAATAATCAACTATTAACCAAGCATTTAAGTAGGTCTATGAAAACAATTCGTTTGAAACTACTGTTCATCTGTCCATGGGTTTGCTAGCCATTCAGATTCTTTCATCACTGGCACCTGGAGTGCAGACGAAGACAGTTCTGGAATTGTTAATCCACTTGCATCAACTTTGTCTTCGTCGAGCATTATCAGATGATGTTTCATAACGACACATGCAATAAAAAAGAACATAATATACAACACATAGTTTATTCCATGTCAAATCACAGAATTCTAAAAATCGTATTCTTTTTATTAAATAATAAATTAATTAATATATATAAAATTATGGTATGGGGTGGAATATCTTCGACTGATCACATAGACCTAGTGGTCGTTGATAATGGAGCTATAAATGCTGATGAGTATATAAGGAACATTATTGAAGAGCATGTAGAACCATTTGCCCCATACATTGGTGAAAATTTAATTTTTATGGACGATAATGCCAGACCCCATCGAGCGCGCATCGTTCAGGAGTACCTTGAAGAGGTTGAAGTTTCTCGAATGGAATGGCCAGCAAAAAGTCCAGATCTAAATCCGATTAACCAGGTTTGGGACAACTTTAATAGACGGCTGAGAAGTTCAGAAAATCATCCAGCTACTCTTAATGACTTTGGAATCCAAATCTGGGAAGGATTAGATCAGAACATTTTAAGATCACTCATTTTGAGAATGAACTGTCGATGCCGAGTTGTAATTAACGCAAGGAGTGGAAAAACCAAGTATTAAATCACTTATCAGTATTTCAGTATTTTGAAAATTGTTTATTTCTCTTCTTTCACATAAGATTCGGCGAAATCCTAAATTTTTCTTCCATTTAATGTGTCTTGTTTCGTTCAAAACCTTCCCGAGAGAATATAAAAAATAAGTTATAAAGTCAATGTAGGGTTAACTTTCATTAAAATCGAGATTTTCAGAATGGGCGTTAATTTTTTTGTGCAGTATATTTTGATGATGAACTCGAAGACCTCAGGATTTAGCAAGTGTGTTTCATCTCATTAGTATGTCCCATTTGTTGAAAACCTCCTACTGAATTCAAATTCTATTGTAAAATCCATAACGAAGCTATGAATAAGCAAAAAACTATTTTTTGTTATAAAATAGTTTGAGAGGAACCAAATTTCAAAAAGGGTATCGAAAAAAGTTATATGTTCTCAGTTTTACTAGACTGAACTCAGCATGTTCGTGTTTGCAACCATTGTGATGAACATTGTAAAAAAACCTCAGTGAATTCAATCATTTTTTGTGCTGGCTCTTAGACTCATATCAACTGGTTACTTCTCCTTGAAGTCGCAGATTTTTACCCTCTTAATAAAATATATAGAATCAGATTGGCCCAGTTCCTTTTCCTGTAGATGCAGCTGCGTGAAATAGTTGGCTGAAAAAGCTCTCATTTCTCTTCAAACCTAATTTCATTCGCCATTCCCCTCTTATTTTTCGACTTTCAACCTTTTTCCGAGAGAAAATGTTTTACGAATTGTCGTTTTGTCGGTTTTATTTTATGATTAGCTTTCGTCAGCCAGAAAAGAGAAACGATCGTTCTATATTGGATTGTGGGTTTCTTGTGCCTGGAGCTTGAAATGCCGTCAGAATAACCTAGATAGGTTGTGACGTGTCAAGTTGATTTTACCGGGTTTGAATTCTGTCGAAACTAAACGATGACATGAATCTGAAGGGGAAAAAGGAAAGAAAGGTACTGAAATCGATGTGAGGTGAATATATTTACATCATTTTTCTTTTGTATTCAGCGACATTGTAGCAGCTTTTATTCTATATGCTTTTGAGATACTGATGAAGGATTTCTATTCCCACTCCTCCCATCTTTTTCGATGACAGGAAAAACGATTGTCATTTAATCAATGTGATGTCAGGTAATAAACTATTAGTTTCTAGGAAACTACTTTTTCCGCAAATCGCCAGGAAATTTTGACATTCCTGTCAAAGGAAAAGTCAGGACTTCCTTACTGTAAGGAAATATCATTTCCTTACTGTGAGGAAATGATATTTCCGTACAGTTGTTAGTGTTCTACATAAATGATAGAAAACATATTGCTTATAAGGAATTAATTTATATTTTGAAAACATCAAGTCATTGCTGAATACATTTTTAAGATCAATTTGTTATATTTACAGTAATTTGACCGTTAGTACAATTATTGAACATTGGAGGAACACTCTTAGAACTATGAGAAACATTTTGGACAACATGCAGGGTGGAAGGGTCATTTTGTTGAATATTTTGTACTGTGAAAATTTTATTTGCCACCTCAACCTTATTGTTAAGCGATTCTTCGATATATCCTTCAGCAACGTTTGATGACTTCCATCCGCCATGCCTCTTTAAACTAGTTATGTCGGCACCAGAGTCAACCAATATTGTTGCAGAAGACCGACGAAAGCAGTGACCAGTATATTCTGTCGGATTTACCAAGTTCAAATAAGTAGCAACTATTTTGGGCATTTTTCTAAATTGATGAATTCCTACCACTTGTCTACAACCCTTTCCGCTTTGATATTTGAAGAAAAATCGGTCACTCTTCATATTTTCTGGTCTTAACGAAACATACATTCGATAAGCATTCAAGTAGATCTGATTAATTACAAATGATCTTGGTTTGTTGGTTTTCGAATCAGGTATGCTGATTAAAAGCTTAGATTCTAAGTCTTCTATATCGTGTAGAGTCATTCGGACTAACTCATCCATTCTACAGGCCCCAGAAATACCAAATATTACAGCCACCTAAAAAATAAATAGAGCTATAATCTAAATAGAAATTAAAAACTTGTGAATTACCTTAATCATTAAATTTTCTTTATCTGGAGCTTCCTGGATAAATTTTTCAATTTCTTCCTTCGTTAAAATCTTAGATTTCTTTGCCCTATAACCTTGAGCTTGCCGTTTCAATAAAGAACGAAGTTTTGAGTATGTAGATATATCTACATTGTGTTTAAGTGCAAGGGTTGACTTCAGGATTGAATAATTGGCCCATAATGTTGAAGATTTCATCTTTAAACAAAAGTCTAGGAAGTATGCCATTACAACACTTTCTGAGAAAGAACTCGTATTTTTACTCATGCGATAATCCATAAAACGTCTGTATGCATTTTCGTACTTTTTTCTTGATTTCTTTGGCAATAATTCTAATGAAGCAGTATTCACTGCCTCAACCAGCTCTGGAGGAGTCCCAGGAATGGAAATTTCATCATCACTTATCATTTTACTTTCGAGAACACCAGCAATTAAATTTATAAGCGTCAAGTTTGACAATTCAACCTCAATACGTTTCCGTAGTACAAGTAATTTTATTAGGAATTTCAAAGCACCATTTATTTAGGAATAAAATTATCGCGTTTTTTTTAAATCAATCAATATCTGTCGAATTTTAAACGATTTGCGGAAAAATATTATGTTTACCTCGTAGGAAAAGCCACATTCCTGGACTCTGTGTTGCTAAGTCTCGGCTTGCGCCTCGACTTAGCAATCTTCACAGTCGTCCAGGAATGTTAAGCTTTTCCTACCCGGTAAACAATGTACTATTTCCATCGTCCCCCCAATAAAAGCTCTGTTTAACGTTCACAAAATCATGCATTAATGCACGATTTCTTTCAATTTCAATGCATGATTGCCATGGGCAACTGAACATAGAATATTCAGAAGAAATATGAGTAGCGTCACAACTCGACTGATGTTTCATTTTTATGTATGAGGCCTGTGACTCTCACTCTTCAATCACAGAATAGTCGCGTATTTATTTCTGATTCCATTGTTATCCCAGAGAGAAAAGAAATAATTTAGCAAATCCAAACATAATCGATCTGTCAAATTACGAGTAATATAGCTGCTTTCAATCTGAATCTTAATCTAATATCGCCAGTTACTTTAATTACGAAGTCAATATCCCCATAACTCCCCCGGACGTTGCAGAAATGGCTAAAGCAGCAACTTCGACCCTGCTACCTGAAAAAAGCCGACATTTGTTGACAGAACATAAGCAGAATTCAGGTCATGCCGCGCGGAGAAGAACGTTTTCAATTATTCTGAAACAGTGTAGTTGGCATACTTTAAGAGTGTTGCAGAAAAGGGATAGGTACTTAGCAAGTTTATGGCCAAAGTATTTAATACTGAATGCAACATTGAACGTTAAAATTAATATTGATATAAGCAGAGATCACAAACTGGTGATATTCATTAGGGGACAAAAACTGGGTTATATTCCTAAGAAATCGAAAGTTCTCGAGAAAGATCATGTAAAAGAGTTTATAGCAAATGCTCCAGACAGTATTTTCTTCATGTCAAAGGTAACGATAAAACTCAATTAAATTAATTTTCTAAATTTTTCTTATTGTTATTTTTTATTTGAAGATCGCTTTGATATTTGGAGCTGATTTGGAGAAGATGAGCTGTATAAGTTGCAGATAAATGATGTGCAGGATATGGGCTCGAAATTTTTAATAATAGTGAATTCATCCAAAACGCACTTGAAAAGGATATTCAATGTGGTGATTAATGAGGAGCGTAAACTGTTGAACCCAATCAAGAGATATATAACCTTGAGACCAATTCACACTCCGCGCGAAAAGTTTTTCGTCTTTTACAAGAACTTCAAATGCTCAATACAGTCAGTAGGAATCAATGCGTTTTCGAAATTACCATCGTTAATTGCAAATTTTCTCAAATAAGAACCACCCAATCTGTATACAGGTCACTGTTTTCGGCGTTCTTCTGCATCTATACTTTCGGATTTTGCAGTCATCAAACGGCTTGGAGGATGGAAATCAACATCTGTTGCAGAAGGGTACATCGAAAACTCGATGAAAAATAGATTAGAAACTGCTGAAAAACATTTTATGCGATAATCGTTCGCCAGTAACTAATACATCAGCTCCCACCATCTCCACACATTCCTTATCGCACATCGTCAGTATCGATGTCAATGTGGACTATTCAGAATGTCACATCTCGAAAATTCCGTCTACGAATTTTACGCATTATTCAATTGGAACCATAAATATAAATATATCAAAGTGGGCATCGAGATTTTCATTGTCAAATTTTATATTGTGGGAACTAAAATTTATTCGAATAAATAATTTATTTCTAATTTAAAATTTGGAAATTTTAAAGAATTATTTTATTGAGTGGCGATTATGTCCAAATCCCAACAAAACAGAGGTATCTTGTTTCCATCTGAATAATCATGAAAAATATAGAAAATTAACTGTAACTTTCAATGATTCTCCTATCAAACACAATTTCTATGCAAAATACTTAGGAGTTAAATTAGATTCATCTCTCAATTACAAGGCTCATTTAAATGATCTGAGTCTAAAACTGAAAACAAGGAATAATATTGTTCAGAAATTAGCTGGATCGTCTTGGGGTGCTGATGCTTCCACTCTTCGCACAGCATCTCTAGCCCTAGTTTTTTCTGCAGCTGAGTATTGTTGCTCTGTTTGGTTTAATAGTGCACATACACAAAAAATTTATGCACAATTGAATACATCCATGAGAATAATTACTGGCACCATAAGATCAACACCGGTTCATTGGTTACCAGTATTGTCTAATATTGTCCCTCCCCATATTCGCAGACAGACTGCAACTCTGAATTCTTGGAATAAATATCATTCTTTTCCCAATTTATTCCCAATTATTTCATATTTTCCACAAAATAAAATTCCCAGATTGAAGTCACGTAAACCATTATGGCATAATACGTTCTTCAATATGAACATAAGTGATAAAGATTTATGGAAGACTGAGTGGAACTCTTACGAAATGTTCAATAAGTATCTCGTTTCTGATCCTTCTGAAAAAATTCCTGGTTTTGATCTTCCAAGACAAATTTGGACAGTTCTTAATCGGTTGAGAACAGGTCATGGTCGTACCAATGGCATGCTATTTAAATGGAACTCAGTTCCTAGCGCAAGTTGTGAATGTGGAGAAGCAGAAGAAACAATACCTCATCTCATCAATAGTTGTCCCATATATAAATTTCAAGATGGTTTTAGGGCTATTCATGATGTTTCCAACTCTTTCTTGGAATGGGTTATAAATTTCAAACGAATATGATACGTATTTTTGTTATTCAGTTCTTTTTTCTGCTTTTGTCTTTTTATTTCCAGATTCAATGTGAGCACCTTGAAAAAGTCTCTTTCTGCATCAATAGAAGATCACTCTTGAAGAAAGAAGTCCTTGAAATATATTTCAGCTTATTTTTGTATTTTCACACTTAGACGGGGAGCCAGGGTTTTTTTTATTTGGGGTTTTTTCCTAGGCTTTTATGTCATACGCCGAACTGTATGACACCCCGTCACTAACCCCTGATCTATATGCTTTATTGTTTGCTAACTAAATATTGTCAGCCAAAAGTTCAAAAGAATATATATATATATATATTTCTAATTCATAATGAGGTTGCCGGAAAAATCTTGTAATCATCTCGTTTATTAATCTAGCGATTAATGGTCTGGTATCTGGACGATTAATCGCTATCATTAATAAACTAGTTGATTAAATAACTATTTCCAGCTAAACGACAGTATGTTGTTGTCATTCTATAATATGTGCACCAATAGCGGCATATTTTTCTTAATTTTTCACAGTCCAAACATCTGAAGAAAATGCAATTTGAAATTGCTAAAGCAACCAAAGAGGCGGATAAAAAAATCATCGATACACGTCTTTGACGAATTCCTTATCCAGATGGAGAGGCTCTACATGCTGAAACGGTTCTTCAAGCAAGTTAAGAGTTCCAAATGATTCTTCGGAATTGGATCTTGGGTAACCTAACATGTTGAATTTTCTTCCATAGGTTGAGGAGGAAAATTTCACGTTTTCTCCTAGATCAAATTTTCAAAAAAGTGCAGAAGCATTTACATCATGTAAGCTATGTAGATGGATTGATAAGTACCAGTGTTTGGAAAGGAAAGTCCATTTTTTGTAATGATTTATATTTTATATTATATTTTATATTTTTATTATATTATATTTTATATTTTTATTATATTATATTTTATATTTATTATTGACCATATCATTAGTAGTCACCTCATTCGGACTAATCCTGTACGATATTGCTCCTTTACAATTTTTCAAAATAACACGAAGTTGTTTACTATGAAATGATAATAAATCAAAACCACTCGATGTATTGGTGTGAAATTTTGCCAGACTTCGTTTGAAAGATGGCACTGAAATATGGTATATAGACCTACAGTTCCCTCTGTTGCCAAACACTGCTACTTATCAATTCAACCCCGTTCAAACAACCGCTAAATCAACGTCAAAACTGATAATCGTGGAACAATAAGCAATGTCAAAAGTTATATACGATCTGAAATCAGAATTATAACTGATTAACTTGCTAAGCAGATACTGTTCCAACCAAGTATACAGTACGAATTCGCAACTCCGGTAGATTCGATTCAAGATTGTATTCCAATTATTCCAAAACCTCAATGAGGCAGACATCTCAGTCAATAGCGGAGCATAACCCCTGATTAAGTTATCGATGACATCCATATTTCACACTAAATTGCTTCCATTCTTACAGGTACGAAGATCCGGACTCGAGTCCCAGTCTGCGATCACCGAAGTTCATGGAAGGACCCCTCAACGTCTCCTACAAGGGGTGGTGGACCTACCCCTATTATTCCTGCTCGGCAAGGCGTTGGCTGATGTCTTACAGCGTCCCCATACCCCCACAGGGAAGGAGAGGGTGAGTACCAGGATCTGTTATTACGGATGAATATACACGCTGAATAGTTGATAGCATTTCCGGGAGAGAATACCTGATGCTCGTATACGGACTATGCGAGCGGCAATTATATCGGTGAATAATGTTCTGAGATGCAGGACGGAAACTGAAATCTTCTAGATAGGCCTGGATCTGAATATGACGGGTTTCATATCCATCTTATTGCCTTTCGGTATGATTAAGTTGGCGGGGGTTTGTCCTTGACTTTATCTTTTCTTCCTGTCGCTTTGAGATATTGCACGGATCATCAGATTGAGAGAAGTATTAGGTTTACAGAATGGTCTTTGGAAACTGCTGAAGATAGTTTAACATATTCTTTAATTTCTTGTTCATCTTATTCTTAGTCAGAGAAAACTCAGAATCAAGCATTTTTAACTTTATAGCATTCAAAATAACTAGTAAACAATTACTGAGAACCCAATTTCTGAATCAAAGCACAAAATTAAATTGACAGATATTTGATTACACTGAAGTTTTCCTTAGCAACGGAGGTCTAATAGCTTACTAGTTTGAAAATTCAAATTTTATATCGATATAAATATAGCAGTAAGGGGCCAACCAGAGAAGATTATGAGCGGGGGTCCTGTCAGGGACCCGGAAAGCGAAGCTTTCCGAGCGGCCAGCTGGGCCGATCGAGGAGCAATCTTAAAACAGATCGAATGGGGGTATCCTCTTCTAGGAGAAGCGACCGCGAAACCCCCCCGGGCGCTCTTAAAACGAAAGAAATTTTCAAACGAAAATCGCGAAAATGACGTTTATCGTCGAAATCGCCCAAAGGCGAAAAACGGGCGGAAGTACTCCTCCGAAGCCGGAGCGTCTCGCGAAACGGGGGAGGTCGCTTTTTCTAGACGAAGAACGTCCCCGTTGCTGGCTAGGAGCTGAACATTGGAGCCATCCAAGAACTGTACTTAAATAAAGCAGATAAAAGGGCAATTTTTCGACCCACGAGTACCGAGAAAAGTCAAAAAAGGCCCCGATATTTTCGTTTCGTGGTGGCGGTAGAAGCCCCTAAACGCCCTTTCGGCGGTAGAGAACGAAACTTTAGGAAATTTCCAATCTCTGGGTACCAATTTTCATATCCAAGTAGCGAGATAAGGCCGTGAATTCTTCATTCCAAATTCGGTAATTTTCACGATAATACGTGGTGAAATGTCACAGTTTCTGATACGATTCCGATGATAGCCGAACGCGAGCTCCAATTTTGAAAATCCGGCATCAATTTTTCGCTCAATATTGGCGGTGGAAGATTCTTCACGCCTTCCAAGTCCTCGAATAAGAATCTACAGGAGATTCCGAATCTCTACAGACCACTCACGATTCATGAATCGAAAGAAAAGTACCTCAAATATTCGTTTCAAAATCGGCATTTTCAACTCGATTTTCGAGCGAATTCATTGCCCTCTCCGAGGTCCGATCCAACTTATGATACTCTAAAAGTGCTTTCGGTATTTTTTGCACGCTTTCGGTTATTTTGTGCTCCTTCGGGGTTTTTTGGGTTCCTTTGGATTTTTTTCGTTCTTTCGTGTTACTTCGGGTTCTTTCATCTTTTTTCGCGTTTTTATGTGTTTGGTCGGGTTCTTTTGTGTTTCTTCCAGTTTTTTTATGTTTTTTCGCTTTCGACAGGGATTTTTGCATTCCTTCGGGTTTTTTCGGGTTCCTTTGGGCTTTTTGCAATCTTTCGTGGTTCTCAGCGTTCTTTCGTGTTTCTTCGGGTTCTTTCGTGTTTCATCGGGCCTTTTCGTGGTTTTTCGCGTTTCTTCGTGTTTCTTCCAGTTCTTTCATGTCTTTTCGCTTTCAACGGGTTTTTTGCGTTCCTTTGGGTTTTTTGGGTTCCTTCGGGCTTTTTGCGTTCTTTCGTGTTTTTAAGGGTCTTTCATGTTTTCTCGCTTCCTTTGGTGTTTTTTTGCTTTCTTTCGTGTTTGTTTGCTTTCTTCCGTGTGTGTCTCTTCGCGTTCTTTCAAGTTTCTTTGCTTTCAACGGGTTTCTTTGCCGTGTTTCGTGTTTCTGTGCGCTTCATAGATCTATGAGCTTTATTGATATATGGTCTATATTGATCTATGGGCTAATTGAACTACTGGCTTATGGATCTACTGGCCTATATTGATCTACGGGCTTATGGATCTCCTCGAGCTAAAATCTAATACTTCTTTTCCTTGTATAATAATAGGTAGTTATTTATTTTTCGGGTGAGTTACTGAAAATTTTGTCAAAAGGACAGGCATATGACAGCAAAGTTCATTGCCAAGATGTTTTGATTCTTGGACAATTCCTACCTTCATATTTTTTTAATTAACTGTTAAGTCAATACTTAGCTACTTAAATCTCTATATCATCGAATGCTGAAGCCTTGCGTTTGCATTCCCCACTGGAAAATGAGGTAATTTGGCCCCACTTCTGATGTGTAAAATTTAAACATTTAAATGGTTCAATACCTTTGGTTTCACATCTGCTTGTCTCACAACGAGTTTCTAGTCAGATAAAAGTACAGATACTCTAAAGCCTAGAAACCTTTTTATTGAGCTTCCAGTTTGTATTATTCTTTTCTGTAGTTTTCATCTCAAATTTCTCATTTTTATCATTTATATCATCCAAATATCTACTGAGAAATTCCTGGCTTTGCGTTGTATCCTGAAATTCAGTTCTCTCAAACTTTATACAGTCTGTTCTCATTTTTCTCGAAATACCTACTCTACTTTCTTTATTAATCCTTCCTGGAAAATGAGAGAATTTATGAGGTAAATAATTCAAATTGAATATATAAAACTATCCCATCCAAAAACTCACTCCTACAACCATTAGCATCGCAATTTTCCAGAACTTAACCCACCGAATGATGAACACGAAAGTTCTAAAACTATTACTATCAAGATGAATCCTCACAAACCCATCGGTGAAATAACCCAGCAATTTACATCAAGGCCTTGCATCATAGTTTTCACATCATCCATCCGCTATGTAACAGCATAGCCTAATTAAGATGCAATGTGAAGATATCCCACGCGAACCAAACCTCCACAGCAAACTGGAATTATCTGCTCGGAGGGTTTTAGGGTTTGTGGGTGTCGAATTGAATGTATGCGAAACATCCCACATAACTTCAAACAATGATCAATTTAGTTTCGGCGAGAGAGTGATTACGGTCGACGAAATGTCCCTCAGTTTCAGCAAGTTATATTACGTACACCAAGGACTCATCAAGAAATTTGCATGAGGAAGTGAAATTCAATGAGGCTAATTCAGAATTTTGCTATGACAACTGGGAGGAAGCGTGAAGACAGTTGCAATAGATGCTTTGGGAATTCATATTATCACGATCAAGATACATGTGTTGACTTAACACTAAAAATATCAAATGTGATTATGACTTACCATATTTAGTTAGCAAAGAATAAAGCATATAGATCAGGGGTTAGTGACGGGGTGACATACAATTCGGCGTATGGCATAAAAGCCTAGGGAAACAACCCCAGTAAAAAGAAACCCTAGCTCCCCGCCTAAGTGTGATAGTACAAAAATAAGCTGAAATATATATTAGGGACTTCTTTCTTCAAGAGTGGTCTTCTGTTGATGGAGACAGAGACTTCTTCAAATTGCCCACATCGAATCTGGAAATAAAAAGACAAAAGCAGAAAAAAGAACTGAATAATAAAAATATGTATCATATTCGTTTGAAATTTATAACCCATTCCAAGAAAGAATCGGAAACATCATGAATAGCCCCAAAACCATCTTGAAATTTATATATGGGACAACTATTGATGAGATGAGGTGTATTTTCTTCTGCTTCTCCACATTCACAACTTGCGCTTGGACCTGAGTTCCATCTGAAAAGCATGCTATTGGTACGACCATGACCTGTTCTCAAACGATTAAGAACTGTCTAAATTTTTCGAGCCGGTGTTTACTGGGAAGTACGACAGGATGTTTTTGATTATAAAGAAGTCTAGAAAAATGAAGAGAGATTAAGTTTGCTCCAAGGTCTTGGCAGTTGAATTCCTTTCTCATCATAGAAAAATCAGAGGTAGGCTGCCATTTCAGACCAAGCACATTGATGGCTGAGTCCTAAACATCAACAAAGGAATTTCCTGTTGGAGTTTCATCCAGATCAATATGTCATTCAACAATATACCTTGGGGAGGTATAGCAGATGCTTGAAATACAACCCTGAGTTTCGATGTTCAACTATTTTGGTTTATTACACAATGATGGGGAATATAATAAAATTTTTCAAAAGTTTTTGGAGTTTCCACTGCCTCCATATAACCATTTTGGAGATAATCCCTCAGATAAGTCCCAGGAATAGAAAAGTGAACGAATATTTGTTCACTCTGAATTTCTTCAAGAGATGGAGGGGTGCCTTGTTGTAATTCTTCAACCGCCAGAATTGTTTCATGGTTGTGTCCAGAGGACAAAAAGAAAGCATTAATTTGAAACAAAGTGGAATTATAGTATTTTCTTTAACTATCCAACTAAATAAAGTATTCAGAGCTATTGGTTCACAATCCTCTTTTGTCAGTTTACCATGTTTAAGAATGACAGGGATGTTTATCTGCATCTATAAGCATAACAAGGAGACCAGGAACATCAAATTTAGAATAACCAAATTCAATATTAGAGAGACCAACCATCAACAGAGAATTTGAAAGCAGGTATATTGGAGCAGGTTTGGTATTATGCCAGCGTTAACTTTGATTAAATCTAGAGATGAGCCATAAGGCTTTAACGTACACGTGATGTAGTGCGAGGCTTTGTGTAGTCATATTTCCTCATCTATTAATATAAAGGGGAAACCTCTGGCCAGGTGAATTAACATTAATTAGATAACACCATTTGCCATAAAATTAAAGGAAGATATTTGTTTAGGTATTCAGCAATCTAAAGTAAAAATCAATAATCAAACGTGAACATCTATATTTTGAACCTTATGCAGTTTTTCATCAAGATGCCTCAAACACAAAATTCGGAAATGATCTTAATATCCTGATTTAGTATTTGAAGCATCCTGATGATGAACCGCATAAGGTCCGAAATATAGTACACATTTGATTATTAATCGTGGCCCTTACATTGCTTAGTACCCAAATAAAAATATTCCTTAATATATAAGATATATACATTGGAAATTCTCTTGCTAACAGGCGAAACAGTGTTTCAACGCCATCTTCAAACGTTGTAATTTTCATTCAAAATACATGTTTCCAATTTGCCGCGCTCGGTCTTGATTTTACTTCTTACCAAGCTGCTAGAGGTCGTGGCCCCGTATATAGAGAGATTTGCCAACCTATGTAACTTTATTCTATGTTCAACCCATTCCTTGATATCCCTAGGGATACGAGAAATTGAACTCGCTGAATAAATGAGTGCATACGAGAGAACAATTGGACTAGAATTTTTATACCTACCGGATATTGAGCAATGCGTATCAACGACTTTCATCAACAAAGAATATATATATGGTGCAACTGTGAGCCATATAATTGAAATAATTGCCGCAATTTTGGAAAATTTCTCTGTATAGCTTCATTTATTACTAATTCTATCTAACATCTAAGTACTTCTTGCGCGCTCGTTTTAGCAGAACAGCGTTCTTCTTCTAGGTGATATAATTATTTTTTATTTGCTTTAGGAAAAGCAATCAAATAAGTTGAAGTTATTCTTTGACATTCATGTTATTTGTCAACCATCGACCCATTGATACTTTGGGGCGGCGGTCTTAAACGGAACTACGGTAAATTTCCCATCCCTGGCGCCTTCTATTCGCTTCAAATTATTTAAAAAGCCCCAAATTATTCTTCGGAAAAACCAATTATCCTTAAATCAAAAAGGAGAAATATCAAAAAGTCCGTCAAAAATTTCAATTACCGATGTTTTCACGAACACGAATTCGATGTATGCCTCTCTTAATCTATGGCCTTCAAATGGATTTGATTTGGGATTTCAACTAGAAAAATTTCTTTCTGATACTCTGATTTGAACATTTTCATCATTATACAAAAAAACACTTTTCATATCATTTATCTGCTGTATTTTCATGGGATAGACAGAGAGTGGAGTAACATTCATGAGAAGTTATCAACAGCCCTCTCCTATCTGTGAGAAACTAGCATCTGCTGGGAATTGTTGTAAGGGGATTACTGAAAATGAGTAGGATTTAAGGATATGGACTAACGTTTTGTTCGAGAGATAAGTTAAATGGAGATCCATAATATATGGAAGAGTTGATGAAATCTTCAAATGTACATCGAAACCCTAGGTTGAGGTTAAGAAATAAGTAATCTACGAAATTAATAAGGAGCTCTTCGAAGAATGAATAATAGATTTTTTTCATCAAAAAAAGTTATTTTAAATTTATTGCAAAAATCGTATAATTTATCATTGAGTTCATAGTCTTATAATTAACAAATATTGAATTGTGCATTTCTCATCAGTTCCATTTATGATTACTCTGCTCGGTGTTTCCCCTCATATCACATGATTAAGCATTTTCCCAATACCTTCAATCTCACTCTCCACTATATCGCCAGACTTCAGAAATTCTGGGGGATTCCTATAGTAACCCACTCCCGAAGGAGTTCCAGTAAGGATGAGGTCTCCAGGATACAACGTGGTTACGCTGAAAAATATTTTGACTAAAAGCAATGTTCATGAAAAGATCGAGGCTTATAAAATTGCCAACTCATAACTTAATCTTAATCTCACCTTGACAAATGTTCAATGAGTTTATCTATTTTATGGACCAAATCTCTTGTATTTCCTTCTTGTTTCAATACTCCATTCACCCAGCATCTTAGATTCAGATTATGAGGATCAGGAATTTCATCTTTAGTTACAATATATGGTCCTAGAGGGCAAAATGTATCCATCGATTTGGATAGTAGATATTGACCTCCGTTCCTCACTTGCCAATCTCTTGCACTGATATCCTGCGCTACCGTATAACCTAAAATGTAGTCGAAGGCATCTTCTGCTCTTACATCCTTCGCTTCTTTTCCTATAACTACAGCTAATTCAATCTCCCAGTCGACTTGCTGTAAAAGTTAAGTGTGATAAAAACAGCAAAAGTAAGTCTGTATGTACTGAATGAATCAAATGGAAATATTTTGTCCAGCAAAACTAAGAAAGTGGTCTATTGGGCTTTCAACGCTTTAAGTTTACTATATTCTAATGTGTTTTCCAATAGAGACTTGACAACTTTGAATCTAAATAAAACACAAACCATTCGAGATATTTCGAAAAATTTATTATTGGCTTGAAGTACAAACATAACATTTATGAATGGAACTCGACTTCCTTCATATGGCCACCACAGGCCCGTTAGCAGCGGTCAATTCTTTGGACCCAATTTTCAATAACTCGGCCACACATTTCAGCCGAAACGGCCACTATTTCGCGTTCAATGTTATTATTATTATTATACAAAAAGTTGAGGCATAGCCTGTAAACTCACAAACTAAATAAACAAATTTAAATTCGAAAACGTAAGAACGGTTATTTTATCAAAAAAAAAAAAAAAACAGTAGTAATATCATGACCCCATCAAAACTATAAAGAAGAACACCTAGAGTATAAAAAAAAACACTATTGCATCTCCAGCCATCTGTCGTAGGAGTTCTTAAAAGCGTTCACAAAGCTAGAACCAACAATACTCTCAGGCAAACCATTCCTAATGTCAAACACACGGTTGGACAGGAAATTCTGCCTGCGGAGGGTTGTCTCTGAGCTCTTGCAATGTCGTCGGCTTGTTGGCATAGACCAGTGACTTGACGTAGCCCCAAAGAAAATAGTCCAGAGGCGCCATAGAGTGGTCTGCCAGATGCCCAATTCTTGAGAACGCTTGGAATTGACTGATTTGGGTCGTCGGCTACGGAGGTCCGAACGGCAGCGATGTTTTCGTTACTGCGACCGGTCCTTTGTCCCACTGGCACGACAACATCCAACACCGAATATGTACATCCAAATCTTTGCACCCAACTTGTGATTGTCTGTCTACTAGGGCGCGAATTACGACCGAAAATTGGAGTTAAAGCTCTTCAAGTTGCGGTGACCGACTCCGAATTTCGGTAATAAATTTTTATAACTTGCAAACGTTGTTCGTTTGTGTACCTACTTCACCATGATGAAAAAGTTCACTAAACTGAAAAAATTGACGTGGACAGTTCGATGATTGGTCTGTGTGAGTTCACAAATCAAACTCAAAGTTGTCAAGTCCCCATTGGAAAACCCGATGAATTGAATGAAGCGAAATGTCTTTGACATACCGCAAACAAATATCAAATAAGTATAAGACTGGCCTAACAAAGCGCGAGTGAAGCAAGACTCTTGAAAAAGCCAATTTTTATTTCGGCGGCACAATACGCAAGGCGCAACTCCAATAGACAATTCTCTCTTGACCATTCAAGAAAGAAAAGTACGAACTGAAGAATACATCAGATCCGAGGGGTCATTGCCTGTGAGTGGTCTAAAATACCGGCTTGTTTCGTAGGGGAACTTACGAATTAAAGTTGCTCATATCGTGTCAAAGTCAATTTTTTATTATTTTCACCTATTTTGTTCATTGAAATGAAAAATGAAATAGTATTTCTGAAAGATAACATTTCGAGTAAATTTCTGATAATTTACTCAAAAATGAAATGACGCAGTGAAACTTACGTTACTGATTTTGGGTAGTCGGATGTCGCTGTAAGGTCCAGTAATACAGGATGGAAACTTTGAAAACGCCACTGGTTCATCAGGACAATTCGTATGGAGCTTAACAAATATTGAATTGTGCATTTTCTCAGTTCCATTTATGATTACTCTGCTCGGTGTTTCTCATAACACTATTGCATCTCCAGCCATCTGTCAGGAGTTCTTAGCGTTCATCAACTAGAACCTACAATCTCAGCAAACCATTCCTATATCGCAACAGACGTTGACAGAAATTCTGCCTGGGGAGGTTGTCTATGAGCTCTCCCATGTCGTCGCTTGAAGGCAGTTCCAGTAGGATGAGTCCCCAAAGAAATAGTCCAGAGGCGCCAGAGTGGTCTGCAGTGCCCAATTCTTGAGAACGCGGAATTGACTGATTTAGATCGTCGCTACGGAGGTCCGAACGGCAGCAATGTTTTCGTTACTGCGACCGGTCCTTTGTCTCACTGGCACGACAACATCCAACACGAATATGTACATCCAAATCTTATGCACCAAACTTGTGATTGTCTGTCTACTAGGGCGCGAATTACGACCGAAAATTGAGCAAAGCTCCAAGTTGCGTGACTGACTTGAATTTCGGTAATAAATTTTTATAACTTGCAAACGTTGTTCGTTTGTGTACCTACTTCACCATGATGAAAAAGTTCACTAAACTGAAAAATTGACGTGGACAGTTCGATGATTGGTATGTGTGAGTTACAAATCCAAACTCAAAGTTGTCAAGTCCCCATTGGAAAACCGATGAATTGAATGAAGCCAAATGTCTTTGACATACCGAAACAAATATCAAATAAGTATAAGACTGGCCTAACAAAGCGCGAGTGAAGCAAGACTGTTGAAAACCAATTTTATTTCGGCGGCACAATACGCAAGGCGCAACTCCAATAGACAATTCTCTTGACCATTCAAGAAAGAAAAGTACGAACTGAAGAATACATCAGATCCGAGGGTCATTGTCTGTGAGTGGTCTAAAATACCGGCTTGTTTCGTAGGAACTTACGAATTAAAGTTGCTATATCGTGTCAAAGTCAATTTTTATTATTTTCACCTATTTTGTTCATTGAAATGAAAAATGAAATAGTATTTCTGAAAGATAACATTTCGAGTAAATTTCTGATAATTTACTCAAAAATGAAATGACGCAGTGAAACTTACGTTACTGATTTTGGGTAGTCGGATGTCGCTGTAAGGTCCAGTAATACAGGATGGAAACTTTGAAAACGCCACTGGTTCATCAGGACAATTCGTATGGAGCTCATCGCAAAAATTTGTATAGTTTAAACCGATGCATATCACTTTATCTGGTCTCATTATAGGAGGTAGAAGAACAACATCGTCTAAAGAGTAGATCACCCTCGGGTGCTCGACAATCCTGTTGAAGAAAATCTCATTATTACTATTCTAACTATTCAACAATAGTTAATCTTCATTAAGAAGTAAACTTGGTTAGTAAATGCATGAATTTCATAGAGTACTATAAGCATGGTGCCTGCTCCATTTCTTATAGAGTGAAATTTAAAAAAAAAATTATTTATTCATTCAAACAGAAAAATATTCATCAATTGTAAGCTAATTTGACCCAAAATATTTGGATAAACAATTTATTTCGTTTTAAGCATGACTAAAGAAACGGCTGGGAGTATATATATATTCTTTTGAGTTTTTGGCTTACAATATTTAGTTAGCAAACAATAAAGCATAAAGATCAGGGGTTAGTGACGGGACGTCATACAATTCGGCGTATCGCATAAAAGCCTAGGGAAAAAACCCAAGTAAAAAAAAACCCTGGTTCCCCGCCTAAGTGTGAATGTACAAAAATAAGCTGAAATATATTTTAGGGACTTTTTTCTTCAATAGTGGTCTTTTATTGATGGAACAGAGAATTCTTCATTACACATCGAATCAAAGGCAGAAAAAAGAACTGAATAACAAAAATACAAAATTTTAAAGAGATAAAATTCGCCTTTTTGAATTAACTCGATATTGTGAATCAAGGATTTTTTAACATAACAAGCTAAGCCGTGAATTTGACTAAGGAGGTAATCAATGTATACATAACCTTCTATGGTTCCTCTTTCACGAATATTTTTTTTAGTATCCGTATGTGTCTCTTGAAGGAGTATAATCTCAGTACCAAAGTCCTTTGCTAGTTTAGAATTGTAATCACTCTTGTCCTTAGAAATACCCTCTATATTCAAATCTAATACACAAAATTTGTCGCCAATCTGCAAGGAGGATTCTTCGAATCGGGTCTTACGGTCCAAGTGATGATTTTTCAAATCTTCTGATGTTTGAAGTCTGCTATGGAACCCATTCGAAGGGAAATCATCATCCATAGTTGGGGAAGGTTGTTATATAACACTCATTTCATCAAAAAATAGCAGAGGAAAAATTATCGGCTGGGAGTACCAACTATAGAACAGGCAACATAAAGTTGGCCATGTGAAAAACATAATTCATCCAAAATCACACCACAAACGTGAATTGTTGGCTGTTCGTAAATCAATCAATGGTAATATGGTAGCCATCGTCACTATTCTAACACAACACAGAAATTCGCTCAAAGTCAGATGTTTCAAGAACATTCAATTCCGGAGAATTATCACGTCAAATCAAAAAGGAGAAATGTCAAAAAGTCCATCAAAAATTTCAATTACTGATGTTTTCACTGAACACGAATTCGATGTATGCCTCTATTTAATCTATGGCAGCCAGATGGATTTGATTTGGAATTTCAACTGAAAAAAATCTTTCTGATACTCTGATTTGTGCAAGGTACATCATTATACAAAAGCTGTGCGCCATATCGTTTTATCACCATATGCTTTTCCTTGGGATGAACGAAGAGTGGGAGTAACATTCGCTGAGAAGTTGTCAGCAGCCCTCTCTCTATCTGTGAGAAACTAGCATCTGCTGGGAATTGTTCTAAGAAAGTTATTGAAAATGAGTAGAAGTTTGAGGATATGGACTAGCATTTTTTGTTGAGAGATCAGTTAAATGGAGGACCATAATATATGAAGTGAGAGTGGTGAAATCTTTCAGATGTGCATCCCGACACCACCTGATTTGGAGGTTAAGAAATAAATGATCTACAGGAGGTAATCAGGAACTTTTCAGAGAATGAATAAGTATAGATTTTTTTCATCAAAAAAAGTTATTTGGAAATTTATTACTGCAAAATCGTATAATTTATCATTGAGTTCATAGTCTTATAATTAATAAATATTGGACATGCATTTCATCAATTTCATTCCATGATTACTCTGCTCAGTAAGTTCCCTCATATCACATGATTAAGCATTTTCCCAGTACCTTCCATCCCACTCTCCACTATATCGCCAGACTTCAGGAATTCTGGGAAGTTATAGTATCTCACTCCCGAAGGAGTTCCAATGAGGATGGGGTCTCCAGGATACAACGTGGTTGCGCTGAAACTCTTTTTGATTAAAACAATGTTCCTGAAAAGATCGAGGAAACATAAAATTGCCAAATTCCGTAACTTTTTGATTATTCCTGACCGCAACCAAAGCTGGAAATGTTCAATGAGGTTATCTATTTTATGGACCAAATCCTCTTGTATTTCATGTTGTTTCAATACTCAAATTCACCCAGCATCTTAGATTGAGATTATGAGGATCAGAATTTCATCTTTGGTTACCACAATATATATGGTCCTAGAAGACAAAATCATATCCAATGATTTCGATAGTAGATAATGACCTCCAATTATCACTTGCACCAATCTCTTTTGCACGGATATCACACTTTGCTACCATGTAATCCCAAATGTAGTCAGAGGCATCTTTCTGCTCTTACATCAACCAGCTAACACTTCCACTATAACTATTAGCTAATTCGACCTACCAGTCGACTTGCACTGTAAAGTTAAGTGTGAAAAAAACTGCAACAGTAAGTCTGTATGTGCTGCATCAGCGCAAATTGATTCAGAATTTTTTTATTATTTTTCTATATTTATTAGATGAAGAATGAAAAAATGAAATTGTATTTCTCTAGATATCAAATGCAATATGAGTAAATCTCTGATAATCTACTCAAAAATGAATTGGAAGGAGTGGAAACTTATTGATTACTGATTTTGGGTAGCGTCGAATGTCGCTGTAAGGTCCAGTAATACAGGATGGAAGGCTTTGAAAAGGCCACTGGTTCATCAGGACAATCTGTATGGAGTTCATCATAAAAATTTGTATAGTTTCAAACGATGCATATCACTTTATCTGGTCTCATTATGGGAGTAAGAAGAACAACATCGTCTAAAGAGTGAATCACCCTCGGATGCTCAACAATCCTGTTAAGAAAAATCTCATTATAGCTATTCTAAGAAGATTCAGTAATAATTGAGTTTTCATCAGAAAGTGAACTTTGATATTAAATGCATAGATTTCTATGGAGTACTATGGCTGCTTTTGGTGTGTAGCTTAGAACTCTTATAGAGTAAGAATTTTAAAATTTAAGATTTATTCATTCAAACAGAAAAAATATTCAACAATTCTATAAGCCAATTTGACCCAAAATATTTGGATAAACAGTAATTTTTCGTTTTAAGCATGACTAAAGAAATGGCTGGGAAGTATTCTTTTTAAACTTTTTGGCTACATAATATTTGAATTATGCTAAACAATAAAGCATAAAAATCAGGGTTAATGGCGAGGTATCCTTACAGTTTGGCACGTATCACACCAAAACCTAGGGAGAAAACCCAAGTAAAAAACCTTGGCTCCCTGCCTTTCCAAGTGTGAACCATACAAAAATAAGCTTAAACATATTTTAGGACTTGCCCTGTTCAAGAGTGGTTTTTTATTGGTGGAAACACGAACAAAGGCAGAAAAAGAATTGAATAACAAGAATACTAAATTTGAAAGAGATAAAGAAAACACCTCCAGAATTCGTCCTTTTGGATTAACTCGATAACATGAATTATGGATTTTTATTATAACAACACCGCAAATTTTACTAAGGAGATAATCAATGGATACACAAACTCCTAGGGTTTCTCTTTCACGAAGATTTTTTTAGTATGTATCTTCGATGGGAGTAGCACCTCAGTACAAGTCCTTTGCTGGATTAGGGAGTTATAATCCATGCCAGTCCATAGAAATGCCACTCTGCCATTCAAATCTAATGCACAACGATTTGCAGCCAATCTGGAAAGTATGATTCTTCAGATCAGGTCTTGCTGCGGTCCAAGTAATGATGATGATGAGTTTCAGATCTTCTGATGTTTGAAGTTCGCTGGTGGAATGAGCTCAAGGTGATCAACATTCATGGTTGGAGTAAGGTTTGTGATTGGGAAAACTTATTTCATTGAAAAAATGGCAGAGGAAAAAGGTGTCATTTCTGAGCACCAGCTATAAGACAGGCTATACAAAAGTGACCGTCATGAAAAACATAATTCATCCAAAGTGCACACTGGAGACGTGAAGTGTCGGTTCTTGAGCTGTTCGTAAATCAATCATTATTGATGACCATAGTAGCCATCGTCACTATTCCAATACAACATTGGGGAAATGTTTTGCTCGTAAAAGCTGGGAGGATTTAGAACATTTCAGTTCCAGAGAATCATCGCTTTTATTTAATTTAGATTTGACTATGTGAGGTTTTTCAAGCGACTTAAAGTATTTTGCTGAAAGTCAAAAGTTATTCTAGTGATATGATGAAAGACCTTTTATGCTGATTGAACAATTTTCTCCTGAATATGTTATATCTGCAATCGTGTACATCGAGTGATTATTTCACTTGACCCAGAAGCGGCGGTGTAAGAAAGTTTTAAGTGGGAATAGGGTTACAACTGAAAACCAGCAAAAGGAAAAGTTTTGGTTATTTATATGCATCAAGCTGAAAATGGCTTTGGTGAGAATAGTTTTGGTCATTAACATCAAGCTCGTAAGAGGATTCGATACCACATTTTGGCAGGTATGTCGATGAATGGGATTAATTGTGAATAACCAATCTAGAAATCTGATTACATGTCCTTTTTCCGTAGCCTTCTGTACACAATTGTTGGGAGCTTTAAGTATCATTTTCCTGGTTGATTTTTTGTAAGGAGATAACGAGCCATTTCATCTTTAGTTACAATATATGGTCCTAGAGGGCAAAATGTATCCATCGATTTGGATAGTAGATATTGACCTCCGTTCCTCACTTGCCAATCTCTTGCACTGATATCCTGCGCTACCGTATAACCTAAAATGTAGTCGAAGGCATCTTCTGCTCTTACATCCTTCGCTTCTTTTCCTATAACTACAGCTAATTCGACCTCCCAGTCGACTTGCTGTAAAAGTTAAGTGTGAAAAAAAAAACTGCAACAGTAAGTCTGTATGTACTGTGTCAAAGTAAATTAATTCAGAATTTTCTTATTATTTTCACATATTTTGTTAATTGAAATGAAAAAATGAAATTGTATTTCTAAAAGATTAGGTACATTGCGAGTAAATTTCTGATAATCTACTCAAAAATGAATTAAAGGAGTGAAACTTACGTTACTGATTTTGGGTAGTCGAATGTCGCTGTAAGGTCCAGTAATACAGGATGGAAACTTTGAAAAGGCCACTGGTTCATCAGGACAATTCGTATGGAGTTCATCGCAAAAATTTGTATAGTTTAAACCGATGCATATCACTTTATCTGGTCTCATTATAGGAGGAAGAAGAACAACATCGTCTAAAGAGTAGATCACCCTCGGATGCTCGACAATCCTGTTGAAAAAAATCTCATTATAACTATTCTAAGAATTCAACAATAGTTAATTTTCATCAGAAAGTGAACTTTGATATTAAATGCATGAATTTCATGGAGTACTATAAGCATGGTGCGTGCTTCATTTCTTATAGAGTGAAATTTTAAAAAAATTTAATTTATTCATTCAAACAGAAAAATATTCATCAATTGTGAGCTAATTTGACCCAAAATATTTGGATAAACAATTTTTTTCGTTTTAAGCATGACTAAAGAAACGGCTGGGAGTATTCTTTTAAACTTTTGGGTTACAATATTTAGGTAGCAAACAATAAAGCATAAAAATCAGGGGTTAGTGACGGGGTGTCATACAATTTGGCGTATCACATAAAAACCTAGGGAGAAAACCCAAGTAAAAAAAAACCTTGGCTCCCCGCCTAAGTGTGAATGTACAAAAATAAGCTGAAATATATTTTAGGGATTTCTTTTTTCAAGAGTGGTTTTTTATTGATGGAAACACAGACAAAGGCAGAAAAAAGAACTGAATAACAAGAATACTAAATTTGAAAGAGATAAAGAAAACACCCTCAAATTCGTCTTTTTGGATTAACTCGATATTGTGAATCAAGGATTTTTTAACATAACAACAACCGTGAATTTTACTAAGGAGATAATCAATGGATACATAACCTCCTATGGTTCCTCTTTCACGAAGATTTTTTTTAGTATCCGTATGTCTCTTGATGGAGTATAATCTCAGTACCAAAGTCCTTTGCTAGATTAGAATTGTAATCACTCTTGTCCTTAGAAATACCCTCTATATTCAAATCTAATACACATCATAGCCAATCTGCAAGGAGGATTCTTCAAATCGGGTCTTGCGGTCCAAGTAATGATGATGATGAGTTTCAGATCTTCTGATGTTTGAAGTCTGCTATGGAACCCATTCAAAGGTAAATCATCATCCATAGTTGGGGAAGGTTGTGATAGAAAACTTATTTCATTGAAAAAATAGCAGAGGAAAAATTATCGGCTGGGAGCACCAACTATAGAACAGGATACCTACATAAAGTTGGCCATGTGAAAAACATAATTCATCCAAAATCACACCACAAACGTGAAGTGTTCGCCCTTGGGCTGTTCGTAAATCAATCAATGGTAATATGGTAGCCATCGTCACTATTCCAATACAATATTGGGAAATGTTTTGCTCGTAAAAGTCAGAGGTTTCAGAACATTCAATTCCGGAGAATCATCGCTTTTATTTAATTTGGATTTGACTATGTGAGGTTTTTCCAAAGGACACAAAGTGTTTGCCAGTCCAAAATTCTGGTAGGATGATGAAAGAAGACCTTTTGTACCGATTGAACAATTTTCCTGATTATGTTGCCATATGCAATCATGTCATTCGAGTGATTATTTCATGATGTAAGAAGTTTTTAAGTGGAATAATTCAATTTTCGATATTTGTTTCATCAAACTGGTAAACAAACAAAAAGGAAAAGTTTGGTTATTTTATATACATCAAGCTGAAAATATTTGGTAGAATAGTTTGTCGGTATCAAGCTCGTAAGAGGATTAAATACACCATTTTTGGCAGGTATGTCGATGAATGGGGTTAATTGTGAATAACCAATCTGAAATCGATTTGTCCTTTTTCCGTAGCCTTCGTCACAATTGTTGGGAGCTTTTACATCATTTTCCTGGCTGATTTTTTGTAGAGGATAACGAGAGCCTCAGAATTGAACGTGATTTTAGACCTAGTTGATCTTTTTGAATATATATGTATATATACGTGCTGCGCCTGAGCTCATGCGACGCGTCTCAATCGTTGGTTCAGAGTAGATCTTTTGCTCAATTCACGATTTACATATTTTGATTATTTGTAGTCTTGAACATCAATCAGCACCATATTTTGGATTCATAATACCCTAGAAATATCGTTTATTTTCCTTTTCTTTCTTATGTGACTGTATATTCGGAACATTATACATATCTACTGGGATTAGTTAGTATTTCATATAATTGTCCTTTTGGCTGATTTGGGGACCATTTCTTCCAACTTGGGGGTTTCGAAATACGAAAAATTTGCCTGGCACCCATTGATGTATCCACCGTATTTAGAGAGAACCCCACCCTTCTCCACTGACTTAGTTTCGGAAACCCTGCATTAGCAGTAGATTGTGATTGTTACCATATACGAAAGCGGTTTGTAGGTAATAATTTGTTTTTTCACCATTCGCCTGCTTGCAGTAGGGTTGATTTTACAAGTTTACACGTTTCTGGGAATGTCTTGGCCATGACTGTGAAGTTTGTGTCATCTGCATAATTCAACATTTCGATATTTGTTTCATCAAATATGGTATATAGATCATTTAAAAATATGATGAATATGATGGGGCCTAAAATGCTTCCTTGTGGTACTCCTAGTTCTGTGAATTCTGCCTGCGATATTATGTGGTTCTCATTCTGAGAGATTATTACTCTTTGTCTACGGTTGGTTAGGTACGATTTAAACCACTTCAGTTTTTTCCTTTATTACATAGGCTTGTAATTTTTGTAGGATGAGATCATGGGACAGAGTATCGAATGCCTTCGATGGGTCTAACATCAACCCAACCGTCACATTTGAATATACTAGAGCGTCTAAGATTCCTAAGGTAAACTCAAAGATTGCTGTCTGTGTGGACTTCCCTTTGACATATCCATGATGTGAAGGTGATAAAATTTTCTCTTGTAGTAGGTATGATACAAGCTGAGTCGAAATAGTTAGTTCTAGTATTTTGGAGAATGTTGTTAGGAGATTTATTGGTCTATAGCTCTGTGGTTTCTCTGATTTGCCTTTCTTGTACACGGGTTTTATCAGTGCTTCTTTAAGCAGGTCTGGGACAGCGCAATATTTTATGGAAACATTTATTAGGAAAGTTAGGGATTTCACTATTTGTTCTGCTGATAAGTTATCCGTCGTATAGTTGTGACTTAGCACCGAATGACTTCTTTTTATTTCCGTACGTAAAAAATAAAATGAGAAGCCAACGTTCTTCGACATCTGAAGAATGCATGTTTTGGAAATACCTCAATCAGAGTGGCAAAAGTGCTTCGACAATTGGTTCAAACGCATGCGAAACTGTATAGATCTCAATGGGGAATATTTCGAAAAACAATAAAGTGATTTTCGATTATTAATATTTGCTTTTGTTCTCTAATCCAGAAATATAAGAGGCTACCCTCGTATATAAATAATGGACGTCTTGATTCCTCAAGTTCCGAACGAATAATATAAAATTCGGTATTTTCTGAAAATGCAATTCAGGGCGTCATCCCTTGCAAATTAATTCTCACGATGAATTCGAACCGAAATGAATATTGTTAAAGTTGTTCAAGCTGAACTACATATATTTCAGTCTGATCCCGAATGGGGAAATTCGAGAGCAAGCCTTTCCCATTTTCCGATGGGAATTCGAGGACACGTATTGAATTCGTCGTATTTGCATTGCATCCCTTGGAAATCATTATATCGCTGCAACCCAGGAGCTATTCCATAAATGAAATAATCAAAGTGGTGAAATCTGGGTTCTTCTACATGGAATAATGGAAAAATTAAAAAATGTTCTTTTCTTGGTTAAAAATCCTCGAATAAAGAAATAACTAGAAAGTTTATGAAGGGATTTACAAGAAGCGAGGACCATATTTATGTCTGGAGAAACCAATTTGTATGAGAGCTTCTCCCTATATGCGAGATAAATGCTCCGATCGAAACGCATTTCATGATTTTATTTATGAAATCTTAGGTAATTTAGCACGTTTGTCCAAGTCGGAAGAACTCCAGAGATCCTCAATGAATTCGACTGATGCGGTCGATTCGGTCAAATGCACTCATCCGAGGCGAATGTTCCGAACAATACGAATCAATTCGGTTCATGAAATCTGTTGCAAGCACACTCGCGCGTGTTGAATCATTCGAATATAAAGAAGCCTGGGAATCCTTGTTGTCATTGTAACAGGAACATTTCTTCGACGAATTCGATGCTTTCGATGTGTATACACTATGACAAAAAAGTATCCGGAACTTTTCATTTAATAACTCAACCTTCTTTCGTAAGCTTCGATCATAGACTCATAACATAGGTCTATGGTTGCGAGTGAAAGAATTTTGAAAAGACTTTGTGGCCAAAAAGTTTAGAGTAATCAAAACCTGCAATTGGAAGCTATTAATCAATTTCATTCAAAAAAGGTATCTTACTTTTTTGGGTAATGCAATATCATTAGCATTTCTTCTTGGTAAAAATGGGTGTAAAACAATAATCAAATCTACGGTGGACTGTTTGTTCAGTCGGAACATTTTTACGAACTGAACATTAGGCATTTAACATGGATCCATTTGATCACGCAACCGTTTATTTTGAATCCTCATGAAGTAGGTACTTTTTATAATTAAAAATTATTTTCAGATCTTTCATTATATAAATGTATATATTCTTTTGAACTATTGGCTTACAAACAAATGTTAGCTGAGGTTGGTGATGGGGTGCCATATAATTCGGTGTATGACATAAAAGCCTAGGGAGAAAACCCCAGTAAAAAAAAACCCTGGCTCCCCACACAAGTATTGTTGCGTCGGTGTAGATCTTATGGTGCCAGTAATTATTCTCATGGATGTATTCAATTGTGCATCGATTTTTGTGTATGTGCACTATTAAACCAAACAGAGCAACAATACTCAGCTGCAGCAAAGACTAGGGCTAGAGATGCTGTGCGAAGAGTGGAAGCATCAGCACCCCTACATGATCCAGCTAATTTCTGAAGGATATTAATCCTAGTTTTCAGTTTTAGGCTTAGATTATTTAAATGAGCCCTGTAATTGAGAGATTAATCCAATTTACTCCTAAGTATTTTGGATGGAATATTATTATATTCGATTTGAGAATTATGGTATTAAAGCTAATTTCCTATATTTTTTATGGTTATTCAGATGGAAACAAGATACCTCTGTTTTGTTGGGATTTGGACATAATCGCCACTCAATAAAATAATTCTCTAAAATTTCCAACTCAGATGACGGTATGTTTCCAGAGTATGGAAATCCGAATGTTGGTAAGCAATAGCAATGTCGTCAGCATAAAAAAATTTCTGAGATGATGTCGAGCGTAGATCACTTAGATATAAATAGAAAAGTAAAGGATCTAGAACTGATCGTTGAGGAAGAACCTGATCTGAACAATTTCTATTTTTCCTAAAGCCTCCCTAGAAATTTTGTACAGCATTTTCTATAGCAGATTCAATTCTAAAAAGAATTAACCTTTTTAATATCTTGAAAGGAACACTCAATAAACTGATTCTAGCATGTAACGTAATTGTCTTGATTAGTACAGTCATTTTAGGCATTTTAATCTGGGGAAAAATTCCTAGTGGGCTGAATTTTTGCATATACCTTAATTTCGGTAATATAATGAAGATGTGGAAAATAGACATCGATATCGTGCCGGCTAAAAAAGTTACAAAAGGTCACGAAAATCAGTTTTTGCAAATATTTCTCAACCTATTGCCCGGAGGTCAATAGAGGTCATTATAAAAATTGTTCCTCATGAAATGATCTATAAAAATATCTTTTACAGTTTTTATGTAAAATTAACGGTTTTCGGATTAAAGCGCTGAAAAAGCGGCTAGAATGCAATTACACACGGTATTGTACACCAAGGCGTATACTCTAATTTTTTTATTGATTTTTGTTAGTGAGTTTTTGTCTTAAAAACTTTCATCTTAAGTTTGGACGTTTCATGAAATATATATATATCTTATAGAGATTTCGGATCTTGTGAAGTGCACTTCAGCGAATCAATAGAAGTATCAGTCAATAAAAATTCTTATCAAATCGATTTAACAAAAGAAAAATAATTGAAATGCTTATTGATAAGATCGAAGAACTTGGTATTGACGTCTTAATAGTCAAAACAGCGATTGAAAAATCAATAAGTAATACCACAAATATCACTGGAAAAGGTATAGATCTCTAGGTACATCAAATACTTGATCTACAAACATCAAGTTTAAAAAAAAACAGGTAAAACAATGTTGAAGCGAAAATATACCAGGCTGATAGACTCAACAAATATCCACATTGCAAGAAAAATTTTCTGTTTCTACATACCATGACCGGATGTGATACAACTTCAGCACTTTTTGGTGAAGGAAAATTGAAAATCATGAAGATGTTTGAAAAAAAGGCCCATTGAATCAATTGTACAGAAATATTTCAACAAGAAAACTGATCTCGAGATGTTAGTGTCAATGCTGGAATACAATTTCTAGGAACAATATACGGTGCTCCAAAATCAGAAGATTCGATAGATAATTACAGATACTGTAGTTTTGTTAAGCTTACAAAACAAAGTACAGGTAAAATTTCCTTCATTACCACCTACTTCTTCAGCAGCTCTACAGTATAACAAGGCTCTTTTATGATTCATATAAAGGTGTGTCCAAACACAGTTTAGACCTTTTGCGCGGCAGTACTGAGCGGCAAGTCTGAGACACGCCGCGCTCTTTATTTCGTGTTGAAGACACAATGAAAGCGGCCGCGTGTGTTGTAACTCTGCTTATTATTAGTTAATTACTTAGAAGGAAGAAAAAAAAGTGCGTTAAAACAAGGCAATGTTGGATGCGACCACTCTATCAACAGAGGATACAGAATCTGGAAGTGATTAATTACAAAATCAACTACCGTACGACTCATTTTTTAAGATTAACTTTGGAAGAATTCGAACACATACAATTAGAAATGATCAAGAATCAAAGTTGTAAAACATCTATATTTCGAACTTTTTGGTAGTTCTTCTTCAGGATGCTATAGAGGAAACAATGAATATAAAAACTGAGCATAATATTACAAAATAGCTTACTTACATACAAAAGATTATTCGAAAAACTGACAAGAACTTGAAATATTAAATTTGACGATTTATTATCATAGATGAACTCTGCTTATTATTAGTTAATTACTTAGAAGGAAGAAAAAAAGTGACGTTGGATGCGACCACTCTATCAGAGGATACAGAATCTGGAAGTGAGAAAGACTCATTTTTTAAGATTAACTTTGGAAGGTATGATCAGAATCAAAGTAAAACATCTATATTTCGAATATTATAGAGGAAACAATGAATATAAAAAACTTAATATTACAAAATAGCTTACTTACATACAAAAAGATTATTCGAAAAACTGACAAGAACTTGAAATATTTTGACGATTTTATCATAGATGAACTAAATTAAGTGACGTCTAAAGAAAGTAGGTATTCATAGATAATATTTAAATTTTTAATAACATGTTGTTCTCATTTATATAATATAAATATTCTTGCAATGCGTTTTTTTAAGTGACACCGCATTGAGACCTGGCCAGCCGCGCTGTGATTGGACGACTGCCGCGCGCGGCAGTGTCTCTTACCAGCCGCGCACGAATGTTTTTACTGTTCGTTCGCCGGTAATTGTGTGTGGACGTATTTTATCAAGTAACATGGATAACGAAACTGCTGTTCGGTCAATTGAAATATATGGCTCCCATGGTCCATTATGGAATACTAGGTGCAAAGAATATCACAATAATAACCTTTGGCTTACAAAACGAATGTTATGTTAGCTGGGTTTGGTGACGGGGTGCCACACAATTCAGTGTATGACATGAAAGCCTAGGGAAAAAGCCCTTGTGAAAAAAACCCTGGCTCCCCGCTAAAGTATTGTTGTGTGTACAAAATATGCTTAAATATATTTGAGGGATTTCTTTCTTCAAGAATGATCTTCTAATTATAAACACAGAGGCTTCTTCAAGTTGCACATAACGAATCTGAAAATAAAAAGTCAAAAGCAGAAAAAAGAATCTTGAAATTTACGTATGGGATCATTATTGATGAGATGAGGTAGTGTTTCTTCTGCATATTCACATTGAGAACTGTCCAAATTTTTATAGGTGAAAGCTTAATACCACCATAATCTCTCATCAGAACACTGAACGCGTTTTATTTGGGTTCACCCATCGATAATATGAAAGGAAATAAGGTTACAAAAATAAAACGTGAATGTGATGATCTGAATTTTTGAAAGTTTTTTTGTTAGCTTCTCATTATAAGAATATGCAGAAGGTTTTCTTATTTGAAGATTTTATAATGATTTCCATGGATCCTTTTTTCATCACATCAATTTCATTAAATGAGGTATGAGTTATTGGAGACCAAATCGTGACAAAAATACATAAAGATACAGATACGAGCTCCTGGTACTACATTTGGAGATTCTCAACCAGCCATAAATCAAATGAGCATCTTATCAGGCTAAAACGAATAAGATGAATGATGTCCATCAACATTACGATCCATAAAGTTTCCAACAGCCTTTTTACACCCTTCGTAACATTCGTGACATAGAGATCCTGGAATCTTAGGAATAAATATAAAATTCCTTATCATATTACTCAGATCCAATTCAATTCCTAGGGATCCTTCAAGCGACAATAAAGTGAAATAAAATTCCTCTGGGAGGCACATTACAAGAGATTGATCCAGGATAAACTATTTCAAAGGTATCTACGATTGAGGGTTTCAATGGCGAAAACCAATTCGACTGTTACGTCTCTGTTTACAGAAATCTATCATTCTACCCGAAATTGGCCTCAATTAATTGGATTCGACTCCTTGTTGAAGAATTTGTACTCAAATTTGAGTAGGTATGCCCGGCTAGCCGTATACTCTATATCTTCCGAAGGAGATGAAATAGAATTTTTATATTTTCAGAATCGTATAAAAGTTATTAACGTCTGAAATTTTTATTCCTCGATAAATCCTAGAATATCCATTCGATCAATTTGTAACATGAAAGATTTTCGTATGGGATGGGAATAAAAATAGTTTGTAGAATTTTTCGGATTTTCATTTAATTTGAAATCTGATAACCTTTTTTTTCTTCAAATCTCAAATCACTGAAGTAAGCAACTCATTGTTATAATGTAATAGATATAATGTTATTAAAGTTTGGTGATGGCTTGCTTCGAAGGGTTTCATTTTTATATATTTTATATGGCAAAATTTACCCTAGTTGCTTACTTATATCTTTCAGTTGGATGAAATATCAGCATTCAGATCACATCCTTTTGACTATTATTTTAAGGGAAATCCGATAAAAAAAAGTTCATCGCCATTTGTTATAAAAAAATTATAAACTTTTCCTTATTCTTCTTCTGATAGTTTGGAAAACAAAAATACCCCGGGCATCAATATATGATTCAGAAAAACATCCTTAACTAATTATTTTTAAAAAAATAGAGAAAAAATGGTTATAAATCCTTAAAAATTATTATTACGAAAAAAATTTTTTTGATCACAAAGACAGAAAGAATTCGTAAAAACAAATTTAAAAATATAGAAATATGTAGTACCTAAATTTGTTTCTAAATAATGTAGAAACTAATGGAAATAACTTTTATAGATAATGAATATATTTTGTTAACATGAAAACGATAAGTAGGTGACGAATGAAAAAAAGTCCCACAGCATTACAGTGATTTTTTGGCTAAATAAACAAAATTAACGAACATAGTATTATTATTTATTTGAAATTTTGCACATCATCTTAGGAAATGCTCTACGAAGCGAAAAAGTTTTAGTGCAATTAGTCATTTGCAGAAAAAAAATCGAAATTCGATCCATGGGTTTCAAACTGGGCCCATACAAGTGTAACTTGCAATGTAATAAAATGGGTATTCTACGTGTGGACATCACTACGACCATTAAATGTAAAGCTCGCGCCAGCATTCGGGCTGATCCAGGACAAGTCGGTTTTTCCCGCTAGCACAAAGGCGTTTGGACGTCACTCGTGTTGGTTTTTTCGTGTGTACGTTCCTGATATGAATTGACGAACAATCGCTTGAACTTATCTGTCTTTATCAAGAGAATGCTATCGATTGAAATCCCAAAAATACGAATTACTTCAAAAAATATCTCAAAAACGATACATGAAATGACATTCTGAAGGTGTATTGAAGGCTATTGTTGCCAAAATTCTTAATATAAGAAGCAGTCCGTCTTGCGGCGAAATTGCACATCTCATTATAGTGTCTTGTCTTGATATTTTATGCCCAATAACTGTTATGAATATTCAAAATATGTAGGCGACATCAGGGTGAAGTTGTCCACTCATTTCCTGAAATTTTAGTTCCACATGTAAAGATCTTCTTTCATACAATTCAGTGTTTCATCATCGAAGCTCCAAATGTTTCCGGTCATCATTTAGTAAATACATGTGTTTAAAGCAGCACCAGCTATCAGGACCTTCCTGTTCGACATGTTCGCTGCAATGGAGTGGAAACAGCTCTATGTAATTATATTATAATCGCTTACACATTCGCTTTGACTTCGTGGACCGTCCACACTGTTGGCGCAAAATTACACGTAATCTTACACTACACGTTACACTCGTCTGGACCCGGCTTTACGAGCAATGTAATGTAATGGAACGCGAATTCTATGTGTGGATCGCAATACAAGCATTACAGGTAATGCTCGCGCCGACGCTGTCAAGTCGTTTGTTCCCGCGAATTAAGAGGCGCTCGTAGTGGTCGTTTGGACGTCGTTCGTGTTGATTGACTTATCTGTATGTACGAGTACCAAGCGAAAGCTGTTGTTCGTCGCAATTAAGCAGAAACATCTCCTTGAAATATATGCGCATATCCGTTCGCTTTGAGTTCGAGGGGGTCCATATTATTACACGTAAGCTTACATTACACGTTACACTTGTCTGAACAATCAAAAATACTAAGAAATACCGGACACGTTTTCCGTTCCTGTAAATTCTCCGAACCGCGATTGGGTTTCCAACGAGCCATGAAGTTAACGTTATTGCGAATTCTATTTGAGTGGGCTCCAAATCGCATCATTTCCTTTAGGAATCTATTTCCAATTTCACGAACGGAGAATTCGATACTGACCGTATATCCATTAATTAGCAGAAACTAACGGGATCATGAATTAAAAATTCGCGTCACTGAATCAAATCAAAGCGATAACTTTCGTCTGGCAATAGGAAAATAGCCAATATTAGTTTAATTGAAAATCCTTGAAACTATAAATAACTTATGTTTGAAATCATCGTGATTTGTGTTACATTATTGTTACGAATAGTTAAGGGGCCATGTTTATAAACTCGCAGACAACTATAATTCCAGAGGACATATTTAAACAAATAAAGCTGAAAGAAACACACTCTGAAACAAGAGGCGAAAATAAAAGGTTAAAAGAATAAACATAAACAGTCTTTTTCAAGCATGTACCAACCATTACCACAGCTCACGACGGAGCCAATTGTAGCTGTTTTTGAATGAGCTCGACTCAATTATAAAAGAGGATAAAAAGACCCATACTCTGAATGCAATTGTCCAAAAAGTACTGTCACTGAAATTCTCTCTTTTAAGCTTTAAAGAGTGACCTTGTAAAAGGTCATCTGTATTCATCGTTAATAGGCTTGCGTTATAGAAATTATGCAAAGCGCGAAAAGTCTAGTTTAATAGTTAATACTTGATACTTAAGACTTTAATAAGACATATTTCTTATTAAAATTATTTAAAATAGCTCATTCGATTCGGGATTATCTCTAGTTCGTCTTGCGAAAATTACATTAATACATTAAATATCTCAAAAGTTATTAAGTTATTAATAATTGAAAATGGTAATAAAGTGGTGTTTAGTTTTTCACTTATAAATAGTCAACTTATAAATTCCTTTTGTTTTGGAAAAGAGATCCTGAACGAGGAAAGAAATATATATAATAGTTAGAATCCCCGAAACTCCACCCCCATTATTATTAATTTTAATTCAAAATTGAAAATTGCCTCCGTTCGCCTTACTGAGGATGAACGCATGTCTTTACAAGTTGGTGAGTGACAATAAACATTAATTGCACGATATATTTTGTAAATTTAAAAATAAAAACATATACATAATCTAAATAATATAATATAATTAATTCATAATATAATTCTTATTGAACTTAGTTGTCCAATAAGCTGGACCTATCTCAATTAATCAAATAAATATTTGAATAAATTCCATAAAATTATTTCACTTTGTGGAGCCTTTCTCGTATACCCTTAAAATGAGATAGTGTGATAAAAATTGAAATAAATTCAATACTTTGTTCGAGAATATTTTTTTTTATTTCACGAAAATATTCGACGTAATGTTGTGCAATTATGTTAGTTTTCATTTGTCACTTATCACCATTTTCATGTGAGAAAAGATATTTATCAACAAAAAAAAAGATCTCCTTCCATTTATGGATTTTTGTATAGAAATGAAATTTTGGAAGATATTGAAAATTTTTATACCTACCCTTAAGAATATTTTCTTCATTTTTTTTAATGTTGAAATAATTACTTAAGAAATTTACAAACAACCAATTTTCATTCATATTTTCATTGTCATCAACAATTTGTCTAAACAAATTATTTACCTTTCTTTATTTTCAAAAATTTCCCATTGTATTAGAAAACTGAACAAAAATTATTTCATTTCTTTTATTCATCATTATCGGTATTTTAATAATGATTCATGAAATATAAATCCACAGTGATCATTGAAACAATAGAAAAGAAAAAGAAAAAAACCATTATACATCATAAAAAATTATATTCAACAAAAACTAATTTCAATCACAAATAACAGTTCTTCAAGAATTCTTGAAGATAATTTCAAAAATATTGAAATATGTAGTTCACTTGTTCATAAAAAATTCACAAACAAGAGCAATAAAAAATAATATATTATAATATCGATACATTTATATAATATATAATTATATATAATATTAAATATATAATAGAGTAGCAGAATGTAATTCGCCGTCGTAATAATTCAGCAAAAAAATTTTTAAGGGTTTATTCGGCCTTTTCTTCAATTTTTAAGAATTTCCACCTTGGTGACTATGATGACGGATTCTATCGAAAATAGCCCATTAAGTACTGATTATTTTAAATGATCCTGATTGCTTAGAGGTAGGCGCATTTTATAGATACATTCAGTAATCAAGAAAATATCCATTTACATTTTTAATTTCTGTTTTAAAGTTTCGGTCTTAATCCACTTGACGTATTTTTTTCTCTTGAGACCAATTTTACCTAAACTTACATTAAAGAGCTGATTATTTTATGTATCAAATTTCATTGCAAAAGAAAGAAGTCAAAATAGTATTATACTTTTTTTTTAGGGTTTTTTACCTGATTGAGGACAATAGTTATGAAATTTTCTAAAAATAATTATAACTCGAAAACCGTGAATAATCGCGGAACATACTTAGGGTATTTCCGATTCCCCAAGACACGATAATTTTATTTTAAACCTCAATATCCCGGCCACCTGTATAATAATATCATAATATAAAATTTTCCTATGTGTAGATGGCCAGACTTCCTCAAATTTGTCTAAACATAAAAATTTGAATAATTTTTCGTATCAACCTTTCAGAATTACAGCCATTCATTTAAAATTATTGACAGCCGTTGAATGATAAATACACTCGCAGCAAGCCATCCCAATTTTCATCTCTTGCTGTTATTGAAATTTCAAAGGAGAGCCTATTCAATGATGGCATTTTGTATTGATAGCACGATTTTTTTATGTATCCTCGGAAGGGACATGATACACGCCAGTCAAAAGGCATAATAAATTGTTTACGTTGGATAGAGCTACCTATATCAGTTCAAAGCGACATCGGACACAACATTTATATAGTCCTTTGAAGACAAATCGATAATCATCGCGTGGGTGAAACAAACAAAGCAGTGCATTGATTTTTACTGACATTCGCTAGGATTTGCTAGGTATTTGTTTTCACAAAATATATGTGAAAAACCATGATGTTATTCATAAATGCCTCCTCGATTTTTCGTTTATCTTCTTTACATATGATAGATGTATTGTTCTATGTTATAAGATAAGTACAAATACCTCATAGTTTTCGTAATTCTGTCAATTCGACACTAATTGAAAGTTGAAAATTTTTCTCATATTGTCAGCTTTTCTAAAAGTGATTTTCTTCACAAACACAAACAGATATTGCCCAAATAATAATTCTACACGAGTTTCATCATCAAAATTTCTCGTCAACAACTATATTGATTTCATTGTACAATGAAAGTATAGATCTGAATAATGGCATAAGGTTTCATTCTCTCGTCATACAGAGATTTGGGGATGAATTGTAATATTCAATAGTATCATCATAAAATCAATTGAATCATCCAATGTGTATCGCAACATAATCATGAAAATTAATCTGTCGGTAAACAAAATATTTTTTTATCATCGTATCAAAATTTCGGACACACAAACACTTGTTAAATAGTTTGATTTGAAGAACTCTCATAATTTGATGACAGTTTTGACATCATAATGACATCAAAAAAGAGGCTGCCAGTCAAAATATTCCATATGCTCCGAGGTGGTAAACTATGCTTATATTTTACATTCAAAATTTTGTGTAACTCTGATTAATATCTTATGATATATCATGATTTAAAAAAATGTTCCGACGATTTTCTTCAAATTTCTAGTTCGATTTCATGAAAATTTTGTGAACTCATTCGTTTCAAGCTCCTTCAACTGAAGTTGGCCCACTATGTACCCCTAACAATTGAAATGCATTGAGATATTTTTCATGTTTTTCGGATAAAATTCAGTAAACAAATTTCCCTCCTTGAAGCGACTTTCCTTAACAACATTTCGTTCTATCCAATTTTCGATTTGAGCATTTAAAACTTTCAATTTCGCCCGAATACACACAACAATACAACCAAATCAGACTCGAGAAAATCCAGTTGTATACTCACTCTCTAACAACAGTAAGGGCTGATGCAGACGTGAAGAATTCCACTAGTAGAGATGGCACAAAATTGAATTTGGATTTGAGATCGATGATCTGGTTATCCTTCAGGACCCCAATCCTGTATTTGTGGTCTTTTAGCATGAACTGGACCAACTTCATTTTGCCAATTGGGTTCCCTTGTCACACTACGATGTTCACTACCTTCACACTGCTCGTTACTATATTGAGTTTATCTGGACTGCTATAGGAGGTATTGCTTAATATTCACCAATTGTTATATCTGCACTCGGTCAAGAGCACTATCATCCAACGAAATTGAGCCATTTATCTTAGTGTTTTGGAGAATTTCTCAAGATAACACCGAAGTTATTGATGCCTGATTGACCTTGGTATTAAAACAGAACTGTCGATTATTGAGAATCGAACGACTCACATGGGGATCACCTGTGTCGAACTGATATGATAAAAGTTTGAATCAGATTTATTGAACGAGTCATTTCTATTATGAATGAATGGAAAGTATGTGATTATACCATATTCTATGACCCCTAGGTCATAGCTGTTTATACACAAGTCTCACTTCACATAAGTGACAATTATTCAACCGGTTTGAAACTATTACCCGAAATTATACAGATTTACTTATATGTACCTTCAAAGTGATTTGTTTAAGGGATAATAACATCTAAACTATCGAAGAAAATTGGGTAAGAAGAAATCCTTGAAATTATATTAAGTATAGATCGGGTGATTTTATATTTTCATCATTTACAAAAATCAAAGTGGCATTCTGTCGTAAAAATGACAATTTTCAGTTAACTGTGCTTTTTATTCGTTATCAAAAAAAAAAAATTTAGAAAGCACTGACGTGAGGTCAGATTGCTTTGGCGCTCTTGTTGAGCTACTTGTGAGTAAATATTCAAACCATAACAAATCTATAAGCACTATGATCACGTGAACAATAGTCTTTTCCCGTACTATGAGACAATGTGATGCAAATATGAACGCCTAATGAATGAACAAACCTATATCTCAAATTAAAAATAACTACTCATAATTTTTCCCAAGTTTTGTTCTAAGCTATAATTCTCTTTTCCTAAAAACTTATGTCAGTGCTTTTCTGAATTCTGACAACGTATATTATTTCAGCCACCGAGAATAAATTCTATGACTTCCCGTTATGAAAAATTTTGATTAATATTACGCCAACTGACACTGATTAATGAGCCCGGCATTTGTCAATCGAATATCGATCTGTGATGGCCATCGTTCAGAGAAAATCACCGAGACTTTATGTCATTTCTGTTTTCTCTCGAGTAAATGAAAAAAATGATCATATCTTTAGATGGAAAAGAGCTACGACAATGAACTTTGAGGATAAGTAAGATATCGATCACCTCAATATATTCACGACTTTATATTGAAATTCGAAAAATATCTTAACAGATAGTGAGGTTTACAAATTTTCTAGCGTGACGATTTCTGCGAAATTTTGCTTGCTGTTTTGTTGCAGCCTCTCTCAACAATATTTTAAGTATCAATTTGATCGGATGGATATTCTAGTAGTTATTGAGGAAACAAAATTTCAGATGCTCATAACTACTGAACCATCCGACGGATTTGGCCCAATAACGAACTTGACCTAGATATTTGGACAATTAACCTATTCTGGAATATGGAAACTCTAGCTGATTCCTTTTGGATACTAGAGAGGATACGGCCGGCCGGACAGACTCAACTTTCACCACGAATTCTTCATCAGGGAGTCGAACCCAATCGATTGAGACCATTTTCGGCTCGATATTCCAAAATTACAGACATTCGGGCAAAATGATAGACACTCTGTTCGGGTGAACAAGAGCGCCAAAAATTGGGCCGCAAATGGTCCCAATCTATTAGATTCGACTTTCTACTGAAGAATCTTTATATTATACTTGAACAAGTGCCTTGAAGTTCTTGATCTCACGTCAGTATTTTCACAGATTTTTTTATCTTTATAATGTGAATGTAATCTTGAACCGTTTGAAATAAAATGGTAATTTTTCTCCGAATCAATTATCTCTCTGAAAATTTCGGAGTACTAGAAATAAAAATTCCTATCTGAAACCGAATTCCTCTGATATTGTTTCATCTTTATCGGTCAGCTGGTAAGATATTCTTTAACATTTCATTAGAATCTTTTCTTTGCAGGTTGAAAGGATTTCTCAGTCTGGACATCGATATCTCACACCTGGAAGTTAATCAATGTGAAAAATCATCACCGGGCAGACTGAGCGAAATTGGAATTTTCCATGGCACTCACAAATGTCATAATGCAACTTCTAGAGTAAGTAGGTAATTTGAATAATATGATTTGACTCTTATCTAGACACAGCGCCACATTCGATAAATTAAAATGGAAAACTTTATTTCTATTCCTGATAGACAAAATTGATGCCAAAGGGGAAAATTTTACGTCAATATCTATGTGATTCATGTAGTCTTTTACTGAAAAGTTTTCATTATTTTTTTGAACATTATTGCATAATTTTTTAGGCAGTTTGGCCTATATTAAATTTCCAGTAAATAGTGATCTCATCAGATTTTTTTTCTCGGGAAATACGCTCTGACAAAAAAAATATACGAAAATTGGAAATTAGACGCAAAAATATTAAACCTCTTCAATGTTCATCGAATCTCGTGTAATACAAGGTGTCCAGAAAGGGTAACGGCTGTTTATTTTCGCGCCATATTCGGAACAGGGCGTCTAAAAGGAGCGGGAGGGGTTCGTGGCGTCCGCCATTTTGTGGAGTAGTAGTCAAGATGGAACAGAACTCAGGGACTCATCGCACATTTTACGTACAAGAGTTTGTTTCGATGTATTATGCAATATCGTTTGTAAGAAGAAATTCAATATAATTATTTATTCTAGTGTATTTATAATGCTCTCATAACTCCAAAATGGTCAAGAGGGCGCTATCAGTGCGTTTGTAGAGACGGATTTTTCTCTCCACATCATGGTGGGATCTTCAACGGAACACTGGTAGAAGGTAATAAAATTATGTATTACAGTTTTATTTTATGTATGATGATCATATCATTTGAGTATTCTGTACATAGTTTATTTTGATTAATTCAAGAAATAATAAGATGTTTTATAAAATTTTATAATTATACATCAGATGAACTGGAGCATCCGCGAAACAGAAAAGCAATTAGAACTTTAGAAACACAACACTTTCAGATGAAAACTGGAATTGATGTGTTTTTTGAAGAAAAAAAATTGAGACTTCTTTATGTCTTAATTCTTTTGTAATTTCCAAACATCAACTACTTTAAAATAATACTATTGTGTGTCTAGAATTAAGAAAAAAATCTATATTTGAATTTTATCTGCATTAACCTTAATTCTATATTCAATTTCACAGACGTTAATAGTTATTTAATCAACTAGTTTATTAATGATAGCGATAACTGGTCGAGATATTTTAACACGTGAGCGGAGCGAATGTTAAACAGAGCTTTTATTGGGGGAGGTCGACAGAAATAGTTATTTTCCTAACAAGTGCGGAAAGTGGTATTTTCCCGCATTAAACTGCAGATGAGTGCGGGAAAAACACTTTCCGCACGAGTTAGGAACAATATTTTTTCTACAAGCGCTCATACGAGATCGATTTCAACACATAGATCAAATGTGAATTGATCATTCTAAATACACATGAATGACAAAAGTCTCTGACAAATCGTTACCATTGTACTCTCATCGTTGACGTTCGTTCCATAGAGACTACAAGCCTATGAAATAAATTTAAACTGTAATAATATTCATAAATTCTTTATTAATTGAAAAGAAAATTAGACTAACAGCACATAAGAATGAATTTTGATAAGGAATCTATGTATATTCTGTTTCTTCCCATTATTATCAATATATTCATTAGAAATATTCAGTTATTAGTTATATTTATTGTAAACGTGCAGTTGGTCGCGTTATGCAAATTTATAGCAGAAGCCATCATATTGGTCGAAGTCAGCTGCTCCTTGGAAGATAATGATTCTGTATTACAGTTTGAAGAGGAAGAACCATTCAAATTAAGAATTTTAGTGGACATTAGTGATCCATAATTGGTGTCTTGGGATATAACAAACGATCTTGGTGAATGATTTTTGGAGTCCTTAATATTGACGATGATCAAGTCTCCTTTATCATCGATATCGTCGATGGTGAGTTTTGTAAGTTCCTCTCGTCTGCAGGCACCAGCTAATCCAAACATTGTTACCAACTTCATCATCAAGTAAATTCCATCAGATGCCTCACTCATCAATTTTGTTATTTCCTCTTCATTAAAAGTTTTGGCCTTTTTTGGACGAAATCCTATATTCTGTCGTTTAATAAAGGCAGGTAATTTATGGAATTTTCCAATATCCAAATCCTGTTTCAGTTTACAAACACTCTTTATCATTGAATATCGGGACCATAATGTGTTTGGTCTCCAAATTTTGGACATTTCCAAAAAAATACGCCGAAAACACTTCCTCCTTCCTCGGTTGAACCTTTTTGGAATTACACCAATCAATGAATTCTGAATATTGCTTCTCATATTTTATCTTCGACTTGGCCGGTAACAAATTTAAACTCGCTTCATAAGAAGCTGCTAATATTTCTTAGGGCAGGCCATCATCAGATCCCAAACGAAGTATCCGTTTTAGGTGTAATGGAGCGTACTGATTGAATTGTGAGTTGATATTATTTATATTAAAAACACAATTTATTTAATATAATGACAATGTATTAATTCTTATTCAAATGCTACTAGATGTTTCACATAGTAACGTCGTTAAATCGGTGGCATAGAGATATATCATTATTCAGTTTATTCTTTAGAAAAAGCGTGGCATAGAGATAAAATTCAGTTTATTCTTTTGCTAATCCATTACCACACGCATTTGTAATGGGGTTTTCCCACACTGTTTGGCAATGTGACTGCAGTAATGCGTGGAAAGAGAATGAAAGTGCACGCTTGTAGAAAAAATCAATTTAATACTATTTTGTGTGTTCAAGGTCCCATTCTATTCTATTTTTCGTGATAAAAAGTGTTATGCATCCTTCCAAAGCAAAAGAGGAACTTTTTTATGTGAATAGTATTGATGATGTATACCTAGAGGCTTCACGTAAAAAGTTCAAACTGAAAACATCCAACAGACACAATGAACGAAGCGTCGAAAATTGAAATAAAAAAAAACAGTATTCTCATTTTCTGTGCAATCAGTATTTAATAAAAGAACGAGAATAATAAAGATGCTGAGGCAGCCATACAACGCCACACCGGAGTTTGATGGCGAATGATCTTTCCAATTTTTCCAGGGAAAATTCCAATTTAGAATATTTAATAACACCAACATCGCTGAGTGATTTTTTACAGGGGTGAAATAATTTTCATATCGATTTATTCTGTAAAGGGAGAATTATACTTTTTCACTACTAAGATTTTGTGATAGAAAATAGTTGAAGGTAAAGTAAGCATTGTTCTCCATTAATCACAATGAGGAAATTTAAAAGCACTGACGAAACTTCAAAGACCATTGGAAACATGTTTTCAAAGAATTGGTAGTATCACATCTAGCACTTTCATTCTACTTTTCCAAAATTAAATCAATGCCTCAAGTTTCTATTATACTTTCATATATCCAAGTGAAGATTCGAATAAAGTTATTTATTACACGTTAGATTCCAGACTGTAGTTCGAAGTTGAAAACAAAGAACACCCCATATCGGTTTCTAGATTCTGTGGTTGCAATTCTATATAAATGATCCTTCGTAAAGTTTGAGTATTTGGAGAAATAATTTTCATTCGCTGAAGGAACCGCTAATACTCTGCGGCACTGGGCTCCTTCAATGTGGCTGAATATCGTAACTTTTGATGCCCAAAATTCACTAAAACTTTGTTAAAGCCCATTGGAGTGGAATCAAAACTTTCATATCTATAGAATATCAGTAATTTTTGTTGGACAAGAAGCTCAAAGCGGCTTGAACGCAGTACAACTTCCTATTTCACAAGTTTTGAAGGAAGTTTCGAAATGTTTATTTTGTTTTGAATATAGCTACTGTTTGCAAGCCGCACGCCAATGGATGACAAAGAAAAAATGAAAAGCCCAAACCTACGTTTCAAGACGAGCCCTTTTTCGAAAGATAAAGGATTTTCTGAGAACAAGACTTTCTTCATGCCTTTCCAGATTTTTTTTTAGATTTGTATAAAATGATTCCTTAGGAACGTAGCTGTAACAATCTTCCAGAGTAAATTCAATATTCAGGCAACTGTAAGACTTTAGTGAAACCAAAATTGAATATCTTACTCGCCCAGAAATTAAATAAATATCCTCATTCTTCCAGCTATGAAACTAAACCAGAATCATGGAGTGTATAACAGAACATAGAATAATATCAACTTTTCAACTTGCTCGTTCAAATTAGCAACGTCTCTCCCCTTGACATTAACATTCTGCAAAGCAAACGCCTCGAGGAAATGAAATTCTACTTACTGGAAGCTCGCTTTAAGTGTCATATGGCTTATTCCCATAAACGTCGTCACGATAAACTCATGGTTAACCTCAGAAATTCAGGTGGCATTTTCCAGAAGTGAAAACGTCGTTCCGTGTTCAACGAACTAATGCTTCTCTACGGAAATCAAGAAAATAAAACTTTTGTTCGCTTGTACTAGTCGAACAGCGTGTTAATCGTTTTACACAAATATCTATAAGTAATTTTCGAATTTTCGATCGATTGGGATTGACTTCCTGATAAAGAATACAGAGTCAAACTAGAGTATGTCCGACCGATCGATAGTATACTCTCTATCTTCCGAAAGAGATGACTTAGAGTTTTCGTATTTTCAGAATAGGTGTTCTATCCAAATATCTGGGCTAATTTTCGATATTGAGCCAAATCCGTTCAATCGTTCAGGAATTATGGGCATCTGAAAATTTGTTTCCTCCCAGAATATCCATCGGATAATGATGAAAAATATTCGGTTTAGGTTGAAACAAATAGGCTTGCCAAATTCCGCAGAAATCTATACTTCAGAAACGTTTTTGAAAGATGCCAAAAAAACTTTTCCAATACCTTATACCTAATATGATTTCTGGAGTATTGAAACAAAAATTTGTACAAGTATGCTATCGATATATTACATATTCTCAAATGTGTACGTTGCAGCTTTCTTTCACCAAAAGATAAAATTATTTTTTCATTCACTCAAAGGTAGGCAATCACAGAAGTTAAAGCGAATGATAATCAATTACGTTGACATTTACGTTTCATGTCGACGCTTGGCTCATTGAACATAGGTATAGGATTTCTCCCATAGAAATCTTCGATAGAGGTGTCGGTATTTCTCCATCCCAACGTTTCAACAGATATCTTCTGTCGTTTTCAAGGTAAAATTAGCTTTTTCAAAAGCTGATGATTTCTGAATATGTTTCAACTTTTGTTAATATCAAAAAACTAGATAAAGAATTTGCACTTATCTGTGATTTGAAGAATTCTTCCAGTTACATTGAACAATCGGCCTCCAAACTCCTGGCAGCTCAATTGATAGTACACTTAATACACTGCTCAACAATTGATAGGGATCACTTACTTTTTCTAATTTATTTCTGAAATATTCGCTCCAAGATTATAAATTTAATCAGATATCAGAGTATTTTCAGTTGATGATATGGTTCACTTGAGAAAAGAATGAAAAAATGGAAAGTTGGAGAGAAAAAAAGATTTAATTAGGAACACTCAAAATTCTGTGTTTGAATAACATAAAAATTTTATGATGAAACCACAAGAAGGCTGAAGTTTCGGTTAAGCTAGTACCTAGTTGGTCCCCCACGAGCTCGTCTCAAGCATTCTACCCTACGAGGCATACTTTCAATCAAACGATTTATAAAACTTTGGGGCAAATTCGTCCAAATATCCCGTAAAGCGTTAGAAAGGACCTCCAGGTTATTGCTCGGTTGTTCTAAGGTTGACATCTCAGACCAGACATGTTCGATGCAATTCATATCTGGAGAGCGAGCTGGCCAGTCCATCCTATCAATAGCATGAGTTTCTAGCGCTTCATTAACCAGTCGACTACGGTGTGGACAGGCATTATCGTCAATTAAAATGAAATTCTCGCCCAAGGCAGCCGCAAACGGAACAATTATGGGTTTAATAATCATATCGTGATATCTCTGGCTGGTCATTGTGATGTTCTGCAGAACAACGAACTCTGTGCGTTGGTTTAAACTTTAAACAAATGCCTCCCCATACACATATAGAAGCTCCGCAAAAAGCTGTTGTGGGTACCATAAACTGTTCTGCATACCTTCGACCTCTTTCCCTCCAAGCAAGAATACGTCCATCGGAGTTGACCAAACGAAATCTTGACTCATCCGTTTATAAAAATCGGCTCCAATCTTCAACTGTCCAATTGCGGTGCTCCTCAGCCCATTGCCGTCGATGAACCCGGTGTTCCCTATTCAAACGGGGATGTTGTACCCTCCTACGTGCTCTCAAACCACGAACATGTAGTCGTCGTCTTACAGTCTGGTTCGAAATTAGAACTCCTGTTGCAACTCTCAGTGATGTAAGTGGGTAAGTGGGATTTCTCCTAGCATCGAGGATCAAAAGACGATCTTGGGCAGCTGTTGTACTGCGCTGTCGACCTCCCCCATGAACATAAGCTACTGAGTCGTTTTGGATGAACCTATTCCAAGCCCGACTCACGACACTTTGCGAAACATTCAACCGCCGGGACACTTCTCGCTGGGACAAACCTTCCTGTATCCACCGTATGATTTGGTCCAGTTGCACAGGAGCCAAACGTCTTCTCGGCATGACTGATATTGTTCTCATTTCTTCAATTATTGTCACCTTATGTATTTGAACGAGAGAAAAAAACAATTTAATAACAAATACCACATTGCTTTTCACTGCAACTGTAACAGCCTACAGATAATAATCGATTTTGTGAAAAAGAGCCGATGAAGTGAGGAAAAATTTGATATAATCAATTCAAAACATCTTAATTTTTCCTTAGAGAACATATTATGTACAGATATTCACGAGATACAAATGAAGAGAAGTTCATAAGTGATCTCTAGCAATTGTTAATCAGTGTAGATTGAGAGCGATCTTCATGAATGCTGCCTCTTTGATTTTTCCTTTAGTAGGTTTCTCTTGGATATTATAGATGTTTTCTTCTATTTTATCAGGTGATCTTCATACACAGTATCTTGGACCAACTTGGATCTATCCATGTCTAACAGTTGGGAAAGTTTCCGATGTTCCTATATTCTCACCTTCAAGAGGCTTCTTGTTTCTCCGATATAATATCTTCCGCACTCGTATGATATCTCATATATACAGTTCTTCGTTCATGGATTTTCGTTATCGGGTTTAACTTTTGTTAGATTCGCCCTGATGGTATCTTGTGTCATGAAGGAAGGTATTTTCAATTCTTCTCTTTTTTTTTGATAAACCTTTCACATATGTGCTTTCACTCTTTATAGTATGTTGCATATCTTTTTGTGTTGTATTGATTACAAGTTGATTGTCTTTTATTTGTTTCGCTATTTCCTTTATCATTTTGGAATAACCATAACTTTTTAGTGTTTGTGATGTTATGTTATTTATTTACACATTTTTATCTGGTTGGGTAGAGCATATCTTTTGTGCATTTCATATTAACACTTTGCTACTCACACTTCAGTATTTCGTTGATGTTTGTAATTAAAATAATGATATAGACCTATGTTCGTTGGTTTTTGTATACACTAGTTTTTGTGATTACATTTTGTTTCTGAAGTTTGGAGGCCAATTGTTCGAACTTGAGGAAGTCTTCAAATAACAGATAACCACAACGTGATGATTTGTGGAAAGCCTTAATTTTTTGTTTTAATTTGAAGAAACGTGCTGCAGAGTCGAGGCATATGGTGATCATGCTCTATCAGAAGTTACATGCAAAAGATGGTTACAACGGTTCAGAAGTAATTATTTTGATGTGAAAAATGAAGAACGTAGAAGACAACCAAAAGAGTTTGAAGACGCCGAATTGAATTGAACGATATTGGATGGAGATGACACTTTGAATCAGAAGCAAATGGTAGAAATGTTAAATATTGCACAACAAACAATTTCTGATCGTTTAAAAGCTATGGGAAAGATCCAAATGTGTGGAAAATTAGTACCGTATGAATTGAATGAAAGAGAGACGGAAACCCGACAAAAATCACTTCTGAAATTAGCTTCAAAGATACAAAAAAAAAGGATTTATTTTAAGAATATTAAACGGAAAAAATCATGGGTTTATTTGGGACAACTATCAACATTGACAGCAAAATCAGATTGATTTGACAATTCTGTGTGTTTGGTGGGACCAGAAAGGTGTGGTGTACCACGAGGTCCTAAAACCTGGTGAAACCGTTAATACTGATCGCTACCGACAAGAAATGATCAATTTGAACCATGCATCATTTGATCGAGAAACGACCAGAATGGGCCAGAAGACACGGCAACGTTATTTTGCTTCATGACAATGCACTTGCAGACAAAGCAAAACCGGTTCAGGATACAATCAAAACACTTGGCTGGGAGCTGCTACCCAACCTGCCGTATTCACAAGACTTGGCTCCTTCCGACTGCTATTTGTTTTCATCGATGGGACACGCATTGGATAAGCAACACTTTCATTCCTACGAGGAGGTTGTGTGTCTGGTTGGTTTGCTTTAAAAGACGAACAATTTTATTGGCGTGGTATTCATAAATTACCATAAAGATGATAAAAATGTGTAGAAAACATGGACCAATACTTTGAATGCAATGGTTTTTACTTTCCCATTAATGATTAGTGTTTTATTTTCACAAAAAAAAACGCTCATTTCATACCATGACACCTGATAATCCTGATAGCTTAGTGCACAAGTACAAAGCAAGGTCACTAGTTTACGAATATCTCAAAAGACAGGAATTTGTTGTGACCAAACCTATAGTCCTCTGGCAAAAAGTTTTGTTGAAATCAGTAAAAATAGGTTTCTTACACAGTTTGATAAACCTCCTCTTTATTGCTATTTTACACATAACTTATGTCTGAATTGAGCTCAGTTTGCTGACGATATGGAACCCAGATTGAGATTATGTTGTGTTCGGCGTATATCAAAATTTTCACTCAAGAAAATATAGGTCTTCCAGGTAAATCCTCCACTAAAATTAAGCGTCGATCTTCAGTTACGTATCACTCAATTCATTCATGCAAATGATAGAACAACTACTCTGCGTGTAGAGGTTTTCTGCATTGTGATATAAAAGCACAGAATCCTCTGGATACAAACCTAATCCAATGTGGACATCATGACTAATTCCCAACTCCGTAATATCAGGAAATTGTTGATCATTGTGGAATAATCACGATATAGAGATTATACGCATCGGAATCCTGGTTGAATATATCCGGCTTTCATAATGAACCACTGATCGTAAACAGTCATTGTCACGAAAGCTCTATATCTTGTTGATTGCTTGTTGAGTGTGTTTTATGGTGTTATTGGAGCTTGATGGGAGAGAACTATATATTTCTCTATTCGTTTTTGTTTTAATTTTGAGCTGCACAATATATCGCTTGTATTCCAGTCCAAATAGACATTCCAGTTTGCATTGATTCCCAACAAGCTGGATTTTTGTGAAGACTTTGAATACGTCATTACAGCAGGTGGCAGTAAAGTCTTGATTGGTTCCAAACTATTATTCATCAATTTCCAGACCCAATCTTCAGGATTTAGATCATTGCCTAGCCACATTGCACGTGGTAGAACACACGAAACAAGTGTTGACAAGCAGAAGCAGATGTTGGAGGGAGACAAGATAACTGCACTCTCTTATTGTTTCTAGTATTTTTCACTCAAGTATCTATACTTGTCTATCGATTCCATTTTTTTTTGGAGCTCCATACATAGCAGGGAGAACACGAATTCCATTGGTGAGGACAACATCTGCGAGTTAATATTTCTAAAAACTTTTGCATTGTCAATTTAGTCTTCACGTTTTTCAAACAACACGTGATATCGCAGCCATTATCGCATGAAGAAATAATATATGAGGCAGTTAAACTTTGTGAAGAATATATTCTCGTTTGAACTTGAGCTCTCCCAGGTTTTAAAAAGTAAATGATTTTATCACTAGGTGTTCAATTGAGATTATTAACAAATCAACATCTTCTACAACAACGATGGTTGAATTGGTGATACTGAATTGCTCAATTGCGGTTTCAGTAATGAGGACATCAGCGTCATTTTAAGCTTGGTCCACAACAATATTGGCAGCTGCGAATTCTTCACATAACATCGAAATCAAACGAGATTCATTGTGGGTATTAGCAAGAAACTGCTGTTGGTTTGTCGGAACAGTCATCGATCGATCAAAAATTGATATCAGACGATGAAGATGTTTGTTTAGCTCAACGACGTTGTTCTGCAGTTTTGATACTTTTTGTATAATCAATGTAACCGTCAAATATTATAGTAACGTTGTGACCAAAGTGTCTACAAACATACTGAAGATATTAGTCCAAAATATCCTCAAATGTGTTCTCTCGATCCCACACAACACGATGTAACAGGTATCCTCCATCGAGGATGCAGGTAACATTTGCACTTTCGATATGAATGTTCACACATTCAAAGCAATCATAAATGGCTGAGTTCTGTGTCTTACGCATTCCAATTGCATCAAAGAGCGATAATGGGTAAGGGGCTACTTCGTACTCAAAGAATTTTTCAAGCTCATCTTCAAATTTCTACTTAATACTCATGCGATGAAATAATAATACAAGTTCTATTGGGACTTTCTTATTATGAATTTTCATGGTACTGTTCATAGATAATAGAGGTAGTACTTTATCAGCAGATTTGAATTCAATATCATTAAATCTTTGGCCCATCATTTTACTCATAAATGCAATACCCACTTCACGAGAATTGGGAATTGATTTTATCATCCTCAACTACTCCATTAGCAATAAACATGATTTTGTTCAATTCAGGAAAAGGATCATGTGATGAAAACCATTCACGAAGTTTCTTGAAGTCTCCAGTATCTCTCTTTACGCGGGAATCCCTTGCATCGACATGCAGTATTCATTGCATACATGCGATAAATCCATGTACTTATGACGCTCTTTTGCATACTTCTTCCTGGAGCAACATCTCCATCTGTTTTCATTGACTTCATCATCGATTGATCAATGAGCATATCCGTTGAAGGCACGGACGATCACTTATAATTGTATATTTTTCACGTACTTGATTTCATGGGGCAAATAAAACTATGTTCTAATATTTTTGGTCAAATGGGAGCGAAGGAGATTTTTGACATGTCATTTGTAATTATGCTTCCAAGGTCTGTACAAAAATCCTGGTGCTCAAGGACTTCAATTATCAATTTTCATAATGAACACGTATGGGCTATGTAGAAACCCATTTTAAAGAGCAATTTTCACTAAATGTGTGGGGTGGTAATATTGGTGATGATTTGATTGGTCCTTTCTTTCTGCCAAGTCGACTAACAGGTCAATCATACAGACATTTTTTAGAAAACGATTTGCTCTTGTTATTGGAATTATGCTACGACGAGAAATGTGGATTATGCATAACGGTGCTCCTGTTTTATTTTTTCTTAACAAGGGAGTATTTGGACGAAAATTATGAAAACAGGTGGATTGGACGGGGGGGTCCTCAGTCATTACCAGCCAGATTCCCAGACTTAATTAGTTTAGATTTCTTTTTATGGGGCCACCTTAAATCTCTAGTATACTCGACACCCGTGAACACCGTAGAAGAAATGAGAAATCGTATAATAGGCGGATATGATACAGTTAGGAATACTCCGGGAGTGTTTGAAAGAGTTCGATCGTCTATGAGAAGAAGAACAGAAGCTTGTATAAGAGTTGGGGGAGGACTTTTTCAACATTTGCTGTAGTTCAGTCCTTTGCGGTTACTTAGTTTTCTTGTTATGATTTTTTTTTACTTTTACGTTTCTTGTTGTAATACATTTTTTGTGTTGATTATACGAATTTATCGAATCTTTATGAATCATCGATACAGATCAGCAAAATTTCCATAAAAACTGACACTGAATTCATTCACCACAGCATACAAAGTGGCCTTTCCATCATAATTTGGATTTTCAGTCAACGTCATGTTTGGATAATGCACAATAATCTTTACTCAATTTTATATTACTTCTATGAAGGTTAATACGTTGTTGTAGAGTTGTTGAGTTGTTAACTCAACAACCTTCATAGAAGTAATATCAAATTAAGTAAAGATTATTGTGCATTATCCAAACATGCCATAGATACAGGTCACATACCATCTTTTGAAGAAGTAGAAATTTTAGATTGTGAACCAAATCATAGGAAGAGACTCTTATTAGAAATGATCAGAATATCACAAAATGATCAAAGTATGAATTCAAAGAAAGACATTGACTCCCTGAGTACTATCTATGCCTTACTGATTGATATTGACAAAAATAATAAAAAACATAATCATCTTTCTCATATTCCAAATCCAAATAGCACAACTTAATTGATAAACCATTTAATAGTGAATTGTAAGATCAAAGACCAATAATATTTCTGTGTTTCTCTGTATGTCATTATTAATTAATTGACAAACCAGAACATTTTTGCTCTTCTGACCAAAAAAGAGAGAAAAATAGTCCATTTAGCCTTGTATACGTTAACTTGGTTAACTAGTCAACAATCTAACCTTCGTAAGTTGTATATAGTATACCTAATCATCGCTTTATCATTTACCTTTCTGATTTATACATATTGTAGCGCTCTCCTGATGAAGGTTTAAAATAAAGCTGAAAAGCTGAAAAAAAAGTACTTATTGAATTGACATCGACTGCTTACCCAAATAAACTTCTTGAATTTAAAATTCTCAATCGACAACCCCCTTTTATTATATACATATAGTACTGGCTCACTGGCTCAGTGTGCTGACGATATGGAACCCACTTTTAGATTGAGATTATGTTGTGTTCGGCGTATATCAAACTTTTCACTCAAGAAAATAGGGGTCTTCCAGGTAAACCCTCCACTAAAATTAAGCATTGTCCTTCAATTACGTATCACTCAAATCATTCATGCAATTGATAGAACAAGGACTCTGCGTGTAGAGGTTTTCTGCATTGTGATACAAAAGCACAGAATCCTCTGAATACAAACCTAATCCAATGTGGACATCATGACTTATTCCCAACTCCGTAATATCAGGAAATTGTTGATCATTGTGGAATAATCACGATATAGAGATTATACGCATCGGAATCCTGGTTGAATATATCCGGCTTTCATAATGAACCACTGATCGTAAACAGTCATTGTCACGAAAGCTCTATATCTTGTTGATTGCTTGTCAAGTGTGTTTTATGGTGTTATGTGAGCTTGATGGGAGAGAACTATATATTTCTCTATTCGTTTTTGTTTTAATTTTGAGCTGCACGGTATATCAATTGTTTTCCAGTCCAAATAGACATTCCAGTTTGGTTTGATTCCCAACAAGCTGGATTTTTGTGAAGACTTTGAATACGTCATTACAGCAGTAAAGTCTTGATTAGTTCCAAACTATTATTCATCAATTTCCAGCCCCAATCTTCAGGATTTAGATCATTGCCTAGCCACATTGCACGTGGTAGAACACACGAAACAAGTGTTGATAAGCAGAAGCAGATGTTGGAGGGAGACAAGATAACTGCACTCTCTTATTGTTTCTAGTATTTTTCACCAAAGTATCTATACTTGTCTATCGAATCCATTTTTTTTTTGGTGCTCCATACATAGCAGGGAGAACAAGAATTCCATTGGTGAGGACAACATCTGCGAGTTAATATTTCTAAATACTTTTGCATTGTCAATTAAGTCTTCACATTTTGCAAACAATTTGAATACTGTATTTTTACCTCTTTTGAAAATTGGTGATGACGTATCGCAGCCGTTATCGCATGAAGAAATAATATATGAGGCAAGATCCTAAATTTGGAAACAATTTGAAGAATTTTGTGCTGCCCGGGAATACCTTGTAAACGAAAAAAAAAGTTTGTCAGAGCTCAATAATATTATGCTAGACTGGGCTTTCAATATGAAGAAAAGAGATGGATCAGACTACAAGGAAAGTGTCGTAAAACCTTGTGGAATAATACTGCCAAACAGCTGCAGGAAAAATTCTATTCCGAATGGGGCGTTAGGTTCGATCCATTCACAGTCGTGGCTTTTAAAACGGCGCGGGATGCACGAAATACAAAGAGGCGTATTTTGCAAGTGGACCCTGAGAAAAGAAGAGTTTGTGACAAGGCTCTGTCTTTGGAGCCACACAAAAAGATGGTCAACTTATGTAAAGAAGACGGTTTGAACAGAAAATTTTATTTTATTGCTGCATTGGAGCTTGCTTGGCTCGGAGGAGAGGGTTCATCATGCCTAATTTCGCATTTCCAATTCGAAATTGAAAACGATGGTAATCCCAAAGGCCGAATTGCCTACAATCCGATATTTTCTAAAACAAGACAAGGTGGTGCCCAAAAATGTGCGGAAACGAAATGGCTGACTCCCAATATTGAAGAAGATATTTGCCCGGTGAGGTTATATAAGCTACTTGTATCCAAAAGAACTGCAAACATAACCACTGAAAGACTATTCCTTACTCCACATAAGAATTGGAAATATGGTTCATGGTTCAAAAACTCCCCAGTCGGTCCCAATACGATAGCTAAATGCACAAAAGAATCGGCAGAACTCTTTGGCATCAACACAACCAAGTCGAAGATAACCAACCACTCGTATCGAGCTACTGCTGTCAGCCAATTAGCCAAAGCAGGGATTGGCGAGGAACAGCTGATGAAGATAACAGACCATTCTTCTGCAGCGTCAGTGAAACCGTATCTCCAACTGGACCAACAACATCACAAAAAAATAATCACATCCATAAGGAATGAAAAAAATGACCTTCAAGAAACAACGTCAGTATCTACTTCATCATTCGAAAATAATGCTCGTAATGTGTATAATAATTGTACTATCAATAATTATTATTTTGAGTATAAAGATGAATAATTTGTTGTTATGCTTCTATCTGGTTATTTTTGAATAAAAAACTATTTTTTATGTCGTTTGATTTATATTGTTGAATGATCTTTCCAAATACCACACGAGATTCGAATTTGTTTTGAGAACACTCTGTCGTTTTTGAAAATTATACTCATCTCACTCAACAAAGTGATCACGAAACCACTCGCCTTCGGCTCGTGGTATTTTAAGGATAACTTTGTTTCGTGAAATTTAAACGCATAATTCCCAAAAAAACAAGAGTGTTCTCAAAAAATTCTCACTTCTAGTGTATTACCCTTGATAATTTCATATGGATTATTCCAGAATTTTTTTGATTTGTCTTACATTCTGGCCTTCAGAATCATATCGAATTTTTTCCAGTGGCTTGGCAACAAAAAGAAGAAAATATCACAGACACGTGGGACTTGATTTTCGAATGCAAAAAATGTGAACCTGGGTGCCTCACATGCATAGATCAGTCTCCATGTTTGGCCACATACAATTGGCCATTTAGGTAAATTTGTTTGATTTACCCATGAAATACTCTAATTTCCATTTCGTTCACAGAATTACTCTGTTAGTCTTCAGTGTGAGTTGTGCTTTTTGTACGATGATCTTGAATATTTTCATGTTCAAGCATAAAAGACTGAAGGTGTTCAAGGTAGCTAGCCCAATTTTTTTAAGTATAACCCTTTTTGGATGTGCTACAATGTACCTTGAGGTAAAATATAGGAGACTTGAATCGATAAAATGTTTATGAATATTATTTCAGATGGCAGCTATTTTTCCAGTTTTAGATACGTATTCTTGTATAGCGACCAAGTGGTCAAGGCATTTAGGCTTTTGTATTACGTACACCGCCTTGTTGATGAAGACTTGGAGGTAAGTATCATTGAAGTAAGATTTTAGTTGTTTTACTGGAGAGTCGATCATAGTTTTCAACAAGTTTCTGGCAATCAAATCTTCGGATCATTCTGAAAAGCTTGCATTATTTAGATTTAATATTTGACCTGTATTGCACGAATTCTAAGTACGTTGTCTTAACTTTCGAGATGTCGAATAGTAACTTTTGAAACGACTAAATAACTGACCTCACTCAATTGAAAACGAAAGTAAAAATATGCTGCTTTAAGCCGTCAAGCTAGATTCATATTCTATAATTACTGCATAAAAAGTAAGATTCCCTGGACCATTTTGATTGTTCATAGATGGTTTATCTCAATGTTGTATACGTGCGAATCCTTAAACTGACACTGATCATGAAAAGTTTCCCCAATCTGACAGTTTCAAGATGATAAAAATATAGTTTACAAAAACATCTCCTTTCGTGTACTTTTAATCATTTTTTTGTGAAATATCGGAGATATAGTTAATAAAATTCTCACAATATTCGTCTGAAGCAATTTTTAATACGAGGTTGGATTGATAAGGACCCGTGTTTGGCAACAAAGGGAACTGTAGGTAAAAAATCAGTATACCATCTTTCAGTGCAAGTCTGTTAAGATTTCTCACCAATTCATCGAGTGGTTTCGATTTGCAGATATTTCAGTGATCTACTTCGAGTTATTTTGAAAAATAGAAAAACAACAATATCGTTCAATGAATCGAATCCTGTATTTTGAAGAACCTAAAATTACTGTAATAATAATTGTACTAACAAAAATAGCAAATCGCACGTAAAATTTTGTTTTTCAACTATACTGGAGAGTAGACCCAGTAAACATTTTTACATCTCAGAAACATATTCTAAACATTCCTCTTGAAACATTTCATTTATAGATCTAGAGAGCGGATGATCACGATGTGATCATCCAGTCCAAAGACATTGATGTTTCTATTGAAACGTATCTCCAAAAACGTTTCAGTAAATTAATATATGTTAATAATAATAATAATATCCGTTTATTACCAGAATCATCATTATACAGTACAACAATGAAATGGAAACAAGTCACATACAGTTAATGAATAAAGAAACAAAATTTCGCCCTTATAGTGTCTTACAAAAATCCTTAAATTCACTGAGAGAATATGGTTCACAATTCAATACAAGTGTAAATAAGTGTTGAATGATTATTTGGGCTATTACCATCATCTATTGTGGATGTAATGTTTTCCGACGTTTCGATAGACATCTTCTATCTTTATCAAGGAGGAAAATTAAAAAACCTTCCGAAAATTATCAATTTTCAAAAAGTCAATATGACAGAAGTCATGAAAGAAAAATGAACAATGTTATATACTCATCTGTGATATGATGATCTTTTTAAGTTGGATCGAACTATCGGCGTCCAAACTTCTGGCAGATCTATAGATGGAGCACTTAAGGAATCTGGTGTTATTTTCATAAATGCTGCTTCTTTGATTTTTCTTCTTGCAAGTTTTTCTTCTTTGGATATTATTGATGCTTCATCCCATTTTATACGATGATTCTCATCTACAGCATGTTGGACTAACCTGGATTTGTCGCTGTCTAGTACTCGTAGAAGCTTCTGATGTTCTTTTATAACGACTGCATTCAAAACTCAAGACACTATCAGAGCTAAACTTACAAAAGTTAAGCCTAATAATGAGACACAAAGGACAAAGAACTACATATATGAATTACCTTGCGAGTGCGGAAGATCTTACATCGGAGAAACTAAACGCCCTCTGAATGTACGAATAAAAGAACATCAGAAGCTTCTACGAGTACTAGACAGCGACAAATCCAGGTTAGTCCAACATGCTGTAGATGAGAATCATCGTATAAAATGGGATGAAGTTCAATAATATCCAAAGAAGAAAAACTTGCAAGAAGAAAAATCAAAGAAGCAGCATTTATGAAAATAACACCAGATTCCATAAGTGCTCCATCTATAGATCTGCCAGAAGTTTGGACGCCGATAGTTCGATCCAACTTAAAAAGATCATCATATCACAGATGGGTATATAACATTGTTCATTTTTCTTTCATGACTTCTGTCATATTGACTTTTTGAAAATTGATAATTTTCGGAAGGTTTTTTAATTTTCCTCCTTGATAAAGATAGAAGATGTCTATCGAAACGTCGGAAAACATTACATCCACAATAGATGATGGTAATAGCCCAAATAATCATTCAACACGAGCTCCATCATCAACAATATCTCGTCATCAACAAGTGTAAATAATGCCCTTTGAAATAAATTATACTTCGAATATCATTTCACACTTAGTGGGAGCAGACTATACAATTTTATCCCCATATATAGCGTGCTCTGTTCAGTGATCGAATACTTATGTACCGGAAAAAAATATTCGTGGGTTCTTCTAGTAGCGTTATTATTTTTATACTCAAAATAATATGGGTGTTTGCGTACAAAAAGTATAATTCTATAAATATATAGACCTGGTACAGTTAAGATGTTACCAGACTTGAAGCAACCCCTGCAGGATGATCTGAAACCCATATTCAACATTGCTCTTATAGCTTGCTTTTGAATTACAAATATATGGTTAGCCCGAGAACTAGAGCCCCAGAAAATAATGCCATATGATAAAATAGATTGGAAGCTTGCAAAATAGATGGTCCTTAGTGTGCTAATATCAACTACATTCCTGATGGCCCTCATTGTGTAGATCACTGTATTTAGTTTAGATGTTAGAGTTTCACAATGCTGGTCCCAACACAGATGACTATCCACTGATACACCGAGGAGCTTTGTATTTGAGCAAGTTAATATATCATTTTCTCCTACTCTTATTCTTTGTGGGTGCGTTCTATTTGATCTTATGTTGGAGAAATATACTACCTTGGTCTTGTCTGCATTAAGCATTAAAGCATTTGATCTACACCATTCCTCTATCCTGGACACGGCCAATCTCAGGCCTTCACAAACATATTCCGGATTATTGGAATGAAATGAAAACACTATTCCAGATATAAATACTTGAGCGATTTAAACTTTTTAGTAAAAATTAAAATCTCATCATAGCATGGGAGAATTGAATACAACAAATATTAAATGAATTATTATTATGAAGCCATTAATTCAATAGATCATAAGTGTTTTTTTTAATAAACTTATTTATCACTACACTGTTTCACTAAAAACACATGTTTTCCCAGAGACAATCGAATTCCATTCAAAAACAGAAGCCAAACGAGTCCAAACCACCCAACCAACCACTATTAACTATTAAATAACTAACGTCGAGCCTGCCATCAAACTGCTGCAGAATCATCTACATTTCGACAAAAAATAATTCAGTAGTTATATCTGACTTTTTGCAACCTTCAGGGCTAAAATAACGGCTTAATGATTATTCAAGCAGATACGAATATCTCGAGAACTAGACATAGAATGGACACGAAATTTGGTATTTATTCTTCTCTCTTAATACAGAGAGTAACTCTATGACTCACCTCCACTTGCACCCCTGAAAAGCTAGCCGAGTTCCAGCCGAGTTTTCTGTGAGTAATTCATACCTAGGAAACTAGACATAGGATTGAGGTCAAATTTCACAATAACATTAAGAAGCATCAACTCACAATTTCTGCATATGCCTCATTCACTTGCACCCCCAGAAGTATCAGTAGATACTCGGCTTAATTTTTTCAAAATTCATAAAATCAACCATACATCAGAATGCCACCAAAGTCCTGCAGAATTATCTACATGTCGACAAAAAAATAATGCAGTAGTCATCTCTGACTTGCAACCCCTAGAGGCTAAAATAACGGCTTAATGATTATTCAAGCAGATACGAATATCTCGAGAACTAGACATAGAATCGACACGAAATTTGGTATTTATTCTTCTCTCTTAATACAGAGAATAACTATATGACTCACCTCCACTTGCACCCTAGAAGAAATTAACTAGCCGAGTTCAGCCGAGTTTTCTGTGAGTAATTCATACCTGGGAAACTAGACATAGGATTGAGGTCAAATTTCACAATAACATTAGAAGCATCAACTCACAATTTCTGCATATGCCTCATTCACTTGCACCCCCAGAAGTCAGTAGAGTACTCGGCTTATTTTTCAAAATTCATAAAAAATCAACCATACATCAGAATGCCACCAAAGTCCTGCAGAATTATCTACATGTCGACAAAAAAATAATGCAGTAGTCATCTCTGACTTGCAACCCCTTGGGGGCTAAAATAACGGCTTAATGATTATTCAGCAGATACGAATATCTCGAGAACTAGACATAGAATCGACACGAAATTTGGTATTTATTCTTCTCTCTTGAGACAGAAAATAACTCTATGACTCACTCCCACTCGGCTAGCCCCCAGGGTGCAAGTGGAAGTGAGTCATAGAGTTATTCTCTGTATTAAGAGGAAGAATAAATACCAAATTCCGTGTCGATTCTGTCTAATTCTCGAGATATTCGTATCTGCTTGAATAATCATTAAGCCGTTATTTTAGCCCCCAAGTTTTGCAAGTCAGAGATAACTACTGCATTATTTTTTTGTCGACATGTAGATGATTCTGCAGGACTTTGTGGCATTCTGATGTATGGTTGATTTTTATGAATTTTTAAAATTAAGTTGAGTACCTACTGGCCCACAGAGTAAGTGAATAAGGCATATGCAGAAATTGTGAGTTGATGCTTCTTAATGTTATTGTGAAATTTGACCTCAATCCTATGTCTAGTTTCCCAGGTATGAATTACTCACAGAAAACTCGGCTGAACTGGCTAGCCTATTTCAGGGGAGCAAGTGGAAGTGAGTCATAGAGTTATTTTCTGTATCAAGAGAGAAGAATAAATACCAAATTTCGTGTCGATTCTATGTCTAGTTCTCGAGATATTCGTATCTGCTTGAATAATCATTAAGCCGTTATTTTAGCCCCTCAAGGTTGCAAGTCAGAGATAACTACTGAATTATTTTTTTGTCGACATGTAGATGATTCTGCAGGACTTGGTGGCATTCTGATGTATGGTTGATTTTTATGAATTTTTAAAAATTAAGCCGAGTACTACTGGCCTGGGGAGTGCAAGTGGATGGGGATATGCAGAAATTGTGAGTTGATGCTTTAATGTTATTGTGAAATTTGACCTCAATCCTATGTCTAGTTTCCCAGGTATGAATTACTAAAAGAAAACTCGGTTGAACTCGGCTAGCCCAGATTTCAGGGTGCAAGTGGAAGTGAGTCATAGAGTTATTCTCTGTATCAGGAGAAAAGAATAAATAACAAATTTTGTGTCGATTATATGTCTAATTCTCGAGATATTCGTATCTGCTTGAATAATCATTAAGCCGTTATTTTAGCTCCCAAATTTGCAAGTCAGAGATAACTACTGAATTATATTTTTGTCGACATGTAGATGATTCTGCAGCAGTTTGATGTCATTCTGATGTATGGTTGATTTTTTATGAATTTTTAAAATTAGGCCGAGTACCTACTGACCCCCTGGGGGGTGCAAGTGAATGAGGCATATGCAGAAATTGTGAGTTGATGCTTCTTAATGTTATTGTGAAATTTGACCTCAATCCTATGTCTAGTTTCCTAGGTATGAATTACTCACAGAAAACTCGACTGGAACTCGGCTAGCCCCCCCCCCCAGGGGAAGCAGAGTGAGTCATAGAGTTATTTTCTGTCTCAAGAGAGAAGAATAAATACCAAATTTCGTGTCGATTCTATGTCTAGTTCTCGAGATATTCGTATCTGCTTGAATAATCATTAAGCCGTTATTTTAGCCCCCCAAGGGGTTGCAAGTCAGAGATAACTACTGAATTATTTTTTCGTCGAAATGTAGATGATTCTGCAGCAGTTTGATGGCATTCTGATGTATGGTTGATTTTTTATGAATTTTTAAAAGTAGGGCGAGTACCTACTGACCCCCCTGGGGGGTGCAAGTGAATGGGGCATATGCAGAAATTGTGAGTTGATGCTTCTTAATGTATTGTGAAATTTGACCACAATCCTATGTCTAGTTTCCCAGGTATGAATTACTAAAAGAAAACTCGGCTGGAACTCGGCTAGCCCCCCCCAAGGGGTGCAAGTGGAAGTGAGTCATAGAGTTATTCTCTGTATCAAGAGGGAAGAATAAATACCAAATTTCGTGTCGATTCTATGTCTAGTTCTCGAGATATTCGTATCTGCTTGAATAATCATTAAGCCGTTATTTTAGCCCCCAAGGGTTGCAAGTCAGAGATGACTACTGCATTATTTTTTTGTCGACATGTAGATGATTCTGCAGGACTTTGGTGGCATTCTGATGTATGGTTGATTTTTATGAATTTTAAAAATTAAGCCGAGTACCTACTAGCCCCCTGAAGGGTGCAAGTGAATGAGGCATATGCAGAAATTGTGAGTTGATGCTTTTTAATGTTATTGTGAAATTTGACCTCAATCCTATGTCTAGTTTCCCAGGTATGAATTACTCACAGAAAACTCGGCTGGAACTCGGCTAGCCCCCCCCCCCCAGGGGGTGCAAGTGGAAGTGAGTCACAGAGTTATTCTCTGTATTAAGAGGGAAGAATAAATACCAAATTTCGTGTCGATTCTATGTCTAGTTCTCGAGATATTCGTATCTGCTTGAATAATCATTAAGCCGTTATTTTAGCCCCCCAAGGGGTTGCAAGTCAGAGATAACTACTGAATTATTTTTTCGTCGAAATGTAGATGATTCTGCAGCAGTTTGATGGCATTCTGATGTATGGTTGATTTTTTATGAATTTTTAAATGTAGGGCGAGTACCTACTGACCCCCCTGGGGGGTGCAAGTGAATGGGGCATATGCAGAAATTGTGAGTTGATGCTTCTTAATGTATTGTGAAATTTGACCACAATCCTATGTCTAGTTTCCCAGGTATGAATTACTAAAAGAAAACTCGGCTGGAACTCGGCTAGCCCCCCCCAGGGGGTGCAAGTGGAAGTGAGTCATAGAGTTGTTCTCTGTATCAAGAGGGAAGAATAAATACCAAATTTCGTGTCGATTCTATGTCTAGTTCTCGAGATATTCGTATCTGCTTGAATAATCATTAAGCCGTTATTTTAGCCCCCCAAGGGGTTGCAAGTCAGAGATGACTACTGCATTATTTTTTTGTCGACATGTAGATGATTCTGCAGGACTTTGGTGGCATTCTGATGTATGGTTGATTTTTTATGAATTTTTAAAAATTAAGCCGAGTACCTACTGGCCCCCCTGGGGGGTGCAAGTGAATGAGGCATATGCAGAAATTGTGAGTTGATGCTTTTTAATGTTATTGTGAAATTTGACCTCAATCCTATGTCTAGTTTCCCAGGTATGAATTACTCACAGAAAACTCGGCTGGAACTCAGCTAGCCCCAGGGGTGCAAGTGGAAGTGAGTCACAGAGTTATTCTCTGTATTAGAGAGAAGAATAAATACCAAATTTCGTGTCGATTCTATGTCTAGTTCTCGAGATATTCGTATCTGCTTGAATAATCATTAAGCCGTTATTTTAGCCCCCAGGGGTTGCAAGTCTGAGATAACTATTGAATTATTTTTTCGTCGAAATGTAGATGATTCTGCAGCAGTTTGATGGCATTCTGATGTATGGTTGATTTTTTATGAATTTTTAAAAGTAGGCCGACCACCTACTGACCCCCCTGGGGGATGCAAGTGAATAGGGCATTTGCAGAAATTGTGAGTTGATGCTTCTCAATGTTATTGTGAAATTTGACCACAATCCTATGTCTAGTTTCCCAGGTATGAATTACTAAAAGAAAACTCGGCTTTAACTCGGCTAGCCCCCCCCAGGGGGTGCAAGTGGAAGTGAGGCATAGAGTTATTCTCTGTATCAGGAGAAAAGAATAAATAACAAATTTTGTGTCGATTCTATGTCTAATTCTCGAGATATTCGTATCTGCTTGAATAATCATTAAGCCGTCATTTTAGCCCCCCAAGGGGTTGCAAGTCAGAGATAACTGCTGAATTATTTTTTTGTTGACATGTAGATGATTCTGCAGCAGTTTGATGTCATTCTGATGTATGGTTGATTTTTTATGAATTTTTAAAATTAGGCCGAGTACCTACTGACCCCTGGAAAAGTGCAAGGGAATGAGGCATATGCAGAAATTGTGAGTTGATGCTTCTTAATGTTATTGTGAAATTTGACCTCAATCCTATGTCTAGTTACCCAGGTATGAATTACTCACAGAAAACTCGGCTGGAACTCGGCTAGCCCCCCCCCCAGGGGGTGCAAGTGGAAGTGAGTCATAGAGTTATTCTCTGTATTAAGAGAGAAGAATAAATACCAAATTTCGTGTCGATTCTATGTCTAGTTCTCGAGATATTCGTATCTGCTTGAATAATCATTAAGCCGTTATTTTAGCCCCCCAAGGGGTTGCAAGTCAGAGATGACTACTGCATTATTTTTTTGTCGACATGTAGATAATTCTGCAGGACTTTGGTGGCATTCTGATGTATGGTTGATTTTTTATGAATTTTGAAAAATTAAGCCGAGTACCTACTGGCCCCCCTGGGGGGTGCAAGTGAATGAGGCATATGCAGAAATTGTGAGTTGATGCTTCTTAATGTTATTGTGAAATTTGACCTCAATCCTATGTCTAGTTTCCCAGGTATGAATTACTCACAGAAAACTCGGCTGGAACTCGGCTAGCCCCCCCCAGGGGGTGCAAGTGGAGGTGAGTCATAGAGTTACTCTCTGTATTAAGAGAAAAGAATAAATACCAAATTTCGTGTCCATTCTATGTCTAGTTCTCGAGATATTCGTATCTGCTTGAATAATCATTAAGCCGTTATTTTAGCCCCCCAAGGGGTTGCAAGTCAGAGATAACTACTGAATTATTTTTTCGTCGGAATGTAGATGATTCTGCAGCAGTTTGATGGCATTCTGATGTATGGTTGATTTTTTATGAATTTTTAAATGTAGGCCGACTACCTACTGACCCCCCTGGGGGGTGCAAGTAAAAGTGGCATATGAAGTAAATATCTGTTCATTTTCCTGGACGCTGACTTCGGTGACGCCACTAACCCAATAGTAACGGAAATGCTATGCACAAATGCTTCGCTACCATCTTCCAATCAGAATCAAGATTTGTTTGTCATCATGATGGAAAGCGACGTTACATCACAGTACTGTTTCAGTCTTTGAGATGTAGATGGCGCGCTTTCAGGAGAATACTTGGAAGTGCCTCACAATATTCTTTAAGTACTGGCAGCCCCCTTCAGGAGTTCAGTGCTACACTGTGCTGATGAGAGGCGAAACACCTCGAAACCGGTCCACAGTGGCACCACAGTATAGATACCAACCAGTAGTCGCACTCCGTGGATTTTCTTACACCAAGTCTGACTCGCGCATCTCGCAGGGATTCTAACCTCATATTTTGGTCCTTGTTCATTGTTTTCATCAATAATTCTAAGATGTCTGGAATAATGTCATTATTATTATTTTAGACATCTTAAATAATTCCTTTGTATAATTAATTCGTTTAATATTTAGAAGAATATAATTTTTTTGAAATCTATTTGAAATTCAAAGAAGAAGTTGAAGAAAAAATACAACCTAACATATAATTCAGTGGAATTTCTTTGATCCAAAATCTACCATGAACTAGCAAAGTTCATTTATTTAATCATTTATTTTCATTCCAGTAAGTATTATGTTTCAATTTTGTGTTATTTTCAAATTAATTCCAAAATGATTAACAATTGTAGCGTATACAACTGCAAAAACAATAGTTTCAATAATCCCAAACAATAAATATCAGGAACCAATGGAATTTCAGGAGGTTTACGCTTACTGTCGTCATTTCTTTACGATTAGTTGAGCTATCAGGACCAATGGAATTTCAGGAGGTTTACGCCTACTGTCGTCATTTCTTTACGATAAGTTGAGATATCAGGAACCAATGGAATTTTAGCAGATTTACGCCTACAGCAGGCTTAGTATAGTCGTCATCTCTTTACGATTAGTTGAGATATGAGGAACCAATGCAATTTCAGGAGGTTTACGCCTACTGCATGCGTATGCAGAAGAGTGAAATTTTTTAGATAAATATTTGAGTGTGTATCTATATGATTTTCAATTTTATAAATAGAAATAACAATAATATAATATATATATAACAATAATTCAATAGGTTTTTTGTTTTTTTCTCACCATAATGAGGGAACCCTTTCTAGAGAACACTCAGCATATTTAGCGCAGGGGAGTATTTATGGCGGGGGTGTACTGGGGGTAATTAACCCCCTCTTCAACTCAATCTTCGTTTAGAATAATTTCAATGAGTCATTTCATAAACCTGAGGTACCTATGATATTTAACACATTTCAAAAAGTTTCAGAGGCTGTTCCTGAGTAAACTATTGAGTAAATTACATCACTAATTACTGTTTCTTTCAAAGTGATATTGAAACCACAGTAAAACAATATATCTTTTATTGAATGCGTTCTGTTAATGAGGAAATGTGATTACATTTACTGTTACATTATGAGCGGAGTCATAATTTTTATATGAATATAGACTAAACAATGGTCCCATACACTCTAAATATCACTGTGAAAACTTATTACCAGCTCAAATCAAAATATTTAAGTTTTCAGATAACGCAAATAACCTTTTCTAATCAATTTTCAAATTCGCGGTCAATAAGATTAGATGCGCAGGGAGGAATGCGCGAGTTCCCTTTGGTGTAAACGATTTCAGTTCAAAATCCACGGAGCGCGACTACTGCTTGGTCCCTATACTGTGGTTACATTCAATCGTTGCGGTATGTTTCTGAAAAATTACTTTGAAATTTTTCATTACCTTTACAATACATCTTGAAATCACATGTCTGATATGTCACTATGATGATACCAAGCGATGTTAAATTTGAACGTTGGCGATATGTTTCTGAAGCAGTACTTTGAAATGTTTCATAATGACTTACCCATATCTCTATGAAATGATTCATGTGAATTATAATGCTTACTGGGGAGATCCTAAATAAGGAATAGTAAATAACGGTACAATGTTTGTTTTCTTCTGTTAAGTAACCAGAAACAAGCGCAAAATAGCTTCGAAATAAATTGAGCACGTAGCGAAAACCGCAACGCTCGTGAACAAATTTCATCATCCCCCATCCAACCCCTAATTTCATGAATTAATTAAATACTGAATTTCTGTTTTCCACAGAGTCTCGCTAACGTACAGAGTTAAATCAGCTCATAAAGTTAAGCTCACGGATAAACAGCTGCTGCAATGGATGGTTCCCATATTGTTAGTGATGCTTATTTACCTTGGAACGTGGACAGTATCCGATACACCAACAGCAGAGGATATATTGGATAACGAAGGTCTTAGGTTCAAACAATGCGTTTACAATTGGTGGGATCACAGTTTAGCCATCGGTGAGATTATTAAAGGGGATATTTTATTGACTGAATCTGTGGCAAAAGTTAAATACCTATCAATTGATATATTTTTTGTATTGCATTCATTGAGATCTACAATCAACTTGCAAAAGTATCAAATAAATGTTTTGTACGTAGAGACAAAGGAAAGTATTGAACTTTGATAGATTCATAGTTAGGTTGTTGGGCCAAGTCCTCTTCAACCCTCGTGAGATGAATGGATCTTCTCAATTAGTCGATCACTTGGTTGGTATGATATTTTCTCAAGTGATTTTCTATTTCTGTAGAGATATATGGGACTCTTGAATCTTCATGAATGGTGTGGTTGAAGTCATACCAAGGAGCGTTTACCAATGAACGAAGTATTTTAGATTGAAATCTTTCTATGATTTGAATATTTGATGCTTTAGCGCAAGCCCAGAATTGCATGCTGTACGTCCATATTGGTTTGATGATTGTCGAATCAAGGAGTAATTTTATTTGAAGTTTCAATATGGACTTCTTGCCTAATGGCCGATACATTTTTCGCAATTTCAGATTTATTTCATTCTTCTTAGCATTGATGTGTTGTCTCCATTTGAGTCGATGATTTAAATGTATGCAGAGATACTTTGTGGTGTCGAATGGATTTTCCCTTTCGAGTATTTTGACAGAGGGACATGTATTTCTTCTTGTAGTAAAAGTTAGTTGAACTAATTTAGCCTCATTGATACTGTGTCGCCATTTTCGACGCCACGGTTCAAGGTCATCCAAGTATTCTTGTAGTTGTTTGTAAGCATCTCTGCATCTGATGCAAGTATGGCTATATCGGCTGCAAAAGACGGTATGTTGATGTTTTCATTTTCTGGTATATCTGAAGTATAGATAATATATAAAAGTAGTCCCAAAATACTTCCCTGTGGGACTCCGTTTGACTTTGAAAGGAATGGTTATTGGTCTACTAAATAGGACTTCAGAATCATATAATGTGGTTGTGGAAGAAGTTGTTCGAGTTTATATAGCAGCCCATTGTAGCAAACCTTTTCGAATGCTTAGGATGTGTCCAGATATACTGCCGAGCAAAATTTTCCTTCTTCGAGATGGTGTTTACGATGCGGCGGACCTGATGCGTTGTCGAATTGTTCTCTCGAAAACCTAGTTGGTGGTCTGGTAGTAGTTGGTACATATCCATGTAATCTTTCAGCCTTTAAATTATTCCACACTGTGTTCCGGTTTTCCATCATAATCTCAGCATACTTCCATATGATGAAAGGATATGTATTTTATTTTAACAATTTGACAGTATTTTTTTGACCAATAGAAGACTCGTCTTATCCTCGTTCTATCGGACAAACGGATTCATGTGCAAATAAGACGATATACCGGGTGTTCTAGAAGGTGTACCAATTTGTTTGTTCGCCTTTTTGGTAAACATTAGTCTTGAAAGTTCAAATTTGGCAGTCGTGAACTGAAGACGTAGAAATCAATTATGGCTTTGTATTTTGGTTTTAATCATTACAATATTTTATTGAAATCAGTCAACGATTACTGTCATGATTGAAAAATTATGTGACATTTTAGGCAGAAACAGCTTGCCAACAAGACGCACTATTTATCGGTGATATTGATTGGCCTCCACAGTCGCCTGATTTGTCTGCTTCGGACTTCTTTTTGTGTGGATATCTTGAAAGCAAATGTGTGAGAATGTAGCGAAAAATGGGCTCTAAAGGGCTCGCATTTGTGAGGCTAACGCATGTAATCCATACATAATTTCCGCCATTAAATAAAATATTTACTTATATAAGATCCATTCTTTGAGTAGAAGTATGGAATTTATTTGTTCTGTTCTATGAGAATGTCCAATCTCAATTGAAAATGCTATAAAAGATTGATTAACATGGAATTAATTGCAGGTGAAGTTCTTTTTCTCGCTTGGGGTATCAGAGTGTGCTACAATGTTAGAAATGCTGAATCACTCTATAATGAAGCTAGGTTAATCAGCTACGCCATCTACAATATAGCTATAGTAAATATCATGATGATAGCTTTTCAGTAAGTTGCTTACATTTTCCTTTCACTTTTTAAGCGAGAATTCCAATAATGGTAATGAACTTCTTTTCAGGCATTTCTTGGACGTGGAAATAATTCAAAATATTCCGAACTCAAAATCAATTGACAATAATAAATATAACTATCAAAGAAATCAGATAAAATGTAGAAATATTTTGAGAAATATTGAATTTTTTATTTATGTACCACTGTTTCAACATGATGAGTTTGATCGTCATGCGGTATTGAGTATGATCCATAATCAAGTATGATTAGGTACTTTCTTTGTGCGTACTTCATATAAGTAACCTGATGTAATTCCTCAGAGGAATAAAAACTGACTTTCATTTTTGGAATTAAGGGCGAAAAGTTGAAAAATTGTCAACTGTGGAGTAAACTTCTTGGGTGATCAATATTTTGTCCATTTTTTCTGATTTTCAAAATAATTATTAGGTTGTTCGGAAAGTAATTTCGTTTATTCCGTCAGAGGACTTAATTACGTTTTTTCGAAACCAACTTCACACTTAAGCCGCATAACCATTATATGTCTTGAGAGCTGATATTGCAAGGCTTGTGTGTGAAAAAGTTCTATTAATTCTACACAGTAGTTTTTGGTTGGTGCCCTTTTAAATATGGAGAGCAATAAGCAGAATTTGCGTCATTTTTTACTTTTTTACTTCAGAAAAGGTACAAATGCTGTCCAAGCGAGAAAAAAAATTGACGGATGTGTATGGAGAAGGCGTGTTAACAGTACGCCAGTGTCAGAACTGGTTTGCAAAATTTCGATCCGGCAATTTTGATGTCGAAGATGATAAAGATGCGATGAAGGCATTAGTTGATGCAAATCGGCGAATAACCACACGAGAGATCGGTGAGAGATTAAATTTGTCGAATTCGACTGTTTATGGCCATTTGAAAGGCATGGGCTTAACCTCGAAGCTCGATGTGTGGGTGCCCCATGTCCTTACGGAGCGAAATTTGTGTCGTTGCGTTGACGCGTGTGATGCGCTCCTCAAACGTCAAGAAAATGATCCATTTTTGAAGCGGATTATTACTGGGGACGAAAATTGTGTTGTATACAACAATGTTAAACGCAAGAGGTCATGGAGCAGAAAAGATGAACCGGCTCAAAGCGTGTCAAAAGCCAACATTCGCCAAAAAAGGTGATGCTCTTCGTTTGGTGGGATGTCAAAGGAATCGTTTTTTTGAGCTTTTGCCGGACAATACAACGATTAATTCAGAAGTCTATTGTCATCAGCTGGACAAATTGAATGATTCACTTAAAGAGAAGAGGCCCGAATTAATCAACAGGAAGGGTGTAGTGTTCAACCAGGATAATGCGAGACCTCACACAAGTTTGGTCATTCGCCAAAAACTTTTACAGCTTGAATGGGACATACTGCAACATCCACCATATTCTCCAGATCTGGCGCCTTCCAAATACTATTTGTTCCGGTCCCTGCTAAATTTTTTGGATGGCAAAACCTTTATCTTAAATGAAGATGTCAAAAACCACCTGAACCAGTTTTTTGCCAGCAAGGACCAAAACTTTTATGAGAGGGGAATTATGTAACTGCCAGAAAGATGGCAAAAGGTGTTGGACCAGAATGGCCAATATATAATTTAATAAAATATTTATTCATTATACGAAAACTGTCTTTCATCTTTCCCAAAAAAAAACGAAATGACTTTCCGAACAACCCAATATATCAGAATATTTAATTGTTTTCAGATAGTTATTACTGATAAAAAGCTATACTATATATAATAATTACGATTGTTGGAATTACCCCTTTTCCAATATAACATGAATCAATGTGAAATTTTTATGAAATTTTCAGTTTGTTCATCTTTCCACGTGCTGGGCCGAACATCAAGTATTTTTTAGGATTCATAAGAACTCAATTGTCAACTTCTACAACAATCACTTTAGTTTTTGGACCGAAGGCAAGTTATATCAATTGAACTATTCGAATCTTCCAACGATATAAATTTTTCAGGTTATCAGAGTGTTACGTGGCCAAGGTGACCAATGGGATAATAAAGCCAGAAGTAGAGGTGTATCTGCCTCATTTTCATTGAACGGTATAGGTTTGGTTCCTGAAGAGGCTCCAGATCTTTACCAGGAGAACGAAGAGCTCAAGGTGAGATGGCTTTGAAACTTACATAATTCAGTGAACATTTTTACATCTCAGAAACATAATCTAAACAATCCTCTTAAAACATGAAAGTGTTTTTTTATCGATAGAGACGTTTCAGAAACATCTATGAGAATGTCCAAAGACATTTAAGTTTCTTTTGAAACGTATCACCAAGAACGTTTCAGTAACGTATTAGTGAAACATTAATATACAGGGTTAGGATAAAGTTTGGCACCAAATTGATATATTTAAAACGGAACGGACGATAATTTTGAAATTTGGCAGCTGAGTCCAGTGGCGTATATAGAAAATATTTTCGGGGGTGGTGGAAGGCGAGATGCTTGTACCATCAAATGATCCAATGGTTAGATTAGGTTAGATGCAATTTTTTTATTGAGAATCAAAGGATAACTTTTGGCATAGTCTCCCTGTTTTTCATCAATATCTCATAAAAATTATGTTCATATCGTTTCGATGCAAAGAAATTACCATTTGTTGCTATTTCTAGCCTCACTCACATCTGTAAACTATCCCCATTTAACGGACTCATGCAACGTGACGAGAAATTGATAGAGTAGTGAGGTTTTCACAAAAAACGACATTGAGAAATTTTATTTGATTATAAGTAGAAAAAAAAATATATATGATTGAAGACGAGGTTAGCTGAACATTCGCTTACATAGATGGTTACAAAACAAACCCCAGTTTTCTCGGTACACTAGCAAACTTATCAAGAACTTCCTCATCGCTAACTGTGATGTTTCTGTGAATAGAGAGCAATGCGAGACCATTTAGTCTATTCTCAGATGTTGTGTTCCTTAGGTAAGTTTTCAGTCTTCGTAGGCTAGAGAAAGTCCTTTCAACGGTAGCGACTGACACGGGAAGGACAGCTAGTATTTTCAGAAGGATATACATGTTGGGGAATAAATCTTTGTCACATTTTTCTAGAGAACTAATCGCCGTTTTTGGCAGAACTTCAGGTCTTTCCTGTTTCCACTTTTCTTGCCACAGCTTAAATGCACTTCGCACAATGTCGTTAAATGACAAATCTGATTCATATAATTTCAATGCAGCGTCTAATGAAGTGATGTCTGTTCTGATACAAAATTGTGGAAGAATGTTTTGTAAAGATATTATTGTGTCTTTATGAGATTGGAATCTTTCCCTTAACGCTTCACAAAAATCATCCAGGTATGGCACGTAAACTGCTCGTCTATAATATTCTTCTTCTGTGGTATGAGGTACATTGTTGCGTGTTGTTTGAAGCCGACAAAATCGTGGAAGCTCCTCTGTGACAAAAAGTTTTGAGGCTATTGCCTTCACCTGTTCATATAATGGTTTGAAGGTATGCTCGGCATTTGATCTCTGTTTTGACAGTAGGTCTAAAACAGTTGTGATGTTGCTTATAGCCTGACTAAGGTCAATATTTTTTTTCTGAATGGTCTCAGACAAGCTGTGTGTAGTCGACAGCATCTGGCTCAAAATGAAAAGATTAACAATAAATGGGAAATTACAAATGGCACGACTTAAAGCAAATGCTTTAGTTGATGAAACACTCGATTCTTCTATCTTATGTAGGGAGAGTATGATAGCTTCTAAAATTTCATTGAATAGAATAACTGATTCATGTCTTTCTACCCATCGCGTTTCGCACAATGAAATCAGTTTCCTTCTCTTTTCATCAGGACTCGCTCTGAAATCGTGCATTTTAAAATCTCTGTGTTCTTAGCTGATGCTTGAAAGAATGCACATATTTCTTTAATAACACCCATGCAGTTTCTAATAGAGGAAATGCTACTTGCATCTGACAAGCACAAGTTCAGTGCATGCGAAGAACAATGTGTATAAAGGGCCAATGGTAGTTTTTCTCTGATAGCAGCTTGAACTCCTCTGAACTTGCCACTCATAGTGGCAGCACCATCGTATCCTTGGCCTCTCAATTTGTTCAAGTCAAGACCTAAATTTGACAAGGTCTCCAGTACTGTTTTCGCCAAATCTGCACCAGTTACATCATGAACGGAACAAATGTTAGGAAATCTCTGATTTTACAAGTTTCATCCTCAACATAGCGAATGCAAAGTGAAAATTGTTCCATTTGGCTTATATCGGTGGTTTCATCCGCTAAAACGGAATAGAAGATAGAATTTCTAACTTTTGCCACAATTTTGGTTTGAATCAAAGAACCGAATGTGTTAATGATGTCGTTCTGAATGACGGGACTTGTGTACATTGTCTTTCCACCAGCACTGATCAATTGGTCCTTGAGAAGATCAACTCCGCTGTTAGCTCGGTATCTCAACAATGATCGGAAATTTCCGTCATTTTCGTCAGGTTCTTCAAGACTTACTCGTCCAGAATCATTATGACCTCTGAGAGCAATCATTTGCCTTCCGCAAAACTTAATAGTTTGAATTATAGCAACCAGTTTTTTTTCTATTATTTTCAATATCTAATTTTCTTTGAGAATTTACTTGATCGATAATACTATCACGTTTTTTTTTAATCAAGGATTTTGTATTTTCAGCAATCAAAATAGATTGTCTATGGTATTTTGAATCTTGATGATGCTTGAACATTTCCTTTGCTTTTTTGAAATTGATGAAAGGTTGGGTTACAAATATTCCCAATGATTGGTGATCTCCTTTCTCTACATTTTCGATCCGAGAGAAAAACACGCAGTATTTACAAAATGCACCGCATTTCTCCTCTGAATAAGTTAACCACTCAAATTCTTCAAGCCATTTCGCTTGAAAGGATCTCGTGTGGTTTGAAATCGAAGTGGTAGGAAATTTGTATCCAGACTGAGGTTTCCATACATTTTCTAACAATGAAACTTTTTCATCATTTGTTAATGAACAAATATAACTCCTTTGACAGTAATTTCCAATGTCGTTTACATTTTTAATAACTTGAAAAATACCTTCCACATCTTGACCAGAGGAGCTCGTTTGAAAGATATCGGCACAAGCAATTTCACTTTGTCCTTCCACGGCAACGCGGGCTTCCAAATTTTCAACTTCAGGCCTATCCACATTTTGTCTTTTCGTGAAAAAATCTTGAATTGAACTTTGTCTCTTCATTGTGATTTTCTTTCACTAATCAGCTTTCAATTACGACCCGAGAACACTGAAATACTCTTACGATCTTAGAACGCAACCGTGAGATTTAGGTAATCATCAACTACTGTCCTAACGGCTTCAGCCGTGTCGTGCGTATTACAGATTATTATTAGGTTTATTCACGCAAGCGCAGATAGAAAAGAACCGTTCGCGGATTCAAAGATATGATCAGAGCTTCGGAGATTTGTAACTGGTACCCACATAGTTCCGAATTTTAAGATCTGAGCCTGCGTATAGGTTCCCACCCAGTTTAGAAATCGTCACGCGAACATAGTAATTCAGTTTTCTTTATCCATTTCGGGGGGCCCGGGCTCCTGCCCCCTATATACGCCACTGACTGAGTGTAATGGACCACAATGCATTTGAAGAGCATATTTTCATTAATGAAAAAATTTCGGTTTAACCAGAAATGACCAATTTTACAAACTTTACAAAGTTTTAATACATTTGGAATGGTCAAGGATTTGCCAAGATCTGGAAGACCACGGGACATGACGAACGAAGCGATAAGGCAAAATATTGCCATTGATTTAGAGGAAACCTCAAATTTCTACCACATTTCTGACGCGGAACTACGGCATAGGTCGACGTTCTGTAGGAAAAATATCAAAAAGGGAAAATTTTCATTAGCATAAGGTACAATTAGTCCAAGAATTGTCAGAGGATAATTTTGATCGACGGCTCGAATTTTGCGAACAGCTAATGAACATCTGTAATGACGACGAACGTTTTGCTTTCAATGTATTGTTTTCTGATGAGGCATATTTTTGTTTGAATGGAACGGTTAACCGCCATAACTCAAGATACTGGTCAACTGAGAATCCTCATTGGATTGATGAAGCCCAAACCCAGCGACCAGAAAAGTTGAATGTTTGGATGGGAATTGTAAAAAATAGGCTAATAGGTCCATTTTTCATAAACGGGAACGTAAATGGAGAAAATTATCTAGATTTACTAAATAATCAAATCATTCCTGCACTCCAACAGAACGGGCAGTTACCACCGAACGTTTGGTTCCAACAAAATGGAGCACCTCCTCACTATGATAGACGGGTTCGAAATTTTCTAGATGCTACTTTTCCAAATCGATGGATTGGACGTAGAGGACGCATAGAGTGGCCTGCTCGTTCTCCAGATCTCAGCCCATTTGACTTTTTCTTTGGGGTTATCTAAAATCACGTGTTTATGTTAATCGACCAGCATGCTTGCAGGAATTGAGACAACGGATTCTTGATGAATGTGCTTTAATTCATGGAAAAATCTTCAAAAAGTTACTCAAGAATTTGTTAATAGACTGGGCATATTATCAGGAGGTGAATGGCAAGGACTTCGAACATTTAAAATGATTTTTTTTTCAATTATTTTCAATAAATTTTTTCTACTAGTAAAAGCCCTATATTTCTTCTTTTTATAGATTTTCATAGAAAATACGTCATGAAAAGCAGAAAATGTTATATACTACAAAGTATTTCGTTTTATTTCCACTATTGATACAAATAACAACGATTTATTTATTTGAATGGATTTTTTCGCAAATGTACAAAAAGACTGAATTTCTTCTTTTTACAGAGAATTTTTACATGGAACCCGATATGGACATATCCGAAACAAGGTGCTCTTTCAGAATCTGCAAAATCTACAGGGTGTCCCATTTAAATGAAAAAAAATTTTTGTCCAGTTGAACCGGAAGTATCTCATTAATGAAAATATGCTCATCAGATGCATTGTGGTCCATTAAGCTCAGATATTTCAAAAATATCGCCCTTTTCGTTTTAAATATATTAATTTTCTGCCAAACTTTATCCCAACCCTATATGTTATTTTCAACGTTTATTTTATCTCATAGCAACTTGATTTAACATGCCATTGAGATCGTTCAGGAATATTCTTCACTGAAATTAATTTTTTATTTCAATCCATGTTAACCCATGAACATGAGCAAAGCGACATTACATTCAAAAGTTTGCAGAATGTTTCTGAAACATTACTGTGAAATATTTGATTACCGTTATATTCAAATCTAAATTTGGTTCAAGTTATCCAAAGTTGAAGTAATCAATTAAATTGTTTACTGGTTTCAGGAGGAAATCCAGAAACTAGCAGCTCAAATAGAATTTATGAAAATAGTGCACATGGAAGTGAACAATCGTCATCTGAAGCCCAAAACTGGAGGCTATTTCTGCAGTATAAACGCACCAACTGTTATCCATAATCCATCTGCTAAGACCGGAGGTTGCCTTTTAGCGAAAGCTGAAGATTTGTAATAGTTTGTCAATTATTCCAATAAATAAAACGAAAAGATAAGCAGAATTAGCTAGACTGATCTCCAAAAATCATCAAATGCTTGAATATTATTGTGTGATATGTAATAGATGGATAGTCTTTAGGTTTAGCTGGAAATATGAATTTCCTTTGATGTTATTTGTTGACTAGTTGATAATAGGTGTTGTTAATTTTAATTTGGCAATGTCTCTTTTTGTTTTTGATTTAATTCCTTTCGAATGTTTTCTTTCGAGTGATTTTTGATCGTTTGCAATGCCTGTGTCAGTCCATTAAAGATGTGATAGTTTTCTTAGATTATAACCAGTGGGCGACAATATTCGAAATTCCAACATAAACTGATTCAAACATTACTTTTCGCAATCATTCACGATTAATTCAGTAGTGCCAAATCTTAAGACTGCTTCGAGTATTAAAAACAATTTCATTTCAGATTGTTTCAATCGACAATAAAAAACTTAGATACATATCAATATTTCCTCAATTCAATTTTTTGCTCAGATTCATCTTGCAATGTGATAACTACGTTGTTATAATGAATATTCACAGATCTGAACATCCTCTCAAGTAACCTAAAAAAATAGATGTGTACCTTACGATTTAATGTAATGGACTAGTGGAAAATTAATAATTAAGTATTAATATATATAAATGTTATCCTAGTATGTAAGTTCATAATACCTTGGATGGAAAATTATTTATGAGCCCTTGAACAAATTTTTCGTTCTTGGTATTGAATTTCTAGTTATAAAACAATAAGATTGAATTGTTACCATCAGGAATACTCTAATTAGCCAGGCATTATTGGAAACTCAAGTAGGTTGTGATTCTTTTAGTGTGACCCTAGTGAAATTAATGACCTTTCAAGGCAAAAATGATTGGAATTAATAGATTTAGTTCTAATTAATCAATAAGAAAGTATTTAGAAGTGTTTAAAGGAATAGTTGGTCGATGTTATAATATAAAAGGCTATTTGAGACTCATCAATTTTCCATACACTGGATCTGAAAAGTTTGTAATTCAATATCACAACGTTGTTGTCGAAACTGCAAGACCGAAATACTCAAAAAATATAAGAATACCGCAGTATAAGATCATATGCACATTATTTGTTGTCAAGATGTTTATATGTTGAAACTGAATGTTCAATTTATTGAAATTATATTGCCCTATATTTGTATAAAATGTTGAATACATGTAATGAATAAACTTCTGTTTCGTAACCATTTGTGATTGGAGAAAATTTCAAAATATTTCCCATAGATCAGCATCAGCACCTCTACTTGTCATCAGTGGCGTAACGATCATTGACCGGGCCCACCCGCAAAAATAATTCTAGGGCCCCCCGTAAGTAAGAATTATTTTTTCATATAGAAAGTCTTCTTAACTTATGTAGCCGCGTCACATCCGCGCCACACAGTACGCGTAGACGTTTAGAATTAAGTATAACAGTAAGTGGATTTTGTGAATATGGTCTAATAGGATGTAGAGAGATTTTCCTTAAAAAATCTACAGAAAAATGCATATCGGCAATAGAGCTGTAGATCTAAGAGAATAATTATAATACCAGAGAACACGTTCTTGTTTATTAAAAAGTTAAGTTGAATGACATAACTTTTTTATTTATTTTCTTCGCTGCGAATACATTTATCACTTCGTGAGTGAGTGAGTCGCTAAGTCTTTCTTGAGTCATTGTGCTTCTCAAATAATTCTTTATCAACTTTAACTTAGAAAAGGATCGCTCTGCACTTGCGACTGTAACTGATAATGTCAAAAATAACATGAAAGCAGTACAGAGATCTGGAAAACTAGCTGCAATTGTAAAGTTTTTCAAAAAGAGGAGATCAGCTAACTGTCGTATTGATGTTATTTTCTCAATCTCTGATTTCAATGCAATTCTGAAAGAGTTAATTTGGAAGTTTAGGTCAGTACTGAGGTCGTCTTCGTATTCCTCGATCAAGGCATTCACTTTCTTCGACATCTCAACATCTGTTGCATCCAACAAAAATTTGGGGGAAAAGAACTGAAAAAGAGATTACTAATTTCTGTTATCGCTTCGAACTTAATTTGCAACTGCGAAATGACTATGTCCAGAGTGGCATAAAAAACGAATATTTTTAAATATGTTTCTGAGTCTGTCAATCTTTCATCTTGACAAAGCTCATCAAAATGCTTCTTAACCTTTTTTTTTTTTTTTTCTCAAATTGATTGGTAACTCCCCAAGCATTTGCAACTTCTGTAGAAAGGTTCCTCATTTCCTCAAAGCTGTTTCTGACTGCAGTTAGTTTTTCAGAAACCGTCTTTAGTTCTGTAACTGCCTCAAACAAATCATAATCTTGGTTTTGTAATCGCTTCGATACCACGTTTAATGCTTCAAGAATTTTCAGTTGAAATACAATTTGAAAAATGAATGATAAACTCTCTTATTGTTTCTTCAAACCCATTGCTTCAGCTCTCTCGTTGGATGATTTTGAAAACAAAATCACACTCAAATGTGCCTTCATAACATCTGTGTAAGAATATCTGAATTCTGTTCTAGAAGACCATCTAGTTGGACACAGTTTCTTCAGAGTTCGTGCTGATGACAAAAGAAGATCCCATCTTTTGATACTCTGACTGAAAAACACATACAGTTGTTCAACTGTCCCAAAAAAAATTACGTTTTCAGGAATCGCTGACATTGCATCATTGACCATCAAGTTTGAGTTATGTGCGGCGCAGTGCACATATTTGGCCATCTTTTGTTTTTCTTGGATACTTGTTTTCAATCCAGAATAAACACCAGACATGGTTGCTGCACCGTCATACCCTTGGCCTCTGCATTTTGATAGTGATAATCCATTTGTTTCAAAGACTTCTAGAATTGCCTTCTCTAATCCCCCTGCTGACTGATCATCCACTATCTTTAATCCTGAAAAACTTTTATTGATTTCAAGTGATGTAGGCTTTCCTGAAAAATCTGTCTGCAGCGTAACGAATCGAATAACTTGAGATATGTGATCTTTTTTGGTAATATCTTGAGTTGTATCCAGTATTACCGAGAAAAACTGTGCATCACAAATATTTTTTATTATTTCTGATTTGACTTTATCGGATAAGATTTGAATCAATTCATTTTGTATAGCAGTGCTAAGATACCTTTGATTCCCCTGGTCACTATTCAATAAATCGTGCAACACATAGTCATACAACGCGACGTTGAAAAGTTTGAAAGTAGTACAAGATATAAAAAATTTGTCGATAAATTACTTTATTTGAATTTTCATTTGACGAACGGACCCCCCACCCCGGGCCGCGGGGTCTGCGCTGATGTACGTTACGCCACTACTTGTCATTATTTATTTATTTATTTACAATTAAGACCACCAACCATCACATGCAAGTGATGTTTACTGTGGAATCTAAGATAGTTAATTCTACAGAGACATGGAAATCAAAAACTCAATCACTCCTGCACTATGTCATGGGTAACTGAGGTAACTCCTCAATAAATTCTTGAACTTCTGGAAGCTCACATCAAAGTCCTTGAATGGAAGTTTGTTGTATTCCTGGGTGCTGGCATACACTGGGGACCCCCTGGCGAGTTCGGTTCTTGCCTTTTTAGCAATAAATTGCTCCTATTCCTTGTATCATAGGTGTGAAAGCTGCCAACTTCCTTCAGTAGAGCTTCAGTTTTTGTCAGCTTATTTTGTAGATGAGTTTGCACTGATTTGATATTCTAAGTAGATCAAACTTAAGAATTGGAACCAACTTGTAGAGTTCTGTAGTTGGAGTATCATAATTTATACCATAGAGGGTTTTTAGTACCTTATTCTGAACTCTCTGCATTCTGGCCCTGTTGAACTTTGACGTGTTTCCCCATATTACTGATAAGAAGCTCAATGTTGACTGTATATGAGCGAAGTACAAGATTTTCCTTGATTCATAGGGAAGAACATCAGTGAACCGTCTGAAGGCACCAGTTAATCCTGACAATCTCCTCACCATGCCATCCACATGTCTATCCCAGCGCAGATCATCCGTGATGTTAAGTCCCAAGTACTTATCGTCAGTAACCTGACGTAAGGGAACGCCTTCTATAGAGAGCTGGGGTGTGGTACTGCTTTTATTCTTTTGTTTGAAGTGCATGTATACATTCTAGAAAGAAAGAAAGATTGCATGTATACAGTTTTTTCCTTGTTTAGAACCAGTTTGTTACCTCCAAGCCAATCGATAAATTTCTCGATGTCGTCATCAATCAGTTGTTGTAAATAGGCAGTGTCCCTGTGACTGTAGAGTAGCACGGTATCATCCGCAAACATGAAATATTTTGCTTTTAGTCCTGCGTTGGATATATTTTCCACATATAGCAAGTACAGGAGAGGTCCAAGTACTGTACCCTGTGGCACGCCGCTTTTCACCGTCATGTACTTACTTTTAAATCCTTCGTAGACAACATATTGACGTCGGTTTGTCAAGAAGGAACGAAACATCTTGAGTGCTGGTCCTTGGACAACCCATCTTTTTCAACTTTTTACCGGATGAATCTTGACCACTGCCTCAATTTTAACCATAGATTCTTGACGTCAAAGAAACATTTTCTTTCTATAACATTTTTCCAAATTCGGCCCCGTTCTAAAGATATAGGGTGTTGAAATTTCATAAAAAAAATTGCATTTTCACCTGTAATATTCAAACGACAATATCAATTGAAAAACGTTATTGATAATAGTCATGCATATTTTGGCATCAATAGATTTATTCCATTTCTTGTGGGTTTCTCACTACTACTGTACAGATTGGTTAGATTGCATGAAAAACAAATATCATTTGAACTAAAGGTCCGTATTCTACTTCCTAGAATCATTAGCCTCTTTTGCAGATGAAATCATCCATCATCTTTGTTCCTGAATTGCACCATTTTTGAGATATTATTTGAAGTTGAAAGGAATCAAATCGATATAATCATCTGAATTAACATGAGTGAGTGAATAATTTCTTAGAGGGAAAATAATGTTTTCAAACAATTCAGATTCAATAGTGGATGCTGTGGATGGCAATTTTCATTCAAACTAAACTGAACTACAGAGGGGTATTTGCCCAATGTGAAAACTCAAAATGCTACAACTTTTTAACGCAGCTGAATATGGAAAAACGGTATGGGAAAAAGTGTTTCATTTGATCTCAAGAACCTATGGTTAAAATTAACGCCGTGGTCAAAGACTCACCCTGAATATCTTTTTGAGGTCATAGTTTTAACAATGGTAGACTTAATGTTCCACCTTTCCACAACTTAGGTAGAAAATTCATCAAATTAACCGACGGAAGTGAGATAATTTCCACAAATAGAAATTCAAAATTTTCAACCAAATGGAATTCAATAATTCCCGAGAAAAGATAAGTCAACAATCAATTCATTACTCCAAAAGAAATAATTTCAAACAGATGTAACCTGGTTTTAGAGCATTTCGAAAAAAAATATTTAGCACGCAGCATTTCTATGAGCGGAACTGAAATTGTGCCTAAAAAGTGTTAAACAAAGCTCCCAACAAAGAACACTTTAAGTCGAGATACCCAAGAAAAAAACGAACAATGGTATATTATGTGATATGAATTTGTTTCAGAGTACAGGAGATCTATAGATTAGATCAATCTGGTGTTATTTTCATAAATGCTGCATTACATCCAAAGCTTCTGAGCCCAAATAATCACGTCAGTGCTCAACAATTTTCAATTGTTTTGCTTTTAATTAATTATTGCATAAAAATTCAATCAATAGTTTATTTACAAAAATGGTAAGAATTTTACAAAATAGTTCATATATAGGTAGACATAAATAATTAACATGTATAAAATGGACGGAAAATATAACGAGATTCAAAGTCTAATAAACCTCTTGCTAACATTCATCAACATATCAGTTCAATAATTGCCAAAAACAGTTACTTCATACAATACAAATAGGTATATATAAACTAAATTAGATAAAAAATTATAGAATAAACTATAAAACTACAAGTGTTGGCTGTTTGCCCCCATTTGTAAACACGTTGATTGAATTCTATTACCATAGTTAATCTTGAGATGTCTTAAAACATGTTCTGAGTGTACTACTCTGAATTACATAGAAGGATGAATAAAAATTTGTTGTTAATTGGATCTCCTTCTTTTGCCCATATGGATGTCTCTTAACAATACTAAATTTGAAACTTTTGTGTCATTTTAATTTCTCCAGTTCAATATTCTGATGTGAACAGGCAATGAATACTTTAGTTGTTTTAAATAAGAGCACCAATCTTAGCATGAAGAGTACCAACCTAATTTCCCAGCAGACGACTGGAAACATTTAATACGAGTTAACCATTTCATATCATGTCATTAAGACTACAAAGTAAGTCATTGACATCAGTTTTGAAATCAGTGCGTTAGTTTCATCCACAGAACACCAAAATTTTCGTTTCTGCGAGAACCTTTAATTTCGATTTTTCAATATTTCCCAAGAGAAAAACTCAAAAGCCAATCACATTTGCATAAAAAACTATGAAACAGCTAGGCTTTGATGATCATCCAACGGTCAACTGACAGATCACTGGAATGGTCATAGTCCATTTCATTTTCAGTCAGTAATATATAAAATGGTTGGTTTGATTGCAAGATAATTTTTGTATAGTATGTATTGTATCATTCGAAAGGAACAAAATGTTCCATGTGCTTTCAATATTTTGCGCTGTATATTCATTGAGCCAATTGATTGAGGTAGCCAAAACAAGGTGCAACTTTTGGAAGATATACGATGAATTTCAATTTAATCAACAAGTTTTACCCACCCATTTGTATTAGCATGATGATCAATTAATTTCTGTATGAAATGGAGTTTGAAGGAGCATCCTCAAATATCAAGAATATTTTGAAGCAGGTGTGCCGTATCATCTCAAACCTAATAAGCATATTTCTTGCTTACATATTACATTTAAGAGATTCGTTGTTCAAATTCAGGGTAGACGAAAACATCAATAATTGAATATTTGATCAGAAGAATAAGAAATTTGTACCATTATCCTGAAAATGAGAGAGCAAAACCTTATCCATGCTTACACCATGTTTTAAAGCATCTCAGATAAATAGTTACTTTAGCTACAAAAATTGTTTAACATGTAATAGAACGATGCCAACAGCCATAACTTCTCAAAACAACAACAAAATCTCAACTTAGCCAATTCACAATAAAAAGTAACGTAGTGATACCAATTATTGAACTGATAACCCTACTTGAGGAATTACACCTGTCCTCAGAACAATAGCATTCTTCCCAATAGATACCATCTTCATCAACACCCCAATTACAAACACCGGTAACCCCAGTTTCTGCTACAGAAGCACACCGTCTCATGACTTGTCTCCACCTTCCATCCCCTGAAATATCAATGTGATATAATTTCAACAAAAACCCCTTGGGGGAATAACAATTCCTCTCCTTCTAAATTACTTATTGATGGAAATTTTAATTATTCATGCATGTGTTAGAAAAAATTCTCCTAGGTTTCATGTAGATATGAATAATATCTTCTGCCACTTATGGATGAAAATTTTGAATATCTTTGATTGTTTTTAGAGGCTAGGATTCTTTCATGACTTACATATATATCCCTTAGGGCTCTGATGTGTAATTTTCATACAAAACGAACCAGGCATATGACTTTCGAAACTGTTACATTCTATAGCTATATGTTCTCTTTCATCAAATTTTCTGTAAGCTCCACAATTATCTTGGCCTTTGGGATCTTCGCTAGAGCTGCATTGATAGCATTTAATGGCCTCACCTGAAAATTGTATAAAGTTACTTCAAGAAAAGGGAAGTGGATTGATTGATCCATATAAAATTTAGAACACTTACTGATGTTGAAAAGAAAGGAGAATAAGACGGGGAAGATTAATAAAATAAGAGAATTCGTCCACATTTTCGAATAATAATTATTTCTTAGTCATCTGAGAATTAGTGTATTTGTTTTTGCGAGAATGATTGGTTGTTATGGCAAAACAGTTTAAGTGTGACTTGCGCATTACTGAGGGCGTATTAACATCTGAGCATAGTTGCCAATAGTGTCATAATAAAATCCCTAGGTGTTCCAATTTACAACAGTGGCGTCGGCTACATTTATGTCTACAAAAATAAGAACGCAATTTGAAAATCCAAGCTGCAGTCGAAAATAAAACTGTAGTAAATAATAGAAATACAGTGTTCCAATTTATAATTTTTCATTCGATTGTTTTTAGAAAATGAAAATAGGGCTTTCATTTTCAATTCAGAGTAATTAAAACAATTACGGGTGCAATTTATGAATAAGAGCGGTCAGATTAAGTATTTTTTATCCCTCTGCGCCTGATCTCCCCTGTATACATACCTAACTTATCTGTAATCCTTAGTGTGAGCTCAATACACAGATTTTTTGAGATCCTCAGCTTCAGTATCGGCAATCCCTTCCCCTCTCAAATCAATTCAGAACTCAATTGGACCATATTCACTTGTAACACCGTGCATTGCCTTTAGTGTTGGGTAGGTTTTACAAGAGGCGGCCCAAATAAATGTAAGCGAGGCTTATTTTTGAAAAATGTAACACCTCAATTCGACTGTCACACTACACCTCGGGTCTCAATGAGATGAGGCCCAAGGGCAATCGAGGAAAACGCGATAAAGGGATCCTAAAGAGACAGGGATAGGTAAATGAGGAAATGTATTATGTACCTACTGAACTACTGAAGTGTTTAATCGTCTCATAATTCACACAGCACAGATGTGATAAATTATGAATTACAGTTGGTTTTATAGGACGGCATCTTACTGATTTTGTGGGGGTTTCCATGATTTTCAACTCCACAGAACAGCAAAATTATTTTCAATCATTGTATGAAAATACTATTCATCAGCGAAAAGCAATTTGCTCAACTCTTGATTACAACCTGCTATATATGTGATAGTATCTCATGACATTATAGTGTTAATCTTTCCGAATCAACAATAATTATTAATTACTATTTAGAATTCTATTCGACGCTGATAAAGAAAAATTAGTGGATATGAATCGTTGATTCGACGAAAAATTGAACGCACTCGCATTGTTGCTATTATTAACAAAGGGCGAAATATTCAGTTTCTTACTATCCAAATAAACAAAAGTAATAAAATATATAAATGAAATCTTGGGAATAGTATTACTTAATAAAGGATCCTCATAAATTTTAAAATTTCAAATGGCGATGAGGCGATGAGCTATAAAAAACAATATTTTATAGTTTTAAACCTAAATTAGTATGCTATAAAGTTTATATTTATAGATTATAATAACATACATGATCGCTGTTAGTTTGATACATTTTTAGCTCGCTTATTATAAAATTTGTTTGTTTATACAAAAACAAACAGGGTAACTGTGAATGATGTGGGAAATTTGAATTTTTTAATTGGATGAGAAAATATGATCATAGTTAGATTCAATAATTTTGAATAACCGATATCCCAGAGTTTCAGGGCCTTAAGTGCAACTGTGGACCTTGTGTGTAATCACATTCAGATCGCGGTAATGGCCCAAATTTGGGGATCATTATTGTCGTATGAATCCATGAAGGAAACGGGACTGTTTCAGTCTTTGAGATGTAGATGGCGTGCTTTCAGGAGAATACTTGGAAGTGCCTCACAATATTCTTTAAGTACTGGCAGCCCCCTTCAGGAGTTCAGTGCTACACTGTGCTGATGAGAGGCGAAACACCTCGAAACCGGTCCACAGTTGCACCACAGTATAGATACCAACCAGTAGTCGCACTCCGTGGATTTTCTTACACCAAGTCTGACTCGCGCATCTCGCAGGGATTCTAACCTCATATTTTGGTCCTTGTTCATTGTTTTCATCAATAATTCTAAGATGTCTGGAATAATGTCATTATTATTATTTTAGACATCTTAAATAATTCCTTTGTATAATTAATTCGTTTAATATTTAGAAGAATATAATTTTTTCGAGATCTATTTAAAATTCGAAGAAGAAGTTGAAGAAAAAAATACAACCTAATTTATAATTCAGTGGAATTTCTTTGAGTCAAAATCTACAATGAACCAGCAAAGCCCATTTATTTTCATTTCAGTAAGAATTCTGTTTCAATTTTGTGTTATTTTCAAATTAATTCCAAAATGATGAACAATTGTAGCGTATACAACTGCAAAAACAATAGTTTTAATAATCCCAAGCTTTCTTTTTTCTCAATACCATTAGACACCGACAGGTGAATGATACATATAGTATTGTGGAAAATGTTGTTTATAAAAAGCTCCATTATTTGAGTAGTACTTCATTCAATTAGTTGAGATTATTTGAGATATCAGGAACCAATGGAATTTCAGGAGGTTTACGCCTACTGTCGTCATTTCTTTACGATTAATTGAGATATCAGGAACCAATGGAATTTTAACAATAAGGAGGTGAGAGTTTACAGAAAAAGAGTTTTGCATGCTAAATCTTCGAATGGAAACGATACTGTCCCGTCATTTCAGGTTTTACGATAAGTTGATTATATCAGAAATCAGTTCAAACTAAATCATCAGAGAATTTAGCAGATGTACGCCTACAGCAGGCTTAGTATAGTCATCCTTTCGTTACGATTATTTGAGATATCAGGAACCAATGGAATTTCAGGAGGTTTTATGAGTCATTTCACTTACAAACCTAAGGTAACTATGATTTTTAACACATTTCAAAAAGATTCAGAGGCTGTTCCTGAGTAAACTATTGAGTAAATTTCATCACTAATTACTGTTTCTTTCAAAGTGACATTAAAACCACAATAAAACAATAGATCTTTTATTGAATGCTTTCTGTTAATGAAAAAATGTGAGTACATTTACGGTTACATTATGAGCGGAGTCATAATTTTTATATGAATATAACTAAACAATGGTCCATACACTCTAAATATCACTAAGAAAACTTATTACCAGCTTAAATCAAAATATTTAAATTTTCAGATAACGAAATTAACCTTTTCTAATCAATTTCTTAATTCGCGGTCGATAAGATTAGATGCGCAGCAGGAATGCGCGAGTTCCCTTTGGTGTAAGCGATTTCAGTTCAAAATCCACGGAGTGCGACTACTGCTTGGTCCCTATACTGTGGTTGCACTTGAGGTCCTGAAACTCTGGAATATCATACGTCAAACGTGACCAACTCGCACTACGGGAATTCCTGCTATACAGTTTTAACGTTGCGTACCCGCATATAGGCAATAACATAACCGTAACCTCATATTCAGTAAAATGTTAGTCGAAGAAATATGACACTATATTCCCCTTGTCCTATTTGTTTCTTAATGCTTCAACTCTGTTGAGGTTACCATCTTTTTGTATCGACTTATTTGAAATGTTACAAAGTTTTTCTTCTTCACACCCAGACCTTGATTAAGGTTGTGTTACAGCAGGAATCGTACGTTTTTCATCGTATTGAATAGATTGGCTCCTTGCTTGCGTCTAACTAAATTAACTATAATTGCCTATTTTGAGCTAATTAAATTATCTATCAAATATAATTATAGACGTGAGCCTAATTATGCCGTGAACGAAATTAATGATTCGATTTTGTTGTCATCACTTGAACTTAGCACTTATGAGTTAATCAAAGACGTGACGAACTATATATTGCATGATGTCATATTTTGAGGAAATGATGAACCTACCTACATTTAATGGGTATGACGTTGTTGATTCATCTCCAAAAATACCGAAAGTGTTCCAAATGAAAGCAGCAGACCCAATCTGTAGATGTATTATTAAAAAGAAAAAATAGTCCTCTGACAAAAAGGCACAGTAGAAGAAATTTTCTAATTTTAAATTTAACTATAAAAGCAACTATATTGACGTTACAGTGAAAAAGATGAAAATAATTCCACATAATATATCTGTCTGAGAATTGCGATTTTTACCTCGTGATCTGTTGTGACCAATGGAAAACGATTTCCTCATTATTGCCAATGTGTTAAGAACAATTGAGACTTACGCCCCACCCATCAGCCATATTGTAGTGATCCATATCGATCTCACATATTTTTAATGGAAAAGGCGAACAGTAACCAAATACTTGAAACAGATGACGCAATAGAAAATAGAAACCCTTACTTCGCCGCCCCCTTCAGTATACCCAGAGGATACTATGCTACCGAGTATACCGAGTAGATATCGCTACACTAAATACTGCACTTAAAAAAAATTCACCAATAATCTCATAGGGTAGCGAATTGCCCTGGTATTCATGCTTCTCCCGCTGAGTGTCCGATCTGATGGTAATAAGATCGTTGTAATGTTTTGTAGTGTACTTGTATATTTGTGTTATTCATATGTTCAGTGTAGCATAGATTTTATTATAGTATGTGGTAGTCATTCAATGTTTTAATCATTCCAATATTACGCTCATGGTTCCTCACATGAATTTCATATGAAGTGTGTGGTTTAATTTTTTCTGAAGACAAGTACACTATCCGTCCACAATTTGATTGGTTAATTCGAAACCATTTGTGAGATAATAACAAAAACCACCAATGAAAGTTATTCATTTGTTCAAGAATTATTGTATAATTCAAAATATATTGCAAATCAGAACATTTTTTTTCATTTTTGGAAGGAGACAAACCTGAGAAAACAGACCAATTTCCTTCTCAAGAAAAAAGAAGATATGCGTATAATACATTAAATGATGAAAAAAATAAAATAGCTGCAAGAAAGTTTAAGGTCGACCTTCGTTATATCGAAAAAAAAAATTAAATAAAGTGAAGTGAAACTAAAGAAGTTGTTAAGTATATTTGATATTAAAGATTTTACTGATAAAACCAACTATACTGACGAATCAGATGAAAAAAATTAAAATAATTCAACACCAACAATGCTTATTAAATTGTATCGGTGTTCACTTGATGGAAATTCATTTTCAAATAAATAATAAGATTAAAATTTCCACATATTCGTATTGTATCACACAATCATTTCGCCAAACACTAGCTTCTCCAGGTGTTACATTTTGAATATAAGAAATTGTGTAAAACAATAAAAATGGGTGAAAATTTTAGTCTTATTGGTTACACCAACAATACCTATTATAATAACACAGAATTCTCGTCTGAAAATCGCGATTTTTACCACGTGACGCCCCATGACTAATCAAAAATGGTAACCGCTTTGTGTTGAACAGTAACGACCATTAAGACTAGTGATATTAGTGATATTAATTAGTAATTAGTGATATTAATCAGGTAATTTAAAAAATTTAAATTACCTGAATTCATATATAAAATAGCTGTAAGACAGAAAATTACTGTTTGCTAAGACAAAGAACATGATAAACACTAGGATTCATTATTGGAACTTAGAAATTTCTGCACTGACGTCAGAAGCTTTTTTTCCTGGACTCAGGAACAAAACAAAAATGTGCAATCTGGTAATTAGCTCTGATCGAAGTAGTATTTCTTATTTGAAAATTTTGTAGGCTGTTCCACTGAGTACCAGATTGCAAAAATAATATAACCCTGAAGAAAATTGAACGGTTACTTTATCCTTATTCAGGAATGATGTACGGAGTAAATCAAGAATACAGAAATGAGTTTTTATTCAAATGTAATTTTTTCGGAATAAACTCGTTCTACATGTTATAATCTTCTTGAGTAAATTCATCTTTCTCAGCCTGAATAGTCATCTTAGTATCTATATAGAATTCGATGTGAATAAAACAATGATTAATAAAATATCTAAACAAAAATATAACTATCACATATACTACAATACTTTTATATTTTGTACATCACTGGTTCTTATAATATTTTTAAAATACCTTAAGAATTAACTCAAAATTTCCTTATCCTCGGTTAGTTGTAGTTTCAACCTCAGTTTTATCAGTTTATGAACTTAAAACGTCTTCATTTTTCATTGCCTCGCACACATAATTGCTAGGAGAGATAATACTGCTATAGCTGCATTGACCCTGATGGAAGTTGCAGAATTGCAACCATCTGTGTCACAATATTCACAAAACTCTACTTGAATGTATGAATTTGATTCTGATGGGCATTTTCCAAGAGATTGGCCAGAGGGAATCGTCACACAGTCTCTGATGGTTAAAGTCCGTCTATCGTTTGCTGGAATAGAATTGAATGTTAAAGTTGAAAACAGCAAATTACAATTATGATTTACCACATTCACATCATTTTTGCTAAACATATAACAAATGAAAATATCTCAAGTATAATCACTATATGATCCAAACTACTTACAAGTTGACACTTTTTTCATGCACACAGCCTTTTTATCGCCATAACCATTGAATTGACATGTCTTGATGTAGGATTTGTTGGACGGCTTTGATAGGGATTTTGATTCTGATAGCCTTGGTTGTTGAAGCCCTGGTTGTAATCGTTTCTGCCTTGATAATTTTGGGGATAGTTGGGGTTGTATCCTCCGCTTTGATAATTTCCACCAGACTGATAATTGTTATTGTAGAACCTATCGAATTTGGTTGTATTGAAGTGATCATGACATCTTATATCAAGGTCCGATGAACATGACCAACACATTAAGGCATCTGAAAAAAAAATCATTTAATTTTTGTATGTATGGACCTTTCCAATAATCTTCACGTTGACTAAGAAGAAACAAAGGTCGATGTGGATTATACACAGAATTATGAATTTTTAGGAAAATAATAGGTTGAAGATTGGGCAGAGGATAAATTCAGGACTCACAAGTAGCACAGAATAAGAAATTTGTTCTGCTACATTAGTTGTCTACTAGGGGGTCCACAAACTAGGCTAGATCTAAGAGTTTCTTTAGATAAATTTTTCTACCACCCATATACAAATTTTCTTTACAGGGTTCCCAAAGATATACCGTAGTTACAACCTAACACAAAACTATCCCTGAACACCTGGTTCGCAAGCATTAGTTGTTCAGGATCGGACTCTTGAAATTTTGTCTTCAGAAAATTTGAATGTAACAATTCATAAATGTACTTGATATTAGAAGTTATCTATCAAAGTAGTAAGTTCAGTCGGACTCAAATATTTCAAGAATATAAATTATTTAAAAGAAATTCGTAAAGAGCAACCTATATGGAGGAAATATGGATTTTATTACTGCATATTTCTGCAGTGTTCTATTGTAGTTGTTGGAATGTTTATGTAATTTTATTTAGATATGTGATATATTTCACTGAATAGTCAGGTCAATTATGTTATTTTCAGCTTTTTTCAACAACGGAATGTGGAGACCTTAAACAACGATTGTTGGCTCTACGAAGGGTAAAAATTTTATTGCAATCATTTAAATAGTTTCCGGAAAATGTGTCAATAATCAGAAGTCTAATTCATTGGAAAATAAAATTTAGTGGAAAATTCCATCAGGAATCAGTTCATTGAAGTGTTAAGATTATATAAGATTTTTTTTAGATTTCATTCTACTATATATAGCTAAAAAAATTATTGTAACTTCATAACTTGCAACTTGTAACCCTATGTGCTCAACCCTAATATGGCTAGCGGACGGTAATGTCGAATGTTAAATTAAAATTATTAATTAAGAATAATTCAGGTATAGTTCAGGTGACGGAACTTTTTTTCAGTAAATTTCCTCTACTTTTAGCATCGTATCCACAAGACGAATGAAGATATTCAGAAATTTCTACCATGAGACTGTATATGAAAATCAAAATCAGAAAACTTTGGAACATTTTTACTATTCACTGTGAAAGATATTTGGGTAGCCAGGCACTTGTATTCAGAATGCCTAGATCGACTGAAATAACTCATGAAAATCTTGAAAATTCCATGATATATAATAAAGAAACCATGAAAATCATAAAGCATACACATTTTAATACGGCGTAGTATGAATAAGTTTGATTTTATTGAATATGTACGCCTAAGGCAAACTCTTGAGGTGGAGTCAAGGTCTTTCCTGTTGTTTGTTCGATCATTTAATGGCTGGTGGGAGTATTTACTATTATTGTTTTTTTCCGTAGCAAGTGTTACCTAATTTGAGTTGCGGCTATTTTACACATTATCACATTTTGGGCCTTTTCTTGTTATATATTGAAAAAATGCCAAAAACGAATTTTGGAGATAGATGAGGTCATTTCTGTATTCAATTTTATAATATCGAAGTTATGTTATTTGAATTCATTCACGATTTATACAGGGTGAGTCTTTGACCACTGCGTTAATTTTAACCATAGGTTCTTGAGATCAAAAGAAACACTTTTTTCTCATACCCTTTTTCTATATTCAGCTGCGTTTAAAAGTTATGAGCATTTTGAGTTTTCACATTGGGCAAATACTCCTCTGTAGTCCAGTTTAGTTTGAATGAAAATTACCTTCCACAGCATCTACAATTGAATCTGAATTGTTTAAAAACATTTATGATTCACTCACTCATGTTTCATCAGATGATTATATCGATTTAATCTTCAACATCTCAAAAATGGTGCAATTAAGGAAAAAAGATGAAGATAGTTCAAGTGATATATGTTTTTCATGCAACTTAACCAATCTGTACAATAGTAGTGAGAAACCCACAAGAAATGGAATAAATAAATTCCAAAATATGCATGAATTTTATCAAAATCCTTCTACAAGAGATCATAATTGATATTGTCGTTTGAATATTACAGGTGAAAAAAATGCAATTTTTTTATGAAATTTCAACACCCTATATCTTTTGAACGGGGCCAAATCTGGAAAAATGTTATAGGAAGAAAATTTTTCTTTTGACGTCAAGAATCTATGGTTAAAATTAACGCAGTGGTCAAAGACTCACCCTGTATAAACATTATAGGTTATAATTATTACATTACAGAGGAGAAGTCTGAAATTTTGTAGGGTTTTCAGTAAAATGAAGCTCACTCTTTTTGGGAATTTGTCGATGAGACGGATATGATCAAGATGGGTATAGATCAGTGACGTGCTTCGGGGATCTAATGGAGGTAATTACACATCAATATGATGACGAGATATTGTTGATGATGGAGCTCGTGTTGAATGATTGTTTGGGCTATTACCATCATCTATTGTGGATGTAATGTTTTCCGACGTTTCGATAGACATCTTCTATCTTTATCAAGGAGGAAAAGTAAAAAACCTTTTGAAAATTATCGATTTTCAAAAAAGTCAATATTGACAGAAGACGTTATGGTCAGCTTCGACATCACCAGTTTGTTCACTAATATTCCGACAGATAAAACACTTATCATAGTTAGGAAAAAGCTTGAAGAAGATCAAACCCTTAGTGAAAGAACTACACTAAGCGTGAATGCAATTATGGAAATGCTTTCTATTTATATTGAAACAATATATTTCCAATTTGTTCCAAGACATCTTTTATCAACAAGAATTTGGAATGGCCATGGGTTAACCACTATCACCAATTTTAGCTGATTTATATATGGAAATTTTCGAACAGAAGGCATTAGAAAAATATGTACTTAAACCTAAACTGTGGAAAAGATATGTAGATGATACTTCATCATTCAGCAAGAGCTCCTTCGCAATACGCTTTGTTTGTTCGACATCTTGATTAAAGATTTCTATGTCAGTGGATTGGAGGAAGGAAGCCACAGTCATGGTTGTTTTGAAGCTCAAAATCTCGATTTTTCACAAAAAACCACTACAAGTGCCTGAAAACACCACTTCATATTTCAAATACTTAGTTAAGAATATTTCGAGAACTAATGCATAAACTGAAAATTACTGTGCTGAAATCAGTATAAAAATACCTTTCAAATGAGGTATCACTCACCCCATTTTCCCTATTCAAAATTTGGGGGTGAGGGTTGTAGTAGCAAGGGTTGAAGCGCTATGCGTCCGTAATCTACATCTTAAGTTGTCCCTCTCGAAACAGAAATCGACCTGTCCGGGCATTTCTATCGAAAAAACTTATTTCGTCTGTAATCTCGTCTGTTTTGTTTTCAAATGGCCACCCTGTATAGATGATACTTTCATTATTTGGCAATATGGAAGATACACATTTATGGACTTCAACATCTAGATGATCAAATTCACGATATAAATAGAGAAATATAGACTTCCATTTTTAGTGTAGCATATATTCAACCCACTGGAAAAATAAAAATAATGTGTAATTTCTAATTGAAAAATCCTCTTCTTATATTGAATATTTTTTCAAATTTGAATTGTCTCAAATAATTTCAGGGGTATTAGAGAAACAACCAACCCCCATTATTTTTATCCACTCAATTGTTTATAACAATTGAAATTTTTGCGAGAGCTTGAAAAATCACAAAAACTGTCATGCCATGACCCCTCATAATTCCCGGAGAATATGAAAAATTTCTCATTGAAAAAGCACAGACTTGTTGATTTGACTATCATATCTAAACAACTAGTGAAAATTATTCATTTCATCATTAGGTAGCCCCCATGGAAGATCTATTCTAACCTTCAATATTGAATAAAACAATGTTTATTTACAAATAATGAGAAGTGGGTCATTAGAGATGGGACTTGAGTTAGCTTTTGGAACACAAATATACTGTATGAAAGGCTGAGAAGAATAGACCAAGAAGTCGACTTAAGTCAATGTGGTTCTGAAGGTCAAAACACAGTTACGTTGTTTACGCTATTCATTTATAACTCTCGCTGCCTCTCCTGTTCGCTATATATTACGTAAGACACAAAAACCTGAATTAAAATAAAGATTTTCAACTGATATTTTGGTTATTTCATCTAAAAATGTGCAAATAAAATTGTTTTCCAAAAATGTTTTTTTCGAAAATTGACCAACATTAATTTCTGCTTTTAAATTATATGTTTTGAACATTTCAAACCATTTAAACTTGATTGCTCTAATATTCTCAGTATATACGAAGGTCTCCTTCATTAAGTGTAATCAGAAATTAATTTCTTTCATGTGGTCAACATTGTGGAATATTCTATATAGAGAATGTGGTTACATGAAGTATTGAAGTGATATATAATATACGTCTCAGCGTTAAATGTGTACCCATAATTATTGTAGTCCTTATTATATGATTGAAGTTCTCAAACTTTCACTGGATCTATCTGACAATCATTATTCCTGGTGAGAGGTTTAGAAATCGAGATATTTCGCTTGAAGGTACTTGTATTTTAGAAGTTTTGTCCATTCGATCTGTGTAAAATCGGCGAACCACATTCAGACATTACAGCCACAAAAAAAAGTCAGAGATCCATAACTTCGGAATCAGTGGGAGGGATACTTCAAAGTATCCATGAGGTAGTTAAATACCGACTTATTATTTTCAACAATGAACAAGAGAGCAAAGAAGCGTTAAATACTTTCGTTATTTTGCGTGCTTCTTTCTAGTGGAACAGATCCTATCGTTTTGCCATATGTTAATTGTACGAATTTCTCGGTGGAGTTTGTTATTGGGCCAAATCCATCGAAAATTTCAGCAGTTTGAACATAAGAAATGTTATTTCCTCAAATACACCCATGATATCCATCTGGCTAATTTACAATTTCAAAATCATTCGAATAACGATCAAAGAAAGTCTGGAAAATTTTGTGAAAAACATCAGGCTCAAATATTCCCAAAAATTCCGAAAACCTAACGCCATTTTTAGACGCACAATTATCTAGTTTATAATTTATCCCACATAATTGCAACTATGAAACATATTGAAATAACCTGTTCTTTATCAGATGCTTCTTTGATGAATCGAGAGCATTCGACTGCTTGAATCTAGATTTTATTCTGGCTAAGTTGTACAGCCTCGGATTTAGAAGTGTTTTTCCCGACTGGATCAAGGCTTTTCTGGATGAAAGAGATTTTTATGTTCGTGTGGGTCAACAAGAATCTTCAAGGTATCAGGTGCGAATGGGCGTCCCGCAGGGTTCTGTTTTGGAGCCCCTTTTATTTATCTTGTTTGTCAATGATCTTCCTCGTCATATTATTGCTTTCTCGACGTTGTTGCTGCATATGAGGATGGTTTTGTTTGCCGACGACACCTCTTTTATAATTCGAGCATCCAATCTTGTTGAACTCACAGCTAGGTGCGAACTTGTGGTTCGTTGTTTTACTGATTGGTGTTTCCGGAATTCTATAATTTTGAATGTAAATAAGACTGATCTCTTGCACTTTCGGTCTAGAGACCTGGGTTGCCAGTTGAACTTGCAGCTTCCGACTGGTGAGTTGAAGAGTTCCAGCTGCGTTAAATTCCTCGGACTGTGGGTTGACGGGGTTTTGAGTTGGGGGAGCCATGTTGACTCGGTTTGTTCGAGGTTGGGTAGTGCATATTTTGCCATCAGGTCCCTCAAGCAGATCCTACCGAGGGAGTCTCTAATCAGCGTGTACTACTCTAGTAGCATACTCCCACCTGAGTTACAACGTACTATTGTGGGGAGGGGCATCTAAAAGTCATCGCGTTTTTATTGCCCAAAAAAAGATCATTAGACTCATATTCAACCTTTCACCTATGGAGTCCTGTAGACCCTACTTTATTGCAAACAAGCTGTTAAGTTTTCCTTGCATTTTTATACTTGATTGTTTATTGTATATAAAAAAAACGTTACATCACTAAGAAAATGCTCTGATTTTCATTCATACAATACAAGGCATAAAGATATTCTCTGTGTTCCAAAGCATAGAACCACTAAGTTTGAGCACTCGCCCAAGTACTGTGAAATCAGGTTGTTCAACCATCCAAACAGGCTCAGGGTTTTGGACTGCAGAGAATTCAAAAAAGAAGTGAAGGAGATATTAATTGTTGTTATAGTGTGGGTGAATTTTTGAATTATACTTTTGTTTGAGGGATAGGGATTTTATTGTTAATGTAGGATTGCCTCAATTTTTTTTATAGCATTGATATTATTATTTTTTTTATGACGTTCTATACAGATGTAATCTGTCTCAAAGAATTAATAAATTATTATTATTGCTATTATTACCTAGTGCAATATCTCAGGGTATTAAAGATATCAATCAACCCCACCAAATTTTGTCGACATATTCTCGAATAACATTATCGTAGCTTTCTATTAGAAGATTTTTTTTTCACTTAAGGTCAGGGAGTAACAGAAGTTCAGTTTAATTGAGGTTGTTAGAATTGACAACCAAAAATCGTGCTCTGAAGAAGTTCAATAAACTGCTGTAGAGGCTTCAGAAGATTCGATTCCCAAAAATCATCCCTTTTGTGTAAATTGGACTTGCATATATGCTGAACTATTCCACTAATTTGGTCCAATAACGAACTTGACTAAGATGTTTGCACAATTAACATATTGAATACGGATTCTTCATCAGGAAGTCGAACATATCGATTGAAACCACTAGGAGCAAATATCCAATAACTCTACTGTGTTGTTTTCTGATTAACATACGCGAAAAACATTTTCACATCGAATAATAAAAAATCCTTTTACAATCCAACTTAAACGTACTCACCAATATGACCAATTCCAAGAACGAAGATCACCAAACATCCTGATATAATCCTAGTGGTCATATTGGAATCACTTTCTCAAGTAATCACCAAATTCGATCACCTTAACAGAACGCACCAGAAACGAGCACCTTCGAGATGCAAGAATCAAATATTCAGATTTGAGCACACCTACCTAGTTATTTCGTTTCATTCTGACCGTGTAGCCCCACTCATTCTCTAACAGATTAGATGGAGGAAAATATAGGTAACTCGAATTCAGTTTTTACAAGGTGGTTTATCATTTATTTTTTAGTAGGTTGTGGTTATTTTTTAACGAAAATCTGAGTCGATCAGTTCGGGTATCATTGAATTAGCACTAGTCTTGACGAAAAAAATGCCAATTGGAGAGAAGAAATTTGATGATGAAGGAGAATCTACGCGGGTTGCCATTTATATTTCGGGATTAGAGAATAAAAACATATATTGATCATCGACAATGGCTTCATTGTTCTTCAAAATGTTCCCCATTGAGATCTATAAACTTTTGCAGGGGTTTCAAAAACGTTCTGACTACGTATTACCTCAAAAAGTCAAGCTTTAAGATAGAGCTGTCAGTTGGCACATTGCAACACTAGGGTTGTTCAATCCCGAAATATAATAGGCAACCCTCGTACTGTTGAAAATGGTTAGAAAGATGGTAGTAAGGTCACGTTTTCACGTTGCTCTCAAATCAAATACAATTCATATTCTGATAACTTGAACAACTAGGCTAAAAAAAACGTTGAAAAGCACTGAAAAAGGTCAGGAGAGTTTGAGCGCTTGTCCTCAAATTTTTTCCAGATTCTGCGACTCGGGAGTAATACAGGAACAATCTATACAGGGTCTTTCACGAGGAACCCTTCCCATATTTATACGGGAAACTACTGAACGTATTTTCATGAAATTCAGCACTTATAAGTATTTCACGATGCTGATGAAATCTAAAATATTTTCAAGGCATGAGCACCTCCGGTTTTTCCGGAAATGACGTCAACTTTCGTTTTTCAAATTACAACACCATTTTTTTTATTGCAGACATAGATTCTGTTATGTCCGATAGCTCAGTAATTTTGAGGGATAAGTGGACTGTATTTATTTTTGCGTTTGAAGCTGGTGCGAACGCGAAATATATAATATGAAACAACAAAATTCATATAAAGAAATGCGGTCAACAATGATGACTTACCACAGCGGTGAACTACGATGATTTCAGGGCTCTGCTCCAATTATCAGCTCTTCACAGGGACCCCTTGCTGCGGGATTTCTAGTCCAACTTTTGTTCAAATGCGGTGTTGAAAACACAATCAAAATGCGATGCGAAATTTCCAAATATGCGGGTGAAACCAAGCGTGTAATATATCCAAAAAACAAATCAAAATTAGCGTGATTTTATAAACAATTTCGATAACAAACGTGATAGCGAGAGTTCTTCTATTCCAATTCTCGTTCTAGAGGCGTATGTTTATCCATAACATGTGCGAAGTCACCAGTGTTGACTTATAAAATTAGCGCGAAATTCAAATATTTAGCGATCGCATCAGCTTCAAATTCATGCTATAACAAAAGGACCGAACAGATTCCTTAGAAAATTTCGAGTTATTTTGATGTAACATTTTTCAGTTTTGGTTGGAAAATTCTCTCTGAGCGGGAAAATTCGAAAAAAAATCGAAAATAGAGCTCCGCTGAAACAAGAATAACTTCGAGGTTTTTGGATGGAAAATTTTCATTTTTGGGATTTTTCAAGATTTAAGATTTATGTATCCACTTTAAAAATCGAAATCGCGATTCATGAAAAAATCCATTTCAAAGTTACGGATGACAAAATCGTGAAAAATCAATTGTTTCAAATCAGAACCCCATTTTTTATGGCAGATATTGAATCTACGTTAAAAAATAATGTGAGTGTATGCATCACACCCTTGCCCTAAAGTGGATATTTTCTGAGTTATTCACAAAAAAACTATTTTTCGTCTTGAATTTTCAGCTATTTCTTTTCCCTTCACGCCAAAAAGATGAAATTTTCAGGAACGCCGTTTCCGAGATATGAGCGAAGAAAGTTGTATGCTCCTCAAAATGCACACGTTTCCACGTCACCTGTAAGGTAGTGTACTTGACGCGTTTTTTTTAACGTGGTTTCCCCGGTAGGCCTATTCCACGAACCGATCTGTACTAATAGTTCAGTCAATCTGTCGAAAAATAAATCGTTTTGACGGTATAATTACCCGCTCGATGAAATTTGGTACACTTGTTGAAAATGGTGTAACTATGCTACCTTTGCGATGGCCTCGCTGAAATGTTAGCGGTTTTTTGAAAAACTCAAAAAAACTCAAAAAAAAGTAAAAAAATGCATTTTTTTCGAATTGTATGCATCTTACAGAAAATTTTATTGAACAAGAAATGTATAGAGGACGTTGCGATCTACATTTATTGTCATTGGTGCAATGCTGCACGACTAAAAGCGCACAAAGTAGGTGGCGCTAAATTATCAAAAAAAGTGTTTTTCATATTTTTCGCCCTGAAAATGTTGTTTTAATGCAAAAGTTTAAATGTAAGAGTTGTTCCTTACATTATTATCAACAACTTTTATTTAAACATTATTTTTGTACAACTTACCATTTTGAAGCTGCAGCTTGCAGAAGAATGAAGAATCCAAATATACTGTTGTACGCAGTATGAGTACACATCGGTAGTGCACGTTTAAATCAAGATTTTACTAATTTAATTTTTCTTAGCAATTAAACTTTAATAGATAAAATTTTAATTTATTTTTGACAAGTATTATCCATTATTTGATTTTTTGAGTCGCATTCTGTTATGAATTATTTTGTTGAACTCTCAATGTTATTGACAAAGACAATTTTTAATGTTTTTCAGTTTTGTTTTTCATTTTTTTAAAAATGTCATCAATTAAACAGATTTTTGAAGAGGTTTCGAAAATTTGGATAAGGGAAACAAACAACAATTCTATTAAAGTCATTATTTGAGTTTTAATTTTCAAGTAAACGTTTAATTCAGTTTTGTATTTGTATTTATTAACAGGTGTATAGAAAAAACATACAAAATATTGCAAAAATACTTACAAATCTAAATCGCTTACAATTTTTCAACTCTTTCAGTGGTCGCATGAGAAAAAGGCTACTCAGTCCACCTTTTTTATGCTTCCAATGAAGAGGTTCTTTGTATACTAGGTGATCGTTTTTATGTACATGTTTTCATTTCATAATGATTGTTTGACAGTTTTGAATCTATACTAACTGGTTGTTCCGCATTGCTAATTTATCTTTTGTTAGAGCATCGTAGTTTTTTTCTCAGTGGTTCTTGCTCTGGAGATTCACTTCTGGCGCTTTCTGAAGAGGAACTAGCGGCCGACCGTCTATCACTCTTTTGCGCCTTATTATTGCTCATTTTCTCCCAACTTGACGGGCATTTTTCACAACACTTTCTTCACAAACAAAACAAATAGGAACTTGATCGCCCATTTTTACAGAGCTAAATTATGCTGTCTTTACTCTCCGAAAATCTCATAGCAACTGAAAAATGTACGGTCCTTAATGAATAGGGCAGGTGATCAAACCGGCCCTTTTGTTAGAACTATGCCAACGTCGCCGGAGAAAGTCACAATAGGACCGAGAAAACTACCGTTAGCAGAACAGTGCTGTATATGCAGCGCTATGTATTACTATAACTTGTAAATGGTAGGTTGTACGAAAAAAATGTTGAAATAAAAGTTGTTGATAATAATGTAAGGAACAACTTTTACATTTAAACTTTTGCATTAAAACAACATTTTCAGGGCGAAAAACATTAAAAACACTCTTTTTGATACTTTAGCGCCACCTACTTTGTGCGCTTTTAGTCGTGCAGCATTGCACCAATGACAAAAAATGTAGATCGCAATGTCCTCTACATTTTTTGTTCAATAAAATTTTCTGTACGATGCATACAATTCGAGAAAAATGCATTTTTTTACTTTTTTTGGGTTTTTTGAGTTTTTCAAAAAAACGCTAACATTTCAGCGAGGCCATCGCAAAGGTAGATAGTTACATTATTTTCAACAAGTGTACTAAATTTCATCGAGCGGGTAATTATACCCGCACCAAATGTACAGATTGACTGAACTATAATAAATAATAAAAAAATTGTCGTTAATTGTAAAGAATGTGATAAAATTATTGGTCCGAATTATAATCATTTATTACATCTGTTTCTTCTTGTTCTTCGTCTTCTTCTTCGAGCTGAGTGAAAATAAATTCGTCCAAAAGCGATGGATCGGATGTCTCGTCGTTTATATGAAATGAGTCCTCTTCTAATGGAGATTCAGCATTAGAACAAAGCTGGCCTTGACAACTTGTACAGGCTAAGGAACAAAACAACCCAACTTTTTTGCAGCCTCATTTGGCATTACATCCTTTTTTACAATTGCAAAAAATGGTGTTGAGGAGTTTTTCTGGTGCAGGTGGAAGTAAAGTTTGGACAGGTTCTAATGCGTTATCAATCAACATCCAACCAACCCCAGTCTTTTGGGTCTAATTGATTACCAAGCCACACTTGAACTTGATAATATACCCGGAGAAGATGTTGTTGTCCAGTAACCGAGGTTGGGGAAGAGAAGCCAATTGCACTTGCTTCTTGTTACGAGTATTTTTTACAAAAGACACGTAACGGAACTTATCAATGTAGGTAATTTTTTTTTTGGAGCTCCGTACATGGCAAGAAGAAAGCGAATTCCATGAATATTATGTATTTTGGAGTAGACTTATTATTTTTAAAAACTTCGGCACAATCAAGTAAATCTTGTTTCTCAAACATTTTAAAAACAGACGTTTTACCTCTCCTGTAAAATGGAGATGTTGTATCGCAGCCACTTTGCAAATGCAGATAAACTTTGGGATGAATATATTTCGGACTGATGTTGAGATTTTCCAGGTTTTAAAATATAAATTGTTCTGTCAGCTGGAGTTCGAGCATTCAATAAAACTAGTAAATCAACGTCTTCACCAACAATCATAGTTGTGCTTGTCAAATTGAACTGTTCTAATGCTGTTTCAATAATGAGGACATCAGCATCATTATCAGCTTGCTTGACAAGTATTTCTTCATTCGTCAATTTATCTTTCAACATTGAAATGAACCGAGACTTGTTATGAGAATTTGCAAGAAGCTTTTGTTGAGTAGTGGGAACGGTCATAAATTGATCAAATAAAATAGACTTAGTTTCTTTTGAGTTAATATTGATTTTTTTTTAAGTTAATATACCGAAAGAAAAAGAATTCAACTCGCATTACGGCGCCAGTGACGAATGAACGTGGCGTACTTATGCATTTTATGGAGCATACAACTTTCTTCGCTCATATCTCGGAAACGGTGACTCTCACGAAAAAAAGTATTGAGACAATTTTTGTAGATAATTGCACGATCTACAATTTATGTCTGAGCTATTTTTATGATAAAACTCACCGTTTGGCTGAAAAATACGAAAACCCCATTTTCGCGACCTTTGACCTTGAATAACTTTTTTAGCATCAATGGGATTTTTGGGGACTTTTCACCCTTTCTTTCTAATAGTATCCTGACCATCTCTACCAATTTTCAGCTCTATGCGAATTTTGGTAACCTCACCTCTGTTATTTGGTCTAACTTGACCGGACTAATATCCAGTAAACTCGTTTCTCTTCTTAAAGGGGACAAGAAGCACCTAACTGGAAAGCTCCTTGAGGTAGGATTGAAATTTTAAAAATTCTTCTACTGTGCCTTTCTGTCGGAGAACTGTTTCTTCTTTATAACTTCAGTTTATAAATTTAGAAAAACTAAAGGAAAACTGTTTATTCATTGTTGATTTAAGATTTAAGTTAGTTGATTACTCAACGTTTATTTTGTCGGCACGTAAAAACTCCTGACCTTACTTCAGTGCTTTTCAACATCTTGAAAATGTAAGTAGTATCCAAATTATGATCATCTCGGTAAATTACGAAAATCAACCTTGATAATTCTCAAACAGAAGATCCCACTGAGTTGCATGTGACTCATCTAACATCAATTAATAATAAAGGTAAATAGCTTAATAAGATGACTAAATGGCTAGACGAGAGCATACAAAACCCAATTATAAAGGTGGGCTTCATTATTCTCTGGAGTATTTTGAATTGTATTGATCATTAGCATGTGAAAAATTTATATTTTAAATCATGCAGACGCAAAAATTCTCGATATAAGATTAGATCCTTCAAAGATATCATATTTAGTTGATGTATTACTTAGGCCAAAGTTTATTCAGTCTGATCTGTCCAAAATGCTGCAATATGTGATTTTTCAGAAAGTTCAACGTGAGATAAAGAAACAATGTTTTGTTGGACATAATTACTATTCAATAAAATTATTCTCTAAAATTTCCAAATCAGATGACAGTATGTTTTCCAGAGTATGGAAATCCGAATGCTGGTAAGGAATAACTGAGATATAAATTGAAAAGTCACGCAGCTAGAACTGATCCTTGTGGAAGACCGTTTTTCAGTGTTTTTAAATTGCTACTCTTATTGTCAACAAAATAACGAAACCTTCTATCAGATAACATATTTTCTAATAATTAAATAAAGATTGCAGGATTTTGGACAAATTTAATGTAGTCAAAAATTTAACTTAGTTGAATTTAATCATAATTTGAAATTTTGATACCCCTTACATGAAAACATACAAAATTCTATTAAATTGAAGAAACGCTATCAAAAAGTAATACGAGCCTTGAAAAAGAATCACAAAAGATTCGAAACGTTGGCCATGTGTTAAATTTTTGATTACATTATATTTGTCCAAAATCCTGCAATCATTATTTAATTATTGATATCATGGACGTCACCAATAATCATATTTTGTTGTAATCTTAACCATTTTTCCTCACTTCAAATGGGTAAAGAGTTTGAAAATTAATACATCTTTCCACAGTGTCATATGCCGAAGATAAATCAATGAAATCAGCTCCTGTTTTCAACCCATTATTGAAGCAGGATTCTATGAAAGTTGTGAGGCTGAGAACTTGATCGGAACAATTTTTATTTTAAGTTTCCCTAGAAATTTTGTGAGGATGAGTTAAATTGAAAAAAATGTAAGATTACAATGAATGAATTAGTTTTATTTTTCATTGTGAGCGTTTATAAACTCTCTAGAGTGAAAATAACTGAAATAACAAAAAAATTGTGATCATAATATGAATGTACGTGATATTTTGAGAAGTCATGTTTTTTGAAGAGAAATTTTTCCTGGGACCGCCCTGTAGTAGGAGCATATCAATAATCTCTAGATGATTCTCGGAGCTGATGACTCAAAAATGATGTGGTCTGATAGTTTCAGTAAATCGAAGCATTAAAAGTTATCAGAAGGTAATAATATATTGAATTAAATTGACGTTTGAATAATTATAGTACGTCGAATGAATCTTAAAAACAAAACAAACAATGTTCATTATATTATATTATATATTATAATATTATAAATATTATAAAGGGTGATTCATTTAGAGATTAGTCATAATGAATGTCAGTCGATAATGTTTTCCTCTGCTATTTTTTCAATGAAATAAGTGTTATATCACAACCTTCCCCAACTATGGATGGTGATTTTCTTTTGAATGGGTTCCATAGCAGACTTCAAACATCAGAAGATCTGAAAAATCATCACTTGGACCGCAAGACCCGATTCGAAGAATCCTCCTTGCAGATTGGCGACAAATTTTGTGTATTAGATTTGAATATAGAGGGTATTTCTAAGGACAAGAGTGATTATATTTCTAAACTAGCAAAGGACTATGGCGCTGAGATTATTCTCCTTCAAGAGACACATACGGATACTGAAAAAAACTTCGTAAAAGAGGAACCATAAAAGGTTATGTGTTCATTGATTATCTCCTTAGTAAAATTTACGGTTTAGCTTGTTATGTTAAAAAATCCTTGATTCACAATATCGAGTTAATCCAAAAAGGCGAATTTGAGGGTATTTTCTTTATCTCTTTCAAATTTTGTATTGTTTTGTTATTCAGTTCTTTTTTCTGCTTTTGTCTTTTTATTTCCAGATTCGATGTGGGCAACTTGAAGAAGTCTCTGTTTCCATCAATAGAAGATCACTCTTGAAGAAAGAAGTCCCTAAAATATATTTCAGCTTATTTTTGTACTTTCACACTTAGGCGGGGAGCCAGGGTTTTTTTTTACTGGGGTTTTTTCCCTAGGCTTTTATGTGATACACCGAATTGTATGACACCCCGTCACTAACCCCTGATCTATATGCTTCATTGTTTGTTAACTAAATATTGTAAGTATATATATATTTAGAGATACTTTTTTTTAAATATAAAAAAATTAATAAAAACAATTTCATATTATTATCCTTACTAACAAATAAAAGAATCATTCTTTACAATTATTTTTTGAAGATATTTTTTTTCAAATGAGTGAGTGAGTATTTTGATTGATATTTCTCCAATAACTCGAGTACCTAATATTGGCCTCCAATACCTCAATCATAGCCAACTTATCCATGTAGACTTTGGACTTCACATAGCCCCGTAGGAAAAAATCAAGAGGTGTGATGTCACATGATCTAGCTGGCCAATTCACTGGTCCGAAACGTAAAATGATCTGCTCGCCGAAATGCTCTCGCAGTAAAGCCATGGTTTCACGCGCTGTATGGCAAGTGGCACCATCTTTTTGGAACCATATTTCGTCGAGACCACGGGCTTCAATTTCGGGCATCAAATAGTCTGCTATCATGTTGCGATAACGGAAACCATTCACAGTAGCATTCCGGCCATCCTCTGTTTTGAAGAAATATGGACCGATTATTCCACCGGCCCATAAACCACACCAAACAGTTATTTCTGTAGCGGCACTCTGTCAGCAGCAGAGGAGTGTGTAGGGATCTCTTGGCGGCACTCATATAGTCCCCGCGTAGCTCAATCACAGCGCTTCGGTGGCCTAGAGGTTAGCGCCCAAGTTTCACATCGACTAGGTGCCGGGTACAACTCCCGGCGGCTCCCTCAAACTTCAAACATCCCCTGCGTCTATGGCATGGCGCACACAAGCCATACTGATGAGTCCAAATGTGTGCGCCATCATCAGTGAACAAACTTTTGTTGAGAGTGGATCCTCTGCTAGCTTGTCAAGAGCCCAACAACTAAAACTTAAGCGATTCGGTGGGTCGCTCACTTTCAGTTCTTGAACTAATTGAATTTTGTAAGCTTTCGAAGAAAGATCCTTACGAAAAATTCGCCAAGTCGTTCAATACAAAAGGCCAAGCTGTTGAGAACGTCGACGAATCGACACTTCAGGGTCATCACGTACACTCTCCCCCACCGCCACTATATTATATTCACTACTCGCTGGGTGTTGTCTATTTGGACGAGTATTATCCAATAACGAATATTGAGTCTCAAACTGATGGTAGAGCGAATTGTGCGTTCGGTGGGCCGATTATGTGGACCGTAAGTTACTCTAAGTGCCCGATACATATTAATCGGAGAACGCCCATTTTCGTAATAAAGCTGAACAAATTGTCGACTCTATGTCGAGCTAATTCGTTTTTCATTATATAATGTCAGATACTACTGAACAAGAATACCACTTCAGTTTACAAGACGCATGCGTGATCTACAACTAAATCACTACCACAAAGAGTACCTCTAAATGAATCACCCTTTAAAGTTCATTTGAACTGAAATTAACTCACATTTTTGTTATTCCAATTTAAGACCTTTTTTTATTGATCTACCCTGGTCAGTTCAACTTATCTAGTCGAAGCTTATCAATGTTAATTTTCCAGTGAAAATCAAGGATGTAATTGACAATTCAACAACTTTCTCATTATTTTCCACTAAGTGATAACAGCAATATATCTATATATTCTTACAATAAATCAGAAATAATAAATACACATTCTAGTTATACATCACGCATCAGCTGCTATGAACAATCGGTTGAAGAGACAAATTACGCTAACACTAGACCTTGAGAAATACACCTCAAATTGAAATATAATGGAATCTGACATTGGTAGCTCACGAGGAAAAAAAAACACGTTTATAGTGAAGTAAATTGGGTATCCTTATTTCCATTTCCGAATAATTACATTCGATTATATTACGTATGTTTACGCTAAATGGATATACTTTTTGTTATTAATGGTCGCCCGACTTTTATCACTTTTTCGTCTGTTTTATCGTAGGGTGAAAAAGGTCAATCGTTTCAAATATGTAGTTCAAAGTCTTTCAACTTCATGGATTTGTCTTCATGGTCATGTTGTTTGATTATTTGAATCTCCTTCTTATATAGAGTTGGAAAAAATGTTGAAAATCACCGATATGAGGGCAAGGGCTATTTCGCGCTTGTTATCTGAGCGATACGATCATAAAACGAATTAGTACAATGTATGTATCTGAGTACAAGGATTCTTACTTATATCAGGTATACAGATATGAAATGAGCGTTTTTTTGTGAAAATAAAACACTAATTATTAATGGGAATTTAAAAAACTTTTCATTCAAGGTATTGGTCATTGTTTTCAACACATTTTAACCACCTTACTGGCAATTTGTGGATACCAAGCCAAAAAATTGTTCGTCTTTTAAAGCAAACAAACCAGACACTCAGTTTTCGACATCCTCGTAGGAATCAAAGTGCTGCTCAGCCAATGCGTGTCCCATCGATGAAAACAAATGGTAATCGGAAGGAGCCAAGTCTGGTGATTACGGCGGTTGGGATAGCAGCTCCCAGACAAGTGTTTTGATTTTATCCTGAACCGGTTTTGCTTTGTGTGCAGGTGCATAGTCATGAAGCAAAATAACCTTGCTGTGTCTTCTGGCCCATTCTGGTAGTTTCTCGATTAATGCATGGTTCAAATTAATCATTTGTTGTCGGTAACGATCAGTATTAACGGTTTCACCAGGTTTTAGTAGCTCATGGTACACCACACCTGGTCCCACCAAACACACAGCGATGTCTTCTTGCCGAATCGATCTAGTTTTGCAGTCGATGTTGATGGTTGTCCCGGATTAACCCCTGATTTGTTTCCATTTAGGATTCTTGAAATAAATCTATTTTTCATCGCCAGTAACAATCCGATGCAAAATCGATTTTCTTTCGTGTCTTTGAAGCATAATTTCACAAGTGTTTTTTCTGTTTTTCATCTGCCTTTTATTCAATTCATGTGGCACCAAGTTTCCACACTTTTGGATCTTTCCCATAGCTTTTAAACGGTGAGAAATTGTTTGTTGTGCAACATTCAACATTTCTGCCATTTGCTTTTGATTCAAAGTGTCATCTCCATCCATCCATATCGTTTGCAATTTGGCGTCTTCAAACTTTTTTGGTGGTCTCCCACGTTCTTTATTTCTCACATCAAAATCATTATTTCTGAACCATCTTTTGCATGTCGCTTCTGATAGAGCATGATCACGATATGCCTCGACAAGCATTCGATGCAACTCGGCAGCACTTTTCTTCAAATGAAAACAAAAAATTAATGCTTTCCGCAAATCATCACTTTCTGGTACGAAATTCGACATTTTTAACACGATGAAAAAATATGATGTTGTCTGTTCAATGACTTGATGTATAGTATATATGTTTCACATGTCATATCAAAGAAACAAAAAAAAAAGGCTCGTTCACCACAAATGTTCCCTATCGAGACATTTGTTTCTTGACGCTCACTTTATACCGGTATACCTGGTAATATCATTTTTTTATTTAAAAAAAAATCGCTTCAACCGAAGGGCTCATAAGCGATGGAGTTGTACATATAAGATATTTATTGACATTATTACAAATATTATATTTTTTTAATCGATTATATACTATTAATTAATTCATATTATTTTTAATTTCACAATATCTATCAATATGTATTGTGTGTTCCTCTTATTTGATTTCTTGTTCTTTCCACCTGGTATGTTGAACATTGACAAAAAATATGTTCAACTGATTGTTTAACATTACATATGTCAAAGGAAATTTCTTGAGAGCTTGTAGATAATGAGATATATGTTCATGTGTAAATCTAGTTGTTGCAATATTTGGTTTAACAGTTAAAAATACTTCTTATCAATTAGATCAATTATTGTCCTTTATAAATTTCTTGATGGTTTCAAGGCTTTTTTTCTGTTTCCGATTCTTTCATGAAATGGGTTGAAAATTGCAAACGGATTTTATTCGTTATTTAGTATTTTTTCGGCTTTTGTCTTTTCATTTCAGAATCAATGTGATCAACTTGGAGGAACCTGTTGAAGAAATAAGTCAACATTCAATATTTCAGCTCAGTACATAAATACCAAGGTACGAATCGCTATATTTGAAGGAAAAAGAGGTTTTTTGTGAGATTTTTCCTTAAGCTCTTGTATCATACGCTAAATTGATAGATATCTACTCCGTCACCTTACCCTATGCTCAAACTATTCACCAAATTCAGATGCTGTAGTATTGACTACTTGAGGAATGTTCAAAAGAATATATACAGGGTGAGTCTTTGATCACTGCGTTAATTTTAACCATAGATTCTTGACGTCAAAAGAAACATTTCTCCAAATTTGGTCCCGTTCAAAAGATATGGGGTGTTGAAATTTCATAAAGAAATTGCATTTTTACCTGAAATATTCAAACAACACTATCATTTGAAAGAGTCATGCATATTTTGGCATCAATAGATTTATTTCACTGTACAGATTGGTTAAATTGCATGAAAAACAAATATCATCTGAACTAAAGATCCGTATCTTTACTTCCTAGAATCATTAGACTTTTTTGCAGATAAAATCATTACAGGAAAAATAATGTTTTTTAACATTTCAGATTCAATAGTGGATGCTGTGGAAGGTAATTTTCATTCAAACTAAACTGGACTACAGAGGGGTATTTGCCCAATGTGAAAACTTAAAATGATTATCACTTTTTAACGCAGCTGAATATGGAAAAATTGTATGGGAAAAAAGTGTTTCTTTTGATCTTGAGAACCTATGGTTAAAATTAACGCATAGGTCAAAGACTCACCCTGTATATAGTTAAAGAATAAACCAGGCAACTTATTGAAATAAAATCTGATACTCTGTCTGTAGAAATTACATTATTTCGCTTCCTAAGAACCATTGTTTCTGAATAGACAGGCAGAATGATAAAAGTTCAATATATTCCTTTAGGATTTTTTATGGAAATCTGCTGCAGATCCTATCAGATTTCGAGAAAGATAAGATCTTTTGTCTCTTGGTAAGAAATCACCCAGAAAGCCCATGAACACAAAAATTATTTGGATTCGACTTTCTTTGAATATGCGGGATTTAGAGAAAAGTTTATAGGATGAATCGTTCTTCCAATCGTTCACCAAGTTGTGGACTGAGGTTTCAGTCCAACTCTTTGTTCCAGTGAAAACGGTAATCAGCCTCAGCAAAAAATCATTAAGGTTCTTCAAAGATAAGGAGACCTATAGTAATAGGGAATAACCAAACAGAAACATCTTCCAATATTACCTACCATTTGATTAGATTGATATTTCAGAAGTTATCGAGGAAACAAAATTTCAAATACTAATATAGCCGCAGAAGTATTTGATGGATTTGGCCCCATAACAAACTTGTACGAGAAATCTGGTTACTTAGTCTATTCTACAAATATGTTTGAGTTCTAGCTCATCATTTATTATTTGTAATAATAAATTTTATATATCTATTCATGCGTTTCGTAGCTGGCACACTCACTGGAATTGGTAGTGTGATTTCGAACATAGTTTAACCCTGTTTATTTAGTCGAGTATTTTTTTAAATTTGAAAGCCTGGTTTTCAAAATATTGGTTGCATTTACAACACAAAATATGTAAATATTAAACTTTAATATACTATAGTGAATATCATCAAATTTGAATATCTCATCTTTTTGCTACAAAAATGACTAATTCCCTTCAAATATTCGTCACATGACACATACTATTTCCTACGCCACTGGTACAAGTTTCCAAGCAATCAGTGATGCCACATTACCGAATTACTATCACTAACGACCCTAAAGGTTATCTCAAGTGACATTTAATTGAACCAAACCCAACCTAAAATTTTTAGTTGATCAACTTTGTTTATTACTCACTGCTTAGTCAATAGAAATAACTTTTAATTCAGATATATTCGTCAATATTCAATAATGAATATTTTACATACATTATGCATGTCTTTCGGGTTAGTCTTATTGATATTCATTCAACAGGGTGAGTGTTTCCTAAACATATATCAGTTTATTTATATATTTAAACTACATAATAATAATGTTTTCGAATGTTTTTAACAGCTTTCTCCATCAAATGTTGGGACTGCAGGTCCGACATTGATCCAAAATGTGCTGATCCATTCGATAACACAACATTTGCGATTACTGATTGTAGTACTAAATCATTAGAACATCTCCCAGGAGTGAGAGCAACTATGTGCAGGAAAACGAGACAAAAGGGTATGTATTTAATTTGGGTAATCATACTTGAATATTGATTGATATTTCTCTGTATTGTAGTTGATGGAGTATGGAAATACCATAGAGGCTGTGCATTCTTGGGCGAGCCCGGGATAGGAGGGGATGAACGGTTTTGCTTGATGCGAACAGGAACGTACAATATTTTTATGGAATATTGCACTTGCAATACCAAAGATGGCTGTAACACTTCAAGTACAGTTCTTATCAGTCCAGTGTTACTTATATCGATATTGGCGGTATTGAATGGTTTTCGGTAAATGTATTGAAGAATTAGGTATATTTTGAATTTAAGACTGTGTACCTATAAAATTTTACTGTCATAGGTGACAATGACATACCAAACTGCATGGAATTAATTTCATGTCTAAGGTTTTTTATTTAATTTACAATATCTGAGACATTCCAGAGATCTGATGTATATTGCTTAAAAAATCCGTCCAATGTTTTTGTATTTTAAAAATTTAAATATAGAATTTTCATATATGTCCATATAATAAAATATTTTTTGAAATATGCAATTTTCCTTTAGTTTTTGGCAATATGATTGTGTATTCATATTGAGAATATCTGGACATACAGGAAACGTTTTCAGCCATCAACGGAATTATTGTAGAGTTACTTATTTTTCACGTTAATGTCCACATTTGTTGTGTACTAAAATTTTTTTTTTCTTTAGTCAAGCGAGATGGAGTTTTCCTATTTTGCTGTTTCGGAATAAAATATAATAATTCGATTTCTAGAACTTGCTATCTGTTTCACGAAATATAGTCCAATATAAGACCTATAAGTACGAGTTAGTAACTGCCATAAGTCCGAGATAACATATCATTTGTCATATTATATACCTACATGTATATATCAACGAGAGGCGTAACATTTTCTTTTTCAACTTATATATTATTATATGTGTATTGTAACGCTGTCTCTGCAACAATAATAGAAACTGTATATAGTGGACCAGGATTTAAAATAATATTTCGAAATCTATTAATGTGACTTTAATGCAAAATTTACAACATTGACATCTAAAAACTGAACAAAATTAAATCTATCACTTTTTCAACAAAAACACATTAAACTATCAAAAACGCCAACAAAAAATGATTCAACTCTAATTTTAAATGGGTTATTATTACCCAAAGGATTTCTACAGGTTTCTTTTGTCGCCATATTTCTTTTAGGATAAACTACAGACAGTCTCCATGACGGTACAATACTATATTTTTGGTCAATAATTCAATACATATGTTCGTCTACTAAAAATATAACTTGCCTAACTTAAACACATGATTCTCACAGTTTTGGCTGTTTGATATTTTTGGCATTTATTCTAGGTCATATTGAAATGAAGGCTCCCCCTATAAATTTTCTAGTAACTGAAAGCAACTATTAGGCTCTTTTAAACGGTATTTTTTCAAACATTTTCGACTTTGATTACATCAATTTCTCAATGGCAAATTCCAATACCAGAAAATTATTCAATTAGGCAGTGTGTGAAAGAAATGTATGAAACTTTTTATCTGACGGCATTTGAAATTTGCCAAAATAACTTTCTAAATGAATTTCGTCCAGAACGTTGAAAGAAACAATTGTGCATCAAGCCACAACTGATGTTTTAGATCAATCCCAAATTGAGTTTCATATAAAATTGTATTTTGAAAATATTATTACAGAATATGAAAAGAATGGCACTTATCATAAATATACACATTTTATCATAGATATATTGAATATCTCTCAGTTGTAAATATTTCTAGATTCGCAAAAATCCATTATCTGTATCTGTAAGTGGAATTTGGATTATTACAAAAGCGTAGATCATCTGCATAACACATATTGGAAGAAATATTCCTACATTTCAAGAGAAGCAACACTTCTCTCATTTGGAGAATAGGATATTAGTTATATTAGAGTGATTAAAGTATCCTAGTATTTTTGAATACATGCACAAGGGCTCAGAAATATATATACAAATTTACAGAATAATTGATAGCTCCTAGAAGTCAACTTAAAAACAGTATCAATATTTTTAACATACAGAGAAACACTCTACAGTGAATATTCAAGATGGTTCTGAATGAAGTAAGTTGTTTGAGCATGATAAAAGTACTGTCATGTTATATAATTGTAAAGTTAGCTGACAGTAAGTATACTTAGAATCTTTCATTTAATATTTCCATCCCTCAAACTTTGAACTGATTGATTTTATTCATCCTATACTCTCATTCCAAAACACAGAAAGGTCACTTTCTCGAATTTAAAAAAATAAAAATTCTGAATCTAAATACTCTGATGCAATAAAATTTATTTAAAAGATTTCGAATTTGCCGAAATTTTTCTGTCACATCCAAACTCAACATTTCCTATTGGCGATATCTAGAGGGATTGTCAATTTCTTACTGATGTGAGTGTATCTGATGTTAAGACTTGAAAAATGAACTTAGTGAAAGTTTAAAGCACATATATACAAAGATGGCTGGCATTACAAGCTATCCTAACGTTTTCTTAGCTTGGTGTTGGTACCAGTGAGATAATGAACATGCTTGTTCAAGGTTAAACATTGACAATAAGATTACATCAAGGCTTCAATGGAATTTCCCACATCCCTCGAAATCTCGATGAATTTCACCTAAATATACAAAATTTTTACAAGGAAGAGTTGATAACTGTCCTTTAAATGTGATTTGAAATAACTCATGAAATATGGGTGTAATTTGCAAAAAATTTCTGAGACAAAAATTGGTTTGCCCTCCAACTCTTGTAGTGGCCAATTAATAACTCTCATCTGAATTGTGTACAGATATCAGAACTAGGGTTTACTTTATCGAAAATAAGAAAAGAGTGAAATTTAAATTCTTATCTTATGTTTTTTTGTGCGATTTTTTCATTACCCGTATTGAATAATTCCGACTGGCAAACCTTGCAAAAATACATATTTTCATTTTCTTCACTTTCTAAATTGACATGATATGTTCCTGAATTTTTCAGTTAGTTGAGGAAATTCAGAATTGCAACAGTTTTTTTGAATTGTCTTCTCTCATAAAGGCACTTTGAAATCGGAATTTCTCATAGCAGATATATTTTTATTTGAGAATGGTTTGATTGCTGAGCATAACTTTGAAGGAAGCAAGAAATGAATCCTGTGATACTGCTATAGTATTTCAATAAAATTTCTTGAATTTCTGAACACTGACAATCGCAGTACATAAACTCTCTTCACAATTAAAACAAAAAGAAATGATAATAAAACATTTATAGAACAGTTACTATAGAATGTACAATAAAATAAATAGTTATTACAATGAATTTCATCTTTACAACATTAAATGCATAAAGCTACAAAATTGCAACATTATAAATAAACATAAAAAATTACAGTTCAATACTAGGAATAATCTAGAAATACATTGGTTGTCATGAGTAATACGTTTATTTCTTTACTACACGATAACATACAAAACCGAATTGTATTAATCTTAAAAAATAGGGAGCATGTTACAGCGTCAACAATGGCTCTGACAATATTGCATCGAAAACTTGGAATCCCATCTTAGTCTATCAGAAGTCTCGGGTCTTTTCCAGAATCACAATCCTTCTGGAAATACTTGATACCGCTGAACTCTACACGAAGTACTGCAGTTTGGAGCTTTAGTTACCATTGGTATTACGTGTAATGATAGCATTGCGGTTGTTTGAATCAGTACCATATATTTTACCCGCTTTTTTTGCCATTGAGCCAAGAAGTTCCTTTGAAAGTTTGTGAGCAGATTTGAGAGATGTCAACCATTCTCTTAGGCCTATTTCATCCTGTAAAAAATAATTAATCATACTTTCGAAAATAGGATGACATTAGTAACTTGAACTATGAAGAAATTACGGAAAAATAAGAAATAATAATAATAATAATAATGATGCATCTTCTTTTTATAGAGAATTTTTACATGGAACCCGATATGGACAAATCTGAAACAAGGTGCACTTTCATTTCAATTCAATTTTTGTCATTTCCGGTTAAACCAGAAGTATCTCATTAATGAAAATATGCTCATCATATGCATTGTGGTCCATTAAACTCAGCTGGCAAATTTCAAAAATATCGCCCGTTTCGTTTAAAGATATTAATTTAGTGCCAAACTTTATCCCAACCTGTATAATGATTGTACTGTTGTCGGCACTGTATGAAGGAGGAGGCGACAATAGACCATCGGGTTTCTCATTGGCCAGTGACTTATCTTGCTTTGAACGAAAGATGGGCGGAGCTTAAGATCTAATTGTCGGCACTGTAAAAAGGGGGAGGTGAAAAGACGATCAGGTTTCTGATTGGTCAGCGTCTTATCTTACTTAATGCCTTTGTTTTGGTATTGAAGCATCATGTTTTGTAATAATCTCAGGCACTGAATTTAGTAGTTAAACCACAAATGGGCGGGGCTTGAAATCTAATTGTCCGCATTATATAACGAGGGAAGCGACAAGAGGATCAGGTTTCTGAGTGGCTAGCGACTCAACTTCCTAAATTCCCTTGTTTCAGTACTGAGTCATCATACATGTTTTTATAATAATCTCAGGAAATGATCAGAATTTAGTATTTAAACGACAGGTGGGCGAAAGAGGAGGCGACAATAAACGATCAGATTTCTGATTGGCCAGCGACTTATCATGCTAAATGCCCTTGTTTTAGTACTGAATCATCATGTTTTTGTAATGATCTCAGGAAATGACCAGAATTCAGTAGTTGAACGACAAATGGGCGAGGCTTGAGATCTTATTGTTGGCACTGTTGAAAGAGGTATGCGACAATAGAAGATTAGATTCCTGATTGGCCAGTAAATTATCTCGCTAAATGCCCTTGTTTTGGTACTGAATCATCATGTTTTGTTATTTTCTCACGAAATGATAAGAATTTAGTAGTAAAACGACAAATGGGCGGGGCTTGAGATACTATTGTCGATGCTGAATGAAGGAATTAAACTCAGCTGGACAAATTTAAAAATATCGCCCGTTTCGTTTCAAAGATATTAATTTAGTGCCAAACTTTATCCCAACCTTGTATAATGATTGTACTGTTGTCGGCACTGTATGAAGGAGGAGGCGACAATAGACCATCGGGTTTCTCATTGGCCAGTGACTTATCTTGCTTTGAACGAAAGATGGGCGGAGCTTAAGATCTAATTGTCGGTACTGTAAAAAGGGGGAGGTGAAAAGACGATCAGGTTTCTGATTGGTCAGCGTCTTATCTTACTTAATGCCTTTGTTTTAGTACTGAAGCATCATGTTTTGTAATAATCTCAGGCACTGAATTTAGTAGTTAAACCACAAATGGGCGGGGCTTGAAATCTAATTGTCCGCATTATATAACGAGGGAAGCGACAAGAGGATCAGGTTTCTGAGTGGCCAGCGACTCAACTTTCTAGATTCCCTTGTTTCAGTACTGAGTCACCATACATGTTTTTATAATAATCTCAGGAAATGATCAGAATTTAGTATTTAAACGACAGGTGGGCGAAAGAGGGAGGCGACAATAAACGATAAGATTTCTGATTGGCCAGCGACTTATCATGCTAAATGCCCTTGTTTTAGTACTGAATCATCATGTTTTTGTAATGATCTCAGGAAATGACCAGAATTCAGTAGTTGAACGACAAATGGGCGAGGCTTGAGATCTTATTGTTCCTGATTGGCCAGCAAATTATCTCGCTAAATGCCCTTGTTTTGCTACTGAATCACCATGTTTTTGTTATTTTCTCATGAAATGATAAGAATTTAGTAGTAAAACGACAAATGGGCGGGGCTTGAGATACTATTGTCGATGCTGAATGAAGGAGGAGACAATAGTCGATCAAGTTTCTGAATGGCCAGCTACTTATTTTGAGAAATGTGCTTATTTTTGTACTGAATAATGTTTTTGTAATAATCTCAGGAATTTACCAGAATTTACCTAGCAAACATGATACTTCACATTTCATATGAGATATGGATGAATCATTATGAAACATTTCAAAATAATATTTCAGAAATATATCACAAACATTCAAATGTAACATCGCTTGGTACTATCATAGTGATATATCAGACATATGATTTAGAGATATATGGTAACGGTTGTGAAACATTTCAAAGTAATTTTTCAGAAACATACCCCAAACGTATTAATGTAACCTCGCTTTGTATCATCATGACGAAAAATTCTTGATTCTGATTGGTTGACGGTATAGACGCATTTGTGCATAGACAATACCGTTACTGTTAGGTTAGTGGCGTCACCGAACATGTGTAGTTGGTTATTTAATATTTAGTTACAAAGGTGGTTGCTTGAGTGGTTTGGACTTGTTTGGAGTCTGTTTTTGAATGGAATACTATTGTCTCTGGGAATACGTGTGTTTCTCTGAGTGATAAATAAGTTTATGAAAAATGAACACTTACAATATATTGAATTAAGATAAAATTTTTTTCAATATTTATTGAATTTCATTTAGGGTATTGCTTTTGTTTTTCACTTTTGTTCTGTGCAATTTGTCAGATGAATAAAACAAATTTTTTTTTCCTAAATTTGTTCAATTTATTTACAAGAACCTTATATTATTCCTGTTCATGGTTTAACAAGGACTAAAATAAAAAAATTATTATATGAAGTTCATCCCGAAACATCTCAATGGCATGTTAAGGCATGTTGCCATGAGATTAAAAAAAAAACGTTGCAAATAACATATATTAATGTTTCACTGAAACGTTTTTGGAGATACGTGTCAATAGAAACATCAATGCCTTTGGACTTAAGGATCACATAGATATTTCTGAAACGTCTCTAGATCTATAAATGAAATGTTTCATGTTTCAAGAGGAATGTTTAGAATATGTTTCTGAGATATAAAAATGTTTACGAGGTTGAATTAGTCGTGTATAGTTGCCAGACATACTAACACAGATTTTAACACAAATTCAGAAAAAGAAATGCACAACTTGACCAGTTTAATTAGATTAACCAGATTATTTTAATTATGAATGTTAGTATTAGTAAAAGCCTTGTTTAAAGATCCTTGAAAAAGTAGTGTATACTTACAGGATTTGTGAGGATAATTTTACCATCCTTTATTCGAGTGATAACAATACATTGCTCATTCTTCACCTGCACAAGCTCGGAGCTAACTTCATCCACTTGATCCATAAAGACCATTTCCGGTTTAGCTGAATCAGGATGTAGTTCCACCCTGTTGGGATACAATTTCGCGTACCTCATCTGCCAACTTGAATTCCAGGGACCTCCTAATTTTTTTATATATCCGTGAAGTATACAGTCCGACTCTGTAAAGTACATATGACAATTGATTCACTAATTATACAAATGGCATTATAATTTAATACCTAACAGAAATTGCCTAAAATCTAATGGGATGCCACCCTTTAGTGGTCTACGTTTGACTGTGAAAAAATTGGCAGTGAAACGTTGGGTTATTCAAGAAGTATTTGTCAAGAATAACTATGCCAACTAACGGAAATTACCTAAATAATCTTTCTAATAAAAAAATCGTGTTCCGAAAGTAAAAAGGCATATAAATGACCATTTTTTTTTAATATTTTGTCGTCTTAATATATGAAAAAAACATAGCCTTTCACTATGAGATGGTATTTAATTTTTATTTTATTTTTGTTCCTGGAATAGTAGACCCTCGCTGACTTTTTATACAGTATTTGTTACCGATTTTATTATTTTTTTTCATAAAATTTACAGAAGTTATTCGTCAGAATATAAAAAATTTAGAAAGCAATGACGTGAGGTCAGATTGCTTTGGCGCTCTTGTTGAGCTACTTGCGAGTAAATATTCAAACCATAACAAATCTATAAGCAACCGTACTATGGGACAATGTGATGCAAATATGAACGCCTAATGAACGAACAAACCTATATCTCAAATTAAAAATGGAATGGAATATCGATCTGTGATCTGTGATCGATCGTTCAAAGAGAATCACCGGGACTTCATATCATTTCTCTTTTCTTTTGAGTAAATGAAAAAAATGATCATAAGATGGAAAAAAGCTATGACAATGAAATTTGAGGATGAGTAAGATATCGATCATCTCAATATATTCACGAATTTTATTGAAATCCGAAAAGTGTTTAATGAGATAGTGAATATTGAAAAAAAATTTCTTGGAAATTTTTTAAAAATTTTCTAGCGTGACAATTTCTAAGAATTTTCTATTTTGACAAGTTGACAATTTCTGCGAAATTTCTTATGAGAAAGTTTTTAAAATTTTCTAGCGTGACAATTTCTCCGAAATTTTGCCAGCCGTTTTGTTTCAACGATATTTCAAGTATCAACTTGATTGGATGGATATTCTAGTAGTTATTGAGGAAAGAAAATTTCATTTGGGCAAAATGATAGGCACTCTATTCGGGTGACCAAGAGCGCCAAAAATTGGAGTACTTACCTTTTTCATCGTCGAAATCAAACAACTTCTTCTGTTTCGCCTTCTTTTTGTGTTCAGCCTTGTCAGCCTCAAAGTTGATGGTTTCGAAGACGGTCTCAGCGACCTCGTTCTGCCATCTTTCCGATATAACTAATGGAAAATTTTTATACAATTCCTGATCCTGGTCTCCCAACTGAAAAAAAGTACAGTTTCATAGCAGATGAGCCATCGAAAAAGACTATAGCCGATATATCATATGATAATTATTAGTATGAAAAATAAGAAATAAGTAACAAGTTTAGATTTCTGGTATCATATCAACAAGTATATTTTTCCCTGCGAGACAAATGATATTATTATGCACAGCGTGTCCCGAAACGCAATAATAACCTGGTACTAGGCTAGAGACCAAGGTACATCAGTTATAATTGAAATAGGACAAAATCATTATCAGTTTCTGGAATATTTTCGATTCAGTGCTTGATTTTCCAAAACACCCTCCGATAATGGTCAAGCAAAAAAACCACATTCACGTAAACAAAGAAAAAACTAAAAAAATTATTTTTTTTTCTCGCTGGTATTTTCGAAGTCACTCAAACACTACTAACGCTACTAAATTTTGAAGCTCTGATAAAAAAATCGGACATTTGGAGCTACAATTCCTCTTTTTTTCAAATCTTTGTTCGACAATTTTATTAATAAGTTATTGCCAGTTTATAATCGTCCAAAAATTTGGATTTATTTTTTGATCCTTCAATTTTTTCCGGTTCGAAATAAATGTGTTTCGACGAGTTCAGGTTCGAAAAATTATCGTCACTCAACTATGCCAGTCGATGTGCTTTTCTAAAAAAATTACTTTTCATTCGCTAACTCTGGATGTACTGAAAACTATCTCCTTACCTTTATTCCTTTAGTATCTTCCTCATCAAACGAACCAATGTCGAAAGCATCGGCAGCATTCACTTCGCCTCTAGGTGGAATGAGCGGAGGTGTGTATTTTTGGAAGTACACCTGTTGCCAATCGATGCCTGCGAAGAAGGCGTGATCCTTCACTTCGTCCGCTCTATTGAATGAGGAGTCAATTAAATCATTTTTCCTTGTAGAACTTGCGTCAACTCACCCGTTACCCTTGCAACCCACACGTTTATCAACGTCCCTCTGCAGTAAGCCCTCCAACAAGGACTTCAGTTCTTTGCTAAACGCGTCGGGAAGCTCTACGTTCTGAAAATTCGAGAGTAGCTGACAATGATCAGTTGATGAGTGTTTTTTTTATAATTTTGTAATGATAGAGAAGCGATAGTAGCAGCGTGATGTTCAACCTGAATCTAGATTAGAGAATGAGCAAGGAAATTTTTACGATGGCGTCTTTGAACTGGTTACATTCATATATTTTATAGTCATAAATATATAACTTGAAAAAAAGTTGAAGTCGTAGACTATAGACTCTTTCTAGAATCTAAAAAGAATGAAGCATATCAGTGGAAAATGCATGGATGTTTTGCGTATGTGCGAGAATTTTTCAACCGATTTGATTTGTTTCTTATCTCTGTATCTTTGTCTATCTTTGTGAAGTGCGCGGAAGGCCCAGAATTTCGTTGAATGCGGATAAGAGCACTCGATTAATGACCAAAAATTAGGAAGCCATAACAATAAAATACTCAATCGAACTGAAGCCTAATGACGTGACTTGTTTATACTTGTCTGCTGAAAAAAATCATTAGGAAAGGCGTTCTATTCCTTATAAATCAAAGAAATTGCTGTCATACTATTGTGGATTTAATATACACTGTTTATTGGAAAGTGTCTTAGAATATCTATGATGCTCAAGCGGCATGATCGATTATAAATGATGAGAGGTAAACAGAAGGCCATTTGGGTCAACACATCAATGGAAAATTGCTCTTGAGGAAGCCTATTTGAACAAAAGAACTGATATCACCGTTTTGATAATCCTTCACAACCACTAAGGTATGGCTGAAGTCACTGCAACTCATCAGAATACCGAAGCAATTTCGCTAAATGTCCTTGCTTTGGTTCTGAATCGCCATGTTTTCGTAATTATCTCAGGAAATGATCAGAATTTAGTAGTTGAACGACAGATGGGCTTTAGATCCTGTTGTCGGCACTGTAAAAAGAGGTAGGCGACAATAAATGATCAGATTTCTGATTGATCAGCAACTTATCTTCCGAATACCCTCGTTTGAGTACTGAATCATCATGTTTTTGTAATAATCTCAGGAAATTACCAGAATTTAGAAGTTGAACTATAGATGGGCGGGGCTTGAGATCTCATTTTTGGCACTGTAGGAAAAGGATGGTGACAAGATGATCATGTTTCTGATGGTCAGCGTCTTATCTTTCTTAATGCCTTTGTTTTAGTACTCATTCATCATGTTTTGGTAATAATTTCAGGAAATGATCAGAATTCTGTAGTTCATAGACAAATGGGCGGTACTCAACATCTAATTGTGGGTATTTGTAATAATCTCCAATGACGTGACTCGTTTACACTCGCCTGCTGAACAAATCATTAGGAAAGGTTCATGCTGTTATGACGTTCCTTATAAAATAAATAAATTACTGTCATACCATTGTGGAATCAATGTACACTGTTTATTGCAAATTGTCTTAGAATATCTATGATGCTCAATCAGCATGATCGTGATACCTAATGAGAGGTAAATAGAAGGCCATTTGGGTCAACACATCAATGAAAAATTGCTCTAGAGGAAGCCCATTTGAAGAACAAAAGAACTGATACCACCGCTTTGATAACACAGGCCTAAAAAAAAATTTTTTTTGGTGCCTAGAATATTTGAGTTGATTTTAACTATATTTTTATTGCTGAATCTAAATATGATAGTTGTTTTTCTGTATCAGCTCTAGATTTTTAGATAAATTCTCTTATCTATCAATGCTTTTTCCTATTCAATACTTTCAAGTATGAGTGTTGTAAAATTTATACAAGAGATAGATTCTTGTATATTTTCCTTATTGTCAGTCTTCATTTGTAACAAATTGACTTCAAAATAATAATATTTAATGTAATTATTATTTTAATTCATTTATTACAAATAGAAGACTAACAATATGAGATATATAACTGAATGTTTGATAAACTGTTAACAAGTGGGATTTAATCCTATTTAGTGTCATCCAGTTAGTTCCATAGAAATCCGATATATGGAGCTGTCCAGTCTGAAGTAAACTTCAACTGCAGTTGAGAGTTGAGGTTAGTGTGTGAATTCCCGCGGTGCAGATAGATAGAACTTAGCGTCATATGAAATTCCTTTTTAGTAACGAGTTGTTGAAAAGTAAATCTAAAAAGTAGATTGTTAATGTGAATTGTTGTATTTTTGTTGTTGAATAGAAATGATTTCAAGTAGAAGAAGCTGTGTACATCATCCTGATATATTTGTTACATATGCGGAGAATACACGTTCTTGGAAAACAGAAAAACTATTAGTGTCTTTGTAGAGAGGGCTTATATATATTTTGGTGTTAAGCTTGGTGATCAGGATAAAACCTGGGCACCACATATTGTCTGTAAAACTTGTACAGAGCATTTACGACAGTGGACTACCGGGAAAAGGAAAAGTCTGAAATTCGGAGTACCAATGGTTTGGAGAGAACCAAAAAATCACTTCGATGACTGTTGTTTCTGCCTAGTAAATATTACTGGAATCAATCGAAATAACCGTAACAAGTGAACTTATGCAGATTTAGTCTCTGCAAGACGCCCTATCCCTCACTCAGAAGAAGTGCCAATTCCAACTTTTCAGCAGCTACCAGAACTCTGTGAGGACACATGTGTCTCTGATCAGAATTCTGACACTACTGAAGGTGACAGTGATTTTGAAACGATGTCATCAATTCCCCAATGTTTCAACCATGATGAGTTAAATTACCTCACTAGAGATCTTAACCTGTCGAAAGAAGCTTCTGAATTACTAGCTTCCAGGTTGAAGGAAAAAAATTTACTTGAACCAGGAACCAAAATTACATTTTATCGCACAAGGGAGAACGATCTGATACCTTTTTTCTCTGAAGAACAAAATCTTGTATTTTGCCATGCTATTAGAGAACTCCTGGTAAAAATGGGTCTTCCTGAATATTTTCCGGATGATTGGCGCCTATTTATTGACAGCTCAAAGCGAAGTTTGAAATGTGTTCTTCTACATAATGGGAACAAATATGGCTCAATACCAATTGCTCACTCAACGAAAATGAAAGAGCAATATGACAACATAGCTTTGGTTTTGGAAAAAATAAAGTATCATGAACACCAATGGGTGATTTGTGTAGACTTAAAAATGGTAAACTTTCTCCTTGGACAGCAAAGTGGCCACACCAAGTAACCTTGTTTCTTGTGCCTCTGGGATAGCAGAGACAAAACGCAACACTGGGTTAGAAAAGAGTGGCCTAGAAGAGAAAACATGGATGTTGGGGAAAGAATATCATCAATGATCCTTTAGTTCCGCAAGAGAAAATCATGTTTCCACCCCTGCATATCAAGCTGGGTCTAATGGAGCAGTTTGTAAAGGCTCTTGATTAGAATGGATCATGCTTCGCATATATAAGGAAAAAAATGCCTCAGCTGAGTAAGGAAAAAATTAAAGCAAGAATATTTTTGATGGCCCACAAATAAGACAGCTGATTAAAGACTGACTTCATAAATTCAATGATTGAGATTGGACAAAATGTCTGGAATTCATTTGTTTCAGTTGTCCAAAATTTTCTGGGTAAACACAAAGCTGAAAACTATGTTGAATTAGTCAATGAGATGCTAAATAATTTCAGATCAATTGGGTGTAACATTACTGCTGGTCTTCAAAACGGGATTGTTCTAAAATACATTTAAGAATGTCACGCAAAAGAAGTTTCCGAAATGTTTAGTGAGTAATTGGTTTAAATGATGACTTTTTCTGTTTTCTATAGTATATAATGAATAATATCTGTAATATTTCCTTATTCCTTTATTAATTTGTTTCTTTAAACCATGGTTTTTCTTTCAAAATAGTGTAATGTATAATTCACAAAAACTAATAGCATATTTGAATTCAGGGCATCAAATTCATATGAAATCACCTCCAAAATCTTCAGCACCAAAACCACTGTTGACCGGTGTAATCCTTAATAACCTCTAAGGTATGGCTGAAGTCACTGCATGATAAGATACCAGAATGACCATGCAACTTAGAAAGAGCAACTCATGAAAATACCGAAGCAATTAACTGGTTTCTGACCTGCTCTTTGAGAGAATTGTTACATGAGGTCGAACATTTGTTCATCATTGGTGTGAGGAGAAAGCCGATTACTAGAAAAATGTAAGGAGACCATCAGGGAAATATGTCGACATAAATCGACCAAGCGTCTGTTGCTCTTGAAGAAATTGTTCCGATTCATTCGTATTGTTTCTTTGTACATGCATGGCTGCAAGAACCAACGCTACAGTGAGTTAAAATGAGGTCCATTTCGAGACACAATATTCTGGTCTATGAAAATCAATTCATAGACATAATAGATGGATTCTCTAGGGTACTACATCGAAAATGAAAAATGGATTCATTGAAAATTTCATTGAGCTCTATGACTATAAAGTATATGAATTAGTGTGCACCAGTTATAGGAACTGAGAAACAAATTTTCATGTAGGATGGTTAGAAGCGCCTCATGAACAAGCATTAATTGCATGAATCACCTAATAATAGTAAACATTAAGGTAACGAAAAAAGGTCAAGTAGCCAATGAGTATATGTATGTATTTCCATCTTCGTGAATCAATCAGTATATCAATATTGACAGCTCCCTCCTCTATTACTTCCTGAAATATTTTCTTGATTTCGTGAGAATTCACTACACTTAAAATGTGAAGTGTAATACCGCTCTGTATTACCATATGTAGTGTGTGGCTCTAGGTTTATGACAATAACGAAAAGGGACAAAAGAATAAAGGTAATTTCGATAATATGTATCCATTGCATTTCAAATGCAACAATTTTCATCCTACGTAGTAAGTAGGAACAAAGAGAAATCATTCAAAGTTATTATGAATTTCTCCTCATTTCATCAATGAGATTCAGCTCCCCAAGTAAGATCTACAAGCTGCATAGATGTACTGGAAGTGCTTTCTGAATGGCTAAGTTTCTTGACCTTTTTTCTTTTCGACACACTTGTTACTTATTTGAAGGTATTCCAATTGTACTAACCGTGGTCAATGTCATCCTATCTATCTCATGTTTATCTTTGGTTTTATGCTGACGAAAAGGAGAATGCCCCTTCAATAATTTATAAAGCATACATCCAAAACTGAACCAGTCAGCACTTGAATCATATGCGGTACCTTTTGATAGTACCTCTGGAGCCATATAACCATGGGTACCTCTGAAAAATAGAACGAACATTAATATACATTCTCTTTTGAATCGAACTTTTATACTCACACACTAGCATGGGGTTTCTTTTTCGAAAAATCACAGGCTAAACCTAAATCGGAAATTCTAACATGTCCATGTTCATCTAACAAAATATTTGCGGGTTTTAAATCTCTATATACAATATATCTTCTGTGCATGTGTTCCAAACCTACAAATTTTTATGTTAGTATATATTACTATTTTGAGTTAACTAATATTAATAAATTAAAATTAGGTGATGAACTTTGAAGTGAAATGACCACCCACTACTCGTTTACGAACAAATATATCCATTAATCTGTAGGGACTAAACCGTTTGGCTGCTTAAGGCTGAACACACACTCGACTGATATTAGAGGTGAAGTATATGGATTTTTTTTCAATTAACATTGCTTGTTGACTTTGAAAAAAAGCAGAAATTTGCGATCAGCATAAGGTCATCCTAGCTTCAAACATGTTTGAAGCTGAATAGAAGTATAGAGCTGTCGTCTTCCTATAAAAGCACAGTTTGTAATGAAAATTCGTTGAATATAGCTTAATATTTCCATAGTTTGATTTTTTGATTTAAAAATAAAGACATGATCTTGAAAAAAAAAAACAATAATGCAGAATTCAGGAAACTTTCGACGAAAATATTCCTCATCACCCAGAGGAGATCATCGTCAATCCTATGTTGCCAAGATTATTTGTAATACCTGATACTCACCTAATATTACCTCTGCTGCGTAAAACTTCATTTCAAGCTCGTTGAATACGCCATGCTGACTCAGGTGGTAATGCAGATCGCCACCATTCATCAGATCGAGTATGAAACACAACTTATCGGGTGTGTGAAATGCATACGTCATACAAACTATAAAAGGGCAGTCTTGTCCTGTACTAACTAATGAAAGCATAATCCTCTCGTTCAAAGCCAATGTTTCGCCTTGTTTCATCTTTATCCGTTTCTTATCCAGGCATTTCATGGCGTACATTTTGCCAGTGTCTGCCTTCCGACAACCGTATACTTCGCCAAAACCTCCTCGACCTATTATCCTGTGCACACTGAAGTCGTTCATTGTCAGCTGTAAAACACAATAAAGGAATTACTGGTCGTTGGTCTATCCGTACGTCATGTTGGTGATCTTTCTTGCATTACTAGTATCAAAGAGATTCGCGTGGTGGAGTTTTTATCAGGATTCAACAGAATACATATCCTATACGCTTGATATGTTCCATATTTTTTATATACACCAGAATGGGGCTCACTTAAGAAATTCCATAAACCACAAGGTACACGTAAATATGATCCGGGAAGCCACAGACCCTCTGCTAAACCCACGCTATAAGTTACTGCAGCGATAGCTGTTTGATAGAATTCCTTAAATATTCTAAAAAGTATCCCAGTTTCCAAGCAGGTTTCATTCCAGGTCATAACTGCTGCAACCAGGGGGTTGCCTTGACATTGCACATCCAAGGGCCTTCAAAACATCTGTGGTTTTAATCCAATTGATGGAAGTGTATATTACTGTGTCGTGGCCTAAGTTACAAATTTATACACACACTACAATATGAGAATTATGGACATTTGAGCCTTCTTCAGGAGGAGCTTCTCATTATCAATTTGAGAGTATCTCGAATGAAAACTGTGACTATAAATAGTTTATTAATCTTGAGGAAAAGTTGGGGTACAAGTGTTAGGTTTCTGTTTGCCAATCCTATCGGGGGTGTATCTTTGGCTTTCAAGTCAGTACTAGAAGTTCTGGGGAATCCGTTCCGCTTTATGATCTGGCTTCTGCAAAGAAGTCTTTTTTCACCAAAATTAGCTGAGTAACTAGTCAACTTAGCAAGAATTTTATGTCATTCACATGCCGCCAATGTAAGAAATATCCAACATGTTCGATTTAATTAAGTAATGCAGTGCTTTGGTTTAAAGAATAACATCATCCTCAGGCCTCTGCTCAGAAAGTGGAGACACATAGACCCTCTGAAGACAGCCAGATATATGCTTCCAGAATTTCAATTGATTGTCTACCAACAATGCTAATAAAAAAATAGATTGATTTTATATTTGTTCCATTTCCTACTAGGAATAAAAAATGAAACAAAACGCATAGAGCTATAGCACTGTGAAGTTCATTTCTTCCCTAAAAAATTGGTTTTAAGTTGAAATACATCCAGAACTATCATCATATTTTTCTTGCAACAAAGTGCGCGCAGCGCCATTAGCCTTATAATATTTCAACTGCAGAAATCGAAAGAATCATCGAACTTAGCGACGTTGTCAGATTCACCATTGTTTACACTTTATTTACTAAGCCGTTGCTATGGAGAGTACAGTGCAACCAAAGATGACGGTAAGCTCAGCTCAAATTTAAGGCACGCTAAGTTTTGTCTTATTTATAAGTTATGTATATATAAAATGGATAAGAAGAAAACAATATAATTGGCCGAAGGTCACTGGATTTTGTGTTAATGACTTGAAGTGGAGAAGACACAACTGCAGTTTTCCATGCAGAAGGTTAGGTAAAGGTATCTCAACAAAAATTAATCCTATAAGTTATTTGAAACAGGAGCTGGGGTAGGAACAATCTTATCATTGATCCAATATTTCATCCCCACTAACAGCATCAGATTTCAATTTATAAATAATCTGGAAAAAGTCAAGCCAAAACTAATTACTATAGGGACGTTATTCTAGGTTATTTTACATTGAGCTAATCACGCAAATAAATAAACCAATAAATGAAAAAAATTTGAAAAATCTGTGCAAAATCATTTTTCAAAAACTGATCGCAATACTCTATCTCGATAAGACTCAAAGGTTCTCAATGGATGGATGACATAAATAAAAAGATTTAGTAAATTGTTGTCGAAACCCATTAGTGAATAAAATGACACGTGATATTTCAAGAATTATAGTAGCGAAAATTACCCACGTCTGCATTATAATCCAGGCCACGATCGATTTTACAAAATACCAGTTATGTGAGAGGTGGAATTAATGTATTTACCCGCGGATTCACTCACTACTCCGATATGTCAGGCACCTTGAGGGATGAATTTAATGAAAATTTACTGTTATCTAATCTGAGTTCCGGGAGTTGTCCCTGCTTCGGGGTTCTGAAATCCCGTTACGCGGTGGATCGGACTGAAAGTCATTAAAATTGCTTGGTCTTGGGGCAACCTCAGAGATATTTCACGTTTATCATCATGATTTGAATTGAGCAAACATAAAATGTCATGCAGTCGGTTGAACTTGGTCCCAATTCTTTGATACAAAATATCTTGTTCTGTATCAAATAACCACCATGAGTTATCATGAAAATTCTAGTGAGAAACGTATCACTTGAAGAATAAGTTTGAAAAGGTTCTGAACCGTTTTAGACTGTGTACTTTTCCAATATACCCATCAGCCATTTTTCAGATCATATCTTCAGAACTAACTCCTTCACCATTTTGTAACATCTTATCCGATTCATCCAAGATCAAGCAAGTCATCAATGAGAAATATCTTCTATTATTCTCATTTTTTGAATGCAATTATTAGAAATTTTCCCATCGTTTCGTGTTAGTTTCTTTCAACTCAGAGCTAAATCGATTCTCCTTCCATTAAATACATCGGTCAGTAAGTCTCGAGTCTAACTACAAGATAGAACCTCTAACAAAGTATCCCTATAATTTTTCGAAAATGCTAAGCTTTGAAATATTACTGTCGAAATTTCATGATATTTGGTATATTATTTATCGATATACAGAGGCTTGATTGATGATATTTTTGAGATTTTTGAAAACGATGGATTTGAAGCAATCGTGTGTATATCATTGCCTTGTGATGGGAAAACACCCTTCAAGAAAAAGATTGGCTTGAAAAATGTTATTCGAACTTTCCCTAATCGAAAACGATCATTAAAAGAGGCAGTTATTCCGAAAAACATCATGGACAAAGTGCAATATAAAGTTGCAAGAGATACCTGCCACACTGAAGTTATCAAAAGAAAGTTTTTAAACAATCTTACTCGAACATTTGGAGTTGTTACGTGTAAAGAAAATACGTCACGAGGTTTATCACATGCTGAAAACTGGTGAATTTTCAACGTAAATTCCAACAATCCGTAATGGGAAGATGTAGGAAATTGAAGAAAGTGTGAGAGTGCAAAGGTTTGCTGTTACTTGCGCTGTCGTAAGTGTGTAGCCTCGAATTATCGTGATACCTCTTCTTCTAATTTATTAACAAAGACAGTTATTAGTACAAGTGACAGATTTGAACAAAGAAATGATGAATGAAAAATATATAACGATGAAAAACACCTAGGTTTCTGGTTATAAACCGTATATTAAATGAATGTATTTCCACAAACACCAAAACACCCATATAATTGCCAACAGCTCCTTTGCATGTAAAATTATGGCATAAAAATGGGCAAAAAGTAATATATTTCCTTCCATTGAGTGATATATGAGTCCTTGTTAAACAAACAGAAAGAAAGATTAATTGGACAACGTTGTAAAATATGCAAGTATTCGCTTATATAATATGCACTAAATTCAGAATAACTGGCTTGTACTGACGAACAAAATGAACCAAAATATAGAAAAGATAACAGCCATTTTTAAATTCCCTTGAACTCACCTGTATATTCAGTTCTAAATTTTTCCATTGACAAAACCTAGTATATTTATCACTGAAAAAAAAATTTCATTAAAATCGAAATTAGGAAAGGATTTAACTTCCTCACCTTTCTAAGAATTGTTTAAAGGGTTCATCCCTCAAATAGTTATATATTTCTTCTATGTAAGGCTGAAATAATACAAATTCTATTGAAAAAATATTTTGAAGGTAATATATGCTATCGTAAAGAATTTGTTTTTTACCTCGAATAGTGTTGGAGGTACGTCATTTTTTATTAAATGCCTTTGTACATGCTGCAGACAGTCCGGTGAATAGTCCTGAGGAAAAAATTCAAATTATTGATTATTCTATGGATACGTGGATCAATTTGTGAATGAGACTTCTTTTCTTGTTCCATTCATGTACCTTCAATGATTTGGAGCTCCCAACATGATCAAATTATGCTATGACTATGAAATTACATATTGTTGTAGTAGTTTCCATGATTGAAGTTAAGTCACTAGTTGAAAAAATTTGAATTCTAGAATAGGCTCCAAAAAAATGCAAATTGAAAGTTCGATATTGTAAACATTTATCATTACCATATTAATCAATCCAATTGCCATTTAATTTTAGCCCGAAATAAAAAAGAGTCCATCGTTTGGGTTTAATCATTCTGTGATATTTACCATCTTTGTTTCCCAATAATTTTTCATTGATCTCGTTTATAACGAATCTGATTTATTAATTGTATTAATTTATTTATTGTGAATTTTTGTATCTGGAGTGCATCAGACTCCAGTTTTGTGCTTAGTTTTATTCAAAATGTTTGTCATCAATTAAAATAAAATGGCCAATATTACAATAATATGGCATATTTAATATTAATTTCGAAATGGTACAACTCTTTTCAGCATCAGGTTAGACTCCAAGAAACAATTTATTGTCGAGGAGGACATAAACAGAAAAGCCGTGACGTGTATTTTCCAACAAGAAAGAATTAAATTTCCTCTGAAGCTAGAACATTCCAGATACATTTTTCACAAAAATAGACAAGATGGTAATCTTACGTGGGTTCTTGCCAGCAGTTCTTTCATAATGAAGTTGTCATAGATATCTCTTGCATGTTTCATCCGTTCCTCCTGACATTCCAATTTCTCGTAAGTTTTAATCTGAAAAGAAAAGAAATACGTCAGAGGGAGATGTTATGAATCGATCATCGTGACCCCGTTTCGCAAATGACATCCTCATTTCCATGATAGGAGGAAAAGAGATGAATTGTGATGGATAACAGAACATTTGTTCGGTTGATTGATTTATTTATAATAACTTCGAAGATAAGATATGAATGGAGAAGAGATTTTTTTTTGCTCACATATATCATGGTTATTTTCGAATTTCATAAATCACAAAAAAATATTGGTGAACCGTGGATCTCCGGATCAATGATTTGGGACAAACGATTGCCTTTTATATTTCGGGATTGGACAACCCTAGTGTTGCAATCTGTCACCTGACAGCTCTATCGTAAAGCTTGACATTTTTGAGGTTATACGTAGTCAGAACTTGACATACGAGTGCTATTTGTGTTGTTTACGGTAACTTAAAATATTCATCTCGTCGAAAAAATGGAATTGAATCGTGAACATTTTCGTGCGATTATTTTCTACAACTTTCGACGTGTATCGATAAACTTAATTCAATTGCGGTTGATGCGTTCAGAATGCATGTTTTAGAGATACCTCAATCTGAGTGGCAAAAGTGGTTTGACAATTGGTTCAAACGCATGCGAAAGTGTATAGATCTTATTGTGGAATATTAAGAAAAACAATAAAGCCATTTTTGATGATCAATATTTGTTTTTGCGTCCCAGAAGCATGATATACTAAAAAAAATCTTCGTGAAAGAGTAACCATAAAAGGTTATGTATTCATTGATTATCTCCTTAGTAAAATTTACGGTTTAGCTTGTTATGTTGAAAAATCCTTGATTCACAATATCGAGTTAATCCAAAAAGGCGAATTTGAGGGTGTTTTCTTTATCTCTTTCAAATTTTGTATTTTTGTTATTCAGTTCCTGTTTCTGCTTTTGTCTTTTTATTTCCAGATTCGATGTGGGCAACTTGGAGAAGTCCCTGTTTCCATCAATAGAAGACCACTCTTGAAGAAAGAAGTCCCTAAAATATATTTCAGCTTATTTTTGTACTTTCACACTTAGGCGGGGAGCCAGGGTTTTTTTACTGGGGTTTTTCCCTAGGCTTTTATGTGATACGCCGAATTGTATGACACCCCGTCACAAACCCCTGACCTATATGCTTTATTGTTTGCTAACTAAATATTGTAAGCCAAAAGTACAAAAAATATATATATAATATACTTCATTTACAATTTTAGACTAAATGAAAGAGAATGGATCTTAGATTGATGAATGCTTTATTTGCAGGGCCGGATTACCCATGTGGGGGGCCCCTAGGCAGTGCAATTTTCGGGGCCCCTTTTCAACCATCCTCACATTTTATCAAGTTGATTAGTGGATAGGAGTAACATACATACATTATATACAGGGTATCCCACCGGGAGTGCTCATTAGAATTTGCAATTTTTTCAAATGGAAACAGTAGTTGTTTCATTCAAATAAAGATTTGCAAGGAAAAAATAAGTGGAATATTATAAGAATTCTCTATATCTAAAATGCACCATTTTCAAGATATTCAGGAATAACTGTTAGCTACGAGCATAATAAAACAGTGAATAACTCGAAAACGGTTGAAGATGCCGTTAGGGAATGATACATAACATGAATGTGGAATTTGAAGATATATCCGAAAAAGTCGTAATATACAGGGTGTTCCATTATAAATAAGAAATTTGATACCATACAGTCACTGAAATTTAAAAATATACGTAGGTATCATGAATGAAGGTCTTATCGACTCATATCTTCACACAAAATTTGGAAGTATTCGAAGTAACGTTTTATCCAAAAATTTCTGATGGGCTTTCCCGGTGGGACACCCTGTATACATCAGTATTATCATATCGCTGATTCTCTGATTTCTTACTCACATAAATTTTATGTTTCGACTATCAGAAAAGTTTTCAATTGATATTATAAGATATGATTAAGGTTTTTATTCGTGTAGTGTGTATGATGTAATATGGATACAGACATACAGTAAAGAAAAAAAAGACAGCACTATCTAATTTCAACTTTAATCAAGAGAATATAGTTTCCACTTTGGCGTTTTCACTTTAACTTTTATGTTATTAAATGCAAAAAAAAGGAGATAGGTAATTGTTTCATTGATTATGATTTATGATCAATTTTGAAATCAACTCTTCTAACTTTTTAGGATACAAAATCATTCACCACATCTTGAAAACTGGTCTTTTCCAATATATCAATTTCGATCGCCATTATCGATAAAGAATTCAAACGCTTCTGAGTCATTGATGAACGAATACAATTTTGTATTAATTTTAATTTTTAGAAGTTCCGTTCCCCTGTTGTATTTGATATCATCAAACTCCTATATATTTGTAATGCTATCATTACGTTAGGGAAAGTTGATTGAACCATATTATCAAAAATTAATTTGTATGATTCTTCGGCAGGCATAATTTTATCGTTTCCCGTACTCCTAGCATCGTTTACTTGCAATACGAAATATTTGAATTGCACCATCTCGTTCTTAAGCTCGGGCTCAATGTCATCGGAATAGTATTCCCTGAATTTTTTAGAAGCACTTTTGATTTTTTCGTCAGTTCTTTTCAAGAAATCTCTAAGAAATCCGAACAGAGAATCAATATCTCTATAAGATTCTATTCGACGCATCAATTCTGAATAAAGCATATCTACTACAGGTAAATATGTTTCCAACTTAAACTTATTTTTTCCACTGTTCCCAATTGCTTCTGCTGATCCTTCATCCTGATGCCCCTTTCTTTGTCGAAAACGCTGATTTTCATCACTATATTCGGTATCGGTGTCATTTGCCTTCATCTCATAATCATCAAATAATTCTCTTTGTGATTGCAAAAAATCCAAGAGGGATTTTAAGAGACCAATTGCAGTTCGAATCTCAATGCTAGGTTTTTGTAGAGACATACTGACACCATTGATTCTATCCAATAAGGTAGCCCAAAATACTGCCATTACTGCATGTTCCGTTCTATCAGAACACTTCATTAGACATCGAGCCACGTTAATCGTTTGTGGTGGTTGAGTCTTATCATCAACAATAGATTGCAAAGCTTTCTGAAAATTTTTATAACCTTCTGACAAAGCCTTAGTTGCATCCGCTCTTGCGCACCACCTTGTGTAACACACTTTCTTCACCACTAGACCCTTTCCAATATGTTTCAGCATAACTGACCAGCGATGAGTTGACGCCGAAAAAAGTTATGTAGTGCCTGTACAAATTCCAAAAATGAAATTGCTCTAATGCAGCTCTCCACAGCACGTACTCCAACCAAATTCAGTGAGTGCGCTGCACATGGAACATAATGAGCGAGATTATTTATTTTTTTAATATGAGCCTGTAGACCATTGTAACAACCAGACATATTACATTGCAATGAATATTTTATTTATTGTTGAAAATGTAATTCCAAAAATCTGTTAGGGCCCTTAACTTATGTGGGACCCCTTGCTGGTGCGGGGCCCCTAGGCAGTCGCCTACTCTGCCTAAAGGTTAATCCGGCACTGTTTATTTGATACACAATAGATAAATATCCGCCTCTGTTAGCCTCACAAATGCGAGCCCATTTGTGCACATTTTTCATTACATTCTCACACATTTCAAGCGGTATTTCATCAATTTGATCACCAATATTTTGTTTGAGTTGCTCAAGCGTTTCTGGTCTGTTTGCTTTTCAATCAATAATCAATTTCACCAATTCTTGAAATAATTTGTTGTCGGAAGTCTTCTCTAGATCCATTCTTGACAAAATAAATTATCCCTCAGATCTTTATATCCTCGAGTATAATCCTCTCTCTCTGAAGAATACCGAAATTTCATATCCGTAAGCCCCGTTACGGTTCCCAGAGGTCAGTTCCGTGATCTTATTTTCTGACCAACCTATCCGGACGTATTTTTATGACCTTCTCCCCAGAAACTGTAAAGCAGGAACCAGGGAAATGCGGGTAGAATGGATCGTTTTCAGCCCGATAGTCTAAAATTGCATCAGGACTGGACTCCGCTGCAGCGTAAACGAGTCAAAAGATATCTACAGGACGTAATTAAAATTGTTATTTCAGCTTATGGAACGGTCGTATTGTTTATTTTCTCTCGGAAATTGTCGGTTTGAGGTCGGATGCAATCTTTTGTTTCGTTCAAGAATGACGAAATTGCGAAATTTGGTCAGTGGAAGGTGATTCCGAGGCGTTTAATACACTTCGTAGGAGGTTCCGGAATGTTAGACATACACTCGTTCAATATTTCTTTGTTGCAGCAAGCGAATCCAGGATAAAAGTCATAGAATGGATTTGCTTCAGGTAGCCAAGCTGTTTACAGACTGGGCACATTTCAATGTTTTAAGAGTAGCACTAAAACTTTTGAAACAGAGGAGAAGGACGAAATCTGATAACTGATAACCCATCCTCGTTATTTTCTTCTGAGAATCTAATAAGAGTTGTATTTATTCTTGGCTACCTTCTTTTGTTTTCGAGTTATTAGCAAGAATATATATCTGCGCTTATACTGATGAAAGAGCTCTGAAATTAAAACATTATAGAGGCACGTAGAATCTAGTGGCAAATTTTAATTATGACCCAAACTTGTTATTTTTTTAAATTGGAACACTTCTGTGCCAATTTCTGACAGCTTAATTTTTTCTGATTCGAAATTTCAGAGAATGTTCAACAGTGGCCGTTCACCATTTACATGTTAATGCACCCAAGATGTCGCGCACTCCTCGAATTAATTGAATTATCGGTTCGTACATCTTCTGGCTATATGTCCAGGTTCAGAGCAAACAACATACTGTGTATGGACCCCAGTGCTCTCATTAGGCCCTATTTCACAGTCGATTTCCGCTTGAATAGACGTAAATGCAGACTGCAAACAAGCCGGTCGCAAACAGATTGCAAACAGGGGTTCACGACACGCGACTGGGCTCTATCGGATTTATATGGAGGAACGTGCTCTTGTAACTATTTAGAGGATAAGCATATTACGAGAGCGATATTGATGAACTACTCGGTAGGGTTTGCTCAGGTGAAACAGCATTCCAAAAATCAGCAGGAAGTTTAATGTCTAGACATGCATGAAAGCCTTATATTGTCGCATAGTTGCGGAGTGCTTCAACAACGCTATAGGCGGTTTGCATATTTGTATGTGGCGACCTCGGTGGCGGAATTCGACATTTTTGGTGTGAAAGAATTCAAATTCGCTGTCATTTCCTGTGTTTTACATATTGATTTGGGGCATAATTTCTGATTCTTTTGTGGTGGAAGCGTACTTAAGAGTTTATGCAATTGTTGATTTACAAACCTCAATATCGAAAATGAATGCTGAAGGCCTAGGAGTACAATCTTCTTCACGAAATTCACGTATTCAGTGTTGTGTAGTTGGTTGCAACAATGCATATTATAACACAGACAATTCTATTAAATTTTATTCTTTTCCTAATAAATGGTTTGAGAAAGAACGGAAGCAGATATGGATTAATAGAGTTAGAAGAGTTTGGTAAGGATATCTGATTGATTGGAGATGTTATCATAATTTCATTCATTCAAAACTTTAGTAATGATGGTACTTCCAAGCAATGGCAACCGACAAAATTCCAGAAGATATGTAGTGCTCATTTCGTAGGAAATGCCAAAAGTAATATACCTGATTGCCGTCTTATAACCCAACGATTTTTCCAAAGGTTAGTTCAGTTTCAGTTATCTATGTCCGATCTCATTTTATTTATTTCAGATGTATACAAAAGTGGATAACTCCACTATGGGAGTGGAGAGATTTGAAAGAAAAACAGCAAGATCAAGAGGAATGGATGAGTCAAAGGAAGGATCTATTGTTGAATCTTTAATTGAAATAGGTAATAATAATCATTCAGTGCAAGTGGAAAGAGGCCAGAAGGAATTTTCATGTCAAACTGATCCATAAGATTCAAATGATGATACATTTTAATTTGAGGGTAATTTCATGGGAAATAGTGCGGAGGAAATGTCTGCCATGGCAATTCAATGTAATATTGCCGATAAGACCAAATTATTTGTTAGTAAAAACGACAAATGTGTTGGCATCGATGAACCTATCAAATGTATGGGCTTCCATGGTATTAAATCTTTAAAATGTGATGAAGAGTTGAAATGTATTGCTGGTATTGTCTTCGATAGATTCAATTTTAGCTTACAGCGGCCATGGAAATTGTAAACTCAATGTTGAAAATAGATTGTTACTTTTTTGATGAAAATTAAACTTGGCTTATCATTTGTGTCACTAGAAGTTTTATTTCAACTATATTCATCGAGTTGCCAAACAATTTTTTTCTTCTCTTTTGGAAGAATAAGTACAAAAAACAAACATTTTCATATTTTGGCATAGTCGAGAAGTGTGCTTACGGTTATTTCAACATTGTAAGGTAGCAAATTTATCGAAGTTTGTCTCGTTACTTTGGAAGTAATGAAACCAGTCCGCTCTATAATGTTGTAAACATGACCAGCTTTCTTCAAAGCTAGTCCTTTTTCTTCATTTCCTTTGGAGAAATGACCAAAATTTATTTTCAAAAATCCAAATGATCTCTCAATATCCATCCTTCTTCTGGGTAAACTCACAAAAATACTTTCCAAAACAACTGAAAAGTTCTAGGAAATCTAATGTTATTACTGATCTTTTGACAATTCTTTCACAACAAATATGCCGAAAGTCGCCACCAGATGTATCTTTTCAGATTTACGCAAACCGCCTATAGGCGGTTTGGATATTTGTATGTGGCGACCTCAGTGGCGAAATGCGGCATTTCCGTTGAGAAAGGAAACGAATTCGCTGTAATTTACGGAGTTTGTCTGAAAATTTTTGTTTTTTGTGACGTTAGAAAATTTTTTTGAGTTGATTCTATTTTCATAACTGCTCCATAATAGTTTGAATAAATTCCGCGGATCTAGATTCACCGTCTACTACGAAAGTCTCCTATTGAGTAATTTGTTATGGACGAATTTACCCGATCGCGAATTTCCGCTGAAAATTAGCTTGAAGTCCGCAAGACACGCTTTGTGTGTTCCCTTCCCGCGCATGTTAATAGAAGTGAATCCCCGACTCCTCTGGATTTTACATTCACTCTTGTGTGAAAATGTTAGAAAGTGCATGTATCTATCTTTCTCGAATTGGAGTTAAGTTTTAAAAAGATAGTATGTCGTGACGAACACTTTTATATCGTCCTGCTTTTGATCAGACAAGGTTTATTCGATTTTAAATGTCGTATTTAATTGTTTTATGTACAGGAGTCTCGTGCGTTCTTTCTCAGGCCGCCATCTTTAGTTCTCCATCTATCTTGCAGAGAGATATCTGATGAATCAACTCACCTTCCTAATTGATTCAATATTTATACTTTGCTTTGTTGTTTAATAATTTGTTTTTGAACGTTCCTCAGTTTCTAGATTTCCCTGATGAGCTTTTATAGAATTATGTGAATCATTGAGTATTTTTTTTTAACCTATGGATATTTTTTCCCTTAAATTATTATCATTTTTTGAGTCAATAAACCGTGGAATATCTCAAGCTCAAGTACTTATGAAGTTGATTTTCATAGAGGAATCTGCCGGAGCTGAAAATTTACCGAAAAACTGAGCCAATCCTGCCGTAGTTAGAATTATACCGCATTTGAGATACCTTAACGAGGCTGAAACAAATTTTCCGAAGTTGAAAATTTACCGAAGAACTCACACAAATTTGCCAGAGTTGAATTTTGCCGAAGTTGAGGTACCTTATAAAAGCTGGAGCGGTTTTACTGGAGAACTAAGAGAAGAAATAGTTTTTGTTGGAGAAATTATCAACAGACTTAAGATCCATTTTCTACACCAGACTCATCCCGAATACCCAGGATGGTTGTATGGTCCTGTTATCACACGAATTAGGACTCAAGATAGTCAAGATGAGTTCCACCAAGAATAATGGAAATCACCTGTTGATTTTTGTAGTAAGAAAATAATCAGTTCCAGTTGCAACTTTTCATTTGGACAATTTAACATTTGTGAATACTGTAAATATCAAGTATTTGTAAAAGAGTGGAATAAATTTTGATTTTTTCAATATTGATTTTCATTGACTGGGGCGTAGCATCTATTTAAAGAGTTTGAAGGTAAATGTAAGGTGGTTTTGTGCTCTAGCTTGCCGGAGCATTTTCAAAATATATAAAAAATTTTTTTTCGACTAAACAAGTTTGTAGTTGGTTGTCGCAATGCAAGTTATACATGGTGAGTCTTTGACCAGTGCGTTGATTTTAACCATAAAATCTTGACGTCAAAAGAAACATCTTTTTCCTATAACATTTTTCCAAATTCAGTCCCGTTCAAAAGCTTTTTGAGGGTGTTGAAATTTTATAAAAATATTGCATTTTCACCTGTAATATTCAAACGACAATATCAATTGAAATGATTCTTGTAGAAGGTTTTTGATAACAGTCATGCATATTTTGTCATCAATGGATTTATTCCATTTCTTGTGCGTTTCTCACTACTACTGTACAGATAAAACACTTATCATAGTTAGGAAAAAGCTTGAAGAAGATCAAACCCTTAGTGAAAGAACTACACTAAGCGTGAATGCAATTATGGAAATGCTTTCTATTTGTATTGAAACAACATATTTCCAATTTGAAGACATCTTTTATCAACAAGAATTTGGAATGGCCATGGGTTCACCACTATCACCAATTTTAGCTGATTTATATATGGAAATTTTCGAACAGAAGGCATTAGAAAAATATGTACTTAAACCCAAACTGTGAAAAAGATATGTAGATGATACTTTCATTATTTGGCAACATGGAAGAGACACTATAGATGGATTCCTTCAATATCTAAACAATCAAGAGGAATCAATTAAATTCACAATTGAAATCGAGAAGGACAGACAACTTCCATTCTTAGATGTACTCGTACATAAACAAAATGGAATCCCAAGAACCACTGTGTATAAAAAGCCAACGAACACAGGACAATATCTACATTTTGATTCAAACAACCAACTAAACACTAAATTGGGAGTAGCAAAATGTTTATTTGATAGAGCAATAAATATTTGTTGCACTGAAGAAGACCAAAATGAAGAAATAAATAACATCTCGAAAACTCTTAGAAGCAATGGCTACCCCAAAAAGATATTAGAAAAAGCTAAACGAACAAGAGAAAGTCAACCTGAACCAACAGATATAAATCAGACCATTAACACCGTAATTCCTTATGTAAAAGGTTTGTCGGAGAAAATGAGAAGAATTGGAAATAGATACAACATAACGACTGCATTCAAAACTCAAGACACTATCAGAGCTAAACTTACAAAAGTTAAGCCTAATAATGAGACATAAAGGACAAAGAACTGCATATATGAATTACCTTGCGAGTGCGGAAGATCTTACATCGGAGAAACTAAACGCCCTCTGAATGTACGAATAAAAGAACTCAGAAGCTTCTACGAGTACTAGACAGCGACAAATCCAGGTTGGTCCAACATGCTGTAGATGAGAATCATCGTATAAAATGGGATGAAGCATCAATAATATCCAAAGAAGAAAAACTTGCAAGAAGAAAAATCAAAGAAGCAGCATTTATGAAAATAACACCTGATTCCATAAGTGCTCCATCTATAGATCTGCCAGAAGTTTGGACGCCGATAGTTCGATCCAACTTAAAAAGATCATCATATCACAGATGAGTATATAACATCGTTCATTTTTCTTTCATGACTTCTGTCATATTGACTTTTTGAAAATTGATAATTTTCAAAAGGTTTCTTACTTTTCTCCTTGATAAAGATAGAAGATGTCTATCGAAACGTCGGAAAACATTACATCCACAATAGATGATGGTAATAGCCCAAACAATCATTCAACACGAGCTCCATCATCAACAATATCTCGTCATCAACTGTACAGATTGGTTAGATTGCATGAAAAACAAATATCACTTAAACTAAAGGTCCGGATCTTGTACTTCCTATAATCATTACTCTTTTTTTGCAGATAAAATCATTCTTCATCTTTTTTCCTAAATTGTACAATTTTGAGATATTTGAAGTTGAAAGGAATTGAATCGATTTAATCATCTGATGAAACATTAGTGAGTGAATCATTTCTTAGAGGAGAAATAATGTTTTTAAACAATTCAGATTCAATACTACAGAGAAGAATTTGCCCAATGTGAAAACTTAAAATGCGTAAGCCAGTATAAACATAAAATAAACATAAAATAAAAAAATTATAACTTTTAAAAGCAGCTGAATATGGAAAAACGGTATGGGCAAAAAAAATTTCTTTTGATCTCAAGAACCTCTGGTTAAAATCAACGAAGTGGTCAAAGACTCACCCTGTATACAGATATTTTATAAATTTTCTTTTTCCAAAAAAGGGGCACAAGGGAGAAATGAAGGATTTATAGATCAATACAATAAGAAAAGTTTGGTAAGAATATTTGTTTGATTTAGAGATGTCTTTTATCAAGAACATTTAGTTAATGTGGTAATCCCAATAACAGCCACCAGAATATTTCCTTCAATTATAAAAGGAAGTAGAGCAAATGGATTGAATTTTTCTGGAGAATCCCATTCAAAAACAGAGCTGTTGTCAAATCTCCATACATCTGGTAACACTGTAAATTTGAAAGTATATCAGAAATGTACCTTCGGTAACCTAACATTGATCTAAAAAATTTTAAATATTTTGCATAAGTAGTTTCCATTACAATTTGATAGGCCAACCACCTTGGGATACCCGATACACGTATATTATGGTCTGGCTAGATGAATGAACGGAAATGAAATGAAATTTTTCTTTTTGGCGCTCTTGTTCACCCGAACAGAGTGCCTATCATTCTGCCCGAATGTCTGTAATTTTGGAATATCGAGCCGAAAATGGTCTCAATCGATTGGGTTCGACTCCCAGATGAAGAATTCGTGGCGAAAGTTGAGTCTGTCCGGCCGGCCGTATCCTCTCTAGCATCCTAAAGCAATAAGCTAGAGTTTTCATATTTTCAGAATAGGTTGATTGTCCAAATATCTCGGTCAAGATCGTTATTGGGCCAAATCCGTCGGATGGTTCAGTAGTTATGAGCATCTGAAATTTTGTTTCCTCAATAACTACTAGAATATCCATCCGATCAAATTGATACTTGAAATATTGTTGAGGGAGGCTGCAACAAAACAGCTCGCAAAATTTCGCAGAAATCGTTAAGCTAGAAAATTTTCAAAAATTCCCAAAAAAAATTTTTAATCCTCACTATCTCATAAGATATTTTTCGGATTTCAATAAAAATTTGTGAATATATTGAGATGGTCGATATCTTACTTATCCTCAAATTTCATTGTCGTAGCTCTTTTCCATCTAAAGATATGATCATTTCTTTAATTTACTCAAGAGAAAAGAGAAATGACATACGTCCCGATGATTTTCTTTGAGCGATGGCCATCACAGATCGATATTCAATTGACAAATGCCGGGCTCATTAATCAGTGTCAGTTGGCGTAATATTAATCAAAATTTTTCATAACAGGAAATCATAGAGATAGAAGTCAATCTCGGTGGCTGAAATAATATACGTTGTCAAAATTCAGAAAAGTACTGACATAAGTTTTGAGGAAAAGGGAATTATAGCTTCGAACAAAACTTGGGGAAAATTATGGTAGTTATTTTTAATTTGAGATATAGGTTTGTTCAATCATTAGGCGTTCATATTTGCATCACATTGTCTCATAGTACGGGAAAAGACTATTGTTCACGTGATCAGAGTGCGTATAGGTTTGTTATGGTTTGAATATTTACTCGAAAGTAGCTCAAAAAAAGCGCCAAAGCAATCTAACCTCACATCAGTGCTTTCTAAATTTTTTGTCTACAATTCCATAGTTATTATTATTATTTCAATTTATTATCCCTCCTCTCTGTTCTGTCTTCAACTTGTATTGTTCAGATTCTCTAAAAAGCAGAACAACACCACAGTTTTGGAAAGTTTGTGTAACACAAATTTTCTCCTTGAAACACCACGTTCTCAATTTCCACATTTCAAGCAAGTTTCGTTTTAATCTAAGCTTGCTCTAGTTGTGATATATGCCACAGAGCCCCTATATGAAATGTTATCGCCTACATAATGAGTTCAGAAACTTGTTTCCCGAGCGTGTCAGTAATGGTGCGCCATTTTAATTTCCTTGAGCGTGACTCTTAATGAGGGAGACCGATTTATACGTGTGTGCGCGACTAGAAAGTGTATCGTTTGAACAATACTCCTTCATTATTCCCATTAGTCTGGTCGAATATAGAGAGCTTTCGGAATACTAACGATGAGCATAGCCCATTAACTCGACAACAACATGGAAAATCTTGAAGAATCAGGATAATATTTTGTTTTTCAATCGGGATAGAAACTTTTGTGAACATTTATGGTGCAGTCATTACATTCATTAATGATGACGAGGGTTGCCTTTTATATTTTGGGATTGGACAACCTTAGTGTTGAAATCTGCCAACTGACAGCTCTATCGTATAGCTTGACCTTTTTGAGGTTATACGTAGTCAGAACGTTTTTGCAACATCGTCATGTGACCTATCGTGAGATTGAGACAACCTTAGGCATTATTGGGACTACGATACATTCAATTTTGCATGAACATTTGACCATCAATTTTTTCGAGTTGGATCCCACATATTTTATCAATCGCTGTGTCGATTGGTCGGAAGAAATGCTCCAAACACACGATCGGGGTGCTTCGAAGCACGACCATCACATCATGACAGGTGATATCACATCATGACAGGTGATGAATCGTGGATTTACGCGTATGAGCCCGAAAGTAAATAGTATTCGGCTCTATGGGTGTTTCAAGATGAGCCAATCCAACAGAGGTTACTTGCGCACGAAGCACTTCCAAGCAAATGGTCGCCTGTTTTTCGGAAAGACTGGACTTGTCACAATCGTACCACTAGAACTAGGCAGAACACTCAATTCTGAGTGGTAATCAACCATTTGTTTGCCAGTTGTCTTCCAAGGAATCAGGAAAACCAACCGCATAAAACGGATCACCCTTCACCACGACAATGCGAGCTGTAATACATCGGTTCAAATAATCGCATTTTTTTGCACTCAAAACATCGATTTGATGAGTCATCAGCCGTATAGTCCTGACTTGGAATCGAATGACTTCTTTTTATTATATATTATTATATATTTGCAGTGTTTTAAGAGTCTCAGATATATTATATGAATTAAAATAAGGGTTTGTCGACTCAGATTTGGAGGGTGAATTAATGAATACTATTTATTCTACGCCAAGCTTTCGCATTTTTATTCAATGCATCCTCAGGGCTTCTATAAAAGTACGATAACGATAAGACAATATAAAATGTTTTGATTTTTTTGTTCCATAACTTACTGAATGTTAGATTTCTCAAATTATTGGTATCTAGCAATAAGAGACTCGTCATATTATAACATCCAAATAAAATTCAGTCATCAAAATCAACAAAAAGTTTCACGCTATCACATTTTTACAATTTTATTGTTTCGATAAAAATCATAGGTTTTGTTTCTGTCCTCTATGATATTGTAGTTACTCCTCTGTGATCTTCCTGGGTACATTACTCATCCAAAGGGCCATCGTAAAAATTTTTGTATTTTTACACATTCAAGAGGTAACTACATATTGACCTCAGATTGTTGGTATCAGTTTTTTTGTTTGTATCATATTTGAGATTATTTAAAATTCTTATCACTTTCTTCTGTAGAATAAATAGTTGTTTTATATTGCCCCATAAAATATGATACCGTATCTCAATTTTGCTTCTATCATTGCATGGTAAACTGTCTTCATGTAATTACTTCTAAGATTACCATAACTCTGAAACCATAGACAGCTGTTGTTGTTTTTTCATATAAATAATTTATATGCTCCATCCAGTTAAGGTTTTTATCTATGTACATGCCCAAAAATTTGGTGGATTCTAGGATGTTATATTTTACTTGGCTCAGTGCTATTGAGCTATCTTCTTCAATTCCTGAATTGGTTGGTGAAAATAGAATAAACTTTTTTCTTTATTGAGAAGATTATTGTTCTTGAACCATTCATTTGTCTTACATAAGGTACGTTCACATAAAATCTTCAACATTGTGTACAGTTTTTCTATCAGAAGCAAATTTGTATCGTCTGCGTGATTAACTATGGTCACTAATCGTTTTTCCATCTCTGCATCTAGTTTGAAGTTATTTAAATATATTTTAAAAATAATGGTCCCGCAATACTTCCTTGTGGGATTCCTAGGATTAGTTCTTCTAGATTCGATCTGATAATCTTTCCATGCATTTCCAATTCAACTCTCTGTTGTCTGTGTGCTAAATACGACTTGACCCATTCTAGCGCTGGTCCTCAGATCCCATAATTCTCTGGTTTTCTAAAGAGTTTTCTGCTGTCCAAACAGTCATACGCCTTTGTTAGGCCGAGAAAAATTCCCATTCCCAATTCTTTATTTTCGAAAGCTTCTACTACTTTGTTGACAAATTGAAAGATTGCAATTTTTTTGGATTTTCTTTTTGGCGCTCTTGTTCACCCGAACAGAGTGCCTATCATTTTGTCCAAATATCTCGGTCAAGTTCGTTATTGGGCCAAATCCGTCGGATGGTTCAGTAGTTATGAGCATCTGAAATTTTGTTTCCTCAATAACTACTAGAATATCCATCCGATCGAGTTGATACTTGGAATGTTATTGAGGGAGGCTGAAACGAAACGGCTTGCAAAATCAATGACTCAGAAAAGCAATGACGTAAGTTTTTAGGAGAAGCATAGAACAAAATTTGGTGAAAATTATGAGTAGTTATTTTCAAATTGAGATAAAGGTTTGTTTATTCATTAGGCTTTCATATTTGCATCACATTGTCCCATAGTACGGAAAAAGATTATTGTTCACCCGATCAGAGAGCTTATAGATTTGTTAAGGTTTGAATATTTACTCGCAAGTAGCTCAACAAGTAGCGCCAAAGCAATCTGACCTACCTCACGTCAGTGCTTTCTAAATTTTTAAGTAACCATTCTCTAAATATTTTATTCTCTATTAGATATTCCATTATTTGTTGGCAGTACACCATTTCCATGATCTTGGAGAAACTGGGTAAAATGCTTATAGGTCCGTAGTTGTTCAAGTGGCCTTTATCACCTTTTTTTATGAATTGGCCTCACAATTGCTATTTTCAGTTTATCAGGAAAAATATCATACCTCAGTAAGTTGTTAATAATGTGAGTTATATGTTGAATAATTTCTTCGGATGTTTGTTTTATAACGTGGTTAGAGATTTCATCATATCCACTTGAATGTTTATTCTTCAATGACACTATAATTTTGTTTGTTTCTTCTTCTGTAATTTTTTGCAAATAAATTGATTTGTTCATTTCTTGGATGTTATCGAATGTTTTATCGTTCTGGATGTTCTTCGAGAGTATATTTCCTTCATTTATGACAAAATTGGTCAACTTACTTGCGGTTTGAATGGGATCTCCCACTAATACGTCGGAAGTCTGAACCTACGCTAAAAAATTACATTCCTTTCGGCTCCTGACGTTTGGGATCTCTTCTTTCGTAAAATCATTGAATCAACAAAGACAAACTCACATTTTTCATATTTTTTTTTTCATAGTTCATATCGAAAGTATGAACAATCTCAAGGTTGAAAAGGGCTAGAAATAATGTTCTTCCATCTACTGATCTCTTCATAATTTCTTGTCGCTATGAAAGAATTGCTTCCCGGAATAACTCTCAAGTTTCATCTACCGGAGAATTTCGAGTTTAAACGATTTTTCTCCACCATAAAGGGAATGAAAAAACTTTTTCATCGTCTAGTGAAAGAACAAGGTAATATAATACATTTTTCCGCTGTTTTTCTCAGTCCGTTCCGAATCTAAACCCTAAATCTTTCTTTGGCATCCGCATCGCTTTCGGTCAGGCTATTCTTTTGCCGCATTTCACTGTGAATGAAATACGAGCTCGAGGAACGAGAAACCCGAGCCCAAATTTTTAAATGTTTCCTTTGGTAACGAACAAAAAACAAGGTAAATGGCAGTTTTCCGAGTCTACTAGGGAAAGCGCAAGAGGTTAGCCTGATTCTTATTCTGTAATATCAGCTTGTACACTAATGCGATATTGGCTCCGCCATCTGCCGATTGGGCAACTATTTGACGTCTTTTATACATCTCAAAATTATGGAACAAATTAATTTCTCAGAAGAAAAATATTTGGCAACGAAATGCTGAAACAGGTCGATTTTTGCTTGTTAACCAAATTCTTATGCATTGTGTGACATTCTCATCAACCCCTTAATTTTTTAATGGCGTTATATGGTACTTTTTGGCAAGTTCTTTATATTTTCTTCACAGGCATTTTCAAGAATTTTTGTTTCATGACTTAGTTCAAAAAATTTTCAGTATGTGCACATTGTCGTGGCTCATTTAGTTCGGGACAATGGTACCTGATGAAAGTCGACCATTACAGTTTTGTTCATGAATAACCTTCAACCCCCTCACGTGAAATATTAGAATGTGTAAAAGATTGCACTTCAGTTATGATCTTAGGTAGATATATTATTAGTACGTTTCTACTGCAGTTGAAACATGTTATCAAATACGAGCCATGTTTTTTCGTAAGTACCGTTTTGCGATTCCACTGCCGTAGCGCTACGGTCGGCGTTCCGCTCATGCGCGCTGGTTACCTACATCTCTTGTCTACGCACTGACGCCATTTCAGTCTGATTCTTCATTGTATACGTTGTTTACTGAGTGTTTAAGATGCCTCCGACAATCGGGAGTCCCGCTGATTGTGAAGTACAGTTTGTTATACGATTTCTCAGTGCTAAAGGCGTAAAACCGATCGATATTCATCGTGAGACCTGTTAAGTTTACGGACAAAACATTATGAGTGATGGAATGGTAATGAAATGGGTGAGAGCATTTAAAGATGGCCGCACAAATGTGCATGATGAAGAAAGGTGTGGGCGTCCTTCGGTCGTTAATGAAGATTTGGTGCAGAAAGTGGACGAAAAGCCCTGATCTGGCACCCAGCGACTACCATTTGTTTCTGCACTTGAAAAAACAACTGGGCGGTCAGCGTCTGCAAGACGATAATGAAGTCAAAACATTTGTGACACAGTGGTTAACAAGTCAGGCAGCAGAATTTTATGAGGAGGGTATCCAAAAACTGGTGCCACGTTATGACAAGTGCGTCAATATTCACGGAAATTATGTTGAAAAGTAGATTAAGATACAGGCTTTCATGTAAAAATAAAATTATTGCGATATCTTTACACGTCTTTTTTTAATTCCAAAACGGTACTTGCTTAAAAAACATGCCTCGTATTATAAGGTGCCATCGCCCCAAAATAAATAAGGCATGACAAAGACCTCTTTGAACTTACAAATTTTTCACCAAAAAAATCTTCTTCAGAATTTCTGCATGCCTGTTAAGAAGACATTACCAAAAAATTATCACATGACTCACTTTTCCTATTCAAAAAATTAAAGGGTTAATGGGGATTGGACAGTCTACCGAACGTTTAGAGACAGATTGTTCGAAGTAACTTTAATAAGTACATATTTGATCTAGCCTCAGAGTTCTGTCTATCTTGACACTAAATAAAAATTGGAGAATTTTAAAAATTGTCAGTTATTTTAAATGGTATGTATATATTCTTTTGAACTATTGGCTTACAAACAAATGTCAGCTGGGGTTAGTGACGGGGTGCCATACAATTCGGTGTATGACATAAAAGCCTAGGAAAATAACCTCAGTAAAAAAACCCTGGCTCCCCGCTTAAGTATTGTTGTGTGTACAGAAATAAACTTAAAAGTATTTGAGGGACTTCTTTCTTCAAGAGTGGTCTTCAAGTATTAATCACAGAGACTTCTTCAAATTGCACATATCGAATCTGAAAATAGAAAGACAAAAGCAAAAAAAAAAGAACTGAATACAGAATATACATATTAAATTTGTTTAAAATTTTCAACCCATTCCAAGAGAGAATCTGAAACATCGTATTGAAATTTATATATGGGACAATTATTGATGAGATGAGGTATTGTTTCTTCTGCATATCCACATTCACAACATGCCCTTGGAACTGAGTTCCACCTGAATAGCATGCTATTGGTACGACCATGACCTGTGCTCAAACGATTCAGAACTGTCCAAATTTTTCTTGGAAGATTCGAACCCGGATCTTTTTCAGAAGAATCAGAAATGAGATTTTTATTGAACATTTCATAAGAGTTCCACTCAATCTTCCATAATTCTTTATCGCTTATGTTTATATTGAAGAATATATTATACTAGAATGGTTCGCGTGACTTCAATCTTGGAATTATATTTTGTGGAATGTACTAAATAATAGGAAATAAATTAGGAAAAGAATGATATTTGCTCCAAAAATTCAAAGCTGCAGTCTGTCTACGAATATGGGGAGGGACAATGTTAGACGAAATTGGTAACTAATGAACCGGTGTAGATCTTATGGTGCCAGTAATTATTCTCATGGATGTATTCAATTGTACATCGATTTTTTGTGTATCTGCACTATTAAACCAAACAGAGCAACAATACTCAGCTGCAGAAAAGACTAGGGCTAGAGATGCTGTGCGAAGAGTGGAAGCATCAGCACCCCAAGATGATACAGCTAATTTCTGAGGAATATTAATCCTAGTTTTCCGTTTTAGGCTGGATAATCTAAATGAGGCTTGTAATTGAAAGATGAATCTAATTTAACTCCTAAGTATTTTGTATAGAAATTATGTTCTATAGGAGAATCATTGAAATTTACAGCTAATTCTCTTTATTTTTCATGATTATTCGGATGGAAACAAGATGACAGTATGTTTTCCAGAGTATAGAAATTCGAATGTTGGTAAGCAATAGCAATGTCGTCAGCATAAACAAATTTCTGAGATGATGTTGTGGGTAAATCACTTAGATATAAATTGAAAAGTTAAGAAGTTAGAACTGATCCTTGAGGAAGACCGTTTTTCAATGTTTTGAAATTGCTACCTTTATTGTCAATAAAAACACGAAACCTTCTATCAGATAACATATTTTCTAATAATCGTACCATTTAAATGGTAATTATTTGCCTTGAATACGATAGAACCAATATAGTATCACACTACTCCAGAGTACGGTAAATGACTTCAGATCAGGCGGGCTCCTGAACTCACGTCAGTGGTGTTAAACATATTTTTGCATTCGAAATAGCCATTCAAGGTTGAATTAGGTAGTAACATCACAGGATAAAAAGATACAAAATAAAGTGAAACGAGGATTCTAATTAAACAAGTTCAATCTTTTTCCTCAATTAAGGGGGGCAACAGCAGTAAACCAAGCTTTGTTTCCTACACTGTCAACTCTTACATTAACGACTAAGCAAATAAAATAACACATTGAACGAGAATGTTTTGATTACAAAGAGCCACTAAAAAGGAATGAGGTTGTATATAGCGAGTCCGCTTATCTGTCGCCAGTGGTTTAGGGTAGAGCTTTATCGGATGAAATATTTCAACTTTATTACTTCATTTCACTTGGCGAACCACTGGTTGTCGCAATTTTATACAGAGTTTTTCACAATATAATTTTCCATTGGTTATATTGTAGGTGAATTCATTGCTTCAACCAGGTGAGATGACTTTGTACGAAACCAGTCGACATCAGTCTGCGAATTCCTCAATGGAAAAAAATATTTAACAAAGAGTTTCTCTTAAATTTTGTATTTTGAAAGAAATCTCGTGTGCTTTTCATTGCGAAGACTTATGGAGACTGTGTTTCATCGCAAACCCAAGTGTACGAATGGTACGAAGTCTTTGAAAATCTACCAAATCTCGAAAAGCAGCAAGTTTTGACGAAATTTATCATGAATTTATCGAACATTTAGGAAAAAATGGCCTTGTCTTGGTTATTGTCTTTCTATAACAGTATTCTGAATTCAGAAAATTTTCCTTTCGAATTTCGTAAGGCTAAGGTAATACAAGGAAAAACCTCCTTGTGATCCTAGTAGATATCGACCATCAGTTTATTGAGTGTTCCTTTCATATTAGAAAAGTTAATTCTTTTTAGAATTGAATCTTTTATAGAAAATGCTCTATAAAATTTCCAGAGAGGCTTTAGGAAAAATAGAAATTGTTCAGATCAGGTACTCAGCTTTACAACTTTCAAGGTAGCAGGCTTCAATGATAGGTTGAAAACAGGAGCTGCTTTCATTGATTTCTCTTCGGCATATGAAACTGTGTGGAAAGAGTCATTCATTTTCAAACTCTATACTCATTTGAATTGTGGGAAAATGGTACGATTATTAGAAAATATGTGGTCTGATAGAAGGTTTCGTGTTTTTATTGACAATAAGAGTAGCAATTTCAAAACATTTAAAAACGGTCTTTCTCAAGGATCAGTTTTAGCTCCTTTACTTTTCAATTTATATCTAAGTGATTTACCCACGACATCATCTCAGAAATTTGTTTATGCTGACGACATTGCTATTGCTTACCAACATTCGGATTTCCATTCTCTGGAAAACATACTGTCATCTGATTTGGAAGTTTTAAAGAACTATTTTATTGAGTGGCGATTATGTCCAAATCCCAACAAAACAGAGGTATCTTGTTTCCATCTTAATAATCCTGAAAAATATAGGACATTAGCTGTAACTTTCAATGATTCTCCTGTCGAACATAATTTCTATACAAAATACTTAAGACTTAAATTAGATTCATCTCTCAATTACAAGGGTCATTTAAATGATCTGAGCCTAAACCTAAAAACTAGGATTAATATTCCTCAGAAATTAGCTGGATCATCTTGGGGTGCTGATGCTTCCACTCTTCGCACAGAATCTCTAGCCCTAGTATTTTCTGCAGCTGAGTATTGTTGCTCTGTTTGGTTTAATAGTGCAGATACACAAAAAATCGATGCACAATTGAATACATCCATGAGAATAATTACTGGCACCATAAGATCTACACCGGTTCATTGGTTACCAGTTTCGTCTAACATTGTCCCTCCCCATATTCGTAGACAGACTGCAGTTCTGAATTTTTGGAGCAAATGTCATTCTTTTCCTAATTTATTTCCTATTATTCAGTACATTCCACAAAATTCAATTCAAAGGTTGAAGTCACGCGAACCATTCTAGTATAATATATTCTTCAATATAAACATAAGCGATAAAGAATTATGGAAGATTGAGTGGAACTCTTATGAAATTTTCAATAAAAATCTCATTTCTGATCCATCTGAAAAAGATCCGGGTTCGAATCTTCCAAGAAAAATTTGGACAGTTCTTAATCGTTTGAAAACAGATCATGGTCGTACCAATAGCATGCTATTCGGATGGAACTCAATTCGAAGCGCAAGTTGTGAATGTGAATATGCAGAGGAAACAATACCTCATCTCATCAATAATTGTCTAATATATGTAGGATTTAGCATTTTTGGACGGAGTGCGCACATGGCTTCACAGTTGAAAAGGTGATATCCGATATTTAGTGCATCTTCGTGTATCGACGATCCTAAGATGATAAGCTAGTCTCATTTTATTTATTGCTCCCAAACCGTTTATTTTCGACGCCGTGTAGACTAACCCTCTTGACGTTCCCAAATTGAAGGGACATTATTCGAAATGACGGTTTGGATTATTAATTGGGCCAAGTCCAACGGTTGATATGCCTCTCAAGAGTTGTGATAAATATCGGGAAAAGGACCCTGAGTGCAGAGGTGGGAACTATGTTAAACCTCAGTTGTTTAAAGTGGACCAATGAGAGTGTTTACGGATGTACCTTAAAAAATTACGAAAGTTCCTGGAGACTGAAGGTTTCCATCGAAAGACACTCTAAGTTTAGACGCTGATAAGAACGGTAACCTTGGAGAAAAGACGTTAGACGAAAGATGAATAGACGTTTAGCGAGTTTAGAACTTTTAGCCGAAATTGAGAACTTAACGATCGTTGTAGAATTTAGACGAAGAACTCAGTATCGGTCTTTGTATTTATATATTAGACGATCATTTTATTTATTTCTTAGTAATGTAAATAAACTTGTAAATATGTAGGCGAATGGGTTATAAATTTTAAACAAATTTCATATATATAATCTGTATTCAGTTTTTTTTTTCTGCCTTTGAGTTTCTATTTTCAGATTCGATGTGGGCAACTTGAAGAAGTCTCTGTCTCCATCAATAGAAGACCACTCTTGAAGGAAGAAGTCCCTAAAATATATTTCAGCTTATTTTTGTACTTTCACACTTAGACAGGAGAGCCAGGGTTTTTTTACTGAGGTTTTTTCCCAAGGCTTATATGTGATACGCCGAATTGTATGACACCCCGTGACTAACCCCTGATCTAAATGCTTTATTGTTTGCTAACTAAATATTGTGAGCCCTAAGTTCAAAAGATTATATGTATATACCTGAAGAAGCTACAGTGTTTGGCGAAACAATTATTGTGTGAAACAATAAAAATATGTGAAAATTTCAATTTTAGTATATGTGTAGCGATGATAACAAAAAAGTATCATTTCACTTAAGAGAACGAAAGAACATAAAATCTGTCCTCGTATTTCGCTCAATCCTTTATTTACCTCGTATGGTATCCGAATTATCTCCGTAACAGCAAAGTCTAAGAAAGATGAAAACTACTAAATCTTTCATATTCCATTAATGCCGGCTTTTTGTCAACCGTAAACACAGCATCGGGTCCTTCCCTTATGGCATTGAAAGGGAAGAAGGAAGTGCCTGGCAACCGTATGAGTTCGCAAACACTTCCTTCGACTGTTTTATGAACATCTTTCACTGACATGAAATACACCCTCACAAGTTATATGCTCCGCATAAAGGAACTCAAGTTATAAAGATGTCGCTGTTTTGTTTCCCAGTTACGCTAGCGGTGACATTTTCTCTAGAAGGAACGGAAAATGTTGGGAGGATAAATAGAACATTAGATGGCTGTAGTAGGAATGGTTTTTTTAAAAACCATTATAAAGGATTCCGACCTCTGACTATAGGATGATATGCGGAAAGATATCATAAACCTTCTGAGCTCCAGCTAAGGTATTTCCCAGGGGATGAAACTACACGTTCTATGCTTTACCAAATATGGCTACCGGAAGCACTGAATTTGACGCATGACAAGAGAAATATTTTGGTGGATTGACACCTTTGTTCATATACGAAAAAGTTATGGTACTCAGATTCTGGGAAAAAGTACAATCTCTCCTGCCTTTTTTTTATCTCAGCTAGTGCACAATCTTCATATAGTGATCTAGCAAGAACGTAGAATTGATTCATTGAATACGAAGACAGTTTCAACTCTAGTCTCGATGTTTTATATATATATATATATATACAGGGGAGTCTTTGACCACTGGGTTAATTTTAACCATAGGCTCTTGAGATCAAAAGAAACACTTTTTCCATTACGGTATTTTCATATTCAGCTGCGTTAAGCATTTTAAGTTTTCCCATTGGGTAGATACCCCTCTGTAACCCAGTTCCGTTTGAATGAAAAATACCTTCCACAGCATCTGCTATTGAATCTGAATTGTTTAAAAACATTATTTTCCCTGTAAGAAATGATTCACTCACTCATGTTTCATCCGATGAGGTCCATATCCAGAAGAAAAATACAAAATACTTCTTTTCTGATAAAAAAAAATTCAACACCATAAACATAGATTTTTGTTGTTCTACTATAATTTATTTCTACTTCAAGATTATAAACCATCCCTTTCTAGTGAGAAATTCCAAAAAAACCTCAGAATTATTGGATGTTATCATCATACATTTATAATTTTCTTCTTAAAATTTCCAAATCATTAAAACCATCATTTCTATGAAAACTTCCAAGGCAAGAGGTTGTCACTGTGCTTTTTTTTCACTCAAAGCCAGAAAAAATCATCTATGATTTTCCAAACACTAATATTTGTGAAGTTTCTTCTCCTTGACAGAGACCAGTGAACAGGTCTATGAGGTCTCTTGATATCATACTGTTAAAAATATGAAAATCTTTTTCGAAATCTTCAACAACAATGAATGATGTCACTACAAATAATTATTTTAAAGTGATGTTATTTTGCTTGATGATTATTTTCTGTACCGAATCCCAATAATAATTTACCTGGATAGATTACAAGTATTTCCAGATTTAAGTGTGCAATTATACTTGCTTGTGTTTGATCACCTAAATTTGATTTTGAAAAATCAACTAGGTGTTCTTTAATGAAAAATTTTTTGTTAAATCATTAGTATGAATCTATTCTGTTTACACTATAATTACTGATTACTGAACATGCGTAAATTATTGGTTTTTATAATCAGAGTATCTGTTTTAATTACGTAAATAAGAACATAAATATTGAATAATGGTTATTCATTATGTCAAATTTTAATACCTTACTATAGAATATTAATTTATTACCGAACCCCAGGAGAGATTATTGATCTTTAGTTATAATTTTCCTCAGAATAACTAAAGTGAATTATTATCACATTAACGTCTCTGTGGTGGTAAGTCCACAATAAAAAAGTGTTCTGTGGTTCCTTGTTATTTTGATTCTGTTTGAAACTGTCAACAGTTATTTGTTGCTTTCTTTCAAAAAAATGTGGAAAATATTAGAAGGATAATATCGATAGTTTGAAATTATTTAATTCAGTATGAAATGATTATGGTCAGAAAATGCATTCTATTCTAATCTTTCTCGTTTAAGAGCTTATAGCTTCCAGTTTCAATATGATTGAATTTTAATTAACCATGCATCATAACAAACATTCAGAAATATTAAAACTAAGTCAAATTCTATTATCTTTTAAGTTTGTGAACCAGGTTGAATTGGTGTATGAAATAAAGGTACAAAACAAATCTAGGAGACTGGGTTCGAAGTTTTTAGAACTATAGATATAATTTGATGAACCCTGAAAGTCTGAAGCTATAAAGAACCAGCTCTTCATAAAGACAAGTCTTCAATTTAACAGGCCCTGACAGAAAATACATTACCTATTTCAACGCTTATTACGACAATATACCGAAGTACCTATGTGAGTGATGGAAAACTTTTTCTCCATTTATTATGGAATATTACTCTGGATTAAAGGTGCTAGACATCATTAACAATGAATACAGCAAATGGCAATTTAGATTTTGTGGTGAATGTAGGACAAAAATTGTTCAGTGGTTAATTTCATCTATAGTGTTTAGTGGTGGAACCATAGACTGGACAGATTTCCCCAACTTTTTGTAGAAATATTCAATAAAGACATAAAATATGGCAACATTGAACAAATCTGATTATTGAAACATTTCAGCACAAATTTGGATTTCGGAAAATAAGAAAATTGGACAAAAAATCGATTCAATTCCTTTCAACTTCGAATATCTCAAGAATGGTGCAATTTAGGAGAAAAGATGAGTAATAATTTTATCTGCAAAAAAGACTAATGATTCCAGGAGGTACGAGATACGGACCTATAGTTCAAGCGATATTTGTTTTTCATGCAATTTAACCAATCTGTAGAGTAGTAGTGAGAAACCCACAAGAAATGGAATAAATCTAATGATGCCAAAATATGCATGACTGTTATCAAAAACCTTCTACAAGAGATCATTTCAATTGATATTGTCGTTTGAATATTACAGGTGAAAATGCAATTTTTTTATGACATTTCAACACCATATATCTTTTAAACAGGGCCAAATTTGGAAAAATGTTATGGGAAGAAAATGTTTCTTTTGACGTCAAGAATCTATGGTTAAAATAAACGCAGTGGTCAAAGACTCACCCTGTATATATATAGTATTAGTGTTTTCGTGTAGAATGATTTTTCTTCTAATATGTTTCTTTGATTTTTATTGATTTTTTTCTTATGAAGTCTGAAAGTTCATTAGATTTATTCATGTCACAATAATTTTATTTATTTTTCATATTTTTTTCCACTGCATTCTTATTTCAAAGTCTGGTAATCGAAAACCTTTAATCCCCAAAAAAAATTTAATTCTTTCTATTATTTACGTGCTAGCAATACTGAAAACTCAACTCTTCCTATCAATCCTGTATGCTCTGCTTCTGAATAATTTGTATTCATGGGTTAATGTCACGTTTTTTGAGTTAATTTTATTGCGACTATAGGTTTTATATTCTTTTTTCATTTATTTTTGTATAACTTCAGTATTCTTTGTTTTTCTCGTCTTTATTTAATGTTGTCTCTTAATTTTCTTCATTACTCCATATCATTTAATAACTACGCTTTCATTCAGATTCATTTAATTAACCCTGATTTGAATTCAATGAATTTTGTAGTCTGTTCAGTTTTGGAATTAATTTCACTCTGTAATTATATTCCTAAATATCCACCAGAATGAACAATAAAATGATGAAAATTTATAACAGCTTTTTTCTTTATCTTAAGCATTTAGCATATGGTAATTCAAATTTGTTACCGCTTCGTTCCTATACTACCAAATATGGTGGCCAATTTGTGTTACCAAAAATTAGTTAAAATTTTTTATTTCTCACCTATAAGTGTTCTGTAGTATTTCGAAGGCTAACGCAACGGGCTGAAATTATGTTATTTAATTAAAATTGATAACGTCAATGAATTCCACAGCAAAAATTGCCCTATTAATTCTTTCGATCAATGAACAGCTTATGGAAAATTTCATTTCACAATTTCCTACCCTTGCTATTTTACAATTCAATATATACATTTCCACATTTAAGCGAGTAGATATCTTGCCAAACCAGTCCGAACTTGTGTTATTTACTCAAAGAGCCTTCGAGATTCACCCACTAAGCGAGACCAACAACAAATCCCTTAAAATATACAAAAACAAGCTCAAAATTAAGATTGTTATCCAAATCGACAATAAAACAACGGGCATACCTATAACCCCTTCGCAGTAACACTCCAAACTTTCGGCATAAAACAAAACAAGAAATCAAATTTCTGTCACACGTCTAATCCAAACTTTCATATTTTATACGCCAAAAGTATATATACGATATAAATCAGCAGAAATCGAAGCCTCGATATGAAAAGTTGAAATGTTGTTATGGAAGTTGGGAAAATATATGAATCGCTTATCTGAAGCGAACTTTACGTCAAAACATTATGATATTGGATAAATCCTATACGTGATAAACATCCGTTTTCAGTTCGTATAGAAAAGGAGGAAATCGAGAGACATTAGAATTTGAAATTTGGAAATAAATGTAAGTAAAGAAATATGTAAATATAAGATAACACGATTCAACGAGTCAAACTTAAAAATCAATTTCAAATATAAATATATTATATAAAACAAATATATAATTCATTAATTTTGTCAATTCGTGGCTTCTTGAGGTTTGAATTTATGAATAGTATATAAATATAATAAAGGAATTTGATTTGCTTATGTTTATTTACAAGAATTTAGTGATTGGAAAGCTGCATTCGAATAAAGTGTACTCTTTTTTTTTACTCTAGCATTATTTATTAGCATTTATTGATTCTACATCGGGAGAACTGAGAAATAATAAATTTAATTGAATAAGGACATGATTATGGTATTTGGGAATTTGAAGTTTAAATACAAGATGAAGACCATTAAAAATATTATCATATTGAGAGATGTCATAAAAATGTAACTTGATTATCACAATATCCAATTTTTTTTAAATATTATTCAACATCTAGTGTTTAAACCACAAATTTTTAAATATAATGATGTTACTTCAACCAAATACTTTTCGAAAAGCTTTACTAAGAGATAAAAAAAGGAAATCTCATTGTTTATATTTATATATAGTTCAGGAGAAAGTTTATCAATTCAAAAATTTTCCTAATTCAAAAATCCAAGAAACAATCTTTCAGTTTAGTTCGCATTTCTGGACTAATTCCTTTCCAAATTTTGTTTTATAAAATGGAGATAGATTTAATAAAGCCTGGACAATTTCAAGAATGGACGATTTCTAAACAATTCTTCGTTTCATTCTACATAATTATATTCGAATAATTCACTTCAGTCAGTGTCTCAAGACTACAGCCTTCTTGAATAAAATTTATATATGAATTTTTTTTATAATTCGACATATGAGGTCTGTAAATTAAGTAATGAGACTGGCAACGTTGCGCTTGATCTGGCAACACTGGAAGCGCGGAGTCTAGTGGAGCGGTAGAGGAACATGTGATTCACCTTCAGTACGAGTTTGACCTCGTTCGAGCCATTTGGTTGTGCGTAGCGATTTTTTTGTGAAACAGTTTTTCTATTGTGCTCTAAAAACGAATGACATCAATTTCGAGCAAAGGTGTGCTAACAGGTTTTACTCCAGACTTGGGCACAGTGAAACGGAAACTCTTCTTAAACTTCAGCAGGCCTATGGAGATAGTGTTTTGTCACGGGCCCAGATTTTTCGGTGGATTAAGGCATTTTCAGAAAGAAGGGAGTCGATTGAAGATGAACCACGAAGCGGAAGGCCTTCATCTTCAAGAACAGATGAAAATGTCGACAGAACCCGGGATCTTGTGCTTTCAGATCGTCGGTTGAGAGTCAGAATGATATGAGAAGAGTTAAATTTGACCCACACCACCGTTCATCAAATTTTGACCAATGAATTTGGAATGAAAAAAAACTGAGCAAAAATGATTCCAACAAACCTCAGCTCAGTAAAAACTTTCCTGGGGCTCCTCTGCCACCTTATTCGCACGACTTGAGTTCTTGTGACCTTTTTCCTCTTCCCAAAGTTGAAAAATTACCTCTAGGGAAATAATTTTGGGACAGTAGAAAAACAGCTGTAACCGACCAGCTAAAGATTATTTCAATATCGGAGTTCCAGCAATGCTATAAGAAGTGAAAGAAACCTCTCCAGCGCTGTGTGGCATCAGAATGAAGTTATTCTGAAGGTTTCAAATTATAATTATTTTTGTATTGAAAATTGTAAAAAATCAGTAATATTATAAGGTGTACAAATAAGTTTTCGCGGTTTGTCAAAAGATGGCCCCACCAGAAGGTTATGGAGAAATTGTCCGATGTAAAACGTAATACCCTAAGTTTAGTCATCTGCAACACCATAACCTCAAAGTACTAGTGATTCCGTATCAGCATCACGTAATTTTTTTGCAAAAATGTCAAGTTTTATTCGAATAAGTATCATTTGCGGGAACTTTTGATTTACTTCTTTAATGTGAAAAAATCTGCAGCTGAGGCGCATCGATTGCTTCTAGAAGCATATGGTGAAGCTGCTTTAAGTGAGAGAAGTTGTCAGGAATGGTTTCAAAAGTTTAAGAACGGTGAGTTTGACTCAACAAGCAATTTCACATCGTTTAAAATCGTTAGGGATGATTCAAAAACAAGGAAATTGGGTTCCATATGAACTAAAGCCGAGAGACGTTGAACGCCGATTATGCATGAGTGAAATGCTGCTTGCCAGGAATAAAAAAAAGAGTTTTTTGCATCGTATAGTCACTGGTGACGAAAAATGGATTCACTACGATAATCCAAAGAAGAGAAAGTCATGGGTTAAGCCCGGCGAACCATCAACATCGACAGCTAAGCCGAATATTCATGGAAAAAACTCATGCTGTGTATTTGGTGGGATCAGCTTGGTGTCGTGTATTATGAATTGCTGAAACCAAGCGAAACTATTACTGGAGCTCTCTACCGAACACAATTGATGAGATTGAGTCGGGCACTTAAGGAAAAACGCGCCCATTACTACTCCAGACACGACAAAATTATTCTTTACACGATAATGCTCGTCCACATGTTGCGGCGCCGGTAAAAACATACTTGGAAACACTCAACCTGATTATCATCTGTTCCGGTCGATGGCACATGGTCTGTCTGAGCAGTGCTTCACATCATATGAAGACACCAAAATTGGGTAGATTTGTGGATAGCGTCAAAAGATGAAGAGTTTTTTTTCGACGGGGTATCCGAATGTTGCCAGAAAGATGGGGAAAAGTAGTGGCAAATGATGGAAAATACTTTGAATAAAACGTAATGTACTTTTCCTTACAATAAATTCCAAATTTTTATAAAAACCGCGGAAACTTATTTGTACACCTAATATAAAATATTTAACTGAAATTAGGACAGCCTGTATCCTTCATGACATATTTCACATAGAATGAAACGATCAAATATTATTTTTTGTAAATATAAACTTTTAGAATGGCTCAAAATCATATTCTCAGAACCTGATACTTTGTATAGCATTATTGTGCATTTTCTGATGTGAAACAATAAAGGAACAATTTGAAGATAACAATTCCATCATGTCGATAGAACTGGCGCCATCATAAAACTTCAGAACCTCATAAAAATACCAATATAGATACGGTTGAAACGACTTGATAGCCATTGCATCAAGAAAACCTGAAAGGAGGGTTAAAGGGAATTCCTGAAGGGAAATGCTTGATGAGTTGGAAATTTTCTTGTTTCAAACAATATTCCTATTTGTTCAGACCTCTAACAATGTTCTACTTTTTTTTTCAATTCTTACGATGCACACGACAACTTAGCAATCCTAGAATGGAAAGAATATTAATAGCAGAATAAAAATGAAGAGCAAATACTCCTGCTATCTATACCGGGGGTAATATAAGAAAAAAATGTATGTCACCAAATCGATAATAGAAATTTTTGAAGAGAGTTTAAAATTTGACTCTCGTATTCGCATTTTTAAGTACTCTGATGAAAAATTCACTATTTTTAATAATGTAATCCCAACTAGCAATCCCATCAATCGCAACCACAATTCAAAGTTAGTTGAGTAAGAAAATAAATCAAGGTTTGACCAGTTTCAGTTCAAAAAATTATTGTCAGTCAACAACATTGATGCAGATGCTCTATTCAGATCAGATTTCAAAATTGCACACAATTTTCCTTGCCAGAAAAGTATTATTACGTATTTTTAGCGAAAAGATCTCACATCTCAGTATAATACCTGATGTTTTTTTGTTTAAGAATATCGTCGTCTCCATTGCGTGTAATGAGAAAAATGTAACGGGTGAATTTACCGATGGCGATTAGTTCGGAAATCGCCGCTAAAAAAGGGATCGAGGCCTGCATAGTACAATCTCTGTGTTTCTGTCTAACGCGCATGAGGCAGAAGTGGGGTGGACTCCGATTGACCTTCGATTCATACTCTCGTATGAAAATGTTGAAAAGTGCAAGTATCGGTATTTCTTGAATTTAAATTGAGATTCAAATAGAGAGTTTGTTTAAGCGAACAGTTTTATAACATCCTGTTTTTGATTATACAAGGTTTTTTACATTCTAAATGTAGCATTTAATTGTTTTATGTACAGGAGATTGCAAAGGCTCGTGCATTCTTTGTTGGACCGCCATCTTCAGTTCTCCATATATTTTTCAGAGAGAAATCTGATGAATCGGCTCACTTTCCTAACTGTTTCAAAATTCGTGTTATACTTTGTTCTTCAATGGTAATTTTTTTTTATTCAAAGTTTCTATATTTCCCTGATGAAATTCTCATTGAATTATCTGTACCATTGAGTTCTTCTTTTGAACACACGGATATTTTTTCTTCTCTTAAATTATTATCGTTTTGTGAGTCAATACATTCAGGGATCGCTGGAAACTGTGGGATGCCGAATAATCGAACAAAACCTGCCGGAGCTGAAAATTTACCGAAGAACTATACCAAATCTGCCGGAGTTAAAATATAGCCGAATTTGACATACCTTGCCAAGGCTGAACAAATTTGCCGAAGTTGAATTTTGCGGCGTAATAATAGATGTTTCCCTGAGGGACTGAAGAACTGAGAGATGAAATAGTTTTTGTTGGAAAGATTGTCAACAGGGTGAAAAACTCAAGACCCATTTTCCACACCAGCCTCATCCCGAACACCCAGGATGGTTATATGGTGCTGTTATCTATTGAATTAGAACTCAAGACAGACAATATGAGTTCCAGAAATAATAGTAGACTTCACCTGTTGATTTTTATAGCCAGAAATTAATCAGTTCCACTTTCAAATTTTGATTTGGACAATTCAACATTTGTAAATACTGTGAATATCTAGTATTTGTAGAATAGTGGAAAAAATTTGGATTGTTCGAATATTGACTATCATTGACTGGGGTGGAAGCAACTATTTGAAAACTCTGAAGGTAAATGTGAGATGGTTTTGTGCTCTAGCTAGACGGAGCACTTCTCGAATTAATCAAATTGAATAAATAATTTTTTTACCAGTTACAAAGGCACATAGTAGTTTACGAAGGGCTTGAGAGGACATTCTAAGGCGATGCAGAACCTGTATTCATGCCGAAGGTGAACAATTTAACCATTAACTTCAATTTTAGAGCGATAATTGATTATCAAGTACGTCATGAGGCCACCTTTGCAAAAAATATGAAATTACACTTTTCCTGACAAGAAAAGTGGCTAGTGTGTTGCCATTTTGATACTTGGACTGACGGAGCCGTGTTCTCAAGAAACTTGTCCAGATTAGGTTAGCATTTTTTTTTTCCAACATGGATGGTCGAAGTTAACTAACAATAATTTTTTGAAGTGCTCAAAACTTCATTTATTCTACTTAATTAACAATGATAATATAATAATTTGTAATTGCGAATGTTACTACTCTTATCTGAGATCACATTATCAGAAAATCCTGGAAAAATGGATTTTAATCGCAGTACTCGAATAAGGATGTCGAATTTGTCGAAATTTTTTTCCTAAGTGTGTTAAAGGACAAGAATTGTTTTCTTATTTTATTCACAACTGACGTAAATTAGCCTTTCACTAGATATAGTTCTGCTTCTTGTTATTACTTGAGGACTTTCAGCAGACTGCTGTATTTACTGCTAATATCAGGTCTTTGTTAATGAGATCTGCTCCGTTAGAAGGACATCCCTAAAGTGCCTATAAACAATAGCACGCTGTTCTGCTAGAACAAGCACGCGTAAACAAGCCCTTGTAAATTTTGAAACATTTTTTGAGAATCAGAAATCTAAACTAAAGGACCCTGCCTCCGAGAGAAAATTCAAAGTTGTTTGGTTCGGCTGCTTATAAACAAGGAGCATCCGGCACCTCCACCATTCCGCAACGTCAAGTAAACTTAGAGGAACATAGAAGAAGATCCGGCTGATAGATTATGTAAAATTCATCGCCTGAAGAATATCAACAACCTATTCATGCCACAGCGTGCCTACGATTCGTGTTGGATCAGCATCTGCAGGCAATATCTGACGAAGTAAACCGACAACATTGTGTACAAGCACACAATAGCATTGCATAGACATCAGAAGGTAATTATTTGTGAAGGACCACATCAAACGGATCTAGATGAAGACTCTCTATAGCCTTATGAGCCAAGCCAAGCTCCGTGTTCGCTTTCTAACCGGAGCCATCGTTCGAGTGCGTTCCCTGGACGAAAATCGAGTTTGTGAAGACGATCAGCAGTGTAGAATGGCAAATTAGTTTCGCGAACGGTTCTAGAACTGTATTTACGATAATTGGCGTTTGGTAGGTCATCGCGAAATATGTCTACGGGGAGGTTCATTCAGAACTACATCAGAATCTGTTGTAAGCTTCATTTAAGTTGAAAATTGTGCTAAAGGGAGTTTCTCGCATTAACAGTGAAAAATATCTACTAGAATTCAAGTTTAGTATTTGAGTTTGTTTTACGTGAATCGATCAATGAAATTGACACACAGTTTTTGCACCAAAATTCATAATCACGCTCAGTAACTACCCGTCTCGATTCACAAGAACCGTTATAAGAAACGGAGCAGTAATCAGGATCATAGGCTCTATTGCATCTGGAAGAGTAGATAATTCATCAAAAATCGGATCCAATCAGTTAAAACTTCACCATTGATTGAATTTTTATAATAATGCCCGCTTATATATTATGTTCCGAAGTGGCAATAAAACAAATGCCACCATGAATGTGAAAGAATCAAAGAACTTATATTTTGAATTCGAAATAACCAGTCATAGTTTTTCTTCATTTTATTCGGCGCTCGAATTCCCTTCTATCACTAAAAGGTTTCTCTCTTCCATCGACTTTTTCACTCATTTCATTTTCAGTTCGACATTCGAAGATTTGAATGAATTGCTGTTAAGATAATTTCGTGTAATCTTGATGTATTTATGAATGTCCAGGAAAGGATTGAAAATGTTGAAAAAGGGAGACAACTCTTACAAAATGGTGAATACGCCGGGTTAAAGAAATCTTAAAATATGAATTCATAGCATTTCCGAAATATTTCTCTAACTCAACATGCTACAAAAAATGCGCCAATTGAAAAAAATTTTCTGGATAATAATTAATAATACAAAACCTCAATTCGCTGACTTAACGAGCAATATTGGTGACAAAATACAAAGATGTCGATGATCACTTTCATGATTTCCTCCATTGCAAAACGGCTGTATGCGAAATTTTAGAAATGTATTCTATTTTGGTGACCCTGTATAATAGTTGCAGAATCTCAAAATGTTTCGATCAATAGACCTGATACCAGATATACGAAATATTTCCTTCTAAAATATTGATTTGTTTTGCCTCCCTCATTGAAAATCCTCATTATGAGTAAACAGAAATAAAGAAATTAGAAAGCACTAACGTCAGGTCAAATAGTTTTGGCGCTCTTGTTTACCTACTTGCGATTAAAAAGGTGTCTTTTCCCCAAACACTAGAATAATGTGATACAAATACAAACGCCAAGATGAATGAACAAACCTATACCTCAAATTAAAAATAACTACTTATAATCATTTGTTTGACGCTTAAATTACCTTCACATAAAAACCTACTCCAGTGCTTTTCTAAATTTTGACAACGTGCCGTAATGAACCATTTCTATTAATTATCCTCTATCTGTCTCGAACCCGCGTATGAAAATTGTCGGTCTGAAGCTTTCAAGGATATGTGTCACACACCTATCCCCCAGAATTCAAATGCTGTTGGTGTCCTCTGCGATTCGCAGAGGTTTGTAGACAGGTTATTAAGGAAGGAAAGTCATTTAATAATCATTACGACTCACATAATCTTTTTTCCTAAATAGCCGAAACAATCCCATGATCACCGAAACAATTTTAGACAATATAAATTTCGGTGATCATGGGATTCAGGAAATATGATACCTGCTAATATCGGCAGAATGTCGATGACGCATACGAGGAAAGATTATCGTAATAATCACTGATATTTAATGACATTCCTTCCTTCAAATCTGTCCACAAACCTTTGCGAATCGCAGAGGATGCCAACAACAATTCAATTCTGGGAGAAAGGTGCCTCGATGTCAGTTAGAATGACGCATGTTCTTGATGGTAGAGCTCCAGACCAGCAATTTGTATCTGCTGGTTCGAATCCCGCCCAAGGATGCATTTTTTTCCGGAATTTCAATTGTAAAATTTCGTCTGCATGTCCTTAATCTTAATTCTAGATTTAATTTCACAGAGGTTAAAACCATTTTTATATCAAAAATTATCTCTAGCCAGCGTGATTCAGAGTAGTAGATTACAGTCGATCAGCTCTAAGTTTCAGATGCGACACTTTCAATATAAATAAACTAATATGGTCTAAGCTTCCATCCTGTAGATAAGCCTAAGACATGAACGTATCTCTCTTAGGCGATATTTCCGGTCGGCAAACGTAATATAGAATTCCATTTCCGATGTATGATAGGAATTCAGATTTTCCCAGACGCGGAATTCCCGTAACCATGGAGACCGGAGATGCATTTGAAGTGTTTCATCGGAAATTCGATTCTATAAGTCATAATAAATCGGAGAGATATGAGGATGTCTTTCTTTCGTGCGTCAAAATCTTCAACGGTCGGCATCCTGGTGTTTGCCCTTCACGATATTGCGGTGAATCTCCTTGAAGGAATACCGAATAAGGATGTGATGAGAATCGGTGAAAGAACCCTGTAATATTGGAGGGCTTCAGGTTCGAAGAAAATAAAAGAAGGCATTCCAAAAATGAATTCGAATTGTTGAATAAATTCTCATTTTACACTTTATCCTCCAGAAGATATCAAGTGAAATGCCTCGGACTTGAATAAATAAGATATTTTTGAGAACCAGAGCTTACTTGAAGATCTCAATATGAATTTCGATAGGAAACACTTTCTTGAAGATAAGAAAGTTTGGCATTCGAACAATATTGAAGAGTTTTGAATTTATGATAAATTTTTGTTGATTTTTTTTCTATTAATCGTGGCTGTTTTATTTAATATCACACTGTTCCATAGGCCGGAAAAATACTCTTTCCGTCGACCTCCCAATAAAAGCTCTGTTTAAGGTTCACAAAATCATGCACTAATGACCCATTTTAATGCACGATTTCTTTCTATTTTAATGCATGATTGTCATGGGCAACCGAACATAGATTATTCAGAAGTAATATGAGTAACGTCACAACTCGACTGATATTTCATTTTTATGTATGAGGCCTGTGACTCTCACTCTTCAATCACAGAATAGTAGCGTATTTATCTCTGGTTCCATTGTTATTCCACAGAGAAAAGAAATAATGAAACGAATCCAAACATAATCGATCTGTTAAATTACGAGTAATATAGCTGTTTTCAATCTTAATCTTAATCTAATATCGCCAGTTACTTTAATTACATTGAGTAACGAAGTTAATATCCCCTCAACTCCCCCGGACGTTGAAGAAATAGCTAAAGCAGCAACTTTGACCCTGCTACCTGAAAAAAATGACATTTGTATGACAAAACCTAGGCAGAATTCAAGTCATTGTGCGAAGAGAAGAACGTTTTCAATTATTTTGAAACAGTTTTGTTGGCATACTTTAAAAGTGTTGCAGAAAAAGGATACTTAGCAAGTTTATGACCAAAGTACTCTTTGCTGAAAGCAACAGTAGTGAACGTTAAAAGGAATATTGATATAAGCAGATATCACCCCCATGGTGATGTTCATTAAGGGACAAGAAGTGGGTTATATTCCTAAGAAATTGAAAGATCATGTAAAAGAGTTTATAGCAAATGCTCCAGACAGTATTTTCTTGATGTCAAAGGTGAATGTAATACTCAATTAAATTAATTTTCTGAATTTTTCTTATTGTCACGTAAATATAAAATATGTTACATTTAATTTTTTATTTGGAGGTTAATTGCAAAATTTCTCAAATTAGAACAACCCAATCTGTATACAGGTCACAGTTTTCGGCGTTCTTCTGCATCTATCCTGTCGGACAGTGGAGCAGATTTTGCAGCCATCAAACGGCTTGGAGGTTCGAAATCAACATCTGTTGCACAAGGGCACATCGAAAACTCGATGAAAAATAGATTAGAAACTGTTGAAAAAATTTTATGCGATAATCGTTCGCCAGTAATAAATACATCAGCTCCCACCAGTTCCACACATTCCTTATCCTGAGGCAAGTACCTCAGCCGCTTCATCTGAATTTTCAGTTGTAGTACCCATTGATAATAAAAATAGTAACAGGAGGATTTCTCGTGAAAATGAAATTGTAACCCACAAGGAGAATGTGAAGAATAATATGGATTGGAAAGTTGTTACCCCAAAGAAGCTTATTAAAAAACGTAATATGTAGTATGCGTATTACTGGAAGCAGTTCAGTGGTTTCTCACGTTGAGGGACTTGAGAAATATAGGGCATTTCATGTGACTAATTTGAAACCCGACATTACGGCAGATGATCTCCAAAACTTTCTCGGCAATAATTTTTCATCTGTTAAATGCGAGAAACTCGTGTCAAGATATCCTGAAAGTTACTCGTCATTCAAAGTTCTCATACCTACTTCGGAGCATGAAAAGGCTATGGATGGATCTAATTGGCCGAGAAATGCTGGTGTTCATCGGTTTTTTCAACCGAGACCTGTGAATTATCCTACTTCTTGAATCCTGATGAATCTGGTCATACAACTGATGTCAAAAATAAGTTAAAAATCATTCAAGTAAATGTACAGTGCGTCTCAAATAAGATGAATATTCTTGAAAAATTTTTGTTTGATGAAAAACCTGATGTGTTGAGTCTTGCAGAGCACTGGTGTAATCCATATAGTGTCAAAACCATGACCTTTCCTGGGTACATCCTAGCGGATTACTACTGCCGCCCCTCTAGAGCTCACGGGGGTTCTATGATCTACATTAGGGATGGAGTGCCCACTAGAAGTCTGTGCGTGTCACGATATTCAGAAGAAATGGAATGTGAAATCAGTGGTATCTTGGTGATTGCCTGTGATATAAAAATAGCCGTCGTAAGTGTTTATAGATCTGGTTCTGGAGACTTTCAGAATTTTCTTAATAGAATTTCTGTTGCTCTGAATTATTGTTATACTTCAGCGGACTTGATTTTTCTGTGTGGAGAGTTGAACGTTGACTTTTTAAATGCTGATTGTAAGAATCGTAAGTTGTTATTTGATTTGATGAACTGCTTTAACTTGAGCGTTTCCTCAAATGTTCCAACTAGAGTCTTTACGAATATCACTGGACATACTGCTATCTCTAAAGTTGATTATGTATTAACAAATGCAAGTTTGCTGGATTGTAATGTTAAAGTTTATGAGCCTCACATTAGTGATCATCGGGTTATTTCACTTATGGTACAGGTCGGTATTAAGCACATAAATATTAAAACATCAAAGTTAGTTAGAAATTTATGTCCTCAAAATCTGAAAGATTTTGAATATAGTATCTCTAATTGTGATTTTCAAGAATTGTATGAAAGGCCGCATGGTGATGAATGTTTTAAAATTTTTTTGAATTTAATTCAAAGTTGTTTCGAAGCTTGTTATCCTTTTATATATTGTTCTAGCTATGCCAAGAAAGACAAAATACCTATTTCCTCTGAAATTATCACGGCTAAAAATGACCTGAGAAATCTTCATTGGTTGCACGTCAATACCGGAAGCCTATCTGTCGATCGTTTGTATAAAGATGCCAAATATTCTTATAGAAATTTATTACGAAACGCTAAATTAGATTACTACCGTGACCTCATCGAAAAATCGACCAACAGGAATAGAACCGTTTGGTACCTGGTTAATACAGTGACTGGTCGTAAATGTACCGCTCATAAATCAATAGTACTTGATGTTGATGGTATTTTGGTTGATGAGGATGAAGCCGTGGCAGAGATATTTGCTGGGTATTTCTCATCCATTGCGGAGAAGAGCCTCAGCCAATACCATAACAATACGTTATCCATTTCATGTACCACGTCTTGTATTCACAATAACAACTTTTTCTTCCATCTAGTATTGGAGCATGAGGTGGTAGATATCTTGAGAACTCTTAAAAATGGTACTTCAGGTGGAGATTTTATCTCTGCGCGGATCATTAAAATGATAGGTCCTGTTATCGCCCGACATTTTGCTTACTTGATCAATTTGTCGATAACGACTGGAGTTTTTCCTAACTGCCTTAAAAAGGCCACTATTATCCCTGTACATAAAACAGGTGATGTTTTTGACGTTAGTAATTATAGACCTATTTCAATCCTCAGTTGTTTTTCTAAGGTATTTGAACGGCTGGTGTTCGATAGGATGATCAAATTCCTGGATAAATTTAGACTGCTTACTTCTTCACAGCACGGTTTCAGATCAGGCCGCTCAACTCAAACTGCGGCTCTAGAATTTGTTGAATTTGTATACGAGTGTCTTGACAACGGTTTGCATGTCGCGGGATTATTTTTTGACCTGTCCAAAGCATTTGACAGTATATCCTTTCAGTTTATACTCGACAAATGCTATAATTTGGGATTCAGAGGAGTATTTTAATGAGTGGATAAAAAGTTATCTTGAGGGAAGAGTTGCATCTGTTAGGGTTCGTGATGCATCATCGAGTACACATAGTCTGAAACTGGGGGTACCGCAGGGCTCTGTGCTGGGACCACTTCTATTTCTGTTGTTTATCAACGACCTTCCGGAGAATTTGAGGAAATTATTCATCAATAGAAGCAATACTGTAACCAGCTGTCTAATATACTTCGAGCAATCTTGTTTGCTGATGATTTCTCTGTGGCGGTAGCTGCGGATAACTTGGATGAGCTGCAGAGGTTATGTGATTTACTGATTCAGTGCTTTGTTGATTGGTGTCATGCAAATGCCATCATGATCAATGTTAATAAAACCGAATGTATTTATTTTTCAATTTCTGTCAATGTCACTGCTCTTGTGGCCCAATATTCAGATTCTGTAATCTCATCGAAGGATGTCATAAAATTTCTTGGCATAAATATCGATAGGCATCTAAAATGGGATGCACACATAGATGCAGTGTGTAAGAAACTGTTTAGTTCTTATTACGCATTATGTCGGATCAGATTTTTACTTCCCTTGCATTCACTTATGAATGTCTACTACAGTTTGGTTTCTAGTCACCTAACATATAATATCCTGTTATGGGGGAATTCGACTGATGCGAATAGAGTTTTTATACTTCAAAAAAGAATTTTACGATCGATATATAACGTTGCACTACGATTCTCCTGTAGACCAGTCTTTCTGGCAAATAGAATATTACCACTTCCTTCTATTTTTATTTTTGGGTGTTTGATTTTTGCTGAGGAACATCAGAATGATCTGGTAAAACTTTTTAGCTTCCATTCCTATAATACTAGAAATGATGTCATATTGTCAATTCCCAAACATAGGACAACCAAGTTTGAAATGTCACCTAAGTATCAAAGCATTAAAATATTCAACCACCTTCCACGTAATATTAAGTCTCTTAATGTAATTAATTTTAAGAAAGTTGTTAAGCAGATACTTCTGCAAAAGTGTTATTATAGTGTTAATGAGTACTTTCACGATAATTTTGCTAATATCTGAAGTAACTTCCAACTGTGACTTGTCCTATACATACCTTGTTATGTCTAAAAGGATCAATAAACTATTATTATTATTATTATTATCGCAAATCGTCAGTAACGAGGTAAATGCGGACTATTCAGAATTCCGTCTATGAATTTTACGAATTGTTCAATTGGAACCATAAATATAAATATGTCAAAGTGAGCTCAAGATTTTCATTGTCAAATTATATATTGTGAGAAATAAAATTTATTTGAATGAATAATTTATTTCTAATTCATAATAAGGTCGACGAAAAAATCTTGTAATCAACACGTTTATTAATCTAGCGATTAATGGTCTCGATCATTAACACGCTATCATTAATAAACTAGTTGATTAAATAACTATAAAGGCACGCTAAATCTCCAGACCTTACTTCAGTGCTTTTCTACATTTTCAATATCTCGTTGGTTAACCTCAAATCAAACTCATTTATCGTTCGATGTAGTGCATAGAATACCGATTATTCTATCTCAGGTCCGGATTTCTATGAAACGAGTAATAAACTGGAGTTCATCTTGATATCTTATCTTGGTGCAAGGTGATAAAGCTATCATTACCTTGTTTGTACTTCACTCCACGTTGAATGTACACATCAAATTTGTCAACAAATAACCTGTTTCCCTTGAAAGGAAAAAACTGTTGAAGTATGGTTCTCCTATCGTAGCGGTGTAAAAAAATATGATTATTTAATAGTCACACGATGTAACTGAATATTGACTGTAGGTATATTGTCCATTAACGAAGATTCGAATTGCGATGAGTTTGGTGATACATTCTGCAAAGATATTGATGAAAAATATTGATTTTGTTATGATTTTTTGTAATTTACTTATTACACTGTTAAAAAAAATTCTTAGGCGATTTTGAACCTGGCATAACTTCCATAAATATAGTCGTACAAAAAATGAAACAAAATAAGAAATTGTAGCTCCAAGTGTCCAGTTTTCTGGTAAGAAATTAAAAATTTTGAATCGTCAGTGGTGTTGAGTTATCTTAAAAACACCAGCGACAAAAAAATTTCAATTTTTTTTAGATTTTTTGTTGTCTACCAATGTAGAAAATTTTGTTTTTTGACATTTCTCGCCGCGATATCTGTCTTCAAATGGAAGATATTCCTTTCATCTTTGATTCTCGCTATCTCAACAACCAATGATCGTACAGAATGTTTAAGTTGGAGCAAAAAAGTGATCGGATTGAAAATGGCTAGATGGATTAATTTGGATCTTCGTAGAGTTTATGTGGACATTGAGTTGTAAAAGGTATACTTATAACAATATAGTTTACGTCAATATTTTCGAACCAGTGTCTGATTTTCCAAAAACCACCAATAGGCTTCTTTTACTGCATTTTTAAATTCATGTGTGGCAAGCAATGGCCAGGCGTGAAAGGATATTTACTAAAATTATAGAAACCCACCCTTAGTCTTCTGTGCGATCATTGGTTGCTGAGATATCGAGAATCAGAGACAAAAAGGTCCTTTTCCATTCAAAGGCCGACATTTTGGTAAGAAATGGACGGATCAAGGACACTAAAGAAAGCCATCAAAGCTGATTAAACAAGGTATCCGATCCTCATAGTTGTTGAGTGAAAAATAATTTACTCGCTCGAAAACCAAATAAAATTTTTTTTTCTCTATTTCAGTGTGGTAATGATTACATTACAGTATTAAAAACAGTGCTGTAATGAACTCATTACAGCATTATTTTTAGTTATATTATTCGTTTTGTGGTTGACAGCACTGACATCCTATCCTTCGAATGTCAACACGCGTCCATTGCACGTCAATTGTCAATATTAAACCATGTAAAGATTTGAACGCACTATTCAAAATCTATAATCTGTCAATTTCCGTATCAGTAACGCCAACTGCGAAAAAAAAAATACAAAAGGCACTAGGAGCTATAATCTGAATTTTTCATTGAATTCCAATAAATTTCTTACAATTCTTGACTGAAATAGAGAAAAGATCGTCTAATACTCGTTGCAGAAGGCAATTCCAACACTCATGCGTTTAAAAACTCGTACCTTCGTCGCTCGTTTTCTAATTTCGCATTAGTGTTGGAATAGGTGCCTATTCTGCAACTTGTTTTAGAATATACTATTAAAATATACACAAAGCTATGACCATTTTTTTTCAATTATAGCCTGTTGAAAATTGCACAAAAATTCGGAATTTTTTTCATCCCTAAATTTTTTCCAGTAGTGTATATTGTTCTGAAAATGGGTTAAACTTCTGCTTGTTCACAAGAAACATTATGTCATGGTTTATCTCGCATAGTGATGTGTTGTATTTATACGTTTGCAGATTTTATATCTGCGTCACTCTTATGTGTATAATATTATGAATGTAAAAATCTTAACATTTCACTTTAGTAGTTATCGGTTTGCTTGAAGCTTGAAACCTCTGTGATTTGTGAATTGAGATTTTTTTTTATGATTTTAGATTCCAAATTCAAGGTTGGTTAAAAAATCATAATCAATATAGCTGGTCCGTTTCCAGAAACTAACGATGGAAACGAGTACATCCTTGTTGCTATGGACTACTTCTCCAAATAGGTGGAGGCTTACGCCATTCCGAATCAAGAAGCCGCAACAGTTGCTGATGTCTTGGTCAAGGAGATGTTCTGCAGTTTCGGCATGCCTATGGAGCTTCATTCAGATCAGGGACGAAATTTAGAGTCCAGCTTGTTCCAGACCCTATGCGAGTTGCTAGGGATCAAGAAGACCAGAACAACTGTTCTCCACCCACAGTCAGACGGAATGGTCGAGAGAATGAATAGGACTGTGGGAAAATACTTGACCAAGGTTGTCTCCGACCACCAGAGAGATTGGGATAGATACCTGCATCTATTCACCATGATCTATAGATCATCCGTGCAGGAATCGACAGGGGAAACCCCAGCATGCATCATGTTCGGTCGAGAGATGAGACTTCCTTGTGACCTGGAGTTTGGGTGTACGCCTGGAACGGATATTGCGGGTGAAGATTACGGGAGCAGTCTGAAGGGGATATTGCACTACATCCATAAGAAGGTCCGGAAAAACCTGCAAATTGCAAGTGATCGCATGAAGACTCGTTACGACATCAAGGCGGCAGAAGGTGGATACGAAGTGGGAGATTTGGTATTGTTGTTCAGCCCCCAGAGGAGAAGAGGGCCATATAAGGTTGTGAAGAGGATCAACGACGTAGTCTACCGCATCCAAAAATTGCCAAGAGGAAATAAACGTGTAGTTCATGTGAATCGCCTGGCAAGGTATGAGGCCGATCATAACGCTCAGGACGAGTCGGGAGTGGGAAGGACTACAACTCAGACCCCAGATCAAGAGGAATTGAGCTTTAATCAGTTCATGGCAAATTATGGAGAAACCGGAAAAGCGAGGTTCGGGATCACAACCGAGGAGCAACAACATCTTTTTACGGTACCGGTAGACTACTCATTGGCGCACTGTGTAGCTGAAGATCTCAACATGTCCAGAGGGATCGCTCTCCTCTTCAAGAAGAAATTTGGTCGTGTAACAGACCTCATGGGACAACAACCTTCCCTTAGCCGAATCCTGATGTTGACCGATGGACCTCGTTTCCTCTTCTATATGGTAACCAAGGAAAAATCTTATGGAAAGCCAACCTACCAAGCCATGTGGAGTACCTTGATGAACCTTAGAGACGAGCTGGCTAGAGTAGGTGTGAACAAGCTTGCAATTCCCAAGCTGGGTTGTGGACTGGATCGTCTGAACTGGAGAGTAGTTCGTAACATGCTGGAGATAGTTTTCCAGAATACCGATGTCCGAATACGGTATTGTAGTTTCAACCCGAAAGGCGGTCCCGTAAAGAAAACGTTATCCTGCTATTTCGATCAACAAGGGATCTGCAGAAATGGGAGCGCTTGCAGATTCAGTCATGAAGGAAAAGTTCGGGGACCGAACATTTTTTTAAGGAGGAAACAATGTAACAAAACCGAATATGAATATTTTAAGGACTGCCGCGACAACAGAGGAGTTCCGCTTCATGCGCCGGCAAAGGGATTAAGAACATGATGAAAGGGACCGCTCGCCATAAAGCTGTCACAGAAAAAACGATTAATGGTGGCATATTTATGTGACATAAAAGAGACCGCTAGTATCATTCTGGAATGTGAAGCATCTTTCTGGTAACTTCTAGAAAAACAGCGCCGGATATAAATGTCTGAAGCCGATTCATGGATTCATTCATGGATAGAACTTGCCGACGAATAAACAGGTGTTCTTCAAGA